>JAJTUV010000412.1:0-1200000 GCA_021653895.1 Mastomys natalensis
CAGCAACCCTAAGGACCGTAAGACAGAAGGCAGGCTGCTCTCTTGCCTAAGTGGCCTCTGGAAGCGAATGCAGGGCTCTGTAGACCGGGGCATTTCCTTGCAGCTCAGCTAGGTGTTTCCCAGGATACGAGTTTACTGCTGTCATTTGTGTTATTGAGGATCAGAACTGGTGACGCCGTGCTTGGAGTGAGCTGGCTGTGTGGCGGTGGCTGTCCATGAGACTACCACACAAAACATGAGGGTTTTCCTGTTTGAGAGTTTGTTGTTCACTAGTAACTCAGACACCTGCAACTTGCTACATACCCCAGACTGGCCTCAAACTAGGATCCTTCCTGACACTAATGCAGTGCTGGGGTAAAAGTGTGAGCCTCCATACTTGGTTAAAGGTGACTGTGTCGTTGCTGGCTAAGTGGCAGTGGGGATTCCCGACCTTCTCTGCCTGTTCTTTTAAAACCAAAACAAAGGGCTGGAGAGATGGCTCAGTGGTTAGAGCGCTTGCTGCAACTCTAGTGAAGGAACTGAGTTAGTTCCTAGCACCCACGATCAACTCACAACCAGTTCCTAGCACCCACGTGTGACTCACCACCGCCCTGACTCCAGTTGATAGCCTCCATGGGCTCCCGCATGCATGTAGTCACATAAGTTAATGTAAGCAAACATGGAACACAAATAAATGCATCTTTTAAAATTTAAAAAGTCAAATACAAAGGCATGTCTAGTTGGGTGCTCAATGATTCAGAACAGAGTAACGGGGCTCGCCCTTATTATTGGGTAAATATGCTAATATTTTCATTATGATAACTTGCACAGATCCATCTGTCACAGTCATGTGCCCTGGGTGCCTCTTCTAGTCCTAAGCAGGCCATTAGAGGCTGGAGTCAGCCTGCAGGCCTCAGTTGGCAGGCTTCAGTTGAAGTTCTAGCATATTCTGAGATAAGCAATTAAGTCTCTTTACCTCTGCACGCTTCTGAATTTCTAAGGTGGCTCAACTCAAAACCCCTGCCTCTGTAAGCGATTAAAGCGTGCCACCACTGCCTGCAAGTCTCTTTACCTTACTGAGCCTTTCTTTCCTAAGGTGGGGCAGCGACAGAACCCCCCTGCCTGGTGCATGTAAGCAGACACGGTGCTTAGCACAGGCCTGTCCTGAGTCCTGAGTCCTGCCTCTGGCTAATGAACATGACATCACCATCATTCGGGAGTTCTGTGCTCTACAGACTGCATTGGCCTACAACCCTGGCAGTGAAATAACAGGGTATGTAATGTTCCCTGACAGGAAGCAGGTCACCAAGCCTCCCAGGAGATTCCAGTCACCCCCTCCCATCCCCAGCTGCACCATGGTCTTGGTATAGGAAGTAGAAAATTGGCTGGGGTGTGATTTACAGGATGCAGTTTTCATGGTGACAACCCATGCTGGGTGGGTCTTCGTGTGACACAACGACCTGAGAGTCACTTATGTTCCCGTAAGTAAACCCTGTATTACGGTAATCTCGTAAACTCACGTCTTCAAGCTGGACTGAGTGGAATCATTTCTTGGTCATCAGTGCCGTATCTGGATGCTTGTTCATATCTATTCCCTAGGAAAAGTCACATAACGCTAGCAAGAGACCAAGAGCAAGCTTGACTTGGGGGTGCCTGGGCTTCTTCCCAGCAAAATCCCACATACTCAGAGGCCTCCCGGTGCCTCTGCGGCCTGAGCTCCTAAGTACAGCAGAAGTAGACCTGGTCCTCGGGTCCACTCAGGGAAGAGAGGCTGTCACATGCTCACTATGGAAGAGAACCAGGGCATGGGGCAGGAAAGCTGAGTTCTGAGATCCAGAGTCCCCTGCCCTTCCTCCTTCCCCAACCCCTCCCAGCCTTTCCAAGGATTCCTGAGAGGAAAGAGACAATGTATATAAATATAGGCCATATATATATTATAAATGTATCTATATATGTATGTATATATGTACATGCGCAAGGGGGGGGGCTGATGGCAGCTGTGTTCCGGGATGGGGTGCAGGGCGGCCATCACAACAGTCATTGGAAGTCGAGAGTCCTGGTGTTGGGGATGTACAGGGACTGGGTCTGGCGGCTGCGTTTCGGCGTGGCATTGAGGACATCCACGCTCTTGCGGCTGGAGCACACAACATCGTCACAAAGCTGGTACAGTCACTGCAGACGTCCTTTAGGACACAGCCGTGGGCATAGATGTGGGGGAACTCCTCCTCCACGCTCCGCCACCTTGGTCCCTGCAGGGATCTAGAACGGAGAGATGCCAGGAAAGAACCATGAGAAGAGAGAACCCTGCAGGGGCTGGGCTCTCCAGAGGCCTGTCCTGCCACTTCAGAATCCCAAACCTTGCTTTTCATGTCCACAGCCACCCCTCCAAGCTGCTGCTGCTTCTCTCCTTCCTCATCCACGGGAGTCTGACTGAGCACACCTCGAAATCCGCGTGCATTCCTGCAAAGGCCCTCCCTCGACCAGCACTGAGGTCCTGGGCCCAGACCACCCAAACTCAGTTCCCTCCCACTCTGCCTCTAGAGCCAATGACGTGACTGGTTCCTTGTGGAGCCTCCCCGTTTCCCAGTTAACTTTCAATGCTTCACTACCACAGGATACCAGGAACGTACTGGAAGGCATCTCTCCTCAGTGTTGGTGTGGCTTTGGTAGTTGGCACCCTCTGAAGACTCTCAAAACCCAGCGTGTAGACAGGGATGTGTCCATACTTCTTGGAAGGCATCTTCATCTGCAACACAAGGAAGGGACAAGGGTCCTCAGCAGCCGCCCAAGCCCAGATCCTGCCCCACCCCTGGGGACTAGAGACTGAAAGGGGTGCCCTCTACACTTTTATGTAAAGACCCAGTATGGGCTCTTCCCTTGTCTACCCAACCACATTTCCTGCTTATCCAAACTAATATGTATTTTCTTTCTTTCTTTTTTTAAACATTTTTTTTTCCGAGACAGGGTTTCTCTGTATAGGCCTGGCTGTCCTGGAACTCACTCTGTAGACCAGGCTGGCCTCGAACTCAGAAATCTGCCTGCCTCTGCCTCCCAAGTGCTGGGATTAAAGGCGTGACCACCACTGCCTGGCTATGAGAGACTATCTTATAATCAAAACAAGCAAGCACACTAGATGCAGTCTTGGGAAGAGTAAGAGCAGAAGGGACGGGATGAAGGGCCTTTTGGGGTGGGGGTGGGGTGACGCCCAACACATCTAATTGGAAGCAGCAGTGCCTCATCCTACCTCACCGAGACCAGAAAGGTTCCCCCAAAGTCTCACCTTTACGCTACAGGAAGTGCACACAGCTCTGGAAGGGACAGAGAAAAACAAGGTCATGGTAAGGAATTGTGGGGAGGAGGACGGTTCTCCCTCACATCTGAGTCAGCCCCCTGCTGGCCAGATCCCACCCACCCACGGGGTGCTTTCCCTTTCATCTTACCCCACACTCCCCTTTCATCTCCCTGAGGTGACATTCATTTACTTCCGCCCCTTATCCCTCTTGGGAATATCTGGTATTTCTGGTGCCTTTCACCACGAAGCACAATCTAAGTAGAAAGGCTTCAAGTACGATGTTCAGTTTCATACAGCAATTATTATTTTAAAAAATTGCCCATATCCAACTTCAGAAGTAAACGCCTGCCAGGTGTGGTGACGTAGACCTCTGCTTCCAGCACTGAGGCAAGGGGATTGTGAGTTTGAGGCTATCCTCAGCTACATAGTGAGGCCCTGTCTCTCATTACAAGATAACAAATTCCTTCTTGTAAAAAGTCAACCCTAAATTTAGATGACCATTCTGTAGAGATGCAGCCTTCAGACATTTAAGGCACACACCAATAAAGCATACGTGATTCGTTACAATGA
The DNA here is from genome assembly GCA_021653895.1 of Mastomys natalensis. Taxonomy (NCBI): domain Eukaryota; kingdom Metazoa; phylum Chordata; class Mammalia; order Rodentia; family Muridae; genus Mastomys; species Mastomys natalensis. The sequence continues at coordinate 3,842 of JAJTUV010000412.1, forward strand.
AATGTACACACTATTCTATGAATGTACACGGGTCTTCTCCATATTGATGAAGATTGTCAAAATTCCTTTTCTAAAACAATGAACCATGTTCCCTGGAAAGGAGGTCCTATCATCACTTTCCCATCACTAAATCCCTAGGTTGGGGCTGGGAGTGTCGCTCAATAGTAGAGTGCATATCTACCATGCACAAAGCCCTCGGCCTGGTTAAACATCCACACTGAAGATGGGGGAGGGGAAATCCCTGGGTTAACTTAATTTTATTTCATTGTAGTCACAGAACTTATTTTGTATGAATTGAGTATTGCAGGGTTTTGGTTCCCCCCTCCTCCCCCCCCCCCCCCCCAGTTTTTTGAGACAGGGTTTCTCTGTGTACCCTGGCTGTCCTGGAACTCACTCTGTAGACCAATCTGGCCTCGAACTCAGGGATCTGCCTGCCTCTGCCTCCCGAGTGCTGGGTTTTAATGTGTGAGCCACCAACACCCAGCTATAAGCTCTAAAGATTTATTTATTTAATTTTATGTGCGTGAGTGTTTTGCCTACATGTGTGTATGTGTACTGCATGTTTGCCTCCTGTCTGTAGAGGACAGAAGGCCATCAGATCCCTTGGAACTGGAGTTCTGAAGGGTTGAGAGCCATTGTGTGGGTACTGGGATCCAAACCAGGACGGTCTTTTTAAGAGCAGCAAGTACTCTTAACTGCTGAGTCAGCTCTCCAGCACCCCCCCACCCCACCCCCCACTTACCCCCACTCTTTTAAAGACAGCATCTCAAGCAGTACTTAGAGGCTTCAAACTCAATGTAGAGTCAAGAATGACCTTGAATTCCTGATCTCCCAAGTGCTAAGGTCACTGGTATCCATCACCATGCTCAGCTTGAACTAAATACTGAGACGTACTTTGTGGTCCAAGACAATAACCTTGGTAAATGTCCCACATACAGTTCATAAAAATGTGCACTCAGCTGCTGTTGGGTGGGACACTTTCAAGCACCGCTGTCCAGATCTCTTGTTTCCTCCCGTTTCTGTCTATTGGTTTTATTGATTATTGAGTGAGAAGTGCTGAGATCACTAAACATGAATGTGCACTTATTTTTCCTTGTGGTCGCATAATTTTTTGCTGCGTGTACTTGGAATCTGTTATGATTATTAATGATAAAGAGTGCGATTCTTTCTTAGGGAACGACTGCTTTATCACTGGAAACAGTCTTGGCTCTAAAATCTACTTTCTTTCTTTTTTTTTTTTTTTTTATGGTTTTTCGAGACAAGGTTTCTCTGTATGCCTGACTTCCTGGAACTCACTCTGTAGACCAGCTGCCTCGAACTCAGAAAATCCCTGCCTCTGCTCCCAAGTGCTGGATAAAGCATCGCACACGCCCGCTAAAATCTACTTTCTTTATTGCCTTTGGCTTTCTTGGAGACAGGATTTGGTCTCAGCTTCTTGCCAGCCTCCTGTCCCAGATTCCTGAGTTCCAGGATTATAGTTATGAGCCACTATCTTGATTCTGGTCTTGCTTTTTTTTTATTCAAACTCAGAAACTGTACAATTCAGGCATGTCCCTGACTTAAAAAAAAAAAAAACTTTATTTTTATTTTATATGTATGGGGTCTGCCTGTGTGTATGTCTGTGCACAACATGCAGGGCTTGCAGAGGTCAGATCGCTAGTGGCTTCTGAGAGCTGGGATCAAACCTAGATCCTCTGCAAAAAGAGTGTGGGCTCTTAACCATTGACACATCTCCCAGCTCCCTGTTCAACCTATTGACATTGTCATCTATAAAGTTTACACTTCAGTAGAAAAAAATAAAAGCTCTACTTTGTAATGTAAATTTATATATATATTTTTTGTTGGATTACATTCAAAGCCATCTTCCACAGCATGTTGGCAGGTGGCAGGTTAGCTATGCCAGCACAGTCTACATTTTAATTGGGTTATTTAGGCCATTTACAGTTAATGTAGTAGTTGGACAGAATTGTGCTTAGGTTTATCATCTTAAGCATATATTTGTTCCATTTTTTTTTTTTTTCATTTTCTGCCTTCTTTTGAACTAATGGAGTTCTTAAGTTTTCTTTTACTTCAGGCTAGTCTCAAACTCCCCTGCTTCATTTTTGGAGTACTGGGATTACCAGCATGCAACTGCTCCATTCACAAGTACATCTCTGAGGTAGGTCTCCAGGTTTCTCTGTGCACCTCTCCTCTCCCCACCTCTCCTCCCTCCCCTCCCCTCCCTCCCCTCCCCTCCTCCCTCCCCCTCTCCAAAGATCTCCAGCTGCCCTGGCCTCCTACCCCAGGTCCAGCTGGTGAAAAGAAGCATCCCAGGCCAGAACAAGCTCCCAGTCGGCTTCTTACTCTTGCCTGGTACCGAGTCTTAAAGCCTGTTGCTTTATAGCCTTGTTTAATCATTTGGGGCTGTTTCAGCTAGAAAGTGCTGTTTCCCCATCTTGGCTAAATATGGGTGTCTCTTCACTATTTAAATTTAACCTAAGCCAGATGTGGTGGCACATGCCTGTAATCCCAGCTCTTTGGAGGCAAAAGCAGGTAGACCTCTATGGGTTCCTACCCTGGTCACATAGTGAATTTTAGGCCAGCCAAGCTATACAGTGAAACACTGTCTCAAAACAAAAACAAGCAAACAAATAAAAATAAATTTAACCCAAGCAAGGAATGGTGGCACTCACCTATAGTCCCTGATACTCAAGAGACTGAAGCAGGCAGATCATGTTTGAGGCCAGTCTGGGGTACACAGTTAGACCCTGTCTCAGAGAGGGACAGAGAGACACAGACAGAGACAGAGGCAGAGAGAAGAAAACACTGAATTGGCTGGATGTGGCGAGGCTTCCCCCTTGTTAGTCTGTCTCCTGACAGAAGCTCACCTCTTGCAGAAGAGACAGGTAGGTGGCCAGGAAAATAGGGGAAACTTGGTTCGGCAGCAGCAGCAAATCTGCAGGGAGAGGCCAGGTTAGAACAAGGTTGTGTGAAGCCCCCCCGGAACCAGGACTGCCCCCGCCCTGCCCCCAGGGCACCCAGTCTTACCTTCCCCCTCTTAAGGCTGCTGAAGAGCTCCTTGTCCTGCAGAAACTTCTCCATCTCGGCCTTCACCAGCACCCTCCGCACATCCACCACCTCCTCCACGGTCAGGGCTAGGCTCTCCACCGGGTGGCTGAACTCCTGGGGGCGAGGGGGAGGGGCCTGCTTGCTCAACCCTGGGGACCCCACAGTTAACCTGCCAACTCACTAAAGCCTGTGTGTCAGCTCACTCCCTACTGGGGGCTGGATCTGTTTCAAGGAGCCTCTCCCCCCCCCAACATTCCCCCCACCCCCCCACCCCCCCACCACTCCATCTTTGTCCTCATTAACCCCATCCATGCCAGGAAAACTCCATCCCACTGGGAAATATACTCTCTGTTCTACCTTTCTTTCTCCCTGGAAGCCTTCACCATGGAATCTTTCTTTCTTTCAAAGATTTATTTATTTTATGTGTATGAGTTCTGTAGCTGTCTTCAGACACACCAGAAGACTGGCATCTACTGATCCCATTACCGATGGTTGTGAGCCACCATGTTGGTGCTGGGAATTGAACTCAGGATCTACTGGAAGAGCAGTCAGTGCTCTTAACCGCTGAGCCATCTCTCCAACCCCATTACTGAATCTTTCAACCCTTCTCTCCCCTGATCTGCACTGTTCCTGGGAGCCCTGGGTATGCTCTGCCTGCCTGACTCTGAGTGTGCTCTTCTGTACACAAGCAGCCATCTGCCCTAACTGGTATTGGAGTGAGTGAGTTATCCTGGTTAAACATAAAACTCATCAGTAGATCTTCTAAGCCTGCTTTCTCTGTAAAGTGGGGTTGTTTCAGTTCCCTTGAGGCAACACAACATACAATTGTCAACACGGTGCCAGGTGCACACAGCTCAAAACTCTAGCTGTTGTTCGTGGAGGTAGGGGTGGGGACTGGCATATGGGGTGCCACAAGGGTGGAAACTGGGCGTTTTTTTCTCAGCCATGCAGCGGGAACCCTGCACAGGGCTCCCTTTGTCCTGGAATAGCGTCAGGAGTTTCTCAGGCTCCACTCGACCTGAGCATCAGAACTCCCAGCTTCTATCTCATGGCATATGTGGTCGGAGTTCCCACATCAGGTCAGAGAGATTAGCAGCCACCTCCCAGGGACTCTTCTGATTTTGATCGCCTGCCTTTCAGAAAGTGCTTTTTGAGATCTCAGCACTGAAAGGACATGATGGGACTCGTGGAATTTTAAAACATGTTCTTCCCTTCCTTGAACAAGAAATGGGCCTTAACTTTCTAGCTATAAGAAATGGCTGGGCAGTGGCACACACCCTTAAGCCCAGCACTCAGGAGGCAGAGGTGGGTAGAACTCTGTGAGTTCAAGGCCAGCCTGATCTACAGAATAAGTTCTGGGACAGCTAAGGCTACACAGAGAAATTCTGTCTCAAAAGAAAAAAAAAAAAAAAAAAAAAGAAAGACAGACAGAAAAAAGAAATGTCCATACTTGGTTCATAATGACACTGTGCCATTGCTATTGTCACTTGGTCGTAAAATATGCTGTGGCTCTCCAAGTCATGTAGTCACCATGGAGCTTGCAGCCCCTGTTTATATTCTACCTGAAACCCCAGAGAGACACTACCCACGTTCCCTAGTTAAATTGCTTTTGAGGTGGAAGCAGGAGCAAGTTTGGGCTAGCCTGGGCTACATGATTTGTTCTAGGCCAACCTGAACTACATAAATTTGCTCCAGGCAAGCTCAAGGTACAGTGTGAAACTGTCTCAAAAATAAAAATAAAGGGGCTGGAGAGATGATGGCCAAGCAAAAACTAATAAATAAATAAAACCACTAGCTACTCTTCCAGAGGACCCAGGTTCAATTCCCAGGACCCACATGGTGACTTACAACCATCTGTAACTTCAGTTTCAGAGAATCCCACCCTCTCTTCTGTCCTCATGGTAGTTCATACATGTCGGGCACAGACTTACGTGCAGACAAAACATCTATAAATAAGACAAATGAATTTTTTTTTTTGTTTTTGTTGTTTTGTTTGTTGAGACAAGGTTTCTCTGTATAGCCTTTCTCTGTAAACCAGGCTGGCCTCGAACTCACTGAGATCCACCTGCCTCTGCCTCCCTAGTTCTGGGATTAAAGGTGTGTGCCACCACCACCCAGCTACTTTTGTATTTTTAATGCTCAGAAACTGTGAGATAATGTTTGTTATTTTAAGATGACAAATTGAGAAGTTACTTATTTTTTTTTTTTAACGGACAAAGGCTTGTTTTGATTTAATGGCTGACCCACGTGAGGCCACGGCCAGGCCACTATGTGTAGACACGAGGGAAGCTTTATTTCTTGGTCTCTTCCGTTGGACAGACTTGGTGAGCTCTTCCTTCTCTGCCTGGAGGTGCTCCTCCCTGTGCTTTTATGCTTCCTACGACCTGTGACCTCAGCCTGGTCAGCCAGTGGGTTCTTGTCTGCCTTCAGTTCGTGAGGATGCTCCCTTTGACCTTCAGGTACAGGCCGATACATACGGCAGTCAACCTTAGATTCCTGGTGTCTCCTGAGAAGCCCGGTGCAGGGCCCTCATCCTTCTCATCCAGGCAGTGGCCGTACCCTTCCGCTTCCCTTTGCCCATACGCCTGCCCTTCCGTTGATGTTTTTCCAGCCGCGAGCCCAGGAATGGACGGTCACAGGCTACCGGATGATCAGCCCATCTTTGATCAGCTACCTGATTGGCTGATCAGAGTTGGCATTGGAGATTTCATTGGTCTCATTGCGGGCCAACCAGACCTTCTTTTAACCAGAGGAGGACACTCAAGGCAAGCCTCTTCTGTAGTCTGAGCGTACTCATGGCTTCGGACCATTTATCTTATGTATATGTGTGCGTGTGTGGACGTTAAGGAGTGACTTCTTGGAGCTGTTCTCTCATTCCACTTATGGGCATTACCTTCCAATTAAAAACAGTGAGGGCTGGAGCGATGGGTCAGAGGTTAACATCACTTACTACTCTCTCAGAGGGACTCAGGTTCAGTTCCTAGCACCCTACCGACTGGCCCACTAACATCTACAGCTTCAGTTCCAGGAGATCTGATGCCTTCTGACCTCAGCAAACACCAGGCATCCATGTGGTACACGTGTAGGCAAAACGCTCATATACATAAATAAATAAACCTTTAAAGTTAATAAGGCTACCTCAAACTTACATAGAACTTATAATCTTCAAAGCATTCTAACGTGAATGGTGTCAGACGTAGTTAACCTTCCTTTACACACCTGTGGGAGCCTCATAGCCTGCCATCAGCCTTTACCTGTTACCTCACTTGATAAATTTGCATAATGGAATTTAGGCCCAAGTTGGGGCTCCACGGCAGCAGTAACTATTAGCTCTTCATACAAACAACATAAAACTCATGGAACCCAGCCTATCAAAGTCCCAGCCAACAGCACACTCCCTGAAAGACTGTTCTGACCTCAAGTCCCACAGTTCCGGGGTTCACTGTCTATCCAGACCCCACTGGAACGAAACAAACCACTTAAGGCCTGAAAGACTATTCTCTACCGTTGGGTTGCAGTACCAATATTCACCAGCAGGTGGCAGCGAAGAACAATCTTACCAGAGTCAGGGACCGGCCCCTGGCACCCTCGGACAAACGGGAACCCAGAGATGCTACACATCTCCTTCTCTTGAGCACAAAGAAAGGATGAAGTTGATACTGAAGAGGCCATCCAGGCAACCTGCCCTGTCACTTACCAGCCACAGGTGTCTGGTATCTGGTGCAGAAGCCTCAGGTTCATCCACTGAGCTCAAGCTGCTGCTGGGCCGGGAGGAGCTGGGGGGAGGCTGGGCCTGGCCACCCAAAGGGCAGACAACTGGAGGGAAAACACAGGCCGTGAACACCACCTGGCAGGAGGTGTTGTGCCAAGAGAACAATGGGGACAGCGTGTATCTCCCAGTGGGGATGGCAAACGGGCTATAAGCCATGCGGAGAGCTGGAGAGTTGGCTCAGCGGTTCTTGCAGAGAACCAGGGTTCAATTCCCAACACCTACATGGTGAATCACAGCCGTCTGTCCCAGGGGATCCAACACCCTCCTCTGACCTCCGCAGGTACCGGGCACACATACGTAAACACACGAACATGCACATGGTACATAGACATACTAGCGAAACACCCATACATATTAAGGTTAAAACAAAGTTTTAAAATTAATTTTAAAAAATTTGTAAGGGAAGCCTCATGAAAGAAGCTCACATTCCTCCGGGGGTTTTCACTTCCTGGTATCAAAATGTGTGCCACAGAGTTGCGTGCAGAGCTGAATGAACACGGGGTTCTGCTGATCAGTGGTCGCTGTACAGGAGCCCGTCGTGTAAGAACGTGAGGCTAGCTCTAACCACTTGGAGACACGGGACTCCTTTAGAGATGAAAACTCACCGGGTGTCACCGCTTGATATGACACAGCTACGCACACTTCTACTAAATTAACACTTTTGGCCGTGCCCAAATCCTTTGGATTGTATGGTCATGTTCTCGGGACCCCAGACTTCATTTCTAACACTGACCGCTCCCAGGGTGAGTCCAGCCACTAACGGACAGGACTAACCCTGTGCAACCAGGCCAGCATGTCTGCTTCTAGCTTGAGTCCTCTGGTGGGGACAGGGGTTGGTGACAAGGCAGATGCTTCAAGAGCCACCGAAGAAGAGACTGAAGTGTCAGGCCAGCTTTCCTACTGTACCTCAGATGCTGATAATAATTATCTCTAGGTAACAGAACTGTGAGATTTTGAATTCTTTCTTTAAAAAGATTTACTTTACTTTCTTATTTTTTTTTCTTTTCTCTTCTCTTCAAGACAGGGTTTCTCTATATAACCTTGGCTCTCCTCAAATTTGCTTTGTAGACCAGGCTGCCTCTGAACTCTTCCCTCTGCCTCTGACTCCCAGTGCTGGGATTAAAGGAGTGCACAACCGAGACTGGTGCGTGCCTTATTTATTTTTAGTCTATGTGTATGAATGAATGTATGTGCACCATTTGTGTGCCTGATGGCCACAGAGGCCAGAAGAGAGCTTGGACTTACTGTAACTAGAACTCGAGATGGTATGAGTAACCGTGTGGGTGCTGGGATTCGAACCCCCTTTCTCTGCAAGAACAGCCAGTACTCTTAACCACAAAGCCATCTTCCCATCCCCCAAGGATTCAAGTGCTTTAGAAAATGTTTTGCAATGTGTCAGATGGAAAGCAAGGGCGCCGGCCTTAGGAGGTGACAGGCCTCATGCTTGCTCTCTGTGCAGGGCACGAGCACCACACCTTGGGACTTGCCTGCTCACGGAAGTTGTGAGACTGAGACTGGAACACAAAGTCCATGAGATGAACATGAGACAATTAGGTGCTGGTAAAGGCAGTACTTACCCTGGTCTCGGGTGCTGGGCCTCCAGGAGTGCATGCTGCCTGCTCTGGCCCGTGGTGGCTCTGTCCCTCCTGGGGGCTGAGAGGCTGACTGAAGGCCAGATGCCACCTCACTCCGAAGCTGAGCCAGGTCATGTTCCGAAAAAGAGCGGTCCCGTTTCAATGCCACCTCTCCACATGGGGATTCTTCTTCCTGAAAGCACATCGGGGACCGCCCCCTCCTCACTACCACCTCCAGCTCTGACCACTGCCCCTCCTGACCACTTTCTCCATATCCTCTTGCTCACCCTTGGACCGAGGCAGTGAATCCGGGGGCGCTAACTGGGCCCACTGAGGCCCTGAGCTGTCCTCTATACATCACTAGCAATCTGGTCTTTTGGACAGCTCATAGCAAGTGTCTCAATAATCAAACCATTCCCTGAGGTCTTCCAGGAAATTCTGAGAATGCAACTCTGCAGAAGGCCAAGCCCTCAGAGATGGCCAGCACTGGGGTCCTCTGCTATCCTAGGGGTCAGGGAGCCTCCCTGGGACCAGCTTCTCACATCATCTGAGGCTACTCAGGCTACTCATCTGGCCGCAAGAAAACAACTTCCACCTTTAGCCTTTGTGGTTGTGCTGTTCAGAGGGTTTGTCCCTCTGATCCAAGGGTACTTCTGAGCTAGAAATTTAGGGAAGGGGCCACCTGCTGCCACCAGATGGTTAGAGGATGTCTACTCAGCTGACCAAACAGACCCTGTCCCGTTAGGCCTTTCCCAACCCGGTCAGCACAATATTGTGAAGACTCTCTGACCTCAGACGTGTTCATTTCTTCCATCTCTGCTAAGGTGGGGGCTTTCAGCAGGACCCGGGGCCGTGGACGCTGACTCCCGCTCCCGCCATCTGTGACAGACAGGTTGATGCAGGACGTGGACTTGATGTCCCCAGAGCAGGCATTGAGGATGCAGGGCAGAGAACCAAACCCTGAAGGCAGGAAAAACAAGGCAGGGGTGGACGGTGAGGGGAGAGGGAGTCAGAGGCAGGGAGACCGGGGTGGGAACAGATGCTGAACTGGGAGTAGTGGCGCACACCTTTAATCCCAGCACTTAGGAGGCAGAGGCAGGAGTCTCTGTAAGTCTGAGGCCAGCCTGGTCTACCTAGCATTCCAGGACAGCCAGAGCTACACAGGGAGACTCACCCCCCTTCCTCTCAAAAAAAAAAAAAAAAAAAAAAAAAAAAAGAATAGATGTTGAACTGGGGGAGTGGGGAGTGGGCAAGAAAGACAAGGCAGTGATGCTTAGGGAAGACAAGTCTCCCAGGGCAGGAGTGGACGGTGAGCGGTGAGCGGGAGGATGAGGAGGCGGGGCCAGAGTGGACGATGGGGGCGACACAGATGTCAACAGCTTCAAGAGCACTTGGTGTAATTCTCCACTTAGAAGGGGGACCCGAAGGCCGGTCATCCATCAACAGTGGGTCACTCTGGCCTAGAGAGGAGAGCCGCCTACCTTCCCAAAGGCCCCGCAGAAGTGGGGTTGAACTCAACAGCCTCATTTTGCAAGAAAGACCAGGTCTCAGATATCTGAACACACACCTGGCCTCCAATCGCTTAGGATTTAATCGCTTGGATTTAATTTCAGTTACCTCTCAAATGTTGAGATTTGTCATCCATTATAACAACACATAAAGGCAAAGTCAGACCGGCACCTAAAGTGCAAGACTGCTTCACTGTTATAGGTTAAGACTTCACAGGTTTACAAGAAAAAATTTACCAAAAAAAAATAAAACAAACGTAAGGAGCTCTGAGGGCTAAAAACAGTCCCAAGATTTGATCTGCAGCCCCAGTCAGGTCTCCTGGGGGATGTCTCCTCTCCCATCATGCACCCTGCTCCCTTGCTCACCACGGGCTCCCAAGTGCTGAGCCCCTACTGGACGCAGCCTTCGCTCCTGCTTGATCTCCTCCAGAATCTTCTCGTGCAGTGTTCTCTGCTTCTGTGGTACAGGGCGAAGTCGTCTCTCCGAGACCTGCCACCATCAGAACACATTAAGTGGGGTAGGTGGTGACATGGGCCCGCTCTAGGGAAATGCTGGAGTAGTCCAGGAGACTCAGTGCTACCTCTCGGTAACCCAGAAGGAAGTACTACTCAAGAAAGCTTTGTGCACACTTGGTGTGGGGTTTAAATTGCCAAAAATTCTTCCCAAGAGGAAGGAGATATCGACCCAAAATCCCTATGCTAAGGATCAAGTCCAACCTTCCAGCTAACAGGCAAAAGAGCCCTCACTGGCATCCCTCAGAAAGCAGACGCACTAGACAAACCCCCAGGGTTGGTCAGAGCAGAGCAGCAGGCCTTAGAATATCCAGAGGAGAAGGTACAGAACTGGTACCTGCTTCAGTGGAGGCCGTGAGCGGATGAAGTCCAGGATAAGTTCATGTGCGTCTTTCTTCACTCTGGGCGGGATGTCTCCATCAACCTGTCAGGAGGAGCAGGGCCACCCTGAGCTTGCAAAGGTCGACTGCTGGTGTTATGGTGACCAGGGTGGCTCACACAGCTTTCACTACAGCCTGGTCTTCATAGCCAACTTCCCTCCCGTGGCCTCTGCTCCCTGGGATCCGACTCTCTCTAACAAGTGTATAGCAGGTACGTGGGCCGCACCCAGCAGTGGCTACAGCATCCAAGGCCTAATGAGCCCTAAACTCAGCTGCCAGCGCTACCTGAGCCAAAGCTTCTTCAGGAAACGGGGCTGTGGGGCCCATCTCATGGGTTGTTTTAAGAATGAAATGAACTTGCTTACATACAATGTTAAGACTGAAACCGATGCACATAAGGCTGTGCACATGTATGTAAGACAGAAAAATGTGACTGCTTCCTGACCTTCCAGAACCTTCCTCGTGCCCTAATTATATTGTTTCCAGTACAACCAAGAGATGCAGAGATTAGCCACATCTGTCTAATTCACATCTGCAGATGAGCATCAAACTCTGATCAGGCACAGGAAACGGACAAGGGCTGCTGGCTGCGAGCGAAGGGTGCGGCCACCAGCAGACGACAGCAGGGCAAGACCCTGCGGAGGGGACCGGAGAAGGCCGCTGCAGAGGACGACAGGCCGCGGCTCACCATGACCTTGCGCAGCTTGTAGTTCCTAGCCCGGATGTCCTGCATCAGCATCTCGAAGGGCGTGAGCTGGAACTCGGTGGGCAGCGGGTTGAACTCCTTCTCCTGAACCTTCTTCAGCTTCACCCCATGACGGAGCTCCCGCATGAGCTGGACCCATAGCCGGGCCTGACCCAGAAAACAAGATGGCCTCAGCTCTGGCGCTCATGGCCGTCCCAGCACGAACCCTTCTGGGTGTACCCTGCTCTTTGTCCCAGGAGGCCAGGAGGAACCCATGTCTTACCCAGTCTGTGTGTCCCAGGTGGTCGAGCTCAGCCAGCGGCTTCTCTACCCGTGGCTCCTCCTCTCCCAGCTTCTGCAGCATCTGGGACCATATGGCAGGTTAGTGTGCAAGTGGCAGAGGGACGGACACAGCAGGGCCCTGCAAGTCCCATCCAGCAGGAGGCCCTTCCCTACCGCGAATCTACCACTTGACCAGCTAACAACGAGGTATGAAGGCACCCGGCCCAGGCTTTGGAGCTTGGAAGAGACCTGGGAAACTGTGCTTCGACTTTGGAATGGCACGGAGGACTTTTCATCTTCTCTCTGGTCACTTCTCTTAAGCAGGGCCTGCTGAGGGCCTAGTGTCCACATGGCACCGCCTCCCATCTGATCTATGTGTCTCAGAGGGCCACTGTCCTGGACAGGTAGTTGATGCAGAAGAGGACGCACCCCCGGTTTCTCTCCAGATCTCAGGACACCCTAGCCAAGCCACGAGCCCTATTCTCTTGGCGTGCTTGTGGCTGCGTCTCTATGCGTGACCCACACTGGAGATCACCACAGACTAGCGTCTCAGACGCTCCCTCAGCTGTTGTTCTAAGTCTCGAGCCCAGCATAGCGTGGCAAGTGTCAGTCTTCAAATAAGGGTGGAACTGATGGCCGTCAGATGACAGGCGAGCTGCCAGCAGGTCCCAGGAAGCAGGCCAGATAAAAAGTGCTAACATCATGGTCAGGGGCCGGGGAAGATGTCAGGGACTCAGGGGAATTTGGGGGAAGATGCTGGACTTTCTGCCTTGGTGGTTCTGGGTCTAGGTAGCTTAGTGAGAGCAATGTGCTCTCACTAAGTCCTCACTATAGAGACGTATCTACTCTTTAGAAGCTCCCACCCAACAAGGACAGAGCCAGCTAGTTACCCTGGCTTTCACCCCAAGCTACTTGGCAAACCGCTCTGAGACACATTATTGTGTGAGATTCCTGGGGCAAAGGGCATGGAGGGCAGGTCTCCTGCCCTACTTAGAGTGGCTACATCTGACCCAGAGCATCTGCTTCTGTCTAAAATGCTAGCCCAGACCAAGCCAGGTGCGTCTGTCCAGGATCCTACATCTCCAGCACCCGTTCCCTGACCTGTCTCTGGGACCAGGGGATGGAGAGTAGAGGTCTGTGTCCCTACTTACGCAGTGCTCCTTTGTCTGCGTACAGGATTGATTTGAGCAACAGAACAGACCATATTCAAAGGAGAGCAAAAGCCCAAGGACCGCCTGACAGCCGCAGGGAACACAGTCAGAAGAGTGTCTCTAAGATGCCAGAGAGGAGTGGACACAGAAGGTGGAGCGGTACACGGAGTCCTGGGAGACGAGAGGAGAGCCTCCCAAGGTTAGCATGCCATAGTTACAAATGAGGATCAACGGCTCAAGCTGGGTCCCGACTCCATTACTCCAACACCCCTGAGAGCCCATGCAGGCTCTAGAGGGTCAGGATGCTAGCAATGGCCCCTTTAGGCCACAGGAAGAGAGATCCAGCACACACACAAAAAATGGGGGGGGGGGGGCAAGGTGGAATCACAAATCAGCATCAACTAACTTAAAGATGAGCTTCTACCTGAGCAAGACAGAATGACGTGAGCCTCACGTGACCTCTGCCAAGTCCCCCTTTATCATCCGTAGGATGTTGAGGGGTTCCCAGGACAGCCTACTTCACAGGAAAAAAAAAATGGTTCTCTTCAAGCAGTAGCAACGTCTTCAACGAAGAATGGAGACAGTCAAAAGGTGTCAAGCCCTAACTCTGTGTTACGGAAAATCAGGACGACCTAGAGGGCATCTATCTAGCTCAGGAGCCTCTAGACAGACTCCGGCACTGGGACGATGAACCCTAACTCTCAGAGGTGGCACCTGTTCATTTTTAAGACGGGGACCACCAAAGGATGAAGTAGGGCTTTGGCAAGCACAGCAAATGCCCTGAAGAGGTTCCTCAGCTACCCACCCTCACAGCTCCAAGCCCATGGGTCTGCCTGTGCAGTTCTGCAAGGAAGAAGTAGCCACTTTCTCAAGTGTCTTTAGCATCACATTTTCCAAAGGAACTGGAGTTTGGGGAGGCCAGCAGGTAAACAGACCTCCTTCTTGCAGAACTAAAAAAGTCTGGAAGGGTAATGGCTAAGTTAGAAGAAACGGGAGTGATATGGAAGAAATAAAGGCTAGAAGTCACTTCTGATCCCCTTCTCTGAAAACCCGGTGGAACGAAGTTAAAAATGTATGAACATTTAGGGCAGTGCCCAGCTTGGGGGAGGGGGAAAGTTATAGGTATTCCTAGGAAGGTACAGTAGTCAGGTACCAAGGACCTTCACCCCTGTTGGATGACCAAGAACGGGCCCCATCACCTCCTTACCCTCATTCCCACCCAATTTGTACGCCCACCTCCCATCCACCTCTGCTGTTCCGTCCAGCACCAGCCCAACCGCTTGCAGCCCACACCCTGCTCACCTCTTTGGCCTCCCTCACCCGGGCCAGGAAGGCCCGGAGCTCCAGCGTCTCCACAAAGAGCGCTCGGCACACTGCCTGGTAGTGGGCCTGCGCGCCGTGGGGGTCGGTCAGGCGCAAGGCGCACAGCCGCATGGCCTGGGCAAAGGTGCGCACGGCTCGGGGGCCGCCCTCAGCCTCCTCCTCCTCTTCTGGACCCACGTAGCCCTCGTCCGCTGCCCCGCAGCTGCTGTCTTCGCAGTCGCTGTTGGCCATGAGGTCGATGAGCCTCTCCAGCTGCGGGCTAAGCTCTCGCTCCTCATTCTCATCCAACCCCCAGTCCAGCGCACGGTAGATGGCAAAGCCCAGTGACTGCACCATCTAAGGGACAGAGGTGTCGTACGGTCACCAGAGACAAGAGCCACAAGGGTACTTGGAGCCCCGCAACCGCAACCAGTGGCACCCGCCATCACAAGACCAATGAGATGCCAGATAGAATGAGAGGCAGGGAGCACAGCTTTGCCCCGGGGGAGGGGGGGAACCATCGTGGTACAAACCATGGACCGCTGTTAAAGAGCCGTTCCCCAAACGTGCCACTTTAGAAAGCAGGAAATTTCTTATCAATACGCACTGAACTTGGGCTTCAGCACCCTTCCCTCCCAGGTATTTAAACCAGAGAAATGGAAAAGTACAAGACTCGTTCATAAACTAGTCATGTGTTCTTCCTAGCAGAGACAAGGTGGCATGTGCCCACAGTGGGGTACCATAATTCAGGGAGCAGACAAACACACACACACACACACGCACACGCACACGCGCGCGCCATAGATCAGATGAAAAGCCTTTCTATGGTGTGGTCGCATTAGCTTGACTCTAATCAAGCTGAGCCCATCCACTTCAGTAGAAAAGTTCGTAGCTCCCTGTGGGCTGGGAAGTCTCGTGATGCCTTATACGTAAAAGGGAAGACTTGTTTTGGCTCTGGTGCTGTTTGCATAGAATATATGTCCCCCGAAAAAATATAACTAAGAAAGAGGTCATCTAGAAAAGCGTTAGCATCTTGTGTCATGTAACAGTGCAGCAAAAATCAAAGACCAGCTGACTCCGATCGCTGCTGTGATTCCACGTAACGACTGTATTTTGGGGGCTTGGGGTTTTGTTCTACAGTGCTGGGTATCAAACCCATGCCTTCATACATGATGTGAGGGTACCCTACCACTATACCGCACCCAGCCCTAGCGCTGAATTCTTAGACAACCCCCAAAGGCCCATGTGCTAAGACTTTAGTCCTCAGTTGCTTCCATGGGGAATTGTTGGAACTTCTAAGAGGTGGGCCTGCTGGGCATGATGAGACACCCCTTCTATCCCAGCATCTGGGAGGCAGAGTCAGGCAGACCTCTGCGTGTTCTAGGCTAACTTGGACTACATAGTGAGGCCCTGTCAAAATAAATAAAGAGGTAGGGTTGAGTGGGGGGGTCTTCCTCTCACTGAAGGCATAGCCCGGCGGGAGGAGCTATGGCCTCCAACTTTTGTTCTTTTCATACCCAGCTAAGAGATAAGCAGCCGCCTTCTCCATGAATTCTCCCACCGTGTCTTACATCACCACAGGCCCAGAGTAAAACTAAGCGGCCGTGAACTAAAACCTCTGAAATTGTGAGCTGAAATAAATCTTCCCTTGTTTTGTGGAGGATTGAACCAGACCCATGCGGCATGCTGAGTAAGCGCCTGCCACTGAGCCACACTGCCTGCCAAATCTCCCCTTTCTGACTACCTGAGGAGTCTGTTACAGTAACGGCCCGGCCGGCATCACTGTGAAAGAGTTTGACATTTGTACTCACAAAGAAATTACACCACACTGGACCTAACAGCCCACACCTTTACTGCTAGCACTCGGGAGGCAGAGGTGCTCTGTGAGTTCGAGGCTAGCCCAACTTTCAGACCAGCCAGGGCTATCATTAGATCTTACTCCCAAAGAAAAATATTAGACTTCATTACTTCTGTTATCTATTTATTTGGTTTTTGATTTCTCTCTACCCATCTCTGCTGGAACTCACTATGCAGACCAAATTGGCCTCGAACTCGCAGGGATTCTCCTGCCTCTACCTGTGTCCAACTACATTTTTTTTTAATGTATATGAGTGTTTCGTCTAGACGTATGTATGTGCACCATGTATGTTTCTAACGCTCTCTGAAGTAAAGGGGGGGGGGAGGGTGTTACAGACAGCTATGAGCTATTGCGTGTGTGCCAGGAATTGAACCCAGGTCTTCTGAAAAAAACGTGTTCTTAACCGCTGAGCCATCTCTCCAGCACTGTTTTTCTTTTTTGCTCTTTTAATCAATGAATTTATTTTTATCTTTATGTGTATTGATCGGTGTTTTGCCTGCATGTACCTCGGTGCACCGCATGCATGCAGTAGCCTCAGAGGCCAGAGGAGGAAGGTGTGGGATCCCCTAGAACCGGGGTTACAGATAGTTTGTGAACAGCCATGTGGGTGCTGAGAACTGAACCAAGGTTCTCTGGAAGAGCGGATGATACTGTTAGCTGACAAGCCATCTCTCCAGGCTCTCTCTTTAATTTTGTCTGTCTGTTTTTTGAGGTAGCACTTCATGTAGCCTAGGATAGCCTAGTATTCCTGATCCTCCAGTGCTGGGGTTACAGGCTGTGCCTTTGAGACAGGGTATCAATGTAGCTCTAGCTGGCCTCAAACTCATGACCCTCCTGCTTTAGCCTCCTGAGTGCTGAGATTGCAGCTATGCTCCACACTACACCCAGCCATGCTCCACACCGCACCCAGCCGTGCTCCACACCACACCCAGCCGTGCTCCACACCGCACCCAGCCATGCTCCACCATCCGCACCTAGCCGTGTTCCACCATCCGCACCCAGCCGTGCTCCACCATCCACACCCAGCCGTGCTCCACCATCCGCACCCAGCCGTGCTCCACACCGCACCCAGCCGCGCTCCACCATCCGCACCCAGCCGTGCTCCACCATCCACATCCAGCCGTGCTCCACCATCCGCACCCAGCTGTGCTCCACACCACACCCAGCCGTGCTCCACACCACACCCAGCCGTGCTCCACACCGCACCCAGCTGTGCTCCACACCACACCCAGCCGTGCTCCACCATCCGCACCCAGCCGTGCTCCACCATCCGCACCCAGCCGTGCTCCACCATCTGCACCCAGCCGTGCTCCACCATCCACACCCAGCCTCTCATCTGTTTTACAGGAAGGTAACTTTTCTGGGTATATACATTAACCTAACCAAAGTGGAGAGAAAACAACCACACTGAGGGCATGTGATGGAGCAAGAAAGTGCAGAGGGCACAGGGTCAGGACCTGGGGACCAGGGAACTCACTGTGAGAGGCCCTGGTGCTTCAGTTGATTGAGTTTCCTGAAATTCTCCATAATACTTCTTTTGAGATGAAGACTTGCTATGTCGCCCTGGCTAGCCTCAAAGTTCTAAGCCTCCTGTCTTAGCTTTCCAAAAGATTCTAGGCATGTGCCCCACGCCTTATAATAGTCTTTTTAACTTTCTTTCATTTTATTTTTATTTTATGTGTGTGGGTGCTTTGTGTGCCTGTCAGTCTGTGCACCACATGCATGTCGTGTCTGCAGAGGCCAGAGTAGCGTGCCAGGTCCCCCGAGACTGGAGTTACTGACATTGTGTGTCTGTGCTAGGAATCAGACCCAGGTCCTCTGGAACAGCCAGTGCTCTTAACTGAGGAGCCGTCTCTGCAGCCTCGGTAATTCCTTTTTTAAAGCACAGTAAGCATCCTTGAGGTTTTTCTGTAGAGTCCTCTTACCTCAGCATCTCTGTAACCTCTCAGCAACGACCTTCAGCGCTGCCATCAATGACCTGGGGACAGCGGCTGGGGAGTGCACTGGAGGATGCTGTCTCCTGTCGCTCTCCAGATGTGCGCTCTCCAGCCTGCTGCACCTTGACTCCCCCAGCCCATGTGACTATCCCCCTCGACCAGTTAGGTTTAATCAGACATGGGAACACTGGCATGGGCGCTAGAGGGGCTGAATACATAGGAGGATTAACAGCGCCCCTGATCTGCCGAGCACGTGCTCTTATGCTTCAAACAGCTTTCATAAATCAGGCTGAGGTGGTACAGATTTGTGATCTCAGCATGTGAGGGGCTGAGGCAAGAAAATTCTGACCTTGAGGCCAGTCTGGCCTGTCTCAAAACAAATAAATATAAATACAAGGCTTACAGGCCAAAGTTAGTGACACAGTTTGTTAACCCAGTACTCAGGAGGCAAAGGCAGGAAGATTACAAGTTCAGGACCTGCCTGGACTACACTGCGAGTCTGAGGCCAGCCTAAAATCCCATCTCAAAATAAACTGAGGCTGGAGATACTTCGTAGCACACGCAAGACCTGAGGATCAATTCCCAGTACTACTAAATGAATGGTTTTCATCTTTTCCTTCATTGGACAGACTATCTTGAGCTGGAGAGATGGTTCAGTGGTTAAGAGCACTGGTTCGGTTTCCAGGACCTGCATGGTGGCTCACAAATGTCTATGACTCCAGTTCCAAAGGATCTGACACCCTCTTCTGACCTCCTCAGGCACCAGATATGCACAAAGTACAATGACATACACGCAAGCAAGATAGATAGATAGATAGATAGATAGATAGATAGATAGATACACAAAAAACCCACTTGTGTACACAAAATAAATATTTGTTAAGAAAGAAAGAATATCAAAGGCACACACAAATAAATATATTCATAGTCAGCTCGACGTGTCAGACACTATGCTGGGCCTGTATAAAACTCCTCCTACTTAACCTCATGACAACCCACTGACACAGCCTCCCATGTCATACACAGAGGGACGGAGGCACGGAGAGCTCAGGCCTCTTCATCACAGCTAAAAGCTGGACAAGCTAGACCTGGGAGTTGGGTCTGTCTACGCTATGCTCTAAATTTTCTGCATGTTCCAGTCGTCTCTCTACTCATTTCTGGCTAGCCGGGTATCCCAGGAAACCTGAGCCTGAGGCAGGCAGAGCAATAACAGGTCAAAGCCAGGTCTCTGGGTCCTACAGGGGGATCTCAGAAGACTCTGGAGCCTAAGGTACCTGGGGAAGGTAACCCTGGACTCAAGAGGACCGGTGGGAAGGGTAAAGCCACAGTAGAGCAAAGCCTTGGCCCACCCCGGGGCTGCTTTCACTCTGGTTTTCTCTACCTTAAGCAGGTTAGAGTCATAGCCTGGCTCCAGAACACACCCATGAATGCAGAGTGAGCAGGCTTGACGCTACCATCTAGTGGCTGGTCACACCCGACAGGTGGAAGACGGCAGGGCTTTAGCCAGTGGCCAGGGTAGAGTGCTCTGGGAAATTGGAGACTCTAGAGACCGTCTCAGGACCGCTCTTAGGTATGACCGTGGAAGGGGGGAGGGGGTGGCTAGCAAGGTAAGAGGACAGAAACATGGAGAGCTCACACAGTAAATTCATTTGTTTTAGAGGTAGATGCCAGGTAGGAGTGAGGCGCTACAAGATGGGGCTCTGAGATGCTCAGCTGTGTGGCACTGGCAGGGTCTCCACATGACTTCATGGGGTAAGACAGACTGAAAAGCAAGCCGGAAGCCCCTCCATCCATCCCAATGTACACTGCAGGGAAGAAACCCAGTCTGTTCAGGCTACTCTCTTTTTCCTGGTTGCTGGCCTACACTAGCAGCAAGCCAGGGGAAGGGTTAAGTCCAGCCAAGCTTCTTATCTGATGGCTGCTTTGGTAAAAGCTTTTCTGTGTCCCAACTCACTGGAAACTTTCTCTGGAACACAGAGAATGCTTTCCATTAGGAGAGCTGGGCAGCAGGCCAGTCTCGGGACCTCCGACCCTACAAGTTCAAGCATGGCCATCAGCCTGGAATCTGACTGCAATTAGAGGGGCTGCCAAGCTGTTCGTGAAACCCAAGACGCCGGAATGAAGCTTAACTGTTGAGTGGCTCCCTCACCACTGCACTTCCTGGGGACGGGGCTTCCAGGTTCCCATGGGGCCTCTGAGAACAGTTTGTATAGGACTCCCCCATTCAAAGCTCTTTACAAGTAGTTATGGCGTATTACAGTAGGCACCCACTAGGTGGTGGGTAGCACCTGCACCTCTGTGAGCTCTGGATAACAAGGATCAGCTGATGCCACAGGCCAGCCGACTGGGACTCGGGGAAATAAACTGCCCAGGATTTGATACAGCTGTGAGTACAGATAACGGATGGCCACTCAGCAATGGCAGTGTGCTTAGGTGTGACCTTCCAAGGTCCCAGGGAATCTTGTCACCGGCATTAAGAACTATGTATGCTGGTAAGGTGTAGCGCCAGACACATATTGGCGCATGCCTTTAATCCTAGCACTTGGGAGGCAGATGCAAGTGGACCTCTGTAAGTTCGAGGCCAAGCTGGTCTGCATAGTGAGTTCCAGGACAGCCAGGGCTACAAAGAGAAACCCTGTCTCGAAAAACCATAATAAAAAAAAAAAAAGAATAGACAAACTAATTAAACATAAGGAAGTATAATATTTTTCTTCTTGAGAAAAGATCTAGGTTAAAGAAGAGGAAGAGGAGGGCGGGGAGGCATACAGACTCTGAGCTGTCTTTGTTGCTGTCTTTGTGTGACACATATAATCTCCTTGATCTATGCTCACCTCACCCTTGGAATGCTATCATGCTAAATACATAAATGCAAAGGTTCTCCCCTCCCTCCCTTCCTCCTTCCCTTCCTCCCTCCTTCCCTCCCCCTTACTTCTCTCAAAGCTTCAGTCTTGCAAAAAGCTGGAATTTCAGGTCTGTACCACTGCATACAGCCTTATAAATTATTTTATTCAAATTATACACTGAAAGGCCACATTTCTTGTTTTTTCTTTTCTTTTTTTTTCTTTTTTGTTTTTTTGAGACAGGGTTTCTCTGTGTAGCCCTGGCTGTCCTGGAACTCACTCTATAGACCAGGCTGGCCTCGAACTCAGAAATCCACCTGCCTCTGCCTCCCAAGTGCTGGGATTAAAGGCGTGCGCCACCTCCGCCTGGCGAAAGGCCACATTTCAAAGGAAGAAAACATCAGGGCAGGCCACATGTCCTGGAACCCCATTTTCTAACCCTGCCTCTCACATGCTGCTCTTTTCTGGTCCCCAAAGGTCCCTTAGGACATGGTGGTTTCCACTTTTGATTGCCTTTTGAGAAACAAGTAGAAGAAACAGATGAAATATCACAACTCATTAAAAAAAAACAAAATGAAGCAAAGCAAAAGGCAGTGGAAAGCCAAGCAGGGTGGCGCACGCCTTGGGAAACTGAGGCAGGAGCATGGGGGGTTTAAAGCCTCACCAGCTGGAGCTACATGGTAAGTTGAGGCCAGTGCAGGTTACACCAAACCATGTAAAACAACAAAAATAAACATCAGACGCAGACCACTACCCCAAGTCAAGGGGTGGAAATGCAAGGTTTGGTCCCTGGTCCCTGGCTTCTTTCCGTTTGTCCTGAACTCCAGGCGAGAAGGCTGCCTGCACTCCACATTGTTTCCCTGAGTGTGGTCGGCAGTACAGGCTCCGGTACTGACCCTACTCCCAAACAGGGGAGGAGCCAGCATGTAGGGTTCTGAGCACACGAGGCTCCTTGCCCTGCCTGTCTTCTGTGAATGGCTTCTTCATCAACCTTGCAGTTAAGCCCCTCATGGGTTTTACCTGTGTCTTGTCTCACCTAACAGACACTGGGACTCTGTATACTTCCCAATTTATATGCTACAATACAGGCGTCTTAATTAGATTCTTTTTTTTTTTTTTTTTTTTTTTTTTTGGTTTTTCGAGACAGGGTTAGCCCTGTCTGTATAGCCCTGGCTGTCCTGGAACTCACTCTGTAGACCAGGCTGGCCTCAAACTCAGAAATCCGCCTGCCTCTGCCTCCCAAGTGCTGGGATTAAAGGCGTGCGCCACCACCTCCCGGCTCTTAATTAGATTTCTATCATTGTGATAAAACACTCTGACCAAAGCAGTGGAAGCTTACAGCTCTCAGGCTGTAACTCCCATCATCGAGGGAAGGAACTCAAGGCAGGAACCCAGAAGCAGGAACTGAAGGAGAGCCCATGGGGAGTGCTGCTTACTAGCAGACTTGCTCCTTGTGGCTTGCTCGGCCTGCTTACAGCACCCAGGACCACTGCCTGGGGATGGCACTGCCTACAGTCGCACCAACCAGGAACCAAGAAAATGCCCCACAAGCTTGTCTATAGGCCAGTCTTTTTTTTTTTTAAAGATTTACTTATTTATTTGTATACAGTACTCTGCCCGAATGTATGCCTGCGGGCCAGAAGAGGGTATCAGATCTTATCACAGCCAGTTGTGAGCCACCATGAGGTTGCTGGGAATCAAACTCAGGACCTCTGGAGGAGCCGCCAGTGCTCCAGTCAATCTTATAGAGGCATTTTCTCAGTCGATGTTCCATCCCCTCAGATGACTATAGCTTGTGTCAAGTTGACAAAAACTATCCAGTGCAACAGATCAATTTTATTACATATTAAGTAGTTTAAAATTGCTTTTCAATACCTGGGCTTCTGAGCTGGCTGGTGGTACCACCATGGTTGTAGGCTCTGTAAGAGAAAACAGTCAAGGTTATGTTGGAAGCACAAAGACCCCACAGACAAGGTTGGTCATCCCTTCTCCTGTTCCATCTTCCCCAAGACATACAGCGCATCCCCAAAGGAACACCAGAAAGCTCACAAGGGGCTGAGACACATGGTACCTTAAACAGAAACTCCAAGGCCTAGCCTAAGCCAGCTGTGGGCAGGGTTCAGAATACAGAGCATATAATAAGTGGACCGTCATAGGCTGCTATCCATCCCATGGTCCATAGTAACAGCTTGGAGGAGGAAGTCAGGGATAGAGAGTCAGCAGGGCTGTGTGGGAGTACGTCTGAAGAAGGGGGACTGCTCAGTTGTTACTGCAGGGAAGACCAATAACCTAAAATGGCTTCCCTAGAACTGAGATCCTGTGAGCCCGGACACACAGGAAGATAAGAAACCCTGGGCCAGTGGGTAAATAAATCCACGTCTCACGGTGGACTCATGGGTTGGGGATTTTCCAACGGCACCTCTCAAAGAAGGCGTCCCAGGGTTGGAGGGCAGATAGAAACTGAACTCTGCATCTTATTTACTAAACACAAAGGTGTAAATGCCAAGAAGTGAGTCGGCATTCTCAAGGGCTTACTCATTGGCTCAGCTACAGACCAGGATGGGGTAGCTTCCGCACCCATTTCACAGATGAGGAGCCCAAGGCAATGGGTGAAGTTGTTGACTCTCGGGCATCGCAGACCCTCAATTACCCCACTTCCAACCATCCAACCGTCGCCGTTCCCCAGGCCTCCTTTAATCTCGTATAAAGGTAGAACCACGTAAGGATATGAACTGCAGCTTCCCTAAGTTCTAGAATGAAGTGAGACATAAAAAAAAAAACAACAAACCATGAAACCGTCTGCTAAGTAAACCTGCTAACTCCACAAATACCTTCAAATCGCATCAAGAACCAGGAAGATTGCCAAAGATAGAGACTGCGAGACCCATTAAAATAATGGAAAACAACCCATTCCCCCTAATCAGTGAGGCGATAACGGGAGAGCCGAGAGAGTACATGCCGTCGGAGGTCTGTCACCCCAGGGACTGTCCCCAGCTCACACTGGATGCATAACAAACTTTGTAGCTGTGACTGGATTCGGACGCTGGAAAGATGAAAGAAAATTGAACAAGAATGAGGGTGCTTCCTGGAAAGATCACGCTGGGGGTCCGGAAGGCGGGGCTGGGGTCCGGAAGGCGGGACTGGGGTGTCAGGAGGTGGGGCTGGGGGTCAGGAAGGCGGGGCAAGCTGGTGGACGGGTAGCTGGTTCTGAGCACACAGCCAGTCCTAGTCTTCAGCCCAGAGCAGCTTTCTGACTGTCTTTTTTAAAAAAGACAATATCTCACGTAGCCCAAGCTGACCTTGAAACTCTGCAGGTAGCTGAGGAGAAACTTGAATTTCTGACCCTCTTGCTTCTACCTCTCCATACTGGGATTAAAGACGCGTGCAAATGCACCCAGTTTATGTGATGGAGACTGAGCCCAGCGCATGCGTGCCCTGTAAATACTCTACTGATGGAGTTGCCGTCCTAGCCATGAGGAGAATGTTTTTAATGCATTAATAGTTGTCTCTGTTAGGGTTGCTAATCCTGCAACAACATCATGGTCAAAAGACAAGCTCACACTTCCACATGACTGTTCATCACCAAAGGAAGTCAGGACAGAAACTCACACAGGGCAGGAACTTGGAGGCAGGAGCTGATGCAGAGGCCATGAAGGAAAGCTGCTTACTGGCTTGCTACCCCTGGCTTGCTCAGCCTGCTTTCTTATAGAACCCAGGACTACCAGCCCGGGGATGGCACCGCCCACCATGGATGGGCCCTCCCCCCCTTGATCACTAATTGAGAAAATGAGGCATTTCCTCAGCTCTGATGACTCTAGCTTGTGTCAAGTTGATATGCAAACCCAGCCAGTACAAAAGTCACTATGTTAACAGAAGATGTCCCAAAATTGTTTATGGATCTAATTATGCTTCAAGTTGCAAAAGATTTGAAAAGTTTCGTTGTTGCTGTTTTTACACAGAATATTACTGTCTCGCTCAAAGTCATGACAATCCTCCTGCCTTGGCTTCTTGAGTGCTGGGATAACAGGGATAACCACTATTCCAGGGGGGTCTTGGGTTTTAATGAGCAAGGTACAGCCTTGTGAGTTCCTGGGATGACAGTGACCACACAACCAGACCCGGAGATAATGCAAAGCCAACAAATGCTAGTGACGTCCTCAGCTCTGTGCTGAGGGCCGGGACTCTAAGTGTGCCGTCACACCCTGCTGCCAAGATTTCTTCCCTACACACGAGGAAACTGGAGCTGGGGCAGACTTCGAGATTTACTTGAAACCATATGGATGATGAATAACAGAGCTGGGCCAACGAGTTCCCATTCTGTCTGAAATGGTAGGTCAGGACGGGAGTCGGAAGCAGGACACTCGGATCCCTTCAGCATCGTTTCTGTTACAGACGCAGACACAGCTTGGTGCTAATTTACCCAAGCAGGGTATCCTCGCCCTGAAAATAGATGGCCACTCCAGACTCTTAAATAGCAAATGAGAAATCCAGGGACCAGGGAGTTTTCCTGGAAGTGAGCCTGTACCATGGAAGTAAGAGAGAAGATGTCATCTGGAGGACTGCCCAGGCCCTCCTCCAGTGGAAGGTGCCTCTGCCACCAGTGCTGGGAGGCGGATCTGTCCTCAGGTCAGGTTCTGTCCAGTCCACCGCTATGGGGCAAGTGGATGACATCACTTCATCATCCAGGGGACAGACATGGCACCTTCCTGCGTAACTCATGCTATCACCTCAAGGAAGAAGTGAGCTAACATACACAGAGACACTTCCTAGGATGCGATACCGGATAGATATGCAGTGCCCAGCTGTGCCAGCTGTGCAGTGGCACAGTGCAATGGTAGGACCTCCTGACTCTAACTCCTTTTGGGGGTTTGGGTCAAGGTCAACTATCCACTCTATATAACCCCACCCACCCCTGACTCTGTTAAAGGGGACTTTATACATCTTAGGGAGGCCTCTTGCTACACATTCCCCACACCATGCCCGGGCTTCTGGGAGTATTTCAACAGTGAATGAAGGCTGGAAGGAGCAGAGCCTTTTTAAGATCAAAAGACTTCCTGTCCTGCATCTTGGGCACAGGGCAATGAAGATGTGGCATACACAGTCCCTAGTGTACAAGGGAACTGGCCACAGCCCTTGAAAGGCGGCCGAGTCTCTTAGAGTTATAAACACTCTTACCTTCTGACTTAGCTCATGGGCTTTTAGAAGGCACACCCCTGCGTCACAACACCTACAAGACAGTCACTCAGTGCTACATCTATCCCACACCAAAAATCTTTAGTGTCCTCTAAGGACAGATACACAGGGCACCTGTACCCAGGACATTAGGTGTCACTAAAAAGAGCAAGATGGCCAGGTAAGGTGTCGGAGCCAGGCGGTAGTGGTGCACGGCTTTAATCCCGGCACTCAGGAGGCAGAGGTGAATTTCTGAGTTCAAGGCCAGCCTGGTCTACAGAGCAAATTCCAGGACAGCCAAAGGTACACAGAGAAACCCTGTCTCAAAAAAAAAAAAAAAAACAAAAACAGAAAGAAAGGGGAAAAAGAAAGAAAAGACAAAGAAATTTACTTGAAACCAGACCTGGGAGGCTGAGGCAAGAAGATCCCAAGTTTAAGGTCAAGAAAGAGCCGGGCGGTGGTGGCGCACGCCTTTAATCCCAGCACTTGGGAGGCAGAGGCAGGCGGATTTCTGAGTTCGAGGCCAGCCTGGTCTACAGAGTGAGTTCCAGGACAGCCCGAGCTACACAGAGAAACCCTGTCTCGAAAAACCAAAAAAAAAAAAAAAAAAAGGTCAAGAAAGAAAGACCCTGTTTCAAACAAAGAACCAATAAGATGTCTTTTGTATGCTGAGTTGATCCAAGGCCCACACTCAGGGAAAAATAAAACAAAACAAAACAGAAAGCAAGGCCTGCCTTTAGGAAGAAGTACACATGCCTGCCTGCTGATGTGTGCGGGGAAACCCTCACGTTCTCGGCAGCCTGTGAGGACGGAGGGTGGGCATCCAGGCACAGTCGCACAGGACTCCTTCAAGGTCTTCCCTTAAACTTTCTGAATTTGGGTGCTGGCTGCTCTTAGAGAGGACTGGCACTCCCTGCACTCACGGGACAGCCCACAGCACTGTGTAACAGTCTCCAGTTCCGGAGGATTCAACACCGTTTTCTAGTCTCCATGAGCATCCACCATGCACATGGTACACATACAGTCGGGGGAAATTCTCACACACACATACGAAATACAATTTCAAAAGAAGCCTTCTGAATTTCAAAATATATGGATTTGCTAAACTCAAGAAAGAAATTTGGGCCTGAACATTGTGGCGCACGCCTTTAATCCCAGCACTCAGGAGGCAGAGGCAGGCGGATTTCTGAGTTCGAGGCCAGCCTGGTCTACAGAGTGAGTTTCAGGACAGCCAGGGCTACACAGAGGAACCCTGTCTCAAAAATAAATAAATAAATTTGGGAAACAGAAAATACAGCACCTACATTTCTCCTAGATCCGGGTACAACCTCCAGCCAAGAGACTGGAGTCAAAGGTCATGTGACTGAGCAGTACCAGTTTCCTCGCACAGAAGTGGTGTCACTTGCCACAAAGGGCTTGTCAGGATTGGGTGGGAACACACCCAGTGACTGGCACGCGGTAAGTAAGCCACACATACAAGTGGGTGGCTTCCCCTGTCAAGAAATGAACTGTAAAACTGAGTTGTGACCCAGGTCAAGCGTCAGCCTTGGAAACTGGAGAAAGCCGAGAGGGAGAACCACCCACAGGAAGGCACGCAGTTAGAGTCCCGTGTTTGTTTAACAAACAGAATTCTGTGGGGCAAAGGGATACAGGTGTGGCCCATCCTGCTCTTCCACAGCTGGGCGGTGGCTGATCCCGGCCTGAGTGAGAATGCAGGCTTCTCTAAGCACTCTCCCACACATTCGATGCCCACACACCACTCCCAGGAAGTGCCCTGCTACAGCAGGAACCCCGTCCACCAGCGGCAGAGCTGGAGGTGACCGTGTCAGCAGCGCGCAAGGCTGAGGCTTGCCTTGTGTCCCGAACCTTGAGCACTCATGATTCTCTAACAATGGGCAAATCTTGGAGACTAGAGTCGGGGAGGATAAATTAACAGCCAAAACAAAACAATGGGCAGGCCTGGCTGGCTTCTGTGCTCCTGAACCCTCCATATCCAACCTCTGACAGCACATCTGGGAACATCACCAAGGCCCCACCATTGGTCCCAGCCGGAAGACAGAATTAGAGTCAGCAAGATGGCTCAGCTAGTAAAAGTGCTTGTTCTCCAAGCTTGAAGACCCGAGTTCCATCCCCAAAAGCACAGAGGAAAAGATCTGAAGCCGGGCGGTGGTGGCGCACGCCTTTAATCCCAGCACTTGGGAGGCAGAGGCAGGCGGATTTCTGAGTTCGAGGCCAGCCTGGTCTACAGAGTGAGTTCCAGGACAGCCAGGGCTACACAGAGAAACCCTGTCTCAACCCCCCCCCCCAAAAAAAAACGATCTGAAAGTTACCCCACATGTGTCATGGCATGTGTATGCTTGTAGTCACAGACCTGTCACACACACACACACACAGAGCATGTAAGTAATAAATAAAAGAAAGTAAACTGTGTGAAAATACCTTACAAAGATGCTATTCCTTGAGATGGGACATTGATGAGGTGGGAAAGGGTACCTCCACCAAGCCAAACAACCTGACTTCAAACTCTGGGGTCCATTGTGAAAGGACCAACTGGCTCCTGCAAGTTGCCCTCTGATTTCCATGGGGTCTGCACTCACACACACAACATACATACATACATACATACATACATACGTATGTATATTTATTTATTTAAAATTTATTTTTTTCTTATTTTATGTGAGTGCTTTGCCTGCATATATGTAAGCTCACACCACATGCATGCAGTGCCCACAGACGCCAGAAGAGGGCACCAGATCCTCTGGCTCTGGTTAGAGTGGTAAGCTGTTTTGTGGTGCTGGGAACCCAACCCCAGTCCTCTGCAAGAGCAGCAAGTCCTTTCAGCCCATGAACCATCTCTCAAGCCTCAAACTTTGCTTTTTTAAATTTCTTTCTTTCTACTTAAACTTCCCTGCTCAGCTTCATTTGCCATTCCAATTTTCTTTGTTTTTTTTTTTTTGGGGGGGGGGAAGGGAGAGGAGGTATTGGAGACAGGGTCTCCACTATGTAGCTCTGCTATCCTGGAACTCACTGTGTAGACCAGGCTGGCTTCAAACTCTCAGAGATCCACCTACCTTTTCCCCCCACCCCACCCCCAAGTTCTGGGATTAAAGGCGTGCACCACCACCCCCAGCGATGGAGGTATTTCCAATCAAGCTTTCTCCTTCTTAGATGACCTTAGCTTGTGCCAAGCTGGTGTGTGTTAAGCTGACATAAAACCAGCCATCACAGGGTGGTAGGAATCAAAGGCCTGGTATAATGTGCCCACCAGCGACCAACAGTAAGCAGTTGATAAAACTACCATTTGGAATCAAGCTCTGGGCAGGTGCAGAATACAGATTTCTGGGCCATGAGGTGGTGACCCGTTCTGGAAACTTGACCCATGTGGTAAGGCTTCCGCAGCCTCCACGGCGAGCTGAGAGATGAATACACACATGACATTCATGCGTTTCATTATATGCGACTTTCATTTCCTGTTTTCTGTTTTGTTGAGACAAGATCTGAGGTAGCTCAGGCTGACCTTGAACTCACTGTGTGGCTGAAAACAACCCTCAACTCCTGATCGTCCTTCGTCTACCTCCTAAAAACATGCCCTCGTGCCCAGCTGCATGCAATGTTTTTTTTTATAGTGAAAGAAATGACCAGAGGTCTGGTTACTGTTCAGTGGTAGGGTGCTTACTCAGCATATAAGACCTTGGGTTCCATCCTAAGCTTGCGAGTAGTCTCTAAGTAAATGCTAAATTCTAACAAATAACATTCATGCCGAAGTATGTAGTGGGGTTGGGCGGCTGGGGGGTGTCAATAACTTCCTTGAAATGGATTAAAAATAAAACGGAGAATGAGAGATCTTGATGCGACCACACTAGGTTCATGTATGACCTACATCACAATAAAGGGCTGGAGAGATGGCTTAAGTGTTAAGGGCACTGGCTGCTCTTCCAGAAGACCAGGGTTCAACTCTCGACACCCACACGGAGGCTTACGACCTGCAACTGTCTGTAGCTCCAGGTCCAGGGGCTCTGACACCCTCACACAGGCATGCTATAGCCTGTGGATATGCTGCGATATGTGGTAGATGAAATAGCTAGCCTCAAGGTAGAGTGATTCTGGATTTATGGTCTCTTAAGCTGGGAGTGAATATGCCAGTGTTGTTTAATTCAGCAGATTCAGAGTGCATTTATTCATAGGAACCTCATATATTCTCTGGTAAGTTCTGCCCACCCTCTCCTCTTCCTTCCCGGGGAAAGGACCACAAGCCCTCTGCCCTGGAATAAAGTAGGAGTCACTGCACTGAGAAAGCAGGGGCGAACACCTCTTCCGGGGACTCTGGTCCCCAGCTGGTTTGCCTGACCAGCAGGGTGGCATTTCCAGGCAGCAAGGCCATCCCCTTACCACTGTCTTACGTAGAGGTCAACTCCCTCTGAGAATCAGTTAAGGCCAGAGATGCTTAAAGGATCTACATTCTAGGACCAGAACTCCCAGCAGGAAAGCGGAAGGACCTTTGCTGTGCCCCGCACCATGACTACACTTGTGCTGTGCTAACCAATGAAATGCTTCTCTGTGGACGCCGGGGTAGTGTGGGGGTGTGGGGTGACAGATGAGTGTGTGGGAAACCCAGGGCCTTGAACATGGCAGCAAGCCTGGGCAGCACCCAGGCTGAACCATGCAAGTCACACAGGGACCGCACAGCTGCCAGAGACTCGAGGCTTGATCCTTCCAGAAGCACACTACAGAGCACAGAAATAAATAGGTGGACTAGGGACCAGCATCCTGCCTTCACGTGTCTTGAAGTCTTCTGGGCAGCCAACCTCGGGCACAGGCATTATCGCAGAGAGAAGATATACTTGAAGAATTGTCTTCCTGCAAGGCCTAATTGAGGCGAAACTAAAAAATTGTACATACACACATACCCAGCTCACACCCACATCCAGACTGCTCAAGCACCCTGCCACAACCCCATAGCATTAAGACCCCCACCCCACCAACCCCACCCAAAAAAACACTTCCCACTTTCTGAGTCAGAGGTCCCAGGGATAGCCCACTGGCCATCAAGAAATACACAGGGAACTCTTTGCAGATCTGCATTCCTCAGGCTGCTGCCTGAATTTGTGCCAAGGGTTCATTTGCATGGACCCTGGATACTGTGTCCCACACTGAACGTGGCCAAGGTACACAGGGGTGTGGCACATGGACACCTGCTGCTGTGCCTCAGGCCAGGGCTTCCCTTTGGTGGCGTGCTCTAAGGTCATAGACACACAAACACTAGCAATGAGGCAGGTGCCATGTTGTGCCCCTCTCATTGTCTCTGGGCAGCTGCCTCTCCTCTGTAATCTCCCATCAACAGGATGCTCTGGCAGGAAGAGTAAGCTCAACACTGTTGGGTCCTTACCTCACGAGCATCTCTGAGCATGCACCCATCCCAGGTAGCCTAATGCTAACCCACCATGACTTAGCTGAGCGACCTTCACAGGGCACAGGATTTACAGCTCTGGGTGCCTTGCAGTCATGAGGTGGGCAACACAGCTGTGACCAGGACTCCAGAAACATGAGCAGGAGATCATGGGAAGGGCCTGGCTCAACAAGCAAACATGTTTCAACTACAAATAGTCTGGCACCCAGGAGACTCGAGAGGGACAAATTCCCTCCTCCTAATTAGTTTTGGGTTCCCTCACGATGACTGGGAGAGAGCACTGTCCTTGGACAGCATCCAAGATGCAATACGAGATGGCTCAGTGGTTAAGAGCACTGACTGCTCTTCCAGAGGTCCTGAGTTCAATTCCCAGCAACCACGTGGTAGCTCGCAACCATCTGTAATGGGATCCGATGCCTTCTTCCAGTGTGTCTGAAGTCAGCTACAGTGTACTCATATACATAAAAATAAATAAATCTTAAGAAAAGCCAGCAGAACAGGCAGCCCCTGGTCCCTGATGAAGCTCTAGGACTCCAACTCCAGGGATCCAGTGACATTTCTTAGTAGCCAAAGATCTACTTTAGCTTAAAGAGGGGGTACTGGGCTGAGAGACAGGCAAGTGAGCACCCGAGTGAGACAGGTGACCATTTACATGCACAGTTACAGTAACAAGGAACAGTACTGAGATGGAGGGAGAGAACCTAGGAGCGCTGGCCTCCTTATGGACATAGCGGAGCTAGCACAGCTGGCCTCATTGTAACCCATCCCCACCACTTCTCTGTAACATTCGAGTGCAATATAGCAGGCAGCGGTGGCCCACACCTTTAATCCCAGCACTTGGGAGGCAGAGGCAGGTGGATTTCTGAGTTCGAGGCCAGCCTGGTCTACAGAGTGAGTTCCAGGACATCCAGGGCTACACAGAGAAACCCTGTCTTGAAAAAAAAAAAAAAAAAAAAAGAAGAAGTCTTCCAATTTAAGATTAGAAGACTGCCAGGCAAGGTAACTCATGTCAATATTCAGGACACAAAGGTGGGAGGATCTCCAAGAGTTTAAAGCCATCTTGAGCTACATAGCAAATTCAAGACCAGCCTGGGTTACGTGAGATGCTGTGTCAAAGAAACAAAATCAGGAGGCTGTGGAAATGGCTGAGTGGATAAGGTACCTGCCGCACAGGCGTGAAGAACTGAATTTGGACCCTCGGTACGCGTGTAAAATGGTGAGCTTCGGGTTTAGTGAGAGACTCTGTCTCAGATAGATAGACGGTGGAGAATCAGACCTGCACGGCTCAGAGATTGACCTGAGTGACAGCATCCAGCGTATCCAGCATCCGACACAGCAGACTAAGAGACTCTACTGTTGGGGCTGGAGAGATGGCTCAGTGGTTAAGAGCACTGACTGCTCCTCCAGAGGTCCTGAGTTCAATTCCCAGCAACCAACCACATGGTGGCTCACAGCCATCTGTAATGGGATCTCATGCCCTGTCCTGGTCTGTCTGAAGACAGCAACAGTGTATTCATAAAAAATAAATAAGTAAATCTTTAAAAGAAAGAGAGAGAGAGAAAGAGAAAAAGAGAGAGAGAGAGAGAGAGACTGACTCTACTGGAATCAGAAACAGCTACTTCAGGAATAAACTACATAAATCCTGTAGAGAATTCACTAGTCCCTCAAAACCAGAAAAATGAAAAATGCTGGGCTAGCTACTTTCAGGGGGTGGCTATCTTAACGTTCTAGCCGCTTCATGAAGATGAAGATTGAGATTGCATATTCTTCTTTATCCTCATGAACCAGAAAGTACCTGTAGTCCCAGCATAGGTGTTGGTATCAGCCTCTGAACCAGTACATCACATCTAGGCGACCCCCACATTGTTGCCAAGGCAACCACCATACATTCCCAGAATCCACCTGGCTACCTCACTTTTACCTGGGAGAGGCTACGCCACCGCCCATATAAAACAGGCAGAACCCCCTGACCTCGCTATCTTCCTCCATCTTCTTCTACTTCTCTCCCCTCATCTTTGCCCTATCTCCTGAATAAACCCCACTCGGAACCGTTTGGTCTGGTGTGATCTGCTCTAAGTCGCACGCGGACGTCTAACAATTGGGGCTTGACTTCAAGGGTTCAATATCAGCCTGAACAACATAGCAAGACCCTGTCCTAAACCAACCAACCAACCAAACCCTAAAACAAGTCCTAACCCTCATTTGTCTTCACGGGGTCCGTTTACCAACAGGCACCAAAGATAACACTGGATAGAACGTGAAGTTGGACTCCTTGGTGCCTCTCCTCACAAACAGGTTCCTCTCCCCAAAGGTCAACACAGACTGCTTTCTCTGAACTTTGACCCAGCAGGAAGTGCTACTGGCTTGAGAACAATAAAGCAGTACACATGCAACTGGGGGTGGGGGGGCGGTGGGGGTTGGAGAGCCAGGCTTTGAGTGTGCTTTTTGATGTTCTGGAGAAACCTAGCAGGGAGCTCAGCTTGGTTTATTCACAGTGCAGCCCACCACCATGACAGTGGTAAGCCACTCGCAACCGTAACCCTCAGTTTCCTCCTCTTGAGCATCACGGGCCGGACCAAGCAGGCTGCCTGCAGTCCTGTGTTGCTCTGCAGTGCCTGGAGCCAGATCCTGGGTTATATTCTCTATGGTAAGCAATGGAGTGAGACAGGAAGAGTCTGGTAAAGAGGCCGGAGCCTCAGAAGCGTCCTGAGTGCAGGCTGTGAGAATTGATGGTGGTGCACCTATCCCTTCAGGCCAGCCTCGGAAGAGGGAGCAGGGAGCTATACAGTTTATGCAAATCATCAGCCTACCAGGATGTTGTGTTTATTATTTCCCTGTGCTTTTGTGCAAAATCTAACAACTTGCAAGTGTCAGGCAGGGGTGAGGAGGGAGGAAGGAAATGGGTACAGGCTGAGAAGCCTGGGAAAGCCGAGGTGGCTCCTCTGTGTGCACAATGGGCCCTCCCTGTCACAGAGGCAGCTGTTGTCCGTTGCTTCTCTCTGGCCTCACTTATCATTCCTAGTCCCCCGCAGATGCCTGCTTGAGAATTTCTGCATGCCCACAGCTCTCAGGGGTTGGAGAGAGGCCAGCCTTCACTCAGCAAACACACTGCCTGCCTTTGTGCTCCCAGCAGGGTATCAACTTTTAGGGTACTATCACTGTATGCTCTATACTAGAACTACAATTCTCCGGAGGGAAATGAAGGGGAACAGGAACTAGCAGCTTGAAGTCACCAGTCTGAATAGACTTCAGTAACCTTTCAAAAGCTTAACTGTTGGTTCTCACTGTTAAACGTGGTTTGGTTTTTTTTTTTTTTTTTTTTTAATTCACAGATTATACACTCTTCTTACACTTACAAAACTCAGGAGATTAGTATCAATTCAGTACAGACTCAGAACAAGACACAGTACTCCTGCTCTGCCTACCCCAAGAAAAAGACACACATCTCTAAGTAACCTTAAGGTCTGCAGCGTTGCCAGAGGAGAGTCCCAGCTTCACGGGAATAGCAAGGAATAGCAAGGAAGAGTCACCCACAGGCCCTGCTAGAGCAAGGCCAGAGGACTGCGGACTCCCCCAAACCCATCTTGAAGAGACATGGCTATAGGAGAGGCTTCCGGAATGCCGTGCTCCGGGACTTCAAGGTAAAAGATACTCAGGCTTTTAACCAAAGCCCCTCTCCCATGGGGAAAGCGTCCCTGGGCGCGAGCAGCCAACCGGCCGCTTCACATCAGGAGCGATGGGCTGCTGGTAGGGTTATCCCAGACTGCGTGTGTGGTGTGTGTGTGTGTGTGTGTGGTGGTGTGTGTGTGAGAGAGAGAGAGAGAGAGAGAGAGAGAGAGAGGAGAGAGAAAAGAGAGAGAGAGAGGTTCTCCTAGGTCGAAAGAGAAGACAAGGAGTCCCAGATCCAGAGGGCAGGGTGGGGCCTTCCTGGTCCGGCAGAGCGCTATCTGGGCGCTGATGAAAAGTCGAGGCCCCGTCCCCTGGCACCCGGGTGCCCTGGGCGGCCGCTCGCCCGCCCGCCGTGCCGGCCACACCCCCACCCACTCCGCTGCGCCTTACCGGGCTCCAGCCGCGCGCCAACCGAGCCGTCCCTACGCAGGAGGATGTCTGCCGTGTCCCGGATGCGCCGCACGCCGCCCGGCTCGCCCCGCAGCCCGCGGCAGCCCTGGAAGCACACCGCCCAGGCCTGCTCCTCGTTGATGGGCTGCTCGTACACCTTCAGCACTTCCTCCAGGGACAGCTCCCACGGCTCGGGCCGCGCCGCGCCCCCCGCGCGTTCGGGAGCTGCCGCGCCGCCGCCGCCCGCCCGGGCCATGGCCGCCCATCATCGCCGCCCGCGCGCGCGGCGGGTCTCCATAACAGCGGGGCGACGTACCGCCGAGCGAGGGGGCGGGTCCCGTGCCGCCCGTGTGCTTTGTCATCCCAGCCCCGCCCCTCGCGGGCAGATGCAGGTGAGGGCGGGGGCTGCTGGAGGAGGAGGAGGCTGACGGCCGAAGAGGCGGGGCCAGGCTGGGAGGGAAGGGAAGACCGGTAAGGAGGGGCGAGCCGGGGAGAGGGGTAGAGTGAGGAGGGGTGGGGGACAGCCGGAGAGGGAGGGTGCACAACGGCAGAGGACTAAGGAGGTTTGTTAGAAACGGGTTGGGGGACTCTAGAGGAGGAAAGCTAACTGAAGAGGGTGGGGTTGAGCATGATGGGGACCGTGAACACACACACACACACACACACACACACACAGAGACACACGTTCATGCGCTCCTTCTTTGTGGAAGGCCTGGATAGCAAAGGACCTTAGGAGGTCGCTATAGTGTGATTGGCACAAAGATGATACAGGCCTTCAGGATGAAGTACTTCATAAATGGTCCTTTTTCTGCTAGAAAGGACCAGCTTTAAACTCTTCTCGTCCTAGTGACAATGTGACCGAGCTAACACAACACCTCATCTCCAGAGTGTGTTGCCTTCATTCCAAGGCCAGCTACTACGGGGCACAGCAGAAGTGGTAGCAAGCCAAACGCAGCACACAGCTTTGTTGAAAGTACTTTCAGCCATATTTACAGCTGTTTGGAAGAACGGAGCACGAAGATGCATCTGAGAGAGCACGAAGATGCATCTGAGAGACACATGATAACAAGGCAGTTGGTCTCAGGCTTGGCTACGGGATAGAATAATCACCTACGAAGCACAAGACTGGGGCAAGCCGGGCAGTGGCGCCGCACTTGGGAGGCAGAGGCAGGCGGATTTCTGAGTTCGAGGCCAGCCTGGTCTACAGAGTGAGTTCCAGGACAGCCAGGACTACACAGAGAAACCCTGTCTTGAAAAAAAAAAAAAAAAGACTGGGACAAGATCTGACCAGATCTGTTGGAATGAAACTCTCAACTGTGGGGTTCCCTGAAGTTCTGGGACATAGTTGTAAGACAGTTTCACCTCATTTGAGAGAGACTTGCTGTAGGGATGACTGACAATCCCTTCTGTATTCTTAGTCTTCAATTGGAAAGAAATGATACAAATGAATTTTGCGTAAAAGTGCTTGTAATCAATATCTGGGCAAGTGTGACATCCCTCTCCCAGTTTGCAAGCTTATGAGATGCAACCGATTTAGAGGGAACCAAAGGACACTGAAAAAGAGGAAATGAAAGTTTTCCTCTGCCCATGATACATTGCACAGACACCCTGAACTCTGGCTCCTGTTCCCTAATCCTCAGAAACTTCAAGGGCTACCTCAGTAGGGACCAGTAGGAACCTCCCACAAAGGGTCTTGCTTATGTTAGGAATGAGAACCTGTATCCAAGTAGTTTAGGGAAAGCCTGACTCACACAGTGCCAAGTGTATGCTGACAGCGAGCGCCCACTGATGAGGCCAGACGGTTTCTTGTTGGCCAGCTCATAGATTCTGCATTTCGAATGGGTGGGAATATGACAGAGTAAGAAAGCGTCAGCACCAGCTCGGAAACTGGAATCATGACTCACTTAAGGAGTGAGCCACCCACATGCTTTGTAGAGATCCAGGAGTGACTGGACCACAGCTGGGGATATTTTAGTGAGGGGGAGTCTCTCAGGGAGTCCCAGTGTATGGGAGTCCCGAATCCAGAGGGTAGCAAGAGACCAGGCAGAAGGCAGCCAGTGTGTGTGTGCACAGGGCATCTCCTGAGCTCCCTCAGTGGTACTGCCTTGTCCCACTTTATCGGCAGAAGCACCCACGGGAGGTGCATCGTTCTGGTGTCAGTGAAGTGAATGGATGGGGTTGTGGGGCATTTGGGCAGAGGATGGAAATTACCTACAGGGAAGTTATTTAGGATGCAACAAACTATTTCCTATTCTCATCATAGTGCTCATGCGCTGAAGGTTTGAGCCTTAACTGTTTGCACCAATCGTGGACAGGTGATTGGATCGTGAGGGCTCGGATAACCAATGGATACTCTACATAATTTTCTTACTGGTTGTTATTCTATGTGTATGACATGCGAGGAGATGCGTGTTACCTTAGCATGTGTGTGCAGACCAGAGGGCAAACTCTGGAGGTGATTCTCTCCTTCCACAGTGGTTTCCAAGGATGGAACTCAGATGGTTAGGCTTGTGTGGCAGGCAGGGCTTTTACCCAGTGTGTCATCTCTCCAGCCCTGGAATTGCCATTTAAATAGTCTCAGGGAAGTGGTGCAGACTAGTGGAGGTGGAGCCTAGCTAGAGAAAGTCGGTCACCAGAAGCAAGTTCTTAGGGACTTAGGCCGAGTTCTAGGACTCTTTGTTCCTCTCTCTCCAGTTCACCGTGAGGTGAACCTCTCTGCTCTGCCATAACGCTTTGCTTCAGCACACAGGACTCAGAAGCCACAAAGCCACGGGACCATTGACTGAATTTGAGCCAAATAAATTCTCGCTCCCGTTAGTTGTTTCTTAAGGAATTGTGTCGCACCAACAAAATATCTTCCAGACCTACTCTCTTTCTCTTTGAATTTTCTTTGTTGGCTACAAGTGTTTGGGTTCTTCTATAGTGGGTGCTGGCCGCTCGCAGCAGCTGACTTTCTCACCTGCAGCTTGTTAAGAGAATCCCTAAGTACTCCCAGGGTATCAGCCAGTCATATTTAAAACAATGGGTTACACATGCATACTCAAAGAGCATTCAAATACACACACACACACACACACACACACACACACACACACACAAGAATACATATTTTTATGATGGTGGGGATTGAGCCTAGGGCCTGTGTATACTAGGTAAACACTGTAAAACTGAACCAAGCCCTGACCCTATTACTAATAGATACACAAGTTAGGTTCTGCTATCTATCTCCTCTTATCTAAAGGCTAATTTCTCCTAGCCATGGCCAACCTGAGGAAGCAGAAGTGTTAGTCAGCTCTGTGGTCACTTGTAGAAACATTACTCCCTTTCCTTCCAGGTCATTTACTTATATACTGTCCATGCTGCTGGAGGAACCCAGAAATGGACCTCAGGTGAGACGTTAGCTCCAAACCTCATGATGGCCGCCAGAGTAGCAGGAAGGATTTCCACCTGGGAGCCTGGAGTGACTTACAGCCAGTCATCAGAATTAAAGAGCAGATCAATTCAAAGAGTAATTAAACTGACCTCAGTCCTGCAAGTAGATGAACTGGCTTCTGACCTGATTTGTGCTCTTGGTGCAGTAATGAACTCTACCTGTTTGTAACTGAAGTCGGTCAAGATGATTACTTCCTTCAGTTAAAGGTGGCACTTGGGCTAAAACGTTCCGGTTGTCTACAGACAATCTTGAAGTTGAATCGCAACTGGAGAAATATTTCTAGCTGGGTGGTGGTGGTACACACCTTTAGTCTCAGCACTTAGAAGATAGAGGCAGGTAGGAGATCTCTGAGTTTGAGGCCAGCCTGGTGGATAGAGCAAGTTCCAGGAGAACCAGGACTGAGGTGAGTTTAATTAGTCTTTCAATTGATCTGCTCTTTAATTGTGATGACTGGCTGTAAGTCACTCCAGGCTCCCAGGAGGAAATCCTTCTTGCTACTCTGGTGATCATCAAGAGATTTGGGGCTAATGTCTCATCTGAGGTCCATTTCTGGGTTCCTCTGTTTATGATGATGATGATAAAATAAAGGAGAGAGGAAATGTTTTCCAGATCTTCAGCTTGCCATGTGGGTTTTAGAAACAAGACATCTTGGTTTTGACTGTTAAAAAAAGAGAAGAAAAAGGGGCTGAAGAGATGGCTCAGAGGTTAAGAGCACCAGCTGCTCCGAGTTCAAGTCCCAGCAGCCACATGGTGGTTCACAACCATCTGTAATGGGACCCAAACCGATGCCCTCTTGTGGTGTGTCTGAAGACAGCCACATACATAAAATACACAAAATAAATAAATCTTTAAAAAAAAGAAAGAAGAGAAGAGAAAGAAAAGAGTGGGGAGCAGCAGCTAGTTCATGGTGGCACACACTTTTTTGTTTTGTTTTGTTTTTTTGAGACAGGGTTTCTCTTTGTGTAACCCTGGCTATCCTGGAACTCACTCTGTAGACCAGGCTGGCCTTGAACTCAGAAATCCACCTGCCTCTGCCTCCCAAGTGCTGGGATTAAAGGCGTGCGCCACCACCGCCCAGCGACGGCACACACTCTTGATCCCAGGATTTGGGAGGAAGAGGCAGGCAGATCTCTAACTTTAAGGCCAGCCTGGTCTACACAATAAATTCCAAATCAGTCAGAATTATACAGTAAGCCCCTGTCTCAAAAAACAAACAAACAAAAAACCCAAGAAGTGGAAGGTGAGTAGGTGAGGACTTTGGGTACTTGATAGGATCTGGGTTATATATGCTTTTGCC
Source organism: Mastomys natalensis (assembly GCA_021653895.1). Taxonomy (NCBI): domain Eukaryota; kingdom Metazoa; phylum Chordata; class Mammalia; order Rodentia; family Muridae; genus Mastomys; species Mastomys natalensis. The sequence goes on from JAJTUV010000412.1 coordinate 44,063, forward strand.
GGTACTCTGTGCTTGGTGCTTTGAAAATCATCCTCTGTAGAAGCAACACAGGGGAATGGCTGTGAGTTCATACCTATGCAGCCGTCAATGGAAAAGCTCTAGAAGTTAATCTGTGAGCGTCTGTAAAGACACAGACACTAGAAAGTCCCAATGTTAAGTTTCTGTGTATCAACTGGGTAAGGGAAGACTGGACCCTCAGCTACTCTGTGACTGAAGTTTAGCATGTACCGCAGGGCTGCAGGGCTCAAGAGCCTCTGGTGACTTGGCAGAACAGGTGAGGTGCCTGGCACCAAGGCTAGAGGGGATCTGGCACCTAGCCAAGTTCAGAGCTAAGGTCTCATCCATTCACCTAGACACAGGCAGAACCAATCCACCTGCCAAAAATAGAGTGGAGGGCCCCTTGCCATCCAAACCCAAGTCCACTTCAGATTCAGGTCGACTTCTCCCCAGAGACTCCACGTATACTGTTTGCAGCGAGCAGCCAGGCTTTGTGTTACCGGAATTCAAAGGCCCCTGAATGTGCTCTTTGTCACGTTCTATGCAGCCAGCCAGAGCCAGAGTTCAAGGGTCCGAGAGGAAAAGCTGAAATTCGAGAGTCTGGTTTTGTGTTTAGGTTTATTTTTGGGATAATGATGAAGGCTATGAATCCCTGGGGGCAAACAGATAGAGCCAGGCTGTGCTCGGTCAATGAAAGAACCCAGGACAGCTCAGAGGGAGGAACTATGGGAATGGGTGTCACAAGGTTTCTGGGCTAGTGACTGGAGATATAGAGGGTGAATCCGGGCAATGAGAAAGGATCCAGAGAATAGGACCACATACTGCTTCAAGGCACAAGGGGGGTCCAGAGTGAAGTCAAACTGAAGAGCAGGAACCTAAAGTCCAAACCGCCCAGCCCAGAGAGCAGCACTCAGGATCCTTTGAGATGCAGGATGCCTCAAAACACACAGCAGGTTGGGGAGGCTGGAGATGGTGAGAAGGGCACCTACTCTCAAGATCAGGAGGGAAAGTATTTAAGCATCTGTTTGTTGCCCATGGAGAAGAGTTGCAGTCCCTTGCAAATTTTGAAACTGTTTCAGAAAATCCAATGACCACAAATGAACGGAACCCCTTCCTAGTGTGACACTTATCTTGTGGTCGCCGTAATTGCTCCTCACAGCCGACATCCAGTCTTGAATGATGATATGAACATCCTCTACTTCCCCTGGAGGCTAAACACTAGAAGACTGAAGACATGGTTGTGATGCAGGCTGCTCAAATTGAGTTTGATCCAGCTTTATGATCAGATATTCGAAAATGGTATACACCGGAAACTCTTGCACCCGATGGTGGTCCCAACTCTTATTCCTCTCAGAGACAATTATTTGCAATAGTGCGCTGGTTAGTTTTATGTCAACTTGACACAGTTATAGTCATCTAAGAAAAGAGGGCAGCTGAAGAAAACCATCTCATAAGTTCTAGCTATAAGGCGGTTTCTTTTTCTTTTTGGTTTTTTCGAGACAGGGTTTCTCTGTATAGCCTTGGCTGTCCTGGAACTCACTCTGTAGACCAGGCTGGCCTCGAACTCAGAAATCCGCCTGTCTCTGCCTCCCAAGTGCTGGGATTAAAGGCGTGTGCCACCACCACCCGGCTATAAGGCAGTTTCTTAATTAGTGATCAGTGGACGAGGGCTCAGCCCATTGTGAGTGGGAAAACCACTGGGCTTGTGGTCCTGGGGTCTATAAGAAAGCAAGCCAGTAAGCAGCACTCCTCCATGGCCTCTGCATCAGCTCCTGCCTCCAGGTTCTGCTCTGGTTCCTGCTGCTTGAGTTCCGCCCTGGCTTCCTTCAGTGAGGGACGATGATATGGAAGTATAAGCCAAACAAACTATTTTTACCCCAATTTGGTTTTGGTCATGGTGTTTCATCATAGCAATAATAATCCCAAATTAGACAATGAGCTTTGTTTTCCTTCCTGAAGTATCATATATCCACAACAAATAGGCACATCTCTGTTTATACAGAGAGGCATATCACATACCCGACTCTGCACGCGAGGACAGAGTTCGTACCTCTGTGCAAAGTGCTTCTGCGTTCTACAGGACTGCGGTTCTCTTTGCGGGTAGGCCAGGACCTCTTTCCAGTTCTCACCAAGGGGCACGAGGTTGTGTGTCATCCCAGTCAATAGTCCACCCTGTTTGCTTCATCGATGCTACATCAACTATTTATCACAGGATGAGACTAGAGGTGACTCCTGCCCATTTCTACAGATGTGCTGTTAATCTCGAGGAATGGACTCCCTGAAGCCTGCAGAGACAGCTCGGCAGTCAAGCACTTGTCCTTTCAGAGGACTAGGGCTGTTTCCAACACACACATGTTGGCTCACAGCCATCTGTAACTCCAGGTCCAGGGGATTCAGTGCCCTCTTCTGTCCTCCAGGGCCACCAGTATACACATAGTGCACACACATACCTACAGGTAAAACACTTATTACACATAAAATAAAAACAAACATAAATTTATTTTTAAAAATTTTTAGATAAAAAAGTATATAAATGTATACATTTCTTACAGGACTAGCTAAGAACTAAACCCAGCGCTCACTCAGTCAGTAGTCTACATTTGACCTACTTCCTGCCTCAGTGTAGGAACTTAAAACAAGCATCAGTAAACTGCCTTCTAAAGAGGCTGTCTCCACTTACGTACACATCTGTAATGCTCAAAGGTATCTGTTTTCCTTGGCTCCCCTGACAGAGAGTAGGAGCAGATCTTTGAATCTGCCAGATGTGGTAGCTCAGACTTGTGAGCAGAAGTGAGAGGGTAGGAAGTCCTTATGCCAACATGAGCTACGTAGAGAGACTTTGTCTCAAAAGCAAACCGGGCTGGGCGAGGCGGTGCACACCTTTAGTCCCAGCACCTGAAGGCAGAGGCAGCTGAAGCTTTGAGAATTCAAGGCTGGCCTGGCAAACACAGAGAGTTCCAGGTCAGCCAGGATTACACGATGAAACCTGCACACACACACACACACACACACACACACACACACAAAACCACAACAAAAAACGAACCCAGAAGCTGGCTCAACAAGTAAAGGGTTTGCTGTCCAAACCTGATGACCTGATGATCCCCATAACTCACAGGGAAAGAAGAGAATCAACTCTTGGAAGTTTTCCTCTAACTTCTACATGTGCCCCATGGCATCCTGAATACACTCAACCCTGTGTCTCTGTCCTTTCTCTTCTCTCTCCTCTCCCTCCTCCTCTCCTCTCTCTCTCACATTTGTTTCCTCTCTTGCTCACACTAATAATAATAATAAATAAAAATTAAAATCCTTGTGAATTTTTTTTTGAATCTTTCTATATTGCTTAATGTTATTGTGCTTGTTGTGAAGATTTAATTGGTTTTTTTATTATGTTCTATCTTTCTTTTTAAACTTTTTTTTTGAGACAGAGTTCTCTTTTCCGGCTGCCTGGACACTCACTTGTAGACAGGCTGGCCTTGAACTACAGAGATCGCCTTGCCTCTGCCTCCCAAGTGCTGTGATAAAGGGTGTTCCATACTCCGGCTTTAACTGTTTTTGTGTCTAGCAAAAGTCGCTCCCTATGTGTTCAGAAGATTTAAATGTGTCCTTGATATGGTAATTTTTATGGACTATTTATAGTTCTGTGGGAACTGAATTGGAGCCTGCTCCTTGAATCAACAGAGCACTCTTCTGCACTCCCAGTCTATCATTTAAACCGAGAGTTAAGGATGGTGATGACTGGGGGTGTGTGCAAACCTCATGGCCAATGACGCTTTGATGGCAGTAGCCATCCATTCCTGCTCCTGCCATCCAAACCTACCAGCTCTCTAATTCCTGGCATCCCATACCGAGGGCCAAAACTGTGGAGCTTTCTTTAACCTAGGAGATCAACTTTCAAATATGAACTGATTCCGATAACCAGAAGCACTGGCTTGCTCTACGTCTGTCCCCAACACGCTCAGCATATTTTTAGCACAGAGCCTAGCTCAGGTCGGGTGATTCCTAGCAAGATTCCTTGAGTGAAGCCAAGGTTTTCATAAAACTTACAAAGCTCCTGGTGCACTCCCACTCCACTGCAAATCCTAATAATGTTTGTTTGTTTGTAGTGCCGTTATGCAAGGGACCTGTGATGGCTTATATGCACTTGGGTCAGGGAGTGGCACTATTAGGAGGTGTGGGCTTGTTAGAGTAGGTGTGTCACTGTGGGTGTGGGCTTTAATACCCTAGCCATAGCTGCCTGGAAGTGAGTCTTCCACTAGCAGCCTTCAGATGAAGATGTAGAACTTTCAGCTCTGCCTACATCATACCTGCCTGGATGCTGCCATGCTCCCATCTTGATGATGATGGACTGAACCTCTGAACTTGTAAGCCAGCCCCAATAAATGTTGTCCTTTATAAGTCTTGCCTTGGTCACAGTGTCTGTCCACAGCAGTAAAACCCTAAGACAGGACCTAAGGCTTCCTGCATGCTAAGCAAACACTCTATTGATCCACACCCAGGTCCTAATCTGTTTTCAGTTCCATAAGTCTCTCAAGGCATCATCCAATATGTTGTATTTTACTTATTTATGACTCCCACTAGACCACGCTACCCACAGAGGTGGGAGTTTTGGCTGGTTTGTTGCTGTTTTTACTGCAGCATCCCCAGGCCTAGAACGGTGTATGGTGAGAGGCCACCAAGCACGCTGAGAGTACCTGTGTGCACGTAGCTCTCAGCATTTTGCTAACACTCGTAAAATAGTCGCAGTGATCTCACCAATGATATTTCATTATCGTCTCACCATATCCCTCTGAGACAGATAGAATATGTTATGATCTTTACTTGACAGAGTAAAACCATATAAGTGATACTACTGTCTGTCTGTCTGTCTGTCTGTCTGTGAGCTGAGATGTAAGGCTGGGATATCGTCTACAGTTTTATACTGTAGGCCGACCTGGAGCTCACTGCAATCCTTCTTGCTCTGCTTCCTAATTGCTGGGCTCATGAGGCTAAGTCATCACACCCAGTGTTGTCCTCATTCGTGGTCCAGGGATCTTTGGAGAGACCAGAACCTAGAAAAACTCTGGCACTTGGGACACATTTTGTAAATCAAGTTTTATTGGCACACAGCTACATTTATCCGGGACATATTTGTGGCTGCTTTAAGTTACTGTAGCAAGTTGGGTAGCTGTGATAAACACCTTGTGGTCCACAAGGCTAAACTATTTGCTCTCTACCCTTTACACTAGCGTTCTCTCTCTGCTGGGGCAGCTGGCCCCCACCATATTCAGAGGTTCCTGGTACCCTAAATGTAGTCCATTATTACGTCAACGTCAATTCCATACTGATGCCACCATGTAATTTTTCACTATGCGGACACTTATGATGATATAGAAGTGGTGGTGTCTGTGGAAGTTTCCTGAAGCTGCCAAAACACATGACCACAAATGACCCAGGAGCTCAAAGAACAGAAATTCATTCACTTTTGTTCTTTTTGCTGAGACAGTGTTTCACTAGTATCCCTGGTTGGCCTGGAACTCACTATGTAGAACAGGCTGATCACAGACTCACAGAGATCCAATCCATCAGCACCGGCCTCTGCATCTGGGACTAAAGGTATTAGCACCATTGAGTCAGAAACCCCGTCTTATGGTTCTGGAGGCCAGAAGGCAAAGTGTCTATGGGCTGAGGCTCCCTCAAGAGGCAACAGAAGACTTCCTCACTTCCATATACTCTCCTTTCCCCCAACTCTCTCATTGTTTTTTTAGATGGTCTCATTCAGGTCATCCAGGCTGTCCTGGAATCATGCAATCCTCTGCCTCAGCTTCCCAATTTCTGAGATTACAGGTATGAGCTACATCTGGTCTTCAATGTATCTTCATGTCCTTGTCTCTCCCGTGTCATCTTCTATTCTATCTCCTAGACACTTTGGATTTAGGAGTCTGTTAGACAACCCAGAATGCTCTTGAGAGCCTTTGTTATATCTGCGACAACTATTTCCAAGATTCTTGTGAAGCAGAGGCAGTTCAAGCTCATCCTCAGCTAGGAAGTGAGTCTGAGGCTAGACCAGGCCACCTGGGTCTTTGTTGCCTCAAAAAACCCTAAACAAAGCCCAGGCTGGAGAGGTGATTCAGCAGTTATTCTTAGTGCCTGTGTCAGGTGGCTTACACCTGTTGTGTTTTATAAAGAAGAAAAGGAAGCCAGGGTTATGTTTGGTGGAGGTGCAGTATGGTGTGGGGGTGGGGGTAGGGGTGCCTCTGGGGCCCACGCTGAGGCATCCTTTCCCCCTAAGGTATCAGCCATAGGACAGATATAGTATGGAATAGAGTTTATTTAGGACATGGGGAGGGAAGTTGAGGGGGTACTAGCGACAGAGAAAGACGGAGAGAGAAAGAACAGACAGACAGACAGACACACACACACAGAATAGAGGAGTAGAGGCTGGCCATGAACACATGAAGACATGGAGAGAGAGGGGGAGGGGAATGGGGAGAGAAGGGACAGAGAGGGAAGAGAAGAGAGAGAGGAGGGGGCAAGCAGCCCCTTTTATACTGAGTCAGGCACGACTGGCTGTTGCCAGGTAACCGTAGGGCAGAGCCGGGAAGAAATGCTAACAACACCTTCCTACAATTTCAGTTGCAAAGGTCCAGTGTCCTGTTCTGGCCTCTGCAGTACCCACACACGTGCCATACATTCACACAAACACACAGCCATACAAATAAAAATAAATCTTTTAAAACAAAACAAAGGCCAGGAGAGGTGGTGCATGCATTTAATCCCAGCACTCTGGAGGCAGAGAAGGTGGTTCTCTGTGAGTTTGAGACCAGCCTGGTCTATAAAACAGTCCAGGACAGCCAGGACTCTGTTACACAGAGAAAGCCTGTCTTGGAAAACCAATTAATTAATCAATTAAAAATCAGCAACAGTGCTGTTAAGTAGTGGGAATCTCCAGAGAACCATAAGAAATTAATGTGGGAGAAAGCTACCTCCATAATGTAGAAGATATTTATGCCCATGGATAAAACAGGCAGGTTATTTGTGTGTGTACATGTGCGCGTGTGTTCCTACTTATGTATGTGTGAATGCTTGTGTGCACATGTGTGTAGGGTGCAGAGGTCAACACTGGGTGTCTTCCTCAGCCACTTTCCACCTCAGCTGCTCTCTAACTCTGTTTTTGAAATGGGGAGGGGTCTGCAATATTGCCAGGCTACCCAAACTCCTAGGCAGAAATGATCCTCCTGCCTTAGTTTCCAGAGCCGTTGAGATCCCTAGCTTGTGCTACTGTACATGTTGAAAATGCAGATTACAAAGTAGCAATGAAAAGAAATACATTTGCAAGGAAAGCTTGAAAACGCGTGTAAGTACTGCGCTGGTTGTCTGTTGGTGTGATTTGGGTAAGCTATTACTTCTTTGTACCCACAGGCTGGCCGAGCAGATCATCTCTTTCATATGGAGGAAAAAGGTCCTTTCTGGGTTGAAATAAAAGGCTGCATTTTGCCAGGCAGTGGTGGTACATGCCTTTAATCCCAGCCCTCAGGAAGCAGAGGCAGCTATCTCTGAGTTTGCCAGCCTGGGTTACAAATACAGCAGGCAGGGGACAGTGAGAGAGTGGGGAGGGCTTGTGTTGGAGGAGAGTCCACCTTGTGGGCAATGATGGAAGTACAGCCAAATCTTCGGTGGGCATAGTCCCTCTCAGATGCTCTTCTCTGATGGCACTTCTGATGACAGAGGCAACGTTTGATCCTGAACCGGGAAGAGTCTTGGCCATAGTCAGGAGGTTTTGTTGAATTTATTTTTAAATTGGTTCTCTTCAGTTTTATATCTTTTGAGTTAAGTGTTCTCTTTGACGCGTCAAGTGACTTTTTGGCTCCCAGAACAACCGTAGCACCTCCAGGTCATGGAGGCAGATAAACCTGATTCCTGGAAAACTTTGGTCAGTCTTTGTCCGCTCTACTCTGGCTCTGATTTCGGGCTGGGTGGATTTTAATCACAACCTGGCAGTCATGACCGGTTCAAGCCTGTCTCTAGTATCCTGTCTTCCACTAAGAGTTTGCATGTATGCCTGGGATAATGCTGAAAATCAAGCAGCTACTGCAGTACAGATAATGACCTCTTCCTTTGTTTGTTAGAGACAGGGTTTCTCTGTGTAGCCCTGGCTGTTCTGGAACTTGTTCTGTAGACCAGGCTGGCCTCCAACTCAGAGATCCACCTGCCTCTGCCTCCCGAGTGCTGGCCCTACACATCAGGTGGACTTTATAAAGGAAAAAAACAGGAATGCTAGCGTTTTGTGGTTGTTTTTCCTTCTGAGTACTTTGAGCGCTTGGCGGAGAGGGAGAGCAACTCTATTCTTCTTCAACCTTTGAACGTCACATTCCAGCACCAAAACTCCTTTGGTCAATTTTTCCCGCAGTAAGAGCCAAATAAGCACAGCAGAGAATTAGGGATCGATCCTGTGTGTTTTTGAGCAAAGCAGGTAAGAGGTTTTTACCATCAACCGGGTCCGGTTTGTCATGGGATCTCCCCAGGTCACGCTCCGGGCCTTTCGCAATTCTGCGCCACTTTCCTCTAAGGTGTCGTGCGCTGGTGTACTGCACCAAGGCTGCCACCAGACTGCCTACTCTGCCACCCGAATGCTGCCAGACTCAGGACCACAACAAAGAAGGCCGCAGAGCAAGCTCCGCCCTCGGGGGTGTGGCCAAGCGTGCTCCTAACCAATGAGCGCCAGCGCCTAGCCGCTGCCAATCGGAAGGCAGCGCGGGCTGCAGAACGGGTGTTCCAGAAGCTATGCCCGGCTCGCCGGCACGGGGTGCTGCCATGGGCGGTGGGCCTCGGGGCCTCCGAAAAACTTGGGCCGAGCTGCTGGGTAGGTCTTGCTAACACTACCTCCGACCCCAACCAGCGCCCAGTGGGTCCTCCATTCCCAGATCCGGGTTCAGATCCCAGCGTGGCGCAGCCCCGAGAGTGCAGTCCTGGGCCGCTGGTCCTCATAGGGCCATGGGCCCCAGGCTTTCTGGTTCCCAAACCTCTTGCTCAGCGGCAGATGACCGTCCAGATCTTGGGCAGCTCTCTCTGGACCTCGCGCAGCGTGTCACCCTGTGTACGTTGCGCCATAATTTTCTGAGCAATTTTTTCTTTCTTTCTTTTTTTTTTTTAAATCTCTTTAGCGGGCAGAGTCAAGAAGCAAACATATGATCCTGAAAGGGAGCAGAAATTAAAGGATTCTGCTCTGAGGCTCCTGAGATACCATCAAAACATGCATGACCTTTTGCTAGAGGTAAGAGGAAGTTGGCATGGCTGAGCAGGTTGGGTGTTTGGAGCCAAGCCAGATCATAATCTTTTTAATATCCTTCTAAGCCTGTGTGCCTGGTGAATAACTGGTGCCTGCAAACCAGGTGGGAAGAAAGCTGGAGTGTATTTTATATTTTATGTCTTTGGAGATGAAAGTAGTTGGGGTAGTAAGTAAATTTACTAATTCTTGAAAGACTTTAGTAAAATCCTTCTGGGAAAAAGTACTCGAGGGGCTGGAGAGGTGGTTCTGTAGAGTCTGGGTTTTTTGTTGTTGTTTTTTATTGTGTATGAATGAGTGTTTTGCCTGCATGTATGTATGCATTTACATGTGTGCCCAGTGCCTACAGAAGTCAGAAGAGGGCATCAGATCCCTTGGGACTGGAGTTATGGATGGTTGTGAGCCACCATGTGGGTCCTTTACAAGTACAACAAGCGCTCTTGACCACTGAGCTGTCTCTCCAGCTCTAAGGCATCATGTTGTTCCCAGAACCCCTGTCAGGTGGCTCGGAGCCATCTCTAACTCTAGTTCCAGGGGACCTGACACCCTCTTCCGATCTCTGTGAACCCGCACAGACGGAAACACAGACAGACAAGCATGCACACTGGGCTAGTTGTAAGTCAACTTGTCACAAGCTAAGAATCATTTGAGAAGAGTCCATCTCAATTTGGAAACCCTCCAACCCACTCACACCGGCCTGTGGGCAAGCCTGTGCTTCATTTTCTTGATTAATGATTGACAGGGGAGGGTCCAGCGCATTGTGGGGGGGTGCTTTTCCTGGACTGGTGGTCCTGGGGTCTATAAGAAAGCAGGCTGAAGCCAGGCAATGGTGGCGCATGCCTTTGAATCCCAGCACTTGGGAGGCAGAGGCAGGCGGATTTCTGAGTTCGAGGCCAGCCTGGTCTACAGAGTGAGTTCCAGGACAGGGCTACACATAGAAACCCTGTCTGGAAAAACCAAAAAAAAAAACCAAAAAAAAAAAAAAAAAGAAAGCAGGCTGAACTAGCCATGGTGAGCAAGCCAGTAAGAAGCATGGCCCCCGCCGGGCGGTGGTGGCGCACGCCTTTAATCCCAGCACTTGGGAGGCAGAGACAGGCGAATTTCTGAGTTCGAGGCCAGCCTGGTCTACCGAGCGAGTTCCAGGACAGCCCGGACTACACAGAGAAACCCTGTCTCGAAAAAAAAACCAAAAAAAAAAAAAAAAAAAAAAAAGCATGGCCCCTCCATCAGTTCCTGCCTCCAGGTTCCCACCTTGAGTTTCTGTCCTGACTTCCCTGGGTGATGGATGTAGTTGTCATATGTGTATGCTTCTTTGGATCTTTTTTTTATATTGTTTTGTGTGTTTGTTTTTGGACAGTGTTTCTCTGTGTAGCCCTAGCTGTCCTGAAACTCATTCTGTAAACCAGGCTGGCCTTGAACACAGAGATCCACCTACCTCAGCTTCCTGAGTGTCACCACTGCCCAGCAAGGTGGAGTACAAGTTATAATCTGAAATAAACTTCCCAAGTGGCTTTTGGTCATAGTGTTTTTATCACAGCAATAGAAATTCTAAAACACAAACACACATTCACACACACACACTCACACTTTCACACACAAAGATGAATTTCAAAACAAAACCAAAATAACCAACCAGAGAACCAGACCAAACGAAACTTGCCCACTATGCGAGCCACACAGCGCTGGAGCCTTGGAAGTAATTCTTACTGTTTGGGTTTGTAGGTAGAAGAGCCACAGTGTAAAACATTGCGTCTTGGCGAGCTGATTGGCTGCGACAGTGCCGAAGCTTCCTCCGACCGGTCTGCTTCCTTCATCCGTGAGTTGTCACTATGCTTTTCAATTCACTGACCTAGAAACCGTCTAAGGAAAAAGTCAGGATCTGTTCACAGTACATAGACATCCAGATTCCACCAAACAGTGCCCTTTCTCTTGTATGTATTATCCTCAGTGACACAGGCTCTATGTCTTGGTTTGGAGTTATTTCCTTGCTTTACCCCCCAGCCCTCCAGACATGGTTTCTTTGCATAGCCCTGGCTGTCCTGGAACTCACTCTGTAGACCAGGCTGGCCTCGAACTCAGAAATCCAGCTGCCTCTGTCTCCCAAGTGCTGGGATTAAAGGCGTGCGCCACCACTGCCCGGCTCACGTTTGCTTTTTTAAGTTTATTATTATTTGACACAATGGGGTTTGAACCTAGGGTATTTTGTATGTCTCTAGCCCTTTAAACAATTTTTTTAAAAAGGAGACAGGGTTTGGCTAAGTTGTCTAGGCTGGCCTTGGGTTTTCAGTCCCCCTCAGCTTTCCCGGTCGCTGGAATTACAGGCATCTGCCGCCAGTCCCAGCTCTGATTTCTAACACTTGTGATTTGAAGCCTCTATAATTATTGCATTTGGATAATTATTGTAATTATTCAGTGATGTGAGTGTCTAGAGGCTACAAGATAATGGCCGTCATATATGTATTTATTAGTTTTTTAGTGTTTTTTTTTTGTTTGTTTGTTTGTTTTTTGTGTGTGTGTGTATGGATTTTTTTTCTGCATGTATGTCTGTGGACTGCATGCATGCCTAGTGCCCATGGAGACTATAAAGAGGGTTGGATCCCCTGGAAGTTACAGACAGTTAGAAGCCATTGCATATGTGGTGGGAATCGAACCTGGGCCCTTAACTGCTGAGCCATCTTCTTTTTTTTTCTTTCCTTGATAGTTTTAGAAGTGAAGCAAATCAGTAATGATTTTATGTAAGCACTGCCTGTTTCTAGGCTCCCCAGACCATTTCACCTTAAGGATTACCAACTACAGACTGGGTCAGGAGCCTGGTGATCACCGTAGGGCCAGCTTGTCCAGCCTCTGGCTGAGTGTACCCATGATCCTTTGCTCCCTTTCAGGTACAAGGCAGAGTTTCTAGAAATCCTGTCCAGTTTGGACTTGGATGTAAGGTCCCTGTCAGGTAAATTCATCTGTGGGGCTAAAGTAATTAGGGACTAAGGGTGAAGCACAGTGTTGTGGCACTTGTATCCGGTGTCTGAGGCCATGAGTTCAATCCCTGACTTGGCATGAGGAGCTGAGGATCTAATCCAGCGCCTTAAGCATGCTATGTAAACGCCCTACCACCTGAGCTACATTCCTAGCCCTTATTAGTATAGTTTGAAAATTATGTTAGTAACCCACTTACTCCAGAAGAGCCTTCCTCGTAGCATACCAGGAAGTCTGATGAGCTGTGTTCACCTAGCTCCTTTATATGGAGGATAACGTTCTCTCCTGTGTCGCAATGAAGCGTATCTGCTGTGGTACAAGATGCGTGTGTATGTGTGTGGCTTTGAGTTCAGAGTGTCCTGAGCACTGCCAGTTTAGCCATGAAGTCATCTTCATTTTGTGTCCATTTTTCCCTTTCTATTCTTTTTCTACCCTGATGCAACAACTGAATAAGAAACATTGTTCAACTTAGATCTTTTTTTTTTTTAAAGATTTATTTATTTATCTTATGTATATGTGTCCATTGTAGTTGTCTTCAGACACACCAGAAGAGGGCATCGGATCCCATTCCAGATGGTTGTGAGCCACCATGTGGTTGCTGGGAATTGAACTCAGAGCCTCTGGAAGAGCAGTCAGTGCTCTTAGCCGCTAAGCCATCTCTCCAGCCCGACTTAAATCTTGTGTTTCTCATGTGTTAAGGGGAAGTCATGGCTTTGTTTTGTTTTTAGGCTCCGCTTTTCGGGATCAAGCCTCGAGGCTGGGAGTTCCCGTGGGCGTGCTATCTGCCAGAGTGTTCGCTCGCAGTGTACAGCAGGTCTGCATGGAACCCAGCCATCCTGTGCTGCTCGGCCCAGAACAAAGTGTGAGAAGCTAGCCCTTTAAATCTGTCTGTTTTAGTTGTTTGGGAAAAGACGATATTCCTTAAAGACTGTTTTTAGATAATTTACCTCTTTAAAAAAACGATCGTATCTCTTTTTAGAAGCAGCTGTCTTCCTCACTAGTGATTGCTCGGCATTTGTTGGCACACAATATGTTCTCCCGTCTCACCTTCTGTCAAGAATTATGGAAAGCACAGGTAAGTGTGAAGTGCTTTTGCTTAGGATTTTTAAGGTGATGTTCTGTTGATTTGGGGTCTATGAATTTTCTTAGGGATTTGGCCAAACATCTTATTAATTACAGATCTTGACAAGGTTCATCAGATGCTCTGGAGGGCGGAAGGAGCGCTTCAGTTTTGTGTCTGTCCTCTGTCAGTGACAGTATTTATTAGAATAGGGAACCTGGAGACCCAAGGCCTGCGCCTGAAAGACTGAGGGAGCACAGTCTCTGAGTTCAGAGTCAGCCTGGTGTACAGAGAGTTCCAGGCCAGACAAGGCCACACAATGAGATCCTATCTGTCTCCAAAAAGATAAAATCGATCCCATGATAGAAGCACTGTCCTCTGACTTCCTGGTGTGCTACTAGGAAGGCTCCTGACTTCCTGGTATGCTATGAGGAAGGCTCTTCTGGATAACATATAATTTTTAAACTGTACTAATAAGGGTTAGGAAGGTAGCTCAGGTGAAGGGTGTTTACATAGCCTGCTTGAAGCACTGGATTAGACCCTGAGCTCCTCATAGACTGGGCATAGTGGTGTGTGTGTGTGCTTGTAATCCTAGCACTTGGGAGGTAGAGGCAGAAGGATCAGAAGTTTAGGGTCACCCTTAGCTACATAGTAAGTTCCAGTCTAGCCTGGGCTACATGAGACCCGATTTCAAAACAAAACAAACTATTTTAGTAAGCTGTACTTGAAACATTACATTTTTTTAGTCTTTATGGTGCACATGAGTATGTGCGAGCATGTTCTCCAGCCATGGCATGTGAGTGGAGATCACAGGACAATCTCCAGGCAGTAGTACAGAATGCAAGGCCAGAGCGTAGAAAGGATTGGAAATGGCTTCACTGGAGACTCCTGGGAGGTCAGAGCTGTCACAGACTGCAGAGGAAAAGCCAGACAGAACAGAAAGGGACATGAATGCGGTGTGACGTGAGCCCTTTAGGCCATGCTGCGACACTTTCTCTGGGTATATGAGCATGACTTGGGCTGGACACTCCGTAGGATGAAGCACACATCGAGATAATGCTGTTGTGTTTTTCAGAATTCTTTGTTGCTTGAAGCTGTGTGGTGTCTTCACACACACAGTGTCGTGAGCCTACAGGAGCTACTGCACAGGTACTTGACTGACTAGTCATTCTGGGTTACTCAACACCACACAGCCTTCCTTTATTCAATAGCTGTGTTTCTAAGCTGTCTCTAAAAGCTATTTATTTATTTATGCTATGTATGTATGTATGTATTTATTTATTTATGTGTTTATCTATTTATTGTGGGGTAGGAGATACGTGCACCATGGCATGTGTGCAGAGCTCAGAGGAGGGGCCAGTTTTCCTCTTCCACCGTGTGGGTTCTGGGGTCGAGTTTTGGTGGTAAAGCCGTCTTGCCTGACTGTATATGTCTTTCTTCTTATGAGAACATTTAGTGGTATCAATGTCTTGTGAGGACAATTTTTATGCATGTATGTAAATGTACATGCTTGTATGTGCGTAAATGTACAGACGTTTGTATGTGCGTATGTATACACATGAGTATACACATGCTTGTAGAAGCAAGAGGTCTGTGTTGTGTGTCTTTCACAATCATTCTCCGCTTACCTTTGACACAGGTGTTAGACTTCGGCATGCAGCTTAGAACAGACAACACCAGACCAAACGGTTCCACGGGGGTGGGGGGAGGTTTATTCAGGGCAGAGGGCAAAGGTGGGGAGAGAAACGGGAGAAGATGGCGGAGAGAAAAGAGCAAGGTCAGGGAATTCTGCCTATTTATATGGGCGGTGACATAGCCTTTTCCCAGGTAAAGATGAGGTAGCCAGGTGGATTCTGGGAGTGTATGGCGATGTAGGGTCGACTCGGTTGCCTAGGTGTGATGTCACTGAGTTTGGGTCTGATTCCAACAACAGGGTCTCACTGAACTAGGAGCTTGCCGATTTGGCTAGGCTTGCTAGCCAACCAGCCCCAGGGATCTTCTTGTGTCTATCCCCCTAGTCCTGGGCACAGGGACAACTGACTGACTGAGCCGTTTCCTCAGGCCCTCGCATGATGATTATTTTTAAAAATGTAGAAAAAAAAAAGACAAGAGAACACTCTGCAGAGCAGAGGCAGGTAGATGGATCTCTGTAAGTTCAAGGCTAGCCTGGACTCCATAGTGAGTTTTAGGCTAGCCAGGGCTACATAGTGTGACTGTCTCAAAACAAAATAAAAACCAAACAACAGCAACAGAACCTGAAGAAAGACGGACTTAGGCTTACAGTGTTCCCGCTGAGTGCGTGAAGCCCGGGTTCTGTCCCCGGCATTTCAGGAAGGAGCTCAGGGGCTCAGTGCTGCAACCCAGATCTCAGGACGGAGGACAGAGAGACTCACAAGTTCAAGATCTGGGCTGGAGAGTTGTTCAGGTTAAGAGCATTTGTTGCTCTTGCAGGGGACCTAGGTTTGATCTTCAACATTCACATGGTAGCTGCTTACCATGCGTAACTCCAGGTCCAGGAGATCTGACTTCTGCAGCCAGTGCATGCACATGGTCTACAGACATACAGAATCCTCCTACACATAATGGGTTTGGGTTTTGTTTTGTTTTATTAAATTTAAAGGTAAATATAAAGTCATTAAAAGACAAACAAATGACTTAAAGTCACTCTCAGTTACATACCATAATCAAGACTCGCCCTGGGTTCCATGAGACCCTGTCTCAAAACAAAACAAAATAACTAAAAAAAAGGAGATTTTCAGGTAAACATGATTGATAAAATGTATGTAACTGTATTTATTCCTTTCTGAAATCACCTTAGGAGTCAGACTATTAATTTATGCCCTCACATAAATTACAGCACTTGTATAGAGTTCTGCCTGCATGTACACCTGCACACCAGAAGAGGGCATCGGACCCCATTACAGATGGCTGTGAGCCACCATGTGGTTGCTAGGAATCGAACTCAGGACCATCTGGAAGAACAGCCAGTGTTCTTAACTGCTGAGCCATCTCCAGCCCCCTCATTATTAAACTTTTAAAAATGATGTCTTTTTCTTGCATTAGCAACAGACAGGCAGGTGTCCTGTCTTGAGACAGGATTGGGCAGCTGCTATCTCATTCTTACTAGCAAGTGCTTTCTACTTAAATGACTATTGCAATCAATAAACAAGTGAATGAAGTTATGAGGGCAGTGGGATGGGGGACCCAGCCTCTGCTCTTTGTGTCCTCAGCCATCCTGACACGGAAGCCATGACCGTGTGGCTCTTCAAGAACCTACGCTTCCTGTGTGAGCAGATAGGAGCATCCTGTCCGTCCTCTGATACTGTGGAAGCCATGCTTTCTGGTATGTTCATAGCAGACAAGTTCCTGGGGACAATTATTCGTTTTGATCCTGGAAAAGAAAGCAGTCTCTCCGTTCCTGTGGGTCTAGTGTGAAAAAAACTCACCAGGTCGGTCATGGGCCTCTGTTCTCTGTTTTCTTTTTTAAATGTCTAAGTGTTTTGTTTGTTTGTTTTAGATTTATTCATTTATTTTATTTATATGAGTACACTGTAGCTGTCTTCAGACACACTAGAAGAGGGCATCTGATCCCATGACAGATGGTTGTGAGCCACCGTGTGGTTGCTGGGAATTGAACTCATGACCTCTGGAAGCACAGCCTGTGCTCTTAACCTCTGAGCTATCTCTCCAGCTCACCTCTGTTTTCTTGAGTGGTTGGAATCCTAGTGAGGAGTGTTTGTGGCAGTTGTGTTTTCCCTTGGGTGGTCCCTGCTCCCTTTGCCATCTCAGCCACGGACTACAGTCTCAGAGCGGTGACTCCAGTCAAACGTGAGGAGGATGCGCTCTGTCCAGGCAGCTTGTGGGTTTCTCTTGTTTTATTTTGAGAGAGGGTCTTACCGTGTAACTCTAGCTGGCCTGGAACTTGTCAGATAGAGCAGGCTGGACTAAAACACAAGCTCTGCCTGCCTCTGCTTCTCATGAATGCTGGGATCGATGGCGTGTGTCACCACAGTTGGTCTTCTCGTGTGTTTTGAGAAAGGGTCTTACCCCGTAGCCCAGGATAGCCTTTCACATTCATGGCAATCTTACCTCACCCTCCCCAAAGCTGTAATTACAGGCGTTTAACCATCACGCCTGGCTAAGTTGGTATATTTCTTAGTTTGCAAAGATGATTTTCCAGTGGTATGAACTACTTATATTTCCGGTAATCTACCCTAGACAGGTAAAATTTAAATCAAAGATAAGACAGAAAACCTCAATTCCAGGCTTCCTTATTTTGATCTTTAAAATCACGAATCAGCCAGTTTGGATCAGGCAGACGTGGTGGCTCATTCCTTTAGTCCCAGAACTCCAGAAGCAGAGGCAGGTAGATATCTATGAATTTGAGGCCAGCTTAGTCCATATAGGAATCTTCAGACCAGCCAAGGTTACATAGTGAGACCCTCTCTCAGCCCCGCCCCAAATATAAAATTACGAATCAGTTTGTTTTTCTCATTTCTCGGATGCGGCGCTTCCTTTGGGCGGCGGTGTAGATATATAATCCTAGCCGCCCTGACTGGGTCGCTGAGCTGAGATCGAAGCCGACGTGGACAGTTTAGCAAGATGCCAGTCTCAAAGCAAAAGAAAGGGTAAAGTAGAAATAAAATCTTAGAAGTCTTTACCATAAACTTGGCTTCTGTAAGTAGTTGGATAAACGCTTGTGTCTCAGTCAGGCGGGTAGCGGCAGGCTTAGGAGCTCACTCAGGTGCTCTGCGCATGAGCAGTTCTGCAGTCTGTACACGTGTACTCCCTTGAGCTGGGTCAGCACGAGCCACTGCTGTTTGGAGACCATAATGCATATAAATTACTTTGAATATTTTATCTTTCAGGTCTTGTGCAGCTGTTAATTTCCAGGGGATTTCAGGAAAGCTCAGATCCAAGAAGACTTGTAGAGCCTGAAAAGACGCCCCAGGTAGGAAGGAAAAGTAAAGGTGGGAGGACGATTAGGCTTTTCGAGACAATCTCCTGTAGGCATGGATGATCTCGAATTTTCTTTTTGTCTCTCTGTGTAGCCCTGGCTATCCTGGAACTCAGTAGACCAGGCTGGCCTCGAACTTAGAGATTCACCTGCCTCTGCCTCCCTAGTGCTGGGTTTAAAAGTTGTGCCACCATGTATGGCATGACCTTGAATTTCTAATCTTCTTGGGTCTACCTCCTAAGTGTGTTGGGATTATAACTATGCACTACCACTCCCGATTGTATGATGTGCTAGGGACCAAACCAAAGGTTGCCTCTTAAGGATCTATTAAGGAAATGAGAAAGAGCTCCCGAGAGCTCTTCTTTTACCTCAGCATAACAAGGCATTCTCCTGTGTATCTCCAGCATGTGACTGCTCGAGAATTAATTACTGAGTGGATTTGTGTTCTGTTGACAGGCGGCCACGGATGTACTGCAGAGAATGCTGGCTTGTAAGTTGTTTGCTCTGAGCCTCTGGATATAAGTGATTCATTCCATTACACCAGTTCTAGCAGATATGTATGTATGTATGCATGCATGCATATATGTAGTATGCATGCATGCATGTATGTGTGTATGCATGTATGTAGTGTGTATGCATGCATGTATGCGTGCATGTATGCATGCATGTATGTACATATGTATGCATGTATGTATGCATGTATGTGTGTATGTATGCGTGCATGTATGTATGTGTGTACGTATGTATGCATGCATGCATGCATATGCCTCTGTGCACAGAGGCCAGACAATTGTGTTGCTTCCCCTGTAAGTAGTTAAAGACAGTTATAAGCTGCCAGGCAGGTGCTGGGAATTGAACTTGGGTCGTCTGAAGAGTGCCCTGGCTGTCCTGGAACTCAGTCTGTTGACAAGGTTGGCCTTGAACTCAGAGATCTGCCTATCTCAGCCTCCCGAGTGCTGGGATCAAAGCCAGAGGCAGAATACTAACCTTGCAGGAACCCTAGCCCCATAGAACGTCTAGAGCAATAAAGTCACCAGCTCGGTTCAGCATTCACAGCTCTTCGAGCTCTCCTTGACTTTACAGCTCGCAGGTCCCAATGCTCTGACGGGACTTAGATGTCTTGGCAGACCTGGGGTTGTCCAAGGAGATTCTGGATCTCCAGAGACCAATGACAGACGTTGGCCTTTTGTCTGAGAGTGTTGGAGTGACACAGGACAGGCACCATCACAGGACTGATCTTGCTTTTCCTCCCTGTGTTCTGTCATCAGTTTCACTTGACACCCTGGATGCTGATCCACAGATGACGTTAGATCTCCAGGCAGTGAGTGGCTGGTACGTCTGGGAGGCCTGCTGTTCGTGTGAAAGATGTTTTGCTTCGCTAGGAAGCATGGCGTCTTAAACCCTTGGGTGGCAGCAGTCACTGGCTGGGTACTCTCTGCTGGTTGGTGGCCTCGGGGAAGATTGTGGCTGAAGCCCAGGAGGTCTGTCCAGCGTTTCCGAGGTGAGGTGAGAGATCTCTTTGTTATTGCAGAATCTTCTTCAGCCTCCAGATTTCTAGGGTGTGGGACCCCAAAGGTCCTTCAGCCCCACTTTCTGTCATGTGTATGTGACCTCCCTCTTATGTGTCTGTCCTCAGCTGTGGTGTATAGCTCCAACCTTCCTAGTGTGTCGCCTTCCGCCTGCTTCTAGACTCTTGATCTCTTCAGACGGCTTACTTCTCTCTCTCTCTTTTTTTTTTTTTTTTTTTTGGTTTTTCAAGACAGGATTTCTGTGTATGTGCTTGCTTCTCTCTTGATGAGCCCACATGTCCCATGATTCACTTTTCACCTGTGGCTTCATGGCCTGGGAGAGAAAGTGCTTTCCAGGCTTGAAGGAGGGTGAGCCCCATTGGTTCTTAGACATGATCCTAGAGGCAGTGCTTTCCCTCTTGGACACCCCCTCATTCCATTTGCAGGATTACTGTATACTCCGGACATACGTGCTGTGGTATGGTCGCAGAGGATTCTCTCAGGAGCTTCTTCAGTCACACGCTAACTCAGATTCTGACGCACAAGCCTGTGTTGAAAGGTAAGCCACCGCACCATGACCGCAGTCTGCCCATTTTGGGGTCTCTTCCCCTATACCCATGGTGGACTCTCACAGAGATGTCAGTGACCCTTGGGTAGGCGTGTGGTTCTGTCCTCAGGCTCCTGAGCGCTGAGACCCAGGGGTGAAAGGGAATGCTTTAAGACCCCTTGAGATCACGACACTATCTCCGAGTCTGGCATCCTTGTCTGGAACCAACATCCCTCTGAGGAATGACCTCAGTTAACGAAAGGAAACAATCATGTCAGCAGTACTTGAAAAAATTAATACAGTTGACACTGAAACTTTTAAAAGACAGGGTATTTCATTCGGTTGCTTGGTTGGGTTTGTTTTTTTGTTTTTGTAATAAATGCCTACTTGAAGTTTTCTGTTCTTCCTCCCCAGTGTCTGATGCCATTCAGATGCAGAAAGAGTGGAGCTTTGCAAAGACACACCATCTGCTCACCGATCTGTACTGCAGGGTGAGTGTGGGGTTGGCGTACTCTGTAGCGGGATTTCAGGTGTAAGACTGGATCAGACTGGTTCCTGTGGGTACTCCCTGTGTGAGAAGGTTCAGGAGTTTCCAGCAAGACAAGAGCCCTCCCCAGGATTGCAGTTCAGGATCAGGAGACCGAACTTGTCATTGGGCAGAGCCTTTCCTTCTCAGAAGGAGAATTCTTCCAGCCACTGCTGAGCACCGCAGAGAGGAGAAACATGGTGGCCACTGTCTTGGCTCCTCATGGAGTCTGCACTTCTTTGGTGTTGGATTGGAGGGGCTAGACAGAGCAGAAGAGCTGGTCCCTGCCTGGCAGTGGTATACTTGGGCTTTTAAAGGAACCGGGGCTGTTATTTCAGGTTTTGGTGACACTGGGTCCAGAGGAGTCAGTTGGCCGTTTGCAGGAAGTCCTGGAGATGCAGGAGGTTAACTGGCAACACGTGCTGTCCTGTGTGTCTACACTGGTTGTCTGCTTTCCCGAGGCACAGCAGCTGGTTAAAGGTATGTGTTCACAGGGGCTCCCACCCCCCCTATGCCATTGAGCATGCGCACATATGATTTGCATGCAAATGTGAGTTGCATCCTGCACAGTAGAGGCTGAGCGCATGACTGGTGCCCGCTCACTCACTAAGAACTTAACAGAACCCTGTCTGCGTGTGTATCTGTTGATATGAGTGTACTTCTGTAGTCCGAGGCAGCTTGTATCCAGGTGAGGTGACTTGCCGTGCGAGAGCCCAGCTCAGATACTCAGTCACCTGCAAAGCTCTTGTTCTGTGAGTGACCTGCCCTCGCCTGCCACTGACTGTGTCCTAACCTCACAGATTGGGTGGCCTCTTTGATGGTCCGGGCCTTTGAGAGCTACCACCTAGACAGTATGGTCACTGGGTTCCTGATTGTGCGCCAGGCTACTCTGGAGGGCCCCTATGTATTCCCATCCTATGCAGATTGGTTCAAGGTGAGTTCCCTGGGAAGCTCGTTCTCTGACGAGCCGAGGGCTTCGATTCGGGGTGGGGACTGCTGACCTCTGTGTGGCAAGCTTGGCCAAGGCCGATCCTCACGTGTTTCTAGAAGCTGCCTACTACGCTCTGCGTCCTCAGGAGTCACCTGTTGGGTGGAATCTCCTTTTCTGGAACCTTCCTATGCTGGGAGACTTCTCAGCAAGAGCAGGAGCAGCAGCTTCTCTGTGTCAGATGCACTGCTCCTGTTTCCTGAAGGTTCTGAGGCGTGCGCCTCGTCCTTACACGGACCCTATTTGTGTGTCCATCTTCTGCGTTTGGCTGCAAGAGAGTCATCAGACTCACCTCGCAAGGGCTTTCAAAGTACAGATCTCAGGTCATCCCCAGCCTGTTGAGGCTGTGCTCCCAAGGTGAAGTCTGCAGGGAGATTCTTGGCCAGCCGGTGTGGATACAGGGTTAGGCCAGTGAGGTGTGTGTGTGTGTGTGTGTGTGTGTGTGTGTATGCACGCACGCACACGCGCATGCGCTGTGGGTTCCAGGAGTCAAACTCAGATTGTCAGGTTTGCACAGCAAACACTTTTACCTGCTAAGACATCTTTCCCATCCTAAATTAACCATTTGTTTATTTTAATAATAATATAATAGTGATTTTGAGACAGGGTCTCAATATCTAGCTTTGGCTAGCCTGGAGCTCACTATGTAGACAAGGCTGGCCACAAACTCAGAAATCTACCCACCTCTGCTGCCTGAGTGTTGGGATTAAAGACATGCGCCACCATGCTCCACTTCATATTTTTATTTCTGCGTGTGCGTGTAGGGGGGGTGCAGAAAGGGAGGGAGGTAGGAAGTGAGTTTAGTTTAATTTGTGTTTTGTTTTTTTGAGACAGGATTTCTTTGTGTAACCTTAGCTATCCTGGAACTCACTCTGTAGACCAAGCTGGGCTCAAACTCAGAGATCTGAACAGCAAATGCTCTTAATTCCTTAATCCCTCCTTTTAGCATTTAATTTTATTTAATTTTATTATTTTACGTGTATGAGTGTTTCATTTGCATGTTATTTATGTACCTGTGTGTGCTTGGTACCCATAAGGCCTGAAGAGGTCTTTGGATTCCCTGGAGCCACCATGTGGGTTCTAAGAATTGTCTGGAAGAGCAGCCAATGCCCTCAACCTCTGAGTTTTCTCTCCAGCTGTCCCTTCTTACTTTACCTTTTAATATCATAATTTAGGGCTGGGGAGAAGGTTCAGCGGGTAAAACACCTGCCATGCAAGCCTGAGGACCCCACATTCAAAAGCCCAGAAGCCAGCTGAAGTCAAGTCAATAGCATGCTCCTCCATGGCAGGCACGCCCCTCCTCCATGGCGGCACAGACCCCCAGGCGAGCACGCCTACAATGCAGAGGGAGCCAGTGACACAACCCCCAGAAGTCACAGAACAGCTAGCCCAACATATGCCGGTGACAAAAGACCCTGTCTCAAAGGGAACGTGGAACCTATGAACAACATTATTTTAAAGATATAATTCATAAGCCAGATGTGGTAGCCTACGCCTTTAACCCCAGCCCTCGGGCGGCAGAGGTCATCTGCACTCAAGAAGAGCAGGTACTGTCAACAGCTGAGCCGTCTCTTTAGCCCCAGAAAAGAACTGTCCCGTCCCAGAGTGTCAGTGACATCTGTGACCCCAGATCTAGGTGTGTGGCCCTTTGCCTCTGTAGCTATTCTAGTAGTTAGAAAAACAGCTGGGAGCTAAGTGGCTGTGGGCAGCCTTGAGTAGACTCAGCTCTGTGTTGGGGTGCTGAGCCGCTTTCCTTGTATGTAGCACTGTTGGTGTCTCTGACCTCAGAGACTAGCAGGGCACTGTCCACAATTCACTTTTAGGGTTTTTTGTTTGTTTGGTTTTGGTTATTTGAAATAAGGTTTCTGTGTGTATCCCTGACTGTCCTAGAACTCACTCTGTAGACCAGGCTGGCCTTGAACTCAGGGTTCCACCTGCCTGCTGGGATTTAAAAGGTATATCACCATTTCCTGGCTGGATGGTGTTTTAGTATCTGCAGGCTAACATGCAAAAGAATTGTCTGATCTTGGCAAAAGGTTTGCTTTCACAAAACCATCGTAAGGCTTCAGTTCACTTGTGGCTTAATGTTTGGTCTCATATGTGCCTTGCCCGTCTCACGTGGCCTGCATGGCCGAGGTGTGTGTGGTTTAGGGGTGGGTCGGGCAGTTTCCGCATGTGCACATTCATGTATGACAAACTCCGTTATGATTCGTTTGTTCCTGCATGCCTCAGCCCTGTGCTCTCACGGTATCCACAGGTGGAAGGGCTGCCTCAGGCTTGACCCTTGTTCCATGACTTCAGAGTCTTTGGTTGGGGTCAGGGGCAGCCATTTGGGCCTTTTTCCTTGGCTGCCTACCATGGAGTGACATTTCTGGTTTGGGTGAGTTTGGAGACAGAAATCAATGTGTTCAAGAGAGTCTCAAGCTGATGAAATGGACACATTTGTTAAGAGCCTCTGTGTTCCTGATACTCACGGGATCCCATACTTACTATTTTTGTTTGTTTGTTTTGTTTCTGAGATAGAGTCTCATGTAGTCCAGGCTGGCCTCAGACATACTCTATTGTTGAGGATAAACTTATATCCTCAGTCCATCTGTTTCCACAGAGTGCTGGGGTAAAGGCTTGGTTTTGGTTTTTTAACCACACTTGTATTTTGGAAGTTGCTGGGGATTGAACTTAGGACATTGTGTATGCTAGATAAACACTCCACAGCTAAGGTCTATCTACACCACCTGGCTATCTGCACCAGCTGGGCCGTATCTGCACCAGCTGGGCCGTATCTGCACCAGTTGGGCGATCGCACCAGCTGGGCCGTATCTGCACCGCTGGGCCGTATCTGACCAGCTGGCGTATCTGCACCAGCTGGGCGTATCTGCACCGCTGGGCCGTATCTGCACCAGCTGGCCGTATCTGCACCAGCTGGGCGTATCTGCACCAGCTGGGCCGTATCTGCACCGCTGGGCTGTATCTGCACCAGCTGGGCGTATCTGCACCATCTGGGCGTATCTGCACCAGCTGGGCTGTATCTGCACCAGCTGGCTGTATCTGCACGCGGCTGATCGACCAGCTGGATGTATCTGCACCGCTGGGCGTATCTGCACCCTGCACACCCGCTGGGCGTATCTGCACCGCTGGGCGTATCTGCACCAGCTGGGCTGTATCTGCACCAGCTGGGCTGTATCTGCACCAGCTGGCTGTGCACGCTGTATC
Source organism: Mastomys natalensis (assembly GCA_021653895.1). NCBI lineage: Eukaryota > Metazoa > Chordata > Mammalia > Rodentia > Muridae > Mastomys > Mastomys natalensis. Next base: position 69,091 of record JAJTUV010000412.1, read on the forward strand.
TGCACCGCTGGGCTGTATCTGCACCGCTGGGCTGTATCTGCACCGCTGGGCTGTATCGCACCTGCTGGGCTGTATCTGCACCGCTGGGCTGTATCTGCACCAGCTGGGCTGTATCTGCACCGCTGGGCTGTATCTGACCACTGGCTGTATCTGCACCGCTGGGCGTATTGCACCAGCTGGCTGTATCTGCACCGCTGGGCTGTATCTGCACCAGCTGGGCTGTATCTGCACCAGCTGGGCTGTATCTGCACCAGCTGGGCTGTATCTGCACCAGCTGGGCTGTATCTGCACCAGCTGGGCTGTATCTGCACCAGCTGGGCTGTATCTGCACCGCTGGGCTGTATCTGCACCAGCTGGGCTGTATCTGCACCTGCTGGGCTGTATCTGCACCTGCTGGGCTGTATCTGCACCAGCTGGGCTGTATCTGCACCGCTGGGCTGTATCTGCACCAGCTGGGCTGTATCTGCACCTGCTGGGCTGTATCTGCACCAGCTGGGCTGTATCTGCACCTGCTGGGCTGTATCTGCACCAGCTGGGCTGTATCTGCACCAGCTGGGCTGTATCTGCACCAGCTGGGCTGTATCTGCACCGCTGGGCTGTATCTGCACCAGCTGGTGTCTGATCTGCACCAGCTGGGCTGTATCTGCACCTGCTGGGCTGTATCTGCACCTGCTGGGCTGTATCTGCACCGCTGGGCTGTATCTGCACCAGCTGGGCTGTATCTGCACCTGCTGGGCTGTATCTGCACCAGCTGGGCTGTATCTGCACCAGCTGGGCTGTATCTGCACCTGCTGGGCTGTATCTGCACCAGCTGGGCTGTATCTGCACCATGCTGGGCTGTATCTGCACCTGCTGGGCTGTATCTGCACCAGCTGGGCTGTATCTGCACCTGCTGGGCTCTATCTGCACCTGCTGGGCTGTATCTGCACCTGCTGGGCTGTATCTGCACCAGCTGGGCCGTATCTGCACCTGCTGGGCTGTATCTGCACCAGCTGGGCTGTATCTGCACCTGCTGGGCTGTATCTGCACCAGCTGGGCTGTATCTGCACCTGCTGGGCTGTATCTGCACCTGCTGGGCTGTATCTGCACCAGCTGGGCCGTATCTGCACCTGCTGGGCTGTATCTGCACCTGCTGGGCTGTATCTGCACCAGCTGGGCTGTATCTGCACCTGCTAGGCTGTATCTGCACCACTTGTACCCTCTTTTTGTCTGTGTTGTCTTGAGGTAGGGTTTCATGTTTAGTCCAGTGTGGCCTGGAACTCACCATGCATCCCGGTAGCGGTCCTCCTGCCTCAGCCTTCCGAGGCTGTAACTGGAGTTACAGGCCTGCGCCAACACATCCTGTCCAGAGATACTATTCGCACAGCAGTTGTGACTTCTTTAATAAACTTGGCTCATTCCTGGCACATTTTAAAGACTCTGAACCAAAATTACTTCTCTTTTTTCAGCAGCAGTTTTGTAGCATCTGGGCAGATGTAGCTACTGAGCTCTTGTTGGCCAGCACAGTGCAGAGCGGGTTACTACTGACGGTAATTGGCCGCTGGGGCTCATGCTTGCTCGCTGTCTCTCCAGGAGTCGTTTGGGAGCTCGCATGGCTATCACAGTTGCAGCAAGAAAACACTGGTCTTCCTCTTCAAATTCCTGTCTGACCTCGTGCCCTGGGAAGCCCCTCGGTACATGCAGGTAAGGAGCCAACAGCTGCATCCTGAGGCTGTCTGCTTGTGATGTCCTGTCTATAAGGGTCGCCCCAGCCTCTTGTGGATCAGGCGATGCCCAGCACTGATGTACATACAGTGAGCCAGCACAGGCACCTAGGAGTCACCCACACATCCAGCTCAGGGGACAGAATGTATTCTACCATTGAGCAATAAAGTGCCGGCCACATAGGCTCTCAGAAGGATGAGCGTCCAGGTGGGGTCTGGGAAGATGCTGGGGAGAAAGAGTGACTGGGAGATCAGTGAATGTAGGAGGGTCTGTTTGTGCCTTTAATAAAATGATACGGCTTTATGTGTTCAAGTTCTAGGTCCTAGAGAGGTGGCTCAGTGATTTGTCCTTCCAGAGGACCCAGGTTCAATTCCTAGCACCCACTTGGTGGCTTATAGCTGGCTGTAACTCCGGTTCCCAGGGAATCTAATGCTCTCTTCTGGTCTTTGGAGGCACCAGGCACATCCACGATGGGTAGACATGCACGTTTTTAATACATATTAAAACATCCATACATATTAAATTTACTAAATAAAAAAAAAAAAACTTCATAGAGATAACCCCAAAATTTACATTGGTCATTTCTTCCAGAACTTTTTGTTTTCTCTTTTTAATAACAGGGGTTTATGTAAGTCTACTGTTGGACTATTTGTCACAAGTCTGGGATGGTGTAAACTTTGAATCCCAGCATTTAGGAAGCTGAGGCAGGATCACCACAAGTGTGAGAGAGAGGTCTGCTCAGCACAGGCGTTCTGGGACAGCCTGGACTACTTTGTGAGACACTGTCTCAAAACAAGAAGAGAAACAAATAATCTTGAAGCCAGAGATAGTGGCACAGTGCTGTAGTCCCAACATTTCGGAGGCAGAGGCGGGAGGATCATAAGTTCTCTCTATGCCAGGCCTCCACAGCAAGATGCTGTCTCACACTCCCGAAGGGTCCGAAAGTGGGCACAGCTGTATAGGTCTCAGCCACTCAAGGCCTGGGCGTGAGACCACAGGAGCCCAGGGATTCAAATCCATTATGAGGAGCCGTGCACACCATCTCAACCGAGGAGGGAAGGCTTGGCCGTGTTACTTTTCTTATAATCAGCTAACCCCATGCCTCCACTTATTTTGAGGCTGCGTACCTGAAGCTCTGATGCTCTGTTTAATTTTCTCTTCCAAAGAGAACAGGGGCATATGAGCAAAGGGAACAGCATATTTCAGTCATCGCGGGAAACTAGAACCGATCCTGTCTTCTTGCCCCAAGTCTGGACCCTCATCTTCATGTACAGCACTGTTTGTGGCCAGGTTACCCATTCCTTAAGACTGTCGGGTGCTGGTATAGATAATATCGCTGTGACTGACACACTCTCTCGGATAAGCACACACTCACGCACACGCACGCAGGCACACCAGCATCATTGCTGTATCCTGTCTTGAGCTCCTGAGTGTCTCAGCCCCCAGCTCTGAGATGGGAGAGGTCTGGACACCGAGAGCCTTTCTTCCCACTCTCTGACTCTAACCAAAGATACATGGGATGTGACGTCATTGTGCAGACCTGTGAGCAAATTCTACCTGTGTTTCCTGTTGTTTTTGACAAATCCTCTTCTTCCTGTCCTCCAAGCTCTCGTGCTGTGGAGACGGCCACCTGGCCCTTAGCCCCCACGGGACTCGTGGTTCTCCATGCTAACACTGTGGTCAGTTTCCTAAAACTCAGCCAAAACTGTGAAGCATGTGTGATCACAGGCCTGACTCAGCATGGACCTGAGTCTGCTCATGCAGCGTCCTTTCTCTCTCTAGACGACAGGGCCCGTGCTGTGGAGCTGCCGGGGTGTCCTCAGAGCTCCATACCCTTGCCCTCCCTCCCGCTCAAGGAACCAGCCACAGTAGGGTTTCTTCATTTTCTCCCAAGAAGGAAAGGCCTTGTCTTGTGGGTTTTTTTGAGACAGTGTCACTATATACCTCTGGCTAGCCTAGAACTTGCTATGTAGACCAGGCTGGCCTTGAACTTGATATGATCCTTTTGCCCCTGCCTCCTGTGTGCTGTGTGTATGATTACAACCAGCTCCTCTGAAGTGATTTCAGTAGTTAGACGTCTCATGCCTGCTAGCAACTATCTCTTACCATCAGCACTGCATCCCATTAGCATGGACCGCTCGGGTCCCAGGGAGACGAGCCATGCTCTCCCGTGGCCTGACACTGCTGTCTGTGTTCTCTTGTAGGTGCATATTTTCCACCCACCCTGGTGCCAAGCAAGTACCACTCCCTCCTTACAGACTACATCTCCTTGGCCAAGACAAGGCTTGCTGACCTCAAGGCAAGTCTGACCCCTGCCCTAGGCTTGCCTGGAAGCATCCAGTGCCCATCCTTGTAGTCACATGCTTATTTTACCCCTCTGAAGGTTTCCCTGGAGAATGTGGGACTCTACGAGGATTTGTCGTCCCCTGGGGACATTGCCAAGGTAAGAACGTTGCTTTGGGTTGACCTTGCCTCTGGGCTTGAGTATTTTGGCTCTCCACATTCTCTACTTGGTTCATCTCTAATAAGACTGGACTGGCTGTTTTCCTGAAAGTGTTTTGTTTGTACTGTCCGTTGGAGTCTTTGTTTGACAACACTAGCAGTGAGAGTGGCTGTTCCCAAAGACAGGCTCTCCAGGATTTGTTAGTTTACATTTCTTTAATTTAGTTTAATTTTATTATTTATCTACTTTTTTGTTGCTATTCTTTCATCATAAGGTCTGTTTGTGTAGCGTGGCTGACCTAGCGCTCGATCTGTAGATCAGGCTGGCCTCAGACTCAGAGCTCTGCCTGCCTCTGCCTCCAGAGTACTGGGACCAAAGGTGTGCGCCCACCAATCTGACCTGACCTGATTCTTTCCGGTGCATGTGCAGAAATTAGAACAAACTCACAGGAATTGGTTCTCTCCTCTCACCTTGTAGATCCTGAGGATTGAGTAGCTTGGTAGCAAACACTTTCCCTCCTGGACCATCTTGCTTGACCCGTTTTTATTTTTATAAAATATGTCAGAGGGATGGGCCGTGCATGTGCACATGTGGAGGTCAGGGGACAACATTGTGTTTTCTCCTCCGTGAGGATCCAAGAGTTCTATTTCAGGTTTCCTAGGCGTCTACAGCAGGCACCATGACCCACTGAGCCATTTTGCCTCTCTGTTTTTCTCTTCTCCATTTTCTTTGTGACAAGATTGTGTAGCCCAGACTGGCTTTAAACTCCTCAGCCTCCTGGATACCTGGATTATTTGTCACCAAGCTTTGACATTTAATAATTTTTTTAAATCTCAAAGCTAAGCCTCTGTTCTGGCCTGGCCCATCCCACCCGAAGCCTTCCACCTCTCCTGGAAGAGCAGCAGGGGGCAGGGTAGGGGGAGAGAGAGGCAGAGGCTGGAGCAATTGCAGTTGAGAAGTTGGCACTGGCTTTTGGAGCCGAGCAGGACCCGGGGGAACAGTACCCGTCTCACCCTTTACCCTTACAGTGTGTAAAACTCAGGGCAACACGAACAAGTTGGTGCCAGGTTTTTCTGCTTCTTTACTCGCTTTCAAATCTTCTTTCTCTCTCCCTCCCTGTATGGAACCAGCGTGAGAGTCAAGCGGTCCAGGATGTTAAGAAGGCCATCATGGTGTTTGAACAAACAGGGAAGATCCCCATGCCCGTCCTGGAGGCCAGGTAGGAACAGGCTGCGGGGAGCACCTGCCGCCTACAGCATGTTTCAGGTGCTGGGAGCACCTGCCTCCTACAGCATGTTCAGGTGCTGGGAGCACCTGCCTCCTACAGCATGTTCAGATGCTGGGAGCACCTGCCTCCTACAGCATGTTCAGACATGCCATGCTGACCCTACTATACTGGGAGTCTTGGAGTCTGTCCCCTTTTGGTCTCAAGGTCACATGGGGATGGAGGGGTCATATTCGATCATGGGAGACGAGTCGGTGTGGATGCTGTGTCAAGGATGAGGTCTGGGGTGGCATAGAGTGAGGGCAGGGCTATGTCTAATTTTGGTCTGAAACTCTATGTACAACAGGCTGGCTTTGAACTCACTGCCTGCCTCTGTCCCCTGAGTGCTAAGATTACAGGCGTGTGCCCCCACATCAAGCCTGTGTTCACTTCTGTGACAGCACATGGTACCCTCGCTATTTGAAACAGGCAATAGATGGTACCTGTTCGAAGCCTGGGGAACTGGGTAGCTTTATTGAGTTCATTGTGAGCCCTGAACATCTTGTATTGTGATTGCTATCAGTGTTGGTGACCTGAGCCCAACCATCACCTCAAGGCAGAAACTTCATGGTGGCCTCATCGCAACCCTCATGGCCTTAGAACAGTGAAGAAGAAGAAGAAAAAAAAAAAAAAAAAACACGGCTGATGCCCACGTGTGGTGGTGCACTCCTTTACTCCCAGAACTTCAGAGGCAGGAGGATCTCTGTGAGTTCCAGGCCAGCTAGCAATGTTGAGATAATGAGATATTGTCTCAATAAAACAAACCATAACAAACCCACATGACCAGTATAGGGCCTGGCCAGGCCTGGCAGCACCCACTTATAACCTCAGTGCCTGAGACATGGGTGCGGGCAGAGCAGGAACTCAGGGTTTTGTCACATTAGTGTGTTTGAGGCCAACAGGGCTGCATAAGACTCTGTCAAATCCAAGAGGAAATCCTCGGGTGTGAACATCTTGGAGGGAGAGGCCTTTCTCCCAAGTCCATCATAGTGTGTCTTCCTTTTTACACCACAGCATATTCAGGAGGCCCTACTACATGTCACACTTCCTCCCCGAGCTGCTTGCCCGAGAGTGGTGAGTGCATCTCAACTTCAGCCATGTCTGGGTGTTCTGGTCCCTGCCCCTACTCACAGGATTGCTCTCCTCACAGCTCCCGGAGGTTCCTGACTCCCGCACGGCCTTCATAGAGACCCTCAAGAGGTAAGGGAGACCTTCCATGGAGGCTGCTCTGCGTCCAGTGGGTTTTTGGTCGGTTGTTTGGTTGTGTGGTTGGGTAGTTGGTTTTTGGTTTTCTTTTTTTTTTTTTTTTTTTTTTTGGTTTTTCGAGACAGGGTTTCTCTGTATAGCCCTGGCTGTCCTGGAACTCACTCTGTAGACCAGACTGGCCTCGAACTCAGGAATCTGCCTGCCTTTGCCTCCCAAGTGCTGGGATTAAAGGCGTGCGCCACCATCGCCCGGCTTGAGTATCCTATAAGATGAATTGGGTAACTACTTTCTGTTTCTGGAACTGTTTGTTGAGTCAAAGATTATGCTCTACTGAAAGCTTAGCAGAGTGTGGTACGAAAACATTAGTCAGCTGACTTTTGCAGAGTCATAGACATTGGCCGTGGACCCAGTTTTGTAAATGATTGTAAGTTTAGTCCGGCCTTTCTTTCTTTTCTTCTTTCGTTTGTTCGTTCATTCTTTTTTTAGGTTTCTTTTATTTCAAGCTGGGCTTAGCCGTACACCCAGTACTTGAAGGGTAGAGGCAGGCCCCTGTCTGTGAGTTTGAGGATAGCTTGGTCTTCATAACAAGTTCCAGGTCAGCCAGGGCTACATAGTGAAACATTTTCTCATCAAAACAAAACAACCAAAAAAATTTATTTCATCCAGTTTTGTTTTGCTTTGTTTTTGTTTTTTCTTGTGGTACTGGGAATAGAACCCAGGGCCCTGTGTGCACCAGGCAAGGGCTCTACCACTGAGCTACACTCGTGCTCCTATCTAAGCTTCCCTCACTGACATTGTTTGTCAGAGTGACGTAGAAGTGTTGAGAGGAGCCAGGGCTGTCTGTGTTTGCAGTGGCGTTGGCCACAGCCACCTGGCAGTGTGGACTTAGCCAGGCGTCTCACTGAGTAACTCGCAGCTCTGGGGCGCCACTGGAAATAAACACACAGAGCTCAGCACAAATATTCTCACGGGACTGAGGCTGCCTTGGCCCTACCTCCTGAGACTGGCAAAATTCAAACAGGAGGCTGTGCTCCAAAGAAAAAAAGCCAAACAGCCAGAGCCATCGTAAGAGAGGCAGTCTAGAGATGGTCGCACAGGCTGCTGCGTGTCACCTGAATATTGTAATGATTTTTGACATCCTGGATGTAGTTTGTTTTCTTCTAATAAATAGCTAGGGGTGTAGACCTGTGGTAGAGTGCTTGCCAATGGTTCATTCCCAGCACTGAAAACAGGAATAAAACAAAAAACAATGCAGTATATGCTGTTGTGATGGCTTTGCAACCCAAACACTGTCATAGCCGATGATGACACTGCTTTCTTTTTATCTAGAGCAGATAAGATTCCCTTGTCATTATACGATGCCTACCGCAAAGCCTGTGCCACTGCTAAGGAGACGCAGCCCGAAAGTAAGGCTTCAGTTCTGTGCTTTCATTTCTGTGACATACTGGTCACATGCATCTGTCCTCAGTGGACTGGTCACCTGCATCGGTCCACAGTGGACTAGTCACATGCATCGGTCCTTGGTGGACTGGTCACTTGCATCAGTCCTTGGTGGACTGGTGACATGCATCGGTCCTCAGTGAACTGGTTTTTCTCACCCAGGTGCGGTAGGCCTGTGACTTTGCCTGACCATGGTACTGGGGACCAAACAGTGAGCTCATGGGCTTATTGTCTTGGAGGCCTTGACAGTTAGCCACGCCCCTGCCTTCTAGGAAGCATGGTGTTCAAGCTGCTCTGTATATGGAATCTCCATGTACAGTTCAGGGTCCACGGCATACTGCAGTCAAGCGTGATTATTTTCTAACTTGCTTTGTAGTAGGTTGCAAGGTTTTTTATTTTGTATGTCCGTGTGTGTGTGTTATTGCCTATTGTATGTCTGTGCATCCTGTGATTGCCCAGTGTCTGCAGAGGCCAGGAGAGGGGGTCGGATCTCGGTACTGACGGTTATGAGCGGTCATGTGGACTCAAACTCAGCAGCTAGCACTCAGCCACCGAGCCATCTATCCGACCCTGGGCTGGGGATCTTTGTGCCTATGAGAATGATGATAGAGCTGGTTGGCTCTAGGAAGCTGTGACCCGTGAGCTGGCATCCCTGCGAGTGGGGCTGCCATGTCCTACCGCTCCATTCTTCAGTGTCATTAAATGGGGTCTTTTGTATCCTTGGCTGGCCTTGAACTTCTGAGCCTCCTGCCTCCACCTGCCAAGTGCTGGGATACAGGCATGTGTAGCCATCCCCAGTTTTATGTGTAGTACTGGCATGGAGCCCAGGGCTTTGTGTATGCAGGGCAAGCATTCCACCAACCGAGTCACAAGTTCTCTCTTTACAGTTTTTGTTATTAATCAGTATTATACAAAACACCAGGTTTCATTATAACATTCCATACACATAGAATGTACTTTGATCATATATCATAATAAAGCACTGACATACACGTAGGCATATATCCTAATTACTCTTTTGTCCGCCCTTCTCCTCTTAGTCCCTTTCCTCTTCCTAAAAATCTAAAAGAAATTTATAGTGCACATTCATTGTTCAGAGTAACGGGTTTTGTGATAGTGTTTGCACGTATGTGTTCTTCTTAGATCTGTCCAGTTCTCTTGCCCATTTCTTGACTGGATTGTTTCTCTTTTTGTGTGTAATGGAGTTCTTCGTCGATTCTGGATACTAACCCCCTATCGCATGAAGAGCCGGCAGAGATTTTCTCCCATTCTGTAGCCCATTTAGTCTGATGCAATCCTGTCGACTCTTGCTGTCACTTCCCGCTCTGCTGGACTCTCTATTCAGACAGTGGCCTGCGCCTTTGTCTTCGTGTGAGTTTCAGGTGTTACAGCAAGGTTGTCGTCCCCCCTAATTGATCCAGCTGATCTGTACGTGATGAGAGGAACAGTGTTCAAATCTCTGTCTTCTACGTATTGATCTCTAGTTTCCCCAGCACCATTTGTTATTTCCTCCATTGTCTGTTTCTGCCGTCCTTGTCAGTGACTGGGGTGAGAGCGTAGCTGCAGTGGTCTGTATCTGTGTTGGTTTTTTCTCAGTCCTCTGTTCCAGCAGTGTACACGTCTACCCTGTGCCACCACCATGCTGGTTTGCTCCTATGGCTCTGAGATCGGATACTGCGCCACCTCCTGCACTGCTCTCCCTGACTGGGTTCGTTGGTTGTTTTGAGCTCTTGATCTCCTGAGACTCTTACTGCTCTGCAGATGCCACGGAGGCTGAAGGGTGCCTGTGTGCACCACAGCACGTGTGTGGAGGTCAGAGGTCAGCTTGCAGGAATTGGGTCTCTCCTGCTGTCCGGGTTCTGGGAATCTAAGGTGACAACAGGCCCTTTCGCCTCTGAGTCAATTCATTGACTCTTGTTTTTCTTTCAAAACGTGGTATATTTTCCTTTACATAATTAAAATGGTATGTGCTCAGCGTTCGAACCAGAGCCATTTTGTAAATAGATCTTATTGAGTCTTCTTTCTGTGAGCTGAGAGACCATGTTTCTTTACATCCTGTTATAAGGAGAGCATGGCCATGCTACTGACAAGTTTGGGAAATCGAATAAATCATTATGTATCTGTGATTCTGGCCCTACCCAGTCCACTGCTGTTCTTTCATTGTATGTTTTTCATAGTTATATATATATCACTTTTTGTAATTTTTAAACTTATTTTATTTTCTGTATATGGGTGCTTTGCCTCCATATATGTGTATGTTTGGTGCTGTCAGAGGCCAGAAGAGGGCATCAGATTCCCAGAGCCTGGAGATGCGATGGTGTTGTGAGCCACAGTGTGTTTGTTGGGACTCTGACCTGGGTTCTCTGGAAGAGCAATCACCGCTCTTAATCCCTGAGCCATCTCTCCAGCTCTCTGGAGAGCTCTCTCCTTCTCTTCTCTTCTCTCTTCTCTCTTCTCTTCTCTTCTCTTCTCTTCTCTTCTCTTCTCTTCTCTCTCTTCTCTTCTCTTTCTTCTCTTCTTTCTCTTCTCTTCTTTGTGTGTTGCTAGGAATTAAACCCAGTGCCTTGAACATTATAGGCACATGTTCCATCTTGAGTGACATCTCCTGTCTCGATGTTTTTATTTTTGATATTATATGTAATATCTACTGTCATCAAAGGGAAGACCTCCCAGAGACTGTGCCTGCTCTCCACACAATGCAGTGCTCCTCTGTGGTGCTTAGCTGTGGTACACAGCTGTGGTGCTCATCTGCAGTGCTCAGCTGTGGTACACAGCTATGGTACACATCTGTGGTGCTCAGCTGTGGTGCTCAGCAGTGGTGCACATCTGTGGTACACATCTGTGGTGCTCAGCTGTGGTACACATCTGTGGTGCTCAGCAGTGGTGCTCAGCAGTGGTGTACAGTTGTGGTGCACATCTGCAGTGCACAGCAGCATTTCCCAAGCATATGAACTTTTTGTATTTATAGTAATGTCATTGAGTATGGTTCCCATTTGGCCTAATCTTTAAAATATCCCTCCCTGATTCAGATGCCACCTCGGAACAAAGGACGGAACCCAACTGTGCTGAACAGCCCCTGGGACTGCTCACAGCGGCACTTGAAGAGCTCAGAGCTTTAATGACAGACCCTACCCAATACAGTGGTAAGAAATGGGGGTGAGGCAGTGTGTGGTAGTGTTTATGCTCTAGGTGCCTGCATGCCACCATAGTGACAGGCTGGCCTGTCACTCCTGGAGCTCAGTATCTGGCGGGTGAACCTGCCCAAAGACTAGACTAAGTGGGGATTCAGAGTATGGGATGATGGACAGGATCAGAGAGGTGGGTATGCTGTCACGGTGCTTGGGGCTGGAGAGATGCCTTGGCAGCTTCTCTTCTGGCCTCCAGGCGCCATTCCTCACATGCACATAGCCACCAGAGCACACACAATCGTACATAACTAAAGGTAATTGGGAATGAAACCAACCTGAATCCTTCATTGTGTAAGGACCCACATCCAAACCCAAAATCTGTTCTTATGCAGAATACACTTGACTTTACTGTGGACCCATTGTGCAGAGGCCCAGACGGCTGGCCTTCCAGGGAAGCACTGTGACTGTAGTTCGTTGTCACAGCTTTGCTGATGGCTTGTGCCTCCTTCACACGCCCTTCTTCAGGCCAGGGGTACAGACGTCCAAGCACAGCCTCCTAGGCTGCTGTGTAAGCGTGGTGCTGTGTGTGGCCGTGTGTGTACATATGGGCTCCTCTGCGTAGCCGAGGCTGGCCTAAGTTCTGGAGCTCAATGGTCTTCCTGCCTCAGCCCCCCCATTCACCGCCACATCCAGCTGAGAATTAGCATTTGTAGGCATTAGGAGGAGTTCCATGTGTCAGCGCTGACAAAGCAACAGAAGTTTGCGTGCTTGAGTGAGTCACTGAGGCCTTCGCGACAACCCTCGGCTCTGTGCTTGGACAAGTACAAGGGTCACACCTCAGGCGTGGCTGCTGCAGTGTGGCTACCCGTCCATTCAGAGCAGTCTCCACATTGGGTGTGACAGCTTGGCCCGTGCTCCCTAGCGTCCTGTGAGGCCATGCCAGTGCTTCTTCACATGGTTCTTCCCATGCCTTACGTAACTGCATCTGTGTTTGCAGTTATCTCTGCTCAGGTGGCTGTGGTTTCTGAAAGACTCAGTGCTGCCCTGGGACACAGTAACGATGACAGCAGCCTCCGGAAATCAAAGATTCAGCTCAGTGTCCTTCCTCCCACACTCCAGAGACAGGACCAGACGGTATGTCCTTGAGGCCTCAGGACCCAGCGGTGGCCTTTCTTAGATTATATAAAAGGTGTTGCGGTGAGATATTGAGCGCTCAAGGCACTGGCCATGTCACCGTTTGTCAGCTTCATCTGTCTGCTTGTGGCTAAAAGTGTCCTTCGTTCCACTTTGTAGCTGAGGCTTTGTGTCTCCACATCCCAAATGTGGGGTTACAGGTGTGCTGGGGTTACAGATGTGCTGGGATTATTTGGTGTGTTCCAGCACCTCTTGTTGCATTTTAAAGAAGCCCATGTGACAAAAGCTGTTTGTAGCACCAGAGCCCGTAATGTTTACTCTTCTGTCCTGTACAGTGTTCTCCTGTCTTCCCACAAGGCACCTTCTAGTTTCTAGCTTGTGTGGTAACACGGTATGCAGTCCGTGATTTGGTCCCAACTAGCATTGTAACTTCCTTTCTAAATGCAAGCCTGACAACCTGAATTTGGTCTCCGTTTCCCATAAGGTGGTAGAGAGAAACTGGCTCCTGACAGTTCTGGCCTCGATACACACACACACACACACACACACACACACACACACACATTCACAACACAAAGTAAATAAAAGTCACAAACAGCCTTTGCTGTGACCCTTGCTGTACAGGCCCTGCTTCCTGTCGCTCTCAGATGTGAGCACAGGCCTCACAGTGCTGCGTCTCCCCCCAGGTTGTGGATCTCCTGCTCACAGCCTTCTGTCAGAACCTAATGGCAGCCTCTAGCTTTGTGCCCCCAGAGAGGTAAGGGTGATTTGGTGTCTGTCCTGGGGTACTGGGACTACAGGCCAAGCAGGGCGAGGCAGTTCTCAAGATGGACGAAGGCTGAGCTTGTCAGATAGGGATAAATGATCTGTGTTTATATAAAGACCACTGTTTGGAAGAGCCCTGCCCTCCACAGGCCTAGACTGGTCATGGAAGCAATGTCCAGAGCTCTAACCTGCTAGGGACTTGTCCTCTGCCTCTGCAGGCAGAGCCCCTGGGCTGCTCTTTTCGTGAGGACCCTTTGTGGACACATGCTTCTCCCTGCAATACTCACTCGGCTCTGCCCTTCTCTGTCACCAGGTAGGCAACCGTATCCTGCAGGTCACTCCCCCAGGCTGCTCGGGGTCTAGAGTGATGCCAGCTGCTGCTTTTCAGTGGTTTTGAGCTGTCTGCTAGGGAACAGGCTGTGATAACGTTTTCCTTATTTCAGGGCCCGAGCTTGAGTGCCCCTCATGTACTGGGCTTGGCTGCTCTTGCTGTCCATCTGGGTGAGTGCAGGTCCATGCTTCCAGAGGTGGATCCAGGTGTTCTTGCTCCTTCCAGCAGCCTTTGTGTCCCTGACTTCTTAAACAGCCTCTTGACCTGCCGCACGAGGACTCTTTGCTCTTCTGCATGAGGTAAGCCATTCCTGAGTCTCCCAGCAATTGTCTTCCCTCTTAAAAAGTGACAGATAGCTCTTGTTCTCCCGCTCTCTTGCCTCTAGCTTCTCTCTGTCCCCTCCCCCCTCCCCCTTCCCTTTCTCTTTCTCTCCATGTAGTCATGGCTGGCCTCTACTTCTCTGCGCGCTCTCTCTCTCTCTCTCTCTCTCTCTCTCTCTCTCTCTCTCTCTCTTTCTGCTCTCTACTACCCTCCTGCTCCCCTCCCCATGCCCTGAATAAACTCTATTCTATGCTAAAAAAAAAAAAAAGTGACAGATATTTAGCAAATAAATTATGAGAGGCCACAGGCTGGAGAGATGGCTCAGTGGTTAAGAAATGCTGTTCTTCCAGAGGACTAGTCCAGCCCCTAGTCTATTTCCAAATCCAGTTGAAGAAAATCTGACTTCCATCTACTGAGGGAAGAATAGGTCACCTCTTCTGCTCACACAAGGGTTCCTCAAGATCCATCATGAGAAAAGAGCAGAATATCAAATGCTGCTGCTGCTGCTGCTGCTGCGCTTAGGAAGAGACGTGTAAGAAGAGGCAATGAAGCCGGGCAGTGGTGGTGCACGCCTTTAATCCCAGCACTTGGGAGGCAGAGGCAGGCAGATTTCTGAGTTCGAGGCCAGCCTGGTCTACAGAGTGAGTTCCAGGACAGCCAGGGCTACACAGAGAAACCCTATGTGAAAAACAAAACAGAAACTAAACTGAGACAGTGGATAAGCATGCTGTGTTTCCTGCCGGCTCTAATGTTGCGTCATCTGTAGTTCACAGATGTTGTGCCGTGCCGGGGTCACTGGGGCTTCCACCCCATGCAGCGTTGTCTCTTACTGCTTGGTATGGGTTATGTCACTCTGCCCTGTGACAGTCATGGGCTCCTTGGGATGGGTGTGAGGCTGCCCAGGCATGGATGGTGATGCCAGCTCAGCTCCGTTCATGCCTCAGCCTCCCTTTCATTCTCGCTGCCTCTATCCTCGGAGTCCCCGAGTTCTAACTTTGGTTTGTGTCATTGTTTCTGCCTGCACACAGTGTTACAACTGGTCTTGTCTGCTAGGGACCAAACTGCTGTAGCTGAGGCTATCCTGCTGTACTGAGCAGGTGCTTCCTCCTAAGATATGGACCATATTTTCTCTGAACCTCTTTAGACTCTCACACAGAAAAACAAAACAAAAATCCCACAAGCAATGCTCACCTTCCTGGCTGTGCCTTTCATTGAATGACCGAGAGCCAGGGAGGGTGCACGTCGTTCCTCTTGAGTCTTGTATGGCTCTTCACACACACCCAGCAAGTGTGCCTTGGCTCACACGTGCTGTGTCTGTCGTGTCTCTGCCTTCAGTGTGGATGTGAGTTCTTGGAGGTAGCATCTCCCTCTCAGGAGGAACTGAGCCCGGAAGCAAGGTGGTCCAACAGTCCTTCAAGTCAAGGAGTGACCTCAGGCCGTGTCGTCTAGGACACACTGAAGTGAACTCAGTTTACTTCCCTTCCCTGCAGATTCTGCACGGCGGCAGTTTCCTACTGTGTCTGCAAGTTCTCTGCTCAGCCCGCTGCGTCCCTGCACAACTGTCTGTCTCCAGGTCTGCTCAAAAAGGTACGTGCTTCAGACTCCTGCTTCTGACCTGAAGGTCTCTGGCTTCTGCGGCTTTCCTGTGTTCACCTCAGCACATGCGTGCGTGACATGTCCGGCTGTCACGGATAACCCGGCTGTCTGCTGGGGAGGGTTTATGCTGAACACTGCTGGTGCGTCTCCTGCATCCAAACTGGGGCTAAGAAACAGCTGCTCAGTATGTGCCACTGCTTTGAGTAATACTGATATTATACACAATAACTTAAAAGGTAAGAATTCGTTAAAAAAAAAAAAAGGAGTCTTGCCCTTAAAGCACAGTTATCCCTGTGTGGTTTTGTTGGGGAGGCTTGTCTGTCTGTCTGTCTGTCTGGTTGGTTTTGTTTTTAAATACCAGGATCACTCACATGTACTAAGCAAGTGCCCACCACCAAGCTATTAGGCCAGACTCCTTTTCCTGAATTTTGCTGAGCACCTCGTGGGTATGAACCCTGGATTCTGACTGTAAGTTCACGTCAGAGAGAACAGAAGAACATTTGAGATGTGGAAGTTGGGGCGGGGGGTTTGTTCATTCGTTGTTGTCAGGATTGATTTTTAACTATGTGTGAGGGCAGCGTGTACGGGTGCCCGCAGAGGCCAGAAGAGGTGAGCTGGAGTTGCAGGCAGCTGTGAGCCACCAACATGGGGTGCTAGGAACTGTACTCTGGTTTTTATGTTAGAGCAGCAACAGCTGAGAGTGGTGTCAGACACCTTTATTCCCAGCACTTGGGAGGCAGAGGCAGGCAGATCTCTGAGTTTGAGGCCAGCCTGGTCCACAGAGCAAGTTGCTGATAGCCAAGGCTACATAGACAAACCCTGTCTCAAGAGAGAGAGAGAGAGAGAGAGAGAGAGAGAGAGAGAGACCCTAAAAGGAGAGACTAGCAAGATGGCCCAGTGAGTAAAGATGCTAGCTGCCAAATTTGGGGAACTGGGTACAACCCTGGAAACCCATATGTTGGAAGGAGAGAACCAGGTTCTATAAGTTAACTTCTGACCTCCACACTGCCTTTTTCTTAAACACACGCACGCACGCACGCACGCACGCATGATAATAGGAGGTTGGATCCTAGCATCTACAAGTAAGTACCTTCTGTAACTCTAGTTCCACAAAATCCAACACCCTCCCCCCTGCCTCAGTAGGCTTGTGTGTGAATCTTACAAACCAGGGCTGATGGTTAATTCAGTTAGTCAAGTGCTCGCCTAATAAAAAGCCCTGAATTTGATCCCCAGCACCAGATAACCCAGATGCGGCGTACCCTGTAACATCTGTAGAGCTGAAGATCAGAAGGTCTTGATCAAAACCCCAGTCATTCTTGGCCATGTAGCAGGTTGAGGATAGCCTGGGCTTCATGTGAGCCTGTCTCCAAATAATGAATAATAAAATGACTCAACGGGCAAGCTTTTGAAGAGTCTGTGTAGTTATAAGCCCTGCCCAGATAAAGAAATCAGACCTGAAGCATCCTGGGAATCCCGGCTACATCCATGCTTTGAGGAACCTGGTCCTAGGGGCCCGGTGCAGCCTGAAGCCCAGCATGGTCTTGTGCAAAGGGTTGGCACTTGAATAGTCCAAGTTCTTGTTAAATAGGGGCAGAAAGTCCTCTCTATCTCCCTGATAAGCAAGACATGCTAGTAACGTGTCACTGAGGAGACACTTCTGGTGCTGTCTGTACGGCTGTCGTTGCTGCTTGGCCAGCTCCCGGGGGCGGGGGGGGGAAGCGCATGGACCGAAGGGCCTCTCCCAGCAGCAACCTTCTCCCAACAAGGGACCCCCAAACCTTCAGCAAGGCCAGGGCTTAGGGAGACCCCCAGGGAGACGAGCCCTGCTTCCCAGTTCCTCCTCCTGTGCTCACTGACATGCTGTGTGTGTCAGGGCTGCAATGGGTCTACAAGAGGGTTGGCAGGAAAGGTGTCCGGGTGGGCATGGGCCCTGGGTGCCCTTGTGAAGGTTTCACACTGACTGAACTTCTCCCTGTGTGTTTCAGTTTCAGTTCGTTGTGTTAAGATTGTTCCCAGAGGGCCCAGAAGCCCCTTGTGCTCCCGAGCACACAGCTTGTGTCCCCTGGAGACCTCTGTACCTTCCTTCTGCAGACTGGCAGAGTGCTGCGCTCTCTCTGTGGAGATGGAACAGCTTCCAAGAGCTCTTGAAGGAGAAGGAATTTTATGTAGGTTTCCCTGTCTTCCACTATTTCACATGGCCTGACTGCCTCTGTGTGTGTCTGTCTGTCTGTCTGTCTGTCTTTCTATGTTTGTGTTGCAGTTTGCCTTGGTCTTTATCCAAGTGGAATGCGCGGAGGGTTGGTCTATAATGTGGTTTTGTTATTGTTGTTGTTATTGTTTGTTTTTTATGGGAAGTGAGATCTTGAGATTCGGGTACACTGGTGTGTGAGATTGCTTTAAGAATTTTCATAAGAAAAAACAAGATATAAGATGCCATCAATATTTGAAGCAGAGTATTACACCAAGGTTATGGGTTTTGTTTGGTTGCTTGCCTGGTTGGTTGTTTCAGGCAGGATCTTACTAGCTCTGGCTAGCCTGGAACTCCCTGTGTAGACCAGGTTGGCCGATCCTCCTGCCTCTTCCTAGGGTGCTGGGATTAAACTGCACCACCATGCCCAGTTTATACCAAGATTTGTCCATTTCCCCCAACCCCCAACTCCTGGCCTATAAAATAATTTCTTATCAAATAATAATTTAGCCAGGAACAGGCTAATTGGTTAAAAGTAAATAGCATGCTAGTTGAAAGAGCAGTGCGGCCAAGTGCATGCTGCGACCCCAGCACTTGGGGAGCTGAAACAGTAGGATGGCCACAAGTTTGAGGCCAGCCTTAGGTACAGAGTAAGGACTGTCTCAAACAAAACTGCTGGTTTCAACAGTTCTACTTTCATATTCAGAGCTTTCCACAGTGCAATAATGCACCAGTTTTCCAATGCATTATAGCATGGAGCAGAGGTTTGCAAGGGTTTTCGTTGATCTGGTCTGGTCTGGTTTGGTTTGGTTTTGGGGATTTTGTTGTTGGTGTGGGTGGTTTTTGGTTTTCTGGCTTTGGTTTGGTTTTGGTTTTTTTGCTTTTCAAGACAGGGTTTCTCTGTGTAGCCTTGGCTATCCTGGAACTTGCTCTATAGACCAGGCTGGCCTCGAACTCACAGAGATCTACCTGCCTCTACTCCCAGTGCTGGGATTAAAGGTGTGTGCCACCATGCCCAACTCACCTTTTTTTTTAAGGTAAAATGACAAATGCTTATAAACAGTGTGGTTTGTGTTTCATCCCTGCCCTGAATGTTTCTGTCACTCAGTTAACTTACAGAGATTGGGTACAGCTGGAACTGGAAAATTCAACCTGAAGCTGATATTCTCTCAGACACAGAAAGTAAAGAGCTCAAGGGAGCTGACCACTTAAACCATCACCACAGTGTATTCATACAGACATCCTGAGGGCCATGTTCAGTTTAACTGCGGAGTGTGTGAGCACACCCTCAGCCATGCACTTCTTTATTGAAAAACCAAACCATGTGCCAGCGTGCCCCAGACACTGGGGTTATAGAGTAATGGAGACATGCCTACATATTATATATCATACCATCGTACAGATAAAGACAAATGAGGTCTGTGCAGGGACCTTCACACCCACCAGAGCCCATATTGAGAGAGCGTGTGTATGTATATGTGTTTACATACACACACATACATGTATATTACATACATATATATATATTATATTTTTTTTTTCTGTGCACTTTGGTAAAACCACAGTAGACACAATGGTGGCCTGAGGCTAAAGATAGGCCCTGTAAGAGCAAGTGACCACTTGGGCTGTCTGTTTTGAGGTAATAGGGGTTATGGGTGGGCAGGCACCTAGGAATTTCTTGAGATGGGCACCAGAAACTGAGTATATTATGACTGGGTGGTGGTGTTGTTAAGGTTCATTTTAACTTAACTTTAAAAAAGTATTTATTTTTATTTTATATGTATGGATGGTGTGTGTGTTGGGGGGAGTTATGTGTGGCCTGCTGAGGCCAGAAGAAGGTGGTAGATCTTTTGGAACTAAAGTTTACAGACAGTTGTAGCTGTCATGTCAGTGCTGGGATGTGAACCTGGTCCTTTGCCAAAGCAGCCAGCGTTCTTAGCAGCTGAGCCATCTCACCAGCCTCACTTTTTAATCCCTTGGGTCACTGTTATCTTGAGATAGTATTTAGACATGTTTTAGGGATCCCCTGCCCACCCCCATTTTGCAGAGGTAAAGATTGGGGATGGAAGCAATGGCTTTTTCTGTGCTAGGGAAGCACTCCACAGATAAATCCCGTTCCTAGCCGTCCTCCCTGCTTTAATGGACTCCTGACTCTTGAGATCTCAGCCCACATGGACAAAGTGATGCCCCTCCATGAACCTCACCTGCTCCTTGTGGTGTGAGCTACCTCATTTGTGTTTGGCTGTTTCGACTTAGTAGAACAGTCACCGTGTCCTTGAGGCCCTTCCCTGGTGCACTACACTGCCTATGTGTGGCCACTCACCAGTAATCCACAGTCAGGATTTCTCAGCCAGTCCTCTTTACGTGGGCTTTGCGTGGCTCAGACCACGGGGGTGACTCAGCGTGCACCGGCAGCTGCCTGCTCCAGTTACTGGGTTCAGAGATGTGGTCAGCAGTCATCCTGCAGGATTGCACTCTGCAGGCTTTGGTCACACAATTACCCTGAGAGGGCTTTTCCACAGCACTGGTGCCCTGCCTTGCAATGAAGCCTCACTCTCCCGTGAGTTCTCAGGCGCTGGGGCTAGCTCCCGCTTTGCCCAGCACTGGCACTGTGTTCCTCTGAGAGAGACCCCTTCGGGATGTTAAGGACTCCAGTTTTAAGGCGTTGCTCAGTGCTGACCTCGGCTTTCCACTACTGCAGACATGACTTCCACCAATGGGTGATCTATGAGCGCTACTTTCCAGCACCGTCGGCTTTGGGCGGCTGTGGTGGAGACCTGGAAGCGGCGTGCACAGTCCTTGTCAATGAGCTCATGGACTTCCACCAAAGGTGAGCCACGCAGTACTCAGACCTCCTGCTCTGCTAGTGACCTCGCACATCAGTACAACTCAGAGAAGCTCAGAGTGTCATCGAAGCTCGCGACCCGGCCTCATGGTGGTGTTCGTTCATGTCAGTGCAAAGCACTGTAGGAAATTGTTTTGATTTTGCGACAGGGTCTCATGCTGTAACCGACTCATCTAGAACTCAATCCTCCTGTCTCAGCCTCCTGAGGGTTGGGTGATAGTTGTAATGGTGGCACTGCAAAGTGAAACTGGTCGGTCTCCTCTTCCCCTCCAGCTCTTGAGCAGCTCTGGACCAGGCTGATGCTGTATGAGGCCATTGCCTGTGCCTGCTGCTCAGAGTCCCCAGCCCTCAGCGCTCTACCTCTTCCGGCATCACTGCCTGCTCTGGGCATTTCATAGAAACAGAATCGCATGTGGTCTTGTGTCCCTGGCTTATACTACCCCGCAGATATTTTCAGGGTCCATCGTGCAATAATATTTCACTCCTTAATGGATGAATGATGCCACTGAACTGCTGGGGGCTTAGCCCGGCTGTGTCCTCTCTTGTAGAGCACTGAGGGGGAGCATTGGTGGGAGCAGGACTTGGTCTCAGAAGAGATTAAGGTCACTTTCTATAACAGCATGTACCTGTCTTTAAGTTACTCTGAAGCAGCCACTGCAGGCCTCTGGGTGAGTTAACACTTGTTGCTTAGCAGCAGGGGATTAAGAAAAGGATTAGTTGGTACAGCTTCTTTCTCTCTTGCCCAGAAGCCTTGCCTCTCTGCCTCTTGCTTGCCAGGAAGGAGGGAGATTTGGAGCAATACATTTTTTATTGAACCAGGAGAAGGGAATCATGCTCACAGAAAGAAAAACTTTTATAAGCAAATATGCATAAACACACAAACTTTCGTATACACATTCATACACATGCATACACTCCTGTTGGGTCCAGCTACTTATCTCATATTTACATACATACATACACACATGCATACATGCATACATACATACATATTACATATACATATGAAGCGAAAGCCCAACCACCATCACAGAACTCACTCATTCAGGATGAACAATCAGCTCCAACCTTTACTGCGCAGAGAAAGGAAAGCTTCTGCCCTCTTCCTGCTAAACGAACAAAACCCACGTCTGTGGGAAAAGCCTTGTTCTCTTTAGTAAGACTGATCCTGCCTTGCTGTTAAGAAAAAACCTGTTCCATCCCATGGTCTTTGTCTTTCTCTCTGCATCCTGCCTTCTTCTTCCTCTCTTCCTCCTTCTCCTCCTCCTCCTAATTCTGTTCTCTCCTTCTGCCACCTAATGTCATCCTTTCTAGTTTTTTGTACCTTTCTAGGAGAATAGATCACATGGTATCTAATTCAAAAGTTTACTGCAAGCTTAAATAAATTCAAATCATAAATTGATTAAGATCTTTACAACCGAGGTGTTTACATGTGTTCCCGTTAAAACTAGTTATCTAACTGGACATTCATTTTCTGTCACTAGCTCCACAGGTTCGTTGAAAGTTAACTTAGTGTAATTAACAATGAGATTTTGTACAGATAAACCCAGTCACAATTTTATCTTCTGACCTTATACCTACAATAACTTGTTCATTCCCTTTAATGACCTTTGGTTAATTGTTTTACAGCCTAAATAGGTATTCCTAAATTGTAAATCTGTATCGTACCGGCTTTCTATCTCAGAAGTAATTAACTCATGGCATGTGAAGCCTGGCAGAGTTCTCATTACAGTTTTTATATCAGAGAGCTCTAGTTGTATCCCTATAAAAAGGCTTATTATAAATGGCTTAATAATTAGTAGTATGATTTTAGATGATTCTTATAGATTCATCATTAGGGATTAAGAAATCATCTATTTGCTTGTATAGAATCACTACAAAACAGTACATCTTTGTTGGTCTACATATCAGCTGCAAGAATCAAACCCTGAGATTTGTGCCTCGGCCATAAAAGGGCCATAGTTCAGAGTCCATGGTGAAACGGTCTCAGAAAGACCACCTGCTAGCCTTTAGCCTTTCCTAGATGGCTCCTGACATTGAACAATATAATCATCTTTATAATCCATCTGTCCACTGGTAGACATTTGGTTGCTTCTGCTGTTTGGCTATTGTGAGTTAACACTGCTGAGACCTTTTGAGTATGGGTTTTGGGGAGCCCCGAGTCACTGTTTCCTGGGCATATGCATGACTGCATTGACGGATAACAATACTTTTTTTCGTTTTTCTCAAATGTTTCCACATACTGGCTCTACCATTTTATAGCCTGCCTGCAGTAGAGACGACTCAGAGTCCCACAGCATTACGAACACGGTTCTTTCCTGGTTTTAGTGAGAGCCATTGTAGGGATGAAGTACTGTTTCGTTGCTGTTTGAGATTTCTCTTCTTGGGATCATGGACCATTCAGAGAACTATCTATTAGAATCTCTCCCTACCCCCAACCAGCCCATCCTGGCTGTCTTTTGTGCTACTAGAGATCAGACCCAAGGCCCCATACAGACTTCTGAGGACACCCCAGTGCTTTAAACTGCACTGTCTGAGTTGTAGTTCCTTACGTGTCCCACACAGACACTTAGCACACAGACTTGGACAGAGTTTCTCTTGTTCTCTGAATTGTCTTTTCATCCCCTTGATAATGGTCAGTGAATGAATGAATGATGAATTTGCAGGGGTCTGATTCATTTGTTCTTACTTCTAGCTCTTATGCTTAGGTTTTTACTTCCTTCATGTGAGGTAGGGATCCACATTGTCCTTTTGTGTGTCTTTGTTGAGAAAACTGTACTTCCCTGGAGATGGTCTTGACGTCCTTGTCACGGGTCAGTTGACCACTCACAGGAGAGTCTATCTCTAGGCCCCTGGTTCTGTCTGCTGTCTCAGGCTGTTATCCTGTGATGTGGCTTTGAAGTAAGTCTTGAAATTTTGAAGTCTGTCTTTCAACATTGCTCTTTTTAGAGATTGCTTTGGCTATTCTGGGTCCTTTGTGATTTTTACCATCAGCAAAACTTTTTGTTTTAATTTGGTTTTGTTTGTTTGTTTGTTTGTTTTTCACAAAACCATTCGGGATCCTGATGGGAACTGTATTAGATTATAATGCCATCTTGGTGGTTCTTATGTTTTCCTGTCCATAGCCATGAGATGATTTTTCATTTATTTAGGTTTTGACTTATTTTACCAATATTTTAGGTTTTTCATCATACAAGTCTAATATTTGCTAAATATAAGACTTCTATTTTTTTTTTTTTTTTTTGTTTTTCGAGACAGGGTTTCTCTGTGTAGCCCGGGCTGTCCTGAAACTCACTCTGTAGACCAGGCTGGCCTCAAACTCAGAAATCCACCTGCCTCTGCCTCCCAAGTGCTGGGATTAAAGGTGTGCGCCACCACTGCCCCGGCAAGACTTTTTTAATAAATATTTTGTGTTTGTCTTAAGACATGATCTCACCGTGTAGCTTTGTCTAGCCTAGAACTTGACAGGTAGACTAGGCTGACCTTGAACTCCCAGAGATCCTCCTGCCTCTGTATTTTCGTTTCAGTGTGACTGTAAATAGAATGACTGGCTTTATTTTTTAATTATTCATGGATAACGTATAGAAATCCAACTGAGGTTTTTATTTGGATGCAGCAAACTCAGATACTTGCTGTAGCTTCTTTCTGAGTGAGCCTCTCAGGCTTGACTGCGTGTGAAGTCATGTCCCTTGTCCATGCCATCGTCTGGCTTTGTGCCATTGTTAAGTATAAATTAGTTTGGGGATGTTAAACCTCATACGAGAAATCACTTAGTTTTGGTACATTTTTCTTCCCTTTAAAAAAAAAAGGTGTGTGTGTGTCTGTGTGTCTGTGTGTCTGTGTGTGTCTGTGCTCAAGCACAAATGCAAATGCAGAAGCCAGCAGAGGATGTTGGCCACTTGGAGTTATTTATATGACATCCAGCATGTTACGTGGGTGCTGGGATCTACCTTTCGTCCTCAGCGCTTGCTGACAGACATGCTTAACCACTGAACTGTCTCTCAGACACCCTCCCCTTTCTTTAGATAAGCTTTTGCCATTTAGCCATGGCTAGCCTGGAACTTGCTGTGTAGGCCAAGTTGGCATCAACCTTGCAGTCATCCTCCTGTCTCTGCCTCTTGAGTGCAGAAATTACATGCATGTGTCCTGCCATTCTTTGCATTGTTGCTATTCTTGACTGCTAGTACTTTGGTTTTTTTGCTGCTGTTTTTTTGCTAGTATTTTTGGTTGTTTCAGTTACAAGCAGGCGCTGCACTGTGGAGGCAGGAGAAAGACTGGGCACCGCAGTGAGCACTGCCAGACAGCACTGAGCAGACTTCTGTTTTATTTTCAGTTCCAGGAGTCACAAGCACTCAGAGGACTCTGACCTGGTTCTTGGTGGCCGCACGGGAAACAAGGATATTCTTTCTAGGCTACAGGTGAGTTAGAGAACACTAGAGCTCAGTGTGCTTGCTGCAGCAAAGGAGTGGAAACCTGCATTGTCCACAGCGTGGCACAGACCCAGAGCAACAGTTTATCCCACAGGTGGATTCAACAAGACCCAGACACGGCTGTGATGCCAAAACTGTCTCAGCTTTGAAACATCCAAACTTTGACAGCAACACTGCTTCTTCGTGCTTACTCAGCTGGGCTGTAGGCTCTGAGAGGTGACCTTAACAAGCCAGCCTGTGTAGAGGCAAAGAGCACCTGGGGCTTCAGGCATCGTGGGCTCCCAGAGTGAGCAGGATGCAGCGGCACATGCTGGTGGGCCAGTGTGTCTCTGAGTTCGTATCTCTATGTAGCCTGTTTGTAGCCCTCCATGCCTGATGCCCCTGGGAGCAGGCATGCCAGTCCTCCGCTGCCGTAGGTAGCACAGGAACTGAGAACTGAGTTAAAGGAGCAAAGGCCACTTGCCCTCATGGCTGTGGTCCTGTGGTGAGTCGGGGCATCACATGAGGGAGGGTGTGGCAGACATAGCAGCCAAGAAACAGGAGTGACTGGGGGCAAGGTAGATTCTTCCAAAGCCCGTCCCTAAGGAGGATTTCCTTTAGCCAGGCCGACTCCTTACATGTTCTGTCAGTTCCCAGTAGTCCATTCAGGGAGGTCCCCAACAACGGATGGGGTCAGGGCCCTCACGAGCCTCTCATCCTGACACTGGTGCTTGGGGGGTAAGCTTTCAGCACTGGCATTTGAGGACAGCGCAGATCCAAACCGAAGTAATACTTGTCCCCTTATCAGACACAGTCACATCTGTGGGCTCCTTGTTCATGTCCCCTTATCAGACATAGTCACATCTGTGGGCTCTGTGCTCATGTCCCCTTGTCAGACACAGTCACATCTGTGGGCTCTGTGCTTACGTCCCCTCATCAGACACAGTCACATCTGTGGGTTCCTTGCTTCCATTCTTCAAGGGTCGGAATTCAGAAATGCGGGGAATGAGAACTGTAGGTGCTAAGAGCTGAGGGAACCCCTCGAATGAGAGCACCCTCCAGGATAGGAGATGCTGAGCACCTGTCTCCATCTCCATCTCCACTTTTGTCTTCCCCATCCATCTTTCCTAGATGTCAGAGATTAGCCTGAGACAGACCTAACCTGCCTGTGGTTTTTAGGGTCACACAGCAGGCTGTGACATCTGTGGGTACCAGGGATATTATTTCTGTTGAGTAGACAGGACACACCTCCACTATAAATGGATTTTTACATGTTTTTAAATAACTCTTAGCTCTTACTATGACCTGGCCAGCCACCCAACACTCGAGAAAGATTCCTTTGGATTTTTTATTTTTAAATCAGCTTTAGCACAATTCCTGGGGGAATTACCCTTATTTATTTTTCTATACGCTTGATTGTCTACTTCCCAACTGAACTCTGCAAGTACTGCTATCTGAATCTTACTCAGGCTATGTCTGCTCCATTAGTCTGTCCTCAGGGCGTTTCACTAGGCTCCTTGTCAGTCATGTCTAATGGAGACCTCCTATTTCTGGCTCCTTTTCTCCTCTTCCCTCTTCCTCCCTCCTCTTTCTCTCCTTGTGATCCCTATCTGAGATGATGTGAGGTTCTCGCTCACATTCGTCCTTAAAATTTAGTAGTTACTTCCTCTGCCACCCTGCCCTCCCAGGAGAGTGACAAGGTGCAGCCTTCTGGCACTCTGAGAGAGCATGCAGTAGCAATGTATCAGGCAGCCAGCCAGTTCTGCTGATGAAGTGCTCAGAGCCCAGCCCCTGTGGACCTTATGAGACGGATGCTGAGGATGTAGGATGACACCAAGATGAATGGCAGGATTCACCCACTGTGTTGTCTGTTGACGTGGCTCCCAGGTTAGACTGAAGACACCAGTCCTATTCCTGGATTTGCCATCTTGTTTTTAAAAGAATAATATGTAAGATCCAAATGTAGGCCCAAAGTGTGGAATTCACAGCTATTTGGGACACATGGATCATTCTTTGGTGTTTAAAAAGTCACACTTAGCCGGGCGGTGGTGGCCCACGCTTTTAATCCCTGCACTTGGGAGGCAGAGGCAGGCAGATTTCTGAGTTCGAGGCCAGCCTGGTCTACAGAGTGAGTTCCAGGACAGCCAGGACTACACAGAGAAACCCTGTCTCGAAAAACCAAAAAAAAAAAAAAAAGTCACACTTATTCTCTTGAAAAATAATACTTAAAAAACAAAAAAATATTTAGAAATGTTCCAAAGTACAGGGCCTCAGGAACTGTGACAGCAAAATGTTGGCCTGATACTAGCTAGACTCTAAATAGGGGCCAACAGAAGTCATATGCCAGTGGGGATGGGAAGGGACCGTGGGAGCCTGACACAGCCTTAAAGAGTGCATACAGAGGACTCACCTTCAGCTCACTCCTGTGTGTGTGCACACCTGTCTACACTGAGCACACAGGGTAGTGTGCAGCCCAGGGAGACCTGGGGAGGTGTGCTGGGTATCCCCTGTGCTCGATTATGTTTACAATGTAAAGACTGCTTTGTTTGTTTCTGTGGTAATTGGGGGTGGGGCTTGAGTCTAGAGCCCGTGCATCCCAGGCAAGTGCTCTAACCTACTGAGGCCCCTGAATTTGCGGTCCTCTTGGCGTAGTCTCCTGATAGCCGAGCGACTAGATCTGGCTAGAACTGCTTTTCACATAGAAAAGCTTGTGTCCTTGTCCCTCCTCACTCCCCATCCCGGTAGAGACAGCCTTTCCAGGCTCATCTCTCAGGGTCCCCAACTGAGGTCCACGGTGAGCCAAGAACTCTTCTGCCCTGCCCTGTTCATATTGGTGACAGCAGAGATAGAGGGTGAAATTGGCCCTGCTCTTTTCCAGGAGATGGCTGTGAACCTGGAGCTGGATCAAGGTTCTGCTGTGCCCCATGGCTGCTCTCCTCCTCAGAGCCACTTTCTCTTTCGGGTGTTCAGAAGTCGGCTGCAAGCTCTGGCAAGGGTAGACAGTATGGCTGCCAGCCTTAGGAGACAGCAAGAAGTGCTCATATGCAAACGGTATGTTTCGACTCCATGGCAGCGTCTGTCTTAGCTTCCACTACTAATTGCTTGTTTCTATCGTGTCTACTCCATCCAAGCTTGGAATGGTTTCAGGGTCTTGGTGGCTCTCATAGCAACAGTATAAAAGGTGTTTTGGTTTCTAGTCTTTCTTCTTAGACTCAGAACCCCTCTAGGGAAGGGTGTACTCCAAAGAACACGTTTTTGTTCTATTTTAAGTGCAGTGCTACCATTTTCATAATAGAATTCATCAGTTAAGGACTGCTTCCTTAGACAGTGGCGCATCCTTCCACCTGCTTGTTGAAATTTTATGTTTTTTGAAGTGCATTTGGGGGATCCACAGTGCATAAGCAGGAATGAAGAGCTGGGGACAAAGACAGCTTTTGTTCAGAACGCAGGAGCTCAAGGCAAGGTCAGTGGGAACTAGAAGGGCCATGACTTTGATCACAAGCGTCAGTTGATCTGGAAAGTACAGTGCAGGGAAAGGACCCGTCTGTGCTGTCTGTCCTCACCGCAATGCACCCCTTTCTTTCCAAGGCTTCTCCTCCGCCTGCCTCCGTCTGTTCTTGTGGGCAGCCCCCAGGCTGGACAGCCCGTCTCCCCCAACTGTGAAGAGTTCTTTTACCTGGTCAACTCTGAGTTGGTATGTGCAAATGCTCCGGGCTGGCCTTCCTACCTCTCTGTTGGTTTGTGCTCACTTTGATCTGTTTTACAGAGAAACTTCTGTTGCCACGGCAGTGTCCTGACCTATGACATCACTACCCACTTCTTCAGGGTAATTTGGTGCCTATGTAACTCCTTTGGTTGCCTGGTGCTGACCTTCAGGGCCCGGGTTCCCAGGGGCACCTGGGTTGGCAGACCGCTGAGATTCTGGGCGCTTTTGCTGTAGGGGCTCCTCAGCGTGTGTCTCCGCAGTGAAGACCCAGCGCTGGTGGCCAACCGGACCCTGACAGAATGCCAGACTAAGTGTCCCCTGATTTTGACTTCAGCACTGGTAGGTCTGGCTTTTAAGTTACATTTATTTATATCCTCCCACGCCCACACAGACACTCATCTCTCTGTATGTATTCATGCATAGAAGTCAGAACTTGCAGGACTCACTTCTTTTTCCCCACTGTATGGGACCCTGGGATTGAACTCAGGTCATCCGATTTGGGAACAGCACCGTTTTCCTGTTGAGACTTCTCACAGACCCTCGTCTAGGGTATTTTTCCAAGAGTCAGGATCTTCACTTCCCAGGAGACTCTGTGTCCTACCCTGGTGGTTAGCATTCACGATGTGTGAGAGGGGCTGGAGCACTGGCTCAGCATTTAAGAACAATGCTCTTCCAGAGGACCCAGATGGTGGTTCATTACTCGTCTCTCAGATTCCAGGGGAGCTAATGCCTTCTTCTGACACAAAGCAGGCCCATATGTAATACATAAACATACACGCAGGCAAAAGCTCATACATAAATATGTATAAATGTGCGTGTGTGTGCACGCGCAGGCTCACAGGAGATGACACCTTCTGTTCTTCAGTGCTGTCCCACCCACTCTACTGCATCCTCTCACAAAGTCCTCAGCTACAAAGCTCACCAGAGGCTCCATGTCAGCTGCTCTGCATCCTACAGCACAACTGCTACTGCAGATGCTGGTGACCAGTCCCAGAGGGCGCTACTGAGGCTTCCCAGGACCCCTGGGGCCTCCTTCTGGTTCATTATTCCCACCAGAGGAGAGATGGACGGGATGGGTCAAGCCACAGGCAGCTTCATTTCAATTTGTAGCTCATTGGGCGGAATTAATACAGATTAACTATTCTGTATTTAGAAAGTTGCTCTCAGTCTGGCATGTAGAAGCAGGCCAGGCAGTACAATGCCAACTTTACAGGGTTTTTCCTCATACAATGCCCTCCCCTCAAGCCTTGTCCTTGAGCAGAAGGCGGCCTCAAAGATGGGTGGTGGTGGACACACGTTCAATCTCAGCACTTATGAGGCAGAGGCAGGTACAGGGTCCTTGAGTTCAAGACTAGCCTGGTCTACAGAGAGTTCCAGGACAGCTGAGGCTATACAGAGAAACCTTGTCTTGAAAGAAAAAGGAAGCAAGCCCCATATGCTGGCTATGATGGCCTACACCTTTAATCCCGTCACTTGTGGGGTAGAGGCAGGCGGACGTCTGAATTCTAGGCCAACCTGGTGAGTGCCAGGCTATCCTGAGCTATATGCTAAGACTCTGTCTCAAAAAAGGAAAAGGAAAAGTTGCACAGCACTGCGATGTGAGCCTCGTGACACTCTCAGGAGTTCCTAGCTGATTAGCAATTATGTGCCTCGATGGTGGCCAAGGGGCAGCATCTCTCTCATGGTTGTCTATGACAACGTCCTTAATCTGCTTCTTGGTGATCTTTTACTTCTCATAGTTGTGGTGGTCAAGCCTGGAGCCAGTACTGTGTAGTCAGTGGAAGAAATGCTATCAGAGCACACTGCCCCGGGAGCTGCAGAGGCTGCACGAGGCCCGGGAGTTTGCCAGCAAGTAAGCTGACAGCAAGTGAGCCGAAGCCGTGTCTGTCAAGGGGGAGCCCAGCTGCTCCTTGGGCTAGGCTGTGTCCATGGACATCCCTCTAGCACTGGGTACTGCCTCTGAGTGCACGGGTCACCTCGGACTGCCCTGGCTGGCCTGTTAAAGGAAGCTGCTTAAGTGTTCCTGAAGACTGGTTTCATCAGGCTTGATTCCAGCTCGCCCCAGCCCTGCATTCTGCTCTAACATTTATTTAACACAGGGTGCCCACGGCCTGAGGCTGGCAGCACAGTATCATATAGTGCAGGGAGCAGGTTCTCAGCTCGCTCCTCACGTGAGCGCCCAGTCCTGGCTGACCCACTCTCATGAGGAACACAGGTTCCTGCAGCACCCAGAGAGTTCTCAGAGGGCCTCAGCAAGACATGACTCTTTATGGAGGACTTCCGTCTGGTGCCTCTGTGTCCTCTCTCATCAGTAACCAAGCAGGTCTTGCTACCAACCCTGTTTCTACAGAGAGATCAGTTTACTCCTTTGACTCCTACAGTTAACAGCATTAGTATCCGGCCTAACTTTTACCGTCATGGAAACTAAGATATCATGCTAGTATAGAGTGAGACTCTCTTGGGCTAGCCCAGGCACAGGCCCACACGGACAAGCAAGAATCCTGAGACCTCAGTAGTACTGTGGCCTCTTCCTTCAAAGCTCCTGGGCCCCAATATCCCATTATGAGGTGGGCAGGACTAAGCTGGTTCCCTCAGAATGCTATACATCGTGTGCCTTATGTACAGGGATGGCCCCAAACCTATCAGGTCGTCCCTGAGGAGACAGACAATCATTTGTAGTGACTCTGAGCCCTGCATTGTGTTTGAAAGGAGAGCCCCTTGCTGTTAAACACAGATACCTGGTGGCCAGGAGTATGGCAATTAAGTCTCTGCCACGATGTTTGTGTGTCAGTTTCGCCTCCGATTCAGCTGCCCCAGCGCCCCGCCCCGCCTGGATCTCTGCTGCTGCTCTGCACTTTGCAACGAGAGAACTTAGGAAAGAAGATGTCGCGGCACATCTGAAAAGGCTGGACTGCGAAAGAGAGGAGGTGAGACGAGATTTCCAGCGAGGCTGGCCCCACTGGCTTTCCTTTTCTCAGGACAAGCATTAGATTTGGGGTTGTCACTCTATTTCAAAGTTAAACTATTAGCTAAGTGATTATTGGTAAAATGCCTTACGCTTCTTTCAGAAGTGTTTTTGCTGGGCTTGTTTTTGCCTGCATTACAACCTAGAATAAAGCTAGCAGCCAGTGTCCGCACCTCCCATCTTTCCATTGCTGTCACTGTGACCCACGCTGCAGGGCACTTACAGAGAGCAGCTCAGAGGCCACAGCTCTGCTTCTCTGCACAGGTACGGAGAGGGACTGCTCCAGCTTCTAAGCAAAAGCACTCGGGCTTTGAGTGCTGGGCCTGAGAGAAAGAGCCCTAACTGCCCAGTGCCTTCTCTATCAGTACTTACATGACCTCTAACGTGGGGACCAGGATTTGTTGCGGATACAGAGGAAATGTGAACTAGCACATGGGAAGGAAATTGCCCCTCACTCCTCAATACAGGTTCCCTGCTGGCTCATCATGCATATGCCAACCTAAGCACTATATCAGGAGTAGAGCTGATGACTAGAATATAAACGCCCCAGGATTCTTCCAAGCCCGTTTTTCTATTGCTTTTGAATTAATATTAAAAGGAATGTTAATGCCTTCAGAGCCCTATGGTGAGAGAGAGAACTGACTTCCACAGGTTGTCCTCTGACCTGCATGTGTGTACAAAATATAGCAAAAATTGTTTGAAATGACCCTATCGGCCGTAATTTATTCTGACATAAGCTCCTCAATGATAGCCTGGCATAGTGGTTCATACTAGCAATCGTAGCACTTAGAAGGCCCGGACAGGAAAATTGCTGAAATGAGTTTGAGGCTAGCCTGGGCTATATAGTGAGACCCTGTCTCCTGAGACGCACTGAGGTCCTAGACTCTAGAGTGTCTGTGTGTGGCTTTCATGTAGTAACTGTTTTCCTCCTAGCTCCTAACCGCCCTCCTCTTCTTTTCCTTGATGGATCTACTCTCATGCTACCTGAGCCAGCGGGTAAGTCAGACCTTTCAGCCGAGGTAGCCTTTCCCTGCAACCCTGGCTGGGCAGGGGCACAGGGTAGGAAGCTCCACTCAGACTTCAGGTCAGCTCTCTGGGTATCTGAGGCTCTGTTTCTTGTTTGGTTTTCCTTTTGAGGTCATGCTCCCGAGCTTGACACAGCGACCTGGTGGGTGTGGGCACCTTTGTTCAGCTTGTGTCACCAGCTTTAGACTTTGCAAAGTAAAAAGGAAGCACAGAGATTAGCTTCCCACTTCCTCCGCTCTTCTGTGGATCACAGGACACTGCTGAGTATCTGATGGCTGTGGACATCTGTGCCGAGGTCCTCATGTGCTTGGAAAGAAGGAAGGTGTCCTGGCTGATGCTCTTCCAGTTGACAGAGACAGGTGAGAAGCCACGTGTCCCTGCAATAGTATGGGAAGGCTGGCTCTACCCAAGATGAGACAGACATAAATGGATGAGCCGCCATGGCAACTATGTCACTCCAGAAGCAACTTCCACAGAGTTAAGAACAACCCTGGGCAGTAAACTATGGGGTTTACTTCTTACCGAGTTTATAAAAGCCCAGACTTGATTTGGGGACACTTACTTTTCAGGGCACACTCACTTTAAAGCAACAGAAGAGTCCATGCCGGGCACTCAAAGGTCCATCAGCAGACTGTAGGGGAGCCGGTCTCTAGTCTGTGAGACCAAGGGGAAAGGCCCCTCTCCAGTAGTTCTTACAGGTGCCCTCAGTGTAGTTCACAAGCCCCTCTGAATGTCACCACAGCTAGACACAAACTTCCCAGGGCACATGGCATCCTGGAGTCATCCCTGGCCCCGACACTCAGTTCAGGAGCCTACAGAACTGACTGAACTCCTCGGCTTTACAGATGCCACGCTGGGGCACCTCCTCCACTTGGCCCCAGATCAGCACAGAAGGCTGCTACCACTGGCTTTCTACAGGTAAGCTAGTCGGTGTAAGCCCGACCTCACGGTGCCTGGCATGGTCAGAGAGAAGGCAGTGTTTTCCCAAGGTCTCTCCCTGGGTGGGAAAAGTTGCTTGTCAGTTTGCTCCACAGATGTGTGTGTAGTCGCTGTGCTAACTGCTACTCATCTCAGCATCTCCAGTCCTTCCTTGACCATCTTGCCTTTACCTACAGTCTGCTCTCCTACTTCAGTGAAGGGACCACTGTCAGGGAAGAAGCTTTCCTGCGTGTTGCAGTTGACATGTACCTCAAGCTGGTGCAGCTCTTTGTGGATGGGGAAACCAGGATTGTGTTACCTCAGGCCAGCAGAAGCTTAAAGCTCCAAGGCCACTCCGAGCTCCAGGTGAGTGCCCCATGTCTGTGAGGGAGACACTCCTCGGGAGCAGCAGGTGAGATGTGCCTGACCCTTGACTGCCTGTCTCCATTCTAGGGTAGCCCCATACAACTGATAACAAAGGCACGCGTTTTTCTGCTGCAGCTAATACCTCAGTGCCCAACACAGTGCTTCTCCAACATGACAGAGGTAACAAACCCAGGGATGTCCTCCCTGAGCAGATTTCACAACTTAGATAAAATGAAGCCACAGCCCTGTGACACTTGAGATGGTGGCATCTGCAGACAGCTTGCTCAAGCTGGCCTGTAGGCACTAAACAGTGTATTTTCTCACAGCTGCTGGCTGGTCGAGGCGACTGTGATCCTGAGGTGAGCAACGCCCTCCGGCAAAGGCAGCAGGCTGACCCCCGCTTTGACCTCTCCCAGGAGCCTCAGCTGTTCTGACTGCACCAGCCGGCACCTTTATAAATAATTTATTGCAAGCATAACATGGAGCTCTTGTTACACTAGAAAGTGGATTACAAATCTCCTTGATTGCTCTAGTTAGGAAAAGAAAAATTAATTATTCATAATCTGTGTCTGGCGTATTATTCAGTGTCCATAGGAAAATAAAACTGCTGGTATCACAGCAGGTAGAAGTACACACCCTCAGCCCGAGAGAGGTGCCCTCCACCATATGGCTGCTGGCTCTGTGAGGTGGGGTGTAGCATGGGATCCACCGAGTAAGCAGAACTGCCGGCAGGGAGGTGAGGGCCGTGGGTGAAGCTGTCCTCACATCACCTGCTGAGTGCAAGCTGCTCCCACGCCCAGCAGTCACCCGGCGGTCTACCTGTACTCCTCAGGTAGGCTCTGGCTTCACAGCCTGACCCTCCATGGTCCCCGAGAGGTGCAGAGCCCCAGGGGGCGGCTCTGCTTCCAGAGGCAGGGCTTTGTCCTGGGTCTGGGTCAGAGGATGTACCATGGACATATGCACGTTGAGGTTGTGGGCCTTCTCAAACCGCCGGCCGCACTGGTCACAGGCGAAGTCCAGCTCAGTCTCTGCTTTGTGCTTGGTCATATGGTACTTGAGGGATGCTCGTTGCCTGCACTGGAAGCCACAGACCTCACACCTGGAGGGCAGAGGCAGGTGAGGTAAGCTGCACCTTGTCCCAGACACAGGGAGCGCCCAGCCCACACTTACTGCAGTGGCTTGGCTCCTGAGTGGCGCATCTGGTGGACAAGAAGGTGCTTCCGCTGCTTGAAGGTCTGTCCACATTCGTCACAGATGTAATTACGTACCTCTGCAAAACCAGAGGGGGTGTGAGCACCAGCTACCAATACCAATCTGCTCCAGGAGAGGTGACAACTAGTATCACTACTTCATACAACACAGGGCTGTGCCCAAGCAGGGACCTTGTGGAACCCAACATTATTTATATCAGAATTGTCTTTCATTTTAAAGAACTTAGCTAATTAAAGTTTCTAGCTGGATGATGGTGGTGCACCCTTAAGTCCCAGCACTTGGGAAGCAGAGACAGGTGAACCTCTAAGTTCAATGATATGAACTCGCTATGGAGCGAGTTCTCGGACAGCCAAGACTACACAGAGAAACCCTGCCTCAAAAAACCAGTTTCCAAAATGAAATAATTTATTAAAGAAGATTTCTGGGTTCCTCAAGACACTGTTACATGGCTGGGTCTTCCCCACAGAAACTGTTTGCATTTCAAACCTTTTTGTTTGAGACAAGATCTCGCTGTGTAGCCCTGGCTGGCCTTCCAGAGAATTCATAGAGAAATATGTACACCACCATGCCCAGCCTGGCCTTTGGGGGTATGGATCTCTCTATAGAGGTCTCTCTAGTGAGGCCCCAAAGAGCGCAGAGAACATTGCTGTGGAGGAAGTGGTGTGATGCACTTCGGAAATCAGCTTCTCGAACTCGTCAACCGAAGCTTTAGCCAGGTGAGGTGTGGTGGCACACAACTGCAGTCTCGGTGTCGACAGTTCAAGATCATCTGTCAGATTGAGGCCAGAGTGAACTACACGAAAACTCTCAAAAAAGGCATTGAGAAGGCTCAGCTGGTAAAGCCACTTGCCACCAAGACTAAGGACCTGACTCAATCCCAGATCACATGTGGTACAAAATCCGATACCTACAAATTGTCTACATGTGTGCTCTGTGCAGAGAACAAATGTGTGTTTCCCTTACACCATGGCCGCTGTAGCACCGATTCTACTTGTTCCAACTCATAGCCTACACAGCTATAAAACGCCTGTCCTCTCAGCTGAACTACTGAAGAGTCTGTTTTACTTCTTTTTATTTTTGAAGCAGGGTTTCTCTGTGTAGCCCTGTTTGTCCTAGAACTCTCTGTAGACCAGGCTGACCTCAAAACACAGAGCTCAGCCGGGCGGTGGTGGGGCACGCCTTTAATCCCAGCACTTAGGAGGCAGAGGCAGGCAGATGTCTGAATTCGAGACTAGCCTGGTCTACAGAGTGAGTTCCAGGACAGCCAGGGCTACACAGAGAAACCCTGTCTCGAAAAAAAAAAACAAACCGCAGAGCTCTTCCTGTGTTTGCTTCCCAGTGCTGGGATTCAAGGCGTGGGCCACCTCTGCAGAGAGCTGCTGCCATGCCCACTAGTGATTGGCTACATAACTGGAAGATCTAGACCAAAGGAAGTTATTCTCTCTGGAGACATGCCCAAATCCTTAGCAAGGAAAATCAACATATAGCTGAGTTTCATCATAAAACCAAGTAAATGACCCATCAATAAAATGCCCAAATACTAATTTAAAAAGGGTTTTGTCATTTATATAAACTCCAGAAAAATTTAACAAATCTAACTGAATGAATGCTACAAATTTTTTTTTCCTACATTTTAAATTTGGGGTGGTGTGCGCATGCACAAGTGTGCGCAAGTGTGTGGAGATCGGAAGGCAGTGTAGGAGTTAGCTCTTCACCATGTAGGTCCTGGGGAGATCAACGGATCAGGCTTGATAGTAGACGCCTTTACCCACTGAGCCATCTTGCCAGCTCTAGTGTTCTGTTTTGGGGAGGCTGGGGTTTTAAGGGTTTCTTTGTGGCTCTGGCTGTCTTGGAACTAGCTCTGTAGACCAGGCTGGCCTTGAAGTCACAGAGATCCAGCTGCCTCTGCCTCCCAAGTGCTGGGATTCAAGGTGTGCGCCATCTGGCTTAAAGGTGAATTCACAAGAGTACTGGGGTTTCTGTGCTAGCAATGCAGAGAAGTTGCTCATACCTTACAAGGAGTGGGTAGGAGAACCCTACTACTATCAGGAATTCAACCGAGAGGGCTCTAATTTGTATGTGGATTCAGAATACTTATGTGACACAGAAACACCTTGTGAGCTACTTGGGCACTACCTGCTTCTAGCTAGGATATATCCCTCTGGCTGGGCACCTGGGATCCACTGACAGCCAAACCTGGGCTCAGAAGGCACAGCCTGAGACAGGTACCTGTGTGGATGAGTTTCACATGTCGCTGCAGGTATCGGTCGATCATGAATACCTTGTTGCAGCCAGGGTGTGGGCAGGGCCTTTCCCGGACCTCCTCATGGTGCTCCTTAATGTGCTTCTGGGGGAAGAAGGGACAAGAGACCCTGGTGTTTGGTCTGAACACATCCTCCCGGGAGACCCTGCGAAGTGATCTGAGCAGTTGACAACTGCCTACTGGAAAGACAACTACTTCCTACCTATACCACTGACTCCTTTAATCCAGTGCTACAGAGCAAGAGGCTGTCTCCACATCCCTAGGATCATAGGAGCCTTTGGGAAGTCTGCACATGGCTCTACAGAAATACCTGGTGCCCCCAGAAGTTCATGCTACACCCAGGGAAAGTCAGTCAAGCCCCCCCACGCTGACAGCAGCTTGACTGAGGCCCCCATTCCTCACCTTCATGCCGTCAGCCCCACGGTACACGGCTGTGCAGCCCTGGTAAGGACACTTGTAGATGGTGGGCAGCTCCTCCCTGCAAGGCAGAGCATATGTGGGTGCTGACACAACACACAGACACCCCGTACTGCAGCCTGCTCACCTCTCACAGCGCAGCTTCTTCTTCCATCCAGGCTTGGGCCCGGGCTTCTTTCTGATTTTGGGCTCTTCAGGCCTCTTGGCTTCTTTGCCTTCACTCTTCTTACCAGAGACCCTAAGGGGGAACAGCTTAATGACAGAAACCCTAAGGGGAAAACTTAGTGACAGAGACCCTAAGAGGGAACAGTTTAGTGATGCTTTTTTTTTTAATCTCCATTTGCAGTTGATTCTTGTCTCTTCCTGCATCTATAGTTTTCTTCAAGCTTTCCTGACGCAGCCGCCTCTGTGTCAACTAGAACCTCATTCATCATTACCCATCACAGTCAGTACACCGGGAGGGGCAGAGGCCTGAAGCAGACATCTTGGGAAGGGCGTACAGCCCAGAAAGCAGGGCTGATGGTGGTGTGGAGCACATGCACTATCACATGACTAGTGCTATCACATGACTAGTGCTATCACATGACTATCCCATTTTCAGACTTAAAGTCCTGTGTGCTAAGCACCCAAATCAAGAGATGAAGATAGGAAAATGGTAGAGAATTCTATCAGTTCTGTTCCCAGAAGACCTCATGCTAGAAAGGGGCTCAGCAAATCTGCTGGCCTTGAGATTCTGTCAGCCATCCAGCAGCCAGGGGCATATCTCCAGACCCAAGTCTAGTTATATTTCATATTCTAACAATGAGAGTTCAAAAAGGAGACACCTCTGTCCAACAGCATCAAGAAGGATAAAAGGCCGGCACGTGGTGCACAGCTGACAGCTACTCAGGGATAACTCGGGAGCACTGCTTGATGCAGAACACTTGAGCACAGCCCAGACAACACTCCAAGACCTATCTCAAAACAAGCAAACGTTTAACAAGTTACCAACTTCTGTGTAGTAGTGTAGCTCAACTGTAAAGCAAGCAGTGACCCAGTGTGCACAAGGCTTAGATCTGACCCACCCTCCAAGATGTATTGCTATATGTACGTGTGGGTATTCTGCCTGCATGTGTGTTTATGTCTGAATTGCCTCCAGAGGGCAGCAGACAGGGTCAGGCCCTATGGAACTGAAGACTTGTTAGCTGCCATGCCAATACTGGCAACCAAAGCCTGGTCTTCTGCAAAAGCAAGAAATACTCTTAACTGCTGAGCCATTTCAGCAGTAACAGAACCTGAGACAGAGAAGACCCTGTCTCAAAGACTAAAGAGCGCAACAGAAGAGTGGCAAGTACAGCTCCGTTTTTATTGAGCACATGCAAAGACCTGGCTTCAACTCCAGGATGGAGAAATGAGCAAGTGTGTGGGACTGCGTAAGGGTATCCTGGTTCTTGGCTGGGCATGGGCCTGGAACCCCGAGACTCCAAGGGAGAAATGGCAGGAGTTCGGCCACGCCCCCAGAACTCAGGGTCCTGAAAAGCAGTCTAATCTCCATGGACCTACATTGTTCAGTCACAAAAAGGCCATTACAGCCCCTCCCAAAGTGCACAGGTAGAGGGTGTAACTACAGGCCTCAGGCCCTAGAGATTTACATACTAATGAAGGTCAGAGGGCGGAGCCAATTAAGCATTGCCCCCAGAACCTCCCCCTTTCTCCCTCCCTACTTAACCCAGGTCTGCCCTGAGTTTGGGGGGGTACATCCAGATCCATCCACCATCCGCCATGACAATAAAGCCTTTTAAAACCAAGGACTTCCTCATATCATTGGGGCCTGCTGGGCCTGCCGCCACTGAAGCCTCCAGCCACTGGAACCTGGGACCTTTGTCAGGTATGTGAGACAGGCTGCCTGGAAGTCTCCGGGCAGCCTCCACCACGCAGGTCCCGGGGCCTGCTGCTGCCCCCCGAGGTCTTTCCCACACAAGTGCACACATGACCTTACTGGAGCAGAAAGAGAACAGACCGGAATTTCATACAGAACTTCTGGAGACACTGAACTTAGGTTCTTCTTGCAGAGAACCTAAGTTCCCGCACCCACATGGTACCTGACAATCAGCCGTTAGTCCAGTCCTGGCACCCAACCCCCTCTTTGGTTTCCCCGGGCACTTCATACACCTGGTGCACAGGTAGACATGCAGGCCCTCACCCATACTCATAAAACAAAACTAAATAAATCTTTTAGAAAATAGTAAAAACATGAGCAGTGATGTCACACACCTTTGATCCCAGCACTCAGGAGGCAGAGGCAGGCAGATCTCTGCATTCAAGGCCAGCCTACTCTACAGACAGTTACAGGACAGCCAGAGGTACAGAGAGAGACCTGGTCTCAAAAAACCAAAAATGAATTAATAATAATAGTAATAAAACAAGTGGTTAATTTCTGAAAGCTAAGGCAGGCGGAACGGTCCACACTTTGATCTCAACACTCAGAAAACAAAAGCAGATGGATCTCTATGAGTCTGAGGCTGTCCTGATCTTCACAGAAAGTTCCAGAACAGCCAGGACTACATAATGACACTCCATCTCAGAGAGAGGTCAAAACAAAGAGACAGCAAAGCATGGCATCACCTATTGAAGCCGGATGCTCTCAGCATCTGGGGGGTGGGGGTGAAGGGAGGAGGGTCACTGAGCTCAAGGCCAGCCTGAGATACATCAAGCCCTGTCTCAAAAAAAAAAAAAAAAAAAAACCAAAAAACTAAGTAGCCCAGTATGGTGGCACACACCACTCTGAGAAGACTCAAGGCCTGCTTGAGTAACAAAGGGAGGTGAGCCCAGTGTAGGCTACACAGGGAATTCTAGGTCAGAGAGAGCTAGTGTCTCAAACAAAACACTCAAAAAGGAAGAAAAATCACTAGGCTGTATACAACATGTAGACTATTCCACTCTCGTCTGATAACTGTCCATTGTCCCACTCCACACACTCTCCTGTCTGAAGGAGGTGGCCTTTTCTGGCAGTAACTTCCTTGCACACTAGCTGGGTTTAGAGCAGGTGGCTCTGGAGTCTGCGCCATGTGTTTCATAGGTAAGCACCTCCGATCTTATCTGACTGCACTGTCCTCTGCTTGAATCATGGTGCTCTGACCAGCCCATCTCAGAAGCTCTGCTGATGACTCAGGAGGAGGACCTAGCCAGCAGAACTGTGAAGGCTAAGAGAAAGGGCTGAGGAAGCAGATATGTGAGTAGGCACACAAACCAAAGCTTTCTTGAGGTCCTGTCCTCAAAGTCCTCAGCTGTGGGCTGGAGAGACGATGGCTCAGCTGCTTTTGCAGGTTTAATTCCCAGCATCTACATGATGGCTCACAACTGTCTATAATTCCTGTTCCAGGAGATCTGATGCCCTCCTCTGACCTCTAAGGGCTCCAGCATGCACTTGGTACACATACATGAACCCAGCACACACACATACACATTTAAAAAAAAAAAAAAAAAAAAACCTATTTTTAAAACCTCCAGCTGAAACCAGAGGCAGTGGTGGTGCACACCTTTAATCTCAGCACTTGGGACAGGTGAATCTCTAAGTTCCAGGATAGCCAGGAGTACATGAAGAAACCCTGTCTTGAAAAACAAAATTCTCGAGCTGAGCCTTAGAAAACATGCAGGTGAGTGTGCATCGAGACCAGCAGTGCCCATATCCACTGACACCTAGTCCCACCTCTTGTAAAGTCACATCGTACGCCCCGTGTCCTGTCCAAAGTGCACTCTGTCCACCTCACGTCTTAGTGAGACATGCTGTTAGAGCTCAGCAGGACAACCACTTCCCTCACCTTTCTGAAAACGAAACCCACTAACCCTCCTATCCTAGGCGAGGCCCCCAAACTTCCTACCAAAGTGACTCAGGGGAGAAGTCACTGGAGAGGGAACAGGGATTCCTTACGGCAGCCCAGCCTGCAACTATGGCTATGCATTCTTGGGTCTGTTCCCAGTAGGTGCTCAGGCAGGTCTCCGTCCTGTGACGCCTGCTGAAGTGACACGGCTTGCTTGGTACTGCATCTGATTCTGACCCCTCAATGCCTCCTTTATTTCTCTTCTTTTCATAAAGAATATTAGAGCTTACATTAAAAAAAGAAACCAAGGGCTAGAAAGATGGCTCAGCGGTTAAGAGCACTGACTGCTCTTCCAGAGGCCCTGAGTTCAATTCCCAGCAACCACATGATGGCTCACAACCATCTGTAATGGGATCTGATGCCTCTTCTGGTGTGTCTGAAGACAGCTACAGTGTACCTCACATACATGAAATAAATAAATCTTTAGAAAGAAAGAAAGAAAGAAAGAGAGAGAGAGAGAGAGGAGAGAGAGAGAGAGAGAGAGAGAAAGAAAGAAAGAGAAACCAAGAAATTCTTAATTTTTGTGGGGTTTTCTGAGCTGATAGATAGTCTGGAGCCCAGAGCTGCATGCTCTTTGGATTTTCACTCTGAACTGTGAAATGCTCAGAGTACAGTGGCAATGAGGTAGTCACTAACTAGCTATTGGGTATGTATGTACTCCTGGGACAGGGATAGGACAGAAATGCTACTAAAAACTAGCTCTGTCTCTCCTTGTTAAGAGTCTATGTTTGTTTGGAGAAAGAAAGGGAAAGCCAAGGCAAAGCCACACGAAGAATGCCTGGTTAAAGAAATCAGAGCCGGGCTCGAGAGACAGCTCAGCAATTAAGAGCACTGACTGCTCTCCCAGAGGCCCTGAGTTCAATTCCCAGCACCCACATGGTGGCTCACAATCATCTGTAATGGGATCTGATGCCCTGTTCTGGTGTGTCTGAAGACAGCTACAGTGTACTCATGAAATAAATAAATCAAAAAAGTAAATAAAAAAAAAAAAGCCGGGCGGTGGTGGCACACGCCTTTAATCCCAGCACTTGGGAGGCAGAGGCAGGTGGATTTCTGAGTCCGAGGCCAGCCTGGTCTACAGATTGAGTTCCAGGACAGCCCGGGCTACACAGAGAAACCCTGTCTCAAAAAAAAAAAAAAGAAATCAGAGCCAAGGGCAAACTTGAGAATGGCCACAAGGCTCAGTTCCTGGGCTTCACAAGAGACATGATCCAGGGAGCAGAAGGAACAGCTGGCATAGGGCCAGAGAGACGCTCAGGGACACACTAGGAGCAGGACCATAAACGTACTACTAAGAAACTCCCTAAAACCAGACTGTATCTTACAACAGGGCTGTCTACCACCTCCTGATACATACTTAGGTCAGGTCGCCAAACCACCAGAAAGAGGGCTCAAAGACCAAGGAGAATCCTATCATATTCAGTTGCTCACCCGGCCTTTCAAACAAACATTCTGATTCACTTAGAAGCCAGTGAGACAGCTCAGCAGGTAAAAGGCTCCTGCCACCAAGCCTGACAACCTAAGTTTGATACCTAGGACCAACATAGTAGAAATGGTTCTCTGACCTCCTCCTCCTGTGCAACAGACACACAGACACACAACACACACACACACACACACACACACACAACACACAGACAAAAACACAATAAAATAAATATGCACATGAGAGAAACAGACAGATGGGGTGGAGGATAGGAGAAGGCATGCTCACTAGACTTGGGAGATGGACCAAAGGAAAAATAGGTGGTGAACTGATTGAAGCCAGTCAGGAAGGACGGGCCTCCATTCTCCGTGTTTAC
Organism: Mastomys natalensis; assembly: GCA_021653895.1. Lineage (NCBI taxonomy): Eukaryota > Metazoa > Chordata > Mammalia > Rodentia > Muridae > Mastomys > Mastomys natalensis. The sequence continues at coordinate 112,400 of JAJTUV010000412.1, forward strand.
ACACGTCTTGTTCCCCGTGCACCACAGCTAACCTGTAAACCATCCCTTCAGAAGGTATATGCTTAGACAGGGCTGTATTCTTACTTCTTTTCTGGGTAAGGCTCAAAGGACTCATCCGAGGACTGTGGGTTTGCTTCTTATCACTGTCATCTTCACTCAGGAAGTCTCTAGGAAAGACGAGAGAGCTTTCAGCAAAGCACTGACCTGGGTGCAGCAAACCCAATATGGCCTCCTGTCTTCAGGTGGCTACAGACCTCATAGTCTGTGCGTCACTTCTAAACACGTCTTAAAAATCTAAAATCCCCAACTCCTCAATCTATGCCCTAGCTATTGGGTATGTGTGTATTCTTGGGACAGGGATAAGAGGATGACAGGCTAGGAAGGACAAGCTACTCACTGAAACCAAAGAAGCTAGCAATCCTCCTCCCTGCAAGTCACTCCTTCAGGAGACCAGGACCTCAGCCCTAACAGAGCTTATTTACAGCAGGGGAGACTGGAAGATTTAAAAGCATACTCAGAAAGTGACTGCATCACCCATCAACTGTGAACACAGGCACACTCTTGGCCATTTAAAGTTCACAACAGGAAAAAAGGGTTTATGACCTTCAACCTAAAACATGAATCACTGGCCTCTGGAAAAGCAGCAAACAGCCAGTCTAGCAAGACCACAGTGTTCCCCACAGGCCACCAGCTATCTGGATGGGGTAAGGCTGCAGGCAGTCTAAGAGTCCAGCAATACAGCTGGTCGCAGAGGAGTTGTGGGGCAGGACAGAAGGGGCAAACGCCCCTGAGTGGTTCTCAGCCCAGAGCTGAGACCCACAGACTCCTTTCCAAGGGAGGCCTGTCCTCTCCTCACCCTACACAGAGCTGCCACACCAAGTCTCAACATCACTACTCCAGAGGGCCTGGATCTAGCATCCTCTGTTGTAGTGATGCCGGAGCTAGAACAAGACTAAGGCCTTTAAAGCAGCAGCACAAGGTCACAGCAGAGGAGCAATCCTGGGCAGTGTAAGTGAGGCAATGTGACTGCTGTGGGTCAGAACACAACGGTTCTCCCCCTGCAGCATGCTTCATCTGGGTGCCTCTGCGAGCAGAGCCGAGTCAGAGGCCTCAGAGCAACCCTGGCACTCCTCTCCTCCCCACCTCTGAGAAGGAGGGAAGGCAAACATGCCACCCAAGGGTAGCAGCTCTAGAGGCTGAGTCTGGTTTTGGAAGGAGAGATTTTAAGCTTTCAAACCCACTCTTCTCTCACCCCTCAGAAAGGTCACTGAACTCGTCTTTTACCCGATCATCCGAGGTTGACGATGGAACCTGCTTCTCACCCAGTTGCCCTGGGAAACAAAGAACAGGCTCTGGTTACCAACAGTGAGCACAGAGAAGGCCTTCCCTGCAAGGAGACAATGCCCCCGTCTAAGGACCTTCCTTACTGAGGACAGGAGACCCCTGGCCTCAACGTCCTCTGTTCTCACTCTGACAGTCTCTGTCCAAAGGACCCTGCTCAGACTCAGGTCCTTGTTCTCTGAGAATGGCCCAATCTGCAGCTGAACACATGGGTACCTACATTTTTAATATATTGAAATTATTTTTCATGTGTACATGCCTTGTGCTGGCAGAAGCCAAGAGAGCCTTGGATCCTCTGGAAGTGGGTTATAGATGGTGATGAGCTACATGTGGGGCTTAGGAATTGAACCAAGGTCTTTTGCACGAGCACTAAGTGTTCTTAGCTGAGACATATCTTCAATCTTCCTCCTCCCACTCCCCCTTTTTTTCTTTCTTTTTTCTTTTTTCTTTTTTTTTTTTGAGACAGGGTCTCTCTATGTAGCCTTGGCTCTATCCTGGAACTCTCTATGTAGACCTGGCTGGCTGGCGTCAAACTCACAGAAATCTGCCTGCCTTCGCTTCCCCAAGAGCTGGGGTTAAAGGTGTGTGCCCCTATGCTTGGCAACCCTCCAGCATTTTTAAAGAGCCCCAGTGTGGAATTGCAGGTGGGAACCAGCTGAGTCCCCATAATTGGCCATGAAGCATATGAAGGCAAGAGATAGGCAGGAAGCTGGTCCCAACTCTCCCAACACGATGCTTGAACAGCTGCATCCAGCCCTCAGCATGTGAGGGTGGGGTCTCAGCCCCACAGAAGGGCCAGTCAGCAGAAGAGGCTACCACACTGGCCCACACTATGGTAAAGTAGCAGCCTCTTTGTCTGCCTCCATGTCCTGCAGACAATAACCCCATTCTTCTCTCCCCCTCGTCGCCTCAGCCTACAAGAACCATCAGTGCCCTCTGGTCTAAGGACAGGCTTAGAGGAAGACTGAATGCCAGATGAGCACACCATTACAGAAACTGGCGACTGAGAGGCCTACTTGTGAAGAAACAGAAAGTCAAGACAGGCCACCCTACTCTTAGGTACTGGAATAGCCACAGGTTCTATGGGAAGGCCCTGAGGCTGGATCCTCATCTCCTGCTACCAGCTTCCTCTGCTATACCGTGATCTATATGCAAACAGTCCAGAAATGCCTTCCTGCTGATGACAGCCTTGGTCAGAATACTGAATCCTGCTCTGGCACAAGCCACAGGTGCTGCTTACCTGGGGCCTCACTGGGAGCCAAGTTTGGCTGTGTACAGGGACCTAGCCCAGGTCCCACAGAGTCTCCATGTGAGTGCAGCAGGGCCACATCCACACTGGGCAGTGTCTTGGTCTCAGATCCACCTTGGATTTCTCTGGCCTGGCAGAGCTGAGAGGCAGCTCCAGTGGGGTTTGACTCTGAGTTCTGGGCCAGCCGTGGTGATCTCTCCTTGCCCCACCATGCCCATTTCACTGCTAATGCACTGTCCAAAAAGAGAGCTCTGCAGCTGGAGTCTGTATCCATGGTGAAGTCATGGCCCTGGTCGCAGCCCCACACAGCCTGGAGGATGCCGCAGTACTCAGAGGACAGCGCCCTCTGGAGGCTGGGCAGAGACCCACAGCTGACTGCATGCTCATGCACCCAGCCCACCAAGCCGTGCAGACACCGAGGGCTCGAGGTGATCAGATCCGCTGAGGAGAATCAACAGACATGTCAGTCTCATGGTGGCCAACGCTAGGCCCGACCTGGAATGCCCACCCTGGCACGTACAGCACTCACCCATACATGCTCCCTCCTCTGCCACTGCGGGGGGCTGAACACCAACCCTGCAAAGCATCAGTGTGGCCACAGTTTAGGAACCTCTCAAGGTCACAAAGCTCCCTAGTTGCCTTCCCCAAGGCCCCTCTGTTAGCTGCCCTGTTCCCTCTCTCCTAATGACAGCTCTTCGCCCTCAGATCTCGGCAAGCATTGCCACCACAGCACCTCACCGTAACACCATGAGGGAGTTTACCCTAGCTTTTGCCCACCCCAAGTCACTGCCCTAAGTCAACACCCAGAACACGGGTGACGAACCCCTAAAGGTCCCAAGAAATCCAACAAGGGCCTACTTTGTACAAGGCTTCCGCTGGCCAGCTGGGGAGACATTGACTCTCTGTAAGAAGGACCTGAGGAGGCTGTGGCACTGATAGAATTGGGTGTAGCAGTTCTTGCAGACAAACTGAGGCAGGGCTGGGTCCTGGAGCACAGCAACACCCAGCAGACGCTGGAAGTCCCTAATGAAGACACGCTCCCCTGGGGACAGTCTCTCTGAGGTCTCCCCAGGCACTCTATCAGAGATGCTTCGGAGGCTCCGTGAGGAGAACTTCCCATGGCAGAGGCGACAGTGCCCCATAGCGAGAGTTCGGCCTGCTCCTGAGCAAAGACAAAATGTGGTGTGAGTGAAGTACTCGCAAGGTGAGGATCATGCTTCCCGTGGCTTCCCCCTGGCTTCTAACAGAGCGGAGAAGTGCCCGCCCACACTGGGCTCCCAACACACTCGGGAGTTCAAAGAACCCCAGACGCCTCCGATGAAGATGAAAGTTAACCACTGTTCTAACAGCCTGATTCCGAAAACGCGTCCAAGCTGTGCCCCGAGAGAAACTAACTCATTGTTCATCCCTGTCCATCCGTAAGTGTCCGGATGCAGCGTGTGCACGACGTCACCCCATTGCCCCTAGTGGGACTAAAGGACGGCTCACATAGGAAAGCCATTCTCAGGTGACTGACCAACACTCCACAAACGTCATGCACATTGATGCCGTTACCCTAACCAGCTGCTGCTTGTTCACAAACTCGCAGCCTCGTGAGGAACAGGCAGTTCATTTAACTCAGTTCCCACCACGGGTTAGGTTATGGGCCTGTAGTTAACCATCAAGAAACTGGGGTTCAGAAAAGTTAAGCAATCACCTTCAAGGTCCACAGCACGAATTGCAAACCTGAAGTCACATCTGTGTGCCTTCCCATCGTAAGGACTAAATAGCAGCGACACACAGCAGGAAAGCATCGGCTGGCCGGCAGAGGAATGGGCCCCGGCTTTCCGGAACCAGGAGGCCTGGTTTGCGCTCAGAATCTCTAGGCTCGCACCCGGGCCAGAGCACGCCCCGAACCCACCTGCTTCGTCTGCACCGTCCTCGCCTGTGTCCCCGCAGGAGCGCGTCGAGCCCCAGCTGAGTTGCGCAGCCGCCCCGTCAGCGCTCGCTCCGCCGGCGCGAGAAGGGCGACCCCGAGTCCGGCCACTTCCACAGCTGCCGCCCGAACTCCCTCGCTGCCGAGCTAGTCCGGGAGACAGGAAGCGGCCGAGCCGGTCCCGCTTCATGGTGGCAGCCGCCACTTGATCCCTGCTCCGTGCTATTCGGTGTGGCTCGGCCCACTGAGTTCTGCTAGACCGGACCTTAACTTCACGCACTCAGGGCCGTTCCGCTACACTCCGCCGCGCTCTTCCGCTCCGCTCGGCTCCCCGAGATCTGAGCCGGGGATGGAGCGAGGGGGGTGGAGCGACGTGAGGAGCGGCCCGGGAGCCACAGTGGCCGCTGCTGTGCCGAGAGCCCGGAGTTCTTCGGGTCGCTCGAACTCGCGACAGGTCCATAAAGGAGGGGCAGCAGGGAGGGGAAACTGCGGCGGACGGACCGCACTTAACAGAAACCGTCAAGACGAGAGAGTCTTCTCGTCCACACGCAGAGCAAGTCAGCCAGAAGAGCTGACAAGACCCACCTGACCCCTTCTTCTACTCCGTAAACCCAGGTCTGCGCGGCGGGGCGGGGCCGGCGGAAGTGTATGTGGGTCCCTTCCGGTGGTGCGCAGCTTCCGCAGCTCCCTCAGCTGTGCACTTCGCGTTCCGGATTGGAGGCGTCCGCCCCGCCCCTGCCGCCGAGGCCTCCCCCGCCCGGCGCCATGGCCGCTGCGGCCGGGGACGGCGCGGCGAAGCCACTGCAAAGCGCCATGAAACTGGCCAACAAGGCCATCGAGCTAGACACCGGCAACCGGCCCCGGGTGAGGCTGGGAGGGGCGCAGCAGCAGTTCTGAGGGCCGCTTGGCCCCTGGTGGGTGAGGGCAGGCGTGTGAAGGGATCCGCGCTTCCGACGCGCGCGGCGGCTCTGGGACCGCGCCCGGAGGCTCTGGGACGGGCGCCTAAGGGCACCCAGCTCTGCCGGGACCTCCGACAGCTCAACCCGCTCTGGCCTCAGGTTTACCCGTTAAAAGAGTCGGTGTGAAATAGAGAGGAGGCTTTGTTTGCAAAGGACCTACATCCAAGATGTAGATGACAGACGTGTGTGTGTGTGTGGTGTGTGTGTGTGTGTATTCTTGACAGGGTATGTGTATATTTAATCCAGAAAAGACAGACTGTTGGCTCATTCATGATGCTGCTGTCTGCAGTTGACTTCTAAGGTCATTTGTAAAGAAACCCAGGCACAAAGGGGGTGTGGCCTGTCACTGAGAATGAATGCTAATTAAAAGGATGGCAACCTGGTAGAAAAGCCGGGCCACCCAGAACTTCCATAGGAGAGGAAGAAGCACTGGTTGTCCAGTGCCCCAACTTAGTTTTCTAGGGCATCCTCACAAGACCAGAATCCTACCTGAAACCCATTTTCTCTGAAGTACCGAGTTAATTAAAGGTGGGTAATTTGACAACGAATAAAACAAAACACGTACAGACCAGAGTGCATTCTGTCTTGAGCTGTCACAGAGCCCAAGGCAGAGGGGTCACACAGTTGAAACCTGCAACTCGGTACTGTGGGGCTCCTTTGAGCAGAGGGAATTCTTATTCTGGAGTCTGGAGCATGTTATTTCTTCACCTAAGCCAAAAATTGAGATTGACAGATGAGCCCATATCCCCTCCTCAGATTTCAGGAAGTGCTTTTCATAAGACTTGGAAAGACTACTAGTCTTTGAGTTGCACAGGAAGGGAACTTTGTTACACAAAGTGGAAAACGGCATTGCTGCTGAGGCTGCTCTCCCAAGCCTCCTGACGGAAGCTCAGCTCCTCCCTGTGGTAGACAGTAAGTTTCCGCCTGGGAACACCTCGGGTGCAGTGTTGAAGGGAGAAATTCTTTGATTTTGTTCCCAGGTAAAAACTTTTTTTTTTCCTTCAAGTCTAGACAGTGGGGATACTGTCTCTGTTCTAGCTGGACCATCACTGAAGCCTAGAAGGAAACCTGTCAAGATACCAAGCAGGCACAGTTGATCCTGCAATCTGCATATGGGCATCCACTTGGCAGGCATGATGCAGGCACTTGTCTCCGCTAGCCTGACCGCTGCCATTCTCTCCCCCTGCATATAGGAAGCGTACATGGAATACCTGAGAAGCATCCACTACATCTCCCAGGTGTTGCTCGAGGACGTGGAAAACACTACAGGTATGCCTTCAGACCTGCTACTCCTCCCATGATGCAACACTGCCGAGTGTGTTCCGATGAAGGGGGAAGCTGTCTCCTTTTCTGCCTCCTGAGATCTTCCAGAGGTCTCCTGTTTCTTTCCAACCTGGTCCTTATCGTTAGAATATGATACAATAGTGTAACACGGTGGCACTGAGGAGAAGTGTCCTGGATTAGGGGATGGATCATGCATTGGGTCAAGACACTGCCTGTCTTAGAGTTTGTATTCCTGCAAAAAGCATCATATCCAAGAAGCAAGTTGGGAAGGAAAGGGTTTATTTAGCTTACACTTCCACATGGCTGTTCATCACCAAAGGAAGTCAGGACAGGAGCTCACACAGGGCAGGAACTTGGAAGCAGGAGCTGATGCAGAGGCCATGGAGGGATGTTACTTACTGGCTTGCTCCCCTGGCTTGCTCAGCCTGCTTTTTTTTGGTTTTTCGAGACAGGGTTTCCCTGTGTAGCCCTGGCTGTCCTGGAACTCACTCTGTAGACCAGGCTGGCCTCGGACTCAGAAATCCGCCTGTCTCTGCCTCCCAAGTGCTGGAATTAAAGGCGTGCCCCACCACCACCCCGGCTTCAGCTTGCTTTCTTATAGAACCCAGGACTACCAGCCCAGGGATGGCCCCACCCACAATGGGCCCTCCCCCCTTGATCACCAATTGAGAAAATGCCTTACAGCTGGATCTCATGGAGGCATTTCCTCAAGGGAGGCTCCTTTCTCTGTGATAACTCCAGCTTGTGTCAAGCTGACACACAGAACCAGCCAGCACACTGTCTCAAGGCAGTTAAGAGTGAGCCGCACAAAAGTGGGGACGTTGCCAGCAAAAGTCCATTTAAAAGTCCTTGAGGAGGAAGTAGGTAAAGCAGTGTTTCCTACATCCTGGACCCAAAGCTCTACCCTGCATTGGGAGGAGCATAGAGCTTGGGTGTGTTTTGAAAGAGAAACCAACCAGACTTGCTGGGGCGATGGTGAGCAGCTAGCAGCAGGGGATGTTCCAGGCAGATGAGGGCCGACGTCACGTAAGGGGAAAATAGTGAATTCCGGTGCTGCTAGGGTATTAGTCGAGTTGGTAGAGAGTTCTTGCCTAGCATGCTGGAAGCCCTGGATTTGTCCCTGGTGTAGCATAAATTAATGTGATAGCACAAGTCTGAAGTCTTAGCACTTAAACAGAGGCAGGAGGATCAGGAGTTCAAGATCATCCTCGGCTATGTAGTGAGTTTGAGGCTAGCCTGGGTTACATGAGGCCCTGTCTCAAATTTTTAAGAAGTAGAGAATTCCACCGTGAACATGTGAAGTCTGAGACACAAGCAACCCACTGGATCTAGGAACACAGTTAGGGAGAGCCACTGGGGAACAAGTAAGCTCAGCTGAGGCCTGACACAGCTGAGACCTCAGGACTAGCCATGTGGCTTGGGGGCAGGGGTGGGAGAGACCTGGGAGTGAGAATGGAAATCATTGAGGGCGTCTCTGGTGACTATCGAGTGGCCTGGGATAGGAGAGGATATGTGGACTCTAGTGGGGTGACTCTAGCTTAGATTCCTACCAGAGGGGTATTAGAGAGACTTGAAATGGCCACCTCCTGTAGCCAGACAGAATTTCCAGAGGAAACTTAAAGAAGTAGTATCTTAGAGGATAGAAAAAAATTTGAGTGACCTGCCATCTTTGACAAAGTCAGGCTGGGTAAGGACAGGTTAGGGGAACCTGGGTGTTAAAATGGACATAGAATGAGAAGGAAATGGAGGTGTCTGTTTTCAGGGGGACAGGAGGGTGAGTTCAGGAGCTGGGAGGACAAGCACAAAAGGATGTGTCTACTGATAGAAGCAGGCTCATGAGGGGAGGGAGAAACACAGACACCCGTGGGTGACCCATGGGAGACATCCGTGGAAAGAGGTCACTGTAGCACCTGCAGGGAAGCAAGTCTGTGGTACAGGCAGCCGGTAAGTGGTGGGCCAGGAGACTAGGTAGCACCCTTGTCTCTGTGCAGTAGCCCTGAGGAGCTGTAATTACAAGCAGGTCCAGTGAGACACTCGGGCACCAGAGCAGGGCAGGTCAGTGTGGTGCTTGGCTGCCAATCATGTCTGCGTGCCCTGTCTTGAGCCGTGGTTCCAAGATGAATATGAGTAAGCTTGCCTAGCCTTTACAGTTCCTTATTCTTAGTCAGAATGTGAGTCACTGCAGAAGGACTAAGCGTCCCCCACGTTCCTTCCCTAGAAGCTGGGGAGACTGTGCCCCCTGAGACTTCAAAGATGCTGAAGCTGGCTGAACAGTGTCTGGAACGAGCCCAGTCGACAGCGACCAAACTTGGTGGGTACCCAAAGAGGAGGGCTCTCGGTACCTGCTTTGTGGGCTGGTCCCCAGCCTGCCGACCGGGGTGCTATGCGTGCCCTGCAGGGAAAATATGCCTGAAGCCAGCCGTACCGTCCGCTCCTCCCGTGCCCTTGCCGACCAGCCGGCACCGCCGAGTGTGCTCAGATGAAGGGGGGAAGCTCTCTCCTTTCCTGCCTCCTGAGATCTTCCAGAAGCTGCAGGTGGCAGAATCACAGAGCTCTAAGAAGTAAGCCGGGCAAGGTGGGGGTGTGCTAACGCTGTGGGTGGGGTTGGAGGTTGAACACGGTGAGCTTCCTTTGGAGCATTGGGATAAAGTGGTTCCAGAGGAGACTCACCCCTTGCCTGACAGAAGCAGGTGCAGACTCTCTTAGGAAGAGAGTGCCTTCGTCTTTCAGAGAGTGAGCGGCAAACAGACATAGCCGTATAGAAAACAGAAATGCTGAGGTAATGACGACTGAACAACCTGTGACGATTTCAGGTAGTTACCAGGCACAGGCCAAACAGCACTGAGGTGTGTTTAGAGATACAAAGTTTGAAGAAACCTGAACAAGAAACTATAGTCAAAGCTAGAAAATAAAAAAATGAAGTAGAGATTAATAATTATATGAATATGGAATAAATAATGAATAAAAATGAAAAAATATATAACATATATATATTATATATGATATACATATATTGCTGAAATGTGTTTTTTAAAACAAGTTAGGGGATCTGACGCACTCTTCTGGCCACCTTGAGTACCAGACACACACTTACTGCCCAGCCATGCATGCAGGCAGAACACCCATACACATAAAAATGAAGTCTTAATTAAAAATAATTAAAACTACTTAATAGTTGAGAATTTAGCTTAATGGTAGAGTGCTTTCTTAGCATGCATGAAGCCCTGGATCAGATCCCTAGTACTTCATGTCATTCGAGTACTCAGGAGGTGGAGCCAGGAAGCTCACGGGTTCAAGTCCACCCTGAGCCACCTATTGAATTTGAGGCTAGCCTGGCCAGAGTGGTAGCATATGCCTGTAATCTCAGAACTTGGAAGGTATAGGAAGGAGACTTATGAGTCAAGGCCTGCTTAACTGTATAGCAAGTTCACCAGCAAGCTGGGCTACTCTGTCCCAAAAAAAAAAAAAAAGGCCAGGTGGTGCCAGCATGCATCTTTAATCTCAGCATTTGGGAGGCAGAGAGTTCAAGGCCAGCCTGCTCTACAGAGTGACAGAGTGAGTTCCAGGACAGTCAGGGCCACACAGAGAAACCCTGCCTCAAAAACAAAAAAAACCAACAACAACAACAACAACAAAAAAAAACAGGCGTAGCTGAAGAGAGAAAAAAATGAAAAGATCAGCAGGCAAAAGATAAAAATGCAGATGTCATAGAAACAAGACAAAAATAAGAAAGATAGAAGGCCTAGCGTGTTCCTTGAAGTTCTAGAGCGAGAAGAAAGGCAATAGGGGAGGGAACTGTTAGGAGACGCTACAGTCGAGACAGTTTATACACTAAGACGGGTGCAGAAAGCTCAGCGAGCCAGCATGGACGGTCAGGCCCTCCCTCACACCTCCCTGAGGTGCCTGCGCCCCACTGGCTCCTAGGCCCCACCGGTGTGTGTGTGGCTTCAGCTCTGGGGCAGGTACAAACTGAGCTTCAGGACGGACTCTCGCCTCAGTCCTCTCCATGCCCTTTTGTCTGCTAGCTCCTGAAGCAGGCAGGTGTGTGGCAAACCGCCACTCTGAATAGGCACGTCTCTCCTTTTGGTGGGTTGCAAATGAATCTTGCCCTGTGTAGCCCTGTAGTAACTCCCAGGGGTTCCATCTTGTTGCCACAGATCTATAGCTTATTTCCATAAAAGTCCAGATGTCTTGCTTCTCTTGAGAAGCCCTAAGTCCTAGCGTTACAGACTCGTGTTTGGGCACCAGATCTCTAGCCTGCCCTAGATCAGCCCTCTGCCTCTCTTTCCTGCCTAATCACTGTCTTTTTCCCTCTTGGTCTTAGAACAAGGTCTAGAGGGTGTGAGGGTGGTTGCTCAGGCCTCTAGAACATTCCTTGGGCTTCCTGTGCATGGAGACCAGCTTGTTGTTATTTTTAGGGAGCTGACACCACTGGAGAAGGCCTCCCTACAAAACCAGAAGCTGAGGGCCACATATGAGGCCCGGATGGCCCGTCTAGACCCCAGCCAGGCCATGCAGAAGACATCACTGGTGAGCATGGCCCAGAGAGGAACTGGTCTGCTCAGAGAAAGGTCAAGTCAGTTGAGAAACTGGCCTTACTTCCTCCTTTCTTCCTTAGACCCTGTCTCTACAGCGGCAGATGATGGAGAATCTGGTGATTGCCAAAGCAAGAGAAGAGACGGCATCCTTACAGGGGGCTAAGAGTGATGAGGTCTTGAGCTGAGGGTGGAGGTGTCAGGGCCAGGTGTCAGGGGGTGTACAAAAGGAGCCAGGAGCCAGGTGGGTGTGGGGAAGAGTCAGGTACCAGGTGCGTATACAGGAGTCAGGTGGGTGTGGCAAACAGCCAGGTGTCAGGTATGTATGGGGAAGAGCCAGGTGCCAGGTGGGTGAGGGGAAGAGCCAGGTGTCAGGTGGGTGAGGGGAAGAGCCAGGTGCCAGGTGGGTTTGGGGAAGAGCCAGGTGCCAGGTGGGTTTGGGGAAGAGCCAGGTGTCAGGTGGGTTTGGGGAAGAGCCAGGTGCCAGGTGGGTGAGGGGAAGAGCCAGGTGCCAGGTGGGTGAGGGGAAGAGCCAGGTGCCAGGTGGGTGAGGGGAAGAGCCAGGTGTCAGGTGGGTTTGGGGAAGAGCCAGGTGCCAGGTGGGTGAGGGGAAGAGCCAGGTGTCAGGTGGGTGAGGGGAAGAGCCAGGTGTCAGGTGGGTTTGGGGAAGTCTTCGCAGCAGTGAGGCAGTGTCCCCTTAAGGACATGGCCCTAACCCGTCTTCCACTCCTGAGGACCTAGTTAGGCTCTGCCCTCCTGTCCTCCCAGCACTAATTCTGCTCCCTACCTTCAAGTCTGCCTTCCTAAGTCCCTTCCTGAACTAACGGCTGTTCTGGCTGAACTCATCTCTAGAAGGCAGAGGCAGCCTCACCTACCTAGACACTTGAGACACCAAGTGTTTTGGAGAGTATGGAGCCTATGAGGCCCAGGGCAGGAGTGGAGGCTCAGTCAGGTCAGAGAGTGCTGGCCCCTTGACTCTGTTGCCCTAGCTGCAGCGGAAGATGGAGGAGCGCCGTCTGCGGCTTCAGGAGGCTGCCAACAGGTATGTCTGTTCCCCGTCTCATGGGCATGCTGGCAGGCCTGGAAGGGGCTCCCTGGGCCCATAGGGCCATCCCTGTTCCCAGCTTGGCTTCCTCCTCAGGAGGTTCTGCAGTCAAGTTGCTCTGACCCCAGAGGAGAGGGAGCAGCGAGCCCTCTATGCTGCCATCTTGGAATATGAGCAAGACCATGTGAGTCGACTCCCACTGGTCCAAGCCGAGGGATGGTAGACTTGGGATCACACGGGCTATAGGACTTGGTTCCTTCCCACACCCCAGGGCACCCCACACAGCCCTCGCAGGGCACCCCATCATGGAGATCCGACCGTGCTTTCCTCCAAGGTCCTCTGTCCTGCAGGACTGGCCAAAGCACTGGAGAGCCAAGCTCAGGCGGAACCCAGGGGACCTGTCACTAGTGACCAGCCTGGTCTCCCACTTGCTCAGGTATTCATTCACAGAGCCCATCCCCCAGCCTGAGGTTCTTCCTGATAGATGATGGGGAAAGGCTAGGCTAGGGGACCGTGGGCCACAGGGCTCCTGTACAGGGGCCTCCTGTGCTGACAGGTTTTCATTGGCTTCCGTTAACGTCTCCAGATTGCATGGGTCATACTACACTTGTGACATTCACAAACAGGGAATGTCAGAGAAGCTACTTCGAGGAATTCTTCCATAGTGTGGCACTTTTTGTACAGGCAGTGTCACAGATGAGAGCATAAGGCCCAGGTGACTGAGGTCGTCAATAAAGATTGAGCTCAAGTTTATAAGCTTCAGGCTAAAAAGTAGACTGAAGCCCCGCCCAGCTTTAGGGGTAGCCGCTATGGTACTCACTTTTGCTGGGGTGAAAAAATGGGTGGGCACGGCAGGTGCCCACCTGGGCAGACTCTTGAGGGCCAACTCCATCTTGCCTGCTTTCCCCTTGCAGCCTTCCTGATCACCCAATCTCCCAGCTCCTGAAGAAGCTCCAGTGCACAGTGTACAGTGCGCTGTACCCTGTTGTGAGCCAGGCTGCCATCAGTGCTGCACCTGCCCCAGGCAGCTGCTCCCTGCCCCCAGAAGCCAATGGCCTGCTGGCCCCTGGGAGCCGGCGACTTCGGTCCTCCCAGAGCCTCTACTGTATGCTTTCCCCCTCAGAGCCCAGTGCAGCCCCAAGAGCTCTGGATGGGCCTCCCTCCACACCTGCTGTCCCCACACTACACTCAGGGCCCCTGGACAGAGAGGCAGATGGCAGCCCAGCAGGGCCCTCCTCACCCCTGGGGGATGCTTTATCCCACCTGCCAGACAAGGACAGCTCCTTCGAGGACCTGGAACAGTTTTTGGCTATGTCTGAGCCACACACCCCAGGAGCAAAGAGGGAGCCCTTGCTGGAATGTCTGAAGAGCACAGTAAAGGACATTCACAATGCCATCGGTGAGCCTGCAGGGACCAGCACACGACCTGCTCCACTTGTATCTGCCAACCTCAAGTGCAGCTTGCTGCCCGGGACAGCAAGGACCTCTGTCTACCCACCCACGGGAGCAAGCATTCAGCCCAGAAGAGCAGCCTAGCCTACCTTAGTGCCTCAAGACAGTGGGTGGAGGTGGTGTTGGCGAGGGATGCGGTGCCTTTGATCACAGAGGTGGCCTGGCTGTGCCCGCTCCAAGGCTTCTAGACATTGTATGAACCAGTGAGGAGGTCTTAACAGCCTGGGGCCTTACTCTCTGTTCTAAAGTTCTGGGATTAGTGTAGATTCAGAAGCCAGTCCTTTCAGAAGGGCCATCCACCCCTCCCTTTGCCAGATCCTTTAGCTACTTTGGAGCCCACGTCAACCCCAGGGAAGGAGACTTAAGACCTGGTCCCAGGACACAGGACGAAGCATAGGCAGGGGAAGAGTATGAGAGGCTGAGCAAGGAGAATAACCAGGTAGAACCACCCCCAGAGCCCAGACGCTGTAGCTCAGCTGGACAGATGCTGGGTCTGGTAAACAGGGCACCCTGACTTTGAACTTAGGCAGTAGCACATTTGGACATCCCAAACTCTGCTCCTGGCAGATAGACTGCTCTCGCTGACCCTCTTGGCCTTCGAAAGCCTGAACACAGCCACCTCCAAAGACCGCTGCCTGGCATGCATCGAGGAGCCCTTCTTCTCCCCACTGTGGCCCCTGCTGCTAGCCCTCTACAGGTACTGCCCCTAGCCTAGCTTGTCACCCCTGTCAGCTGGAGTCTCCACCCCAGCCTCCCAGTGGCTTGCCTGATCCTGAGGCCATCCTCAGGTGCTGCGAGGTGGCTCTGCCCACCTGTCTGTCTAGGGACAGTCGGGCTATTTGCTCAAACACCCGAGCAGCTCCTCTAGCATGAGCGCCAGAGACCGCAGCCATAACCCTGCATGTCTGTGGAACAGTGTGTCTACGACGGCTGAGCCTGGCCTCTCTGCTTTAGGAGTGTGCACCGTTCCCGAGAGGCTGCTGTGAGCAGGAGCATGGAGCTGTACAGGAATGCACCCCCCACAGCCCTTGGCATCCCCACCAAGCTCCTCCCACGAGTCCCTGAGGCTCAGGCCTCCACCTACCCCTACTGCACTGCAGCCCAGGAACTGGGGCTGCTGGTCTTGGAGAGCTGCCCCCAGAAGAAGCTGGAGTGCATCGGTGCGGGGATCTGAGGGGCCCAGAGGTTTGAGAGGTGGAAGATGGGGTATACCTTCCCTGCTAGCCATGCCTTCCCTGCTAGGCTACAGGTCCATCACTAGGCAAATAAGGGGCAGTGCCCTTGAGCTTTCTCCAGTCCTGCGTTACCAGGAAGATTAGGCTATACTAGGAGACTACCGGATGAAGGAAACAGCATAGTCTCCCTCACAGTGGGTCCTTCAAGTCTTCCTGCCCTTGTCAGATATCTCACTGCATCACACCTGCTGAAGCCCTCTTTCTGTTCCACAGTGCGGACCTTGCGGGTCATCTGCATCTGTGCAGAAGACTACTGTCGCGCCCAGGAGGCCAGGCCTGAGGGTGGATCCCAGCCCCCTGCTGCTGCCATGTGAGTTCAGAATAGAGGCAGTGCCTGGAGGTGTACTGGTATGTGTTCCTGCCCTGTGACTGGCCAAAGAGGACCCTGGTGGCCCTGCTTCACTTAGCCCCAGATGACATCACCTCAGAGTCCAACTCATACCTACCAAAGACCTTGGATGGGGACAGTGCAAGGGGAAGGACTCCCACCCCACAGCCGTGTGTTCCAGTACACCATTGCAGTGTCCTCTGATGAGGCCAGGAATTCCTAGGGCTCCTGGGTCCTGGTTAATCTGGTGAGACTGAGAGCTGCTCTCTGAGAAGGACCTGTCTGAGCCCAGGTCCGTACTTGGAGGGTGCGGGGAAGGTGCACTTTCAGAGTGACACACCTTCCTGAACACATCTAGCATGAGGGCTCCTGGCACATCCAAGACACACAGCCTCACTCAGGTCTGCGATGCCTCAGCTACTTCCACCTCTCCTCAACTTAGCTGTTAGCTGAATCCTCTGACCTGGAGTCAGTTTCCCTCATGGTTCTTGCACGAGCTCAGACCTTTGCACCTTGTCCCAAGGACTAGGGTCAGCCCTGACAGCTGCTGGAAGACAAAGGGGCTGTGACCGTGGCCTGGGCCTGGAGCACACAAGTAAATATTAGAGCCAAGTATGAGATCACCTCTGAGGAGTTTAACCCAAGAGGAAGGCAGGTCCTTCTCAGCCACTCTAAGGGGGGGTGCTATTCCATCCTCACCACAGAGCCTGCCACCCGCTGTCCTCTACCATCTTATAAAAGAGTTTGCAAAGTGTTTGCAATCACAGCTTTTCCCCAGCCACCCCACCAGGGGGCTATCACGTCCCTGTGGGTGGGAGAACAGTGAGCAGGTGCAGCAAGTGTGTGCAGCCGCCCTGGCCCATGGGAAAGAGGTCAGACCCAAGCCATAGCTTCAGGTTCCAGCTATCCCCTTGCTTCTTGGCCCTATGCTCTTCCAAGAAGCTCTTCATGTATACCCTGACTAGTGTAGCTAGACCTCTCCTGAGGCGGGCCCACAGGGCCGAGTGCAGCGGTGATTATCTTCAGGTCTCAGACGTTTGCTCCCAAGCTTCCAAAAGCATGTAAGTCCACAGCCAAGTAGGAAATCACAAGGGACTAGTGTATCCTGCCATTGGACTAGTGCTACTTGGGCCCAGCATTACCATGGCTAGGGGTCTCCTGGGCTGCTGGGGGATGGAGGTACAAGAATTGTAGCCAGCCTGGCCAGGATGGCTCCAGAGAGCCAGAGCAGGTATCCTCTTGGCCCTGGCCACACTGACGTCTGTGCCTCTGCCCCGCAGTGGAGCTGATGACCTGCTGCCCATTCTGTCCTTTGTGGTGCTGAGAAGTGGCCTCCCCCAGCTGGTGTCCGAGTGTGCAGCCCTGGAGGAGTTCACTCATGAAGGGTAGGAAGGAGCCCGGGCTGGCGGGTGGGTAGGAGGCTGACGTGGGGGAAAAGGACAAGGGCACCTCAGCCCCAGAACAAAAGCGATGGCTGTGGTAGGCTGTGGGAGCTGCAAGGGGCCCGCAGCCCCACCATCACTTCTGGGCAGCCCTCTGAGATCCACCTGTGCACGGAACACTCTTACCCGCATGCTCTGTAGCCTTCAGAAGAGGCCGTGCAGATCTGCAGGGTGCCCTGAGCAGCCACTGCCTGGGGAGAGCAGTGTGTACTGCAGGGCCATCACGGACCAGGACTGGCGATGGGGAAAGGCCTGCCCTGACCCAGCTCTCTAACACCTTTACCTGTGGCCGTGTCATTGCCCAAGCAAGAAGGGAAGATGTGGCCATCCAGAGGACTAGGCTGTCCTCTCAGTCGACGTGTGCCTTCCCCACCTCACACAGGTACTTGATTGGAGAGGAAGGGTACTGCCTGACATCACTGCAGAGCGCCCTGAGCTATGTGGAACTTCTATCCCGAGGACGGCTGGACAAGTAGTGGTGGCTGGAGCTCAGAGACCTCCACACTGCACTGTGTATCTGGTCTGGGACACTGGCGGCCAGCCTGCTGTGGTGGTACTCTAGAGCTCTTGCCCGCCTTCTTTACCATAAGTCTTTCCTGGAGGCCTAGAACCGTGCTTCTTTAGCAGGACATGGCGAGCTGAGACAGGCCTGCTCTGTCTTGGGCTTGCCTCTCAGACCCCACAGGAGAAATCTGTAGCTGCTGTTCCTTGGGGAGCCCACACCACTGATGGGCCTCCAGTAAACCTGATGGCCCTGACCGTTCTCGTGGACACTAGGCAGCCCCTCCTGGGGCATCTATCAGCACAGAAATGGGGATTGGGAACCTGGCCAGGCTAATCTAGTTTTACACCCCTGCAGTCTCCTGAGACAGCCCAAGTTTGTGTGAGCCAGTTTCTTGTTAGTAACAAGTGGGCTTTACCCTGCCGCAGAGGACTGAGTGTAGGTCATGTGAAGCTGTGCTGTTTATTTACTAGACAGCAACTGACCTATTTGCTTTTGCTGGCCAGGGATCACTGCCCAGGCCTGGGATAGGAGCCTTTCTCTTACCGAGGTCCAGGACATCCTGCCCTGGGCTTATCTTGGTTGGGGACAGTGAACTACGTTCAGGACACTAACAAATACAGTTGTACAGACTCTTCAAAGTCAGAGTCTAAAGGTCAGCCCCTAGACTGTTGTATGTCTCCAAGTGGCCACCAACGCAGCCTAAAATAAAAAGTCACTCCATCTAAGTCCATGTGACTTGTTCGTTTACCCACTGGGTAGACAGGACTCAGGCAACACAGCTTCAGCCAGTCTCCTAGAGACCACAGCTGACAGGGTAATGAGGAACCACAGCCCAGCCCCAGACACTCTGCACAGAAGCCGTATCTTCCCAGGGCTTTTCCCAGCCAGGAAATTGTGGACTTCCCCCCTCTGGGACAGCAAGTGTCTGTCTGTAGGGTGTCATTAGGACGGGTAGACTTGAGTCATTACTGTAGTTCTGAGCCCACAGCAGTTCCCTGAAGGTGTCTGAGTAATCTTTACCCTACTCAAACACGATGGAATGTCCCACAGTGCATCCCACGTGTAGGGACACATAGCGATGCCCTTTGATTCTGCTGGGGCCCTCGGGTGATGCTAGCATCCAAGCACAGGAAAGGAAATACCCATGGCAACTGGGGTTGCCTAAAACAGTAGGTGGCAGGACACTAGGGGGTTTCCAGTCCCAGACTACAGAAGTAGTGGGGTCGTTGGAGACTCTTGGAGTAGGCTATGTGAAACTTAGTTATTGGGCATTTATTGAACACTTGTATTCCAAACCTACAAGGAAATAGAGAACATGCATCTTTGCGCCTGGTAGGCTGACCTCAGAGTCCAGCCTGCAAATGGTGCAATAGAAACCTGAGACCATGACACCAAAAGCAAGTGGTGGGCCCAGGTCAGCTTGGGTGGGACAACCCATTCCTGGGGCACTTGATCTATGGAAGAGACCTCTACGAATTGGGAATGGGCCCGAAGCTCCTAGCAGTTTCTTCCCACCTGCATCAGGAATAGCCAGGCTAGTGCCAACTTTCACTGACACGCACTGAGAAATTTCAACCCCATGTCCAGCTACTACTGAGGCACAAACTTGTGTCTCTGCCAGGTTGGAGAAATGCCTCAGCAGTTAAAAGCATTTGCACTTGCAAAAGACCAGGTTTCAATTCCCAGCAGCTACATCTGTACCAATTCATGGCCATCTGAAACTCCAATTTTAGGAGATCCAATGCGCTCTTTGGGCCTCATGAGTGCTTAGAACACCCATACACATAAAGAATAAAGGTTAAAGTCAGGCATGACAACACACTCCTTTAATCCCAGCACTTGGGAGGTGCCTGACTTGGATCCCTTCACCCTCATGCTTCTTACCGTGGGGCTTCATGATCTGACCAGACGTGGCCTCGTCCTTGTGGATCAGCTTGTCACATTGTGGTAGACGAAGGAAAAAACAAGCTGTGTCTTTGGGTTCATCCGTCAGCATTTCTAAACTATGGTTCCCCGTAGAGCACGAATGACTAGCACTTTTCCACTGAAAATCCTATAGAGTAACAAGAGGTAGCCAAAACCAAAAACAGCAACAAGCATTAGCTATGTAGAAAGTAAAAAAATCACATTAACCACACCTAGTAGGTGTGCCATGCCTGTAACTCACACTCCATAGGCAGAAGCCAAAGGATCAAGTTCTAGGCTAGCTGAGCTACACAGAAAAAACTCTTTTAATAAGGAAAGAAAAAAAACTAACCGGCACAAAAGAAGTTAAAAACCACAATCAAGAAATGCAAGTTGAAGCTGAGAGTGTGGCTCATCAGGTAGTGCTCCTGCCTATCACACAGTAAGCCCCAGGTTAGACCTCCAGCACATCATAAAACCAAATGTGGTGGACTAACCTGGCTACATAAGCTCCTGTCTCAGAAAAAAAAAAAAAAAAAAAAAGGAAAGTTAAGGCAATAACAACCACACACACACTTTGGGTCAGCTTCCGGTCCTAGGCAAGGTAAGTATGAATGGCCTCAAACTTGCAAATCTGCCCTGCTAAAACTAAGGTCTATGGAGGATGTGCAGAGCACACATTATGTGCCCTGGTGTAGCAAGAAAAGTAAGTAGCAATGGCAGGTATCTGAGTTCTAGGCCACCCTGGTCTACAAAGATAGTTGCAGGACAGCCAGGACTACACACACACACACACACACACAGAGAGAGAGAGAGAGAGAGAGAGAGAGAGAGAGAGAGAGAAAGGGTGGGGGTGGGGGGAGAACAATATCATTACTTCACAGCTCAACTCAATCCAGAATAACCTCTAAATTACAAGTGGAAACAAAAACAGGTTTGCAGGTGAATTAGCTTTGCCATTAGTGTACCATAGTTTTTTGCAATGCTAGAGACTAGACCTGGGGCCTTAGACACAATAGGCAATTGTTCTACCTTTGAGCCACACCCTGCCCCCAAGGCCTCTTCGTTTTTCTGTTAACTCCCTCATTATGCTGCAGCTGGGATCCAGGCTTCTCTTGAAACAAGGCAGGCATGGAATCTTTATGATTTGTCGGAAGTTAAACTATGTCACTGTGAGTTGAAGCAACCTCAAAAGCCAGCCAAGGTTCCCCTTTGGATTGGTGAAGAAAAGACCTCTGTTTAGTGATAGCCAGCAGGGTGCTTGTGGATCGCTGCCTACTCAGTTACACTATTTGAAGTCCTTCCACTCTGGGAAATCCTACAAGAAGACAGATACCTTCCCTATGCCAGGTTCTATTTTATCAAACTTGGCCAAGGTTTGGTGATCTGGAGAGACGATGGGTACAGGCTGTCCAGGAATGGATCGAGCAAAAGATACTGCTTACGTGAGGCTTAGGTTTTAGGATTAAGGAGAAGGTGCCTTAGGTTCTGAGTGAATTGTAAAAGACCACAGCAGGTCGAGGGACAGTTCCCCTGAAGTCACCCAGACTAATCCTTGGTGAATACATGATCCAGGTCAGTTTTGAAGGCCTGTAGGTCACACACTTAAGGAGCACCTTGTCCTTGTAGTCATCCTACCTCGAATACTCCCTAACCTATTTTCTCAGGGACTAAGAAATGAAGTACCAGAGACCAGGAAACAAAGCCTGCATGGGCACTAAGGATCTCCTGTTCTGTTATTTATGTGTATACGTTTTTTGTCTGCGTGTATGTACATCAAATGTGTGCCAGATGCAGGGGCCAGAAGAGGATGTTGGAAACTGGAGTTAGAGATGATTGTGAGCTGCCACGCAGGTGCTCATACCCACTGGGCAATCCTCCACCACCTCACCCGTTTTAAATTGTACTTAAATACATGTGTTTGACCTCCTTTGGTCCATGATCTGCCCGCCTAGACAGGAGCCGCCTAGCCGATATTTGGCTATTCTGTGGGTTGGCTTAAGGAGACAAAGTCCAGTTTAGTGCAGACCCGCTCCGCGAGGCCCGTCTTGGTGACCTGTTTTACCCACTGTGTACTCCCACTCAGACTAGTTGAAAGACTGGAGACAGTGAATCTGAGAGGACCTCAAAAGGTGAGCTTTCAAGGAAGGGCTACGCCCAGCTTCGCCCAGACCACGCCCGCACCACCACCCTCCTACTTAGTCAAAAGGGCGGCACCCGACTCCAGCCTCGCCCCCCAACGTCACGACCAAGGCCAAGGGGCGGGCTCGACTCTGCGGAAGAGCGAGGATAGACCCAGGCCCAAGCGGAGCTCTCTGGGATAGCTGGCGACTATCAGGTAGCACCGCCGCCCACGGGGACGGTCTGTGGGAGAGGGGCTCTGGTTGCAAGAGGTTCAGCTGGTGGGAGCGCTGCTGTTGATATGAGGACGCTCAGCAAGCGGGGCTGAAGGTCTCCTGGGGAGGGGAGGCTACAGATACTGTGGTCACTGAGCTGCCAGCGTCCACGTCTCCGGGCTGTTAAGGTCCCTATTTCCAGGTTGGAGGGAGCCCTGGGGTTGCTGGGTGCTGGGTTGGTCGCACAGTCGCACAGCTGAGATGACATGATCTCTAGTTTGACACCTAGTCCCGCGCTCGATCAGGATGGGCAGTAGCTCGCTGTCAGAGGACTATCGCCTGTGCCTGGAGCGGGAGCTGCGGCGCGGCCGCGCGGGGGTATGCGGCGACCCCTCGCTGCGCGCAGTGCTCTGGCAGATTCTGGTGGAGGACTTCGACCTGCACGGGGCGCTACAGGACGATGCGCTGGCGCTGTTTACTGACGGCCTGTGGGGCCGAGCTGACCTGGCACCGGCCCTCCGTGATCTGGCCCGCGCCTTTGAGCTCCTAGAGCTGGCCGCTGTGCACCTGTACCTGCTGCCCTGGAGGAAGGAGTTCACCACTATCAAGGTAAGGTGTTTGTGATGCTCCTTCACTCCCTTCCTCGTCCAGGCTGTTGGGGGCTTCAGGCCCTCTTCAGGGGAGGGTTCTGAGCTGAGGGGTCGTGGGCGTGTTGGGATGCATGCCTACGAGAGTCATTCACCTAGAACTTACATGGCTGTCCTCAAAGTAGTCTCACTGCCCTAGTTGCCATGGAAATTCTAGGGTAGACGTGGGTGGGTGAGGGAGGTACTTGATGTCCTATGGTCATCCTAACTCTTCTAGGATGTGGACTGGTGCCATCTGTAAAAGGAGATTGCTAAGACTGGGAAGAGAGCGGCAGATCAGGAACAGCAGGGATCTCGTTCCTGCTTGGGTTCTGGTTAGGTGGCCAGGTCCAGGGCTGGCCTAGTCCTTAGGTCAGATGGCAGACCACCTAGAGGGGGCAGGGCCGCTCTGAGCTAATTTTGAGTGGGAAGGCAATGACGTCAGAAAGCACGTGGGCGAGGTAAACCTCCACTGGTTGTCATGGCAGCGTCTCCCCCTCCACACCCCACCAGCCTGCTGCTCCACGGGGGATACCTGAGATCCCAGGACTTTCATTCATTCTGACAAGCTAGAGGCCCACCCATCAGCCTCAGAGGACAAAGGCAGCCAGGCCAGGCGTGCCTTGACATTGAATAACTAGTTCAGGAATAGTGCTGGGGTGGGGCTGGCAAGGACAGAGCCTCTTAGCTGTGTGGTTTTAGGGGAAAGCCCCTTTTCTCTTACGTCAAGGTGCAAAGCCCTAAGGAGAATGTTCTCGCCTTGCTCCTTGTGTGGAGATGTCCTCTTCCTAAGGGTGCTAATCACAGAAGTGCTCCAAGGATGCCCAGAGCTGGTGTAGATGTTCACACTTAGAAAGACCCATGCCTGCAGGGCAGTGGTGGCGCATGCCTTTAATCCCAGCACTTGGGAGGCAGAGGCAGGCGGATTTCTGAGTTCGAGGCCAGCCTGGTCTTCAGAGTGAGTTCCAGGACAGCTAGAGCTACACAGAGAAACCCTGTCTCGAAAAACAAAACAAAAAAAAGAAAGACAGACCCCACGCTTAAAGCCTCATGCTTTGGTTCCATAGGTAGTTTTGATCTAGAAAGCACATTAGACTTTCTGGAATACTACAGAGTCCTGGGAGGAAACAAGATCAAAGAGAAGGAAGGTCAGAATGTAAGAGGCTGCCTGTCAGTGAGCTACAGTGGAATATCCCTGTAGGCTGAGGCAGGAGGATGGAGAGTTTAGGGTCAAGCTGGGCTATACAATGAGGGCCTTGTCTCAAAAACAAACAAAAACATCAAACCCTAAAGGGCTAGGGCTCAGTGACGCCAAGCTTACTTAGCTTCTCCCTTGGAGGAAGCGATGTCAGACAGCCAGGCTCACTCCAGACAGATGAAAACTGTCAGGGGTGAGCACAAGCTTCAGAAGTGCACCACGGTCAAGGCAGGACGGTCAAGGCAGGACTGGCCCCATGTAGGCTTCGTCAAGAGCACGCCTGACCAGGCCCTTCCTTACAGACCTTCTCAGGGGGCTATGTGCACGTGCTGAAGGGTGTGCTCTCCGAGGAGCTCCTGACGAGAAGCTTCCAGAAGATGGGCTATGTGCGCAGGGACAACCACCGCCTAATGGTGACCACCCCACCCCCTGCCTGCCAGCTGGTCCAGGTGGCTCTAGGCTGCTTTGCTCTTCGGTTGGAGTGTGAGATCCTAGGTGAGGTGCTGACTCAGCTGGGTACGAGTGTGCTACCAGCTGAGGAGCTGCTCCGAGCTCGGAGGGCTAGCGGGGATGTAGCCTCCTGTGTAGCCTGGCTGCAGCAGCGGCTGGCCCAAGATGAGGAGCCACCACCCCTGCCCCCTCGGGGCACACCTGCCACTTATGGGGCCCCGGTGGACCTGTATCAGGACCTGCAGGAAGACGAGAGCTCGGAGGCCAGTCTGTATGGTGAGCCTTCCCCGGGGCTGGACTCACCTCCTGTGGGACTGGCTTATAGACCACCGCTCTGGGAGCAGAGTGCCAAACTATGGGGTTCCGGGGGCCAGCCCTGGGAGCCCCCGGCTGATGACATGCACCGAGCCAGTAGCCCACCATACGGGGCTCTGGAAGAGGAGCTGGAGCCAGAACCCTCTGCTTTCTCCTTCCTCTCTCTGCGCCGTGAGCTGAGTCGCTCAGGGGACTTGGCTCCCCCTGAGTCCCCTTCAAGCCCTGGGCAAGCCAGCCCCCGACACAGGCAGGCAGAAGGAGCAGCATCCTCGGCCTATGGGCCTGCGGTTGAGCCTCTGAGCTACCAGGCCCACAGCTGCTTGAGCCCTGGCAACCTACCCACCCTCTGCTGTGACACTTGCCGCCAGCTGCACGCTACCCACTGCACTGCCCTATCCGCCTGCCGCCCAACTCATTCACTGCGCATACTTCTTGGTGACAACCAGAGGCGCCTGTGGCTGCAACGAGCACAGGTGGATCCCCTGCTCTATGACAGTCCTGGAGCCCGTCCCTAGGCCCAGATGGACCCCCAAGAATTTGGGAGACAGTTTCCATGGTGCTTCTTTTGGAAAAGGGCCTAGGCCACTGGCTGCCCTGGCTCTCCTATTCCCCAGGGGAGTCCAGGCCCTGCAGCTCAAAGAGGGTAGAGCCTTCATGGAAGGCTCTCGCCTGGTGCCATCTCAGCCCTGGTGCAGCAGGCCAGGCTCAATCAACAAGATCCTTCCCTCTCGTCCCTAGCCTCAGGCCCAGATGTGCTGGGTAGAGAAGTCCAGGTTATCCGTGTTACAGTACCCAAACTCAGAAAGAGCCCACCCTATGAACTGCCTGAAGCTCCTACCTGATTCCTGTTGTCTATGACTGAGGACATGGCCCTTTCCACGTGCTGAGAAACCCTCACCCAGGAGCTTGCTCAGGAGCTTGCTCAAGAGCTTGCAAGTGACACAGTAAGATCCTGGAGTTAGCGTTGGGCCATGTGGGAGAGACTGAAGGAACTTACTTAGCTGTGAGGACCCAGTTCACCTCTGCTGTCAGTAAGGAGGCTCGGAGCTGCACAAGCAGTGGGAGGCACACTCCCAGGCAGTGGGGGGCTGTCACCCTCCTCAGCAGGAAAGATTCTCAGCAATCGGCTGCCTACCAGCCAAAGAGGTGAGCATGTACAAGCTACTTCTTGGGCACACAGTTAACCAGGAACAAGTTATACCCTCCTCTCCCACGGGTAACCCAGGACCCCTCATTAGGGGCCCTAAACCACTAATCCTCAGGATAGGGACAGTGAAGGGCTGGGTTTTCATCAACCACTCGAGGCCCAGGCACAGTGATGACCACTTGGCAACACTTTCTCTAGTGACACCCCTCAGCCCGCCTGTTCCTGCTCCTCATGCAGGCCCCAAAGGACGCTGTCCATGTTATGGATTGAGACCCCACAGTACATTAAAGGACTGCCAAACTGTGTACTGAAGGCTTTTTATCTCTCCACCCCTGGAAAAGCCGTCCGCCACCTCTCTCCCTGCTCACCAGTGACAGCCACACCCACCCAGGCGCTCATCCTCACAGCCTTACTTTAAGGCTCCTGCTCCAACTAACCCTTGCTCTCTCCTTCCCTCCTGTATCCAGTCAGCCCTGCCCAGAGTCACTGTAGCCCATCTGTCCCTGGGCAAGCAACAACAGTTTCATCTCCTGGGCCTGCTCATTCCAGACTGGTGCCCAGCTCCATTCCAACACACACTGAATGGGACCTTCAGGGCCCCTCAGCACTAGCTCTGTCCCCCAGAAGTGGGGCCTCACTGACAGACAAGACAGACCAGCACACGGTGCTACAACAGCCCAGTCTATCCTGGGATCCCACTCAGCAACATCCCTGTCCATCATGCCTCTGCATCTGGACACAGAGGAGTATCAGGAAGGGTCAGATGAAGAGCATGGCCAACTGGAGGAGCCAAAGGCCTGTTGGCCTGGAGACCTCCCAGTCGTTGGCTGATGGTCCATGAGGATGTGGAGGGGTGGGCTGGACCCAGTCTCAGGGCGGCATCGTTTGCTCTGGCCCTCAGTGGCAGCTGGGCAGCACGCTTATTGCGGTGGTGGGGAAGGTAGGCATGAGCTCCGGTTCGCATGCTGCAGGAGAAGGGCAGCGTCAGGACGAGCCTGGAGAAGGGGCTCCTGTGGGGCATGCGCCAGCTCACTTAAGCTGGCCTTGACCCATCTGCTCCCATCCTTCTCCCTGTGGAGCCTGCCCTGGGAACCCACCCAATATGGACAAAGAGGGCTTCTCAAGCCCGAGAACCTAAGGTGATCCAGAGAACTTACGCAGCGGCTTCTCCTTGAAGTAGGAACTCTCCAGGCAGTCTCCTGCTGTTGCCCTGGAGAATGACAGTGACCTTTGGCCTTAGAGAGACCCACTTCACTCAAAACATAGCCAAGTTCAACAGCACAACTCAATTTCCAACAAATGGGAACTGGAGACCTAGACACTGTCAGGCAGCGCAGAATGGCTCTAAGACTTAAGGCCACTCAAACTGGACACCTGGCACCTATGGGTGTCTGTGTATGTCTGGGAAGTGGGCCGTCTATGGTATGTGCTGTGAGAAACCATCTTTAAAAGGTCTGTTGAATTGAGATGGCTCAGTGCTAGATTGCTTGCCTAGCATGTACAAGGAAGGCCTTGGCTTCATTCCCAACACCACAAAAGTAAATTAAGGATTTGGGTTGAAGATTTAAGGTGTCCTTCCATCTCTACAGAAGCCAGGGCCCTATCCTCCTGAGGGACAGGGTCCCTATAGGCGAGCTCTGTACCTTTTCTTAGGGTCATACATGAAGAGGAAATTGAGCAGACGAAGTCCAGCCTCTGAGAGCCACGGGAACTTGTGCTTGAGGTTGTTGTAGGGCTGTTTCCTCAAGCTGTACTGGCCGGCCAGCGGCAGCTTGGAGAAACCCTGTAAGAGAGAGGCAGGGGCTGGAGTAACAGAACCACCAGGCATGGATGGGGACTGAGGGTTGTCTGTAACACCCACCGGCCAGATATTCTCACTCGGTGTCCCCAACAGTTGTACAATCAAGTCGATCTGGTGGATCTCAGAAGTGCCAGGGAGAAGGGGCTTATGGGCCAGCAGCTCTGCCAGGATGCAGCCAACAGCCCTGCAGAAGCAGCCGGTCTCTGCTTAGCACCATAGCAACATGCCCATGAAGGAGTAGGCAAATGGCCATAAGGCTCTCCCCCAAGTCTGCAGTGCCTCGTGAGAGCCTGAGGCCCGAGCCAGTGAGCACCCCTGACATGTTCTCACGCCCCCTCCTTTGGTACTGAGGTCAGGCTCATCACCACTGCACCAATCTTGTTCCCCTGACCAGGGCTGACCTCCAGGGCCAGATGACTTGAGGCCCTAGGAGCAGAAACCACTCCTACCACATGTCAATGCTGGTAGTCTGGGTAGTAGTTCCAAGCAGCAGCTCTGGGCTCGGTACCTGCAGACAAAGGCCCATTTTACCTCTGGTCAGCACTTCTCCTTCAGCCTGAGCTCCCTCAGAGTCCCCAGTGGACCTTGGACTACCCTCTACCCTAAGCCCAAGAGAGCCACCATGTCTATCTCGTAAGAACCAATGGATCCAAGCCCACATATGCTGTCATCAGCTTGCTTTCAGATGGCAAAGAACACACAGCTGAGACCACATAAGGATCATGGTGAGGATGTGAAAGACGCCAATGTCCTGCCCTTGGGCACAGCCTCATTCTGCCTTCAAAACAACCACAGAAGGCTGGGCAGTGGTGCCGCACACCTTTAGTCCCAGCGCTCGGGAGACAGAGGCTACAGAGTGATGTCAGAGCAGGCTACACAAAGATTCTGTCTGGAAACCCCCACACCACTCCTCTCCAACTTCATCCCCTCCTCCACCCCAAAAACCTTGCAGAAAGCCACCTTGCCTTCCCGAGGCAGAGCCAGGCTGTTTTTGGCTCTTTAATGTACGATGGCATTGCTTTCAGGTCAGGGTTTCTCATACAGCCCTGGCTGTCCTGGTCTCAACTCAGAGATCTGCCTACCTCTGCCTCCCGGGTGCTGGGATTAAAGGCAGCACCGCTGTGCAGCACAGGATGGCATTTCATCTGAACAGAGCAGAGGTCTTGAAGCCACTGAACCTGTGTCCCGTGCAGTTGCCTAGACGCAGGCGTCAGCAGTGTGTGCACACCCACACAGCTCTGAGACTCTCAAGGCCCCTTTGAAGTATCTGCCTCAACATAAAGGACACTGTGGAAGAAATCCCCACGGGCCACCATGGCTCTAAGGAACTCACCAGAGGGTAACAACCTTGGGAGTCATTGGCTTTACTGGAACGCCATAGGCCCGAGCCAGGCCGAAGTCGGCTGCAGCAGAGGGCGAGAGAAGAGATTATCACTCAGTGAGGACAGACGAGCTGCGGCCTGGAAAGGGAACTGGACTAAGGTGGCCTGGGGCTAGGAAGACAGACAAGTCACCTCTGGTTTCCAGAGCCACGCTGACATCCCCACCTCCACATACCCAGGGTCAGCACCCGGCACCCACCTGTCTTTACACAGCCCTTGTCTGTCATGAGCAAGTTGGACACCTTCAGGTCCCTGGGTCACAAAGAAAACAATGGTGAGTTCCCAAAGAGCAACCAGGCTGTCACCACAGCCCGACACACTTCCCTGGCTCACCACAGCCCGACACACTTCCCTGGCTCACCACAGCCCGACACACTTCCCTGGCTCACCACAGCCCGACACACTCTCTCCCTGGCTCACCACAGCCCGACACCTCCCCCCTCCCCTGGCTCACTACAGCCCGACACACTTCCCTGGCTCACCACAGCCCGACACACACTTCCCTGGCATTTAACTGGGGCCTTCTAAAATCAAGGCGCACAGAGGCCAGGTCGCCTTCACCCATGTCTTGCTACAGCAGCCCCAGCACAAAGGTCAAACAAGTGGGCCCCATGGCTCACAGGCATCTCTGAGACAGCAGCTCCTGGCCTAAGACTTTGGGTGGGCGTTCTCTATGAAGGCTTCTGGCTGCTGCCTTCCCACCCACCCACCTTCTCCTTCTCAGAGAAGTGAAGGCTGATTAGACTTGTTTGATCTAAGAGTCTTGCCTGGGAACAGTTAGAGATTTCTACTGGGTGTCTGCTCCTCTCATGACTCTATTTGGAATGAGACACTGTGGGACACCACGGCTATTCCTGACCCACTCCCTTCCACCCCTCAGACATCCCCAGCAAGCCTTCCTCCTGGTTGCCCCTGCCCACCTGTGGATGATGAAATTTCTGTGCAGGTACTGAAGGCCACGGAGCACCTGTAGCATGATGCATTTGACCTATGAGGAGGCACAGGTTGAAGAGCTTTGATGCACTGCCTGGAGGTCACCAGCAGCGTCCAGAGTGTGGCTGTTGCTATGTCCTGCACAACTAAGACAGTACTGTAGCAGACTTATTGTACATACATGAACATGTATGTAGTGCACATGTTTGCGTGCAGTGTATGTGTGCATATGCGTACATTAGTCTACAAAGAGGCTGACATCAAGTGTCTTCATCATCTGCTTTCTGTGTTATATATGGTGGCAGCATCTTTCATTTGATCCCAGGGCTGACCAAAGTTAGCTGCTCTACCTAGCCAGCCGGCCTACAACTTACCCTGGGATTCCAGGCAGGCTACCATACCCTCCAACATTTATATGGGTGTCAGGATCCAAACTCCCACCCCATGCTTGCATGCACACATGCGCTTTCCCCTCTGAGCCATTTCTCCAGTCCCCTTTTCCTTTTCAGTGGTCTGTCACATGGACTGAGAAGACCTGGGGCCGACAGGCCTGTGCAACGGATGCTGTGCCCGAGGCACTGGGTAACTCCATCCATTTCCCATCCATGTCCGGCTGTCACATTCAACACAGCTATCCACACCTGGGCCTCCGAGAAGGGTGTTGGCATATTTTCCAGTAGGCTGGCCAGATCTTGTTCACAGTAACCCATAACCAGGAAGATGCTAGACAGAAGAATGAGAGAACACGTGACATCTTCTGTTTTCTCCCTAGTAGGTAACGAGGTCTGTGTGCCCAAGGTGGGAAGGTTAGCCCTGGGACACGGACCCTTTTGTGTGGGATAGACTCAGGAAACCACACACCTCTCCAGGTGGTTGCCCACAACCACCTCCTTCAGCTCCACAATGTTCGGATGGCGGAGACGCAGGAGCAGTGTGATCTCACGCAGGCTGCTGATGGGAATGCCTGTAACCACAAGTGCCCAGTGAGCTCACACGGACACCACACATCCTGTCCTCCCGTCAGGGACAATTACGGTGACACCAAAACCGCTTTTGCTCTTGCATTCATTATGGATACAAGGCGAGTGAGCAGGGCTACTGGCGGATGTGGAGGGTGACAGTGACCTCCCCAGAGGATGGGGCAAAAGGGTTTGGAGAGAATGTACAATTTTATAGCTGGCCAAGGTGACGGAGGTCTGGAAGGGCCCAGGGAGCTCGGGTTCCGGCTGCAGTGACAGGCTGGGCTGGCCCCTAACTACAATGCACATGGCCTCTGCAGAGTTCAGTCCTGAGAAACCTCAGGTGGCCTGTGCTTTCATTCTCCTCCCTGCTTGGATGCCCCAGGCCAGCGGGGTGGTCCTGCATCCTGATCCCAGCTCACCATCTTTCTCTTTGTCCATCCGAACCTTCTTCAGGGCAACAATCTCATCTGTCTGGGTGTCCCGGGCCCGATCTGAAACAGGAGCACATGTGCAATGGGGTTGACCTCAAACGGTCACAGCCCCACCTGGCCACCTGGGAGCCTCTCCTCAGAGTTTACTGAAATGCTCTTTCTTTTCTGACGATGTAATGTCCAACAAAACTCGGTCCTTCCTCCATGCCCAGGATGTGAGCTGGGAGTTCTCATTTGAGCTGGGTTGGGAGTTTCCAGTTTTGCTCTTGAGCTAAAACCTGGCCGTCAGCAGCTCATGTGGAGAGAAGCTCTCCCATATAGCCTATTGGTCTAAGTTCACCTGTGCAAGATTCCAGTACCAATGAAGGTAGTCTATCTAGGGGGAAAAGACTTATTTCATAACGGCTTACAAAGCATTCTGTTGGCTTGTGCAACTTCCAAATACTTGGCCAAAGCCTCACAGCTATGGAGCTGCGAGGAGCTTTCTCGGAAGTAGTACATTTTACTGGTCAGTTAGCTCTACTCCACAGTTACACATCTGGATTGCTGGCATTAGCAACCTGATGCTTATGTTTAAGGATCACACCAGGGATGGACATTTGGGAGCAAGCTCTGGTCTGGTGTGGAGTAGAGAGCATGAGCCTCCCAGGCCCGACAGAGCCTTGTCTTGAACACTCACACACGATGCCGTAGGTGCCCTCGCCAATACGGTTCAGCTTCTCAAACTCCTTAACGCTTCGGCATCTTCCCAGCTGAAAGAGAGAGGCCGCCAGTGTGGGGATCAGGAAGCTAACAGCACAAGTGATAAGTCTCACCCTTACCTAGCACTGAGAAACCTGCTTGCATCCTGCTTACTAAACAGAAAGGCAAACACGTATTTGGAATTTTCTGATGAGCAAAGGAGATGGATACCACTGGAATCACTTTGAAACGCTGAAGCATACTGAAGATGGCCTAAGCACTCCCTCCAATCCCGTGTTCCAGATGTTTGCTGTCTAGTAACAAATGGCTGCAAGCCATGGACACAAACACCTCTGTGCAGGAGAATCTAGCCTCCAACACGGAGTCACAACGTTTCATGTGTGAGGAAACCTATCCAGGGGTAATCATTTGTGGGATGTGGGAAGGGGCTTCTAGACAGAGGGAAGCTAGCTGATCTTCATCCTTTTGCAGGCTGGGATGAGGGGCAGGTGAGGTAACGAAACAGAACAGTTAGCCCACTTATGGGCAACAGCTTCCTCTACAATTTTAGGAGTCAGAG
The DNA here is from genome assembly GCA_021653895.1 of Mastomys natalensis. NCBI lineage: Eukaryota > Metazoa > Chordata > Mammalia > Rodentia > Muridae > Mastomys > Mastomys natalensis. Next base: position 144,437 of record JAJTUV010000412.1, read on the forward strand.
AAATAGCTTGCTTGCGTGAGCACAGTATTCTGGGGTCTTATTTGGGAGTCTGTAACCGAATACATCTTCATGGTGCAGTGCCTTTATAGGTGGATTAACTAAGCATTTCTTGGATATAGAAGGACCTCAGCAAGGTCCCTTCTCTTAACAAAGAGAACAAATGTCAACTCTTCTATAAAGTTCTTACAGAATATACTCCTTTTTCCAAAATCTCCACTATTTTGTATCTTTGCTTACTTTTGAGTCCAGGTCTCACTCTGTAACCCAGGCTCCCCTCCAACCTGGAATGACCATCCTGCCTCAACCCCTTGACCGGGATTACAAGTGCGGACCACCACGCAGGACTCTGACATCTTTGACTTAAGGAACTAACCACTGGAAACGTGCATTTTCTTCCCCTTTAAGAACGGATTTCGCGCCGGGCGGTGGTGGCGCACGCCTTTAATCCCAGCACTTGGGAGGCAGAGGCAGGCGGATTTCTGAGTTCGAGGCCAGCCTGGTCTACCGAGCGAGTTCCAGGACAGCCCGGACTACACAGAGAAACCCTGTCTCGAAAAAACCAAAAAAAAAAAAAAGAACGGATTTCGCTACCTCAACTTCCAGCGCAGTGCTCTGGGGGCACTTAGTTAATGTGCCTTGGCCTCGCAAAGCATAAACAAAAAGTTAAAACATACGTGGGCTGCTGCAAAAACCCCTTCCCATCAACTAACTGTCCGCTGGAGCCGAAATCGGCGCCCCTGAGGTTCCCCTTCCGCATCACACAAAAGGGACGATACAGGAATGTGGGTCCCGCGAGGTGCCACCGGGAACCTCCCACTCTTCCCACGCGAGGCCGCACCCCCTCGGTCCCACCCCGCCCCCAGCCTGTGGGCTGCGGATTTCTGCGCGCGCCGCGGCAAAGAGCCCCGGAGCGCTGCGGTCTGGCCCTGCCACGCGGCGCCGCGCGAGTGGCACCCCGTCGCACCCTGTGTTCTGGAGGCACGGTGAAGAAACCTTCCTTACGGATACACTTCAGTCGGATCTGATCCGACTCCAACTCCACCTCCGCCATGCCCCAGCCGGTGCCGCCCCGCCGCCCTCGGCCAGCGCGCAGGCGTAACGCCCCTCGGCGCAGGCGCATAACGTACTTCCGGTTTGTCCTGGACTTGGCCAACGCCTAAACCTCTCGTGGGGAGTAGGGTCTGCCCTGGGCTCAGAGGTTCCGGCCTCTTTTCGGCGTTAGATTAAGACCTAATTGCACTACCTGCGGAAGACTCACGTTGGTCTTCTTCAGCTAGGAGAAAATGCTTCTCTTTCCTGTTTCCCATTTAAGTGAGACCAATTCCAGCGATCTCTTCCAGGAGACTACCACAAATGAGCTATGCTTTCTCATAGTGGTTGGGTACATTATTCCCCGAAAGCTGGATCTTTGGGAACCCAGTCCTTCCTGAGGCCAACCCCGTTCCCATCACTAGCCAAGGACAAGACAGAAGGAAGCCTTGTACAGCCTCGCCATCCTACACGAGAAAATAAAGAGCTACATTTCCTGCTCTTCCTTGCCACTCCACATTTGTCTGCCTGAGTTGGGGAGAGTTGTTTGGTTCTGAGCACAACTAGGAATTAATGTACTGACCACTGGAGAGCAACTCTAGCCCAAGTGGATCTACGAGGCTGCACTCAGCTCTTTTACTGTGTAATGGAACGCAGAACACCGATTGGCTCTGATCCTCTGTGGAGGGATTTTTATAGATTAGGAAGGTGAATGTTGCTGCTTCTAAATGGCCAGAGTGCAGGCTCGTGTGGGTACCGTGCTTGGGTTAATGCTAAGCATTAGTTGGTGTTTGGACGTCGTGGCATATGCCTGTAATCATAGCACTCTGGAGACTGAGGCCTGAAGGTTCTGGGTTCAAAGCTAGAATGGGGTGTATAGCCTATTTCAAAACAAAAGAAGGTTTTCAGTAGCGTCTCAATAGTAAATCATAAATAATGATACTGTAAGATTTCTAACAGATTGTTTGCCATTTTACATTTCTTTTTAACTTTGAAATTGTTTTCCAATGGGCACACTGTCACACACCTGTAATTGCAGCCGTCAAGAGGCTGAGGCTGCGTGTTCAAGACTGTCCTGGGCTATATAGTAAATTCCAGTCCAGACTGGATTGGATATGAGACCCTATCCCTGTCTCAAAAACAATCAAGCTGGGATTGCAGCTCAGTGGCGGAGCACCTGCCTAGCATTGTGTGAAGTCCTAGGCTCTCTACTTAGCACTACACACAAATCATTTTTTAAAGTTACTGGCTTACAGACAGTTCCAGTAGCCTCCTCCCAGGAACCCAGCAACAGCTACCTAGCAATAGCTTACGTCATCATCTGCCATCATGAGAGACCCGGGCCTATACAAGGACGGCTGGCACCTCAGCTCTCTTTCCATCTCCTATTCTCTCTCTCTTCTTTCTCTGTCCCTTTGTGTTCCCGGCTGGCCTCCTCCCTTCTCTTTCTCTCTTCCTCTCTTTCTGTCTTCCTCCCACCCCCCACTTTCTTTGGCTCTGCCTCTTCCCTGCTGCACTCCACTTCCCAGTAAACTTTCTTTATAGTAGGCCTGTGGCATTGTGTGATTGTTCAGTGGGAATCCTCATCATGGGCCTGCCCAGGGGATCCTTCCTGTCGCATTATACCACATTATAAAACACAACAAAATTCATTTATGTGTATGAAGGTGTGTGTGTCTGCATGTATGTAGACATACATGCATACTGTCAGGCCTGCAATTATACACTAGATAAGGTAGTATGTATTTTATACACTAGCTGGTACAATGTATAGAAACTGCTGGCATGTGTTATAAGCAGCAGATCCCCTCACCCTAGTACAGGAGAAGGTTGTGTCTGTGATCCTGGTGGCCATACCACTGTCTCTGGTTAGCCCACAGAGGCCAATTTTGTCTCATAGCCAACATGGATGGCATTCTTAGTGGTCCTTCGCTATAAAGACCCTTCATCCACGGGTCCAGAAGACAAGACAGCATTCATAAGCTACTGCCAAAGTCCCCAGTGCCCCACTGCCCTCCTCACCTCCAGGACACATTACATTCTTTTGCATCAGTAACAAGTCTCAGAACAAGCCAGGATCCCACCAGCCCTGGGTCTCCTCTGTTCTTGAATTGGGGGTGTGGCATTTACTGACGTTCAACTGCACCCACCTTCAGATGCAGATGAGTAGAGAGGATTTTAAATGCCCCCGAGTCACCCTGTGAGCATCCACCTGCTGTCTAGGACTCCACAGCCAGCTATTTCCAACACACATGCCAGTCAGACCTTCAGGACCTCCAGATTTACTCTCTGAGCCAGCCACCCTCTCCCCATCAAGCTGAAACTGACTTTGGGAAAGCCAGTCACTGAGACAGAACTTCAAAGACTGGAGACAGATGGGCTTTCAGCCACAGCTCAGGGAGGGGTGGCCCTTCTGTCAGCTTAGCTGAGACTCGGGTCACAGTAAAGGACCACAGCTACCGAGAGCTCTCGTTTTTCTGTGTTGTGAGACTCGGGTCACAGTAAAGGACCACAGCTACCGAGAGCTCTCGTTTATTCTGTGTTGTGTACATCATAGGCTGCTATTGTGCTGGGGCTCCTGTGTCGGTAGTAAGGGCCCCAGTTGGCGTGCTCCCGAATGGTCCTCTGTTCTTCACTGTCAGGGATGCCATAGCTGATTAGCGTCTCGTTTGAAGCCCGGGTGATAATGATCTGTGGGATGACACTCCTCTTCTTGCTTGACCTGTGCTTTGTCTCGGTTTGTCTAGAGGGAAGAAAACAACCGTCCAATTAGTGGGTGTGGGGAAATGGTTTCCACAATCAAGACAAAGCCAGTCTTAGCTCACAGTACAGGGAACAGATTCATGGCTGCAAGAAAAACAAAACAAACAAGCAAACAAAGGAAAACGCTGTGTGTGACTCAGATCGGCAGGCTCAGGGGGTCAGGCTATGCGCACTGGATATACTCGTGCAAGGCAGAGGCAGAGATGACTACGTTTCATGAACTGCAAGACGGCTTCAGGGGGGACAAGCGCAGGACACTGCATTCTGTTAGTCTTTAATACAGACAAGCTAGGATCCCACCAATCCTGAGGCCTCTGGGTTCTTCAACTTAACAGTTCTCACCCTGGTCTTTTCCCAGACTTGAGGGTGTGCCATTTACTGAAAAGTCCAACTACACATCTTCAGAAGCAAATGAGTAGAGTGGACTTTTTAAAAGATTATTTTATTTATTTATTTTACATGTATGAGTGCTCTATCTGCATGTACATCTGCATGCCAGAAGAGGGCATCAGATCACATATCACGTGGTTGCTAGGAATTGAACTCAGGACCTCTGGAAGAGCAGCAGGTGCTCTTAACCTGTGAGTCATCTCAGAGAGTTTAAAAACTCACAGGGAAGATTTGAAGTGTCCACCTGAGTCACAGTGTGCGGTGGTCACCTGTTGTCTAACACTGCACAGCCAGCTGTTTCCAATGCACTCTCGCTAGGCAGAGCAAAATATATCAAGATAATTGAAAAGTTTATGAGTCCTCTTAATTAAAAATGATGACGAGGTGTGGTGGTGCACACCTGTAGCCCCAGCATTTGGGAGGCAGAGGCAGATGGACATCTGTCAGTTTGAAGTCAGCCTAGTGAGTTACAGGACAGGAAGGGCTAGGGACAGAGATCCTGTCTCAAAAAGGAAAAAAAAAAAAAAAACTAAACAAACAAACAAACAAAAAAAAACCTACAAATAAAAAATAATACTACATGTAGAGTCAGGAGTGGTGGGTGGTATACACTTTTTGTCCAGCACTTGAGGAAGCAAAGGCATGCAGATCTCTACTAGTTCAAGGCCATCTCGATGTACATACAGAGTTCCAGCCAGCCAGGGGTATATAGTGAGATCCTGTCTCAAAATATTGACTGGTACAATCATACCAATCACACATGAGGTCCTCAACTCCCACCACACAAAATCGTATAGACAAAAATAGCTGGGTGTGGTAGCATATGCCTTGAATCCCAGCACCCTTGTCTACACAGTGAGTTTCACAGGCCAGCCAGGGAAACATAGGAAGAGCCTGTATCAATCAACCAATCAGACTGGCCATGGGCCTTACCTGGAGCCTTCCCCTGTTAACTATTCACAGTACTGGATGGTCAGAGATGCACAGCTGGACAATGAACAGAGAGTGAAAATCACCAGAATACAGGTTGTCTCCATCAAATCCTCCCCTCGGGGCTCAGATAACTGCAGAGAGGAAAACCCCTAAACACAGCAGGACTGCTGGACATACACGCTCCCAGAGACTGGCACACAGCCCGCATGGGTCTGAACCTGTTGGAGGTCTATCACTGAGAGAAGTAGGCACATGTCACAACCTTAATGAGATGTGACTTAATCAGAATCTATTTCTATTTTCTATCTATAACTGCTTGCAAATGAAAAACGACTTTTCTGCAGCAGAGGCTACTGGACATGCAGCCCACGCCTAAGGCCGTGCAGTAGATGGCGAACACAAAACTCAATGTCTGATTTTGGAGATTCTTTGTCCCAGAATGCTTTGTCAGGGCTTTTTGTTTATATATTATGGTTTTTAGTTTTGTGTTTTATGAGATTTCTGTGTGTGTCTCTGCGTCTATGTATGTTTCTGGAGCCTTTTCCCTTGGCTCTCTTCCTTCTGTTTGTTTTGTTCTATTCTGGTTTGTTTGCTTTCATTTTATCTAATTTTATTTTATTTTTTGGATTCCTGTTTGTATCCTAATGAGAAAGAGGAAGAAGGGGTGTGAACTTGGGTGGGTGAGGAGGTGGGGGTGGGCCTGGGAGGGATTGGGGAAGGAGAAATCAGGATCAGAATATATTGTATTAAAAATAATTTTTCAGCCAGGCGGTGGTGGCTTACTCCTTTGATCCCATCACTTGGGAGGCAGAGGCAGGCAGATTTCTGAGTTCGAGGCCAGCCTGGTCTACAGAGTGAGTTCCAGGACAGTCAGGGCTACACAGAGAAACTCTTGTCTTGAAAAGACAAAAAAGACTCTGTGTGTGTGTGTGTGTGTGTGTGTGTGTGTGTGTGTGTGTGTGTGTGTGATGTATATGTAATATGTGTGTATATGTGTATATGTATAATCCTAGCACTCTAGAAGCAAAGTCAGGCAGATCTCTGTGAGTTCAAGGCTAGCCTCGTCTACAGAGTGAGTTCCAGGGCAGGACAGCCAGGGCTACACAGGAAAACCTTGTTTTGAAAAACAAAACCAAAAACAGCCACAAAAATAATAAATGTTGAGTCTATGCCTCTCTGCAGTCCCCATCTTTTGTGTGGCCAACTCCATTTGATGTACATAGATTATTTTTAATTTTTATATATGTTGTGGCATTTGTTTCTCTCCCCTTTCGTGTGTGTGTGTGTGTGTGTGTGTGTGTGTGTGTGTGTGTTTTCCCATTTGCTATCACCAGTGCCTTTAGGCAATTTAGGGAGGGTTTCTTTATTTTAGGAGGGTTTATTGTCTCGTAGATTAGGAGGGAAACAGTCCATCATGTCTGGAAGTATGGCCTCCAGAGCATGAGGCAGTCATGCATGCAGCACACATGTATCATGTGCCTTACGTAGTTAACCCTCTCTAGAAACTTCCTCACACCCAGGCCCGGAGTTTAGTCTCCTGGGTAGTTCTAGTTCCTTTCAGGTTGACAGTATGAACCACCACAGCTTTACTGGACAGAAGCAGAACCTCTGGATCAAACTGTATGCTTTCGAATTGTGGTAAATATCAAATTGACTGGAAGAAGGAGACTTGGTGGCACACATGCCTGGAATCTCAGCCAGCCCAGGTTACCTAAGAGACCCTTCCACTATGCTAGACTTCATGCTTGCCACACTTAAAGTCCCGGCTCAATCTCCAGCAAATATCAATTTATGCTTCCGCTAGAAGACTAAAGAGAACCGTGTGTGGCAGCTAAGGAGGCACAGACATGAACGTCAGAGTCCAAAGCCGCCCTTCATTATATTATGGGAAGTTTTTCTTGTTCTCTTTTTTCTGTGAGGTTTTTTGTTTCATGAGGCAGTTTCTCTGTGTAGCCTTAGCTGTTCTTGGACTCGCTCTGTAGACCAGACTGGCCTCCTCTGACTCGGCAATCTGCCTGCTTCTGCCTCCCAAGTGCTGGGATTAAAACTGCCCAGTTTAGCCGGGCAGTGGTGGCACAGGCCTTTAATCCCAGCACTTGGGTGGCAGAGGTAAGTGGCTTTCTGAGTTTGACGCCAGCCTCGTCTACAGAGTTCGTTCCAGGACAGCCAACGCTATACAGAGAAACCCTGTCTCGAAAAACAAAACAAAACAAACCCCAAAAAAGTATTATCTAAGAAAATACTCTCTTTTGTTAACTTATAAAACATTTTATGCATTTTATTTAATGTTTTGTGGTTTGTTTTGTGACATTTTCTTCCTTGAGATGGCCTCACTCTATAGCCGAGACTGGTCTGGAGCCCATAATTTTCCTGCCTTAGCCTCTCCAGTGCTGGAATTATGGGTAAGAGTAACCATGCTCAGCTCTTTTGAATTTTAATTCCTTTAAAAAAATTTTTTTAAGCCAGGCAGTGGTGGTGCACACCTTTAATCTCAGCACTTGGGAGGCAGAAGCAGGCGGATTTCTGAGTTCAAGGCCAGCCTGGTCTACAGAGTTCGTTCCAGGACAGCCAGGGCTACACAGAGAAACCCTGTCTTGACAAACGAAAAAAAAAATTCTTTTTAGTTTTATGTACATGTGTGTTTTGTCTGCACGTATGTGTACCATATGTGTGGCCTGGTACTTGTGCAGGTCAGACAAGGGCATCAGACCCACAGGAACTAGAGTTACAGGTATGTGTAAGCCACCACGTGGGTGCTCAGATTCAAACTCAGTTCATCTGTCTGGTAGAGCAGCCAGTGAGAGCTCTTAACCACCGAGCCATCTCTCCAGTCCTTACTTTTCTTGTTTAAAGGTGGTCGGTGTGTGTGTGGGCGTGCGCGCGTGCGAGCGTGTGTTGTCTCTGAATGCAGATATGTGTGTGCCAAGGCACATCAGTTCTCTCCTGTGACATCATGGGCTCTGGGATTCCAATTCAGGCCTATCTGAAAGTGCCTTTACCCCTTGAGCCATATTTCTAGTCCCTAATTTTCAGTTTCTTCATTCAAATGGTCTTAATTTGTTTGTTTCTTTGTTTTTCGAGACAGGGTTTCTCTGTATAGCTCTGGCTGTCCTGGAACTCACTCTGTAGACCAGGCTGGCCTCGAACTCAGAAATCTGCCTGCCTCTGCCTCCCAAATGGGATTAAAGGTGTGCACCACCACTGCCCAGCTGCCTGTAACTTTTTAGAAACATTCTAAATTGTATTTTGTTTGCACCTGTGGCAGGGGCCACGTGTGCCATGCTGCAGGTGTGTAGGACAGAGGACAACTTTTTGTTGTTTTCTTTCTTCTCCTGTGTGGGGTCCAGGGACTGATCTCAGGTGGTCAGGCTTGGCACACCTAGCCATCCTCCCCACCTCTGCCTGTGACTTTTTAAAGGCCTCTGTGGTTAGGTTGGGTATGCCCGGACAATCTCTGTTTCGATTAGGTTAAAGTTGACTAAACCTAGCCACAGCAACAGCATTTCTTCCTTTGAGGTAGTTCTACCCTACTCAAGGAGAGATCACACATGGTGTTCAATAGAGGACAGGGCTTGGGAGATTGTACCACACTGTCAAACCACCTTCAAGAGGGACAGGTACTTCTAGCTTGGCGGTGGTGGTGCACTCCTTTAATGCCAACACTCAGGAGGCAGAGGCAGGTGACAGCCAGGACTATACATAGAAACCCTGTCTCAAACAAAACAGAAGAGGCAGAGTGGAGAGGAGAGAGAGAGAGACTTCTACAATGTCTCAGATCATACCTTATCTGAGATTTGAGAGGTTTCCCTGGCCTCTAAGATATGTTGCTTTTACACTGTTTGTTTGTTTGTTTGTTTGTTTGTTTGTTTTGAGACAGTCTCATTACGTGGCCTAGGTGGTGTGACACTTGGGATCTGTCTGTGTCAGCTTCAAGAACACTGGGATTACAGGCATGAGCCAACAAACTGCAAATGATTTTTCACTGTTTTCAGGATTTTTTGAGTTTCATAGTTTTTTTTTGAGTTTCATTTGTTTTGTTTGAGATGGGGTCTCTATACTGATCTGGAACTCAAAGAGATTTTCCCCTGCCTCTGCCCCATAACTGCAGAGACTGCAGGTGCTGCATCTCCATGTATGGTCATAGCCTTCAATCTCTCTTAGTGATGCCTTTCTTTCATTCAAGACTTGGAAAGATGCTCCTCACTGAGAAATAAAATTCAATTAGCAGAGCTGACGATTCTCCTTCTTCTACCTCCCAAGTGCTGGGATTCTGAGCCTGCAGCACCAGAAATGGTCTGGACAGCACTGGTGGAGCCCACGGTATACAGTCTACCCACTGTGCTACATGCTCAATCTCCACGTTTTGTTTTCTGACACAAGTTCTCCCAATGTAGTTCTGGCTGGCCTGGAACTCCCCATTTACACTGAGCTAGCCTCAAGCTCACCAGTGATCCACCTGCTTCCTGAATGCTGGATTAGAGGTACACACCCAACCGCAACCTAAGTTTACTGTTAAATATTGTGTGTGGTTATTTTGGCTGGGTGCATGTCTGTAGAAGCTATAAAGGGTATGGGATCCCCTGGAACTGGAATTACAGATAGTTACAAGAGGCCAAGTGGTTGCTGGGAATTGAACTCAGGACTTCTCAAAGAGCAGCCCGTGCTCTTAACTGCTGAGCCATCTCCAGCTTACCACCAAGCACCTTTTATATTTACTCTTATTCTTGTGAAATAATCTGTGTATGTCAAGAGGCTGCACACATCTCCTTTAAAGTATCAATTCTCCAAGCAGAACTTACACAGCCCTGCCCCTTTCCGCTGGTGCTTTGTGTCAGCGTTATTGTACACTTACCACACACACGCACACACGCACACACGCACACATGTACACACACAATGCACACACGAACGCACATAAGTACACACACACACACACACAAGTACGTGCACATTCTACTTATTCTCCATCTTCTATAATTGGTCTGCTTTTCTTATACTGGACTAGAACAATTAAAACAATAACATTTTATATCTTTAAACTTTTTTATTTTTTTAAATATTCATAAATTCAGACACTTGCAAAAGCAGCAAGAAGTGGCCCCATGTTCCCTTTACACAGTTCCCCCAGTGGTAGCACCTTATATTAGTACAGTATCAATCCAGGAAATTGACATTGACCCAGTGAGTGCACAGCCATGTGCCCATCTATGTACAGGGAGCAGCCCCATCTGCATAGCACACAGGCCTCGTCCAGCGGAGCCCCCTTCCTGATGCCCCTGTGCCCACACCCGTCCTCCCTGTTCCTTTAACCCTAACACCTAACAACCAAATCTGTTCTCCACCTCCCTAGTGCTGTCATTCGGAGACCGTTCCTAAGGGAGTCCCACAGAATGTGAGACTGTGGGGGTTGCTGCTTTTACTCAGAGCACTTAGCTTTTGCTTTTTATTAGTGCTGGAGACAGAGCCCAGGGCCTTCGGCGTGCTAGGCATCTGCTCTGCCACCGAGCTATGCCGCAGTCCACACGGCGGTCCATGATCAACTGTTCATTATCATCATCTAATATCCAAACTGGCTGTGAAGACGACCGGCTCAGGTCGACACTCTCTGGTTCATTGAAAAAATCCCCTTTTTATTATTTTAATTTTGAAGTATGTGTGTGTGTCAGATTATGAATTTGTGCATGAATGCAGTGCTCACAGAAGTCACACACAAGATGGCATCTTTCTCTTGGAACTGAAATTAAAGGTGGCTGTGAGCTACCCAATATGGGTGCTCAGAACTGAACGCAGGTCCTCTAGAAAAGCAGTGTAAGCTCTCAACCACTGAGCCACCTCTCCAACTGCTTCTCTGTCTTTTCTGTGCTGAAGGAATTGGGTCATGTGGGGCACAGAAAGTTCAGCATTGTAGAATAGGCTGGTAGTACATCTGTGGTGTCCTAATCTCTCTGTATATATTTGTGGAATTTTCAATGTAAAAATACCATAAGCATATAGATACAGTATGTATAGACTAACATACCCTAGCTACAAGCTTCCTTTTTTTTGGAAACAAAACAAAACAGGGCTTTAGTATGTAGTTCAACCTGCTGGAAGTGCGCTACCCTCCAGCCCTGACCTTCTGAGGTTGAGGATTACAGGAGTGCTCTGGAAGTCATACAGAATTTCCTCTCTCCACCACCATTTACCCCCTGATCTGAATATTACTGTTGTGTGACAACCGACTCCAAGCCCTCTTAACTTAAAACAACGTGGTTTTCATTGTTCTGGGTCAGGGACTCAGTACAGGATTCCCTAGGCAGTTCTCACTTGAAGTCCTGTGGTAGGTCCAGTTGGATTATTTCCAGGTGTGTCCTCTGAAGACTTATCTGGGCCGCAAGTGCTGTTGACAAGAACAGGTTGTGAAGCCTCAAAGGCCAGAGCCTACAGTCACCTAATGTACACTCAAAGGTCCAGCCCAGAGTTCCCAACTATGGTGCAACCCAGGGCCTCAGCAGCTCGGAGGTGGGCAATTATGGGTCACTTTGCGTGTGCGTGTACCATGTGCATATCTGGTGCCCACAGAGGTCAGAAGGCACTGGTTCCCCTGAAGCTGGAGTTACAAATAGCTGTGAACTACCAAATGGATTCTGGGAACTGAACCCAAGCCCTCTGTAAGAGTAGCAAGTGTTCTTAACAGTTGAGTCAACTCTCCAGGGTATCACGAAGCCCAGGCTGGATTTGAACACTCCATGTAAAGACAGCTTCCCCTGAACTCATGTTCCTCCTGTCTCAAGTGTTAAGATTCCAGGCATGTGCTACCTTGCCTGGTTTATGGGGTGCTGGCGAAGGAATCCAGCATTCATGCTTCTTGTACGGTAGGCACTCTCCCCGGGGCTTTGAAAACACAGGGTCTCACAATGTTGCCCAGGTTGGGCTCACATGATCCTCCTGCCTCAGTCTCCTGAGTAGCTGGCACTATAACTCCATGCTCAACCTGTTGGGTTTTACAGTCATTTCCAAATGGGCATGACAGCTCATACACTGCTGGATGCTGCAGCAAAGGGACCGTGAGTTCAAGGCTTTCATAGAGAGAAAGTCATGATGTCTATGGACATTTACACCTGACTTCATCTGACATCACGCTTTGAGGCTCCCTCCAGGGTCGCATGTGTCAGTGGCTTTGATCCTATGATGGTCGAGCCTGCCCCGCCATCTTTTCTTGACACCAGACTCACTTGGTTTATCTTCATGTCCACCTGCTTTTCCTCCCAATGTGACACCGTGTGACAGGTCACATTCAAATGGGTAGCTCCTTGCTGGCAAAGGCCTTGTCTACCCTGATACCTCATGGCTCCTCCGGCACTTCACAGACATGTAGGACTGAACCCATCTTAGAGAGGTTGGGCAGATGAAGCCTACCTCAGAAAGATTTCCTTGCCAATAGCAAGCAAAGCCCCAAATCTCTTAAGAGTCAGCGTGGTCTTGTGTGCCTGGGATGCTGCAGCCTTCCAGATCCCTTGGCACTGGGAAGGAAGACGTCCCTGATGTTGAAGGTGGCACAATGGAGCACAGAGTCCTTGATGCTGATGCTACGCTGTGCAGTAAACACGGTGGTCGCCATCTCTGGCCCTTCTTTGGTGAGACATCAAACCACAAGGTGACAAAATCTCGTTTAGTTGGCTTTTCTGTAATCAGCTAAAAGCACTCTGAGGGACAAGGATCACATCACAAACCTCCCTAGGTCTGTAGCCTCTGCATAGCCTTCTAGCCTCAAATGAGGGGCCCCTAAGCAGTCAGACCGCTTTCCAAGTCTCAGCACCTGGATTTCAAACTGCCCCCTGCTGTGCACTGAAGTCCCATGGGTACCTCAACCTCTTTCTCATCTGAGAGGAGGGCTACTCTTTCTACCTCCAATCCTTCTCAACTGTCTTCCGCTACTGCGCCTCTGGATTCTACTAGATTACAGCAGTGAGCTTGGGGTAGGTCCTCCTAGAGTTCTGCTTTTCATACAGGCCTCCATTCTGGAAGCAAAAAGAGACAAAGCACACAGTTCCTAGTGCCTCCCTTGCTTTAAAACCGGGAACGGTTCTATTTCCGACAGTGGGGTGGCACAGTGTCGGAAGGCTCTGTACGTACGTTTCCTTCTGCTTTTGTGGTCTGGTCTCCACCAATTCCACACCAAGGGCGTGGCCATACTGAGCTACTATAAAATGAAGAAATAAGCCAAACGGTTGCCTCAAGGAAAAGTGGGGTCGGCAGCAATTTCTGGTGTCTGCCAAACGCTAGGTGCGAAAAGAAACACTCTTGTCCCATTCATGATCCTTTCTGAGAAGCCCTCCCGTCTTTGTGGCCAGGCTGAGGGACACCAAGCCCTCAGGAGTCACTCTACAGCCTGGACAATCAATCCCTCGAGGTTCTGCTCCAAGCTGTAACATATTGAAGGGAATCACTGTGGGACCAGAGAGCACTCTACTACCCTCTTTGGGGGAGACCCTGTATGGATCACTCAAGTTTTCTTCCTAATTTCTTTTTTTTTTTTTTTTGCCCTCTGAAACAGGCTCTCCTTATATACAAGATGCCCCTGAAATCCCTGTTCCAGCCTAGACTGGAGTCAAAGGCAATGAATGAGCTCGCCCGTGCTGCTGCTCGCCTGCATCCTGCACGAGCATCCTGCATATTCACCGCCTGTATCATTTATTCTTACGAACGGGACCCGTCCCTGATGCCTTGGACGCGGCTGGTCTCCTCGGGTCTCCTACCTTCAGAGGAAGACGAAGGCCTTGAGTGCTTGGATGTCCCTGTCCCGAACAGCAGGCTTTCGGCAGGCTGAGACTCCTTGTCAGGCTGCTTGGCCTCTTTCTCCATTACTTTCTCCTTAGACTTTGTAACTAAAGTGGTAGTGTTCTTCTTCTTCTCAACTGAAACACACGGACAAGCCGTTAGAGCTACAGCCCGGGGACGCCGGCACGCAGGCCGGCCTCGCCGCCAGGCGGCGCCCTTTACCTTTGTTCTCTCTGGGTTTGCTTCTCGACTGGCCCATAGGTGAGCCCGCCGCCCCAGCCGGGCGGCCTCGGGGCCCAGTAACCCGACCGACTCACAAAACCCACACCCCGCTCTGGGAGCTCATTACCATGGGGAACCGCCGGCCGCGCGCCAGGGGCCCAAGCCCCGCCAAGGCCATCTTCTCGCGAGAGCGGGCCGCGCGACCGGAAGCAGTAGCGACCCCGGAAGTCCTCGCGGCTACAGCTGGTCCGTAAGAGCTCGTCCCCTGCGCCGCCCCGAGGGGTGTGCTTGCCCGCCTGGCCATGGACGGTAAGGGGCTGTCATCCACTTCGGGTTCGGAGCGAGATTCTGCGCACATCTCGCCTCGGCCCCATAACCCAGCCGGACCCGCCCCGGGCTCCAGCCCCAGACTGTCCCCGGGCCTGGAACCCACTTACCCCGACCCTGTATCTGGATCGGGATCCGCCCCTTGCCTCAGCTCGAGACCCCGACTAGGACCCGCCCTCGGGCTGCAGCCCACATACCGACCAGAACCGGCCGGACCTGGTGCCTGAACTTTACATCCTAGCTGAAACCCTGTCCTGGGCCTCGATCCCACAACCCAACAGGAACTAGCTTCCGATTCTTGACTCCAGACCCCGGCCAGCTCTTAACCCTGGGTCTTGTTCCTTACCCAGCTCTCCCCAGGCCTGAACCCCACATCCGGGACCCAAACCTTGAATCTTGTCCAAATGACTTCCGATCCAGGCCCTTCTGCTAGCCACCCTCCCTGTTTGTTCTGCTTTGCTTTGGGAACCCTGGAGAGTGGTCAGAAGGCACCAGAAAAGTACCCAGAGAAACAGGAATAATCCGGATACGAAGGACTTCCAGTACCGAGCAGTAGGGAACCCATAGGTTCCCTCCTAGTAGCTCCTTGAGATGGGAGTTACATGTTAACCTTAGGTTAACAGGTTGGGAGGGAACCACCTATAATAATATGAGTCACTTCACCTGCCGTGGTCCCAGCTCTAGAGTCCTAAAGAACTCGTAATAGGTTTTATGGGCAAGTGTGATAGAGTTTTTATTTTTATTTTTATTTTATTTATTTATTTTTTTTTTTTTTTGGTTTTTCGAGACAGGATTTCTCTGTATAGCCCTGGCTGTCCTGGAACTCACTCTGTAGACCAGGCTGGCCTCAAACTCAGAAATCCGCCTGTCTCTGCCTCCCAAGTGCTGGGATTAAAGGCGTGCGCCACCACCGCCTGGCGAGTTTTTATTTTTATGAGACAGTCTCTCTGTATAGCCTTGGCTGGCCTGGAACAAGGCTGGGATTAAAGGTCTTTGCCACCTCCCAGGGCTGTGACAGGTTTTGTTCTGTTTTAAACTATTTTCCGAAACATAGAAAGCTATAGTACTATGTCATTGTCGTGGAAGAAATACATAAGAATTCTATACTGTGTCCCCTGGGGAGAAGATGGGGCACCCCGGCATCTCAGCAATAAAGAACTTTGTCTAACATCACAGTTTGCTCTGTTCTTGTGATGGAATTTTTCTTAAGCTCACATCAGGGTTCTCCCGATTTTCAGAGTCCAGTCCCCCTAGAGTCTAGATGAAAGTACAGGCTAAGATAGGGGAGATTTGTCCAGTGTCCCAAAGCTAGTGAGATGGCTGGGCCACACCTGGGTGACACTGTTCCTCCAGTCACTCTGTCACCGTCACCCTGCACTGAGTGACTAGAGATGCACAGAGGTGATTGCAGCCCAGCAGTCTCTGCCGGGCCTCGTCTGCCTGTGCAGACCCTCAGTGCCTCCAGTCTGCATGCTAGGACAAGGCTTTTCGGGAGTCAAGTATGACAGCACTCTGCAGATTTAGAAACGGAGCCAGTTCCCTGGTGTGGTGGCTCCGGCAGTAATGCCAGCCCTCGGGAGGTAGAGACAGAAGGGTCAGGAGGTCAACGTGTCCCCAGCCTTGGCTACTTAGTACTCTTAGTGAGTGGCAATCCTGTCTCATATAAAAAATAAATCAGAAATTGAGTTTGCCCATCCCAAGTTTGCCAATGAGTAGCTGGTTTGGTTAGTCCCTTCCTTGGCTTAGTGCAGGCAGGGACAGTGTGTGCTGGAGCTTGGTACTGTGGCTTAGAAATGCCATCTGTCATGGAGTAGCCTCTTTGGTGACTCAGGCTTACCACCACACCAGTCATTTGCCTTTGGGAAGATAAAGGAAAGGCTATGCAAAACCAACCATTAAGTACTAAAGATTAAGTTTGGTACTCAAGGCAAAGAACGCGGTGTATCTTGTAACACTGAATAAGTTGTAAGCCACCATCTCCATTCTGACCATGGGCAAGAGCTGCACACATCACCCCATCTGTCCTTTTTTTTTTTGTTTTTTTTTTAAAACAGGGTTTCTCTGTGTAGTCCTAGCTGTCCTGGAACTCTGTAGACCAGGCTAGCCTCGAATTCAGAAATCCACCTGCCTCTGCCTCCCAAGTGCTGGGATTCAAGGCATGCGCCACCACCGCCCAGCCACCCCTGTCTGTTCTTAAAGTAACCGTGTAAGATTGGCTGCTGCCATCCTGTGTTCCTGACAGACACGATTAGTGAGGAGGGTCCCTATTGGTTTGAAGCCCTGTGTCTAACATGGCTCTGTCTTCTGACTTCACTGTTGGGCCTGTCTGTCTGGTGTGAGCCAGTCCCGAGCATCGGCAGGGTCCCACTGAGTCCACTGACGTGTCAGATGTGCTGCTTGTTAGGTTTCTTCAAGTTGTTTAAGCTGTGTCCTCTGTCTTTGCAGACACCCTGTTCCAGTTGAAGGTTGGTACGAAATCACCCTTCCCCAGTCCTGTCCTGGGAACAAGCAAATAGCAACGAGAGTCACAGCGGCAGCGGCACTTGGAACCCAGACCCCAAAGTCACGGGAAAGTGTTTGGAATTGAATGGCAGCTACACAGGGCTCAGACAGCTGAGCAAACAGGGTCATTCCTTGGTTTTGGCTAAGCAGAAGCAGATCCCTCAGACTTATCTGAGGACGGAGTATATTATCTTTCAGAAACACAACTGGGCGATACAGGCATGCTTCGATGTTTTACTAACTATTTAAAACCACAGACTGGCTGGGCAGTGGTGGCGCACGCCTTTAATCCCAGCACTTGGGAGGGAGAGACAGGCGGATTTCTGAGTTCGAGGCCAGCCTGGTCTAGGGAGTGAGTTCCAGGACAGCCAGGGCTACACAGGGAAACCCTGTCTCGAAAAACCAAAAAAAAAAAAAAAAAAAAAACCCACAGACTGAACTTTAAGGACTTGAAAGAGTGTTTTATGGGCAACTGAAAGTGCTTCCTCCAGGGAAGTGTCTGTATCCGCCTGCTAACCCATGGCATGCTTCTGCCCCTTTGCTCCAGTGCCTCATAGGTGATAGTTAAATTTCTCTGGCTTCTTCCTCCCTGGCTCTGAGGATCTGGGTAGGAGTGAGATAACAAACAGCTGAACATGGCTCTGGTGTCACACTGAGTCTATCAGGTGGTGGCATGTGGGCTGATGCCCTAAAGGAGGGCAGTGTGTGGGCCGTGCTTGCTGGTGGCCAGGTCTGATCTCCAGCCGTTGAGTCCTGTTGCCAGAGGGGTCCTGGGTATGGTGACATTTCCTCTGTGGGAAAGTGAGGAAGCTGTAGATGAGAGTTCTCCACAGAGACTTAGAGGAGTTTATGTCAGCTGTATATGCAGAGTTCTCCACAGTGGCCTGAAAGAGTTCTCTGTGCTTTCTGTGAGTTGAAAGTCCCTCATATGCAGGGCAGGGTTGGTGAGAGTTCATTGTCTTGTTGGCCTTCCACTCTAGGGGAGGATATGGGTTAGGGTGTTACCAGAGGTGAAGGACACTTTAGGAAGCCTGTTGCAGCCTCCCCTTGCACACAGGGCCTAGGAACTGGTGGGGCTCTAGGGGGCGTCATCCCTGAGGCTGTTGCAGCTTTTTTTTTTTTTTTTTTTTTTGGTTTTTTTCAAGACAGGGTTTCTCTGTGTAGCTCTGGCTGTCCTGGAACTCACTCTGTAGACCAGGATGGCCTCGAACTCAGAAATCCGCCTGACTCTGCCTCCCAAGTGCTGGAATTAAAGGCGTGCGCCACCACCGCCTGGCAGCTGTTGCAGCTTCTAACAGCCCACAGTGTCTGTCTGGACTTGGAGGCTTTGTGCCTTAGCACAGGGTTGGGCCAAGGACAGGCAGAGTCAGGGGGTCCAGGGTAAAGGGTGCGCTCCCCTGTGCGTCTCAGGTTGTCTGGTTTCTGCTTAGTTCACAGCGAAGCAGCTGGAGAAGCTGGCCAAGAAGGCAGAGAAGGACTCCAAGGCTGAGCAGGCCAAAGTGAAGAAGGTGGGTGACTTCTCTGGGCTAGGGTCCTTCTCCCCATCCCCTGTACTTTATTTCATTATTGACATGAGTACTGTAGTGGAGGATGACCTGGAGCTCACTGTGAGGCCCAGGCTAACCTCAAATTTGACATGCCCTCCTTGAGCTTCACCTTTGGTGAAAGCGTAGGTAGGAGCCGCCACACCTGGGTTTGTTTCCCTCCGTGTTGCTCTAAAGTCTCCCCGAGCTGTGATTTAATCTCACTGATTTCACAGTGTTGACATGCTTGTTTCACACTTGAGAAGCAAGCCTGAGGGAGGAATAACCCTCCTCCTCTCAGCTCCCTGCCCACGATGCCCATGCCCACAGTGATGTCCAGAGCAGCCCAGGTGCATGGCCCTCACGCCTCCTTCCTCCCTTCCAACATCCGAATTGGCGAGGCGTGGCCTCCTAGCTGTCCTTGCTGGCTTTCTTTCCATCAGGGCTGCAGCCTAGCGCATCACAATCTGGGCAGAGGGTTGATACTGGCTCTGTAGAGTTGGGCAGAGGTGGGAACTCACTGGGGTTTTTGCAGGAAGGCCTCCTAAAGATACACAGAGCAGTCGCCTGGCCGCCGAGCAGACGTCGGCCGCACGTCCTGCTCTTTAGTGCTGCCCAAGGCTGTGGCCTTGGTGATGGCGCACATCTCAGGCCTCAGTGAAGCCCTGCACCTCCCCACTGTGGTTCCTTTGGCCTTTGTCACCTTTCTGCTGTACAGACGTGGCTCTGGAGGAACAGCAGACTGGACCCCATGACTGGTCTGTGGCACCCATCCCTCTGTCTGGATGCCCACACTCCAGACTCTGGCATTGCAGTTTTACAAAGCTCACCCATTCCTAAGGATTATACCTAGGGAACCTGAAAGCCTCCTGCTGTCCCAGTGGTAAGCCATACCCTGGGGAAGAATGCAGGCTGTTCACAGATGCCCTGCCATGAGTATTGCCCTATGAATTGTAGGCCCTTCAGCAGAAGAATGTGGAGTGTGCCCGTGTATACGCTGAGAACGCCATCCGCAAGAAGAATGAAGGCGTAAACTGGCTCCGGATGGCGTCCCGTGTGGACGCAGTGGCCTCCAAGGTGCAGACAGCCGTGACCATGAAGGGGGTAAGTGCTAGAACACTTACCGTGTGGCCAGTGTTTGTTGTAGACTTTACTGCAGGCACGGTGCATTTCCAGAGTAGAGGGAAGCTGGCCCAGCAGAGACAGCAGGCAGAGCTGGGCACAGGCGGCCTCAGGAAAGCCTGGTCGAAGTATCATTCCACGAGATGCTGGGGGTTAGCTGGAGCTCTTAGCTCCTCAGCAGAGCCTCCCTTCAAAGTGGGAAGACCCAGAGGACTCCTGTGTCATGGGTTGTGTTCAATTAACTGAGCTGAGGCCCTGGGTTCTCATCAGAAAGTCCTGATATCCTGTCCCTGGTCTGCAGTCCTTGGCCACCTGTTATTCTGTTTTTATCCCTAATCCTCTTCTACCCCAGGTGACCAAGAATATGGCACAGGTGACCAAAGCTCTGGACAAGGCCCTGAGTGCCATGGATCTTCAGAAGGTGTCTGCAGTGATGGACAGGTTTGAGCAGCAGGTGCAGAACCTGGATGTGCACACATCGGTAGGTGGCCATTGTGCTGTGGCTGGACAGTGTGGCAGGGCGGCTGCATGGAGCTGGACACGGGACACCAGCCCTTTCTGGGGAGGCCCACGTGGTCGGCAAGCGCACAGAAGTTCAGTTAGCTCCGTGAACCGGGTAGACTCAGGTGGGACTGGCAGATCTGGGGCAGGAAGGCTTCCTGGAGAAGCCCGTGAGGGAAAGAGAGAGCAGGAACCACACTGGAGTTGGGGAGATGGCTCATGGAGTGAAGTGCTTCCTGTGCTAGACCGGGGACGGGCACAAGGGTGAGCTCTTGGCACCCACATAAAAGCTGGGTGCGAGGCGTGGTGCTGGGTGCCAAAGACAGCAGAGCCTCAGGGCTTTGCGAGCCAGCCTGGCTGAAGTGTAAGCACTGGCTTCAGTGACAAGCTGGTAGATCTGGAGAACACTCAGTCCTAGCCCTGGCCTTCAGATGAGCACGTGTGTACTGCACGTGTCCACAACAGACACATGAGCACGTGTGTACTGCACGTGTCCACAACAGACACATGTGCACACGTGTGTACTGCACGTGTCCACAACAGACACATGAGCACGTGTGTACTGCACGTGTCCACAACAGACATAAAACAGTCGGAGTGGGCTTCATGGTGCCATGGAGGGTCTGTGGCCATACTGCCCAGAGTGAATGTCCCCTCAGGTAATGGAGGATTCTGTGAGCTCCGCCACTACGCTCACCACACCTCAGGAGCAGGTCGACAGCCTCATTGTCCAGATTGCTGAGGAAAATGGCCTGGAGGTCCTAGACCAGCTCAGCCAGCTTCCAGAGGGAGCCTCTGCCGTGGGCGAGAGCTCTGTGCGCAGCCAGGAGGACCAGCTGTCTCGGAGGTAGGGCTGCCTGACCGGGAGGGAGGAAGGGCCTGCTCCAGTGTCCTGTCCGACCCCAACCTTGTGAAGACCCATCCCACTTGATGGACTGTTGGGAAGGGCAGAGGGAAACCCATCGGACTGCATAGCTCCCTCTCACGTCAGAATGCTGCAGTTAAGCCCCTGTAGCCAGCAGCTCACCGCAGAAGGAAGTTCCATGCTCTTCCTAAGGATGTCACAGTGTGTGGCTGTTTCTGGCATCTTTTCACCCATTATCCCAGGACAACCTTGAAAACCTGAGTCTAAGTGGGTCCTCTGTTTAGGTTCAGGTCTAGTGCTGCACACAGTATGGCAGGTGCACACAGTATGGCAGGTGCCTCTGCCTTCTGCCTTTCTTACCAGAGTTTCTTTTGTTGGTTTCAGGTTGGCTGCCTTGAGGAATTAGCACGTCCTTGGCAGGTGCTGCCTCCCCTGCCTTGTGATGTACTGGAGGCTTCTGCCCGGCTGCGTTCCACTCTCTCCAACCCTTCATAGCTGCCTTGGCTCTTTTCCAACCTGTCAGGCTGGTGCCTCAGAACTGAGCCTTAGGTTGGGCAGCAGGTCTCTGTCCTGGTATTGAATTTGCACAAGCGTGTGGTGACTTCTGTGAGTGTGGGCTACAGCTGGAGGAGGGCACGCTTTCTTTTGTCCTCTCCAATGTGAGGTTGACAGGGTTTGGCCTGCAGATGTTTGTGGACTTGAGCCCAGTGCTTTGGGGCCTTCAGAGTCCAGTGACTGCACATCTGCTATGTGCCGTGGCCAGCGAGGGTCAGAGCCAGTCCTCCTTTGCCAGGCAACTCTTGGGAGCCCCTGCCCTTCCTCTGCAGACAGGAAATCCCATTGTGTGACAGCTGTTAGTAGTTCCTGTGGACTTTGTGTACCAAGGTGTCCAGTGCCACCAACACTGACCTGGGGCCTTACAAATGCTTACTCTCCTCCGTCTACTGCCAGCTGACTGAGTCTGCGTGGCCTTTCTGCCCCTCAGCTCCTTCCCCAGCCCGCGGGAACAGAACCACCATCCAGGTTCAAGTCCAGGACCCTCCTAAGAGAATCTTAAACCGTACTCTGCAGCTGCCTCTGGAAGAACTTTGGGCCACTGGGGCTGAGCCGTCTGCCTGATGCTGACAGGCCCCCTAGTGTCAGCCTCCCAGGCCCTTTTAGAGCTGCTCATTCTTGAATGGCTGGTTCTCCTGTCCTTTTAGACAAAGGCTGCTGCTTCTGCCTTCTCCAAGGGAGAGCCAGGGTGGCTAACACGGGAGCCTGGGTCAGTCACTTGTGGCTGCTGGCAGCAAGCTCTTACATCCTTCCGCAGTGAGGAAGCCGGCAGCAAGCAGGTAGTGTGGCTGACTGGGCAGCCCGGAGACTGTGTACAGACTGCTGTTTTATTTTCTGTCTCCTGAAGTTTACTCATGTTCTTAAAACTCCTGGTGATTTTGTTCTTTTGCCAAAGTAGAAAGCACAGCGGATTTCCCAGCCCTCTGTAGGCTGAGCAGTGCAGCGCTGCCCACAGGTTACACCCAAGCTTGGAGACCACCTGTGTTTGGTTTCTTCTCTTCTGCACTTTGGAGCCCTTGGGTATTCCACGTTACAAGTTGATGTTATAGGCGGGCGCTGGAATTGTTGGCCCTGAATGTGGGGACCACGGTACAATCTAAGCATGGGCCCCCACAAGGCTTCCTGAAATCAACCTCCTCCTTGTTAGATGTTGAGGGCAGCTGCAGTCT
The DNA here is from genome assembly GCA_021653895.1 of Mastomys natalensis. Classification (NCBI taxonomy): domain Eukaryota; kingdom Metazoa; phylum Chordata; class Mammalia; order Rodentia; family Muridae; genus Mastomys; species Mastomys natalensis. Next base: position 167,098 of record JAJTUV010000412.1, read on the forward strand.
CGGGACAGCCTATGAGTTCCCTGGGTCCTGGACTGTGCAGGATTTGTGGAACACTAGTAGGGATGGGGGAGCTGGCTGGGTTCATCAGAATGGGCATATCTACCTTTACAGTGCTGTCGTAGGTAAATAAAGGGATTGGTGGAGAGTGTCTCTGACTTTGTTTTAGCGTCCTGGGCAGGTTATGAACCCCGCGTGGATGATCAGTGCCTCACCTCAGGGTGAAGTCAGCAGTCGGGAGAGTTGGCCCTGGAGGCCTCGTCTCTGCCCGAAAGGGGAGGCGTGGGTGAAAGGATTCCCAGACTGTGCATATGATGGAATCAGTCAGGTTTATGATTTATTATAAAATTTAAAGTATTTGTGCAAAAATTCTTTCCAATTTAAGATGCCACTTTTTGGCTTCTGGGCCCTTCAGCCTACTCTGTCTGGTTTTAGCACATTCTGCCTCCCAGCTTCCCCTGCACTGCGGGGTACAGGGTTTCTCCTGGCTTCTCTGCCTTGGGACCTGGTCATCCCTGATTCATTTGAGAGGGAACAATGCTTAGACAATAGGCCTGGTAGGGGCTGAATCCTTTGGCAAAATGCTTGCCTTACAAACATGAGGACCTGAGTTTGAGTCCTGAGGCAGACCCCTGGAATTCACAGGCCAGCAGGCTACTTAAAGTCTGAACCGAGGGGTCCAGATTCAGTTGAGACCTTGCCGGCGGTGGTGGCGCACGCCTTTAATCCCAGCACTTGGGTGGCAGAGGCAGGCGGATTTCTGAGTTCAAGGCCAGCCTGGTCTACAGAGTGAGCTCCAGGACAGCCAGGGCTACACAGAGAAACCCTGTCTCAAAAAAAAAAAAAAAAAAAAAAAATGTGGAGAGATAGCTCCGAGGTTCAGAGCACTGGCTGCTCTTCCAGAGGTCCTGAGTTCAGTTCAATTCCTGTCACCACATGATGGCTCACAACCATCTATAACTGTAGTCCTATGGGATCTGATGCCCTCTTCTGGTATGTATGCAGGAAGAACACATAAGTTAAAAAGATCTAAAAATTCAAATCATGAAATGATGGAGAAACACGGCTGTTAACCCCTGAGCTATAAACGAATACACATCCACACCAAAGAGAAACTGTGTGTCACACCTCACGTTTCCAAGAGTGGTGACTAGCTCACAAATGCATGACTACCCCTCTGATGATATTAGGACCGTATATCAGCACTAGAAGAGCCAGCCTAGCCTCCTTCCTTCCTTCCTTGTACCTTTTTTGTTGTTTTCGAGACAGGGTTTCTCTGTGTAGCACTGGCTATCCTGGAACTCACTCAGTAGACCAGGCTGGCTTCAGATTCACAGAGATCCACCTGACTGCCTCCTGGGTGCTGGGATTAAAAGTGTGCACCACCACTGCCCAGCTTAAAGTGTTTTTTGAAACAGCGTCTCCGTATGTAGCTCTGGCTGTCCTGGAACTTACTATAGTGAATGAGTTGAACTTAAAATCATAGAGATCTGCCTGCTAGTATCACAGACCCAACTATTTGAAACTTAAGTTTTTCTTTTCTTTTTTTGAGACAAGGCCTTGCTAAATAGCCATGCCTATTTAGGAAGCAGTTATCTGACGGGCCTCAAACTTGCAGTGATCCTGCTTCTGATCCCTGGGAGCTAGACTACAGGTGTGAGCCATCATTTTCTGCTTCTTCTTTTTTTTTTTTTTTTTTTTTTTTTGGTTTTTCTAGACAGGGTTTCTCTGTGTAGTCCTGGCTGTCCTGGAACTCACTCTGTAGACCAGGCTGGCCTCGAACTCAGAAATCCGCCTGCCTCTGCCTCCCAAGTGCTAGGATTAAAGGCGTGCGCCACCACAACCCGGCTCTGCTTCTTTTTTTAAAAAAAAAAAAAGAGAAGATCCCAGGGTGGAGAGATGGCTCAGCAGTTAAGAGCAGGAGCTGCTCTTCCAGAAGACCTGAGTTTAATTCCCAGTACCCATATGACCATCTGTACCTCCAGGTCCAGGGTATCTGTGTGCTCTTCTGACCATTGTAGGCACTAGACACACATACATGGTCACAGACATACATAGGCAAAATAACTATACACAGAAATTAGTCTACAAATAATTTAAATATGAGGAGATGTCACTATGTAACCCAGGCTGGCCTTGAATTCAAGGTCCTCCCACTCTGTTCTCCCACAGGGTTCAGGTTATATGTGGGTGCCACACACATCTTGTTTGTTTACTGTCTTCCGATGTGAAAACTGGTTTTCACATCTACCTCTCTTTTCCGTTGATTTGCTATACTGGAGATCGGACTTCTCTGCTTTGCTTTGTACCCAAAGTAGTTTCAGACTTACTGAGGTTTGGGGTAGTTTAGCTCAGTGGTAGAGCACTTGCCTAGCAAGTTCAAGGCCTCCAGGGAGCGATCAGGGACAAACTTACTATATCCAGTTAACAGATTGTGTGTGTGTGAGTGTGTATGTGTGTGTGTGTTTATAATGTTCAAGGTGGATGTGTAGTTCTAGTAGGTTCATTTGCATTATAGGTGGCACTCCCAACACACTCGATCTTTTGGGGGGATGTGTGAAATAACCCAACTTTCCAAGAAGGTCTGCCTTAGAACGTTGCTGCTAGCCGGGCGGTGGTGGCGCACGCCTTTAATCCCAGCACTTGGGAGGCAGAGGCAGGCGGATTTCTGAGTTCAAGGCCAGCCTGGTCTACAGAGTGAGTTCCAGGACAGCCAGGGCTACACAGAGAAACCCTGTCTCGAAAAAACCAAAAAAAAAAAAAAAAAAGAACGTTGCTGCTTGCCTCAGATGCCTTCCAGTGGCCTCTCCTGTGGTCCTAATAGCTCAAAGAGCTGCCTTACTCATCTGTGTTAGACACATAGAGAAATGTCCAGATTATCTCCCTATACACCAAGATTAGAACCTGCATCCGTGGAGTGCGCTGTAGCTTCTCTCCAACCTGTGGGAAACCCTTTGCAGAATCCTTGACCTCTGGTTCCCAGGCGAGGCCTAGATGTTTTAGAAGGAAATAGAGGATGTGAAGATGGTCGGCGCATAGGTAAAAGCTTGTTACCAACCCTGCTGACCTGAACTGACACAGCCGGCAATAGGAGGAAAGAACCTACTCTCAAACGTTGTCCTCTGTGTGTGATTATGCCCACGCGTCCACACACATGTACAGGTCACACACACATGTACAGATACACGCTTATACACACATGTACAAATGCATGCTTACACACACATAGACAGATTACACATACATGTACAGATGCACGCAGTTTTTTGTTTGTTTGTTCTGTGATTCAGTCTCTCTACATAGCCCTAGCTATCTGACCTCAACTCACAGAGATCCACCTGCCTCCACCTCCTGAGTGCTGGAATTAAAGGTGCGTGCCACCATGGCCAGCCCTACCATTTTAAAATAAAAAAAGAAAGATGGTGACCCAAAGTAGGACAAAGGGGACACGTGAACAGAGCTTTATCAAGCAGCAGGGACTCTTCAGAATCAGATGAGACTTGTCACCTCACTGAGTGCTATCGTGTGATTTTACTGAGTTATCAGGAATCCAAGGTCATCTTTGGCTGCATATCGAGTTGGGGGCCACCTTTAGTTACATGAGACCCCGACTCCACAACAACAAAATTATGTTAGGCAACTAGCAATCTTGAGACAGGGTCTTGCTATGTAGCCCAGACTGGTTTTGACTCAAGGTCCTCCCAATCTAACCTCAAGAACAGGGCCTTGCTGTATAGCCTGAGCTGATCTCAGGCTCATGGTTCTCGCCTCAGCCCCTGACATCGAGGACCTAGGATTGTTTTAGGACTTCTGCCCCTTTACTTCCCGGTTGGCAAAATGGGGTGCAGTACACTGAAAATACACCAGAGGGACCTTTCCCACTGCTTTGGCTTGACAATGGTCACAGAAACGTTTCCTAAGCATGTTCCCTTATAAATTGATACTAAACAGAGGGTGTTCCTCAAGACATTTACACCAGACCAAGAAGGACGCAACTTAGTGGACTGTGTTGTGACAGACACAGGGAAAGGACCCTGTGCTAATACCCACAGACCTGGGGGTATGCAGGCCCCTGTCCTTTCTTTCCTTAGTGGCACATGTAAATGAGTAGCCAGGGACTCTCAAAGCCAACCTGGGACTGGTGTCAGTTGGTAGCATTCTTGTCTCACACGCACGTGGTCCCAGGTTTGGTCCTCGGCACCATATAAACCAAGGAAGGCGGTCTGTACCCATAATGGCAGCACTTGGAGGTGAGGGCAGGATGATCAGAAGATGAAGATCATCTGTGCTTGCATAGCGAGTTGGAAGATCACGGCTACATGAGAGCCTGTATCAAACATTAAAGCCAGGGGGGGATGTCCCTATGGTCAACCCCATGGGTGTGGTCAGCCTCATGGGTGTGGTCAGCCCCATGGGTGTGGTCAGCCTCATGGGTGTGGTCAGCCCCGTGGGTTTGGTCAACCCCATGGGTGTGGTCAGCCTCATGGGTGTAGTCAGCCCTGTGAGTGTGGTCAGCCTCATGGGTGTGGTCAGTCACCCCCCCCCAGACTGTGGCTATCCTCTACCTACTTTTCTTTCAGGGAAGACAGACCTGAAAGGGATACATGGCCACGGCGGGTTTCATACCCTGCACCTTTTGTGGGGTACCTAGGGTCAAGCTCTCAACAAAGGAGACCTCGCTCATGTCCATGACGAGTATCTTAGCAGCATGAACCACACAGGGGTCATTGGCCATCCAGGGAACTACTTTGTGCTGTCCCTCACAAGTTTATTCCCAAGACTCATCCTTGAATGTCCTCGATGGAAGGCCTGGTGCCCTGTTTCACACTAACCACCATGCTAGTTACCTCATAGGAGACAGCCTCTGCCCTGTGAATCTAGAAAGACCTGCTGTTAGCTGTGTGAGACAGCCCTGTGAGTTCAGGCACCCATCTTATCTGGATCCTACCTATCCTCCAAGACTGGACCAAATTCAGATTACCTGGGTCCGTTGCCAGCACTACAGAACCCAGATAGATATGTGTGACTCTCATCTGGTATATGTCAGGGTACACGTGCCCATGTATGATAAGTATGTGCATCCGAGTGTCTATGTTTGTGGGGTGTGTGCACATGAGTATATGTGTGTTTGGGGGGGAGGGTCATGTGTATGTGGTACATGCACAGTGAGGTAGCCACTGAAACATGGACCATGATTTTTCAAGCTAACCAGTGCTCATGTGAGACCCTTTGCTGACCTCTGGGTTCCTTCTAGCCCTCCCCTCCAAGAACTCAGGTGCTCCCATGTCCGGTTCACACAAGGCCGTTCCCAGCATCTGCTCTCTAGATGCTCAAAAGAACCTTCTAGGGCTGAGACACAGCATATCTACTCAGCACTTAAAGGGGCATTGCGTTTATTACATGCCTGTGTCTTGAGCTGTCCCCAGGTAAGCCCACTGCTTATTCAAGAAAGGGTGTGGTTTTGCATAGACAACAGAGACTCTGGGCTTGTCCAGTCATCCCTGAGCTCTGAGAGCCCTGGAGGAGGTTCTGGTCCTTCGGATGTCACAGAAGACGCAGACTGAAGAGCAGGGAAGCCAGAGAGGCCACCAGGGCCCCTGTCTGCAAGTGGATGCTGGGGGCCTGTGAGTAGCCATAGTGAGTCCTGCAGGTGCCATCCAGCTCATTCAGAGAGATAGGGTTTTCCTCAGGAGCTTGCATGTTATTGCTTACCTAGAGACAGACCCGAGTTAGGCAGCCTGCCCTGTGAGTGGGGGAAGGACGGGAAACCCAGATGACCACTCTCTCCTCACCCGTTCCACGTCAGAGAAGACCCGAAGCAGGTTTTCAGCTAGCACACCTCTGACCTCGATCTCTGTCCAGTTCCTCCTGAGAAGCTCTGCTATCAGGTCTGGGTACTTAGAAACGTCTTCCAGTCCCACAGGAAGGCTACACCAAGACCAAGAGGACCAGGCTTTGCAGATGGGCCTGTTTCCAGGTGCGTGAAGACCCAAAGAACAGCCTTGCAGCAAAATATCCTGCACTGCGTTCATGACATGCTTTCCCTCCCCTGTCCCATCAGGACATTGAATAAAATGTCACTCTTACTTGGTAACACCATCATAATCTCCTCCAAGGCCCACAGCCCCAGGGCCTGCCACGTTCTTGATGTGGTCCATGTGATCTGTAGGGAGTAGAAGGTGTGAGCCCTAAGCAAGGCTGTCCCTTACTTGGCCACTGTGTGGTCCTACCCACTTACCAGCCACTTGGGACAAGGTGGCGATGGTTGAGCAGGAGACAAACGTGCTGTAGAAGTTCACCATTACCAGACTGCTTGTGTTCTTCTGCTCAGAGGGAGGTTGGGGGTGAAAGTTAGAGAGGACCCCCCAGGAGGCAAGGGGGGGTCCCCTTCACATCTCGATTCCTTACCACCAGCTGCAGCACGTCATCGGGGACGTTCCGTCTGTGTTTACACACGCTGTAGGCAGACGAGTGGCTGAAGATGACAGGTGCCTTGGATAGCTGCAAAGCAGCCTTCATGGTGGCCACAGATACGTGGGACAAGTCAATCATGACACCCAGGCGGTTCATCTCATTCAGCACACTCTGGGGGCAGGGGATGGGATTGGGTACACGTCACAGACATTCTCAATTTGAGGCAGGGGGAAGACAACACTAAGTGCTAATTAAGCCTTTAGTGGCTGGATGTTGTGGGGTACCCAGGATTCATCATTCCAAATGCTCAGGGGTTCCAGCAGACTATACCCTGGAAACAAGCACTGTTAGCTCCATGCAACTGAAGAGGAGACCAAAGTCCATTGAGGTGTCACACTCTGCCCCATCCCTTGGGGACTGTAATCCTTCCCCCTCACCTTCCCAAAGGATGACAGTCCTTGGCTTTCAGCCTCGTCATCTCCTCTGTCCACTAGCCAGTTGTCGGCCCTGAGGAAAGATACACATGTGTCTACGGGACAGGATAATAGTCTCAGCCCACCCTCACCTGCCCAGATAATGGGGCCTGGAGCTCAGGAGCGGCCAGGGTTCTGGGCATAACAGAGGTCATGAGGTCATTGGTTTCCTTTTCTGACCATATCACAGGGTTTTCATGGGGACTCCTTACCACGGCGTGTTGCAATTGTGAGTGAGGGTCAGGTACCGCATGCCCAGATGGTAGAGTGTCCGCAGGACACCGAGGCTGCTGTCGATTAAGTGGCCACCCTCCACGCCAATCAGACTGGCCACTTTCCCCTTCTGGAAAGCCTCCTTGATATCTACAGAGAAGAAGGTTGACACTAGACCTTTAGGCTTCAAAGTTCTACCTTTTACTAAAGATCAGGTCTGGAGGACATCAGAGCCTCAGTGGGACAGTACCTGAACTATTGGTGACACACATGAAGGTCTCAGGATAGAGTTGGCACATGCGGTGTATGACATCGATTTGTTCCAGTATTCTTCTCACTGCGTCTTTGTTTTGGGTTTTGCAAGGCAAGTAGGCGGACCAGAACTGGGGATCGAGAGGAAGAGCTGACAGCCCAGGCCGCTGATGTCTGAGCCGACCCCAGTGTACACATGGGTCTGCTCTCCTGCCCTCCTGGAATCCCTGGGGTCCATGAGGCATGCTTCTCTAGAGGATGTACCTGGCCTCCCACAAAGCCAGCCTTCAGCTTGGGGATGTTGGTGTGTGTTTTGTCGAGCGTGTTCAGGTCGGCCTCTGAGTTCCGTAGCTGGTTGTTGAACAAAGTCAGCAATTGCCAAGGCAAGTCGTTGTGCCTGGGGAGGAAGCAAGGAGGAGTCTGAGGCGGTTTAGGAAGTCGGCTTCGGCCTGTAGGCCTCTCAACCAGCGGGCTTGCAGGCTTCCCTGCTCCAGTCCAGACTCCACAGCTCAAGACTAACCTCTGAGGCGGACGACTCTAACTTGGACACACCCGTGCACAGGTGGAATCCCTAATTGCACCCAGGCCAAGTGGCCATGAGTTGAGTATGGCTAGGTATGCCTTCTTACTCCCCACCCCATCGCCAGGCAGCAGGAAAGGGCAAGTCCCTGCTCTGTTGCAAAACCTCCTGAGACAGGGAATCATTTCGGGTACCATATAGGACTATGACATTTTCCTTTTTTTAAATTTATTTATTTAATTTATGTATATGAGTACACTGTAGCTGTCTGCAGACACACCAGAAGAGGGCATCGGATCCCATTACAGATGGTTGTGAGCCACCAGTTCCTGAGTCAGGAACTGAACTCAGGACCTCTAGAAGAGCTGTCAGTTCTCTTAACCGCTGAGTCATCTCTCCAGCCCAGAATATGACATTTTCAATTCAAAGATAAAGTTTGCCCCTTGAAGGGAAAGCCGTGGCTTGTAGAGCGGAGCTTGGCTCCCACCCTTCTGAAAACTCAGACTCTTCTTTGTCTATACTCCTATGGCAAACCCATGCTAGTGGCTAGTAGGAGGGCTCTATCTATCATCTATTTATCTATCTATCTATCTATCTATCTATCTATCTATCTATCTATCTATCATCTATATCTATCTATCTATCTATCTATCTATCTATCTATCTATCTATCTATCTATCTATCTATCTATCACCTCTGCCTATGCTGCTACAGAGCCTGCTTGTCACTGGACTCCAGTAGACGCTCCAGGAGCAGCCAGGGTAGGCTTATTCTAAGACTATAGGCTCAGTAGAACTCTTGCCACAGATCTGCACTCTGCTGACTTGCACGCACAGGACTCTGAGGAGTCGCCCACAATATACCACCAGTCTCGTGGCTCTAGTTGTGTTAAGCTGGGGCCTCAAGGGCCCTGGAAGGTGAACAGAGACAGTCTCCCTGCCCAAGCTCTGGCTTTGTCCCCATTGTCCACTTCCCATCTCTAATCCCAGTTCCCTTTTGCTACACCTGGGTTTCCTCATCTGTGACCTGAGGTATCTTCCCCGGAGAGTGTATTAGTAAGGTAAATAAGTTACTGGTAATGTAGTCATTTGAATCTGTCCACCAAAATGCTTCGTTAGATGATTTTATATCTTTGCGAACTTCTACAAAAACAGGACAGCTATGTGTCACTAGGTGTAATGGTTTGTATACGCTCGGCCCAGAGAATGGCACTATTAGAAGGTGTGACCCTGTTGGAGTAGGTGTGTCACTGTGGGTGTGGGCTATAAGACCCTCATCCTAGCTGCCTGGAAGTCAATTTTCCACTAGCAGCCTTCAGATGAAGATGTAGAACTCTCAGCTCCTCCTGCACCATGCCTGCCTGCATGCTGCCATGCTCCTGCCTTGATGATAATGGACTGAACCTCTGAACCTGTAAGCCAGCCCCAGTGATATGTTGTCCTTACGATATGTTGTCCTTTATAAGATTTGCCTTGGTCGTGGTGTCTGTTCCCAGCAGTAAACCCTAACTACGACAGTAGGCAATATCATAGAACCCCACTGGGTCACAGAGTCTCTTTCCCAAAAGTCATTATGAAACACATAGGTTTTGATGGTTTATTTGTTTTTAAGAGTTGGCTTCTTTTGAGACAGGGTCTTTCTATGCAGGGTCTAGATGGTCTAAAACTCTCCATTTAGCCCAAAGTGACCTAAAATTTGCTGTGATCAGCCAGCCTCTGCCTTCCACATGCTGGATTACAGCTCATGTCACCTTGCTCAGACTGTTTGTGTTTTTTTTTTTTTTGTTTTGTTTTTTTTAAGAATTATTTTCATTAAATTTTATGTGTGTGTTTTACTTTTTGTCTACATATATATGTGTGTATGTATGTGACCACATGTGTGCCTTGTGTCCACGAATAAGGAGACAGCATTGGATCCTGGAACTGAATTTAAGATGGCTGTAAGCTACTATTGGATATTAAGAACTGAACCCAGTTGGGCGGCGGTGGTGAACACCTTTAATCCCAGCACTCGGGAGGCAGGTGGATCTTGTAGTTTGAGGCCAGCCTGGTCTAAGAGTGAGTTCTAGAACAGCCAGGGATACAAGGAGAAATCTTGTTTTGAAAAAACAAACCAAAAAAGAAGCAGGCCTGGTCTCTCCAAGAGCAACAACTACTGTTAAGCACTGAGGGCCCTCTCAAACCCCGGTTTCTGTTTGTTTTTTTTGTTGTTTTGAGACATGATCTCACTATGTGGCTCTGGCTGTCTTGAAACTTACTATGTAGACCAGGCTGGCTTTGTCTTCACCTGATTTTTTTTTTTTTTTTTTTTTGGTTTTTCGAGACAAGGGTTCTCTGTGTAGCCCTGGCTGTCCTGGAACTCACTCTGTAGACCAGGCTGGCCTGGAACTCAAAAATTCACCTGCCTCTGTCTCTCAAGTGCTGGGATTAAAGGCGTGCGCCACCACTGCCGGCCTGCCTCCACTTCTCAAGTGCTAGGATAAAAGGCATGTGCCACTATGCCTGGAATTGCTAGTATTTTTTTTTTAACAGGGCCTTTCTATTATCCTAGCTGGAACATGGGGTCATTATGAGATCCAGGCTGGCCTCAAGCTTTCAATGACCCTTTAGCCTCAGCCTCCAAGTGCTGGGATTACAGATGGAAGCAAGGACACCCAGCATCACGTGATAATTGACTCAGGTCTGTTCAATCCATGTTCTAGGTCACCTATTCCAAAGCCAGTCAATTCAGGAAGCTCCTCTGGAAAGCTCAGGGAATGTGCCCCTCCCTGAGGCTGGGGCTCAATCCATCCCGCAAAGGGATACAAGATTCAGCCTCTGGCAATGTCACTCCCAGAAGAAGGCCTGGGAATGGGCTGAACTAATTATCCTCCCTCTCTGGCCCCACCCACCCTGGCACCTGGCAGAGATTTATCAAGACACACTTTCTGAATGGATAAACGACTGGGTTTGGGCTGGCCAAGGCAGCCTTGCCAGCTCTCTGCGCTAGGGCTAGGCAGCTTCCAGGAAAAGGACTTTACTCTTTTGCCTGAGGACACTTACAGCCTATCTAGGAAACTCATCCCTATTGCAGGTGCTGGGAAGGGGTGGGACACTTGAAAGGGGCCCTAGATACCTCAGGAGCCCCCTGCCATACTTAGAGCTGCTCTGCCTACCTCTTTCCTCATCCCTCTCCATGGGAAGACAAAATGGGATTCCTGTCTCCCGAAGAAGCAAAGCCATCTCTGCCAGATCAAACTGTGTTTCTAGAGTCTGTCTGCCTCAGAAATCAAGGGTGCTGGTGAGAGGTTCACTAGAGGCATTCATAATGACCCAGTGGGCAAGTGATTGGCCTGCAGGGTAGGTGGAAGTGACAGCCAGCCGTAGAGTGATCATGCTCTGGCTGCTGGGTGGTAAGGAGCTGGCAAGAGGTCTTCAAGTATTCTAGTGACTTCAGAGGGATCGGACACTTTAGGATGGACATATACCACACCCCACATCTGTGTGACTTTCATGAAGAAATGAGAGGCACTGGGACATCTGGCGCTGGGTTAGGCACGAGATGGAGGGGAGTCGGAAGGATGCTCTAGAAGACCGTCCTGACATAAAGCTGGGATCCGGGGAGGAGACTTGGATCCCTCCCTCAGACACATGACTAGAGAGTTGGGAAAACTCAGAATCCCCAACCCCACCCCCAGATCCAACCAAACTCTGAGCTTCATGAGCCCTGGGATTTGGGTGCCAGGACACTACCTGCTTTCCTGTCCCTCTTACGTACCCCCTTGCTGAAACTGTGTAGGCCCTAAGACACTCCTCTGAGAAGCTGAGGCCAGAAGAAGACAAGAACCATGGTTCAGCACTGGGCAAAGGGAGGCCCCCACAGAGAGGTATGGAAGCTCCTGACCCTTGCGGGCATCTCAATAGGTAGTCACTCACCCGTCAATGACCGGTGTGGTTCTCATGATAGCTTCTGCCCGTTCCCGGAATGTATCCGAAGCACAGACGGCCAGCAGAGACCAGAACCACCAAATGATCAACATTTCAAGGTGTCCAGGAATCTGCTTCCACAGCTGGCTCCTCCGTGCTGGCCTGTGCACAGAAAAAAATGTCTAAGGGCCAGATGAAGCTGTTCTGCCCGTGAGGAGAAAGGACAGAGGCCTTTGGTCCAGGTAATTAAGACTGTGAGTCCTGTTTACAACTTCCAGTGTTCAATGAGTAACTACTCCATTCCCTTTCAGGATAGGTAGCGTAGATGACCCCATACTGGGTGTAGCTGTGTTGGCTTAGATAGAAGCTTAGAAAGAAACTGGGATTCTAGACCCTGAGACAGACTCAGAAGGGACCAGCGCAAGGCAGTTTGCTTGTCATCTGGCTTGCCAGCATATCTGCCCCTGGAGGCTTGATATCTGTATGAAGATACCCTGCCTTTGAGGGCCAGTTCACTGTAAGTGCCTAAATTCTGACAGGCCAGGACTACTGCATCTAATAAGGTCCTCCTGGTGCCTACCCACCTGGTGGTAGAGAGGACCAAGACCTCTCTTTCCTCCTGACCTGAGAAGAAAGGTCTTAGTCAGCTCCATTTCCTTGGCAGGTGCCTGAGCCCTGAGCAACTTGTCATCTCCTCCTGCTGAGAGCACTTCATTGTTTCTGGCGGGAGACTGGGTCAGGTAGCAGCCGTCAGCATACCTCACCACTACAGGAGATCCACACATATGTCATCTTCTCTGCTCCCACTGTATCTGGCAAAGAGGCCCAAGAATCCTGAGTCCCAGGAAGAGTCACTGTCCTTGTACCTCTGTGGTATCTGGGTCGGGTGATCATACGCATTCAGCCCTGTGACCCTTTGTTGCAGACAAGAGGATCATGGAGGCCTCTGTTCTACTCTGTCAGCTGGCACGTTCCCTGGGTTTGCAAAGCGATCTGTGTCTGTGCTTTAAGGTTGTTGGGTGGGGGAGGAGAACAGGAAAGAACTTGTCACTTCGGGGTAGGATACTGTCTGAGGTACACTGTAACCCAGGCTGGAACTTGTAGTTATCTTGCTGCCTTTGCCCCATACCCTCCAAGAGCTGAGCTTACAGGCATGGCCACCACACCCCCAAGAGCTGAGTTTACAGGCATGACCGCCACGCCCTGCTGCTTTCACTAAGGCTTTCAAATCAGTATCCTTTCTCAACCTCTTCAATAGACAATAACAATTGGTTTCTTTTGTTACTCCTTGGGTAGCGCTTTTCTCTCCTTGTTTAGCAGCCTTATGTAATCCTGTGTCCCTCCCAGAATCCTTAGCGTCTAAATCATGCTTCACAGCATCCCTTTAGGAGCTCTGGGTTCATCTGTTCCCTCTTCTTATATTTTCTCTTGTGGTATTTATTTTGCTTGTTTGTAATTTTGCAATTTTTTTTTTTTTGAACAGGATTTCTCAGTGTAGTCTTAGAACTTTATTTTGTAGACTAGGCTGGCCTTGAACTCAGGGATCTGCCTGCCTCTGCCTCCTAAGTGCTTGGCATCAAAGGTGTGCACCACCACTGCCCAGCTTGGCCTTGAACTCTTAGCCTTTTACCCCGGTGATCCAAGTGCTGGGATTGTTTAAGTACACCACCACATCCAGCTTGGGTTGTTAAAAATTACTTGTAAAACGTCATCTCTGTGCTGGTTTGAAAGCCCTAAGGAACTGGGGATTGGTGCTCGGTGTTGCAGCGTTTGTCTAGAATGCGTCAAGCGAGGGTTCAGTTTCTGCTTCAGAAGCAGAAAATACAAAAGCAAAATAGCCTGGGAGCTTCCAGTTCGAATCCTGCTTCATCTACTGTGGGTAGGTCAAGCCACTCACGTTTCTCAGCTTCATCCTCTCTGAAACAGAGAAGTCCTTGTGTTGCTTTTTTTTTCCCCCATAGGAAGTCAACCTTCCTAATACTGTGATCCTTTAAATACGGTTCCTCAGGTTGTGGTAATCCCCAACCATAAAATTATTTTCATTGCTACTTCATAACTGTAATTTTGCTACTGTTATGAATCGTAATGGTAATGAACATACCTGATATGCAGAATATCTGATATATGACCCACATGCTGAGAACCACTGAGTCAGAGGATTCAGAACTGAGCCTTTCGGAGGGGGTTTCATCAAACTAGACATTGTCTTGCTCATCCATATAACCTCTGTAATCCTACACTTGGGAGGCTGAGGCAGGAGAGTGGTACATTTGAGGCTAGCCTAGGCTGCAGAGTAAAACCTTGTCTTTAAAACCTGTTTGTTCTGAAATTTCCGATTGGCCTAGGTTCTCCCACTGGGTGGCGTTATCACGGTCTCTTGGTCTTTCAGGCTCCAGACACTACAGCCTCCCCCCTCCCATGGGCTCTCATCTGACCTCACCTCCTCCAGGATCCCTGGCTGTCAGCTTGGAGCCTACCGGCTTCCACTTATTATCTGTGCTTTAACTGTTCCTCCCTTTTGGCTTAGCCTCGTACTCGATGAGGACGAGTCCTCACAGCATCCTCCGGCAGTGGGTGTGCTGGGACCACATTTCCGAGCTTTTGCAAACCTGTATTGTGTCTTTTCAGCTTCCACGCCAGCTCAACCATTTGCCAGATGTGCAGTTCTGGGCTGTAAACCATTTTCCTATAAACTTGAAGGCTCCAAAGTCTGTCTCACTTCAGCTGTTGATAGGAACAACGTCGGGTTCAGCCGAAATATAAATAATAATAATAAAATCATAATATTTTATTATCCCAGTTCTGCAGACGGCATGTTTTTTTCTTTTCCAGGGAGTGTAGACTTCTCCTGGTGACCGTTCTGTGATTTTTCTCAGTGAATGATACGTTTGACGTTGAGTCCTTTTTTTTCTTTTTTTTTTTTTTTTCTTTTGGTTTTTCAAGACAAGGTTTCTCTGTATAGCCCTGGCTGTCCTGGAACTCACTCTGTAGACCAGGCTGGCCTCGAACTCAGAAATCTGCCTGCCTCTGCCTCCCAAGTGCTAGAACTAAAGGCGTACGCCACCACCACCCAGCTTTGAGTCCTTTTTTTTAAAGGCAGAGTCTCATGTATCCTCTAACTTACCGCTGATTGTAACCTTGAACTTATGATCTGTCTTGCCGTGGGGACACACCTGGTTATGCGTGGAAGGGAGAATAGAACCCTAGAGGTCCATCTCTGGCTCCCCATTTTATGGACATTTTCTTTTTTTCTTTTTTTGGTTTTTTTCAAGACAGGGTTTCTCTGTGTAGTCCTGGCTGTCCTGGAACTCACTCTGTAGACCAGGCTGGCCTCGAACTCAGAAATCCACCTGCCTCTGCCTCCCAAGTGCTGGGATTAAAGGCGTGCGCCACCACCGCCCGGCCCGGTAGACATTTTTATACATACATATGTGATGCTTTGTTCTTGTTTGCCCTCTCTGCCCAGCCTAGCCCTTGTCAATTATCTTGTAGGTGTGTCTATGTGTAGGTGGGTGTGTGCTTGTATGTGCAGGTACACATGTGTACATGCACAAGGCTACGTTGTTTTTGGAATGCGTGGAATTGGACTCTAGCTTTGTGCACAGTAAGCTAGAGGTCAATCTTTTTTTTTTTTTTTTTTGGTTTTTTGAGACAGGGTTTCTCTGTGTAGCCCTGGCTGTCCTGGAACTCACTCTGTAGACCAGGCTGGCCTTGAACTCAGAAATCCCCTGCCTCTGCCTCCCAAGTGCTGGGATCAAAGGCGTGCGCCACCACTGCCCGGCTCTAGAGGTCAGTCTTTGCGTTGCCTCTCAGGAACAGGGTTTGGGAGACAGGAGCTCTCTCTGGAACCTGGGGTTTACTGATTTGGCTAGGTTGGCTGGCCAGTGAGCTCCGGGGATCTGCCTCTCTCTGCTTCTGCCATACATCTCTTTACATGAGTGTCAGGAATCAAACTCAGGTACTCACACCTATGTGGCAAGTATTTCCCTCTGAACTATCGTCCCACACCCTACTTTTCATTGTGAGGGGGCCTAGGCTGGCCTTGAACTCACTCCTACCTAGGCTCACACCCCCATGCCCTGCTTTGTTTCAGGGGTGTGTGTGCGAGTGCATGAATTCATTCAGGGTGTGTGTGTGTGTGTTTTCTTTTTCTCTGTCCCTGGGTGACTTCCTCTCTTTGTCTTCATGTTTTATTTCAGAAATTATATATTCAGCTTCCCAAGACTGGTCTTCTTGTTCTTCCCTTGGCATTCTGCTCTGCTTGCGAAAGGCACGGCCTCTGCAGAAACACTATCTTCTCTTTTTCCTTTGGCTCGCTGAATGGACTCCGGCCTCTGTTTTCCTGTTTCTGGACTTTCCAGGGCACTGCCAGCATCCCACGACCAGCAATCCCTGTTGCTCCTCTACCTGATGTTTAAGGCTAGAGCAGCAGCAAAGTGGGCGGAGCTGGGCTGTGTGGGACTCGAACTAGGGTTGACATGCAACAGAAGAAGGAGCTTGCCTCAACAGCGAGGTTCTCCAAGTGAACCAGAAGCACTGTTGAGAAAAGCTGTCCTGGTTCTGGAGATTTCTGTCTCAGGGATGTCTCTTAGTAGTTTCCTCCTGCCTTGACTAGGTTATAGTTCTGACTCCCTCTGTGTCCATCTGTCTATCTCATTCTCTGTGTCTCTCGTCTCTGTCTCTCTTGAATCTCATTCTGGGCATTTCCAGAATCCCACTGTCAACCAACGCAACCCCAGCTGTCTGCGTGTGACATCTCTGCTGGGCTAGGGAGTCAGTCTCTCTACAGTCCTTTGCAAACACCATCTACAGGGATCCCTTTGCAGTGCACTTGACACCATGTGATGTTGGCATGGTCCCACTGAGGGCCAGCTAAAGCCTCGGTGTGTAGACAGTGGCAGCAGCCGGCCAAGAAGCCAAATGACTTCGTTGAGCTGGCCAGCTTTTTTTCTTTTTACTTTTTTTTTTTTCGGTTTGGTTTTTTGAGACAGGGTTTCTCTGTGTAGCCCTGGCTGTCCTGGAACTCACTCTGTAGACCAGGCTGGCCTGAACTCAGAAATCTGCCTGCCTCTGCCTCCCAAGCCTAGCACTCTTTTTACTTACTTTTTATTTGATCATTCTCTCTCTCTCTCTCTCTCTCTCCTCTCTCTCTCTCTCTCTCTCCCCTCTCTGTCTCTCTCTCTCCCCTCTCTGTTCTCTCTCTCTCCTCTCGTCTTTCTCTCTCTCTTGTGTGTGTTTCAGACATTGCTTTCCGCCTCCATTAGTGATTGCTTCTGAAGAGATCCGGACCCCAACCTCAAGTATTGCTTTCAAACTAACAGTTGGCCTTGAACCATTCTCTTTATTCTATGTATAGGATGGTGTTACTCATTAGAAAAATATGCTTACTTGCCAAAAGCAGAAAGAACACAGTAAAAATAAACACATGCTACCTAAACAGTGTTCTTCAGTTCCAATCAGAGCCAGAGGGAATGCAATGGAGAGCAATCAGTAAACCACATCCCAACCTCCCTAAAAATGTGCTGCATCGAGCAGCGTGCCTCAGTGGGCCTGGAGTTACCAAGTCCTGATACAGAAGACCCCGGAATGAATCCCCAGCCGGAGTGTATCGCAGATCCTCATACCAAGCCCCCTTGTGATGCAGGACTTAGGAAGCTGCCTCTTGTAACTCAAGACCCAAATGGCCTAACTTGACCTTGATCCTGACAACAGCCAGCCAGGGGCAGTAGAGACAACACAGCACACGAGACCCCAGATCAATGATCTCATGTCCTCCATAAGCACAGGTCACAGAACACATCCAAACACAGGGACATCTGAACACACGGGTGGGGTGGCAGCCCCCACACAGTAAAACCACGAACATACTCCACACGTGTGCTTGTACATACACATATACTCCCTCATAAACACCATCTTCAGTAGACATGTATGAACAGACATATCCATATCTGTATGTTACTCTCTGTACAGAGGGATCCATGCAGACACAGACCTGCCCAGGTCCCACACATTCACACAGATCACCGCAGACAGAAACACTTGGGCGTACCCAAACAAAGAGTTCCAAATGTGTGGACATGCTTCTGACTACATGCGTGGACTTTTCAATCTGTATTAAGCAGACAGGTACTCAGATGCCTAGACAACTGCAGACAGCTACACATGTGCCTATATAAGCCTACCATCTGTCAGGCCATACACTCTACAAATGGCCCCTGCCACACTTACCTGTGGCCCAGGGGTGGATGCACCCAGCCACTCGGGTACCACCCAGTTCTCTGCCCTCTTGGGGGCCTACAATGCTGCCTTCAGTTTATATGAATACTGTGGGTTCTCAAACCTAGGGCCCCCAAATAAGTTTCCAGCGAGGCTGCATGTGGAGTGGTAACCTGCATGTCATCTATCCCTATGTCTTTCCCCGTGGGATGTCACGGGTCATAGGTAGCTTGGCAGACCAGCCCGTCTCCCAGCTGTATACCAGGCTGACATCTGCACAGGGGTTCCCCCAGACTGCTGGACTTTCAGGACCAACAGACAAGCCTCCACCCTGACCCCTGTCCCCAAAGCCTAGCTCCTCAGGGGCCATGCCAAAAGACATCACGGGCCACCTGAAGAGTAGTTCTTCCTTCCATCACCTCCAGTCCAACTTCTTCATATCTTCCCTCCTCCTGCCTGCGAGTCCCATATAGCTCCTAGTTTTCTGTCCCATGGGGTCGTCTTTGTCATTTATCACCCCAGCTTTGCGTGCCCTGGCTGCATTAAAAAAGGGTCCAGCTTTCAGCTTCCCCCTCCCCCACACCAGACTGGGCATCCTGAGGTAACAATTTTGTTCTGCCTGCCCCTCCGTGTTTATCGTCTGAATGCTCGCTCTCGCCTTGCAGAGCCTCTACCTTCGAGGTGTTGCAAGACATCACTCTCCACAGGTAGACGCTGCTCACGGTCTATCTCTAAGTTTCCCTGCTCGCAGCATGTTTTCTACCCAGAAATGGAAAGGGCTTTCTGTCTCTCATTATCGCTTGGCCTCCACCCACTAATATTACCCAGAACCCCAATACTCACCACGAGCACACACAGGTCAGGGGTGCGTGCGAATGTGGCTTCAGACCTGCGGCTGAAACCTGGAGAGATAGGACAGCCTGCTCCTGAGTCCTCCAGCTTTGAAGGGCCACCTCTTTAAAAGGGAAACTCCTCGGGGCTCCAGAGAGTGCCAAGGAGAGCAGACAGGGCTAATGCGTCACATATGTCAGCTGTTGCTGGTCTCCGAAAGGCATGCAAGCCCTCAGTAACACAGAGCATCTGGTGGGGTCCGGATCTCTGGGTCAAAAGTCTGGAGAATGATAGGCTTTGGGGCCACAGCCAGTAACCTGAGCTCTCCACTACAGAGGTCATGGCACAGGGGCATCGCATTAACTGAGTTATACTCCGGGCTAAGTGAGTTAGGAAGGCAGAAGAGGAGTCTGGCCTATGGTCTCAAAGTATGTACTCGTTCTTGGGTTCATTCTGCTGAGCTCAATGTCCTGAGGTGGCCTTGGGATTTGGAGTCACATATTTTCTTCTATCTTCTGACCCCTCCTTTAGACTCCCCTCATTGCTGAAGTAAAAACGACCTGTGCTTCCCAGTTGAGACAGCGCCATTAGGCCCATCCCCTGGGAGCCCCTGGAAAATGAGGAGAGTTGATTTCTCTCCATCCACACCATAAGGAGAAACAACAGCAACCTCAGACTGGAATGTTCTCTGGCAGAACTACAGGCCTTTCGAAATTGTGGGAGGGTCTGGTGCCTCTCTGTGAGCTGGGGGCAGGGTTTCTCTCTCTGTGGCTTTAAGATTCTGTGGAAGCAGAGGCAGGGTATCCCCGGTGTAAGACAGAAGGAAAGGCAGGTCAGTGGCCAGGGAGGGGCATAATAGGACCACACAGGGCTCCTGCCCCTGGGCTGCCCACCCCCTGGTCTGGCTGTGTAATTGCATGTGGATTGCTCCTTCCCAGGGTTTCAGTCATCCTCTGTATGGATGAGGAAACTTATTTATCCAGTAATGCATAAGACATTCAGACCCCAGGTTTCAGGAGGGGACAGAGACAGTGGAAGAGCCAGACTGGGGGTCTTCTCCCATAGGTGAGGGAGTGGGACACAGACAGACAGGGACAAACCATATCCTATTCTCCCCCTGGAGCAAATTAACCACTCAGTGCAGGCTGCCCCCTAAAGACTAACAGGAGACCATACTCTTGTGGGTCCAGGGGTGGACCAGGACCAGGGAGATGAAGCTAGCAAGAGACTGTGTCCTGAAGGAGCTGAGGTTTCTGGATAAGGGCCCAGCAAATGGGTATATCACACATTTGCATAGCTTTGAGGTTCCTGCTGACTCTGGATACACCCAGGGTCCCCAGATGATTCCTGAATCCTTAGTTCCTTTAGGTGAAATCTCCAAGTACCCTGGTTCTGCCTTTAGAGTCAGTCTCCTTACCCAATGAGACGCTGGAAAGATACAGGATACAGGACACTTAGCCTGTTACTGCTGGAACCCTGGGAAAGCTCACTAATCCTTCTGAAAGTCTCCGGAGAGAAAAGATCTTAGCAAGTTGATAAATCAGGAGCACCTCATAAATGGCTCTTAGCAAAGGATACCAGGACAAGTGCTAAGTTCCCATCCCCTCTGGGGACGAGGCTGCAGAAGGCTTTCCTCCTGCTTGACTGGGGCTTCTGGGGGAAGACCCACAAGGCCTGTTGAGTAGAGACAGCAGTGCTCACGGTCAGAAGCACTGGGATGAGTCCCATCGACATCCCAGGAAGCCCAGAGCTGCCCTAAAGCCCTGCCATCACCGCGAGAGTCTTGGTTTTATCGAGTATATATATTTTTTTAAAGATTTATTTAGTTAGTTTATGTATATGGGTACACTGCCACTGTCTTTAGACACACCCGAAGATGGCATCAGATCCCATTACAGATGCTTGTGAGCCACCACGTGGTTGCTGGGAATTGAACTCAGACTTTTGCAAGAGCAGTCAGTGCTCTTAACTGCTGAGTCATCTCTCCAGCCCCGTCTTTGATGTGCTTTATGAGCAAGTCTGATGCACATATATTATAAAACCCGAGCTTGAAGGGATTGCCTGGGCACAGGTGTGGCCTCCTTGTCTGTTTCAGCACTGTAGACAGTGCGCTTCCTACCATAGACCAGCCGCCTGAAGCCTCTAAGGTAAGACAATGCCTCTGTCTCTAGAGGTGTGTGCAGGTAAGAGTTCATGCTAACTGAGCAACTGGGTTAGGCTGGGAGAGCCTATGGTGTGTGGCATGTGAGGCAGATTCCCCATACTCCATGCGCTTGGAAACCTCGACAAGAAAGAGGGCTAGGCTCTGTCCTTGAGACAGTCCTTCTTCCTTCTGACTCTCCGCCAACTAGTATCCATGTCTTTAGGTTTAGCTTTCTTGCTACTTCCCAGGCCAACTTCTGGGAGTCCCTGTGTGAAACTTGCTCCCTTTTCCTTTTCCACCCCATCCTATCATGGCTCTTGTGTGTAATAGTAGACAGTTGTCCCTAACACTAGCTAAGCAGAGGCCTCCTCCAGACCATCTCCAACGCCCTTCTACCCACTTCTCAGCTCTTCAACCTAGCGGGGTGGACAATGGCCAGCGCTTACCCTTGGGGTCCCAGGATTTTTACTCTGTGAGCACAGATCTTGCCCTCCCTTCTTGGAGATGCCTCAGTCCTTTGGTTCCTCCACTCTGCGTGCTATGCTTCCTTGGTAAAAAACGGTCGCTGTCCCACCAGTTTTCAGCCTTACGGGTCTCCTAGCTGCCCTTGGGCACCGCGTTAATTACAAGCCTCAGGTGGCATCATCACCCTCAGGGGTCCCTGGGCTTCAGGCTCGTCAATGGCTCCATGGTCAGCAGCTCAGCATCCGTCCCTTCTTGCAGGACCTGACACTCAGAGTCTACACAGTATGTACATGGAATCAGAACGATGTGGGATTCCCTGGGGAAACCCCCGGCACCAGCTCTGCTAAGCCTGCCTTTCCCTCTCACAGAGGCAGACCAGTTCCTCAGATTTAGTCTAGTGTCTCTGCTGCCTGACTATAATACTCTCCAGGCAAGCTCTGCCACACCCCTTCCTTGAGACCGAGTCCCAGGACCTATCTCCCTTGTTTGCTGCTGCCCCTGACCAATGGGCTGTACCTCCCTGGCTTCCTGGAGGACTTTGCCTGTATCCGAGCCCATCTCTGCTCCTGTGACTTCCCTATTCTCCAGAGCTAGTCCCTGTTCCCAGGCCCAGCTGCCCATGACTGAAGCTTCAGAGCATTTCCGACTCAATACACTTCCCCACCTTGTCTCATCATGGCCTTCCCTCTTCCTGTAAGCTCCAGCACCTCCGAGATCTCTAAAATGTCTCCAAACCATGAGATGGTTATTTTGTTTCAAGATAGGGTTTCTCTGTGTTGCCCTGGCTGTCCTGGAACTCACTCTGTAGTCCAGGCTGGCCTTGAAATTAAAGAACTCTGCCTGCCTCTGCCTCTGAATGCTGGGACTAAAGGCGTGTGCCACCATTGTCCAGTGAGATGGGAAATGCTATGTCAGAATAACTGGCCCCCAGGATTTCAGGCAGTAGGTCACTTGTTCTTAGTGTCTGAAGGTGTTTTTAGATGAAACTTGCAATCACTCATCTAGCCTCCTGAAGTGGATATCTCTGAGGTGGGTGGGTCTCATGGTTGCCATTAGGGCCTGAATGGAACACAGGGCTCCCAAGTGTGAGCATGCTCCTCCACCTGCTCCCTGAGGAGGACTGTGATCACCTGACTTTAGCATCAGCTGGAGCTTGTACCCCAGCATTCCTGGACCCCTTGTGTGATAGTTTGTATATGCTTGGCACTGGGAGTGGCACTATTGGGAGGTGTGACCCTGTTGGAGTAGGTGTGGCCCTGCTGAAGTGGGTGTGCCCTTGGAGTGGGTGTGGCCCTGTTGAAGTAGTGTGTAGTGTGGCCCTGTTGGAATAGATGTATCACTGTGGGTATGGGCTATAAGACCCTCACCCTTGCTGCCTGGAAGCCAGTATTCTGCTAGCAGCCTTCAGATGAAGACGTAGAACTCTCAGCTCCTCCTGCACGATGCCTGCCTGGATGCTGCCCTGTTCCTGCCTTGATGGTAATGGACTGAACCTCTGAACCTATAAGCCAGCCCCAATTACATATTGTCCTTTATAAGAGTTGCCTTGGTCATGGTGCCTGTCCACAGCAGTAAAACCTTAACTAAGACCCTCTGCTTGTTGGTTGTGAACCAAGCCTTTGTAATAAATCTCTACATACTACCCGCACCTCTGCTGGTTCTGCTTCTCTGAGGACCCTGTCTCATACGTCCATCCTTCAGTAAACCCTGCCAGAGGACCCCGCTGTGACATCCCTCATCCCCTGCGTGCCCCACTGAGCCTCTCTCTGTGCTCTCAGTACAGTGCTACAACATCTTTTCAAGACAGGGTTTCTCTGTGTAGCCCTGGCTGTCCTGAACTCACTCTGTAGAACAAGCTGGCCTCAAACTCAGAGATCCACTCGCCTCTGTCTCCCCAGTACTGGGATTAAAGGTGGGCAACACCACCCACCTGGCTGGTACATCTTTTAGCCTGGCTTAAGGACCTATCAGAGCCTCAGAGGTCCCATCTCCACAGAGAAGACCCTTAGGAGACCTTCGATGACATATGACCCCAGCTTTGACCTCACCCCTCTTTGCTCCACCCTTGTACTCTCCAGGCATACTCGAGGCCACAGGACATTTGCATCAACCTGAATGTTCTGTTCAGAAGCCATTCCAGGCCTCCCTTGGCCAGCCTGTCTCAGTGCTGTCTCATGCTGCCTTGGCCTCCATAGCATCCAGCAGGCAGGCGGGGATTGCTCAGATCTGGCTTACTGCTCGCTCCTCTCCTAGGGAGCAGTCCTGACCTCGGAGGTCTGATTTGTTCATTCTGGCGTGTTCCAGCCAAGAGTGAATTATGAAGGGTCAAAGAGTGAAGCACAGACTCAATCTTTCCAAAGCTTGCTTAGCCACCCCAGCTCCAGGGCTGCCTCTACGCTTGACCTCCATCTTTGCCTAGGGTCCATAGCCATGCCCAGAGTTCCAGTTGGTTTTGAGGGAAGAAGAGTGATTTGTCCCCAGGATGGCCATCTGCTATTCCGAGTGGCCATTTCTGACCATGCTGTCACCTTTTTTTTTTTTTTTTAATATTTTTATTTATGTATGTTTTTAATGTATGAGAGGTCTACCTGCATGTACACCTACATGCCAGAAGAGGGCATCAGACTGACCCTTTCTAGATGGTCATGAGCCACCATGTGGTTGCTAGGAATTGAACTCAGAACCTCTGGAAGAACAGCCAGTGCTCATAACCACTGAGCCATCTCTCCAGTCCCACTTTGAGTTTCTAGACCAAGTTCAAGTAAGGACATTCTGGTGCTTCCCACTGCTATGAAGTGGGAATATGCTTCCCATATGCTATGAAGTGGCGGCGCACGCCTTTAATCCCAGCACTTGGGAGGCAGAAGCAGGCGGATTTATGAGTTCGAGGCCAGCCTGGTCTACAGAGTGAGTTCCAGGACAGCCAGGGCTACACAGAGAAACCCTGTCTCGAAAAACCAAAGAAGAAGAAGAAAGAAGAAGGAAGAAGAAGAAGAAGAAGAAGAAGAAGAAGAAGAGCAAGCAGCAGCAGCAGCAGCAGCCAGCACAGCAGCATATTGGTGAAGTTGACCCTGAGCTTTCTCCCTGGGTGGGGCGGGTCCAGCCTAGCGGTGATATCTCTGTGCTTCATCAGCATATCTCTTGATAAATCTTGATCCCGCCCTCCTCAGAAGCCTCCCACACCCCAGGCCAGAAAACAAAGTCAGGGTCAGGGCAGAGAGCAGAATGGAGGAGGGGCTCCTGTGTGGACTGTAAGAATCCCAGACTGTGAAATGGGGAGGAGGGAACTCTAGGTTTTAAGAGACGCAGCATTCTGTGGCTCCTCAGGTTTTAGCTTCCTGTCTGAGAGCCTGAGGCTGGTTGTGGTAGTTTGAATAAGCTTGGCCCAAGGACTGGCACTATTAGGAAGTGTGGCCTTGTTGGCTGAAGTCTGTCACGGTGGGGTGGGCTTTGAGAGCCTCCTAGCTACCTGAAGACTTCTGTTCCTGGCTTCCTTTAGATGAAGATGTAGATATTTCAGCTCCTCCCGCTCCATGCCTGCCAAATTCCCGCCTTGGTGATCATGGAGTGAACCTCTGAACCTGTAAGCTAGCCCCAAGTAAATGTTGTTCTTTATAAAAGTTGCTTTGGGGCTGGAGAGATGGCTCAGCAGCTAAGAGCACTTACTGCTCTTCCAGAGGTCCTGAGTTCAAATCCCAGCAACCACATGGTGGCTCATAACCATCTGTAACAGAATCCAACGCCCTCTTCTGGTGTGTACAGTGTACTCATATATATATATAATATATATATATATATATAAATATATAAAATAAATAAATATATCTTTATATGTTAAAATAAATAAATAAATAAAAGTTGCTTTGGTCGCAGTGTCTCTTCACAGCAATGGAAAACCCTAACTAAGGCACTGGTGAACACTCAGGACTAAGGCCAGGCACTCAGACTAGTCTCAGGCAAGTGCCCTGAGAAGCTGCTTATTATCATCCTTGAACTTCAGACAAGGAGACCGGCCCAGCCACACAGCTGGAGTTCCCGCAGCAGTCGCCTGACTGCACAAACATCCATCAGGCAGCCTGAGCTGGCGCCCTCTACTGGCTGTGTCCCTAATGGCTCTCCTTGATGGTCTGATCAGGGTCTTGGGGGAAAATGACAAGTCAGTCACTTAGGAAAACTGCTCCTAAGTGCTCGTGCTGGGCTCCGTTTACAGACTCTAGGACCTGACAGGACCACCAAGCACTTGGCGCCATCCCAACTTTCCATGGTGCCCTCTCTCCAAGGTTCCAATTCTTAAGTCACATCCTTTCTCCCGAGAGCAAGTCCTGCTATTACCCCTCTTGCCTAACTCTGTAAATTGAGGAAGGAAAGTACAGAGCTATAGGAGTGGAGCCATGATTTATACATTGGCATAGGGTTGGATGTAGAACAACCTGCCTTCAAATGTGTAGAGACTCACCTGCCCCTGCCTCCCGAGTGCTGGGATTAAAACCCACCTTAAATGAGCTACATCTGAAGAAGACAGGTACTTGATCGTGACCAGACAGATGTACCCAGAGACCCAGTGTAGACAGAAGCCAGCCCAGATGACTGCAAGCATCAGGTCCTAAGCGTTAGGCTTAGAATACCAAAAGAAAGCCGGGTGGTGGTGGTGCACGCCTTTAATCCCAGTACTTGGGAGGCAGAGGCGGCAAATTTCTGAGTTCGAGGCCAACCTGGTCTACAGAATGAGTTCCAGGACAGCCAGGGCTATACAGAGAAACCCTGTCTTGAAAAGCAAAGCAAAACAAAACAAAAAAAAAAAAAAAAAAAAAAAGAAAAAGACTCATCAGAGGACATGTCTTTACACTTCATACAAAGACTATTCCCTGAGTGTGCCTGATGCTGTTTTGTGTCACTGCTTTCAGGTCTACTCTGCCAGGACAGAACATTCCGAGCTCAGAGAGAACCAACACGGCCCCTGTTCCACCGCCGTTAAAGCTAATAGTGTTTTCATTTCTTTCTCTTAACCACCCCTACATCCAACACATTTCTCCTCATGCAGAAACTGGAGTGGCAGGATGAGGGGCTGCCTGCAGTTGGGTAAGAGGAGAGATAACCATACAGAACATTCCAGAACAGGAGTGAGAATTGCACCGAGCCCTCACCCTGTTTCCAGGAAAGCTTTGGGAACAAAAGGACAAGTTAGAGAGTCTAAAGGAAAGCAAAGAAAGGACAAGAAGAGGCAAAGAGGACATCAGAGGAAGCACCTGGAGCCAAAGGCAGAGTCGAAGGCTTGCTGAAGTAACAACCAGACTACAATAGGCCGTCACCAAGACAGCTCTCCCACCCCTAGAACCACTGGATAGCCCTTCCCTGAACATCTGTTTCTAGGCTCCAATGGTGCCCTGCAGATAGGGACAACTCTTCCCTCCAGACAATACTTCCCCAGTGCCTTCTGAGTCCCTACCGGTCTTCTGACCCCCCAGCCCACTCACCCCAGCAATATACAGGTTTGTCCCAGAAAGGTCCTCCTAGTCTCCACAGCTCCCCAGGCCTCAATGTCAGCTCCTCCCCACCACCTGCCTTTCCTCCCAGACCTCTCCTAACCCCACTTCCGCCCTGTGTCCTTTTATTGAGGAGGAGGGGTCAGAGAAGTCATGAGGGCCAGGGAGAAAGAAGAGGTGGCAGGCAGGAGGGAACTCTCTCTCCAATCCCCTCCTTTCTGCACCCTTATGCAGTAGAATACCACTCCTCAGCCCAGGATGGAACCATTCTCCTTAGCTTACACACTTCCTGTGGACACACACTTCCTGTGGACATCCTTGAGATAGCCTCTCAGAAAGCCAGGCACTTGGCATTTCCCTCCTAGGGAGCTGGAGCCTTCTTCTGCCAGTTGAACTTTGTGAGTTAGCTCTGGGACACTGAGCCATTAGGACAGGCAAACCTTCCTCAGTCTTCATAGTAAACATTTTAGCTGTGTAGCTACAGTGTATCTAAAGGAGTCCTTAAACCAGGTGGGCAGATCCACACAGAAACCGCTTTGTACAAGTTTACTACTCCAAGTAGAAGCAAGATGCCAACAGGCTGAGAAAAGAAATTCTTCTCAGTGCAGTGGAGGACCATCAGCTGGGATGATGAGGAGTTAATGGCCGAGAGGAGGACCATCAGCTCTGGTAAGTGAGTTGATGGCTGACAGACCATGATCCTCTTCTCAGGGGCCCATCCATTTAGGATTCTGTGTTGGGATTTTTGCTTGCTTTTTGTTTGTTTGTTTTTGGAGACAAGTTCTCACTCTGTAGCCCAGGCTGGACTCAAACTTGTTATGATCCCTGTCTCTGCCTTCTGGTTGATTACAATTTTGTGTCACTTTGCCAGGCCTACTTGTGTTTCTAATTATGGCTGCCACGAAGCCTGTTGCCTGAGAGTACTCTCATCCCAAACCACCTGCTCTGTCTGAAGGGTAAAGTTCAAGCAGTGTGATTATCTGTCTTTGGTCACAGTGGACTTGACCACATCGGTCCAGGTTTTGTATTATGATTTCCTCTGTGATGAAGGCTCTGAGGCCCTCAGCCAAGGTTTCCTTCACGATCACCCATGCTCATCCTGTCTTTCTGCTTGCCCTTCTGGGCCAATCAATGCCTGGAGTTCTTCAGACTCTCTACTTAGACTTATGTCTCATAGAGCTATGAAGACTAGCTCTATCTATGCCCTCCCTGAGTGTGTGTAGACAGACATTCCAATGTCCTCACACCTGTGGGTCTGTCCTCCCTAAACCACACAGACGGGCAGTTTTCCAAAGTTTGCTTCATCCCTACTCAGTGGTCCCTCAAGGGTGTGGCCTCATTTGTGTCTTTCTGGAACTGAAGTCTAGTTACAGGGAAGACAAGCTGAGCAGAGAAACACACCCTGAAGGTGGGTGGCGCCATCCTGTAGATGGCGGGAATAAAGAGAAAAATGGAGAATGCTCAATACAGCGAGCAGTCAGGGCAAGTCCACCCTACCCCCCCAACCCCCACAACTTGTGCATGTCTCTGTTTGTGTGTGTCCTGGCTGTCATGGTGTGCGATGCACTGTTCTTTATCACCCACCCACTCTGAGGACTGCAATCTCTGAGATGGTATGTAAGTGAATCTTTCTTCCCTGAGCCTGTTTCTGTCGCGCCCAGCTCCGCCGAATAAGCAGACGCGGCAACACAGGATTCTTCCGACAGCACTCTTTATTGTTCAGCTCTGTTCCAAGATGGAGAAGGACACGAGCTCGGAGAGCTCGTCACTTATATAGGGCTTGGTGAGGCGTGTGCGTCTCCTATTGGTGCTTTAGCAAGAACCAATCAGACGAAAGCAGCTTGCATCACTCTGTGGACAACTGCGCATGCGTCAACTCTCGAGAAGAACCAGGAAGTAGGAAACCGGCGCCATCTTCTAATGGCGGAGCGGCTCCCGACATGTTTCTCTTGGTATTTTGCCACAGCAATGACAGGTTGCTTCACAATTCAGCAGCCCAGTGTCCCCAGCTTACATGAGCCTTTCCACACCCTACATCTCAGCACGGAACCTCATTTTTCCAATCAAAGGATGAGTTTCTGAATTTCACTTTTAGCCTTGGCTACAGGAAGAGTTATAGGGTCTCTCTCTTGCAGTGGCACTTCTTAGAGGCTAATCAGATGGCTTCCTACTACTCTGTCTTTTAAAACAGGGTCTTAGCTCAGGTGTAGCGGTGTATAGCTTTAATTCAAGGCCAGCCTGATCTACATATCCCTTGGGATAGGGTCTAGAAGTTGAAGGGTACCACATAGCTTCAACATATATTTCTTTCTTTGTTCATTTGTTTTATTTTATTTGGGGGGGTTGGGGTGTTTTGTTTCCTTTGGCAGGGATTGGTCTCTCTTTGTAGCCCTGGCTGTCCTGGAACTCACTCTGTAGACCAGGCTGGCCTCAAACTCAGAAATCCGCCTGCCTCTGCCTCCCAAGTGCTGGGATTAAAGGCGTGCGCCACCACCGGCGGGCAAAACATATTTCTTGAGCTGAAATTGTAAATCTAAGAGCTCATTATTTGCTTGTAGAACTTTGTCCAACAACATTAGCCAACCTTAATACAGTCACTAGTTCTCCAGCGTTCTATTGTACCTGATACACAGTCACAAGGTCCTTGTGGCTTCTGGTGACTTCACCGTAGGAGTCAATCAGTGTGGATGGTTTTCATGTCTTTTTTTTTTTTCAAGACTTATTTATTTATTTTATGTATATAAGTACACTGTAGCTGTCTTCAGACACACCAGAAGAGCTACCATGTGGTTGCTGGGAATTGAACTCAGGACCTCTGGAAGCTCAGTCAGTGCTCTTAACCGCTGAGCCATCTCTCCAGCCCCCAGTTTTCATGTCTTATTACCAGCTCATATTGTAGACCGTTGATACTCTATAAACACTCTCTGCATTTAGCCAGATTACAGACAATTTGCAAAAGTAGCGAAAGAATTTGGAAAGCCCAACCTTCAAATACTGTTTGTGTAGAAACGCTTTTAGCACCTAAATCCCTGTCTTGATCGTTCAAGTGGCTACAATAAACCTCCATGGAAAGCAGTGTGTTTATCTGGTTTTTCTTTCTTTGCGTTTCCATTACCGTGTATCAATTGTTGGGCACCATTTTTGGCCCGGGTTTGGGCCTTGAGGACAAACTCGAGCCTGGCTCAAGTTTTGAGACCTATCTCAGTCACTTCCATACCAGGGTGACTCAACAAGACCCATCTGGCCCTGCCTCTGACCCGCTGTTGCTGATGTAGAGCTTTGCCATTGGTCCTGTCAGTCACCCTTCCCCGCCCCCTACGTCATCTCACCACCAAAAACTCCTCCTCCCTATGGTCCGAGTTTATATAAGGGCTCTGAGTTTTTTTTTTTTTTTTTTTTTTATTATTTTTTTTTTTTTGGTTTTTTCGAGACAGGGTTTCTCTGTCTAGCTCTGGCTGTCCTGGAACTCACTCTGTAGACCAGGCTGGCCTCGAACTCAGAAATCCGCCTGCCTCTGCCTCCCAAGTGCTGGGATTAAAGGCGTGCGCCACCACCACCCGGCGGGCTCTGAGTTTATATAAGAGGCGATACATTAACGTTGAGTTCCTGCCTGGCAGAGGTGGAGCAGGATTTCTGAGTTCGAGGCCAGCCTGGTCTACAGTGTGAGTTCTAGGACAGCCAGGGCTACCCAGAGAAATCCTGTCTCAAAAAAAAAAAAAAGTTGAGTTCCTCACGATACTCACCATCCGGCTCAGCCCTGCCGGCAGACCGGGACCTCTCTCCTCTTACCTGGACCTGCCGGCTAAGAGCCGACAATCAACTCTATATAACAATGAGTCTTCATCATGAGATTTTCATACATGTATATAATGTACTTAACAATTCTGAAAGGTTCATTTATTTTGTCACGTGAATGAGTGTTTGCCTGCCTGTATGTATGTGCTTCACGTACATGCCTGGTGCCCTCAAATGCATTAAGAGGGTGTCAAATACAGGACTGGTTGCAGACCTCTGTGAGCCATGAGTGTGGGTGCTGGGAATTGAACCCGACCTCTCTCTGAGAAGAACAAGTGCTCTTAGCTAAGAGCTAAGTTATCCCCGATTTTTGAGACAGGGTCTCTTGTAACCTAGGCTGACCTCAAACTTCCTATGTAGCTGAAGATGACTTTGAGCTTCGGATCCTCTTGCCTCCTCTCCTGGGTGCCAAGATTACAGACCTGTACCATCATGCCTCGCTATTGCTTATAGTTCTGAAGGCTGAGAAATTTAAGCTCTAGCTGACCTAGAAGATCTAGAAGAAGACCCACTTCTTGGTTTCCAAACATCACTTCCTGTTGTATTGTCATATGGGAAAAGCAAGACTTGTG
This sequence comes from Mastomys natalensis, assembly GCA_021653895.1. Taxonomy (NCBI): domain Eukaryota; kingdom Metazoa; phylum Chordata; class Mammalia; order Rodentia; family Muridae; genus Mastomys; species Mastomys natalensis. Next base: position 198,381 of record JAJTUV010000412.1, read on the forward strand.
CATCTTCATAAAGAGGCGCTAATGTTCTGGCTTCATTGTGCACAACTGCAATCCTGGAACTTCCTGGGCTGAGTAGGAGTTTGAGTTTTAGGGCTATATAGGGAGACCCTGTTTCAAAAAAAGCAAAGCAAAGCAAAAACAAAACAAACAAAAACTGCATAAAGATAGCTAATAAACAAGACATATTCCCACTCATAACTAACACAAGGGGACATAATGCCTCCTGCCTCCCAAAGATCTCCGTTCTGATACCATCGTACTGGGGACGAGGATTTTAGCATATGAATTTGGAGGTGGGATACAAATATTCACTCTAAGCGGGGTGGGGGGGTGAGGGGGTGAGGGGGTGGGAGTTGGGGTGGCGCACGCCTTTAATCTCAGCACTTGGGAGTCAGAGACAGGCAGATTTCTGAGTTCAAGGCTAGCCTGGTCTACAGGGTGAGTTCCAGGACAGCCAGGACTACACAGAGAAACCCTGTCTCGAAAAAACCAAAAAAAAAAAAAAAAAAAAAAAAAAAAAAAATCACTCTATAACAGAAGTAATATGAATTAAATCTTTTAAAAATACTTTCTCATGTAGCTCAGGCTAGCCTTAAAGTCAGTGTACAGCGGATGACCTTAAATATTTGACTCTCCCCTGCCTCCTGAGGATTGTAGACACATGTCACCATGTGTGCGTGATGGCAGAGACTGAATCCAGGGTTCCTGCGTGCTAGGCACTGACTCTTCCAACTGAGCTCCATTCCAGTCTCACTATACGAATCACATTTCAAGAAAGCTGTCACTGCTAGAAACAGCGCTGGTGTCCATAAACACACGTAAGCATGTTAACATTTATCTACTCAACACAACACAGCTGCGTGGAGGAACTGTCTGTACACACAATGACACACAATGACATGGATGAATGTCGTAAACAACTCGAGGGAGCAAGCCCAAACACAAAGCTGTGCATTGTGTGGCATTCAACAACAAACGTAACAAGAGGTAGTGACAGGTTGGTGTCACTTATTAGGGGAGAACTCAGGTTTATGGTAAGAAGGAGGCCTGAACTGTTATAGGTCCCAGTCGTGATTGTGGTAATTGAGTGGCATGTGAATTAATGAAATCCGTTTAGCTGAACCTTTGGAGAACTTGGCTGTGGTCTCTCTGGGTTTCGGAAGCTGATTTCTCCTGGGGAAGATCTGAGAAGAGGGATCAGGACTAGAGTTACTCTGTAACGGACAGGCAAGGACAAGCGGACACTGGGTCCGTGTGTGCTCTGTGGGTGTATGTTGATAATGACTTGTTTCCCACCTAATAAGACAAAGAGGATGGGGACCCCCAGTATTCCCCTGCAACATAATGGATCAAAACAAAACAGAACCCCGAAACCAACCAAACAGAAACACCCAAATCTCCTAAGCAATCGCGGAAGAAGTTTCGTTGTGTTGTATACAAATCTCCAGGACTGTGGTTATTACAAGTAGCCCTGTAGACAGTAAGACATTTTTGTGCTTGTTGCAGCTGCCTGTGAGACTATGAGGCAAAGGATTCCGGTGCTTGGCGCTGGTGGTGGCGGAAGACGGAAAAGTCTTCATGGAGATACTCTGTTAGAGCTGATTGTTTTGTACTGTATCTACCACTCACCACAGATGTCAAAATTATATAAACTGCATGATTTCTAGGGTGGTAGAGAAAGCTGCCTTCTGTTGTCAGAATACAAGAAAGGGACGGTGCACTGCCCCTTCCTGGCCTCCTCCTGGCCCCCTCCTGGCCAGTGTCTCCACAGGGGAGCAGTTTTAAAACAGGAAAATTTATGTCATACTCAATCACTGTTAAACTGCACTTTAGTCTGCTCAAAAAATAGGTTCTCTCCAGAAGATTATTTATTCACTTATTGCTTGCTGATGCCCCCACAACCTTCTCAGCCCCTCCCCCAAATCGGTCTGGTTGGGGCGGGGCACCCTGCAGTCATCTGCCCCAGGGCCCTGCAACTCCAGGGTGGAGCCTCTTTGGAGCTGCCCAAGTAGAGCCTGAGCCACGTTTTTTAAGGCTGGGCTACAGTGCATACCGAGAGGCACAGCAACAGGCAGAGGACTTTGTGGTAAGTAGGGGATCCCGAGGGAACAGGGGAGGTGGGGCTTCTGTCAGAGGCAGCTCCAGGATTCAGTAGAAACATTCCTGTCAGCCCAGGCTGGGCAGCTGTATAGGAAGACTGGAGTGGGGGCTGTGGGTGGGAACTGCTTGCTTGCTAGATGAGGCCTTTAGATACTGATCTCACTATGCTTTGGAGCTGAGACAAGCAGCTCTTTTTTTTTTTTTTTTTTTTTTTTTTTGGTTTTTTTCGAGACAGGGTTTCTCTGTGTAGTCCGGGCTGTCCTGGAACTCGCTCGGTAGACCAGGCTGGCCTCGAACTCAGAAATCCGCCTGCCTCTGCCTCCCAAGTGCTGGGATTAAAGGCGTGCGCCACCACCGCCCGGCTAGAGACAAGCAGCTCTTAAGTCCACAAGAATGTTCATGATATGTCACAACCACACAAGTTCACAAGTTTGCTGTCAAGGTGTAGCCCTGCATACAAGTGGCCAAGAACTGGTGGCTAGGGCAGAATTCTGCAAGCAATTGGCCACATTCTTAAGATCAGACAGATGCCACTGTTAGTCCAAGGCTAGAGCACCAAGATATCTCTATCCTCTGATGGGATTGGGACCTTCCTTGGGTCAGATGACAGACTAGTCTGTCCAAGGTTCTAAGATGGTCCTGCCATGATACCTGAGAGCTATAGCAGCAGCCACGGGGTGTGGACCTATCTCAACACTTTAATGGTGGAATGGCAGACTGGCTTGTATCTACTGGAAAAAGCTTGGGCCCTGGGTAACAGACTGCTTCACCTACAGCTTTGCTCCAAGCAGCACCAGCATGAATAATCGCATGAACACCACGGAAATCTTCAATGGCATCCGCTACCCAGGGTACGTCCACACCCAGGAGTCCCTGAAAGCGGCTTGTTCCTTCCAGTTCCAGGACACAGACATCCTCTTGGTAACATTCCCCAAGTCAGGTGAGAGACAGGCTGGGACAAGGAACCTGGACAACCCAACACCAGGGCTTCCTTCCAACCGAAGCACCTCGGTCCCCTTCCTGGCACTATAGGGTAGACACCTGCGTCCTTGTCCTTTCCCTGTCACCTGTGAATCTGTTATGAGGTGTAGATCTGCTTTCTGGCTCCATGAAGCCCCTCACTAGTCTCCTTGGCCCATTGTTCCTTTTTCTAGTAGCCTCAGAAACTCAAGGTATCCTGGGCACCAGCAGCCCCCCTCCCTGTACCTTGGTCAGGTTCCCACAAACTTCTCCTAATCTCTCTGCACTTGCTTGAACATGTTTCTGAGCCCATGGGGAGAGTGCCGGGACCGATGTGGGGTGTGTGCTGAGAACCCAACTTTATCCTGAGGCATGTGGTCCTTTGGGGATGAGCTTTGCCTCGCCCTGAATGCCATGCTGAGGTGAACGGCGAACAATCACCCCCAGTGAAGTATGTTTTTGTAGGGACAGGAACTCCCTAATCCCATAAGACTGCCTGATCTACCTTCCTCCAGTGTGTCCTGGGTACCAGCATAGTTCTGCAGGACCCTCTGGGACCATCCTCTCCATCTTGAATCCGTAAGGATAGGCACAAGGTTGAGCATCGAACAGGGGGTGGTTTGCTTTTGTCTCCTGGATATAGCCCACTAGGGCACAGTGCCCATTAAGAACAAGATCTTCCTCCTGTGACTTGGCCACCAGGGCCCCCTGGACTACCAGTGACCTAGATAAGTAAACAATTCAGCAGACAGAGCCAAGTAATCCTCCTACACTCCACATTCCTGATGAGTCTTTTACACCAGACTCCCTTCCCCTCCACCCCACATAGTTGTCCCATTTCCCAGCCTTTGCCCCCTTACCCTCATCCGTGGATCAGATCCCTCCATTCACATCTTAACATATCTACCCAGGGGCCTGGTCTGTGGGCTGGGCTTCCCACCAGAAGGAATGCTATGGACGGGCTGGGATCCATCAGACTGTGCCTACAGCCTCTCAGCGCATCCTCCTAAAGGATAAGGCAGCAGAGCTATGGGCCCTGGGTCCTGGATCCAAGCTGTCAGTGTCCCTGTATTGGGCAGAGGTGAGGACAGATCATCTCTCAATAACTGTACAAGCTCATCCAGACACAGCAAGTCCTGACCTGTAGCAGGCAAGATACACTGCTGCATCGTATCATTAGTCCTTGAAGTGGGCACAGGTAGGATGAGAGGGAAGGGCCACGCCCACTCTGAAGAACCTTTTCTGGTTTGTGTTTTCTTACACTGGTTCTATCTGAGTTAAAAAAAAAAAAAAAAAGATGATACCCTTCTTCCCCATATTGGAAGCCAGAGAAACTAAGGGAGGGCCCTGTGGCCTTCCATTCCCATCAAGGTCCCTAGGATTTGCTATCTCTGAAGGTGACCCCAGGAAAGTGTGGTTGTTTGAGGGGAGGAGACACCTGAACAACTCCCAGGGCACCCTCCTCTCTGGCCAGGGCCAACACTCCTTTTCCGATGTCTAAGGTAGAGAAATGGGTTGTGGCACGCCCTGGTGGAGTGTTTGCTCCGCATAGGTGAGGACCTGGGTTACATTCTTATCAGAGAAGGCCAGATAGGCTTTCTGGAAAGACCATCGCCAAGGCTAGAATGTTCTGGAACATTCCATTAATCGACAGTGAGCCAAGTGTGGTAGCTCAAGTCTTTAATCCTAGAATTCTGGAGGTAGACATAGGCAGATCTCTGAGTTTAAGACCAGCCTGGTCTACAGAACTAATTCCAGTACAGTCATAGTTACACAGAGGTATCTTGGCTCAAAAAAAAAAAAAAAAAAAAAAAAAAAAAAAAAACAATGAACCAGAAAGTGGTACTTATTAGATGTCATGGCATCCCCTCAGGGAGCTCATAACAGGGACGACAGGAAGCCACCAGGAGATGGGTGCCAGTCCCATGCCGGAATGTTCCTCTTACCCCATCTGACCGCCCTCCTGACAGTTCAGTGGTCATCCCTCCTGGGAGGGCTTCTGCAGTTCTGGGCCACAGTTTGCTGTCTTTCTGCCTCATCTCTCTCCTCTGCCTTACCTGGTGGGGTCACTGTGGCATCACACATACCAAGGAGGCTCCAAACCATTCACACAGCGAGTGTCCATCTCAGACCAAGGCCCTCCAGTACTCTGCAGGGAGGGCGGCGGTAGGTTAAGGACACACAACCAAGCAGGAAGCTGGCATATAAGAGCTGGGTGCTCTCAGGTCAGCTCTGCCCTCTGCTTCCCCAGTGGAGCCTCTCTTCCTCTCTGCAGGACTGCCCTAGTCTCCCTTCTATCCCTGCCTGCCATCCCCTGAACAGCAGCCCCAACATGGTCAGACTCTAATCCTCACGGGCAGACGGGATTTTGCAGTCATGATGAGACTGAGGATCTTTAGATGGAGATCATCATGAATTATGGAGTCCAGTGTCATCACAGGGTCCCTAGAGAGCGGTGCCTAAGGCTCAGACAGCAAAGGAGTTATGGTGACAGGAGTGGGGCTGGATGGGAGATGTGCTGGTGCTGCGGCGATGCTTTTGCCCTTGGATGAGATAATTTGGAATATGGGAGCCCCGAGAAGCTGGAAAGGGAAAGGTCGGAAGGAAACAGTTTCCTCGGCAATACCAACCCCACTAGCACTTTGACGGCAGAACTACAGGATGAGATGCGTTGTTGAAAGCTGCTGGTTTGGTGGTTATTTGGAACATTTACTTGTGTGTGTGTGGTGTGTGTGTGTGTGTGCGCACACACACACTCGTGCAGGTATGTGCACACTTGGGCACACACTGTGGCACAGCGGATGTATGGAGGTCAGATGACAACTTTCCAGAGTCAGTTTTCTCTTTCTCCCATGTATCTCTCAAGGGAGTTTATCAGGCTCGGTGGCAAGTCTCTTTATCCGTTGAATCATCTCACCAGTCTAGATGATGGTCATCTGTTACAATAGCTGTACGGGAGGGGACAGTGGTGGTGGTGTGTCCGGAAGGTGACTGACCACTGCCTCCATGTCCAGGACCACATCCTGGTCATACCACACCTAGTTCTGTACAGGTGCCAGCCACTTATGGTCTTGAGTAAATGGAGGCCTGAGCGGGCTACCGTGTGGACGTGCAACTGCTGAGGATCAGGTCTTGCTTTAGCAGAGCACAGGGAGATGTAGGTATCTCTCTCCTGCTCTCAGAAAACCTGCTTTTGTGTCTATTTCCCAAGCTCCCAGAAGCTGACAGGATCTGCAGAATAGAACAACACCTAGCCCTCAGGGACACTCATACCTTTCTGCCCCAGTAGGCAAAGAGCCAGCCTCAGCCTACCTTCATAAACAAAATGGGTGATGACTAAAGTTTTCCTATAAGTCAAGAAGGTGGAAAACCCCAGCGTTCCCTAGAAGCCGCTCCTGCTTCTAGAACTTCCCAGTGTCTGTGTGATCCCAGAACTTTTTGTTTTTCGAGATAGGGTTTCTCTGTGTAGCCCTGGCTGTCCTGGAACTCTCTCTGTAGACCAGGCTGGCCTCGAACTCAGAAATCCACCTGCCTCTGTCTCCCAAGCGCTGGGATTAAAGGCGTGCACCACCACTGCCCGATCCCAGAACTTTCAATGGGGCCTTTTACACCCACATCTCCCATCTCCTCAATAGCATCAGGTCTAACACACAGTGCTTTCCCCTTGTTTGTGGTCTCAGTTACCCACACTCAGTGTAAAAACATTAAAGGGAAAGTTCTAGAAATAACTAACTCCTGTCTTAAATTGTGTGAGGAAAACCTCACACTGTCTGCTTCCTCCAACCTGGATGTGACTTCTCCACTGTCTCCATGCTGGGCCCGTAATTGCCGCTGTTGATATCTTACCGAAGTTTCCAGTTATCAAATCCAGGGCCACAAAAGCCAGTACTCCTGTTCACGGTGCCCTCAAACCTCAAAGCACAAGAGCAGTTCAACCCAGACAGGAAAGCCAGAAAGTGCTTCTTTCTCCATGAAAAGGTACAATTTTTCAACTTAATAAGGAAAAGACAGAATCGTCTCAGGTTCCCAAGGTTTGTGGAAAAAACCAATCTGTGAAAGTATGAAGATGAGGGAAGAAATCCAAGTTAGTTTTGCTGTTACCCTGAGTGAGGTCGGTCGCCGGGCAACATGGAAAAGGGAGTAAAGCTTTTGGTCCTGGGCTTGGCCTTGAGTGTCCTGTGGGGAGGGTGGCAGGGGGGCCTATGCCCCCTCAAACTGTGCCCACCCCAGCTCCACTGCCCCCAGAACAAAGGAAGAGAGAGGCCCTTGTGGTCATGGGAAGCAAACTGCAATCTCCAGCCTGGGGCCAGGTGAGACCCACAGAGAAAAAAAGGCACTAGGATATAGGTGGAAGAAATGACTGTTGACAGTTTGCTGTCATTAATCTTGGTACGTGCTGTATTTACTTATTTATTTACAAGGCTTTTTTATTTGTTTTGTTTTGAGACAGAGTCTCTCAATGCAGCCATGGCTGACCGGGATCTCACTATAGACCAGCCTGGTCTAGAACTCAAAGAGATCCAGTTGCCCCTGATAGGATTAAAGGCATTTGCCACATTGCCCCAGGCTAGGGTGTTTGTGTAATACAGTAAGCCAGCCTGGGAGAATGGGTCCTCATAACCTCTGTTACAGTTGCTGTAGGTCATTGTTAACCGGCACCGAGACAACACTGCTGTAGCCTTACTGCTAGACTTTGTAATGAAAATGTATCTTGTGGGGACACAGTAACTTTATTTCCTTATTTTTGTCAAGAGGGTCTCACTATGTAGCCCTGACTGGCCTAGAACTTACTTTGTAGATCAGACAAGCCTTGAACTCATAGAGATCCTCTCGCCTCCGCCTCCCCAAAGGGATTAAAAGTGTGCACCACCACCGCCCAGCAAGTAGGAACTTTCTAATTCACCCCTCCACACTGACCAGCTAGCACTTGGAGAGTGTGAGTCAGCTTTCCCTGTCTGTGGAAAATATCTACAATAGTCAACGTAAAGAGAGCTTATGTTGGCTCACAGTTCCGGAAATCCCAGTCCATGACTCAGCATTACCACGGCTTTGGTCTTATACATCATGGTACATGGTATAAGAGGACTTGGCAAAGCAAATTCACTATGACTGAGAAGTGAAAAGGAGAAGGGAAAATGACTTGGGTCTGGTGACCGAGCATGTACACACACTGTGCACAGAGCCCTGGGATCCATCCAAGAACAAAGAGTAACAGGAAAGAGACACACTCAGGATATAGGAAGTTGGAAGAATGATTCCTAGCATGGGCAAGACCCAGGATTTGAAGCCCAGAAACAAACAAAAGCAGGCCTGGCAGGAAGCACATGTCTGTAATTCCATTTGCTCAGGTGGTGGAGGCAGGAGAGTCAGAAGTTTAGCATGAGACCCAGCTCAAAAGAAGGAAGAGACTGGGGTGCTACTATCTCAGAAAACACTCCCCCATGATCCAAAGACCTCCCACCAGTCCCCACCTCCTCAGTCTTCCCTCCCCCCTCTAACACATAGGCCCTTCAGAGACACTCTGGATACAAGCTTGCCTGTGAGCTTGAGGGAGGTCACTAATACTTTGCTTTGTACTTAGGAATGGTTACTGTATGGACATTATAAAGGAATCTGCCACCAAGTGTGGCGGTGCACCTGGATCTTTGTGAGTTTGAGGCCAGCCTAGTCTGCCAGTTTCAAAACAGCTTGCTACATGGTGAGACCTTGTCTCAATAAAACAAAACAACAATGGGAATTAAGGAATTTGCAATTTTCACACTTGGCTTACTCCTGTGTGGTGTGAAGTAAGATCTCGAGCTGTGTTTTGCCAAATGGCTACTCTGTTGACCCAGGGGGGTTGTCTTGCCCCACAGGTCTGAGCTGCCCCTTCCTGAGCATGCTTGTGTCTACCTACCTATTCTGAGGCCTGGCTGCCGTGTGTTTCTTTTCAGTATAATTTCAGCACCAACTTGCCTAAGTCTTTAGAAGCCCGAGGGTATTTTTATTGGAACTGGGTTTGATTTACAGATTAACATGGGAGAACTGGCTGTTCATTTTGTTAAGACATCCTGTCTAAGGACAGAGGATTCTCCATCTGCCCAGCCCACCCCCACGTCTTCACAGAGGCGGAAACACTCTTCCCACATAGCCTTTACCCGTTCCTTCCTGTTGGCCTCTCTCACTGGTGTAACAGGGGGCTTTTTCTCTGCTCTTATACCTCAGAGTTGCTCTGGGGCCCATGAGGACAACTAATATTCTTCTTCTTTTGTTTTTGTTTTTGTTTTGTTTTGTTTTGTTTTGTTTTTTTGAGGCAGGGTTTCTCTGTGTAGCCCTGGCTGTCCTGGAACTCACTCTGTAGACCAGGCTGGCCTCGAACTCAGAAATCCACCTGTCTCTGCCTCCCAAGTGCTGGGATTAAAGGCGTGCGCCACCACCGCCCGGCCCTTTTTTTTTTTTTTTTTAAAGTTTTTGTTGTTGTTGTTTTTATTTTAAAAAGTTTTATTTATGATCTTTTAATGTATATGGGTACTTTGTGTCCATGTTTGTCTTTATGATAAATGTCTGGTGCCTGAGGAGGCCAGAAGAGGTCATCATACCCCCTGGATCTGGAGTTACAGACGGTTATGAGCTGCCACGTGGGGAATTGAACCCACATCTGGAAGAGCAACCATTGCTCTTAACCACTGGGCCATGTCTCCAGTTCCAAGACTTGTGATTTTCTTTCAAAGCATACTTTTCTTTCTTCCTACCTTCCCTTTCTTCCCCTGTAATGGAAGGACTAAAACCTAGGGCTTCACGATGCAAGTCAAGTGATCTTCTGCTGTTCCCCAAATAAAACAAACCCTTTAATAATATGCTGGGGCTGTAAGACAGAAATTGCCACTAAAAACTAGGGTTCTACAATAAAAAATGGCCAAAAAAACAAAACAAACAAACAAAAAAACCCAAAAGTGGGACAGGGAATGGATTTTAGGTGGCTGGGATTTGGCTCAGTGGTAGAGTTCTGGTTGAATTTATACCTGTAGGACCCCAAGAAAGGGAAGGGAGGGAGAATACAGAAGTGGGGTGTCGTAGAGAAAGCCCCCAAACTGAAGTTATCTTGCTGTGGCTGAAATGAGAGACTAGGAACCTCCTGAGTTCTCATGTACAGAACATTAGCAGAAATACGGGTGATGGAAGCCATACCGAGGGCCAGGTGTGATGGCTCATGCCTTTAATCCCAGCACTCGGGAGGGAGAGGCAGGTGAAAACTCTGTAGGTTCAATGCCAGCCTGGTCTACATAGTGAGAACCAGGACAGCCAGAGCTATGGAGAGAGACCCTGTGTCAGTAAACAAACGTATTGATTAAGGTCTCAAACGGAAGTAAGGAACACAGGGAAGAGTGAGAAACCACTCAGCTGGACCAGGTTTGGATTCTGTGGTCTGTGCACGCAGAAGAGTGAGAGAGGACCAGGCTGGCTTCAGAATCCTCGCAAGGGTTAAGGATGCACACAGTAAATCTGTTACTCTGAGTGGAAAGAATGTTTTAGGCAGAAGTAGCCACACCCAACCCCTGCCCCACCCTACCCCCTGTCCTACAGGTACCACTTGGATGCAGCAAATTCTGAGCCTTATCTTCTGTGAGGGCCACTTGTGGCCTATTCACCACCTCCCCAACTGGGCCCGCATGCCCTGGCTAGAGCAAATCTCCTTCAGTAGCCTCTTTTCCAATCGTAACACTTCCTGGCCTCGTCTGCTCACCTCCCACATGAATGCTCAAGGGCTATCCCCAGCTCTGATGAAGTCCAAGGCAAGGTAAGTATTTCACTAGAGCCAAGAGGGAGTTAGGCTTTAGGGGTCAAAAGGATCCAAAGGGTTTGGCTTTACCTTCATGTCCTGGGGTGAAGGACATGGAATACGTGTAGGTGGATAAAAATAGGTAGCAGCAGACTGGGCTGGAGGGGAGGCAGGGTCTATACAGCAGGGAGTTTCTACCCCAGCCAGCAGTGCAGGCAGGCCAGGAGGAAGACGAGGAGGAGGGCGTGTGAGTTGGGCAGGTCAGCTCATTGTCCAGGTGTAGTGAATAGGTCAGCTCATTGTCCAGGTGTAGTGAATAGTGAATGTCAGTGGTTAGCTCTGGCAAGAGAGATCCCTTCCTAACTTGGTGGGAAGGCCCTAAGAAACTCAAGTAGGCCTTGGAGACACAGGTCTACACTAAACTTCCTGGCAGTAGATTCTGGTGGAACCCTCCCTAATAGGCAGGGCTCACTTACCCTGTGGGGTGATAGTGGCCATAAGCTGCCTAGCACCCGAAAGAATGACTAACGGTGTCCCCCTCCCCAAATAAAAATTTTAACTGTAATAATAAAAAAACCAAAACATGCTACCCATTCGCTGGCTATACAAGACTCCACCCACTGCCGCTCAGGGATCAGGTATGGTCTGCGCCTTGGCGTCCAAATCACCACTACTGTGCTACAGGCCAGCATTGTGCAATTCTTCCCACTTCTAGACTGGAGCTGGGGTCCTCGGCTCAATGACTTTAAGTGATAGCAGCGGGGGAAGTCCTGAAGCTCAGAGCTCTGAGACTCAGGACTCCTGTCCACCAGGTTGTGTACGTGGCCCGGAACCCAAAGGACGTTCTGGTTTCCTACTACTATTTTCACCAAATAGTCGGCTTCCTGCCCAATCCCAGCTCCTTTGAGGACTTTGTGGAGGAGTTTCTCGAAGGCACAGGTGGGTCTCAGGGACTGAGGTGGCTCTCAAAGCCCCCTTGTCACCCAGCTGGTGGGCAGCCTTGCTTCCTTGTTCCAGTCCTCTGAGGTCAGCCTGCTCCTCCTGGGTCCCCGTCACATACGGCTGGGGCTGCAGAACCTTCTCTGTTTCCTCTTTGCTCAGGTTTCTATGGCTCCTGGTTTGACCATGTGAAGGGCTGGCTGGGCCTGCAGAAGGACCTACGTTTGCTTTTTGTCACCTATGAAGAGCTGTCACAGGTGGGCACCCCTTCCTCCTTCCTCCTATCCAACAGGCCACCTCCTCAGTCAAAGCCCTGGTGTGTGGCATCCCTCGCTCTTCCAGAATATTCTGTGAAGCTCGTTTTCCTAAGACAGGACTGCCAACGATATTGCTGTTTTCAGATCTAGCTGCTCCTGATTCAGACATGCTCTCCTTCCTGCCACTTTCCAAGAGCACCAGCCATTGTGAGACTTGTTGGTAGGAGTTTCAAGCAATTGTTATTTTATTTTATGTGTATCAGTATTTGTTTTCATGTATGTCTGGACCATGTGTGTGCCTGGTACCCAAGGAGGTCAGAAGAGGGCATTGGATCCCCTGGAAATGGAGTTATGGACAGTTAGAGCCACCATGTAGGTGCTGGAATCAAACCTAGGTCCTCTGCAAAAGCAATGAGACTTCTTTTTTTTTTTTTTTTTTTTTTTGGTTTTTCGAGACAGGGTTTCTCTGTGTAGCCCGGGCTGGCCTCGAACTCACTCTGTAGACCAGGCTGGCCTCGAACTCAGAAATCCGCCTGCCTCTGCCTCCCAAGTGCTGGGATTAAAGGCGTGCGCCACCACCGCCCGGCAGCAATGAGACTTCTTAACTTCAGAGTCATCTCTCCAGCCTGAGTTTCAAAAATTTTTTTAAATGTATTTTATTTGTGTGTGTGTGTGTGTGTGTGTGTGTTATGTGTGTCTGTGTGTGTGTGTGTCTGTTGTGTTGTGTGTGTGTGTGTATCTTCCACTGTCAGTGGGGGCCAGCAGAAGGCATTGAATCCCCTCAAGCTGGTGTTACGGGGAGCCATGAGCTGATTGATGTGGGTGCTGGGATTTGAACCTGCATCCTCTAGAGGAACAAGTATTCAACTACTCAGCCATCTCTCCAGCCCCAAGAATTTTTAAAAAAGATTTATTCAGGTACATAGGTACACTATAGCTGTCTTCAGACACACCAGAAGAGGACGTCAGATCCCATTACAGATGGTTGTGAGCCACCATGTGGTTGCTGGGAATTGAACTCGGGACCTCTGGAAGAGCAGTTAGTGCTCTCAACTGCTGAACTATCTCTCCAGCCCCAAGACTTTTTCTTTCTTTTTTTTCCTTTTCTTTTTTATTTTCTTTTTTTTTCTTTTCTTTTCTTTTTTTTTTGTTTTTTTTTGTTTTTAGTTTTTCAAGACAGGGTTTCTCTTTGTAGCCCGGGCTGACCTGGAACTCACACTGTAGACCAGGCTGGCCTCAAACTCAGAAATCTGCCTGCCTCTGCCTCCCAAGTGCTGGGATTAAAGATGTGCGCCATCACTGCCCAGCAAGACTTTTTAATGTACATTTACGATTTTAATATTGTGGGACTGGGAAAACAGCTGAGTTGGTAAAGTGCTCCTAGTACATGTACAAGGGTCTGTGCTTGATCCTCTGAAGCCACATAAAAAAGCCAGGTTTGGTAAAACATGCGGGAGAAACAGAGACAAGCAGATCCTGTGTATCGCACTTGGCTGGCCAGCCTAGTCTGTTTAGTGAGTTGAAGGCCAGCGATAGACCTTTCATCAACAAAAAAACATGGGCTTCTCTAAGGCATGGCACCTGAGATTTTCCTCTGGCCCCTACATGCACACACGTACACACACACACACACACACACACACACACACAAACACACATGGACCCAAACACATAGACACACTAAGAAACAAAAATTTAGGGACCAATGAGATTTTTCAGTGGATAAAGACATTTGTTGTCCTGGTTTGATCCCTGGAACCCATACGGTGGAGATAGAGAACCGACCCCTCTCTCTCTCCTCCCTCTGTGCCTTAAGCTATACATTCGGCTACTGATGTTATTTTTGTATTTATTCATCAAAGTAATCTTTGACTCCCATCCGACTGCATTTGGGAATATAGATGAGCTCCTCCGAGCAGCTTTGGTGTGTGAATACAGGCACTGTATCTACTCCTCCTTCCAGCCCCTGCTGGAACAGACAGGCCTTGAGATTACTCAGCCCACCCTGGCACAGCCAGCAATTGCATGCGTGATGCCGGAGAACCTGGAGTTCTCTGTGCTGTTCCAATATTATGTGTAAACAGCAAGATTTTTAACTCAGAATAACAAGACAAAATCTACTGCTTCACAGTACGTTTTAAATTCCATCCGCAAGGCTGACCTTTCCTACGCCTGCAGCGTCGGCTCCAGCTGTTGCTGCTGTGTGTTCTTAGGGATTTCTGGGAATCCAAGATCTGTTGGGCCTTAGAAACTGTACGCATTTGCCTCCCCCCCGACGCCCCGCCCCCCGCCCCCAGCAGACAGCCTTGGTTTGGCCTCAAGACTTGAAGACAAGGAAAACAAAGACAATCGTGAATAGATTTGCATCAGCGGAGGTCTAGGTCTTTCCAACAACAAATGAGTCTTGATACAAAAATTAAAGCTCAATTTTCAAAGATTTATTAAAAATCGAATTCCTTAGCCGGGCGGTGGTGGCGCAGGCTTTTAATCCCAGCACTTGGGAGGCAGAGGCAGGTGGATTTCTGAGTTCAAGGCCAGCCTGGTCTACAGAGTGAGTTCCAGGCCAGCCCGGGCTACACAGAGAAACCCTGTCTCGAAAAAAACAAAAAAAAAAAAAGATTTTTATGCCCTGCTTCTGGTCCTTGGTGGTGTTGGCCTGATACTACTCAGCCCTGGGTTACAGACAGCTGTGAGCAGCTGTGTGACTGTTTGGGATGGGACCTGGTCCCTCTGCAACAACAAGTGCTCTGAACTGCTGAGCCATCTCCTCAACACTCTGCCCATGCATTCTTCATGACTATGAAATATTCTGTGATATAGACATAGCTAAAAGAAATTCCCTTTGTGGTTGATTTTATGCTACTTCCAACTACTTCCTTTTTTTTTTATTCTTTGGTTGGTAGTTTAGAAAACCATTTTTTTTTTTATTTAGTTATTTAAATCACATCGTAAGTTACTTATTCACACAGGGGTTATAAACACAAAAAGGCAGGATGTGGGGAAGGGAATGGCACCAGAGCATAGGTGTTCAGGGGTAGTACAGATACCTTTCAGAACAGGGTATCAGCTGGGTGTAGGTTCAGAGGACAGGTCACTATGGCTCTGCCTATGATTCACTTGTCCTTATCTAAGTTGGTACTGTCCACTGAGACTGCCTATTTATAAGACCTATGACTATTTGGTCTGGTAAATTTCCACAGAAGCTGCCTGTTTACAATAGGTTATTGCCTTCTGTTTCAGTGTTTTTTCACAGAGACCCAAGACTTTGTGTTAGCATGTATGTATGTCAGGCCTATTGCTGATTTTAAGCCTATGGCTGATTTTAGGCCTTTAGTGTATATGCAGGGCTGCTCCTGACATCTCCCTTCTCTAAGTATAGAAGGGCCTTGGCGATTCTAATCTTGCGAAGGCGGGGATAGAGGCCTGACCTCCAATAATTGAAGGGGACCTTGTAATGGCTCCGGTCCTCCTGTCGTTGTCCAGTGAGGCATGAGGGCCATACCCATCCTGATGTCTTTTTCCTGGGGAGGGATTCTTTTGGCATCAACCCCTATGCAGTCAGGCTTGTCCCTCAGGGAACACAGATTCCAACTACTTCCTATAGCAGATAATACTGAATTGAGTATGTTTGTTTACACGTCGAGTTACTTGTACTATTTTTTAAAGTTACTCTTTTTTATATATAAGATTTATTTATTTTATGTATATGAGTACACTGTAGCTGTCTTCAGACACACCAGAAGAGGGCATCAGATCCCATTATAGACGGTTGTGAGCCATCATGTGGTTGCAGGGAATTGAACTCAGGACCTCTGGAAGAGTAGTCAGTGCTTTTAACCACTGAGCCATCTCTCCAGCCCGTACTATTTTTTAATATATACTGGGGGGATGTGTTGAGGCACAGCCTCTCTATGTAGCTCTGGCTGTTCTGGAACTCACTCTGTAGACCACTCTGGCTTCAAATTCCCAGAGATCTGCCCGAGTCTGCCTCCTCAGTGCTGGGATTGGCCAACTTATTATTTTTATTTTTAAATATATGCATATTTGTATATCTAGATTGATATTTATGCATTGGATCCCTTGGAGCTACTGTTACCGGGTGCTGGAAACTGACCTTGGAACTTTCCCAAGAGCAGTATGCACTCTAAATCATTACATTGTTTCTCTTCTCCCAATTTGTACTGTGTTAGTGTCTTAAATATGTATCCATTCCTCTGGATCCAGGAACCTCGCCGGACCATCCAGAAGTTAAGTGAATTCCTGGAGCGCCCCCTGGGGTCAAAAGAGGAGGACACCATCCTGGAACACAGCAGCTTCTCCTTCATGAGTCAGAGCGACATGGTCAACTACAGCCTTTTGCCAAGGAGATCATGGACCAGAGCCAGAACAAGTTCCTGAGGAAAGGTGGGACTCCCTCCCAGCCTGCATTCATAACCCACAGCCCATTCTAGGACCAGTCTACCCTTATCTTTTGTTTGTATGTTTTGTTTTTGGTTTTGGGAAAGGTCTCTATGCAGTCCTGGCTGTCTTGGAGCTTGCTATGTAGACCAGGCTAGTCTCAGACTCACGGAGATCTTTATGCGTCTGCCTCCCTAGTGCCGGGATTAAAGGCATTTGCCACTACTCCTGACACCCCTGTCTTTTTACGTCTGATTACAGCCCGTAGCGTACCCAGTCTACTTGCTTCCTGACCTTCCTCCCTGGCTTTTCTCATTCTTCCGCAATGTCCGTGTGATGCTGAGGATACCCCCAGCCCCTGTGCCATTCTCTTCTGGTGCTGCCTTCACAGGAGTCCCCTTTTGGCCCCAGGCTACAGCTCTGTCTCGGACCATTCCTCCCGGAGCCACTCAAATTTCTGGATACCTCTCAAAAAGTGCCCCAAACTCCATCTCTGCCAACTCTTCCAAAAGAAAACTGACCTTTGCCGTTATTACGGACAACATATTCTAGCGCTGCCTGAGTCCAGCCCTGCCTACCCCGTTCTGCAGAATGGTTAGTGGAAAAGGTCTCTATCTACCTGAGTACCTGTGGGATGCTTGGATGTAGAAAAGAGAGGGGCCTGTGGATCCTTATGGCAGCTAAAAGTATGCCTTGCTATTGTCCCTGATAAAACCCCTCGGTGCACCAGGCCCTCTGGCCTGTGTGTAAACTGGGCCTCGCCTTTCTCTACAGTCAGTGGAATTGGAACCGCCCTCAAAGTCTCCAACAAGACAAATCCTCAGGACGGGTTTTCAAGATACATGAAACCAGACACTGGCCCTCAACCCCTAGCCAAATGTGTAAACCGCAAGATTTTAACTTGGTCCAGGATGGGGGCAGCCATGGGTGCCCATGACCACATCCCTTGGCTCCCATCCAAAGTACACAGACTAGGGGAAGTTCGCACATGCGCAGGAGGTCAGAGCAAGGCATCCTTGGGCCACGCCACTCCCTGCCTCTTTTACTCCTGTGGTTCCAGTGTTCAGTTTCTGGTTATATCACTTTAGGCTCGGTCTTGAGTAGGGTTTCATTGCTGTGAAGAGACACCATGACTACAGGTACTCAGGTAGATAGAGACCTTTTCTACTACCCATTCTTCAGAACTGGGTGGGCGGGGCTGGACTCAGTCAGCTCTAGAACATGTTGCCCGTAATAATGGTGAAAGTCAGTTTCTTTTGGAAGAGTTGGCAGAGATGGAGTTTGGGGCACTTTCTGAGAGGTATTCTTAAAAAGCAAAACATTTCGTTGAGGCTGGCTTACAGGTTCAGAGGTTCAGTTCATCATCATCATGGCGGGAAGCATGGCAGCGTCCAGGCAGGCATGGTGCTGGAGGAGCTGAGAGTTCTATATCTTGATCTGCAGACAGCAGGAGACTCTGTACCTCACCAGGCATAGCTTGAGCATAGAAGACCTCAAAGCCCACCCCCCACAGTGACACACTTCCTCCAATAAGACCACACCTACTCCAACAAGGATACACCTTTAATAGTGCTATACCCTTCTGGGCTTCATGGGTTCACACACATGAGTCTATGGGGACCATTCCTATTCAAACCACCCCAGGTTCTACTCTTACACTCTGAGAGTACCACTAGATTAGTCCTCTCTCCCCTTAACCTATTTTTCGATGAAGTCATATTCCCAGGTATCAGATGGGAGGTTCGTATGTCTCCTATGGGACATAATTCAGAATGTGGTGATGGAGAAACAGCTGTCGGTCTCTCAGGAGTTAGCTGTGCTATATCCTCATCTTCTCTCCCTGCCTGACTCACGCCATCTGCCCTCACTCTAGGTGTTGTGGGGAACTGGAAGGAACACTTGACTCCCGAGATGAACGAAAAGTTCAACGCTGTCTACCAGTCCAAGATGGGTGACTCTGGTCTTTGCCTCCCCTGGACCATGGAGTGATCCTTCTCACCTATGTAGCATATTCACATGGGCCTGTCCTACTCTGCTGCGACCCTGGTCTAGCCTGTGCTCCTACTGTGCTATGCCCTTGATCTAGCCTGTCCTCCTCCTGTGTTATATGCCTGGTCTAGCAATAAAAGCCCAGATCCATGTTGTACAGACTTTGTCCTAGCTTCAGCCTAGACCTGTGTACTATACCTTTTACTTTGGGACTTGAGGGAGAAAGGGGACATACACTCCTAGGACCCTCTCTTTTCTCTAGAGCTTGGTCCTTTACTAGGCTGCAGTCCCAAAGCTTTCTTTAGACTCTCCCGAGGAGACTTTCCTAGACCTTATACCCCAGGATCATTCTTCCAGAGGGCAAGGGGATAAAGATGTAGAAAAGTGGGAGGAGCCTGTGGGGTTCCCTAGGAGACCAAATCTAGACCAGAGAAGTCAAAGCAAGCATTAGGAACAAACACCAACAAACCCAAGTAATGGGAAAGGTCTCTTCCCACTCGCTGGAGCTCCCAGAGTCTGTGGGCTGCCTACCAAGATGGCTGCCATCCCAGTCACATGTACACAGCAGCAAGCTTCTGCTCTGGGAAGAAGGGTTGGCAGCACTGGGCATAATGAGGCCCAAGTGGAGCCAGGAAGTCCCTTCTCATCTTCTGTGTGCTGCCCTTCTGCCTGTGTTCCATGGAATACTCTAACGGCCATATGACAAAAATCCAGCCCTGGCTTAAAGTCAAGGAGTGACTTGATCCAAGGAGCTGGCTCCAGAATTGGTTGATTCAGAGTTCCATCCTATTTTTCTTGATAGCAGCTGTCTGCTGAGAACAACCCTCTCTAGACCTCTGGGCCTTGACTCAGCTATTGGAAAGGGCCCTGGGTTTTTTTGTTTGTTTGTTTGTTTTGTTTTTTTGCAGGACAGGGGACGTTGACTAGGTGTAGCTTAAGCATAGGAGCCTACCCCCACGGTGATACATTCCCCCAACAGGGCCACACTTACTCCAATCAGGCCAAGAGAATCCATGAGGCCACATGAGCGTGTAGACTCTTTAGGGTCTGAGTGCAGATCTGGAAGCTTCGCCCCTTTGCTTGTCCCAGTGGGGAACACTAAGGTATTCAGATGCTAAGAACATTCATCCTGAACATTGTTCACACGTGTCCACAAGTAGGGAAGTACCAGACGTGAGGCAGACAGCTAGAGTACTGTGACTATGAGCTGTCTCCCTGAGAATCTTGGTGTCAAAAGCTAAGCCCAGCTTGCCTGCCTCAGACCAGGGGCCATCAAAAGAGTTGGGAAGGAGGACACCCTGGAAATGCAATGCAGAGCCTGTTCGGCGAGAGGCGGGGAAGCAACAAGGTCAGTTTCTCTGTTTTCTTGGGTGAGAATTTGGATGCAGATCCTCATGGGACTTAGCCATCCAGCCAAGAGACCAGGATGATTCCACTCCAGTATCCAGGGTCAGAGGAGCCCAAGCGGGGAGGTATCAAGCACACAGGATGGGGTTGCCTGCAGAGGGGAGGAAGGCTGAACTGCAACACTGGACACTGAAGCCAGGAATTCACACATGCTTAGTGAGGATTCTGGGTGTGATGACACGTGCCTTTAATCCCAGCATTAGGAAGCAGAGGCAGTGAGCTTGAAGCCAGTCTAGTCTGCATAGTGAGTTCCAGGATAGCCAGGGCTATGTAGAGAGACCCTGCCTCAAAAAAAAAAAAAAAAAAAAAAAAAAAGAAAGAAAGGAAAAAAGAAAGAAAAGAAAAAGAATGAAGCCGGGCGGTGGTGGCGCACGCCTTTAATCCCAGCACTTGGGAGGCAGAGGCAGGCGGATTTCTGAGTTCGAGGCCAGCCTGGTCTACAGAGTGAGTTCCAGGACAGCCCGGACTACACAGAGAAACCCTGTCTCGAAAAAACCAAAAAAAAAAAAAAAAAAGAAAAAGAATGAGAGAGAGAAATATGACTACATGAGGGCTCCAAGGAGGGTCTGTCTGTCTGTCCTGGCTGCAGAGTTGCTCTTAGCAACCCAAGTCCTCATACTGAAAGGACAATTGAATGGCCACAGCCAGGAGCGCTGTCCCCAGACTTCATTATAGATGAACTTATAATGGTTGCACACACAGCAGCAACACCCTTGACTTTGGACCTTCTGTGTGTCCCAGAGTGGGAGTTCCAATGACAGCAAGTGACTTTTCCAAAAACCCCATGAGCTGGGAATGTAACTCAGTTGCTGAGATGCTTGCCCAGTATTCACAAAGCCCTGAATGTGGTCTCAAGCACTCATAAAACGTAACACGGTAGTGCATGCCTGGAATCCAAACACTTGGGAGGTAGGGGTAGGAGGACCAGAAGTCATAGGTCGTCATTAGCTACATAGTAAGTGGTCTATATAAGACTCTGACTCCAAATAAACAGTCTGATGTGATGGGGCACACCTGTAAGCCTAGTAGCGCCTGGGAGACAGAGGCAGTTGGATCTCTGGGAGTTCAAGGTCAGCTTGGTCTACATAGAGAATTCCAGATCACCCAGTGCTACTTGGTGAGACCTTGTCTCAAAACAAGAAAAACCCAGGAGGCCCCAGTGGCCTGGAAGCACTGAAACCACGACAGCCGAGAAAGAAATGTAAGTCAGGTCCCAGCACTTGCTACCTGCCCAGAAGGGCTGAGAAGAAGGCACAAAGGGTGGCAAGTGTTCTGGATGGGCCCTTCCCCCTTCGAACTGTGTTCACCCTGGGGCCACAGGTCGGCCTCTTAAAACTGAGTATAGGGATGTCCAGAGCAGCCCCCTAGTTAGAGAAGGATGCACAGCACAGATGCAATAGAAGAGGAACCCCCTACCAGGGGGTGAGAGATACATATGCAGGATGCTACAGGCCAGTGAGAAGAGGAGTCAGGATTATATGCACCATGATTCCATGAACATAAAGTCCAAAACCCAGCAAAACAATAGGTGACCTTGTGACCAGTTGGTAAAGTGGTAGCACGAGTGTGCTCCCAGGAGGTGCTCCCAGGAGGTGCTCCAGACCACAGAGGCACAGATACTTGTCTCGGGTAACAATAGCTAATGATCCAGGATGGACCCAGGGCTTTTTTGGATGAGTCCAGCAAGGACTTAGGATGGAGCTGAGCCAGTAAGAGCAGGCTCTCTTGCTAATGTAGACGGGAATTGGAAATGGGATGGAGTCTTAAAGGACACACTGACCCTCTGTCAGACTCTCCTTCATCGGGGCCAGGAGCCTGGACTACTAAGTCTTGAAAAAAAAGAAGAACTGTGTGAGTCAGAAAGATCTTTGTTTCTCTCTGTCTCTCTCTGTCTGTCTGTCTGTCTCTGTCTCTCTCTGTGTGTCTCTATTTCTCTGTCTCCTTCTGTCTCTATCTATCTATCTATCTATCTATCTATCTATCTATCTATCTATCTATCTCTGTCTCTCTGTATCTCTGTGTCTCAGTCTCTCTTTATCCCTTTGTCTGTCTTTGTCTCTCAGTCTCTCTTTATTTCTATCTCTTTGTCTCTCTGTCTGTCTCTGTCTCTCAGTCTCTCTATCTCTCTGTCTCTCTGTCAGTATCTCTCTTTTTGTCTGTCTATCTCTTTGTCTCTCTGTCTCTGTCTCTCATTCTTTCTCTATCTCTTTGTTTCTCTGTCTGCCTCTCTGTCTCTATATATCTCTGTCTCTGTGTCTCTGTCTCTGTCTCTCTCTCTCTCCCTCTTTTTCACATGATGACTGAGATCTTGGTATCTCTCATCCTGAAATCCCACCAAGGATTGCCTTGAAGTCTAGGCCACAGGCCTGGCCAGGGTCAGGGTTGTGGCATTGAGAGAGTAGCACTGAGAAGAGTCTAGCTCTGGAGGTGTCTTAGGACATGTCCCCAAGTCTCTTCTTGGTTGCTGAACTAGATGCCCCCAAAGATAGCCTAGAGCAAAGGAAGATTCCCTGCTGCCCCACAGGGGCCTCCTGTAACCCAGGGCTGTTTCTCAGGGATAGTCTCTTCAACATGAGTGACTCTAATTGGATTTAGTTCATTAACCCTTGGCCATCAGTTCCCCTAACCACAGTCTAAAAGGACATGTAACTCCTAGCACCCCAACAGAGGGCTTCTTACCCACTTCCTCTGGCTGAGATTCTGTCTTATAACTTGTAAAAGGGAACCTTCTAGGGTTGAGGCTACCCAGGGCAAAGTCCACACACCCACCTAATGTCTGAATTTTCCTGCGTGTGACGAGGGGCGTAGCTCTCTCTTGCACTAGCCTTCAAGCCCCAGTGTTCATTTGCAAACCTGTCAAAGAGAGATACAGGCTTCACCTCGACCCTACAAGTAACCTCTCTAAGTCTGGATGCTGTTGTTGGGTTAAAACCCCATAGAGTAGACCAACCCCCAGTGTGACTGAGAGAGTCTTGAAAGAGGCTTCAGTAGTTAAGCAACAGAGGAGGGCACACATGCACACTCAGACACATGGTACCACACACACAACATGCACATATTTGCATGTGTACAGACACATGCCTAAACACGCATGCATACATAACCAAGGCTCTAGGCTTTGCAGCCTGGCAGTCAAGCATGGAAGGCCCAGATCAAGACTCTGCTGTGTACTCTTAGCTAAAGGACTTCAGTTCTCTGAGTTCAGCCACCCCCCCACCCACTTCCATGAAATGCCCGCCATCACGTGGGGCTGTTGTGAGCGCTCAACACAGCAGGCAATGTTTAAGCAAAAGCTTAGGGAGCTCTGAGGAGGGAGGGATACTCCACCTCCACCTCTAAAGGCACTAGAACTGGTGAGGAGGGTGGGGAGAAGAAGAGAGAAGAGAGAGGAGAAGAATGGGAGGGGAGGGACACACCCCTAGGGCCGGCTGATTGCCCACCAGTAAGGGGCGTCCACAGGCAGAAGGACAGGCAAGGGGCAGGTGTCGATGAGACAGCTTTACTCACAGCTTGTGTGTGATTGGCCGGACTGTGTGGGGCTTGTCTGACAGCTTTTCAGCCCCCACACCAATTACAGGCACTTAGTCACAGGTTCCTCCCGCACTTCCTCTCAGCAGCAGGAGAAAGAACAGCCTTGATGGGGCTAGGACTTCCCGCCCCCTCCATCCCGGCCTAACTCGGATGAGGAACAGGGTGGGTGCTAATCCAGCAAGGCAGAGACCAGGGGGCTCTAGAGGAGGGACAGTGAGGTGGGAACACATTTAGAAGACAGAGGATGGACCTTCGGAAGCTGGCTGTCCCCTTGGACTAAGAAACTGGTACCCTAAATCGGACTGAACGCCGCCACCCATCCTGCCTCCTACAAAAGGCTTTGTGTGTTAAGTCAGAGTGCATGGCAGGCCAAGCTGGGGCGCGGTGCTCGGGGCATGAGAAATACAGATCCTGTCAATCAATTCAATAAGGCAGCTGTGTGGCTCCGCCTGAAGTCTCTCCTCTCTTAACAGTGACATCGGCCAGGGCTGAGTCTTAGCTAAGTGAGAGAGGGGGTCCACAAGGGTACTCTGAGGTCATTTAGACATTTAGCCATCTATTACTGCAGGATGGACGCCCACTGCGGCTGGGAGCTTATACTCAGGACCCTGGCCATGGGCCACTCTTGTCATGGTGGCCTCCTGGGGGCTAATATTTCAACTGAGCAGGACAGTACATGGTACTTGTAGTTTTGTTTTTTGTTTTTGTTTTTTGTTTTTTTTTGTTTTTTTTTTTTTCAGGACAGAGATTCTCTATGTAGCTCTGGCTGTCCTGTAACTCAATTTCTGTACCAAGTTGGCCTTGAACTCAAGAGATCTGCCTGCCTCTGCCTTCTGAATACTAGGATTAATGGTGTGCACCACCACCCAACTTTGTGTTTTTTTTTTTTTTTAAACAGGGTCTCATTATGTAGCTTTAGCTAGCCTAGAATTTACTATGTAGACCAGGCTGGCCTTGAACTTACAGAAATCTGACACATCCACTTTCTGAGTTCTGGGACCACTTAGTACTTGATACTTTAATGACCTAGCTGTAGAAGTTACATTGAACCCCAAGTCCACCAAGTTCAAAAAGACAGAATGTAAGCCTACCTCTCAATGGTACACTCAAAGCCCTGTTAAACAGTCGTACTCATCTCTGGCAGACAAGGAACAAGGATCAGACCCCCCCTCAGACAAAGAGGCCCCATCTCAGGCCAAAAGCTGTTAAAAGTCCACAAGTGTTAGAACCAGTTAGGCTAATCAGCCAATGCCTCCAATCCTGCAGAGCCTGTGGATAGGGCTGATCCCATAGCATGCTTGAGTCAAACTCCAGGGTCAGTTCCAATGGGGCCCTTGGCCACTCTAGGACCCCTAGTTCAGCCAACTTGGAAATTCTTCCTTCACCCAAGGCCTTAGGGTCACTCCCATGCTTTATGCTCAAGAGTGAGGCTCCAACTTAGGTTGGAAGACTCCTGAGTATCTGGGAATGCATCCTATCTGCCTCGTTGGGTTTGTCTCACATAAGCTCCTCTGGATTCCAAGATCCATGTGGCCCACACTTTAAGGTAGCAAAGGGGGTGAAAACAGGAACTTGGTCAATCAAGGACGTACCGGCCCCACCCCATCAGTGTCTGACCCAGGCAAATCCCTCCACTGATCGGAGCCCTGATTTCTTTGTGAGGTGAGAGTCTAGGACACGCATCTGGACCAGGTTCCTCAAGTGCTGAGAGAAACTCACTTTCTCCTTGCTTTGTGATATCTTGGAAGGACTGTTCCTTTCTCACCCCTCTGTCCAGAAGCTATCCCAGGCCCTCCGCACTGACTCTTTACATGCTTAAACCTTCCCCCATTCTCTTCTGCCTGCAACTGCTGGGATTCCAGGCTCCTTAGCTTCACCAGAGAAGAACCCAGGCAAATCTAAGAGCTCTCAGGCTCTTGCACTGTGCAGACTGAGTCAGACCTGGCGGACACCCTGGGCCCCCAACCTCCCACCCTGCTGGTGTCTCCTTTCCCATATATCCATGGAAGGCACATTTCTCTAGTGTCCTCTCTGTCCCCAAAGAGACCAACATCCACCGGCCCTTCCGGAATTGTAGCCAGGTTACCATGGTGATGCCTATTATCCGGGCTTAACAGGAGATGAATCAGTAGCTAAAAATAGCCCCAGAGTGGATAGATAGATTGATAGGTGGGTGGGTCTGATTCAGGGTTGGGACAATTTGTTTTTCTCAGACAAGATAATTGAGAGGAAATCTCAATTAAAAATCCACCCCCACTCAGACAGGTGGAAGCTGCCCTCAGCCGACAGCTTGTGGCACATGGTGAGTCCTGGGTGCAAGCCAAAGTCACTTTAGGGCTGATTTTCCCTTCCTGACACATCAGCTGAGGGGACTACCTAAAGCCCAGGGCTACAATCCTGCCTGGTGTGAGTGACCTCGTGAGTGAGTCTGATTCCAGAGACATTCACACCAGATCCCCTGAAGCAAGAAAGGCTGTGTGAAGGAGGGATACTTTATTATACCCAGAGCTGCCTCCCACAGACCCCGCAGGCCCCAGGGTCTCAGGTATGGCCACAGGTTGGAGCGGCACCAGATAGGACAGAGAAACCTACGGGGACAAAGTGCCTAGATATAGGTGTCCTCAAGGGTTGGGGTACTGCCTCTCACCACAGGATCAAATGACAAGATTCTCCGGGTCGATCACCCCTTCACCTTTTCCATAGCTGAGCTGCCAGGGTTATGACAGGTGTGGTCCCACCTATCTCTCTGGGCCAAGTTGGGCTTGGGGCCTCTTCTGAAGTGGTGCTATGATTGACACCTGATGTGCAGGAGAGGTGAGCTCAGGCAAGAAGGGGAAGAGCATCTTTGTAGCTTCAGTTCTTTCAGAATACCCTGCTCCTGCCTGTTGGGTGCAGGGAGGCCCAGGCATGGGGGAGCTGCTGATTTCTGTCATAGCACAAGGCCTGGATCTCTTCAATTTGGAGAACAGGCCACTGACCCAGGCCAGCAGAACACAGGAGTGGGCTGGGTGATAAGCTTCTGAGGGGTCTCTGGGGGCACAGGAGACAATGTAGACTGACGTTCTGCTCGGAGCCCCCTCCGCTGACATCCTCATGGCGCTGAGCTGGCACCAGCCTCTCCAGTCTGGGCGGCAAGGCTTCGAGGGGGCAGTTCCTTGTGACTGTAGTATTCCACAACCTGCTTTGGCACCTCGGCCAGCACACACTTGGCCAGTGCTGCAGGGGACGCCTGGGTTCAGAGAGAACATGGCTACATCTGAGGGACTTCTCTATCCTCATCCCCCTATCTGGGTCACAGTCCCAGGACTCAAATCTACTTAAGGAACATGTGACTTGGCAGTCAGTTGAGCTACTAAGGACACAGACTGGAAATGCAACCACGGAGTCCCTAGACTGTCCTAGCGTTAGCGGATGGAGGTGCCTACAACTGTCCCCAGTATCTGTGCTGGGGACATCTCTCCCAGCACAGCAGGAAATGACAGGAGGTAACTAATGTGGGGTCACCATGCCCAGGTGCACCCTCATGCTCTCTCATGAAAACTTGCAGTGTCTATGTGGGAGTGCCCATGTGACATGTTTACTGTAGAGTCGGCATTGGGAGCTCTGTGTCAGGTCCACAGAACCCCCAATGCCCTCTCTGTGTCATAGGTTTTAGGGTCAGAAGTTCACTGCTCAGGTGGGCATCAGGGTAGAGGCTGATGAGGAGCCATCCCAGGGCCTGATTTTCTGCCTGTGTGGGGCCCGTATCCTGAGCATGCGCACAACAGTGGGGCCCCGCCCCCAGGGGCAACTCTCAGTGCTGTCCCCATTCCAGCCACTTACGTTCTTGAGCTCACGAAAGGGCACAAACTGGACGATGTCTCGGAGTGCAGGCTCGCCCCGCGGGGAACGCAGGACTCCATCATCCCCGTCTAAGATTTGCATATCCGTGAAGTCAGCGTTGCCCACCCCAACGATGATGACAGACATGGGCAGGTGGGAGGCGCGCACGATGGCCTCTCGAGTGTCCGACATATCCGTCACCACACCATCCGTGAGGATCAGCAGTATGTAGTATTGCTGGAGGCATCAGAAGGAAGTGGGGGTGCTGGTCCCTGAGTCCTTCCAAAGTCACACACATCACATCCAGCTCCAGTCCCCCCCACCTGGAGGACCCTCCGCTGTGCGCCCCTCTGCAGGGCTCAGGCTGTTTTTGTTGAAGCATAACACAATACAAACAATCCTAATCATAAATTACTGCTGGCCACTATGCAGACTAAAGCTGCTCCACCCATCACGGGACTGCAGAATCCACTTTACAGACAAGACCACCTAATCGGGGCTCGAACCCAGGTCTCATACCAGAGAAGGAGGACTCCTGCATGGACAGGGCCCCAACACCCTGACGCCGGGGTGTCCAATCCATGCTTCAAGAATGACAAGAGTGGGAAGTGTTTCAAATAGAAGTCCATTTTCATTGTCAAGAATACAATACCCGGCCGGGCGGTGGTGGCGCACGCCTTTAATCCCAGCACTTGGGAGGCAGAGGCAGGCGGATTTCTGAGTTCGAGGCCAGCCTGGTCTACAGAGTGAGTTCCAGGACAGCCAGGGCTACACAGAGAAACCCTGTCTCGAAAAACCAAAAAAAAAAAAAAAAAAAAAAAAAAAGAATACAATACCCAGGGGGCTGGAGAATGGCTCAGTGGTTAAGAGTACAGTCTGCTCTTCCAGAGGTCATGAGTTCAATTCCCAGCAGCCACATGGTGGCTCACAACCATCTGTAATTGGATCTGATGGTGCTTTCTGGTGTGTCAACGATAGGATGCTCATATACATTAAATAAATAAATCTTTTTTAAAAAATACAATACCTAACTAGATGTGGTGGTGAGCACGCACCTAATCCCAGCACTAGGGAAGCAGAGGGAAGTTGATCCCTGAATGATCAGCCTGTGATTCTAGCCCTCAAGAGGGGGAGGCAGGAATACTGCTGCAAGTGTGTGGCTAGCCTAGGCTACATAGTGAGTCTCAGGCCCGCCTATATAGAGTGAGGACCTGTCTCAAAAACAAGCAACCGCCGGCAGTGGTGGCGCACACCTTTAATCCCAGCACTTGGGAGGCAGAGGCAGGCGGATTTCTGAGTTCGAAAAACCAAAAAAAAAAAAAAAAAAAAAAAAAAAAAAAACAAGCCCCACTAGAAATAAAACAAAACTCTCCTAGGCTGGCAACAAAGTTTGTGTTTCTGCTTACCATGTAAAAACTGGGCTCAACACCCCAGCACCAAATAAAAACGAACTTCCTGAAGGTTATGCTATACTGTGGTAACAAGAGGTGTTTTCGGTGCTGTAAGAGGCTGTCCTTGATCTCAGGACATAGATGCTGATGTCTGAGGGTCAGAGTTACAATCTGCTCTCAGAGAATTCACTGCAAGTTAGCCAGCAGTCGGGGGCTCACACTTGAATTTCTAGCATTCAGGAGGCAGACACAGGGATTGCTGCAAATCTGAGGCCAGTCTAGTCTCAAAGAAAGTTTCAGGCTAGCTAGGGCTATATAGCAAGACTCTGTCTTGATGAATAAAGAGACAAACAAATAAAAAAAATAAAACTAACTGTAATTTCAGCACCCAGGAGGCTGAAGCAGCAGAACTGCAAGATTAAGGTCAGCCTGAGATAAAAAACAAAGAGTGTCTCTCAGACACACATGTGTGTGCACACACATTCACGCACAAAATGCATGTGTATGTAGAACCGAGACTTGTAAAAGCACCATTCAGTCAAATCACATAAGCAAGAAGGTATAGAGTTTCCTTGTGAAGTTAGAAAAGAAAAGCTGAAACAGGGTATTTGCAAAATGGGTGAACGTCCTCAAACTGGGCATTTAAAGATAGTTATAACCATACATTTTTCATACATTTTCAATTGTATGTGTGCTTTATCACAACAAAATAGTTAAATCAAAATTTTTTTTTTCAAAACATAAGCAAAATGAAGTCCAGCACCCATGACACAAAGCAGCCCTAGAAAAGAATATGACAGAGCTCTTGGCCATGTTGTTGGAACTTTCCTCTAAATCTGAAATTAACTCAAGGTGAAGAAATGAAAATGTTGAAATTCAGGAACAAAGGACACGTGGGCATTTGTTGATCAAGACTGTGGATCTGTGGGGATCATCTGGCATTTCCTTATTTTTAAAATAAGGAAAGACTATCCCTGTGTGTGATGCACGCAAGCCCATGTGGAGGTCAGGGGCCAACCCTTCTGCCTTGCTCCTTTCCTTGTACATGGATTCTGAGAATCAAGCTCAGGGCAACAGACTTGCACGGCAGGCCCCTCAGCAGCCACACAAGCAGCACTTGGCAATTTCCTAACTTTGGGAAAACATGAGACTTCAACTCTTAAAAAGTTTTTTTCCAAGGAAAACAAAAAGCATAAAAGTTATTGTAAAAAAAAAAAAGGGGGGGGCACACTTATCAGAAGGCAAATTGGCTAGGTTCACCACATCTGTCTGCTCTGGACAGCACAGCCTAGAACCCAGGATGAGATCCTTTGGAGTTCCTCCTTCCTAGAGTACAAAGGAATCCTGACAGCCAGCCCCAGAGAAGGCTCCACTGCCAACAGTGTGTAACAGTCCCTGACAGAAGACAAAGCTGCTGCCCTCTGCACTCTCCACCCTGCCCCCCAATCCCCACAGAGTTGGGCACCAGGACTACTCATGACCTGAGTCATGGCCGCCTTTGCATTGGACTCTACTTAGATAACAGCTTCCCTGGCGCTTCACCACAACTACACACACAGTTAACTGGTGCCACAGCTGGATGCATGCAGTCCCTGTCCCCAGTCACCTACAGAAGCCTCTCCTGTGAGTTCCTCAGCTGCTGCCATGCGGGCCACCTTAGAGATGATGGGCGCCACATTGGTGGGGCCGTAGAGCTGGACCTTCGGCAGGCAGTTCTGGTAGGCCTCTACCACGCCCTGGATTCCTGTAGGCAACAGAGGGGTGAGCCTGGCCCAACACAGCACTATGCCAAACCCACCTCCAGCTCCTACCTTCACACTCATCGTCCTCGGGGTTGAAATTGATGGCAAAGTCGTGGGACACCTGGTGGGGACAAGAGTCAGACAGGACCTTCCCAGGACACACTTGATTTCCACTTACTAGGTTTGTTGCTTCTCAGGCCCATGGGGAAAGACCTCCACGGAGAGAGGCAGACAGACACACAAACTAATGTTGGGCAATTACGTTAGTGCCTGGATCCAATAGTAACTGCGTCTTCTAAGGTACATGAACCAATAATTCCCCTCTCCTACCAGCATCTATGTAAGAAGTTGAATTGTTCTTACCATTTTCTGATAAGAACATACATCATGGTTCTAAGGGGCCAACAGTCAGTCTCTGGCCCAGAGGCCAGGGTCTCCCCTCCCTCCACCCCCATCCCAAAAGGGAATGGTGGCAACCAGAGTTCTTATACCCAAATACACTCCTTCCTGAGGTGCAGAAGGGCGGAAGTAAGGATAGAGATCCCAGCCCAGGGCTCTCCTACCTCATATTTGGGAGGGATCCGGGCTCCAAATCCCAAAGCAGAAAATCGCTTGTCACTGGAAAAGAGGCAAAACTGATGGCTCCAGGAACCCAGTCCCCAGGTGAGTCAAGTGGACACTGGAGAGAGACTAGGAGGCCTGGGCCTTGCTGGGTCAGAAGTTGGGATTACAGGCACTCCACAGAGGAAAACTAGGGAACTGAGCTGAGACCGTCCACAGCACAGGCAGGAAACGGGAGAGGTGACACCAGAAGGCTGGGAAACTGCTCCTGGTTCTTTCCTCCAGGCCTAAGAACCCTGACCTAAGGTTGTGGCCCCTGAAGGGCACCTACCTTGCCCCACTACACTCTGTTCTCCCATAGAGAGGGAGAGCTCCCTGGGCAGGGAGCTCAAGGTGGAGATCTGGGTCGTGGTATGGAGCTCGGAGTCCAGACCATCTGGGTTTGCCCTCAGCCCCTTCCTCGTCAGTCATTCACCCCAACCTCCATGACTGCATTTTTTTTCTGCCATATAAAATGATTTCCAACCAACACCCAGGTTTGGGTCACAGTGAAAGGGTATGTGGCCATGTTAGAGACATAACCCATCCCTCGCCCATCCCCTGAAGGGTCTGTACCCAAGCTCAGTTGAGGTGCATGTCTACTGGGTCTACTGTCTGCCTCTGCGGGATCGCTGTAAAGATGCTCTCCCCTTCTTGCCTGAGCTCACCTCTCCTGCACATCAGGATGTCAATCATAGCACCACTTCAGAAGAGCCCCCAAACCCAACTTGGCCCAGAGAGATGGGTGGAGCCACACCTGTCGTAATCCTGGCAGACCTCGCCCACTGCCACCAGAGCCCTCAGGTACTCATTGGGCTGGTATGGGTTGATGTGGTGGAGGGAGCAGCTGTTCCTTGGGTCACCATTGGAGGCTGTGAAGTCGATGGCTACCTGCAGGGGCCAGGAGGATGGACTTCATTGTGCACCTGTGCGCTCTCTCTCTCTCTCTCTCTCTCTCTCTCTCTCTCTCTCTCTCCCTCAACACACACACACACACACACACACACACACACTGGACAGGCACAGGATACCCAAGCCCAGCTTGATATCAAGAGCCTAGCATCTCAGCTTCCCCAGCTCTGTGCAAGCTTGACTGCACTGGAACTACTCACTATACCCTAGGAGAAGAGGGGCTCCCCAGACCCTGAAAACCCTAAGTCTCACCCTTGGAATCCCAGGATGTGAGTGAACCTGTCCTCGGGAGAATGTTTGAGCTGGACCCCCCTCAGAGGAGCAGGCTCATGGAAACATTCCTCTCTTAACTGCTACGGTCCCCTCTGTGCCTGCCACCTCATTATTTCAAGGCCACCTTGGATGTGTCTCTCTGTTTAGCAGCCCAGCATAGCTGTGTGTGATCACAGGTATCGGAGTCTGTGATGGACCCGCCCTGGACCTTCTCTGATCTTCCCAAGGCTAAGTCAGATGGACTCTACAGCTCTCATTAGCTAAATGCCCACTCCTGTTTTCTTCTTTAAGGTTTTTCTGTTCTTCTCCTGTCCCTATAATTTTGTAGGAGGTAAGTGCTGGACACTGCTGTTGAGATGGGGGGGCCCTGAATGGGTCCTGAACCCTACATCTTTTCCTTCATCAGCATAAACGAGAGACACAGGGAAATGTACATGAGAAAAAACAGCACCTAGGAACCTGACACTCTCTGTTCACTCCTGCCCAGTTGGCTGGGACAGCATGTGGTGGCAGGGGCAGTACATGGCAGGGGGGTGGGGGCAGCATGTGGGGGGGCAGCACGTGGCAGGGGCAGGACCCACAGACTCACCGTGCAGTGGATCTGGCAGCCACCCATGATGTAATCCAGGAAGGAGTGGACCCTGTGGAGCTTCCAGGCAATGCGGTTGGCAAAGCCACTTAAGACCCTTCACCCCACCCCACGCCTTCCAGAAAAGCAGGTCTGTGTCAGTGGGGAGGGAGCCTATTGGGCATCTCTCCTCTAGGCTCTGAAGTCTGTGGGAGAGTCTTCCCCACTCCCCCCTCCCTCACCCGTCCCAGGTATTTCATGACCCTACAGTGAAACCCACCGCCCCTCAGAACTGTACCTTTGAGAATCATCTGATAACTTAGAGAAGCTAATGCCACCAACCCATCTCCCTAGGGGCTTCGGGCAGGACTGAGGCTCACCTTCAGGTCTGACAGGATCACCACCCCAGAATTCTTGTAATTGCGCTTCTTCTGTTTGTACTTGGCATTCACACAGTCCCACTGGGCCTGGGACAGGGACAAGGACAGGCAGAAACTCCACCCGGAGCAGCAGTATTCAGGCCCCTCCCCCACAAAGCAGGAACCCCTGGATGTCCCAGTCCTGCTGGGGACCTCACACTCCACAAGACTGTCTCCAACAGTTTGTACAAGGCCCATGCTGCCCATGAGGCGCCAGAAATGGCCTCTGTGGGGACATACCCATTTCACAGGGGAACAATCAAGCACACAGTAGAACAGAGACCAGCCATGTAGATGAGGATATGAGCAAGATAGAGGCCCGAGGTTAGACCCTGCACACACTGCAACCTTGGCCTATAGGTCAGCCATATTCTGAGCCTGTAGGTCTTCCTCAGGGCCCAAGAAAGAACCCAGGGAGACCACCCCACCCCCCACTCCCAAGCTACAGAGGGTTAGGCAGTTCCCAAGAAGGGCGCCCCTCCCACCTTGACACACAGAAGTGCATGGTTGCTCACATGGTCACTTGCTTGCAGGCCCCTGTTCTGGCCACATGGTGGATGTCACTGCTCTTTGTCACCTTCATGCCTTCTCTGGGGTGGGGTAGAATGACTAGCCTCCCAGAGACCCACTAGAACAAGTCAGAACCTGTGTGGCCTGAGATGGGCCAGCAACTCACCTGCTCCTCCTCAAAGGCCTTCTGCATCTCTGCGAAGGTGGTGGTAAAGTCGCCAATGAAGTCATGCTTTCCTCGAGAGTCATAGTCCCAGACCAGGCACTGGGGAGCCCAGGCTTCTCAGTGGAGGTGTTCCTCGGAGAACCTGAGGCCCTCCCAACCCTGGGCAGGCTGTCATTTATCATTGCTGCTCCTTCCTCTTCCCTTAGCCACAGACCCTCACTCTCCAAATACTCAGCGGGTCTGGAGGAACTGGACACCTTCCCAGGTCCTACCCCCGTGGCCACGCCCCATGACCACGCCCCTGCCCTGGCCCTGCCCCATGGCCACGCCCATGGCCACGCCCCTAACACCCCCACCCGCTCTAACCCTGACCCCATTTTCATCCCTGCTTATACTCCATCCCCACCTTCAGAGGCCGAGTCTCCTCGCAGCTGCAGAGTGAGTTCAGGGACACCTTGAAGGGTTCCCACACAGGGTTAAGGTTATTCTTCACTACCTGTGGGCCGGAAAAGACTGCCCTGGATGGGAACCCCAAGGGAGCTAGGGCCCAGGGAGCTCTGGAATCCTTAGGTCATAGGTCCCTTAGCTGGGTTCAGGGCTCTCAGAGTCTCAGCTGTGCAGGAGCGCTTGGGTGGTAGCCTGTATCCTGCCCCGTGGAGACTGGGTAGCAAGAGACTAGGCCTGTTTCAGGTGCCTAACAGAACTGGTGCAATCCAACTCCCTCCACCCCTGACCCTAATAGCTTCAGCCTCACGCCAGCCACCTGGGCTGTTTTCTCCTTAAATAGATTCTTTTCACTCAAATTAATTTGTCTCAAAAGGGAACTCTCTCCCCGCTGTAACTAAGATCCTGTTTCCCTGCAGGAGGAAGCAGGTATCCCTAAAAATAGGACCCGGTAACAACAAAGCTGCCACGCTAAATTTGGGCGGACAGAGAGCCAATCCAGCCAGCTGTTCCATCCATCGAAAGAGAGTAGAGGGCCTTGGAAGTAAAGACACCACCACCACCCCACCACCCCCCCAGCGCCAGTCACAGGATCATGGTATCTCCCTGTCCCTCATCTGGGAGGATGCCGGACCCTTTTCCCGTCACCTCATTTGATCCCTGAAGCCCCTCTATCGTCAGGCAGTGTGACCCTCACCTCCGTCCTGTACACCAGCTGCTCACTTCCGTCATCATTGATCCGATACAGCTCTAGGAAGGGGTCCGACTTGCTGAAGAGGTCCTGGGGCAGCAGAGGGTGTGCTGGCAAGAGGGCTAGCCAGCTGTGGGTCTGAGAATGGCTCCGTCCCTTATGGCTGGATGCCTGCCGGCTTCATTCTTGGCAGGTTAGTAATTCACCCCCTCCCCACGGCTCCGTTTACCCAGGCATAAAGTGAGAAGGAAACACTCCCCGAGAGCCTGCACTGATAAGGACCCACCGTTTGGAGCCTTCACTGGTTTCACCTATGGGGACACTTACTTAGCCTGTCCCTAGGTGTGTTTCCACAGACCCCACTCTGCTAGTCCTGTCTAAACAGTTGTTCACGCCCCACCCACCCTTGCTTGTCCCAACTTAAGTATCTCAAGGGAGATGAGTACCTACACTGGGTCAGTTTCCAACCCATGAGAGGAACCAATGAACCAGGCTCAGTCCCAGTTCAAGACGGTGACCTCTCTGTCCTCCTTGGGATTCTCTCCCAGTCGGTCATTAAATATTGTGTGTACCCTGCTGGAGGCAGTCTGATAGTCACATGCCAAGGTGTGATAAAGCTCTCTACCGAATATGGCAGTGCGTGTACGCACGCGTGCACATGTGTGTGTGTGCATGTGTGTGTGTGTATATGTGCATGTGTGTACCTGAGTGTGTGTGTGCATGTGTCCGTGTGTGCACGTGTGTGTGCATGTGCGAGTGTGCATGTGTGTGCCTGAGTGTGTGAGTGCATGTGTGTGCATGTGTCCATGTGTGCATGTGTGTGCATGTGTGTGTGTGCCTGTGTGTGCCTGAGTGTGTGTGTGTGTATATGTCTGTGCATTCGTGTATGAGTGTATCCATGTGTGTGTGCATGTGTGTGCACGTGTGTGTGAGTGTGTGTGTGTGTAGCTGGGAAAGTGGCAGCCATGTGATAACCGTAAAGTGTAACAGTTAACAATAAACATAGTGACCAGGACTGTGACAGCAGCGTGCCAATGGCTCCTTGCACGGCTATCATGTCACTTGTTTTCTGAAGCACAGAGGCCAGTTCTGAGCAGGAGCTAGGTTTTCACAGTGAGCCAGCTTGCAGGAGGCTTGGAGACCAGCATGTAGGGGATCTTGGCCTCACCTTGTCATCCAGTTTCCGGGCCTGGAAGGAGAGTTCCACGTAGCCGTTGTTCCCAGAGATGTCCTCTGCTATCACCTGATGTGTGACAGGGAACCCATGGGCTCCAGGCCATCGGTGTCATCCCCCTGCCTCAGCTGCCACTGGTCCTGAGGGGGCTCTGGTCTCTCCTAGCAGCTACACAGCTCCAGTCCATCTGAGGCCTCCCTGCTCACCTCCTCCCAAGACACCCTTCCCCGCAGCTCTGGGCCTCACCGTGATGGTGGATTTCCCAGCATTCCTGCCGAATCTCAATAGCAACGGGCGTGTCATTTTCTTCTGGGCCACAATCTGGAAACCAAGAAAGCTAGGCAGGCTTCAAAGAGAAAGAGGACATCCCTCGGCCTCCTGGGCTCTTTCTTCTACTCTCATGGACTTCCCACCTCCCCTAGCCTCTGGTGGCCTTTCCACTGGTGTCTGAACATGCTACTCAACTTCTATCACTCTTGGGCCTTCTCTTCATCTGCCAGTGGGGTACACACGTACCACAGGGGGCCCCAGAAGCAGATGCATTAGGACATCAGCCATCAGCCCTTAGCCAGGACCTCAGTATACAGCTGGCCTGATTCTACTCATTGGTCTTGGGGTGAGAAGCCTTGTAGGGTGACTGGTTGAATAGCTCTGAGCTCTAGACCCCTCCTGTCCCAAATGAGTCAGAGTGGCCCTGAGATGGCAGAAGGCTCATGCCTGACTTTTCTGCACAGGTGCCTGCTTGAAGGGGGCCATGAGGATATGGGGCCCAGGGCTCAGTTCCTGGAGAACTAGTCTCCCACCTCAGGCCTCCCTTCCTCATCCATCCCACTGGGTACATAGCTCACCCATAAAGCAATGCACCCCTAACCTAAGGAGGGAGACGACTTCACACAGACCCAGGCTGCACATGGCATATCACCTGTCCAGTAGGGAACAGAGTCTAAGGGACAAGATTGAGTGAACCCTTTTGGGCAGTGAGCTCTGGTCTGAATAAAAGGCCTTCACATCTCCCTGGAGAAGACTCTGTGTTCGAGGGCCCAGAATGGTCTATATGGTAGCTGCTACCTTGACATCCAGGAATGGCCTCTGATTCAAATTTGTTACTAGCTGATGGACACCGGGGGAGCATAGTAAAAAGAGCTACGGATCGTGGCACCTGAGCAGTCGACCAAGCTGACTCCAGAGCCAACAGTGCATGCAGATGTGGTCAAGTACAGAACTTGTATGTGGCTATCTATGTCTATGCCTATATATGTTCATGTAGCTCGGTGCTGCCCGGACTGTGATGCATGTGTGCACACATGTGAAGACATCCGTGACTGTGTCCACATGTGTCTGTACCTGTGCCATCTTCTGTAGGAACCTGGGAGGGTATGTACCCTACTTCATCTCAGCCACTGTTACATAAAGCGGGGATGGCAAAAAGATCTAAGGAGCCCTGACCAGGCAGTGGTGAAGATGAGTCACACACATGATGTCGGAATGGAGAACGAGACACCCAGAACAGGCCATGTGGTTATCACACAGGAAGCTCAAAAACAGAAACAGCCAAGGAACTGGCCAGACAGGGCAGCCTGCAGTAGACAGAAATGCCCACCTAGTCAGGTGACAGTCCCATGAAACTGCTCATCTCAGCACCTCCATGTTATCTACAAATTATTCCTTAATGTGAAAGGCATCCTGTGGCCAGGTGAGAAGGCTGTACCACTCGGCCCAGCACACGAGCAGAGTGAAGTGCTTGTCACATGGGCAACAGAGGAAGAAAGGCCAAGAACAGTGGCTCCTGGCTGCCAGCAGAGTCCCCTAGGACTCTCATGGTTAACCCCATGCCTTACTCCCAACCCCAGCTGCAGGGAAAAACGTGGAGTCTGCCCCCCCCCCCAGCCTTGTGTGGGATAGAACCCAGAACCTCAGATGTAAGAGGCAACCGCTGCCACTGAGCTGTGTGCATCAGATGCTGGAAGGCTTGTATGCTGCTGCGGAGAGGCTCTTGAGGAGACAAACACAAGGTGTGGGCAGAACAGTGTGTAGAGTGTATGGGGTGGGAGTGGGAGACTGGGGAGGGGGGGGAGGAGGGAAGAGATTTTAAAGACAGGATCTTACTATGCAGCCCAGGCTTCTGTGGAATGAGCAGCTGCCCCCCTCCCTCGGCCTGCTGCAGGCTGGGATTATAGGTGGGAGCCACTACAGCTGCCTGTGGTTTTCTTTTTCTTTTTGTTTGCTTGTTTTTTTTTTTCCTTGTGTTGAGTCAGATCTCAAGTAGCTCAGATTGGTTTAAATCTTAGATTGATATGTGTCTGACGCTGGCCTTGAACTCCTGACCTTCCTGCCTTCAACTCCCAAATATTAGAATCACAGGCGTATACTACCACATGGTTTGTAGGAAGTGGATGTGTGTGTGTACGTGTGGGCGTGCATGCTGTGTGTGTGAAGGCCAGAGTAGGACATCAGGTGTCTTTCACTCTCTTTCTTACTCAATGTCCCTTACAGAACTTGGAGCTAGACTGGTGAAGAAAAAACTCCAATAAATTTCTGGTCTGTACCCTTAAAGCTTGTGAGTGTGCTGGAGATTTGAACTCGTGTCCTCGTGTTTGTGCAACAAGAGCTCTTACCAGCTCCTTTTTATTTCCCTTTAAAGATTGTCTCATTAATCCAGTTGGTTCCAAACTCACCATAGAGCAGAAGCTAAACTTAGGTTTTTGTTTTTTTTTTTTTTTAGGTACAACCTCACTATGTAGCCCTGGCCAAGCTGGAGCTCACTCTGTAGACCAGGCTGGCTTTGAACTCACATTGGTCAGCCTGCCTCTGCCTCCCTGCCTCCCTGCCTCCCTGCCTCCCTGCCTCCCTGCCTCCCTGCCTCCCTGCCTCCCTGCCTCCCTGCCTCCCTGACTCCTGATCCCTGACTCCCTGCCTCCTGACTCCTCTCCAGTGCTGGGATTAAAAGTGTGCACCACCACTCCAGATAACCTTGACTTTTTTCTGATCCTCCTGCCTCTACTTCTTTTGACGTGGTGTAGGGGACAGCAAATCCAGGGCCCTGTGCATGACGGGCAAGCACTTTATCAAATGAGGTCCATTCCCACCTGGCTATTTTTAAGGAAACATTGCATGTTTATTCACTCATGTGAGAAGACAACTCTGGATAGGACTAGAAGGGTCTGGGGTAGACGTGCTAGAACAGGTCTATGGGAACACAGGAACATCTAACCCAGCTCAAAAATATTAAAACAGCCTGGCAGCGGTGGCGCACGCCTGTAATCTCAGCACTCGGGAGGCAGAGGCAGGCGGATCTGGTCTACAGAGTGAGTTCCAGGACAGCTAGGGCTACACAGAGAAACCCTGTCTTGAAGAAAAAAAAAAATGGTACGGTGTTTCCTGCCTGCAGTTTTAGTAATTGAAAGATGGAAGCAAGAGGATTCAAAAATCAACATCATCCTTGGGTACGTAGGGAGTTCAAGGGCAACCTGAGGTACATGACGTCCTGTGTTTACACATACTTCTTAAAAAAACAAACAAATAAACAAAAACTCTGAGGACCGAAAACACGACTCAGCAGTTAAGAAGACTTGCTGCTCTTGCAAGAGGACCCGGGTTTGGCTCCCAGCATCCATAGAGAGGCTAATAACTATCTGTAACTCTGCTTCCAGAGTCTCGGATACCCTCTTCTGATCTCCAAGGACCAGGAAAAATGTGGTACCCAGACGCAGTTGCATGTAAAACACCTATACATGAGATGAATAAATCATTAAAAAGTAAAGTTGATAAGGGCCCCAGTTGGTGGCATGCACCTTTAATGCCAACACTTCGGGGGCAAAGGCAGATGGATCTCTATGAGACTCAGGTCAACCAGGGCTACATAATGAGACTGTCTAAAACAAAGAGGCAAACGCAACAGCTGGTAAGGAAAGGTGGACATGCTGGTACATTCCCGCAACAGTAGGACTCAGGGCTGAGGCAGGAGGATCTCAACTTCAAAGACAGCTTGGGCAGCCTCAAACAAAGGAGCGAGCGCTTTTAAGAAGTGGAGGCGGGCCAGGCAGTGGTGGTGCACACCTTTAATCCTAGCACTTGGGAGGCAGAGGCAGACGGATTTCTGAGTTCGAGGCCAGCCTGGTCTACAGAGTGAGTTCCAGGACAGCCAGGGCTACACAGAGAAACTTTACCCGGGGGAAAAAAAAAAAAGAAGAAGAAGTGGACGCGGGCCGAGCCAGAGACTCATTTCTGCAAAATCCTACCTGAGGGCATCGCTGCCATGGCAGCTGCCCCTACCCTCCTCCAGTGCAAGATTCTGGGGTACTCACTTGACCCAGGGTGCACTCCATGCCCCTAGGAAGTCATCATCCCTGGCAACTCAGCCCACTCGGCCCGTGGGTGTCATACACCTCAAATCGTAGCTTCTGCACCTCCTCAAAGTAATAGTCGATAGTGAAGACCTTGGAGAACACAGGATGCAGGCTGCTCTTCACCACCTCCGTTCTGTCCACCTGCAACAAGCCCCCGGCCCCCGCCCTGTGAGCCAACTCCACAGGTGGGACCTCCCTACAGATTTGTCTGGCTTCCAGCCACCCCACTCCCACTCGCCTGTACCATTCCAAGCCTGTTTTCTATCCGTGGGGCCCAGTTTCCACCTGCGTACACAGGGCTGCTTGCCCAGAAGGGTCATACCATACACCAGCGACAGGTGCATGCCTGGGATAAAAGCCACTCTTCCCCTACCCGGCCACAGGCTGCGGATTCTCCGCATTCTCTCATCTCGTGCCCACGACTGCCTTCCTATGTCCACATTACAGATGGTAACACTGAGGCTCATAGACCAGCAGGGTCCTGCCTAAGGACCAAGATGTCAGGGACAGAATCAGATTCTAGTCTTAGGCAGGGCAAGCCTAATGTGGAGACTTTTCCCAGGACTCAGCTGAGTGGCAAAGGAATTTCCCTGCTAAAGGGACTTGGGTTCGTCAGTCTCTCACTGAGTTTAGAGCCCTCCTTCAGAACATATACCAGTGACAAACCTTAGCTGGTAGACTATCAAGTCCCCTCAACATGGAGACTCCTGCATGCAAGACAAGGGTCTGCCTGGGCCCTTGACAGGAATGTATGCACCAGGCATCAATCAAGCCAGGCAGCACTATGGGAGGACCTGGGTCACAAGATGGTCCTTAAGCAGCCTGCAGCAGAGTAGCCCCCAAATACCTTCTAGGGGCATGAAGACACGATTTTGGACAGGCCCTTTATCTACTAGGGCTGTGAACCACAGGATTTCTCAGACCCAGAGTCTAAGGGAGACACTGAGATGAAGAGTTGGTATTATGTGGCGTGCCACACATCCATTGGGGGTCCCCAGGATATGTCCTCCCCTTCACTCTCTGGATCCCCTGCACATCCTCGGTGCCCTGGATACCCCATGATAGTCACAGCATCTATCTGATACCTCTTTCCTGGCTTTCTTCCCATCCTTCCTGCACATGACTGCCAAAGGCAAGCAGTGGCTCGGAGCTGCTGTTGGGGGGTGGGGGGGAGTACTCCTGCTTGAGTAGGGACTCAGGTTCAAGTCTTTTATGCCTTTTAGGCCTCACTAAGTTGGGCCCCTGTTTCCCACCCTTGAGATAAAGCCAGTCCCATGGAGTTGGCGACTGAGAAAGTGGTTTATATACTCCACCACATGGGCTGTGTAAAACACTAGCCCTTATAGAACACGGGCAGTACCCTTCTGGGGGCTAAGGAGGGCTGGTGACTACGGAGAAGCCCACTTTCTGAAGACCCTGGCTACCCTGGGTTTATGGGTAGCCAGTGGAAAAACCCATGCTGGAGGCAGGCACTCAGATCTGGGACGGCAGGGGCATTAAAGGAGCGGGGAGGGCTTTCAGTCCTCACCCTAGTCCACCATGCATGCAATTTGCTATTTCTCCTAAATCGCAGCGAGGAGACAGGTTGTAAGCTGGAGAGTCCTCTAACCAGGGCGTCTTAAATCCGAGCAATGGAGTCCCTGTCCAGCCCTGCTCAGCTCCAATCTACCCAACCAGCAATGTCTAGCTCGCAGCCCTGACACCACTGGCCACCTGCTTTCCCAGCGAGAAGCTCATGGCTACTGCAGTCAATAGAGGGGGGACCCTATGACCTTAGACAGTCCCTATACCTGCCTCAGGCAGTGTCACACATCCCGAGCTGCACTCCTCCTGCGCTCCTTAGTCTAGCCTGGGCTCTTCGCTCTTGCTCTAGGACCCCAGGCTGAGACACTCGGCCGCACTTCTGAGCACTTTAAAGCAAGGTTCCTTTCTGCCGCTGCTCCCCTCTTGCCCTGCCCTTCCTCGCAGCGGTGGACACCTCCTCTTTTGCCCTGGTATCCCCAATTTCGGAACACCCTTGCCAGCACCCCAAATCTCAACTCCACACTTAGGTCTTCAGGTGCCCAGCTCCAGGACACGCTGGTCGCCCTACCTGTAGCCACTGGCCCTGTGCCTGCTGCAGCAGCACCACGCTGGGGTCGGACTTGGTCAGCGGGTCCCGGTCCAGCAGGTGCCGGCAGCTCAGCCGCAGCTCCACCTTCGAGGCGCAGGGTGCAGGCACCACCCCCGGGGCCACCGCGCGCTCCGAGTCGCCGCTCATGCTTCAGGCTCCGCACTCGAACCGGTGGGCGCCGGAGAAATGGTGGCCGGACCAGGCGTGGCCGCGCTTCCCCGCACGCCCGCGGGCGCGGGCACACGTGGCTCGGGCGGCCGCCACAGAGCGGGGGCTGGAGGGCGGCGATGCAGCGGGGAAGGGATGGAGGGGACCGCGAAGGGGCGGGGCCGGGGTGGGGCCACCCGGGGAAAAGCACAGGGACCTGGCAGGGAGCAGATAGCCCGGGAGAGCCGCCCCTCGGAGAGGGGTTTCGATCCCCTCTCTGGAGCTGAGAGATAGGGTCTGGGTTGCACGCAAGCTGTGGGATTGTGGTGTCTCTATAGATGGTTCATCGGTTCTGGAGGCTCCGCACTGCTCGAACCTAGACACGGGTTTGCTTCGTCCAGACAGCCTCTGAGAGAGCACAAGGCACTCCAGAGTCGCACCAGAGCCTGTGTCCCTCTTGGGGTTGTCATCTAAATCAACGAGCAACTTAGTGGGAGCTCACTGTTCGCCCCGGGCGACCTGGCAGCAGGAAGAGAGTCTCTGTTTCTCAGAATTTGTAGACCAGGGGCAGACAAGGAGAGCTCCTCACCAATCTCTGGCCTGTGGCTGAGGGTCAGAGAGACTAGGAGTGTTCTCTCCGGGCCACTCTTACCAGGCGGGCGCGTCCACAACCATTCCCCTAGGTGGAAGGGAAGCTTCACTACCCCTCCCCCTTGTACCCTCTCTCTCCCTCCCAGAGAAAGGCACTCGGAAGAGGAGGTGTTGGCTACGACAGGCATCACCCCCCAGCTCATTCTCTTTGCCAATTTCTGCCTAAATATAGGGCAGAAACCGGACTAAAAGCCACGTCTGGGGCGGGAATTGAGGTGAAGGGGGTAGGAGATCCGGAGTATAGGGCGGAGTGTATGTGCCTGTGGGGGTGTCCTGTGGTGTGTTCAGCATCAACAAACAAGACTCCAGAAGATTCTGGGGTCAAAAGGATGTCAACATCAAGGCAGGGTGGTGAGAGGTGAGTGTGGGAGATAGCTTAGCTTTAGATGAAGTGGGAAACTGATAAGTATTGTGGGGACAACACCTCCTCCACTAGCTTGAACCAAGGACATACTCATCCCATTAGCCATATGTCTGCTTGTGGGCTTCAGGAAACCATTTCCTGAGGCTTACCTATCACCTTCCTGCTTCCGGGGCTCCAAAGCATCCTTCTCTAAAGCTGGCCCCAGTCAGGGCTAGTCCAGCCTAGGTAGCACTGGGCTTCTCAGTACTACAGGGTTGAGAGAGCCCACCTGTAGCTCAACCATTGCTTGCCGGGTTATAGCTGTAGCTTTCTATTCACAGGGGCTCATGGTCGTCTCAGAG
Organism: Mastomys natalensis; assembly: GCA_021653895.1. Taxonomy (NCBI): domain Eukaryota; kingdom Metazoa; phylum Chordata; class Mammalia; order Rodentia; family Muridae; genus Mastomys; species Mastomys natalensis. The sequence continues at coordinate 242,395 of JAJTUV010000412.1, forward strand.
CCTGTGGTTCCCTGGGATTCTTCCATTCTGGGTCAGACCTCGACTTCCTGGCCACTCGGCACTTAACTGAGCACAGAATGAGAAATCCAAAGGGTAGAGGCTCAAAGCAGATCCCAGCCCCACAAAGGACCAGCATGTCCACAGGGCCCCTGGACTCCCCAACAGGACTTTGGGGGTCACTGCCTTTGGGCTGTTCCCAAGTCCCCCCAATCAGACTTGTTGCCTTGATGTCACAGTGTCACTCACTTATCCTTCCAACACTCTAGGCAGATGTTGGACAGCACTAACCTTTGGACGTGTTCTACAACTCCATTTTAAAGGAAGAGACTAAGATTTAACATGGGCAGACAGACAGTGGTGGCACAGCCTTTAATCCCAGCACTTGGGAGCAGAGGCAGGTGGATTTCTGAGTTCGAGGCCACCTGGTCTACAGAGTGAGTTCCAGACAGCCAGGGCTACACAGAGAAACCCTGTCTCGAAAAACCAAAAAAAAAAAAAAAAAAAAAAAAAAGAATTTAGCATGGGCTGACAAGAAGACTCAGTGCACAGCAAGGTGCTTGCTGCCAAGACTCACAACCTCCTGAAACCCACTTGGTAGAAGAGAACTGATTCACACACACACACACATACACACACACACACACACACACACACACACACACATATTACACACACACCACACACACACACACACACACACACACACACATCACACACACACACACACACACCACACACACACCACCACACACACACACACACACACCACACAAGAAAGAGAGACATTGAGACAAAGAAAGGGAGATGAATTTACCAAGAAAATCTTCACTTAAAAAAAAAAAAAGAGGAGACAGGCGTAGTGGGACACACCTTCAATCCCAGAACTTGGGAGGCAGAGGCTGTGAGTTCAAGGTAAGCCTGGTCTACATAGTGAGCTCCAGGACAGCCAGGGCTACATAAAGAGATTATGTTTCAAAATAACAAAACAACAAAGATGAGTGGTTTGGTGCACATATTTTGATTCCAGCACTTGGGAGGAAAAGGCAGGTGAATTTCTTTGAATTTGAGGTCCATCTGGTATATATAGTGAGTCCAGCACAGCCAGGGATCTTGTTTCAAAACACACAAACAACACACACACACACACACAACACACACACCACACACACACACACTGCTCTTACAGGGGACTGAGTCCGGTTCCTAGAGCCTGTGTCAGGTGGATCATAACCACCTGTTACTGCAGCCAGGGGTATCTGACACCTCTGGCTGTCTCAGACAGCAGCATGCACAAGTATATACCCACACAGAGACACGGACACAGACACATAATTAAAAATACAATAAACTGAAAAAAAAATGTGTTTGGTAGCTGGTCCAAAGTCACCTCCCTGTCTGCGGGACTCTGGGCTTCACCGACATTTCTATCACAAAGCACAACTGTAGGGCAAGTGACAGATGGTGAGAGAGAGAGAGAGAGAGAGAAGAGAGAGAGAGAGAGAGAGACTCGAGGAGCTTGGTAGCCAGAATCTCAGACCAAAAGTTATAATCAACCTCCTGGAAGCTAGCTCAGTGTTTGCTGGCTCCTGGTGGCCCCGTCTGCAGTCAGCACTAATAGACAAGCACACAGAAACTATGGGGGACACGCTGGTATCCCTGCTGCCTGATCTACTTGATGCCTGGGTCGGTGGCCCTGCCTCATTGCCTGTCCAATAGTCTAAGGGCCAGGGAGAAAGAGGCATGCCCCACCTCCAGACACTAGGCAGAGTTCTTACTGTTCCCAGCTCTGCTGACCCAGGTTTTTCTGCTGGCCAGATGGAGGAAATGAGACCTCCCTTCAAATATATTTTGTTATTATCATACAGGAAATAACACACGTCAGTGTTGAAATGTTAAAAAGCTGAGAAGCAAGCAAATTCTTTTTAAAATTGAACACCCAGACATAAACGCCATTATTGTTTTGTATTTATCCCTCTAGGGTTTTTTTTTTTTTAAGTGCTTTCACTGGTTGATGGGGTTTTGTTTTGTTGGTTGATTTTTATAAAAGAAGTTTTTATTTTCTCTTTTCTTTTGTTTTGCTTTATGAGACAGGATCTCTGTATGTAGCCCTGGCTGTCCTGGAATTATGTAGCTCAGGCTGGCCTCAGATTTACAGAGAAATCCATGTGCCTTTGTCTCTCCAAGTGCTGGGATTAAATGTGTGTGCCACCGTGACTGGGTTTTCTTTTTAAAAAGATTTAAAAATTTTACATGTATGAGTTGGGTGTGGGGGTGTGTGTGTGTGTGTGCGTAAAGTGGAAATTTCTGGTTTCTTCGGAAAGTCAGTTATGATAAATGATGGTTTGCTGGGACACACAGGTGAAAGAATGTCTTGATAAAGCAGACACTTGAAAGAATGCTTCAATGGGGCTGAAGAGATGGCTCAGTGGTTAGGAGCACTGACTGCTCTTCCAGAGGTCCCGAGTTCAATTCCCAGCAACCGCATGGTGGCTCACAACCATCTGTAATGGGATCTGATGCCCTCTTCTGGTGTGTCTGAAGACAGCTACGATGTACTCAGGCATTAAATAAATAAATCTTTAAAAAAAAAAAAACAAAAAAACAAAAGTAGGTTGCGCCAGGCAGTGGTGGTGCATGCCTTTAATCCCAGCACTTGAGAGACAGAGGCAGGTGGATTTCTGAGTTCGAGGCCAGCCTGGTCTACAGAGTGAGTTCCAGGACAGCCAGGACTACACAGAGAAACCCTGTCTCGAAAAACCTAAAAAAAATAGGTTGCAAAAAATTTATGCCTACGTGTGTGTGTGCATGTGTGTGTGTGTGGTGTGGTGTGTGTGTGTGTATGTGTGTGTGTACCATTTAAGTCTAGTATTTTTGGGGCAAGAAGAGTGTATTGGATCCCCTAGAACTGGAGTTACAAACGGTTGTGAGCCACCATGTGGATGCTGGAGGCTGAATCTAGGTCCTCTGCCGGAGAAGCAAAGTTGTTGGGGCTGAAGGGACAGCTCAGTATTAAGGGACCGTCTAGAAGACTCACAACTTTTGCAACTCCAGTCCCAGGGATCCTATGCTCTCTTCTGGCCTCTTCTGGGATGGGGAGGGCATTTTCATTTCAACTGCCACAGCAACATGGGAATTTATATCTCTTACTGCATTTATTGTGAGCAAAGGGCGCAGGTGTTCATGTTATAGGACAACTTGTGGAAGTCAGTTATCTCCAGCCACCATGTGGGTCCCGGAAATTAAACTCAGGTTGTCAGGTTTAGCATCACTCTGGTCCACTAACGGAATTTTAAAAAGGAAATCTCCATACATCTGGCTGCAGCTTTCAATAACCAGGTTGCTACTCTGTTTTCTTCTTATCTCCGAGCCTTTGAGTGACTGCAGTGTGCCGCTTTCCTACAAGAGCTGGCATTTGTCTTCCTTTAGAAGTCCACATGTCCTGGTGCCTCATTGACTGTGACAACACACCCCGTTAGGTCCTGGGGAACTCTCTGAGATTTCTTAGTCACCTAGTTACAGCATGAGAGAGAGAGACCTGGGAGACTGATAGCACACACTCAGTGTAGAGTGTAGCCATGTACCATTCAGGCACATGCCAAGTGCTTGCAAGCACACACAGACTTACACATAGACACTGCACATGCATACACACATATATTCTGATCACACGTAGACATACACAGGCACACCAAGAGACATCTGGACCCTGGCAAGACCTGAGGTGATGCTCTCCAGTAGTTCTCCCCCAGCTGGTGCTGATGGAGAGGTGTGCTAGCAGCCACTCCTACACTCAGCTTCTGGCTGGTCCCTCCTCCCCAGGGGACTGCTGCACTCTGATGCACACAGCTGGGAGCTCAATGTCTCATGCTTCCCAGCAAGTGACACCATCCATCCTGCTGGTCAGGGAGGCTCCACAGTGCTTGAGCTCACACAGGTGACATCCTACCTGGATTCCACGAAACAGCTCAGAACCCCATACTTCTGCCTTCTTTAACCTACAGAACCCCCAAATGTGTCTTAATAGTCTTATTGCTCCTACCCCAGGTGTCTTAATTTGGGTTTCATGGCTGTGAAGAGACACCATGAACAAAGCAACTCTTATAAGAACAACATTTAATTGGGACTGGCTTACAGTTTCAGAGGTTTAGTTCATTATCATCATGCCGGGAAGTGTGGCGGCTGGAAGAGCTGAGAGTTCTAAATCTTGATCCAGAGGCATCTAGGAAGGGACTGTCTTCTGAAAGCAGCCAGGAAGAGGGTCTCTTTCGTGAGCACTAGACCTTAAAGCCCACCTACACAGTGATGTATTTCTCCAACAAGGCCACACCCATTCCAACATGGCCACACCCACTCTAACAAGGCCACACCTCCTAGTGGTGCCACTTCCCATGGGCCAAGCATATTCAAACCACCACACCAGACTGTACACAGCTGGCCAGAAGGGATACTTGCTATGGATGGGGGCTCAGTCCTTACAGTTTCTATGGAGTTGGGTTTCACTGTCAGGAAACTGCCTGAGCCAGAACCAGCTCCTGGGTCTCTTGAGTGGGAATCCTCTGTGCCCAGACTGAGACCTTAGACCATTAGAGACACATGCCTCTGACTTCTGACTTCATTCTATATCTTCTTCTGTCTTCCAGCTTCATACACTCATAAGACAGCTGGAGTCCAGATTCAGCCAAGCCTCAGAAGCAGGTGCTTGAGCTATGTAAGAGGCCTGTCTTAGTCTGGGTTTTTTACTTCTGTGACAAAGCACCACGACCAAAAAGAAAGTTAGAGGGAAAGGGGTCTATTCAGCTTCACTAAAGCAAGTCAGGACTGAAACTCAAAGGGGGCAGGAACCTAGAGGCTTAGAGAGAGAGCTTATATGAAGGCCACAGAGGGGTGCTGCTTACTGGATTGCTTCCCATGGCTTCTCAGCCTATTTTTTTACGGAACCCAGAACCGTCAGCCCAGGGATGGCACGTCTCACAATGGGCTGCCCCTCCCCACTGAACATTAATTGAGAAAATGCCTTACAGCTGGATCTCATGGAGACATTTCTTCGACTAAGGCTCCTTCCTCTCTGATGACTCTAGCTTGTGTCGAGTTTACCCAACACCAGCCAGTACAGGCCCTTTGACCCACAGAGTCAAACACAACCCTGAACCCCTGACCACACCAACTAACTGTGTCTTCAGGTGACAGCCACAAGTCCCCCTTGGCACCTTTTTCTTCTGAGCCTTGTCTTAGGAGCCAAGGACATTCTCTACAGACACCCTTCTCCTATGTGGCTCTCCCAGTGTCCCCTAATCCACTGCTAATTTGACAGCCTTCTCAGCTCACTCAGGTACATAAACTAAAGTAGCCACGATTTTCTGGGTGCCTTGATCTCACACAGGACAGGGTGAGGACTAGAGGTGTTACAAATGGAAGGAAGGACATGATTTCACACAGTGGCCACAAGGGGGCCCAGGAGCAGGGTTAGGAAGAGGGCAGAGCTGTTTGCTGAGTGTATTTGTCTACAGGCTCTTGTGGTGAGCAGAGAGGCTAAGGCCACTGTAAGACAAACAAGGCCTCACTGACATTTAAGTCTCTGCTGAGCAAAGAAGAACCTGTGAGGCTGGAGAGATGACCCAGCTGTTAAAGGTTAGGCTCACAACCAAAAATATAGGAGAGGAAACTGTGGACATATTACTTAGCTACTGACATGTAAAATTGCCCCAGAACACGGCAGCCAGCACAGTGCTTACCGTCTACTGTGCTGTCCCAGTGCCAAGAAGAGCCTTGATTTGAGAACAGGGGCAAGTCACTGCTATGATGCCGTTTTCAGGACTGCTAAGACCACTAGGCAAAACCATGGAGATAAGACTGGTGCTGTGGTAGCCATGGCATCATGGGCCTAAGTGTCAGGCAGGCACAGGGTCCAGGAACAGCACATCAGGCGGGGCCTAGGTAATGGACATCCTGATTTTAGTCTCTCTTGACTTATCTGGAGCTTTGATGATATTCTTAGCAAGAGTCCTGGACTGATGTCTGGATATTTCGACTCTCCTCTCTTTTCCGTCCTTTTCATCAATAACCTAGTTTCCCCCCCCCCTCGTTTTTTTCCCCCCCCTCTTCACAGATTTTTGTGGTGGAATGTTTTTCCATGAACCCATTTAGGACAGATAAAAACAGTTTCTAGGATTTGAAGTGAAGTGTTGCTCTTTTTTTTTTTTTTTTCCAAGACGGATGTAGCCTGGCTTTCCTGCGTCTTCTCACTCTGTAGACCAGGCTGGCCTCGAACTCACAGAGATCCACCTGTCTCTGTCTCAGGAGTGCTGGGATTAAAGGTGTGTGCCACCACCGCCTGGCCAACATACACTTTTTTCTTTTGTGTGTGAGTGATGAGATGATGTTCAAATCCAAGCTCTTGCCAATGTTAGGTTGGAGCTCCTCCGTGATCCTTTTCTCTAAGTTATAAACAAAAAATAATTTAACATGATGGTGTTGGAACTGAGGCACTACAGCAGGTCCACTCCCTGCACTCCTGCATAAATGCCCAGCAAGAACTGGCTGCTGGAATCTTCCCTAAGGCTGAGGTTCAAACTGCTTCAGTGGGAAGGGTGGAAGGGGTTCTCTGTGTAGCCCTGGCTGTCCTGGAACTCACTCTGTAGACCAGGCTGGCCTCGAACTCAGAAATCCGCCTGCCTCTGCCTCCCGAGTGCTGGGACTAAAGGGGTGCACCACGGAAATGTTATTCTTGACAGCATCTCTAGGGGCTCTTAATTCCACAACCAGGATCTACTGCTGAACCTGACTTGCAGGAGTGGGGAGCCCAGAGAACCAGTCATTGCTTGTCTTAACCGCCCTCTCTGGCCACACTGTCACCTCTCATCCCATCCCAAGTTCCCTTTGCTATCACTTTGGTTAAATTAAAAAAAAAAAGTGCTTAAAAAAATGGAGCTTCTGGGTTGGAGAGATGGCTCAGCAGTTAAGAGCACTGACTGCTCTTCCAGTCCTGAGTTCAATTCCCAGCAACCACACGGTGGCTCACAACCATCTGTAATGGGATCCAATGCCCTCTTCTGGTGTGTCTGAAGACAGCTACAGTGTATTCACATACATTAAATAAGTAATTCTTTTTTTAAAATGGAGCTATTTATATAAACCATAGAGAAACACACAAAATAAAATCTTAGAATCAACCTTCTACATATAGGACTATCAACTTTACACACCAGAATGGATTTCAGCCTAAAGTGACCACCCACCACCCTTTATACCAAGTTCTAAGGAATTTGGAATGTCAACTTTATATATATATAAAGTATATATATATTATAAAAGGTCTTACTATGTAGTTTAGTTGGCCTTGAGCTCAAATTTAGACCTCTGGAGTGTTGGGATTAAAAGCATTCACAACACTACTTCTATTTGTATTTGTGGGACTACTTGGAGGAGCCAGTTCTGTCTGTCCGTTCATCGCAAGGGTCCTAGACTCAAACTCAGGTCATCAGTCACTGAGCCTTCGCCATCATCCTTGCTTCTTCCTGTGGGCACTGGGAAATGGCCTCAGGTACTCTCAAGGGCCTTTGCCAACAGAGTTCCCTTAGCCTCCTCCAAGCTTGGAAGTGCTTCATAAAAGCCAAACGTGTTAGAGCCACTAAGAGGAGAAGGTGGCAGTAATGAGAGTTCAAGGCCAACCTAGGTTACACAGTGAACTCCAGGCCAGTCCTGATGGGCTACATGATAAAACCCTGTATCAAAGCAAGGAAAACGGGGGTAGAGAAATGGCTGAGGTTAAAGGCGCTGCTCTTAAGAGGATCTGCCTTTGGTTTCCAGCATCTATGTCCAGGAGCTCACAAGTGTCTTTGAAAGATTTTATTTATTATACTGGTCTTTTGCCTACATATATTCCTGTGCAGACGAGGTCATTTTGCTTGCATAGGCCAGAAGGCAGCTTCATATTTCTGGGGACTAACACCATGTAGGTGCTAGAAGTTGAATCCTGTCCCCTGCAGAACACTAGAACAGCTAGTGCTCTCAACCACTGAGCCAATCTCTTCAACTTCACAAGAGCTTTTAACTGTGGTCCCTGGGGGATGTGATGCACCTCCATGATACCTGCAGTCACCCAGCCAGACTTAGCTGACCTCTCTGCAGGCCTATCCATTCTAAGTGCTACTGCAGATCAGTGCTTCCCAGTGACCACATGGTGGTTTACAGCAAACTCTTATAGGCCGAGTGCACATAAACTCGAAGGAATGTGAATTTATGTAAATATAAAAGGAAACAAGGATAGCCCACAGCTATCCAGAACTTGACGGCAGTGGCAAGCCTTTGTCTCTGGCCATCCAGGGCTACCTACAAGGGAACGCCTGTCTCAAGTCATAAGCCAAAACTTTTTAAAACCAAAGGGAACAACAGATTTGAGTTTGAGGCCAGCCTAGTCTACACAGGATAGCTAGGATAAGTGATTGCACTCAGGTTTGGAATCAAGTTGTTTTCCCCATCTGGGGCTCAAGAGATAGCTGATGGGGTGGTTAAGCACTTCTCTTGCCATGTACTGGAGTTTAACTCCAAATACCTTGACAGTTGCTTATGATTTAAAATCCACTCTTTCATAAACACCAGATTCGTACACAGACATCTCAAGGCCTAACACTCAGATGCAAAAATTTCGAAGAAATTTCATTTCTATTATCTTGTAGATGTGGAAACTTCTGCCCCCTTGTGGACACTCACAAATGACCAAGTCTAGCACTATCCCACATGTGCCTAGGGACCAGCATGGTCCACATGTTACCCAGAGCCTTCCAAATAACCTCAATCCCTCAAACACGGGACCGAGACCCATCTGCAGAGTGCTTTCCTGCTTCAGGGTACAAGGCAGAAACTGAACAATGCTTGGAGAAGACAAAAACCCCAGGCACCACAAATGCTACACGAACAGGGTACAGGCCTCACAAGGTTCTAAGTCATTGTCAGGGACTAAATACTAATACCAACTAACTAATCCTGGCTGTCACAACAGGGAAAAAAAGGCAAATTACTACAAAATCCAGGTGCCAGTCTCTTTATGGTTAAGACAGATAAGCCTCTGAGCCGCGGAGTGGCCACCTAGTCCCATGTGTGATCTAGAGGGTGTCACAGGCAGCCTCCACCCCCACCCACTCACACCAAGGCCCACACCACTGAAGCATCATATCTCTCAGGAATACTTCTAACACAAACCTGCAACACACAACTATTGTTCTCGAATAAAGATGCACAGAAACCCAGCTTTTGCTTTATGGAAAATTTATTGCAGCTCTCCACCGCGCGTTACTTTTTCTTCTCGACGTCCTGCTCCGCAGCTTCCTTCGCCCTCTTTGCTCGGATGCCGAAGAGCCGGGCGTTGCACGGGCCATGCGGAGACTGGCAAATGCCTTAAAGTTCTTCTCTTCTTCCGTGATGACTCTGGCCTTTTCCTTTTTGAACACCTGCAAAGAGAAACATCAAGTCACTACGACAACCTGTGCACTCCAACACGGCTGCGGCCCTCCGGGTACACAGCCCTCGGGAATTAAGTTGCCAGCTATGTGTGAGGTCGGGATAGAGATCCTGAGTTTAACCACTCTAGACTACAAATTAAGTTCTAAACCAGCTTAGCTTATATATGAAAATACATTAGAAAATAATTAGAGCCATGGCTTCAGTAATGACACCTGCTGGTGAGTTTGTATCAACCTGACACAGCAAAGTCACCAGAGAGTAGGGAGCCAGTGAAAAATGCCTAAGATCCAGCTTGCCTTTAACCCTCAAAGCAGATACAGGTGTGGGTTAGAGGCCAGTCTGGTCTACTGATGAGTTTCAGGACAGCAAAGGCCACAGAAACCCTGCCGTGTGTGTAGTTCTCTTAACTAGTCATTTAAGTGCACAGGGCTGCCCTCGGCTGGCTGCCCTGTGTTCTTACAGCAGCACTTCTCCACAAGGCCTCAGCACTCAGCTCCAGCCTACAGGTTCCTGCCTGACTTTCTCCAAGTGTAAGCCAAAGCTTGGTTTTGTCATGGCATTTCATCACAGCGACAGAAAGCATAAGACATGCCCTGTCCCTTCAGAGAAGAATAAAGATACACTCCCAAGCACGCTAAGAAAGTAAGGAATGCTTACTTAGGGTCTCGCACACTTCTGAAAGGAACGCAAGCCCGTCCTTTAAAATCCTGGAGGTTAGCCCACGGTGGGGGTGAACGCCTTTAATCCCAGCACATGGGAGGCTGAGACAGGCAGATCTCCGAGTTCAAGGCCAGCCCAAAATAACACTTTCTACAAAGCAACAAAAAAACAACCCCCCCAAACCCCAAAGATTGGGAGGTTGTTCCCAAGAGTAACTTCCTTTCACCGCCCTGACGTCTGCCCAACACACTTTATACCTGCCAATATCGTCTCAAGTGTTAACCGAGCCGAGCCTACAAAAGCGTCCACTTACATTCCGGATGGGCATCACGGGCCTGTCAGCTGGGTGGCCAACTTAAGTTCTTCAGCAGAACTGTCTCCCTTCTTTGGAGCAGAAGGCTTCCTGGGGAAAAGTATGAGCTTGGAGCGGTACTCCTTCAGGCGCTGCACGTTGGCCTGCAGAGATTCCGTAGACTTGTTTCGCCTCCTTGGGTCCACAGAGATGCCGATGGTGCGAGCCATTTTCTTATGGATACCAGCCACCTGTCCAGAAAACAGACACGGGTCAACCCCCCCTGGCAGGCCCCTCGCCCGTGCTGGCCCCGCCGAGAAAGCTCGGTGTTATCAGATGGAAAAGGGTTCAAAAGTACTTTCATCAAGACAGTACAGCGATTCCGGAGAATGTCATCATTCCACCGAGCCCCAGACGACCGACGGGACCCACAGCCCGCCCCGCACACTCACCCGCAGTTCCTCCAGGCTGAAGCCCCTGCCAGCCCGGACCTTGGTGTGGTATCTAACTGTGGGGCACCTCACGATCGGCCTGATGGGACCGGACGCGGGACGAGGGGCGATGCGGCGCGCTTTCGCCTGCCGGGCCTTGCGTCTGCGGATCTTGCGAGCCGGCTGGTTGAACCATGTGTCCACTCGCTGCTGCCAGTCTTTGTGGAAGTGGGGCTTCAGGATCATGCCATTCCGGCTGGGCGCCATGGCTGCCTACGGCCGCGAGGGAGAGGAGGGCGGCAGGTGAAGGCCAGAGTCCCGAGCCCCCGCCCCGGGTCCTCCCGCCCCTGCCCTGGCTCCGGCTCCATGCCGTCGGCGCCTAGGCTCCTCCATGGCCGCCCGGGCAGCCTCTCTTCGCCGATGACAGCGGATGGAGCGCGATGGAGCCCGATGCAACACGATGGGACGGCCGGCGGTAGACACTCACCTCCTATACAGGAGAACGGCCGAGCGGAAAGGAACGGCACCGCAAAGCACCCTGGGGTTGTAGGAGTCGGGTCAATCCAGAACACCAATCAAGAAGCAGGTGACGGGGAAATGACGTCACACGAACCCGCCCACCGGCGGACCGTCGCCTCTCTAGCCGTCCGGTTGGATAGTCTCGTTGGTTCCTAACCTTGCAGTATTCGCTCCTCCGGCGTGCTCAAGGGAGCACAACTGCGTCTATGAATTACACCCCTAAAAGTCTTTTCCCCTCCTGTGTCTGTGGTCTTTCCCCGTCCACCTGGGTACATTTATTCTTTTAAAAGGAGTGGTCTGTGTTGCCTAGACTTGCCTGGACCTCACGCTTGCCTAGAGCTGAGGCATGTGCACCACCCTTCCACTTTTTTATTTTTACTTTATTTGTATGAGTGTTTCCCTGACTCATGTCTCTGCGTCGGATCCCCTGGTACCTGAGTTACTGGGTGCTGACAATTTAACTTCTGAAACAGCAAGCAGCCAGAGCTCTTAACTACGAGTCACTCTCCAGCCGCCAACCCCCATTTACTTAGATTAAATCCTTTAGTCAGGTGTGACCAAATGCAAATACTGCATTCCTTTCCACAACGAAACACGAAGCAGCCAAGGCATACACTGGTCTTGCACTGTATGCCTATAACCCCTCACTCACTCCCAATTACCAGGTTTCTTCCTGATAAAAATTCCACTATAGAAGCTGTAGAAATAGTTAAGAGAACTGCTGAGCTCTCTATGTGCACCCACGATTCATTCTCTCTCTCTCTCTCTCTCTCTCTCTCTCTCTCTCTCTCTCTCTCTCTCTCTCTCTCCTCACACACACACACACACACACACACAAAAGAAAAAAAATGTAATAATGAAGAGGCCTAAGGATGTAATTCTTATTGGATGAGAGACTAAATCCTCAGTAGGAGGAAGCCATTTTTTGTGTGGGGGTGAGGCGGGCAGAAATTGATGTTGAACCATCTTCCCAGCCCAGAGAAAATGTCTGATTCAAGGTGCATTTCTTTGAAACAGTCACCTAACACGTGTTTTCTGAGACCTCTTTCAATGTTCCCAAGTATCTGTCTCTTTCTTTCCACTCTCAAAGATTACATCCCTGTCCACCGCCAACTTTTCTTTCTGAATGGCCATGCTGCAGACTTGTGTAAAGACCACTAACCTGCACTGCACCTGCATTCCAGCTCAGGCTGCAGTGCTGCCCAGGCTATTGGTGGTGTCAGAGATCTGAAACTCAAACACTGCTTAGAATCAAGTTAGGGAAGGGAGGTTGTGATCTCAAGTTTCCTCTGCTGCCTAAAACCCAGCCAGACACAGAAGTGAACAGTCGTGCAAAGGCTTGGCTGATGCCGTTGTTTAAACTCGAGCTCCGGTTCCTGGTCTCCTGGGCAGAGAACGCTGTGGACACAATTCTGCATAAGAGCTTCGTGGATGACACCCTTGTCTGAGAGGCCTGCTGTGCAAAGGCTCTCTCGTACTAGTAAAACCCTCATCACTCTGAGGCAAGCTGCTCCTGCAGTAGTCCCTCCCTTCCCTGTGGCTGCTTACTGAAATTTAGGTGTTTGGGAGTGTCAGAGAACTCTAGCCTAATACCCCCCCACCCACACACACACCTTTTCTTTTTAACACAGGGTTTCTCTATGTATCCATGGCTGTCCTGGCTCACTCTATAGACCAGGCTGGCCTTGAGCTCAGAGATCCCCCTGCCTCTGCCAGTTATAAGCTTTCTTTCATTCATAATCTGGAATTCCTTTAGTCACATAACCTTGATTCTTTTTTTATTTTTAAATGTTAGTAACTTAATATTTATGTGTGTGAGCCTGCAGTTGTGTGTGCTGTATGTGTTCATGAGCTCAGAGGCCAGACCACTGGATCCCTCAGAACTAGAGTTACACAGGTGATGGTGTGATGCCTTATAGGTACTAGGAATCGAACCCTGGGGTCTTTCTGCAAAAGCAGTTAGTGCTCTTAACCACCGAGCCAAAACTTTAAATCAGGTGGCACAGAGTTTCTGGATTTGGTGGTGAAAAAACGATGATCCCAGCAACCAGAAGGCAAAGACAGGAGGATCATTGTAAGGTCCATGCCAGCTAGGGCTACATAGTCAGAACCTGGTCTCCAAAAAAACCAAAAACAAAAATTAGGACTGGAAAGGTGGTTGAGAGCATTTACTTGTTCTTGTTTGATGACTGACACCTATAAGGTGGTTACAACCATAGCTGTAGTTCTAGGGAATCCAGTGTTCTCTTCTGACATCCAACATTTGCAAATGTACGTAACAGCATATGCATATACATGTGGTATATGTACATACTGCAGGCACAAACATTTATACACAAAATTAAAATATCTATAAAAAGAAAAAAAATATATGCATATAAAAGGTAGGCAGATGGGACTGTTTCAATGGTTAACAGTTTTTACATTTGTTTATTATTAGTCTTTTATTTTAGAGGTAGGGTCTCATTATGTAGCTCTGGCTGGTGTAGAACTCTGTAGGTCAACTAAGGGGCTCAAAACTCATCAAGATCTGCCTGTTTCTGCCTCCCAAGTGCTGGGCTTAAAGGTTTGTGCCACCAGCCTTGCCTACTTACTTTGTGTGTATGGATCTGGGCATGTCTGCGCCTTGGCATGGGCTGGTCAGAGGACAACTATATAGTCCAGTGACTGACTCGGGTTACTGGGTTTGCAGAGTTATCTCGCCTGCCCAAGACCCTGCTTTAGAGAAACCCTAGCTAGGTGCTAATCTTTGGTTAAAAACTAGAACTGAGTGAAACTCACAATGTTCTTTAGTTTTTTGTTTTTTCGAGACAGGGTTTCTCTGTGTAGCCCTGGCTGTCCTGGAACTCACTCTGTAGACCTGGCTGGCCTTGAACTCAGAAATCCGCCTGCCTCTGCCTCCCAATGCTGGGATTAAAGGCGTGCCCACCACCGCCCGGCTACTCACACAGTTCTTACAAAGCCCTTCACTTGGCCAGCTCCTGCTGGCCCTGCAACTGCTTCCACTGCCCGCAGCTCCCTTGGGTGCACCATGCTGGGCAGTAAGAGCAATGCGCTCTAACAGGAAGTCTCTGTGACCATGCTCCACATGTTACTGCACAGCAAGGGCGGAGGCAGCACAGGCAGGAACTAGGAACTAGGAACGAAAATGCCTGTGACTACCCTGCATGGTTTGAACTTTGATGCCTACACAAAGGACTGCAAGGTAGTATAAAGCGAAAACAAAACCCATGACTGCACAGCTCAAAGGTGTGAGAGGTTTCAGTTTTGGCGGAGGGCAGGGAGGGTCTCCACTTGCAGATGCACACAGCAGTGGGGGCAGGGTTAGAATCTTCAGGATCCAGTGCTTGGTCTGGCTTTGGCCCTGTCCATAAGGGAGCACACTGCTGAGGACAGCTGGCTCAGAGGGTCTTTCATATTGGATCCTATTAGCATTCTGAGGGAATCCAGGACACAAACGGAATCATTCAGTCCAACTGCTGGGCTACTTTTAGTGCTACAAGCCACACAGAGATGGCATCTGAAGTCCCACAGGCTCAACTCAAGCATATGCACTTCCCATATCAAAAGCAATACACGTGGAAAATTCGGTTCCTCTGCAAACAATTTACTCATCAAAAATCAATAAATAGACATCAGAAGTCTTCGTAAGAAACCAGAGAGCTGACAGAGGCTGCGTTCAAGTTCAGGAAAAAGGAATCTTGGAGGCTGATGGCAGCTACGGACGAGTTCTGTGGTAACTGCAGGTGCGTGAGGAAAGCCGTTACGGGCCTTGGAGGAAGGGGCTAGGGAGCCGGAGCCTCCTCCTCCCCTGAGGCCTGTTTCTCCCTTTCAGCATCAATCCATTTCTGTGGTGCAATCATTTTCTTTGGCCCATGGGGCGGCGGGCCAATGAGTGCCTCAATGTCCTCATAGTTTATCACTTCCTTTTCCAGAAGGGCATTCGCCAGCTACAAAGAACAAACAAGGCAGTGTGAGCGCCCAACAAAGATGAGTCTTGGAGAGCAGAGCATCAGAGATGAAGGCCCCTCCCACAGGATGCCTCTGTGTCCCAGTGAAGCAGGAGGGCTGGTCTGTGAGCAGAAGGCCTCCAAAAGGCCAACTTCCCAGAGGACACAGGCGCAAAGGCAGTTCAAGCAAAGAATCGCTCCCTGTGTTCACCCTAGAAGTGTCTGTCAGCTGCCAGCCTCACTACTTTTCTACTTCCTTTCAAAACCTCTGCTTATTTCTGGCAACTGCAATTTCCTTCACCCAACAAGGTGTGTGTGTCTGGGAGAGGCAGGCAGGGTGCTAGAGAGGCTCCGGCTTGAACTGAGGAGACAGCCGCTGACTGACAACGGGGATGGAGTTCTGCTGCTTGGATACAGTCCTGAACATCATCATTTTATATCCCAGACAGGGCGATCATTCAGCTGACTTCAAACTTGCTGTGTTCCTGCCTCAACTTCCTGAGTGCTGGGATCACAAACATATGCTACCATGCCCATCCCTGGGCCAGAAAATATTTTTATCCTAAAGGTCCTGTGTCTGTGTCATATCCTACTGCTCCTTGCTGTTTAAGACTCTTGCCAGCGGCGGTGGTGGCGCACGCCTTTAGTCCCAGCACTTGGGAGGCAGAGGCAGGTGGATTTCTGAGTTCGAGGCCAGCCTGGTCTACAGAGTGAGTTCCAGGACGCCAGGGCTACACAGGAAACCCTGTCTCGAAAAAAAAAAAAAAAAAAAAAAAAAATTCAGGCATGTGGTGGCACATCCTTTAGCCCAGCACTTGGGAGTCAGAGGCAGACAGAGCTGTGAGTTCGAGGACAGCCTGGAGTACCAGAAAGCAGGGGTACAGGGAAAATGGAAAAAACCTAAAAAGAGGGGGAGTGACCATCTTTAACCCAGCCACTTGGGAGGCAGAGGCAGACGAGGCGTAGTTCCAGGCCAGCAGGGTACATCAGAAACCTATTCACAAAATGAAAAAATGCTCGGGCGTGTGTGGGAACGCATCTTTAACTCCAGCACACCAGAGGAAGAGATAAAGGCACACTGGTCTGAGGTCCAGGCGAGTTCCAGGCCACTGGGTTACAAAAATCCATAATTCAAAACAATAAACCCCAAACAAGACTCTTCCGACGCAGTGGTTAAGGGTGGCAGTGCATGAGTCAGGAGGAAGAGAGTCTCTGCTGAGCTGGCGTGACACACTTAGTGTAAAAAGACAGAAAACCAGGTTCCAGCTGACTGGGGGCTCTCAATATTGGCCATGCTGTTCCCGACACTTGTAGGGGCTCCCAAGATGCTTGCCCCCCCCGCCAGAGCCTCACCGCCTGCAGCTTGTCCAGGTTGTCCAATAGCACCTTCTCAGTGTGTCTGTAGGCTTTGGCCACCAGCAGCTTTGCTTCCTGTAAAGAGGAGGGAAGTCCACCATGAGAAAGGTATGGACCACTGTTCACAGACTCACTGGCTGCCAGCTCCACCACCAACGTGTAGAAAGCACAGGCCCGTGAACAGACCCATCTTTCACAATACACAGCAACTGTGTCTCCACTCTCACTCTGTCTGAGAAGCCCAGGCCAAGATGCACCCCCAGCCACCTTTATCCTAGAAAGAGCAGGCAGACAACCTTCAGCTAGGTGGACTGCACAAGCAACTACAAGTGCCCTGTCCAGAGCCAGGTACCGTGCTGGCCCAGCCTGCAGGCTATAGGGATCATGTACACAGCTCTACCATTTGGTATTTAGTTGACATTTTCTCCCAGTTCTACATCTAGTTTTACATGGACCCATTCAGACCCACATTCAGGAGAACACACTACACAGGTTCAAGGCCAGAACCACCCCCCACCCCCCACATTAGACCTTCAGGGCATGCTCATCTGAGGGTGCAGGCTCCTACAGTAAACCTAGATGCTTCTCCCCACAGACAAAGGTGTACAGCAGTAAGGCCTGTGCCCACTCACATGGTCCATCATCTGCTGGAGGCCCTGACTGAAGGGACGACGTCCAATGCCCACGAGGCCCTCTTGTGCGTCGGGGAAGGATACAGGCCCAATGCTAGGAGCCATCCCGAACTGTTTCACCATGGAGTAGGCAATGCGGGTAACCTTCCGCAAATCATCCTGGGCTCCTGGAATCAAGAACGGCAGGAATCCTGGAGAGCGCATGTGCACAGCAGCAGCAGACCCCAGGCCCTGTCAGTCCACGGAGCCTCGGACACTGGGCACGGACCTTGCTGCTCTCGTTTTCACTGTGTCTGCACACATGTGCAGGACTTGGTTCCCTTATTTCACAATACAGGTCCTAGGGACTGAAACCCTATCAGCAGACTTGGCAGTAGTGCTTATAGCTGCTGAGCCATTTCACTGTAACTGCTCAGCATGCTGGCCTGCCTTACAGTGACACGCTCAAGCCTACAGCCATGGCTGTACTAGGGAAGCCTGTCACTCTTCAGGCACAATGTCCTCAGACCCACCATACCCTTTCTGGACATCCAGTGACTGCTCTAATATCCCGTTTGATGTTGCCATAGCCATGAGCAGTAATTAACCAACCACCAACCACGTACAGTCCACACACACGACGCTTTAAGGATCTGCTCACAGCTCTGCCCTGCACATACCTTCCACCAGTCTCACTCTGCCAAGTGCACTGAGCACCAGGAGACAGGCACGACAGTGCCCACTCTGACAGAATCCCACCCAAGGGCTATCTCCTCACCAGAGGTGACCCTGCTAAATGAGATGGCTTCAGCTGCACGACCGCCTAGGGCCATGCACATCCGCTCAAACAGCTGCTCCTTGGTGAAGAGGTACTGGTCTCGAGGGAGCATCTGAGAGAAGCCCAAAGCAGCATTTGTTCGAGGTGCTATGGAGACCTGCAGAAGAACAAACAACTTACCAGGGAGCACGTGGCGTCAAAGAGAGCAGGGGCCTCATAAAACTATCATCATGGGATGCCAAATAGCCAGTCAGGCGAGTGTGCACATCCCATCCCATAAAAAAGTCCTCATACTGCAGAGGCCAGCTCACGGGACAGGAGTTTCTGTACGGTATGTTCCTGGTAGCGCTGTATGCATAGAAGTCAATGAGACAGGCCTCTCAGACACAATGTTAAGGTGTAATGGAAAAATTCACCTCACATGCTGGATGGTACTGGCCCATAGCAAACTCCAGAATGTACCTAGGGAAAGAAGGCAGGCCATCCTACCCTTGCTTTCTCTCCCTACAATCTAATGCCAGACATTTGAGGAAGAGGCAGGACTACTGCTCCCACAGGCCAAGAAAAACCTGCTTCTTACAAAGGAGTGTAACTGGAGCGGGTCACCCGTGAGGTCCAGCTAGAAGCTAGCAGTAACACACAGTCAGGGCCGTAACTACAGTTCAGGGTACAGTACAGTTCAGTAGTAAGGAGTTTGCTCTGGGTTGGATCCCCAGCATCGTCTGAAAGAAAAAAAAGCCGGAGGCTGGAGAGATGGCTCAGTGGCTAAGAGCACGGGCTGCCCTCCCATGGGACTCTGAGGTTAAGTCCCGCATGCATGTGGTGCTTCACCACCATCTGTAACTCTGGTTCCAGGGGATCCACCCGACTTCCACTGCTCACCTCCGTGAGGACTAGGCACATGTGGTACAGAGACTGTATGCAGCCCAATACCCTCACCATAATCAAAACATGTCTTTTAATTGTTTAAGAGACTGTCTTTCTTTGTAGCCTTGGCTGTCCTGGAACTCACTCTGTAGACCAAGCTGGTCTCGAACTCATAGAGAACCGCCTGCCTCTGCCTCCCAAGTGCTGGGACTAAAGAAAAATGTTTAAAAGATGGTTTAATAAGGACATCTGTGGTCACGACCAGTCTTAATCACAGATCATGGTGACTGTCAGACCAAGAACAGTGCCTTCAGTTTCTTTCCCAGAATATAACCATGTCGCTGGCTGGCATACATAAAAACCAAGTGACAATTCTGAGAACAAAATGATATCTTGAGTTTGGTCTTTGTTCAGATTTTTTTTTTTTTTAGACATTGTTTTTCTTTGCTACTAAGTTCATTAATGCCTCATGCTGGGTCTGGTCCCCAGATCAGCGACTGCTACATGCCCTGGGATAGCAAATCCGAGTTAAATGTCCTACCAATCCCAGAGACACACAAAGGGAATGTTCCACCCACTACTTTAAACAGACCAACCAACATGGCCTTTGCTCTTAGCTCTGTAGACAGCAGGGAAACTGGTCAGGGGTGTACACACAGACTGTTGGCTGTCTGCTGCACTGTCTCACACTGCACTGCTGGGGTGGGAGCAGCAGGGCCACGAAGCCCCTGCTACTCTCCAGAGATACTCAGGTCTCCCTCAGAGGTAAGCCAGATGCCGCTCTTATCCAGGGTCTTTGTGCAGTCTACATCATTTCAGGAAACGATCTAAAAAACCATTTGCCACTCTGAGCAGAAGCAAGTTCAGCTCTCCACCATGAGGCCCTATTGGGCCAGGACAGAGGCCCTGGACACGGGAAACTTTCCTCTCGGGCCTGCTAACTGAGGCCGTGGCTGAGGACCTAGTCCTAGCTCTGCATCTACTTCTTGCTAGGGACCACAGCCGGAGTCATGCCACATAGTACAAACACACGTGGTATTTCTCAAACCAGACGGGTAAGACCTATGGAGTTCAGGTCTGCGCTCACCACAACCTACCTTCATCACAGCCTCTGTGTGCTCCAGCAGCCAACCAACCAAGGCATGGCCAGACTCATGGAAAGCGACCACTCTCTGCTCCTCCTTGGAAAGGATCTTACTCTTTTTAGCAGTTCCTGAAAGAAGTCACGAAAAGAGGAGGCTTCGGGTACCTCCCAGGCACTCTCCTCTTGCTTGGCACTTTGGTAGCTACATTCTCACAGATACCACTCAACACTCAAATTCAAGGGAACTCTAGGGAAGAATGGAGTGGAAGCATCACTCACAGTTCTTTAGAAACTGAGTCTTCAACTTCAGTCAGTCCCTCCCAGCCCCACCAGTGACACTGACGTTGTCACAGACAGGATGAGGAGCGGTCCCTCTGCTGCTGTGTTCTGCTTCCATTGCTGCTGAGACGGCAGCCGCACACCTCAGGGGCGAGTCTACTTAAACAGCCCTGCTCAGTTCTGGTCATTTAACATTCCAACTTTTTTTTTTCTGGAGTTGGTGTGTGTGTGTGTGTGTGTGTTGGGGGTGGGGTGGTGTTAAGACAAGTGTTTCTCTGTGTAGCCCTGGCTGTCTTGGAACTCACTCTGTAGACCAGGCTGGCCTCAAACTCACAGAGATCCGTCTGCCTCTGCTTCCTGAGTATTGGAATTAAAGGTGTGTGCCACCACCACTTGGCTCAAACTTAGTTCCCTTTGTGTGCATCTTTTTGCTGTTGCTGCTGCTGGTGGTTTTTTTTTTTTTTTTTTTTTGGTTTTTTCGAGACAGGGTTTCTCTGTGTAGTCCTGGCTGTCCTGGAACTCACTCTGTAGACCAGGCTGGCCTCAAACTCAGAAATCCACCTGCCTCTGCCTCCCAAGTGCTGGGGTTAAAGGCGTGCGCCACCACTGCCGGCGCTGCTGGTGGTTTTTAAGACCGGGTCTAGCTATGCAGCCCAGGCTGTCAAGTGCAATCACGCCTGACTGATTCAATGTTTAGGACACATGTCACAAGGTTCCTAAGCTGGAACCCTGAGGCAGCAAGTTTCTGAGGGAGGGGCAAACAGCTGCTGTTCCTCCCTGGTCTCTTCATGCCAGTCAGCAGAGTAGGAATCGAGGCTGCCTGGATCTTACTAAAAGACGGCTTTCTTCAGACAAGGTGATATACTACTTTATCCCAGCACTCAGAAGACAGAGGTGAAGCCATCATGGTCTACACAGTAAGTTCCAGGCCAACCAGGGCTACACAGAGACCTGGTCTCAAAAAAGCAGAGCAAAGTTTTTGGGTAAGCACCATCACAAAGCAACTTCATTCACTGGACATTATGAAACTCACAGAGATCCTCCTGCCTCTGCTTCCCGTGTGCTGGGATTAAAGGAGTGTGTACCATGCCTGCCTCTTTTTTACTCCAGGATGGCCTGGTACTTAGTATGTAGACATAGATGACTTGAACTCCTGATCTTACACCTCTCAAATGATGGAATTACAAATGTGTGTGCTAGCATATGCTGGACTTGAACACATTTTTATATTTGCCTGAGGAGCACGAGTGTTCTTAGATAAATTTACACTATCTCAAATGGAGGAAAGGTAACAATCCCCTTGCTACTTATATAATTAGAATATTACATTAATACAGAACTTTAGAGCCTGGGTCTAGTTTCAGCTACCCACCCCTAACTTGTCTGGCACAGATGACCTCTGGGCCCTAACAAAGGGTGTGGTCCTCATACCAGCAATGACACGCTCCACGGCATACTCAAAGTTGAACGTGTGGACAGATGTGTGGCCCTCCCGCGCAGCGTGCAGTGCAGCCTCATTGCAGATGTTGGCGATGTCGGCGCCTGTGAACACAAACCACAGGCAGGGATGGGGAGTGCTGCTGGCTCTTTCCTGTCAGCATTTAGGAAAAGGAAAAAGAAGGAAGGAGGGAGACTCAGCTTTTAATGAAGAACAACAAAAAGGACAAGAGACAGAGGAGGAGGTAGAGGCCTAGGACGCCATTACTGGGGAGGCTGAGGCAAGAGGACTATACATTCTAGGTAAGCAGAGTCTACATAAAGGGACTCTGTCTCAAAATAGCAAACCAAAGAACAAAAGGGAAAGGAGAAAGGAGGAGGGGGAGAAGGAAAGAAGGAAGGGAGGAGAAATGGAGAAAAGCTATCAGGGGTGACCTACAGTGAGCAGAAAGGCAGGCAGCAGGCAAGTGGTCAGTAATGTTCCCTGAAGCTCTCACAGAAGCAACAATGTCCTGCTCCTCTGGATCTCGCAGTCCTTTCCTGTCTGCTTCTGCACTGTCCTGTGTCACCTGACAGTGCATGTGTATGCAACAGGGCAGCCATGGAGGCTCTTGTGTCCACAGAGCCGACTAAC
The DNA here is from genome assembly GCA_021653895.1 of Mastomys natalensis. Lineage (NCBI taxonomy): Eukaryota > Metazoa > Chordata > Mammalia > Rodentia > Muridae > Mastomys > Mastomys natalensis. Next base: position 264,752 of record JAJTUV010000412.1, read on the forward strand.
GACTGAAGGGTAATCACAAAGGATCGACCATGTGAGAGTTACTTTTAGAGACAGGGTCTCATGCTATAGCCTAGGCTGCCCTCGAACTCACAGCAGTCCTTATGCCTGAGCCTCTCAAGTGCTTATGCACCAGCCCAGCTTTAAGGGAAATTTTAAATGCACATTAACCTTTAAAATAAAGCTGTAAACAAAGAAAGCCTAATTGTGACTTCTGTTTTTGTTTTGGGGCAGTTTTCAAGACAGGGTTTCTCTGTCTTGGAACTCACTCTGTAGACCAGGCTGGCCTCGAACTCAGAAATCCACCCGCCTCTGCCTCCCAAGTGCTGGGATTAAAGGCATGAGCCACCACTGCCTGTTTTTGTTTGTTTTTAATTTTATATGTATGTATGAATACAATGTTGGTATCTTCAGACACACCAGAAGAGAACATCAAATCCTAGTACAGATGGTTGTAAGCCACCATGTGGTTGCTGGGAATTGAACTCAGGACCTCTGGAAGCTCAGTCAGTGCCCTTAACCGCTGAGCCATCTCTCCAGCCCCCCTAATTGTGATTTCTAACTGGAATCACCTAGGGACTGGGAGGAGGCCTGGTGGAATAGTCTCAACTGGAAGATGTTCTCTGTGTAAACACAACACAGAGACCACAGTACCCAGGAACACAGGCAGACTGTCTCACAACACTCTGAGACAGAAGCTCTACGCTTGTCATGATGGCGTCTGCTACTTTGGTGGAGACATCACAACTGCTGCCCGAGGAGTCAGTGTGAGCCCCAGCACTGCTAGCTGCTGCTTCCACCATCCAAGAGGAACAAGGTCCCTCCTCTCTGTCTCTGCCGCCTGCACTGACTCATGCCTCAGAACAGGGCAGCACTCCCACAGGGAGAGCAAAGCTCTCCTCACAAATGTGTGTCCTAAGGTGGATGTCATACCACTGAATCCAGGCGTCAGCTCTGCCAGTCGCTGGGAGTAGAAACTGCTGGGCTGGGTTAACTTCAGGCCTTTCAGGTGCTGCTCGAAAATCTCCCGCCTCTCCTGTCACAAATGGGGAAGACAGGGCTGAGCTCAGACGTGTCTGACCAGACAGCTCCCATCTCCTACAAGCTCTGAATGAGCCTTGCTGTCTGTTGGTCACAGCAACACTGGCTTTTACTATGGTTGGTATTCTCAGTCATAACCCATGAATTGGAAACCAATTTAGAGAGTTCCAAGCAGCAACAGAAGATAAATTAATAGAATGCAAGTAAAACATCTCATGTATAGCAAAGATTTAAACCTCTTCAAGTCACACACTCTGAATCCTGACATGAAATGTCTGACATTGTCAGGAGACGGGCAGCTTCTCTCATGTATGTCCAGTGGCATTTGGTTTCCTTCTACCCAGCCCCCAGATTTGGTCTCCTTCCTTCACACAGACCCTCTACCACCCTCATTCCCTGCTCTGAAGACTATAACGAAGGCTCTTAAACTATGGAACAAACAGAAGCTTGTAAAGAAGAGGCTATCAGGCAGAAAATCCTGGTGTCCAGGGCTTTCCTTTTTTTTTTTTTTTTGGTTTTTGGAGACAGGGTTTCTCTGTGTAGCCCGGGCTGTCCTGGAACTCACTCTGTAGACCAGGCTGGCCTCGACTCAGAAATCCACCTGCCTTTGCCTCCCAAGTGCTGGATTAAAGGCGTGCGCCACACGCCCGCTCAGGGCTTTCATCAGACAACACATGTGTAGAACAAAGTAAGTGTAGTTTAGAGGCAAGATGGTCAGAGCTGGAGAGATGCTCAGAGGTGAGGATACTTGCTGCTCTTTCAGAGCACCTGGCTTGGCTCCTCTTATGCAGACGGTGGCTCACAGCCATTTCTAACTCCAGTTGCAGGGGATCCAAGGACTCTGCTATCTCTTCTGACATCTGCACTAGGCACACACGTCATGCACATACACTCAAAAAGGTGAACTTATATATATAAAAATGCATAATTAAATCTAAGAGGGAGGGATGAAAATCCCACGATTTCCCACAAAGTCTTCAAGATGAAAGAAGAGATGCCTCATCTTGATTTGAAAGAATTTACTATAAAATTCAACTTAAGCTGGGTGGTGGTGGTGCATGCCTTTGATCTCAGCGCTTGGGAGGCAGAGGCAGGTGGATCTCTGGATAACCAAGGCTACACAGAGAAACCCTGTTTCAACAAACAAACAAGCAAACAAAACAAAAGCAACCCTCCTCAACTAGACCAGTGCAGTCAACTGCAAACATTCATGGATGAAGACAGAACACACTAGGCAAACCTTAGCACACTGAGAAACTAAGAAACAACAGTGAGTAGGTGCCAAGCAAGCCACATCACCAGGGCACTGGAATCCTAGCATTCAAGAGGCTGAAGCTGGAAGATCCTAAGTTCAAGGCCAGCCTGGGGTACATAGAAAGACTCTGTCTCAAAACCAAACCAAACCAAACCAACTCCAAAAGGACACTGGGCGTAATGTCAGCCAGACGCGCATGGACACTTGGGCCCCAAGGGTCATAGCAGTGTCATTGGAAGCCTAGGTCCTGGAGGAAAGAACCATGACAGCTATAAAAGCAGAGCTTGCTGTCCCAGGAAGGGGAGGAAAGGTGCCATGGAAACCGACTGCCCATCCCGCCCAGCAGTTCTGACCTGGAGAGTGGGAAGGTCAATGAAGACATGCCTGTCGAGCCGACCAGGCCTCATCAGAGCATTGTCCAGAACATCAGCTCGATTGGTGGATGCCAAGACGATGACATGGTCTGTGGTGCCCATTCCTGAGAGAACAGAGCAGATACAGTGGCCTTTGGAGTAGGGATTTCAACAATGGCTTTTCCCAGTGTCTACCACCTTCAGGACATAGCAGGGAAAAAGTAAAGGTCCAGGGAAGAAGACATCACATTCCTTCTGGACAGTGATGAGGTGGAGACATCTTTCAGTGGCTTCCAATCAAAGTCATGCCAAGAGTGTAAAGTTGCCTGTTTTCCCCCAACAGCAGTTTTCTTGGCCATATGTAGAGGCAGAACTGCCCAAATCCCCTGGAGATGCAAGGAGTATCCCTGGAAGGGGATAATAAAGTTTCTTCCCAGGGAGCTATTGTTCTCACTGAGTGGCAGCCATCTTTACTGTCTGGATTTAGGTGTGAGGTTTTGTCTAAAATGTTGAAAATAGGGCTGGGGAGAGGACCGGGTAAAAACAGTGCTCCTCTTGCAGAAGAGCCAGGTTTAGATCCCAGCTTGCACATCAGGAGGCTCACAACCATCTTTAACTCCAGTTCCAGGGAATATGCTGCCTTCTGCTGACATCCATGGGCACTAGGCACATATGCAGTATACATATACACACACAGGCAAGATACCCACCACACAAAATAGTTTTAGCCAGGTGTGGTGGCACACACCATCTTTACTCCCAGCACCTGGGAAGCAGAGGCAGCAGGATCTCTGTGAGGTCTAGGTCAGCCTGGTCTATAGAGCGAGTTCCAGGACAGCCAAGACATAGACCCTATCTCCCTCCAAAAAAGTAAAATAAAATAAAAGACCCAAACCCAGAAATGGTTATAACAAAGCTGAGGAGGGTCAAGAATGCAGTCAGCTGAAGGACTGTCCGCCGTGCAGGAAGCCCTCTCTTTAATCACTGCACTGCAGACACCAGGTGTGGTGGTGGCGGTTGTGCACACCCATGACACTAGCACTCTGGAGGCAGCGTGATCTCAAGTCCAAGGTAATCCTCAGGTGCACACTTAGTTCAAGACTAACTCAGGATGCACAAGACTCTCTCAAAAGAAAAGGAAAGGGGGTGGGGAAGGGGATCATATCCACCCTTTTACACTTCAAACTTGACAGCCATGACAACGACAATAATCCACTGGGCTTCAAGAACAGAGTAAGGCAAGGGTCACCTTCCCAAAGCCAAGCAGATGCCTAAAAGCAATGTTGATTTTTTAAAAATGAGCTTAGACTTCAAAGAGACACCTGAGCCTCAGGTAGGGTGACGACACAGAGAGGAGCTGAGACGCTTCAGAGTGTGGCAGCTAAGAAATGCACACGGACGCTCTGGCTGAAGGCCTGCCTGGGTTCATGCTCAGGTTTCTTTGCTTGTTTGAATGAGACACCATCTCTCTCGGTAGCCCTGGATGGCCTCAAGCTTGCTGTATAGATGAAACTGGCCTTCAACTCAAGAGGGATCTGCCTGTCTCTGCTTTCTGAGTACTGGGATAAGGATATGCTCCACCACACCAGCACACTCATGCTTCTTGACTGACTTCTGTTCACATGCCTTAGAATTCTGAAATACAGAATAACATACACAATAATATAACAACATACAGAAATGCACCAGGCCTGCAGGTATTTGGAAAGCTGAGGCAGGCGGATGGCAAGTTCAAGGCCATCCTGGGCAACTAGTCAGTTTGTCTTAAAATATAAATGAAGGAGCCAGGAGTGACAGCACAAATCTGCGTCCCCATCACTTTAGAGGGTGATGTAAGAGGATCCAAGTTCAAAATCATCCTGAATTACATAGGGGGTTCAAAGCCAGCTTAGACTACAGAGACCCTGTCTCAAACACACAACAAGCTGAGCATGAAGACGTACACCTTTAACCTGCATTTTGGAGGCAGAGGCAGGTGTTCCAGCCCAGGCAAGGCTACACAGTGAGACCTTACTGCACAACCAACCAACCAACCAACCGACCAACCAAACTAAACAAAAAAGATACCACAGGGCTGGAGAAGAGAGCTCACCTAGGGGGACACACACCACACTTGCTGTGCAAGCATGAGGCTTGAGCTTGGGTTCTCAGAACTCCTGTAAAAACACACAGCACAAGGTCTATACTCCCAGCACTTCCATGGGAAGGCAGGGAGTGGAGCAGAAGAATCCCCTAAAGCTCTCAAACCATCTAGGCTGGTTAGAAGGTTTGTGTGGTGGATGGATGCAGAATACACCCAAGAGTTAGTTAGGAAATGGCATTGTTACTGACATGGGAATGGGTCCCAGTAGCCTCCTGCTCTACATAAAGAGAAGCTGGCCATACCCTGACAGTGTCAATATGGAGTAACAGGCCACTTATGAACACACAGCACCAATAGGCAGCCATCCCCGCACAGAGTAGAAGCTCACTTGGGTATTCACGTTAATCCTTGGTCTGGATTGGGGGGGGCGTCCATTACTGTGGCTACTTGTGGAAACAGCTCTTAGTAAGGCCAATGCTGCTATCTGGGGCACAAACTGAGAGTTACTAGTAATGTCAATAAGCTATCAAGCCTGGCGTGACCCAGGCCTTGGCCCACAGTGACCCCACTTATGGGTGCTAGCATCTGAGTGGTTAGAGGACTCTTTGTAAGGTATGACAACGGCTGAGTCCCAGGCTGTGTCTGACACGGTTATGAGGAAATGCATCCTTCCAGGGCACAGCTGTGCCAACTATGCTCACTGCTACTATGAAGATGCTCTAGATGCAATGAAAGTCATGACGAGGCTGCCCTTGAACTCACAAAGATCCACTTGCCTTGCCTCCTGAGTGCTGGGATTAAAGACATGCGCCACCGTGACTGGCTACAAGTACTCTTAACTGCTGAGCCATCTCTCCAGCCTGCTTTCTTCCTTTTAATTTTTGATACAACCCAGGATCTCATGCATACAAGGCAAGGCCTCTACACTGAGCCAGTTACCAAGTGCTGCTAGGACCCCTCCCCCCCCCACTGCCCCCATCTTGAAACAGGGCCTCCCGATATAGCTCTGGCTACCTTGAAACCTGCTATATTGACCAGACTGGCCTCAAACTCAGAGGTCCACCTGCCTTTGCCTCCAAGTACCGGATTAAAGGTGTGTGCCACCATGTCTGGCCTGCTAGGATTTTGTAATGACTCTCCTGTGGAATCAGCATTTGCACTCTCTGTTTCCAAAAGCATAAACTTGTGCATATGCTATAACAGACCACGGCATGGTAAAACCCTTTCTCTAAGGTACTTGTGCCAGGTGACCTCGTGGTAAGCAGGTGGGGAATAGGTGCTGGCCTAGATAAGCTTACGGTCCCACACCGCCCACAGCCCCTGTGCTGGGACCTCCAGGACTAGGACTTCTCAGTCCCTTGGGGAGTTTCCCACGAGCAGCACAACACCCGTTCAACCCCACCCTCTGCGCTTCAATGAACAGAAACTGCTCTTCCTGAGGACACGACAAAGACTAGTCTCAGGCATCTGAAGGAGCCAGCGTACACAGCTGTGAGCACACAGAGAGACTTGTTAGTGCCAGGGCCAACTTGACAAGCAAAGGGTTCCTCGGCCAACTCTGGGGGACAAACAGCTATTTTTATAGTAGTTCAGAGAAATTCAGCTCAGAAAAATGTCATGCTGTCTAGTAGACTCAAGACTCTTGAAAAAGGTGGCCTCTGTCTTTAAACTGTGTGGGGTAACAAAACAGTTAACAGATTTTCAGTATAACTAGTTAAGTATTAATATTATGAAATCCATTTAAGCACTTATTTAAATAAACTGTCTCTTCGAGGTACAGGGTGGGGAAAGAGCCACAGAGAAGGGTCACTGGAGCCTCCTTCATGCTAAGGACGCCTGGCCAATGTTCAGAGGGACAAAGGACACATGTTCAACTTCACTTCACTAATGACAGAACCATAGCTGAGACAGGAAAGACATCCATGCCAGGTCCCAGGGCTCGGTCCCGGGACCCATGAGTTTCCAGCAGCCCTCTGCTCTTCGGAGACTCCACCCAGGCCTCCCAAGGCACTCAGTGCTCGGGACACTTGACACTGAGCACTTGGTATGCAAAGCAGCTGGCAGGGTCTCTGTTGCTCAAAGTGGCTCTGAACTAATATGCAGATAGACAACTGACAACAAAAGGGACAGAAAATAGGAAGGCGGGGGCCGGCGCGAGACGCAGCCTTCCTTGTGGCGTCTCAGCCGTGAGATTCTTTCTCCTCATCATTATCAGACCCATCCTCTGCTTTCTGTAAACCTGCTGCAACTTCACAGTTCCTGAAATCAGGTGCACCAGCCCATCTGATAACACAATAGCTAGGAGGTGAACCCTTATGTGTACCCTTATTGTGAGAGAGTAACATACACTTACACATGTGTACATTGTGTGCAAGTATGTGCCTGTGTATGAAAGCCAAAGAAGGACATCATATGCCCTCTATCATTCCTGTTCTCTCTCACTCTCCACCTTAGTCTACCACAAAGGATGCGATGTGTTGTACGAACTGCCTTGGGGTCATGATTTTACTGAACTGTTCCTACCAAATGCATGCTTCACCTGGCCTTAAGAACACATCCCAGCCGGGCGGTGGTGGAGCATGCCTTTAATCCCAGCACTTGGGAGGCAGAGCAGGCGGATTTCTGAGTTCGAGGCCAGCCTGGTCTTCAGAGTGAGTTCCAGGACAGCCAGGCTAACAGAGAAACCTGTCTCGAAAAACCAAAAAAAAAAAAAAAAAAAAAAAGAACACATCCCAGGCCTGGGCGGTGTGGTGACATCTTTAATCCCAGCTTAGGAGGCAGAGGACAGGGAATTCTGTGAGTTGTAGGCAGTCCTGGTCTCAGTATGAAGTCAGGCAGCTGGGTTACAAGTGAGACTCTGTCTCAAAAACAAAAAAAAAAAAAATAAAACAATCCAGCTGGGCATGCTGGCACATCTTTAATCCATGCACTCAGGAGGCAGGAGGCGAGCATCTGGAGTTAGGCAGTGGCCAAGTCCTGGGCTACAGTGAGTTAAATCTAAACACTCAGGTCTATGCAACAACATAGAGCCAGCGGTACCCTCCAAAAAGACACACCAACAAGCCAAAACAAACACAAACAAAAACAAAACAAAAAAGATGAGGTTATAATTGGCAAATTTATGTTTTTAACTATAAAAATGTTTACAACAAATAAAATCAAAACATGGGGGGGGGGGTGAGACGGCTGGTAAATGCCTTATGGTCAAGCTGATGACTTGAGTTAGATCCTCAAGACCCATAAATAAGAGGAGAGACCCACTGATTAACAGCAGTCTTCTGACTATACACCCACCATGCCATGTACTCCTTTTCACACACACATAAACTATATTAATGTAATTTTCAAAAACTCTTTTAAAGAATGAGTCTTCTAGACATAGCTCAAAATACAGTCCACATCTCCTCTCCCTCACTGCGCTTCTCCATTACAAAGAAAAGCCACACTACTGGGGCTGTCCACAAGTCTCCTCATAGCACCACACACTGGCACCTCCTGTCACAGAAGAATCCAACCCTGTGCTCAATGCTCCCTCCCAGGGCAGACAGACACACAGCAGAGGGACTGAGGGACTCGAGCCTGGAGGCCTCCTGCCAGCTGTCCCCACTCACAGTCCCAGCGTCCCTCTGAGCAGCCCTACTGCTGAGTTCACTACAGCTGAAGACAGTGCGAACGTGTGTGAAGCCTTGGATTTACTCCCCAGTATAAAAGAGGAAAAACAAAGCTGACTTTCCTTTACATTTATTTATTTTATGTGTATGAAGGCTTTGCCTCAATTCTGTTATGTGTACCATCTGTGTGCCTGGTATCCACTGGTTAGAAGGCCACTGGATGCCACAGAACTGGAGTTATGGATGTTTGTGAGCCACCATGTGGATGCTGGAAACCAAACCCAGGTCCTCTGCAAGAGCAACAAGTACTCTTAACCGCTGAGCCCTCTCTCCAGCTCCAAGGCTGATGTGTTTTGTTTTACTTTGTTTTGTTTCCATGTGTTTTGTTTGTAGTCCTGGCTGTCCTGGAACTCATTCTGTAGACCAGGCGGACCTCAAACTCAGATTTGTCTGCCTCTGCCTCCTAAGTTCGGGCCTTAGAGGCATGTAACACCACTGCCAGCAGGCTAAGCAGACGTCCTTTAAAGAAGCAAATTGATGGATAATCTTTAAGCTGACTTGCTATTGGATGTTAACACCTAGAACATTCTCTGTGTCATGTCCTCATTAGGGCAGGAGTGGACAGCAATACACAATAGTGACTGAAGAAAAATAATACCCCTACCAGTGATACCCTAGGAGCTACAACAGAAAATGTGACCCTAAAGCTGCCCTAAATCTATCTATCACTCTGACACATTCGCTCTCCTCCTGGTGTACAGTATAGGGTGAAGCACGCTGGGCACTGACCGTCCATCTCGACTAGGAGCTGATTGAGGGTCTGCTCCTCTTCTGTGTTGGAGAACCCGGACATGGAGGTGGAACGCTTCTTTCCCACAGCATCGATCTCATCAATGTACACGATGCAAGGGGCCCTGGCTCGGGCTTCCTTGAAGAGGCTACGCACTCGGGCAGCTCCCAGGCCTGAGGGAACACAGTGTCAAACAGACAGATAAAGGAAATCAAATCCTATTTTTGGGTTACAGTCAGTAAAATCTTCCTCTAAAGTTGCCTGTATCTAAGTGGCTGCTCTGTGCAGATGCAGAGGTGACCAGCATCTTGCCGTCCTGGCCTCCCGAGCCACAAGTGAAAGTGGGATCAAGACACATAACAACCAAGTTGATGTGGACCAAAGCATATTTTGTGGTTTAAGATAGTTTTCTCTTAAAAGTGTAGCTCTGGCTGTCCTGGAACTCATTCTGTAGACCACGCTGGCCTTGAACTCAGAGATATGCTTGCTTCTGTTTACCAAGTGCTGGGTTAAAGGCGTATATAACCACCACCCTGCTTGAACCAAAGCTTATTTTAACTTGGGCAGTGTTTGTCCTTTGCTGGTCCACTCAGTTCCTCATGTAGGGAGGGTTATATGGACAGACATCCCAGGCTAGGTCAATGAACCTGCCCACACTTTCAGCCCATACCTACCTCCAATGACCTCCACAAACTCTGGGCCAGCCATTGCTAAAAAGGGCACCTGAGCCTCCGTGGCTACTGCCTTGGCCAACAGCGTCTTCCCACATCCAGGGGGCCCCAGCAACAGGGCCCCCTTTGGAACCTTGGCACCGAGTTGAAGGAAACGCTCTGGGCTCTAGGCAGGAACAGAACTGTGACGCTGGGTATTCAGCATTTAACAGAGAGTGTGTCAGTGACTTGTAAGAAGACTAGCCTATGATATTCATGAACCAGCTATAGTTCCAGTGCTTCCAGAAAACAGCAAAGAGCTTCAAACGTCCACAGCTCCAGAAAAGATAGTCCAGTTGAAGTGGACTATCACACGCGTCTCTTCTGATGGACAACTGTATACTGACACTGTTGGCTTACCAGGTACAGACACATACAGTACCCATGAGATGAGAGGGCCACCCTTAACCCATCCATCCCACCCATGGAACGCTAGTCTCAAAGTCAAAGTGTCTGCTCACCACAGCCTTCCTTCCTGGAGAGAAGACAAGTCACCACCACTCACACCTCTCACTGGCTGAACACACAAGTCTCACTCACCTTCAGATAATCCACAAACTCCTCGCACTTCCAGCTTGGCTTCATGCATTCCCGCCACGTCTTGGAAGCTAACTCCTTTCCCTGTCTTCCCGTCCACAACAGTGAAACGGCCATCTTAAGCTGATTCTGTGGAGAGAGTCAGGGAACGAAGCTCCGCACCCCTAGCCAAGCAGGGAAGCAGCGGCTGCTGCCGCCTGACCTGACACAAACCTCCATAGCCATCCTGGGTGGAACTGCTTCCTCTAACAGCCCAGGAGGACCTGCCTCAAAGCCTACTCCTCAGTCATGATACAGATCACAGACACATCAAACACACAAGGGGAAATCTTTCGTTTGTATTGTTTATATCAGGAGGAAAGCTATGTAACAATTTATCTTTTATAAAATTAGAGCTGGAGAGATGTTTCAGTCAGTGGTTAAGGGCCCTTGGTATTCTTACGGAAGACTAGGTCAAATACTAGCACCCACATACAGACAGTTTTCTTATAAAAGTTTGTCTTCCACATGAATTCCAGGAGATTTGACACTCTCTTCTGGCCTCTGTGGGGTGGGTACTGCATGCAAGGGGTGCCCATACATGCAGGCAAAACACTCACACACATAAACTAAACTTTAAAAGATAAATGAATAAAAATTAAAAACTCTCTTTGGGGATGGTGACTCATGCCTTTAATCCTAGCACTTAGGGTAGAGGCAAGTAGACTGCTGTTAGTTCCGAATTAGCCTGGTCTACATAGAGTTCCAGGCCAACCAGGGTTGCATAGTGAAATTCTGTCTTTTTTTTTTTTTTTTTTTTTAAGATATAAAGAAAGAAAAAGAAAAAGAAAGGGAGGAAGGAAGGAGGAAAGAAAGAAGAAAAGAAGAAGGAAGGAAGGGAGGAGGAAGGAAGGAAGGAGGAAGGAAGAAGGAAGAAGGAGGGAGGGAAGAAGGAAGGAGGAAGAAAGATAGGAAGGAGGAGGGAAGGAGGGAGGGAAAAAGGAAGGAGGAAGAAAGGTAGGAAGGAGGAAGGAAGGAGGGAGGAAAAGAGAGGAAGAAGGTAGAAAGGAAGGAGGGAGGGAAGGAAGAAGGAAGGAAGGAGGAGAGGAGAGGGAGGAGGAGAAGGAAGGAGGAAGGAACAAGAAGGAAGAGGAAGGAAGGAGAAGAAAAGGAAGGAGGAAGGAAGGAGGAGAGGAAGGAGGAAGGAAGGAAAAACGGAAACAACAAACAACCACACACACACCCGGGGTAAGGAGCACAGTTCAATGGTGGAGCATCCACCTAGCATGCACAAGGCTGCAGGGTTAATTACCAACACTACCCAAGAAGAAAAAGATTCTTTATCTAATGAGAAAGAAATATGCTTGCACTCTCTGTGAAAACCGAGTGTCACTCCCAGGGTAGAAAAGGAGCTTCCTATACCCCCAGCCCAAGCCTGAGGGATGGAGAAGCCATGGGATTAAAATACACTTTCTAAAGTACAGCCCGAGGGAGAAGGGGGGTTTTTCCTATGCTATGGCTATTCTTTAAGCTACTTTTAATGTTTTTTTATTGGCTAATAAAAGAAACTAGGGACAGAGGGAGAAAAAACAACAAAGCGCCACTGCCAGCTGATCAGTAACACAGAGAACACAGCTCCCCATGCAGACTGGGCTCAGTGGTCCCCGTGTCAGAAAATGTTCTGTCAGTAAACACTGGTTATCCCACACTCCAGTCAGCCACGCAGGAGAGACCCACCGACGGGCTGTTGATCAACGGCTTCTACCTAGCCGCTGTAAGCAGCTCATTTTCACCAGTTGGAAGTGACACACACCTTTAATCCACCACTCTGGAGGCAGAGACAGGAGGGTCTGAGTCTGAGGCCAGCCTGGGGAATTTCCCACAGACTCAGGCTCACACACACCCATGTCCAGCAGCACAACTTACAAAAGCACTGAATCCGCCTTCCCTGCCGGTCATCCCAGCCAGTCGGAAAATATACCACAGGATGGCCAAGCCCACTGCTGTCATCCCCAGGGCGTAGAGAGCACTGGGTAAGAAGGAAGTCATTGTCAGGTAACTGATGCATTACAGCCCCAGCAGCCAGGACCTCCGAGTCTGAGGCCAAGGCAGAAAGCAATGTTTTGCAGACAGGGTTCCCTGTCCCACTGTGATGACATTCCTCTTCCATACAGGCTTATTTAAGTGTGGAGACTGAATGTACAAAGGCTTGCCTACTCTGCTATGTGACGATGCCCAACAAAAGCAGGCTCTTCTATGGCTAACAGATCATATTTTGCCATTTCAATTAGTAAACCAAAACCAAAAGAAGACTTGACAGAATTCAGTTCTATGATTAGGCTTTCAACATGAGAAGGAAGAAGAGGAACACCGCACCCTGACACTGTGCCCTACCCTGTACCTCCCTGTCATCTCTGCCTGTCACTTAACAACAAACCAGTCAGCCTCTAGGTGTGGGGGGCGTTCAGCATCTGGCTGGGCAGGTTGGGGGAACTCATTCTAAAAGGAGTACTTGCTAAGTACTGGCTTGCCACATCTTAGGTCACAAGTCCTCAGTGAACTTCTCTTTGGACACCAGCTTCCATCCTTGTTGGTCTAGCAACGCTAGAGTTTCATGAACTCTCACAATATCCCAAACAGTGCTAAGATGCCTCGGAAAGAATTTCTATTTACTACCGGCCTTTCTCTCCCTTCTGTTCTGTTTTCCTCTATAGAAAACAGCAACCTCAGTGTGCTTAATTAAGAACTCCCACAGACAGCTAAGGACATCGGTCAACCACCCCTGCACCCTCACATTCCTGGAACCTTCCCTGGGGACCCAGTCAACCATCAGCAAGGGCAGCTCAAGACTCAATCTGGTCAGTGTGTCTCCCATTGCAGTCAAGCTGGGTTAGGTTAGGTCACAGAACAACCAACATACTTTCCAAAGAACCCTGTCCGCTTGTAGGACACAGGGATCCTGTCCTTGCTTTCAATGTTCAGTTCATCCTCGGCTGCTCGAAGCTTCTCTTCAAATTTGTCGATGTTTGCAACCTGCATCCGGTACATCAAGGCCAGCCGCTGAGGACCAAAAGGAGAGTGGGCAGAGAGAGGGTGAACGGTCAGCACTCAGCGCTGGCACTCTATATGACAACAGTGGTCCAAAGAGGACATGTGGTAGAGGACTTCCATGCCTAACAAGTTCTAGTGTCATCAAGTGAAGCCTGGAATGACAGTCTCAGGAGCTACCTTTTCTGATGGACATGCTTTGCACTAAGTAAACCTTGGCCCTGCACATCGGGACTCCCTGCAGGGACAGGCACCTGCAGAAGTCACAGTCATTCCCATGGCTAATCTGGGTCACCAGTCTCAGGTTTCACTATTTCTGTTTTTGTTGTGTGAGACAGTAGTACTCTTGTGCTGTAACCCAGGCTGGCCTTGAATTCAAAATCTTCCTGAATGAACCAGCCTGCCATTTCCATGCTGAGAGCTCAAGTTTTAATGCACTTCTGGACTTAACTTGAACCAACCACTGATGATGGGTACCAGCCCGACAGCCGCAGAGAAGTCTTCACAGTGCCATGGCTCAGGGGAAATCGGTGCAGGTAGCAGCAAGGAGGCAGGTAAGTCTCTCAGTCACCATCTGCATTTCCTCCCTCGGCCCACTGAGTAAGCTCCGAGCAGTCAGACTTTCAGGGTCACTTTACTGATCCCCGATGTCTGACCTGGGCTTTCCCAATGCATCAAGTCATTCTAACACCCACAGAGACGGACAAGGGGAAAGGGTGAAATGACCCTCCTAAACTATGCCAGACCCAAGAACAAAGTGTCTTTATTCAAGCCCTGCATTATCCGCAGAGCTCTTGGTTGGTCTCCTGGACCTGCCTCATCCAGGCACCTCAGCAAAGCAGAGCACTCTGTGCGCCTTTGCTACACCTTGGAGAAGGTGCTTCTTGTGCTGTTCCTTCATCTTTGTGGCTAGATGGATTTAGCTTTTGTTTGACTGTGTGTGTTGATCCCATGTCCCCAGTTCTTATAAATCATCAGCACAGAGCCAATCTAACAGAACTCGCTAGGCCAGATGACAGTCACACCACCCACATGCATAAAGAAGAATTGCAAGTTGTCCTTTTGGTGTACAGAACAGGTCTGTTGAAAGAAATACACTACGCTGAAAGAATAGGCTCATTTCAGTCAGTAGAGACTGCAACTAGCGCCTGTGCCTGCAGTGTGGTGTGGTTACGTGGAACACGTAAGAGCAGGGTGACCTCTCAGTACACTCTACTGCCACCCAACTTCAAATAAAACATGAGAAGGAGATAAAAAAAAAAAAAAAAAACTCAGGGTCCGCTGGCTAAGTGTGACAGCACACACCTTTAACTCCAGAACTTGGGAGGCAGAGACAGTCTAGTCTATATAGAAAGGTCAGGCCAGCCAGAGATACATATTTAAGGCTCCAGCTTTAAAAACAAAAATGAGAGTCCTAATGAATCCTATACTCTAACAGTTTCAAGCTCACACAGAAATAACCAGGAAAGATGGACAACAATTCCATCTTTTATTGTATTCAAGACAACATCTCTGCCAGCCAGTTTTCACGACTTAGTAACGGTTACGGCACTGGGGGGAGATGTAAGAGGGACACTCTAATAACAGAAATAGAGTACAGTGAGTCTCCTTCACCTTGGCTGTCCTCTGAGCCCAGTCTCCACAGCTTGACTGACCACTCTCACCCTGGGGGTGGGGCATTTCCCTGCTCTCTAACACCGAGCTTCCTGACCCATCTGAGTCCTTCCCTATTCCATATTCCTCCAGGATTCACAAGCCTGCTGTGACCACAATCCCTCCTTGTTCTCTCTGAGTTCTAGCCCCCCACCATCGTTCATTCGTGCGTGCGTGCGTGCGTGCCCCTCATATCCCTCAGAGGGCAGCCCTGAGGGGCTCAGCATCTATTTTGCATCCATCCCTGCCAACTA
This sequence comes from Mastomys natalensis, assembly GCA_021653895.1. Taxonomy (NCBI): domain Eukaryota; kingdom Metazoa; phylum Chordata; class Mammalia; order Rodentia; family Muridae; genus Mastomys; species Mastomys natalensis. Next base: position 280,063 of record JAJTUV010000412.1, read on the forward strand.
TTCCCTTAGAGCTGTGTCTCAAGCTGCTTACAGTAACTCCTTGCCACTTCAGCTCTCCCAGTCTCTGTGAGCTGAGACAAAGCTTCCCCTCTGACCTCCCAGGCAGCCCTGCACACGCCCACATTAGTCAGGCACCGCTTCAGGGAGGCAGGTGGGCTCATTCCACCCACATCAGACACGTACTGTTTGGAATCAATTCTCCCTTATTTTCACCTCTTCCACTCTGAGCTGCCATCTGAGCTGTCTTTCCTGCCAAGCTTCCTCTGTGACCTTCCTTAAGGTCCAACTTAACGGGCACTGCCCAAACCCTGCAACAAGCCCTCCTGGTACACATCTTGTTCAAGACAACCAGACAAGCCCAAGGGCAGATTGAAAAGGGGACATTCCCAATTCTCCCAGTCTCTCCAATTCCAATGTATTCACCCCAACTCACAGGCCGCCCAAACACCACGGCTCCAGGATGCAGATAGACTTCACCACATCACTCTCGGGCACCACCTGCACACGCTGCACCTCGCCTTTAGCCAGCATCTCGTTGACAAAGTCAGCCCAGGAGATACTGCCCCCACTTGAACTGAGGGAGTTCAGCAGGCTCATTGCAACAGCAATGACGAACAAGGTGCGTAGCCTCTCTCGATACATCTGGTCTTCCCGCTCTTTTCGTCTCTTCTCTTCTGAAGGGAACACAAGGAGGATAAGGCACATCAAGGGTCAGCCCAGGCACATTCTCACAGGACAGGTTCTCACTTCTACCTCTCTCCTTAGGAACGCTCACAACTGGAGGGAAGGGTCTGTATCCTAACGAATCCTGAAGTTTTTTCGAGTTACCCTAGCCCTTGCATGGTGGTGCACACCTTTAATCCTAGCACTTGGAGACAGTGGCAGGAGGGTCTCTATGAGTTCAAAGCCATCCTGGTCTACATAGAGAGCTCCAGGACAGCCAACACTAAACAGAGAGACCCTATTTCACTCCACTCCCAAAGGAGAGATACATTTGACAAATACTGCCCACGTGCTGCTGCAGGCACTAGAACTTTATTCCCTGAAGTCACTTCCCAGGAAGTAGTGGCATGCAGTAACTTTTAAACTCAAAAGTCAGCCAGGCAGTGGTGGTGCACGCCTTTAATCCCAGCACCAGGCAGAGGCAGGCGGATTTCTGAGTTCGAGGCCAGCCTGGTCTACAGAGTGAGTTTCCAGGACAGCCAGGGCTACACAGAGAAATCCTGTCTCAAAAAACAAACAACAAACAAGACAGTAAAGTCAAAAGTCTTCCTAGGAACACCATGCTGTAGCCTTGCAATGAAGGCTGTCCACTCCAAGTCCAGCAAGTTGTAGGCGCAGGCACTGAAATGCATACTAGGACCTAAATGCCAACACAACACGGCAGCATATGGAGGCTGTCAGCACAGCCAGTACTTGCTCCTACCTGCCCCAAAAGTTAACATCTTCCTCATCCACTGAAGAGCCAATTCTCCTCTACCCAAACTTATTGTCACTTGTCACCTGTCAAGGAGCCTCCACTCTTAGACTACATTGCATGCACACAGACTAAGATGGCAGATTCTACTGCACACCTAGGTGGCACAACACGGCCTTCTGCTCCCAGGCTACTCTACTGAACATCACAGCAAGAGCCGCTCACGGCAGCAAGTGCTATGCTCTCAGGCAACCCAAAATCTTTTGGGTTTTTCTTGGGGGGAGGGTAGAGGGGAAGCAGGGTTTCACTAGCTAGTTCTGGCTGGCCTCCAACTGGCAGCTCCGTTTTACTGCTGGGATTACAGGCATATAAGATCACGGTCCTCTTCCACTGTGCTCTTATAGGACTTCAGTAAAACCTGTGTCCCTCAGTAATGGAACATGCAATGCATACATACACACCTGAAAGCTGCCACGGTCTGATTGCATTTGGAACTATATGCTGTTTCAGTAACAATCCGCTACCTTCAAAGCTAGGGGTCAGTATTCGCAATAGCAAGCTCTGGAAAAAAAGAAAAAGACCGAGGTAATACTAAGACCACACACCAAAACACCACATGTCTGGAGACATGGATCTGCTGGCAAAGACCTTGCCTAGCATGCAGAAAGCTATCTGGCCCCCAGTAGCCCCTTAAACTGGTTACTGTGGCACATGCCCGTGATCCCAGGGCTCGGGAGGTGGACGCAGGGGCAGGAGAAGTTCAAAGTCATCTCAACTATACACACTAACTCACGTTCACTGTTTATTTATTTATTTTCCCTTTCTCTCTTTGTGAGACAGGGTCTAGCCTCAAACTCAGTGATCCTCCTGCATCGGCCTCCAAGTGCTGAGATTATAAATTATGTGCCACCAACAGAGAGCTTGTTTCTTTTTGGTTTTGTCATTCGTAAGTGCTTCGGATGGTTCAGCTGTCCCGACTTTACCATGTAACAGAATGGCGTTGGAATCCTGACCTTCCACCTCTACCTCCCAAGTATTGGCATTACAGGTGTGCTCCACAGTTGGCTTAGCCTTTTATACCACCCCCCAACCTCCATAAGATAGGGTCTTACTATATAACCCTGGCTAGCCTTCCATGGAACTTTATATGTAGATCAAGCTGGCCTTGAACTCACGGAGACCTACCTGCCTCTGTTCCTGAGTGCTGGGATTAATGACGTTCATGACCAAGACCCACCAACCTCTAAATGTTAAGATCAACACTCCAAGTTGGCATGCTCTGCTTCCTGATACGGTGAAGGCTAAGAACCATCATCACTGGGAAGGCCACCTGTACCTTCTCAGAGTGACATTCCCAGCAACATCAAATGGAGTCGCCCTGGGCTGAATCTACTGTGAAGGCCACCGTGTCTTCACTGCCATGGAGAAAGCTGGGGCCCACTTGACAGGGGGAGCCAAAAGGTCAACGCTTCTGCCCCTCTACTGAAGTTGCCATGTTTGTGAATGAGAAGTACAAGTCACTCAAGAGCCTCACCAATGCCTCCTGTTGCTTTGCCCAGATGACCAGGGCATTTATGTCAACTTTCATATCCATGCCATCACTAATACAGGGCCTCTCGGGGAAACCCGCATGACAGCGATAGAGCTGCCCAGAACATCATCTTTGCATTTACTGCCATTGCCCAAGCTGTGGGTGAGGTCATTCCAGAGCTAAAGAAGAAGGGAGCTTACTGGCATGGACAGTCACACCCAAAGTCTGCCCTACCACCTGGAGAAAGCTGCCAATCGTATGACATCAAGAAGGTGGTGAAGCACTCCTACGGCATCCTGGGCTACACTGGAGATCCAGTCGTCTCCTGAGACTTTGTCCATCTTTAATACTGAGGCTATCATTCCATACAACCACTATCCTGTCAGATTCATTTACTGGTGCAGCGAATCTGACTACAGCATCAGGGTGGTGGACCTCGTGGTCTACACTGCCTTCAGGGAATGACAATCCTGGACCACCTATTCTAGCAAGAGCACAAGAAGAGGCAGGCCCTCCACTGCTGAGGAGTCAGGGGTCCCATGAACATACTGAGAATCTCCCCCTCCTCAGTTTCCATCCTAGACCTGCCTCTCAAGAAGGGGAGGGGCCAAGGGAACGTGTCAATCAACTCCATCAATGACTTTCACTGTACTCAGCCAAAAAAAAAAAAAAAAAAAAAACGAAGAAAACAACAAAAGCCAGTAACTTTCAACCACAGGCTGAGGATCACAGGAAGACCAGTTTCAGTCTCCAATTCACAATTTTCCAGGGCTCATCCTACCAGTAAATACTGAAATTGCAAGTGTGCACCACCTTGCCCTGCTTTTTAAAAAAAAAAAAAAAAAAAAAAAAAAAGAGCTGGGCGGTGGTGGCACACGCCTTTAATCCCAGCACTTGGGAGGCAGAGGCAGGCGGATTTCTGAGTTCAAGCCAGCCTGGTCTACAGAGTGAGTTCCAGGACAGCCAGGGCTACACAGAGAAACCCTGTCTCGAAAAACCAAAAAAAAAAAAAAAAAGTCCAAGTGCATATTTACCTGTAATATTTACATTGCCTTGAAATGTGACCATTGGAAAGTTTTAGGATAACTTCAAAATCTCATCGGGCTGAGATGGAGGGAGGGGCCTTAATGTAGCACATACAGACGTGCCATGTGGAGCTCGAAGAATTTCACAAACTGCACTACCTATGTAGCTACATGGTTCCCGCTCATGCAAAAAGCTGCCTACTGTTCTGAAGCAACAATGACTTTTCCTGAAAGCACTGGAATTCATCCTAACGGCACCGGTCCAGTTGAGCCAACTGTAAGGCTCCGCTGGCGTGAAACTAGTGAACTGATCCAGGTATGGTGGCCCACACCTGCAACCCAGCTATTCCGAAGATGCGGGGAAAAGGATCCGGAGTCCAGGGGCTGCTTTGACTACACATGAAATCCAGCCTCAAAAACAGGGGGGAAAAAAAGGAAGGAAAGAAACTGGCGAACGGGACTCCGTTTTAAACCGCCAGGGACTAAGGTCCAAGGCGTCTCTCGCACACACGCCAGGGATACAAGAACCCCCCGAGGCGATGCTGCCTCTCGCCCCGCGGAGCCCACATCAGCCCTCCTCCTGCACCTCGCCCAAGAGGAAGGCGCAGGCGCACATCCGGTCCGCGCGGACCCGCCACACCCGCCGCGGCCGCCGGGCTCCGAGCGGGTTACCTGAGGCGCGTGGCCTCCAGCCGCAGCCGGGCCAACCGGAGTCCCGCGGACCACGTACGGCCGCCTGCTCCCAGCCCCGGACGAGAGGCCTGGACCCCTGCCTGAGAACAGGCCCCACAGCCGTCGGGGCCCGGGCTCCGGGCTCGGCGGAGCGCGCGAAGCAGCAGCAAGGCGGCCGCCATGGTGCCGAGAGCGGCGCCTGCGCACTGGGACTCCGGCGGCCCTAACGGTCAGGTTTTGAGGGCGTCCTCCCTTTGCGCTTGCGCGGGGTTGAAGGGTGGGCGCGCCTCGCGACGCCTGCGCGGTCCGGACCTTGTGGTCTCCGCAAGGTTAGCTGCTAAACCTGGAGTGTCAGCAGGGTGCGCAGCGCGGACGGTGGCAGCCCGCAACCTGCGGGATCCCGTAGAGACAGACCGGTTTCCCGGTATTTTTCTCGCTTCTGTTTTATTTACAGTTCAGGCTGCGGTTTCCAGTGCTTGGCAAGTGGATACATGATTCGGTTTTCACGTTGCCTCTTTCTTTGGGGTGCGATTTGGTGGTTCCTGTTGGCCACTTTCTTCCCTCCTTTATGTATTTATTTTGTTGTTGTTTTTCCGGGACAGGGTTTCTCTGTGTGGTCCTGGCTGTCCTCTCTCTGTAGACCAGACTGACCTCGAACTCGGAGATCCACCTGCCTCTGCCTCCTGGTTTTTGGTCTTTGTTTGTTTGTTTTTTTAAATACAGAATCTCTGTGCAACACAGTCTGGCTTCAAACTGGAGATCCTCGGAGCTCCGCCTCCTGAGTGCCGGCCTGACACCTCTGTAGCCAGCCAGGGGCATCCTTAGGATCTCTGATGTTTAGGCTGGCTACAGAATGGACTTAGAGGTCAACGGTGTGTGTGACCACAGCGCAGCAGCTGCATACAGAGTAGGAAAACGGTGTTCTCAGTCTTAGAGAGGAGGGGCTGGAGAGATGGCTCAGCGGTTAAGAGCACTCTCTTAGAGTCATTAGTGATCTACTACCCATCTCTCCAAATCCCTTCGCACCAGGCAACCACGAATACACTTCGTTTCTGTGGACTGTGTTTATGATTAGATTTAGGGCCTTCTTAATTATAGTCACTACACTGAAGAGCACCCCTCATCTCAAGAGTCATACCATTTGGCTGACAGTTCATTTGTGCAGAGACAGAGGGGGAAACTTGCTGTCGCACCATGGACAGCTGCAACTGTAGGCCCAGGCAGGGTCACTGCTCTTTACTGAGTTCAGGCAAGGGCCAGTGAAGCTGTCAGTCCATGCTCGTCCATGGGCTCAGAAGTGAAGTCGCGGTGCCCTTCCTTCCACTCCGTGTTTTTCTGTTCTCTCCCGGTCTCTAAACACTAAAACAATTAAAACAATAACATGTCCTAGTGCTGACTAGTACCTGGCTTCATGTCAAGCAAACTCTCTGAGGTTAGGAAAAAAAAAAAGGTGTGTACCCATGTACCCTGCAGAAGTCAAAGTTTAAATCATTTAATTTTATGTGTATGAGTGTTTTACTTGCATATATCTAAGTCTAACCTGTGCCTGCCTGGTGCTCTCAGAGGTCTGAACCTGACATTGTATCCCCTGGAACTGAAGTTTTAGATGATTGTGAACCACCAGGTGGTGCTGGGAATCAATCCCGGGGTCCTCTGCAAAAGCAACAAGTATCATGGTAAAGCCATCTCTCCAGCCCCATAAATATTTTATTAATTTATTGATTTTATACGTATGGATATTTTCCCTGCATGCAAGGGTGTGCACCTAGTGGGTGCCTGGTGCTTAGGGAGGCTAGAAGACAGCGTCAGATCCCGTGGGACTGGGATGGTTGTGAACTGCTGTGTGGGTGCTGGGAACCAAACCCAAGTCCTCTGGAAGACTAGCTGGTACTCTTAACCACTGAGCCACCTCTCTAGCATTTGAAGTAAAGAATGTCTGAATTTTACAGATTTAGAAAAATTAGAGCCAGGAGTAACAGCTGTAATCTCAGCACTCTAGAGGTGGATATAGGAGTATTATCTAAGTTTAAGGTGTGCCAGGCAATCTTGGGAAGAGCTTGTCTTGAGATTAAATAAATAAAATAAAAAGTATTTTAAAACAATTTTTAAAAGATTATTTATTTATTTATTTACTTAATGTATGTGAACATACTGTTGCTGTCTTCAGACACACCAGAAGAGGGCGTCAGATTCCATTACAGATGGTTGTGAGCCACCATGTGGTTGCTGGGAATTGAATTCAGGACCTCTAGAGCATTAGTGCCCTTTTATCACCAAGACATCTCTCCAGCCCTTAAAACAATTTTTAAAAAATAACACAGACTAGGAAATGGCCCAGTGAATAAGGGATGCCTCCATCTGAATTCCCGTCTCCAGAAAGGATGAAAAGTCCATATGCACTGCAAACATCTGTCATTCTGGTCTCCTACCCCAAGGAGACCAAAGGTTCAGCTTGTAACCCCGAGCTTTTCCATATGTACCCAGGTCCCAAACAACAACTCAAAGACTTAATATTAATAAATACCTAGGACATAAGCTAGCTTGTTCCTGGCTAACTCTTAAGTTAATATCCTGTTTATACTAACCTGAGTTCCGCTCCGTGGCTGGCTTCCTCTCCTCAGCTGCTTATGTCCATGCCCTCTGTGTTCCAGTGGCAACAAAGCCACCTGCCTGGCTCCTCACCACCACCGAAGTCCCGCCTTCTAATCCTGCCTCAGTTTACCAGTCATCAGCTTTATATAGACAGGTGATGCTTCCACACAGAACACAGGAGATTACCCCCACCTCACCTGGAAACAAGGCTTGCTCAAAGTCTAGAAGCCCATATAAGTCTGTGGGTCAGCTAGCCTGCGATGGACATCTCAGTGGTAGAAACGAGAGATCTTGTCTCAAAAACTAGGTGGAAGATACGGGTCTGGAGGGATGGTTCAGGATCGAGAGCACTGGCCGTTCTTCCAGGTGACCAGGGTTCAGCTGGCCGAACTTACGCCACGTGGCAGCTCTCAACTGTCCATAACTTCAGTTCTAGGGCATAGAATGCCCTCCTTCTGGTCTCCGTTAGCACCAGACGTTCATGTGGTGCACATACACACACACAAGGAAAACACGTGCACATAAGATAATTTAAGAACAATACAAGGTGGGAGGAGAGAACTGACACACAGGAACAAACCCACAGGGACATACAACCCACTGGGACACATAACCAACCCCACTGGGACCACAGGGACATACAACCCACTGGGACACAAAACCCAAAGATTTTTTTCTTCACACCACACACATATATAATATATATATACACATACACACACATATATATGTACATATATACACACATATGTATATGATTTTTCTTCTGTATATGTGATTTTTCTGTGTAATATATGATTATATAATTATATGACAAAATATATGTTACATATTTTTTTTCCTTTATCCTAGAATTGCTAAGTAGACCAGGATATCCTCAAAGACAATGATTGCATCTGCCTCCTGAGTGCTAGGATTAAAGTTGTGTAACATCACACCCTGTATATTTACATTCTGTGTGTGTGTGTGTGCGTGTGCGTGTGCGTGTGGTGTTTGTGTGGTGCTCGAGTGTGTGTGCCACCGTGCCAGTGGAGGTCACAGCAGAACGTGTGAGTCTGTTCTCTCGTTCCGCCTCGTGGGCCCCAGGGATCAAGTTCAAGTGACCCGCTTTCTCTTTCGGGCCATCTTGCTGTCTGTCTTCCACTAAGTTTTGTTCAGTACCGGATGGCAGGCCTGGTGAGACAGCTCTACAGTTAAGATTGCTCGTTGCTCTTACAGAGGACCTAGGCTGCTGTCTGGACTCTGCCTGGCTGTTGAGTCATAACCACCACCAGAAAGATAGCAAGAACACCGCCACTGGAGCCCGTCAGCCAAAAGCCCTGAGCAAGTTATTAACTTCTAAGCCTCAATTTTCTCATCAGTAAAATGGGCATAATAATTATCTGCCAAGCCAGGCTAATGCCAACCTTGTGTTTCCCACAGGGCAGTTAGAGAGATGAAATGCAATAAATGCATGTGAAAGCAACTTGTGAACCAGAAAGCCGCTCACACCAGTGGCTATTACTAAGACGTCGTGAGAAAGAAGCGCCTGGGAAACAGTCTACTGACTTTCCTCTTTAAGATCTGTTTCATTTTTTTTTTTTTTTTTTTGTTTTTTGATACAGGTTTCTCTGTGTAGCCCTGGCTGTCCTGGAACTCACTCTGTAGACCAGGCTGGCCTCGAACTCAGAAATCCGCCTGCCTCTGCCTCCCAAGTGCTGGGGTTTCATTTGTTATTTGTGTGTGTACATGCATATGCAAGAGTGTGTGTGTGTGTGTGTGTGTGTGTGTATTGTGCCGCTCAGAGGACAACTTTTGGGAGCTGACTCTCCTTTCACACTGTCCTCTCCACCCTCAGGCTATGCCTCAGGCCAGCCTGCCTGAGATGGTTGGCTCTACGGACTCCTGGAACAACCATTTTCTAGATCACCTCCACTGTTTTTCTGTTTACTCATTTGTACTTCCGTGTCACCTTCCTGAGCCTGACAACCCTGAACATGGGGACACTCGGGGATGCTTCCGTGATGTCGCAGAGAGGCAGTGTCACATTGAGCCCCTGGGGAGTCACGTGTTTTAGGGGTCCATACCCTGATACCAGTTACCTCCAGCATTGGGTCCAAGAGAGAGCAAATCTGTCTCCATGTAGATCTTGAAGCCCCCCCTCACTACACACACACACACACACACACACACACCACACACACACAGACAGACAGAGGTTTTCTCTCTGTAACCCTGGCTATCCTAGAACTCACTTTGTAGACCAGGCTGGCCTTGAACTCAAAGTCCACCTGCCTCTGCCTCTGCCTCCTGAGCACGTGATTAAAGGCCTGTATCACCACTGCTTGGCAAACTGTCTTTTTTTTTCTTTTAAGATTTATTTGTATCTTAGTGCATTGATGTTTTGACTGCATGTATGTCTGTGAGAGGGTGTCAGATTCCCTGGAACTGTTACAGACAGTTGTGAGCTGCCATGTGGGTGCTGAGAATTGAAACCAGGTCCTCTGGAAGAACAGCCAGTGTTCCTAACCATTAAATCATCTTTCCAGCCCCAAACTATCTACCCTCATCCCAACTTAACAACACAGAGGGCTCCTGGATTCCTCCTCTCACTCACTGGCCAGCAGGGGCATCAGACAAGCTGCTTCTGCATCCTTTGTAGTCTTACATGCAAAACTGGAATAACTTTAACACTCTGGAAACAAAAGACGAAATTCGAGTCTCTTTGGTTTCCAATCTAGACTTCCTGGGGCTTGGTGATATATATCTATAATCCCAGTATTTGGGAGGCAGAAGCAGTAAGATGAAGAGTTCAAAATCATCTTTGGGCACACAGAGAGCTTAAGGCCAGCCTGGGGTGTGTGAGATGAGGCCTAAAGCCAAACAACAACAGCGACAAACCCCACAGATCCAGGCTTTCTTATCGATACTCAAGCAAGTCACTGTCAAATTCAGCCTGCCTTCTAGACTTTTATTTTTGAAACTCTCTCTCCCGCTCGTTTCTTCTCTCTCTGTAAGTAGCCTTGGCTATCCTAGAACTCGCTATGCCTACTATGCTGGCCTGGAACTCCCTGCTTCTGCCTCCTGAGTGCCAAGAGTAAAGGCGTGCGCCACCATGCCTGACTCTAGTCTTTAAGCATGGTTGACTTCCTGTTCACCTTCAACCCCGAAGCCCTTGAAGTACAGCATGGTCTGTCCAATCATTGTATCCACAGCTGCACAGTCTATTGAAGCAAAGTCAGACAGATTGAAACCGCATATTTGCTTAATTATTAGTAGATCTCCAGAATTTTGCAGATTGTTTGAATACACAGATTCTTATCTGTGGTTTGGGGGAGACTTTTGTTTATTTTTAGCTAAAGATTGTCTTACAAATTAATCTCTCTGGAGGGAGGAGATGGAAACTGCAGGCAGGAAGTAAAATGAGAATAAAAAAATGTACACACACAAAAGGTAAATGTGAGACATAAATGTCAGACATTGATCTTTGGAATTCTATGCAATAAAGATGCATATTTAAAAAAAAAAAAAGACTCTCTCTATCTGCTTCCTTTCTCTGAGGAGACAGAATTTCCTATATAGTCGAGGCAATGCTAAATGCTAGGATTGCAGGCATGCCTGATCCTTTACTGTCTTGTTTTGAAACTAGGTCTCACTGTGTAGCCCAGGTCGGTCGGTCTCAAACTCTTGGTCCTCCTGTTGCGGCTTCCGGATGGCTAAGATTACAGGTGTGCTCGAGGATCACAGGTGCATGCCAAGTCCAAGTTTACTCTTTTTCTACACTGGAATTTCCTTGTCTGAATTCACTGTCCATCGAGGGGGTCAAACACTGGCCATATGCCTTGCCTGCGTCCTTCCTCAGTGCTGCTGGAGATGGGTCGGTCAGCTCTGAATGCCTGTGTGTCTGAGGCGCTGGCTTGCTATCTCTCTATTCCAGGAGCATAGGAATAGATGAGGGAGGGAATAGATATTTGAAGCAGGAAAGGGTACACTCATCAGTGAATGGGCTTTCACGTGGTTTCAGTAAGGCAGGACACTGTGTCTAATGTATCTCCATTACCACATATTGCCATCACTACATAACCCCTAAACAGTCTTTTTTTTTTTTTTTTTGAGACAGAGTTTCTCTGTGTAGCCTGGCTGTCCTGGAACTCACTCTGTAGACCAGGCTGGCCTCGAACTCAGAAATCCCCCTGTCTTGCCTCTGATTAAAGGCGTGCGCCACCACCGCCCGGCCCCTAAACAGTCTTAAGTAGAACTGTTGTATGTCTGGGGGACAGCAGCACATCGACTTCCTGAGGGTGCTGGTCCTAGGCCTTTGTGCCTTGCGGTCAGCCATAGCTTGTCATTTGCCAGCTCATCCCACACTCTCCTTGCTATGATCACCTCAGGTTTTCAACAAATCAAGGGCAAACCACTGCTGTAGGGTTCCCCGTAAGCCACACGTGAACTTGGATTCATGATTACCGAGTACATATGCCACACCCAGCCTTTTCTGCCAGGAGTCTTACCTTTGTCCCCTCTGTCTGCTGGGAATTTCCAGAGCTCTGTCTTCAGGAGATCACTGGCCCTTCTGGTGCTTAGAAATGCAGAACAAAAAGAGACCAGGTCAAAACCAAGGGCTTAAGATGTGGAGGGACAGGAGATAACGAGAACTATGTGGGTACATAGTGAGGCTCTGTCTCAAAATAATTTTAAAACTTTTTGTTGAGGTACAAAGAGTAAATATCCTAAGCTGGCGTGGTTACACGTCTTTAATCTCAGCATTTGGGAGGTGGGAGGTGGGAAGATAAGGTTCTAGGCCAACCTTAGCTGCATAAAGAGTTTCAGAAGGCTGGACAGATGGTTCAACAGTTTAAAGAGCTTTGCTGAACAGCCATGAGGACCAGAGTTTGGATCTCAGCGCTCCCATTACAAACAGGATGCCAACTCAAAAAGAGAATGGGGTCAGGATTGCTGGGGCCTTCCGGCTTTCAGTCTAGCTGAGAAAACACAAGCCCAGGGTTCAGGAATAGCTAGAGAACAATACAGGAGTATAGGAGTACAGGGAGACCTGATGCCCTTTCTGACTTTTTTTTTTTTTTTTTGAGACAGGTTTTTCTTTGTGTAGCTTTGGGTCTCCTAGGACTAGCTCTGTAGAGCATGTTGGCCTCCAACTCATAGAAAACCACCTGCCTCCAGCCTCTCTAGTGCTGGGACTAAAGGTGTGAGTCACCACTGCCTGGGCTTTTTCTTTTTTCTTTTTTTTTTTTTTTTTGGTTTTTCGAGACAGGGTTTCTCTGTGTAGCCCTGGCTGTCCTGGAACTCACTCTGTAGACCAGGCTGGCCTCGAACTCAGAAATCCGCCTGCCTCTGCCTCCCAAGTGCTGGGATTCAAGGCGTGCGCCACCACTGCCCGGCTGCCTGGGCTTTTTCTGACCTTTTATATTCATAGGAACAGGGGCCAACACAGATCCACACGTGCACATACAATTTCTCTCACACAGATACGTAAGTAGATTTATTTGTTTTTATTTCATGTGTATGGGTGTTTTGCCCGCACACATGTCTGTGCACCGCAGTGCATGCCTGATGCCCACAGGAACAAGAAGAGGGCATCAGATCTCCTGGAACTGGAGTGGCAGATTTCTGTTGTGCCAATAAATCCTTTATTTTAAAGAAGAGTTCCAGGGAATGGCAAAATGGTTCATCAGGTAAAGCACTCGCTGCAGAAGCCACATGACTTGATCCTTGCAATCTGTATAAAGATAGGAGAAAATCAACTGTACCGAGTTGTCGTCCTGACACCTGCATACATGTTCCAATATATTATCACTTCAACCTTAGCTTGGTGATGGTGGCCCATGCTTTTAATCGTAACACTAGGCAGGCAGAAGCAGGCAGATCTCTGAGTTCTGGTCTACAGAGTGAGTTCCAGGACACCCAGAGCTATACAGAGAAACCCTGTCTCTAAAACCAAACTAAAACCAAAACAAAAAGGTTAAAATAGTACATTTTCTTTTGCTTTCCCCTCCTACTGATAGCACTGGTAGGCTAGGTGGTTCTCCTGTCTCAGCTTTGAGTAACTAGGCTATTCCCTGCCTGGCCTGGAACTCTCTATGTAGACTGGGCCTGCCTCAAACTTTCGGAGCTCTGTCTGCCTCTGTCTCCTGAGTGTTAGAATTAAAGGAGTATCCCATTATGTCATGGCAAACCTCAGCCATCACAGGAAAAATTGGGGAACTAACTGTTACCAAAGTTGAGCACATGCGCACATGCCTGCTGGTCCAGCTACTTGGTGATGGAGACGTGCTTGCTCGAGCCTCGTAGTTCAAGTCCAGCCTGCTTATGCTTAAGGGGGTTTTGCCTCCATGTCTGTCTGTGCACCATGTGTGTACCTGGTGCCCTCAGAGCCAGAAGAGGGCTTTAGAGCCTCAGGAACTGGGGTTCCAGACAGTTGTCAGCCACAGTGTGGATGTTGGGAGCCAAGTGAGTCCTCTCAACGAGCAGATAATGCTCTTAAACACTGAGCCATCTGTCCAGGTCCCTGCCCCTGCTTTGAGTCAGTGTTTGTGGAGTCCCAGTTAACTTAGAAGTCCCTATGTAGACCAGGCTGGCCTGGAACTCACTAGGATCTGCCTGCCTCTACCTACCTAGTGGTAGGATTAAAGGTTGTGTACCACCAGGCCTGGCCACCACATAGTCTTTTTCTGCTTGCTTTTTCCTTTTTTTTTTCTTTCTTTCTTTTTTTTTTTTCTAGGATGAAGTTTGTCTGTATAGCCTTGGATGTTCTAGAAGTTGCTCTATAGACCAGGCTGGCCCCCAACTCAAAGAGATTTGTCTGCCTTTGCCTCCTAAGTGCTGAGATTAGAGGCATGGGTCTCCACCACTGGTCTCACATAGTCTTATGAATAACAAGAAGTATCTTTGGTGGCCCCTTGAGTTGATAGGGATACAGAAAAACAACCCATGGGGTACAGTTTTAAGTGCTGGGGTTTGGTATTAGCAGGCTTGGCCTGAGATGAGTCTTGCTTCATTCTCCAGCTCCTGTGGCATGGGAGGGCAGTGTGCCACAGTACTGTGGGAACTGGGGAGCCAAACTGGTGATCATTTCTTGTGTAATGAGTTTGAGTGTCTGATTCTAATGCCAGGAATTCTGGTGATCAGGGGCTCTACAAAGGCCTAGGCTGTCAGCTTACCACATGGCCACAGAGGAGGCGGCAGGGAAGGAAGCTTCCAGAACATGGCCTGCTCCTTGCACTTTGGGTGGAAGAGGAAGCACAGTGGCCAGAAGCTCAAGCTAGGCCATGGACTCTCTCCCAGTCTAAATGGTTTCGGGTGTGGAACCTGGGGGATGGGCCTCTGTTTAGGGATAGACACATGCCTTCTTTCCCGGGAAGGGGTGGTCTTCCACTCCCTGAGCCTGGGGCCTGACTCAGTTTTCACTTCTACCTTACAAAATCCGCTGTCTGCAGCCACAACTGACTTAGTTTAATAATGAACAATTAACTTTTGTTTTTGGTCCCAGGGAACAGAGGTACATTGGAATGCAGGTGCCTTTAGCTGGAGCTTGTTGAGTTCCTGGCTGGGAACAAAGTCTGGTAAAGCTCTGTAGAATGAATCCAAGGCTCTGGGTTGGGCTGTGTTTTGGTTACCACAAAACAAGCAAACAATTTCATGTATCTGATGTGAGTGTGGTCACGTGTGTCATGGCACACATGAAGGTAAGAGAAGACAGTTCAGGAATCAGCTCTTGCCCTCCACCTTGTGGAGGCAGGGTCTCTGTTGTTCCTGCTTGACTGTGCTCCTGACAGGCTGGTCCAGGCCTCACATCTGCCTTAGGGAAGCTAAGATTCCAAGTGTGTGTCACCGCATCTGGCTTTGGTTGGGGATCTTGCTTAAATAAATAGCTTTGGGGCTGGAGAGATGGCTCAGCGGTTAAGAGCACTGACTGCTCTTCCAGAGGTCCTGAGTTCAATTCCCAGCAACCACCTGGTGGCTCACAACCATCTGTAATGAGATCTGATGCCCTCCTCTGGGATCTGACAATAGCTACAGTGTACTCATATACATAAAGTAAATAAAATTAAAATAGATTAATAAATAAATAGCTATGAGGAGCAGGCCTTCCTGAGGAAGGGGAAGGGCATCGCTGGAAATGAAGATGGTCCTTAGCAAAGGTTTATAGGGTTCCCAGGTTCACTGACTCGAGGGTCTAGAGCCAGGCCTGGGAACTGCATTCGTGAAGGAACTCAGGAGGTCCTTGCTCTGCAGGATCTGTTCACCACCTGCCCTTCTCCAAGGTCATTCTTCAGTCTTCCCCACCACCCCCATTCCCCCCTTTCCAGGGCAACAGCAGCACTTTCTTGCTTGGCCTCTTCCAAGCTTTCCATTAAAAAATGGAGAGTTGGGGGTTAGGATTAGGGCCTGGGGTTGGGGGTTGGGGGCTATAGGTGTTATGTCAGACTAAAAGAGGCCCTGAGGCAGCCCAGGTAGCAGGCTAAGGATACAGGTGGTGGGTCCCTGGTTCAGTCCTCAGCTGAGGCTGGGGAGGAAGCAGAAGAAATTCGAGAAACTAAAAGCAAAGGCTACAGAGAAGAGACCCTGGGCACAAGGTAAGAAATCTGACCAAGCAAACACAGATCACAAAAAAAAAAGCAACCCTCCCCTGACAAAAAACCCCAAACGTCTCCTTATTCCACGAGATTTATGACTACAGCATTTCCCCCTAGCTTTCTTTCCCTTCCTCCCAAACCTTCCATATTCCCATCCTTGCTCTGTCAAATTCATGATCTTTTTCATTGACTATTATTACATACATGCATACATAATGTATACATGTACATACGTGTATATTTGTATAAGCGGATAGTCCTAATTATTTCAGTTCAGCTTGCTCAGTCTGTATAACGTTACTTGTATGTATGACAGACCACCACTAATGTTTTTAACCAAACCCTCCTCCTCCTCTGTGCCTTTCCAGGCAGTGGGGAGTTTATCCAAGACCTTCTCCCTTTCTCACAGCAAACAAAGTGTTGTCAACGGTCTGCAAACCTGCCATCTCATTGACCTCTGACAGCTGAGTTAGGTTGTCATCTGCTCCTGCCCGCAGCCCTCCGATGGTTAGCCGCCTTACTGAGTATCAAAGTCCTGCTCTCTGTGCTGGCCACAGGGGACAGAAGTGTTCCATGGCCGACACTCACATGCTCCCTCATCTCAATGACACCCTTTTGCCAGTTCAGGGCCTCATCCTTGCTGTGTGCTTCCTGTGGACAGTTCTTCCAAGATCCCACCCACATGGCTTCTTTCCTCACTCCATTCCTGTGTTTGTTTAAAGGTCATCCATGTTTTCAGAGTCCTTCTTTGAATAACTTATATAAACAGTTCCCCAAGAATTTAATAGAGGTGATATGACGGCCATACAGTGCATACTTAATTTTCTGAATGAAAGAATGTTATCTATTGCTGTGCTGTGGTAGCATATGCCTTTAATCCCAGCACTTGGGAGGCAGAATCGGTGGGATATCTGTAAGTTTGAGGCCAACCTGGTCTACAGAATGAGTTCTAGGACAGAGGGAGACAAATGCTGCCTATCAAGCCACTATGCTCAGGACAGTGTCAAGGGCGCCTCTCTGTAGGAGCTATGCACAACAGCCTAACAGGAGCCACCGGTGCCCGAGATTTCTCCCAAACTAGCTAAACAGGAAAAAGAAGTATGAAAATTAATTTCAATAGCACGTTTTACTCAAAGTAACATCTAAAATACCGTGTCAACATGTTAGACATTTACATTTTTTTTTCCTCATGAGATATTTTAGTCTTTTGTCAGCACTAAGACTTTGAAATCCCAGGCCTGTTTTTACCATTATGACATATGCCAACCTGGACTTTGTCCCGTGTAAAGATGTGGCTATGAGCTGTCTCGGTGGCAGCAGAGATCCCAACCTTTGCTCAGCTCCAACCAACTGTAACTTGTGGTCAGAAGCACTGATAGCAAATTAGTCCTTTAGGAAAAAATTTATAAAAGCAGACATCTAGATTAGATTGGTGTTTCTTTCTGTGTCTTTTTCTTCACTTCCACTTTTTTTTAAGACAGGGTCTCATTGTGTAACCCAGCTGTCATGGAACTTCTTGTGTAGATCAGGCTGACTCTCTGAGTCCCACCTGCCTGTTTCTAATGTAATGGGATTAGAGATGTACGCCATCACGCTTGGCTCCTTTTCTAAGTAACTTTTATTCACTGTATGTACGGAGAAGTGCCAGGGCATGTGTGTGATTAAGAGAACAACTTGTGTGGGTTGATTATTTTCTTTCCCCATGTGACAGGGATTAATATCCCAGCACCTTAACCTGCCGAGCCATCTTGGGGATAACTCTTCTGCTTTTGAGCCAGGGTCAGTGGGCTGATGGATTGCTGGTTCCCATGTAGCTCAAGTGCTGGGTAAGCGTCCACAGGTTTTTTTATTTTTATTTTTTTGGCTTTTTGAGACAGGGTTTCTCTGTGTAGCCCTGGCTGTCCTGGAACTCACTCTGTAGACCAGGCTGGCCTCTGTAGTAGATGAATTATTTAAGCCACCAAATTTGCCGTGGTAAATCTCCTTCCCGAATGAGATCAGTAAAAGGACAACACAACTCAATAATTATGGTATAAATAGCACTCCTGGATTGGGCAGATTTATCACTACACTACTCTAATCCCCGGCTATGAGATCCCTTATAACTTGCGGTTTTATCCAGGCCACATGTCCTTCTACCGCTGGCTTCCTTCTGCTTCTCCCTCTGCATCTCCCTACAACTCCCTTCTCTTCTGCTCTACCTTTTATATCGAATTCCTCTCACTCTCTCCTCCCCTAAGCCTTTTTCTCCGCCTCCCCTTCTACTGCCCAATCTCTGGCTCTAGTCTTTATTTTACAAGTTTTAATTGGACAGAAGGTTTACAAGATGTCCTCTGTGTACAGATTCAATCATCCTCTGCAGCCCCTCCCAGAAGGGTGGAACTAGGATCAAAATACAAGCCTGGGGCTATCCACTGGGAACTAGGATCAAACTACAAGGCTGAGGCTATCCACAACAGGCCTCGAACTCAGAAATCCACCTGCCTCTGCCTCCCAAGTGCTGGGATTAAAGGCATGCACCACCACTGGCTGGCTTCCAGTTTTTTTTTTTTTTTTTTAATTTATTTATTTATTTTTTATTTTTCTGGTGATTGATAGCACAGGATGGAATTCGAACTCAGGAGAGACAGTTGGCTGCCTTGGACTCCAGAATGCTGTGACTACAGCGGTGCGCCACCGCTGGCCGGCTTCCACAGGGTTTTTAAATACTTTTTTTAGTAGGGTGTTAGAGATGGTGTTAGATAGATAGGCCTTTGTGAGCCACTTGATGTGATCTCTGGAATCCCAATTTCCGTCCTCTCCAAGAGCAGCAAGTGGTCTTAACCACTGAGCCATCTCTCCAGCTCCTCAGGCTTCTATAAGGGTGCTGATTGCATCTAAGGTGATATTTGATCTCAACTGGCCGCAGTAGTGCACTCCTATAATCACAGGAGACTCACGAGTTTGGACTATCCAGATCATTGGTCAACCTGAGGGTCTAAACCCTTTTGGGGAGGATGTCAAACGACCCTTTCACAGGGATTGCCTAAAACCATCAGAAAACATAGATATTTACATTAGGATTTGGGTTTTTTTTTTTTTTTTTTTTGGTTTTTTGAGACAGGGTTTCTCTGTGTAGCCCGGGCTGTCCTGGAACTCACTCTGTAGACCAGGCTGGCCTCGAACTCAGAAATCCGCCTACCTCTGCCTCCCAAGTGCTGGGATTAAAGGCGTGCGCCACCACTGCCCGGCTACATTAGGATTTGTAATAGAAGCAAAATTAGTCATGAAGTAGCAAAGATGTGGTTGAGGTTAACTATAACGTGAGGAGCATTTAAAGGGGCGCAGTACTAATGATTCCTAAGAAGGTTGAGAGTCACTGCTCTTGAGAAGTTGAGACCAGCCTTAATTATGGAGGGAGACCCTATTTATTTGCCTCTCAAGTGCTATCAGACAGAGCCCTAAACTTTAACACATGGACTTTATGCATCTTAGGTAAGCACATCATCAACTGAGCTGTATTTCTAGCCCAACCCACCCCCTCTTTATTTTCTTTTGAGACAGTGTCTCAGGTAGCTGAGGCTTGTGCTCCTGATCCTTGTCTTCCAAGTGCTAAAATCACAGGTGTGTGCCACAGTGTCTTGACTACAGAGCCACTTTTTAAAATTTGAAAACCGTTTTCTGTGTAAGGGTGTTTTGTCTGTATCTATGTCTGTGAACCATGTTACATACCTGGTGCCCAAGGAGGCCGAAGTAGATGTTGGAATTGGAGTTACAGACTGTGGTTAGCCACCATGGTGCTGGGAACTGAACCTGGGTGGCCTAGAAGAGCAGAAAGTGCTCCTAACCTCTGAGTCATCTCTCTAGTCCTCTCTTTACAGCAGGTACAGCAGGAGTCTATGATCCTTGAACCTTATGTTAAGTTCGAAGGAGAGAAGTAACTCCACAAAGAGGTCCTCTGCCTCCCCACAAAACACACACACAGCACACTCCAGTAGACACCTTTATTTTCTGTAGGCGCTTATGTACTTTACAGGTTTCACATCCTCTTCACCTCATGTTTATGAAATTGGCTCCATTTGTTGTTCCCGTTTACTCAGGAAAATAACTGAAGGTTGGAGAAACCAAGGGTCCATGGTTACAATTACAACTAAAACCAAGGGTCCATGGTTACATTACACTAACCAAGGGTCCATGGTTACAATTACACTACTCATCACAAAGCTGGAATTTTGAACAGGGGCAGTTTTATCATAGCATGTCCTCTAAACTCTGTATTTGCTTTAAAAAGGGAAAGGTCACCTCTAAGGTCCCATCCACTTCGGGATTTGCAGTTCCAGGATTTCATAATCTGTGCTCTGTAAAGACTTTGTTTACACAATAAGAGTTCAGTAAAAGATGGAAACAAAATACCCAAACCATCTATAGAACTATTTCTAGGACAGTCAGGGCTACATGGAGAAAACTTGTCTCAAAAAAAAAAAAAAAAAAAAAAAAAGTCAAAACCAAAACAAGCAAGTATAAATATTGATTTTAGTCACTTAGCTTTTCGGGTTCACAAATACACAGATGCACTTAAATAGGACAAGACTTGAGGTTTGACTACTTAAACATTTTTTTAAAGAAGATTTTATTTTTCTGTGCATAAGTGTTTTGTCTGTGTATATGTATGTGTACCAGTGCATGTCTGGGGAGACTCTAGAAACTGTTGGCTCTTCTAGAACAGAAGTCATGGATGCTGGGACTAGAACCCAGATCCTCTGGAAGAGCAGCCAGTGAGTGTTCTCCATTCCCAAGCCATCTCCCCAGGCTCCAATTACTTTAAAAGAGGGATTTATGTGTATTCTGTATGTGTGAGTGTTCCACACGTGTGTGTGAGTTCCTGAGATCCTCTGGAAGTGGAGTTACAGGTGGTTGTGAAGCTGTCAAAGGTGGGTGCTGAGAAACAAACTCTTCTCTCTGGAAGGGCAACACGTGTTCTTAATCGCTGAGTCATCTCTTCAACCCTGGTTGTTATTCTGTATTGTATTATATTATGAAATTGGCTCTCACTGTGTAGTCCTAGCTGGCCTGCAACTCAAGAGATACAGCCTGCCTCTGCCTGAGTAATGGGATTAAAAAGCTTCTGCCAACATACCAGACGCGTCACGATTGCTTTATGTATTTTCTGAGACAAGGTTTCATGGAACTCGAAATGTACACAACAATGTACCTTGAGCTCCGGATACTCCTGTCTCAGTCACTGCAGCGCAGGGATTATGGCCCTGTGCTTTGAAGTTTTAGCTAGTCTGCTAAACTTCAAACCAAATCACTACCTCGCAAACAATCATTAAACTTTTCCTCGTTCATTAAACAGTACGCGACTTTGCTGCCTAACTCTGAGGTTCGTCTTGCTTTTTTTTTTTTTTTTTTCTTCCATGAACCATCGCGGTGAAATTTCTTGAGCTGGGGGAAGGGAGGCGGCTGAAGCGCGGGGTCTAAGGAAACCTCCGGGCAGAGTCTGGAGCTCACCACATCCCGGTTGCTAACGTGGCTCTCGGGATTCAGAGCGAAGCGCTGTCCAAGAACACCTCCAGCAAAGAGCCGAAACGCGGGCGGGGGTTTGAGCCGCGTTTCTCTTTCGCAGCAACCCAGCTGTCTTTGCTATGTCAAGGGCCTCCTGCTGGCTACAGCCACATTTTCTCGAAGCTCACACAGGCTTACAGGCGACAAACGACCTCGCGACCGCAGCACAAGGCCAGCCAGTACAGCGCATCTCTAACCTTCCGGCTCCTTCGACAACAACCTGTTTCCAGACCGCGTTCTCATCACTTCCGGCACTGAGTACGGCCAATCGTCGTCTCCCGTAGCGTAAGACCCACCCTCTTGGCAGGAAGAGCAGCCAATCTAGCTGCTATTTCCGCCTGTGTCTCGTATGCACGGATGCCAATCTTCCTGGGACATCGCCCTAGTCCCGCCTCGTGCCCCTTACGGAAGCCGTCAGGCCGTCTGAGCCCTTTCACCCCGGCATCGCATTTCCTCTCCGACGTGACGTAAGCGGCCCCTGCCGCTCTGCGGGCGGGCCAATGGCGGTGGCGGATACGGCGAGCCAATGGGCGGGAGCCTCTCATGCGGCCGGCGCCCGCCGCAGCCACCGCTGGGTCCTGGAGCCAGAGGCCGCCCGCGACAGAGCGCGATGGACCGAGGGCCCCAGCCGGGGAGGCGCCGCGGCGGAGTCCGCGGCCAGACGCCCCCGCAGTAGCGTCCGTGCGAGCGCCGCGGCCCCGCGTGAGCTTCTGCACGCCGAGGGCGGGCTTGTATCCCGCCGGCCCCGCACTCGCCGCAGCCTACAGTCCGCGCGCCGACGCCGCCTTCCCGCCCGGGCCGCGCGGCCCGGGAAACGCGGCCGCGGGCTGCATGGGCAGCGCCCGCGCCCCGCCGCCGTTCCGCCGCGGAGCCGCGTCGCCCTCGCAGCCGGGTGAGAGGCGCCGAGGACCTGGGGGTGGTGGTCGGTGCGGGCGTCGGGCGTTCCTGCGGCCTTGCGGCCTGCAGGCCTCCTCCGCTGCCCGACGCCGCGGGTGCCCCGGGGCGGGCCGTGCGCCGCGAGGGGCTGGTCGGTGGGCCGCGGGGGCCCTGCGAGCGGCCATGAGGGCTGAGGGCGGGCTCCCAGGCGAGCCTCGGGGCGTCCCGGGGGTCGGGTGGCCGTGAGAGCCTGAGGAAGGGCTCCGCGGCGGACTGGGGCGGCCGTGGGGATCTAGGGCGGGCCTTGACCAAGGGCGATGGTGCGTTAGTGTGTCCCGGGACGCTCTGAGGACGACGGCGGGCTCCCGGGGGTCCCTGGGGTCCTCAGTGGCGCGGGGCGCCGACCTCTGACCCTCGGGAGGGGCGCCGTCGCCGGGCTGGTGGTAGTTGTTATTCCCAGCGTCCCTATTATTATCGTGTTTTGAAATGGAGCAGGCGGCCCTCGGGCTGCGAGCCGAGCCGAAGGGGGCGGGCGAGCCGGGGCCCTGGAGCTGCGGGGTGCGGAGGCGCGCAGGCCCGAGTGGGGGCAGGAATGCGGGGCGGCGGGGGGCGTCTGGGGAGGGGAAGGCGGGACTGGGGGGAGAGTGGGAGGAAAGCGGTGTAGGCGACGGCTGCAGGAGCAGCCTTTGGCCTCAAGGAACAATGTGAGACGTTGCCTGAAATGTTAATTTCCGTTCCTCATTTCATCATCCCCTGGCAAGGCGGTAGCTGAGGGGGGGGGGTAGTGTGTGTGTGTGCATATGTGTGTGCGCGCGCCCGTGTGTGTGTACGTGTGTGCAGGGTTGGCCCTGCCACATGGATCCAGCCCCCTCACAGACGGATGTGCGGTTCAGTTCTCATGTATATCCTATGTATGTGGCTTGGTGTGGAGTCTAATTTTTTTCTCAAGGCCTTGTCTAGCGTAAGCTTGGAAGACTGGTGAAGGTTAAGCTGGTTTTATAGTCAGGCTGTATGCTCTGAAGTCTGGTTACCTGTGCAGTGTTCATGTTTCCTAGTAGTTTCTGCAGTCATGAGAAGTTTTACACCCACTTGAGAGAAATGGGTAGTTTAACAGATTTTCCGGTAGAAAAAAAATCAGGCTTTGTACCTATTTGGTGAGTTTTCTGTGATCCTTTGAATACTATCCCTAACGTTCCACTCAACTGAATAAAAGCGCACAATTGTTGTACGTAAAGTCTTACTTGGGCTTTTGGGTCGGCTATGGGGGAGGAGGAGACTTAACTCAGCAAAGACTGTAGGTGATAATGGGTTGTGGAAAAAGCTATCGAAACAGTTACTGTGTTTGGTGTGTGCAGGCCTAGTCAGTGGTATAATTTGGGTAGTTCCATGGTAGAGTCTCCGAGAATGGTACTTGTTGCCCTGAGATAGATCTTTCGATCTCTCTCTCTCTCTCTCTCTCTCTCTCTCTCTCTCTCTCTCTTCTTTCTTTCTTTCACACTGTCTGCTCTAAAGACCTAGAGTTCTGTTTGTGTCTTTTGAAATGATTGCACAAATACACCAACGTCACTTTGCAGCTATACTTAAAACGGAAAAATGCCGTGCTTAACTTTGATTGTGACCCTTGAATTGTATCTCCATATAGCTGGTGTTTCCTCCCCCACTCTCCATTCAGCTGTTGTTCTCCTTCTGTAGTTTCACGCTTAAGAGCAGGATCTCATGTGATAGGCTGGCCATCCTGAATGGAATGGGATGGGAGGGAACAAAGGCCAAGTTGCTATGACATTTTTCTCTTCTTTGTGCTTGCCTCGTGCATTCCTTGAAAAGCAACCCAAAAGATACTGCTAAATTTGACCTTAATTTGATTCTTTCAGGAGTTTCTTTTTTCTTGTCGTCTTTTTGTCTTCTTGTGGTAAAGAATATACAACAAAATTTACCAGAAGTTCCCTAAAAGTGTCACCTAGTTTAGAATTCCTCACTTACCTCTAACTTTGTACTAGCTTTGAGCTTGCAGTTTTCTGTGACGCTTTTCTCTAGACAGCCATGTTAATCATGCTGCTCTGTCAGAGCCTTTCTTCTCACTAAACCAGATGGGCTCCTGATGACTAGTGGCTGTCATGTTAGCTATAATTACAGTGTTGGGTCAGTGACAAGAAGAACTTTCTACAAATAGAGTTAAAGAAACTATGCTGTATGGATTTAAGAATATTTTTTCCAGAGGCTTTGTGTGTGTGCCTTGGATACCTAAGTTCAGCACATATAAGAGGACTGTTGTTTTGCATATTGGCAGTGAGCCCATCATCAATTAAATAACATAATTAGAAAGCATCAGTAAATGCTGGTTCAGAGAATAATCTGCATTTGTTGCCAAAATAAGTGTTTTGATCTGTCCATTACCCCATGTAAGTCCCTTCATCCCTCAAATAGCAAGTGTAATGGATGAGCTTCTCGTAATAGCAAGATACTTGCTAGTTAATAGGTGAAAATGATGATGCACGGCGTGTCTGCCTGCACATGGGCGGTTTATTACTGCTGCTTAGGCGGTGCTGAGTTTGAGCATGGCCCTTGTGATAACTTCAAACAAAAATCGAATGAACTCACATCACTAGCAGTTATTGTCTTGAAATGTTTTCAGTATGCATTCTCATTTGAATTTCAAATGGAATTTCTGTCCAATTCAGCTTTCTCAGTTTTGTCTTAAAGCTGTATGAAAGGGGGTCAGTCCTCAGCTCCGGAACTCGGCGCTTGGGTAATTGGCATGGAAAACCTTTTAGGCTTAGAAAATGATCTGCTTCAGTGACTGCTTCACTAATTCCTATAGATATTTTTATTCTTAAGTGGCTTGTTTGTTTGGTGGATATTTTTGGTACCTCTTAAGCTAGACTAAAATTCCGTTTTGTATTTAAATGTCTGGTTTTACTATTCTGTATTTTTAAAATTATTATTTAATTATCCTGTTCAATTTTTCTTGGAGTTCATTTTTAAATGAACTAAAAACACCTTTTTGGGACAGTCTCAAGTAGCCCCATGGCCTTGAACCTCTATGCAGCAGAAGATAACCTTGGCATCCTGGTCCTTCCACTACCACCAGTGCTAGGATGTTACAGGCGTGTGCGCTCACCCAGGCTTCCCGAATACCAGCTCCCTCAGATAGCGTTAAAAACATGGTAGAACTTCAATTTTTTTAAATTTTTTCCAAGACAAGGTTTCTCTGTCCTGGAACTCACTCTGTAGACCAGGCTGACCTCGAACTCAGAAATCCGCCTGCCGCCTCCCAAGTGCTGGGATTAACAGATACTGTTTTTATGAAGCATCAAAATGGCTATTGTGAGCTGACTCATTCTTACAATACCTGTGCTGGGGGGTAGATGGGTCAGGAGAGTGAGGAGTTCAAGGTCATGGTTGTCTACATAGCAAGTTACAGGCTGCTGTGAACTCCAGATTTTGTCTCAGGACTAAAACTAGGGCTGACGAGATGGTTCATCCTGGAAAGGGCTTGCTGCTAAACCTGATGACCTGACTTTGATTCCCAGATCCTACATAGTAACGAGAACTGATTCCCTCAAGTTGTCCTTTGACTTTTGCATGCTTTCAATGGCACAGGGCCACAAGATAGATAAGTAAATGTTCCAAAAAACTAAAACAAAACAAAAAAAACCCAAACCAACCAAGAGTCCCAGTCCTTTAACAGTCTCCCCCCAAACAAACTCAGCAACAGCAAAACAAAATCAAAGCAAAACTTTGATTATCTGACAAGCTTCTGTTGAGATTCTTGTTAAGAATAGAAACCATGCCTTTTGATTTCTAGATTGAATATCAGACTTTATATTGGGCTTTGCTGTCTGACGTGTGTGTCAGCTGATAAGGAAGCATGCACTAGGGTCTCATACTGCCATCTCCTTTATGTTTTAGTTCAGTTCCTCTTAATGGGATGTCTCCCTTTTCCTCCTTTTTTTTTTTTTTTAAATAAAAATGAGTTATTTATTATTTTTTGTGCATTGGTGTTTTGCCTGCCTGCATGTCTGTATGGGGGTGTCAGATCCCTGGAACTGGAGTTACAGATAGTTGTGAGCTGCCTCTGGGTGCTGAGAATTGAACCCTGATCATCTAGAAGCCTGCGTTCTTTACTGCTGAGCCATCTTTCCAACCCTCTTCCCTTTTCCCTCCCCTCCCCTCCCCAAAAGGACTTATGTATATCCACACTGGTCTTCACTGTGTAGCAGAGAATGACCTTGAGTTTCTGATCTTCCTACTTTGAGGGTACTGCTAGGGTAACTGTTACACATGGCCACACCCTGTTTATTCCAGGGCTGTTTGCAAGCTATGGAAGCAGCTTCCTGATTGAGATCCCTAGCCCCTCCCACTCTAGCACTCCCAGTTTTTTGTTTTTTTTTTTTTTTAAAGACACAGTTTCCCTCTCTTCCCCCTCAGGGTTTCTCTGTGTAGCCATGGCTGTCCTGGAACTTGTCCAGGCTGGACTCAAACTGGGATTAAAGATTTGTCCTGCCACTGCTCAGCTGGACAGGCTCTTATATAGCCCAAGCTAGTCTTGAATTGACTATATAACTGAGGACTATCTTTTACCTTGAAAGTTAAATTTATTTATTTGTGTTACAGCTAATGATCCTTGAATCCCCTT
The DNA here is from genome assembly GCA_021653895.1 of Mastomys natalensis. Classification (NCBI taxonomy): domain Eukaryota; kingdom Metazoa; phylum Chordata; class Mammalia; order Rodentia; family Muridae; genus Mastomys; species Mastomys natalensis. The sequence goes on from JAJTUV010000412.1 coordinate 306,929, forward strand.
GATCCTTCTGTCTCATCTACACTAGGTCTGCTTGTTACTGAAACTTCTTAATCAGCCCTCCTAAGGAAAGTATCCCCCCATCCCCTTTGTGGCCACATAGAACTTAACACAAATAAACTTTATCAGTTATGTAATACTTGGTGTGATGTGTTGCCCCTGTCTTTTCCCCAATGAATGACCTTACTGGTATTATTGGCCCAGCCCTAAGTATTATAGGACAGGAACAGAATTGGTTAAGGAAGTAGTTGTGCAATTGTTTAAAGCAGTAGTTTCCCCATGACCCCTTTGGGAGTTGATTTCATAGGAGTTGTCTAAAACCATCAGAAAACACAGATTTTTACATTGTAATTCATAACAGTAGCAAAATTGCAGTTATGAAGTATCAACAAAAATAATTTTATGGTTGGGGTTCACCACAACCTGAGGAGTTGTATTACAGGTCAGGATTAAGAAGGGTGAGAACCACTGGTTTAAATCATATTATATATATATATATATATATATATATAATATATGAGAATATGAATAATTTACATCTGGGAGATTGACTGACTATTTATTTATTTATTTATTTATTTATTTTTTTGGTTTTTCGAGACAGGGTTTCTCTGTGTAGCTCGGGCTGTCCTGGAACTCACTCTGTAGACCAGGCTGGCCTCGAACTCAGAAATCCGCCTGCCTCTGCCTCCCAAGTGCTGGGATTCAAGGCGTGCGCCACCACCGCCCAGCCGAGATTGACTGACTAGACATTGTACTATGTGCTCTTAGGCTGCTTCCCCATTTGTCTTCATACACATTAGACTTTGTAGTATGTTTAGCTGAGGATTAGGGCTTTCACAGTTGGTATAGTCTAGGAGAAAGGTACCGAAGGGGGAAGGTTATTATTTTATTTTATTTTTTTGAGGGAAGTATACCAAAGCGGAGTTGCATGTTTTTGTTTTCCCTTGTAGCCTTAGATTTTCTTTCTTTTTGAAATGAGGTCTCAGTGTAGCTCAGGGTGGCCTGTGGCTCCTGATCCTCTAGTTCTGGAATGTTGGGATTATAGGTGTATTCTGCCATGTACAGCCTTAACTCAGTCTCTGTTTATGTGTTGTGTATTTATCGCTCCATATTTGTATATACAAAATTATACAATCTGTTGTTATTATCTGTATGTGCTTGTTTTGTCTGCATGTATGTAAGTGCAGTTCCTGACATTCCTGGAGCCCATGAAGGTCAGAAGAAGGTGTCATGTCATATTTTTGGGATCTAAAGTTATGGACAGCTACAAGCCACCACATGGAAGTTGGGAACTGAACTTGGGTTCTCTGTAAGAGCAGCAAGTGCTCTTAACTGTAGAGCCGTCATTCCAGCCCCAGGCACATAGTCTTATATTTTCTAAATTTTAATTTTATTTTTTGTCAGGCATGTAGCTCTGAGGTCTCACCTGTCTGCCATGCTCTAGGCATTGATTCCTGATTCCTCCACAAATTATGGTGGGAGAATATTTAATATTTTAATGTTTTATGTTTGTTCTATTCATCCATCCATCATCTATCTATCTGAGACAGGGTTTCTCTATGTAGTCCTCCCTGGCTATCCTGGAATTCGGTCTGAAGGCAAGGCTGGCCTGGAATTTAAGAATCACCTACCTCCGCCTCCCAAGTGCTGGAATTAAAAGGTGTGTGCCACCATCACCCAGTGGCAGAAGTTTTTGTTTTTAATTTTTATTATTTAAGATCTTGATCTCAAACTTGTGATTGTCTTGCCACAGCTTTCTGAATTTTTGCATTACAGATGTATACTAAGACAAGGTAGAAGTTTGTTTTTTGAGAAGAAAATTATGTTTGGGAGTCTTGGTTTTGGTAAGTGGGCTAGGTTTGTTTGGTTTAATCAGGAGGGAACAGTTGACTGTAGTTTGAACCATTTAGACAAAATTCTAGATTTGAGAAACTTACAGTTCTGTAGCTGATTCTGTGAGTAAAGAATCAAGTGGATTTTTAGTATAAATACCTATCTATGAGATTGTTCAGAAGCTGAATATCTTGTGGACAATTAATTAAGGCCATGTGGTGACTCTACTCTGCTAAGCCCCAGACTGTGGTGCTCCAGAATAGAGATCTGTTGAGGCTACAGGTGCTGTTTCAAAGACATTGCCTTCATTGGCTGCCTGAGGCCAAATGTTAAAGCTTCTAGTCTTGTCCTGGCATGATTGTGGTAAATTATTATCTTGAGAATCTGTAGGCACTCTTTTTCCATTTGTAAAGCAATCATATACATCTGGTTATTAGTAGAAAAAGTTGATTTTTTTATTTAAGAAAACAAAAACATTAACATTTTGACCCTTTAGATCTTTTTTTAAACTTCAAGGATAAGATTGTACAAAATATTTTCCCTCATTGCTAACTTAAATTTGGAAAATGATCTTGGGTTGAATATAGCTTAGTGGTAACTTGTCTGGTCTCTTCATGGTCATGAGTTCTATCCTCTGTACTCTGCAGTTCCTTCCAAAAAGGTGATGTTAGGAAAGGGTGAAACTAAAATTTAATTTGTAAATGTTTAATAACTGTGATAGCAGATTTTCATCTAAAGTACACAAACATCTAGTTTTTTTTCCCCCTCCTAAAACAGGAAGAGAAATTCTGAAGATGTTGATTGCTTATTCTTAGCAAGTTATTAATATTGGGGGCTGGAGGAATGTCCCAATAGTTAAGAGCATTGGCTGCTCTCACAGAGGACTCACTTCCTTTCTCAGCACCCACAAGGCATCCTTAACTCCAGTGTCACTAGGAGATTGCCTCCGAGGGGCCAGACACACAAGTGCTACACACACATATACACAAAAGTTAAAAATAAATTGATATTTAAAAAGTTATGCTGGGTGCACACCTTTAATTACAGCGATTGGGAGGCAGAGCCAGGTGGATTTCTGAGTTAGAAGTCAGCCTAGTCTACAGAGTGAGTTCCAGGACAGGCACAGCTACCCAGAGAAAACACTGGCTTAAAAAAAAAAAAGTTGTAGTTTTCCATTGCCTTTGTGAGCAGCCTAGGTCCTAGCACATGCTACACAAGTGCTCTACCACTGAGTTGCACCCCCAGTCCTCTTCACCATGTTTCTAAATGTGGTTTGTACATCCTGTAGAACAGGAAATAAGACCTAAAAAACACCAAAGCAACATTTTTGAAAGAGTTAACTTAAAAAATTATCACTGGAGGTGAAAACACTAGCTGTTCTTGCAGAGGGCCCATGTTTGATTCCAGCACGTACACCGTGGCTTACATACAGCTTAACTCTAGTTCGTGGGGCCTGATGCCCTCTCTGGACTCTCCACAGTGATTGTGAGCCGTCCTCTAGTAGAAAAGCGTGTTTCTAAATGTGCTCAATCATCTCTCTAGCCCCCCTGTTCAAGATTTTGGGACATTAAAAAAAATTTTTTTTTAAGTCTTCCATCTCCTGAGTGTGGAGTTACAGGCCTGCACCACTAGACTTTACTCAGCAGTTTCTCTCTCTCTCTCTCTCTCTCTCTCTCTCTCTCTCTCTCTCTCTCTCTCTCTCTCTCTCGTGTGTGTGTGTGTGTGTGTGTGTGTGTGTGTGTGTGTGTACCACAGCACATGTGTGAACTTCAGAGGACCTTGTGGGTCCTAGGGATTGATACTTAAGGTTTGATGGCATGCACCTTTATCCATTTGAGTCACCTCAGCCCTCCGAGTGAGACTTAGGTAATTGGTCTGTGCCTCCCTTTCAGCTTAATTAGTTTAGACAGAAGTAACATTAATGAGATTACATGTAGAGAGCCTTTATATACACAGCAGTTATTCTTGCTTCTGGTAAACTTGCATTATCCATCCCCTCTTCTCAGTAATGGGGATTGAATCAAGAGTTCTGTTTACTTCTGAGCTACATCTTCAGCTGTGGTGGCTACTTCCTCCCTTTGTTTTTTTGAGCCCTAACTGTCCTGAGACTGTGTAGACTAGGTTGGCCTCAAGCTCATATTGCCTATCTCCTTTCCAGACTGCTGGGACTAAAGGCATGAGCCATCACACTTAGCTTTAAAAAGACATTTTTTTGGGATGGGGGAGTGGTATTGAGTGTCGTTGAACTCAGGGCATGCTGGGTAAGCACTTTACTCCACCACCCCAGTCCTCTATTTTTGCCCCTTTCCTCTTTATTGTGTTTTGAGGCGTTGTCTCTATGCCAGATTGGCTTCCAACTGCAGTTGTAGACGACCCTGAACTCTTGGCTCCTCCATCTATCCCCACTTTTGTAGTGCTGGTTTTATAGGATTCACCACCATGCCTCATTTGTGCAGTACTGGGAATTGAACCCAGGGTCCTTGCATGCTAGGAAAGCACTTGACCAGCTGGTGAATTAGGCTACATCCCCACTTACACTTTTTTCTTCTCTCTCTCTCTCTCTTGACAGTTTCTTCTACATAGCCCTGACTGTCCTGGAACTCACTGTGTAGGCCAGCCTACTCTCAAACTCACAGAGATTCACCTTCCTTAAGGAAGAAAAGGTTTACTTTGTCTTATGGTTCCAGAAAGTTCGTCCATAATGGCAGCTAAGGCATGGCCTAATGGCAGCTAAGGCATGGCCTAATGGCAGCTAAGGCATGGCCTAATGGCAGGAGCAGGGAGCAGAGAGAGTATCCACACACAATAAGCAGAAAGGAAAAAAATAGAAAGTGGGATGAGTGAGATTATAGATTCTGAAAGTCAGTCTTTAGTGACATACTTCCTCCAGCAAGGTTAGACCAGAAGGTTCCATAATCTCCCCAAACAGTGTGACCAACTGAGAACTGAGTGTTTACATTCATGTGCCTGTGAAAGACATTTCTCATTTAAACACCACAAGGTCCATTGGTTTATTAGTTTGATAGTAAAACGTCTCTTTAGAATATATTCATTTCTGCCAGATGGTTTACAGCCCTCCATCCTAAGAGCCAGCACTCATGTCTGCAGCACTCATCTTTGTCCCCTGTCACTTTATTACTATATATGTGCATTTGTGTGAGGTGTGTAGATTGTGAGGTCAGAGTTAGGAGTCAGTTCTCTCCTCCTGCTGTATGTTCTGGGGAATCAACTAAGGTCACAGTTCATCAGTCTTCTGCGGCAAACCCTTTCTGTGTGAGCCATCCACTGACACTTGATTTTGGGTCTAGCTGGATACTCCGTATTATTCCTCTACAACTGATTTAACCTTAATTTCTTATTCAACCTAAGCTAAGGGATCTAGATGCTATTTGTTTTGTGCCTACTGTAAGCTACACTTCACTCTGCTTGGCATAAAGGCTTGGGTAGCTCTGGTCTCCTGTGGTTTACATTCTGGAGGGAGAAGTGAGCAGTTAACTTCAGAAGAGGACACAGTGTTCAGGAAAGTGACAGATGGAGGTCAGAGAAGCCTCAAAGTGGTCAGACAGGGCCTCACATGTGTTTCAGCAGAAATGTTAATATTAGGAGCTCTTATTTATGTCCAAGACAGTTGGTAGGGAGTTAGAGACTTTTGGTATTTGCTCTCACAGTTTTAATAAGTCAGTACAAAATGTAAGTCAAGACAGAATAGAGGGAGTTACAGACTTTCAGTAGTTGCAGGAGCTTGAGGCCCTGTAAAGGAAGAGTAGAGACCCTGTGTGTTCAGACATGGGTGAATTCACCTCGGGTTTAGTTTTATTTTCTGCCTCCTGTATTTTCATTCTATTTGTGTCAATACACAGGTAATTAATATTTACTTGAAAGAGATGGGTCTTTGAAGGTCTGCCTTTACAAAAACTTCTATAAGTCTGAGAAAATGGTAATACTGCTGGGTAGAACATAATGTTTCTTATGTAAGAAACATTTCATACATTTAATCTAGAGTGAATTTAATAGTGCGTATTCTTGAGTAACCTCAAGTTAGTAGGATGCAGTTCTTTTTTTTTGTTTTTTGTTTTTCGAGACAGGGTTTCTCTGTGTAGCCCTGGCTGTCCTGGAACTCCCTTTGTAGACCAGGCAGGATGCAGTTCTTAATCTGTGAACTTTTTCCTGGTGAACTTTTTCCTGTTGTCGTCCTCGTGCAGGCTAAAGCGGGACTCTAGCTTTGGAGTCTCTGGTTTGGTGGTGGCTCTCATAGCAGCTGTGTTTGTCAGTGCCCTGATGAGTCCTTAGCATAACTGCGGTGAGAAATAAAGGTGAACAGAGGCACAGTGAGAGAGGTGATGGGCAGTGCTGAAGCATAGTCTGTGTGTGTGCTCCATGCTCTCTGCTGTGTCTACATTGCCTAGGGGATTGGGCCTTGCTAAGTAAGAGAGGTTTTTGGAGACACTTCTCACTATGTAGCCTCAGTTGGCCTGGAACTCGGTATGTAGACCAGGCCGTCCTCAAACTCATGTATCCACCATTCTCTGCCTCTCAAGTGCTGGCTGGAATCAAAGGCATGTGTTGCTGCCATTTGCAACCAAGTAAGGGCTTTGAAACAAGCTGTGGCTCACTGGGACTGTTGAAAGCTCAGTGACTGCTGGGCCCAGCATGACTCAGCTCCTCGGCAGCTAGGCAGTTATCTTTTTAATCCTGTGTGTGTGTGTGTGTGTGTGTGTGTGTGTGTGTGTGTGTCTGTATGTATGTGTGTATTTGAGTCTCCACTGTATAGCTCTCGCTGTCTTAGAACTCACTTTGTAGACCAGTCTTGCCTAGAACTCACAGAGATCTGCCTGCTTCTTTCTCTGTAGTGCTGGGATTAAAGGCGTGGGCCATTATGCCCGGCCAGCAGTATGTATTTTATTATAAAAATTAAACATATATTTTACCTTATGAAGGCTTTTCCTGCATGTATGAATGTGTGTACCTGGTGTCCAAGGAGGTCAGAAAGGGGTACTGGATCCCATGATACTGGAGTTAGGGGTGGTAGCGAGCCTCTTGTGGGTGCTGAAAACTGAACTCGGGGTCCTCTGCAAGAGGAGCAAATGTTAATATTCAGCCAATTTAAACATTTTAAAATGTAAGGCTTTTGTTTTTTTCTTTTTTCTTTTTTTTCCTGAAATAGTCCAAGCAATACTTTCAGAGGGTACTCACTACTCTAAATACAGCAGCTTGTCACTGCTGCAGGTGCCAGATGCTCTTGAAGGACTGTGGGATGCACTCAGTTCTTTATTCATTTTTATATAAAGCTTTTTCAGAGCTGTTTCTCTTTTTCAACAATGTCACATCTTACTTTTCTTCTCAGAGGGTTTGTTTCTTGCTGTTTATTTCCCTGTCACAGTTCCTAATCCAGCACTGTTGTCTTACTCACTAGACTGAATTCTAGACTGAATTGGATTGAGAAACTTGTGAATCCTTTTAGGGGACCAGGGGATCGTTGCCCTTGGTTCCCAGAGCTCTGATACAGTGGGAATGGAGAGAGACAGGAAGGGCCCTGGAGCAGACCGTCTGGTTGGCTCTGCCTTTTTTTTTTCTTTTCTTTTTGGTGTCTTACCCAAACTAGGCTGGTTCAAGAATGCTTTTGAGGCATATGTTTTCAGTGAGTGAAATTAACAACAAAAACAAAAAACTTAAAAAAAAAAAAAAAAAAGTGGGGCTATCAAAGCTGTTTGGCTTTGAAATGTTTGCAGCTGGAGCTGAGATGAGTCCTCCCTGTGCTGTTAAGATTAAAGGCGACAGCCTGCCTCCGTCCTGAGACTCTGAGACCAGTGTCTCTAAGACCTAAACATTATGGAGCGTTAAATATTGGATGTAGGGAATTGTATATTTAACATTCTGATACTGAGCTTTACTTTTGAAAATGGAACCGCTTACTTATTGGGGAAAACCAGAAGGTGGGTTGTGGGTGTGAAATGGGAGTGGTGAGATTTGTAGCCCGCGTAATAATTTATAGGTGATATGTTTCCTTTGTGTAGAGCCTGGTGGATGGGTGTTACCTCCAGCTCACATTTGTGCTAAAAGTGACTTATCCAAACTGAGTATAATGGTTTATGCCGGCAATCCCAGGGTGCCAGGAGTTTGGGGCCAGCCTTATAGCAAGACAACAACAACTCCCTAAATGCTCTACCTCCCAAAAACCCAATAAATAAAACACACATGCAGGGATGTTGTAGTGAGCAGTTGGAGAGCTAGAACTGGAACTCATATTCTTTATCAACAGGATATTCTTTAGACTTCCTGTGTAGATACTTGTCATTGGTGGCTAGTTCCATGACCTGTGGCATGTACTTCTGTGAATGCAGCTGTCACTTAATAGGATGTGGAGGTGATAGAAAATCAAACAGAGCATGAACTAGATGGCTCAATGGGTAGGGAGCTTTACGGCCAACCTTGATGACCTGAGTTCAATCCTTGATCCCACAGAGTGGAAAGGAGAGAACTGCCTGCCTCAGATTTGTCCTCTGACAGCAAGATGTGCACTTTGTCACTGGATCCCCCTCCCCCAATGATTAACAAAAAAGAAATACATAAAGTCATTGATGAGAATCAGATTACACATTCACAATTTGACTCAAGCCTAGCATGTGACTCAGAGTAGTAGTCTCTCACTATGAATAGTTGATACTGGTGTTAGTTCCTTCTTCCTCTTCCTTTCTATTACTTCTAGGGGTTTATGTTTAATATTGAGCTATATATCCTTAGCCTTTTATTTTGAATTAGTTGTCTTAACCTACTAAAATGCCCAGAGAGACCTTGAACTTCTGAGCCATAGGCATGCACTAACATGACTATCCTGATACTAATTCCTGTTTCTGAGTAGCTTTTATTCTTGTTTGTTTGTTTATTGGTTTTTTTTTCTCCCCAAGACAGGGCTTCTCTGTGTAGCCTTTGCTGTCCTGGAACTCACTCTGTAGACCAGGCTGTCCTGGAACTCATTCCGTAGACCAGGCTAGTCTGGAACTCAGAAATTGGCTTGCCTCTGCCCCCCAAGTGCTGGGATTAAAGTTGATCAATAAAATTTGTACAAAAAGCATCCAGGGCTGGTTAATCTAGGGAACTAACTTTTTAGTCCTTTAAAAACAACCTTCAGTTTTAGTATAAGTTGTTCTTATTTAATATAAGATGTTCTTAAGCTTTGAGATGTTTTTCTATCTGACCTCATTGATTGTGTGCAGTAGGTAAAGCTCTTGTTAATGTTCTAGTGAGGTTACCTTTTTCTGAGCCTGCCACTTCAGGACTGGTTTTCAGGGGACTTGCTAGTGATAAGACTGTTGCCCTGGGAACAAGGGGACCCACAGGAACTTACTATACATACAGTTATCAAAGATTGCATGGCCATTTAGTGTTCAAACAGCTGATAGGTCTAGAGAGCTTATGTATGGCTTCATTCTTAAAAGCTTTGGAATATTCAAGATTTCATTCTGTTGAGTGCCAGGCTTATTAGCATATACCTATAATTCCAGTGCTTGGACGATTCTAGACCACCTTGGGCTACCGAGTGAGACTTTTTTAGACTTATTTATTTTATTTTATGGGAGTGTCTTGCCTGCATTTATGTATGTGCACCACATGTGTACCTGGTGCCTAAAGAAGTCAGACAAGGATGTCTGATCTCCTGACACTTGGTTGTGAACCACCATGTGTATACAGACATCTGAACCTAGGTCCTCTGCAAAAGCAACAAATACTCTTAATCTCTGAGCCATCTTTCTGGCTCCTTTAACTTATTTTTAGTTAGTTTTGTTTTGTTTTGTGTTGTGTTGTTGTATGAGACAGGGTTTCTCTGTGTAGCTTTGACAATCCTGGAACTGGATCTGTAGACTAGGCTGGCCTCAGCCTTCCTAGTGCTGGGATTAAAGGTGTGTGCACCCCTGACAAGTAGTTTATTTTTGAGACACGATCTTACTGTATTTCAGACTGGCCTCAGTTTCCATGTGTAGCCAGTCAATGGCAGCCTTAAATTTCTGATTTTCCCAAGTGCTTGAATTGCAGAAGTATGTATGTCAGCATGCCTGATTTTATGCCATGCTGGAGACCGAATCTTCATGCTTGCTAGGCTAAGAGCTATCACCTGAGCTACAACCCCATCCTTGATTTGTTTTGTTTTTCCCAATAGTTTCACGTTGAAGTTCAGGCTGGTCTTGAACTCACCACACATTCCAGGACTTAGACTTGCCCCAGGTCTTCCTTAGACTTGCCTCAGTTCTTCTTACTGTTTTCCCCAAATGCTGGATTACAGCTGCCATTCACCATACTTGGCTGAGACATTTTCTGTTAAAAAAAAAAAAAACGAAAGCCAAACAGCGTCTTCTATTGAGCTATATGCTTCTTTGATGTTAGGGTTATGGTAATAAGCACAAAGAATTGTTTATGAGAGGGTCTAATGTGGTTGCCACAGAGAGAAATTGCAGTTGTTGTAAGTGATATCACCAGGGTGGGGAGGTCAGAAGTCAGAAGAATGTAGAGTGAAGAGCCATTTCACACCGGTTGTGGCCATCAGCGGATGCCTTTGTACCCTGTTTTTTTTTTTGAGTAAGACATTGAGGTTGTTTTTTGGGGACATTCCTTTGGTGTGATCTTCCTTCTGGGATTTCGGGGTAACCCAGGTGGGCTGGGGGAGAATATACAAGTGTGGCACAGAAATGTTGTGTGATTAGGAAAGTAGGATTTCCTTTCTTTGGACTAGGATGTCTTTTTTTTTTTTTTTTTTTTTTTTTGAGGAATTGTAAAGTCATCTCCTACAGTATGGTTTTAGTTATCTTCTGGTTTTCATCTATCATTCCTCTTTATTGTTGCATTTAGGTGTGTGCTGGAGTTACAACTTTTATGTGTATTCCTGTTTCTTAGACCTTGGTTGAATCTGGGTCTCAAAGACCACAGGGTGGTGATGGCCCTCTAATCCCAAGTTTTTGGGAGACAGGCAGGAAGATGGAGAGTTGGAGACCATCCCAGTATGCATAGCACATTCCAGGCCATTCTCTGTACAACCCCAAGCCCAACCCACAATGTCCCTCTGGTCTGCCTCTGAAGGATTTGCCTGTGCTGCTTGCTTCTCGTGTTCTCTGGCTGTTGTGTCTTGGCCTTTGTGGCCCTCCCTTTTTGAGACAGGTCTTCATGTACCTTAGTCTAGTTTGGAATTTGATAACTTGGTATGTAGTAGAGGTTGGCCTCCGAAGTGTGGGATTTCAAGGACGCTTGTAAGCCTGCCTGTTCTGCCTCCCTCCTTCCCTCTCCTGATTCCTCATTTTCCATTTTTGCCCCGTCTCTTGACTCTCTTCTCTATCCCTCACCCTTAGATTCTTCATGCTTTTCCAGGTGGACTGAACTTGAGATGATCGGGTTCTTCTGCCTCCCCAGTGCTAGGTTTATAGGTATATAAACCTATTATATTAACCAGGGCCACTATACCTGGTTTGGCCCTGTGGCTTATTACTACTGTTTATTCGCTTTTTAAAATTTTTTTTTAAAGCAAACAAACTTTGCTTAAAAAAAGGGAAGATTGTTTAGGAACTCACCTTGTAAACAGGAAGTACAAAATCAGTTTATTAATTTTTAATAATAAATAATGAGACAATGTTTTGTTTTTTTTTTGTTGATATAAAAAACTTTAATTTCAAAGCCTTATTAAACAAAAGATGACAGGCAACAGTACTAGGTTTAATTTTAATGTTCCTGAGTACGCGTTAATGTTTGCAGAACTCCACTGTCACTCACTTTCTGTCCTATCCAGACGTGGTCGTCACTAGCTCAGAGAATGGAAGAAACAAAACACAAGTGCTTTAAGGTCAGAGATTGATGACTTGCTTTTATTGCTACATAATTTCTTCATCACTGACATTGCAGCAAGGTCAGATCTCAAGTACAGAGTGTATGGTAGTGGCCTAAAAGTTCCTCATTCCCAAAGTACAGACCTGTCTGTCAGTGAGAATGGACCCTTAGACATCGTAGAAATAGCGGGCTGGTTTTCTCAGACAACCTAAAAGATCCCCTCTAGCTACTCTTTGTACCCTTTTTTTAAAAAGTGTTCAGTTGGGCTGGAGAGACGGCTCAGCAGTTAAGAGCACTGACTGCTCTTCCAGAGGTTCTGAGTTCAATGCCCAGCAACCACATGGTGGCTCACAACCATCTGTAATGGAATCCAATGCCCTCTTTTTGTGTGTTTGAAGACAGGGACAGTGTGTCACACATAAGTCTTTTTTTTTTTTTTTTTAAAAAGTGTTCAGTTTAATGGCATTAAGTACATTCACTTGTACACACACACACACACACACACACACACATATATATACATATATGAGCTAGTTATTAGTAGATTACTAATTTGCCAGTACATGATGATTTATTATCTTTTTAGAAAATGTTTTCCTTTTTTTTTTTTAATTTTAAAAAGCTACATTTAATGTTGCACTTTTGTTTGTATAGCGTTCATAGGACAACTTTGAGGAGTTAGCTTTCATCTTGTGCATCCTGACAGTTGACGTTAGGTTGTTCTGCGTCGCTGCAGTTGCTGAGCCATCTCTCCAGCTCTGAAAAGTGAGGTTTTGATGGCAGCCATATGTTTTTAAAGATAGACGAGATAGACAAGAGCACAGTGTACATGCAAGAGTCAAGTTGCCGTGCTGATATGTTTGCTAAACACACTTTTATGGTTTTTTTTTTTTTTTAGCATTTTGGTAATAAAAATATTGGAGAAATACTTTTTGGTGCTCTTATACTTCATCTTGGTTTCTTAGTTAAAAGTTCGTAAGACTATGATGAGGCCAAAGAAGATCCTGTTGCTTTGCTTCTTCTTCTTGTTTTCCTTTTTGTAGTACTGGGAATTGAACCAGGGGCCTTGCACATAGTAGGTGAGTGCTCCACCATTGAATTCTGACCCTAGCCGTCTGTTATTTGTTTGTATTCCCTCCTTCTTACAGCTTTTCCTCCCTTCTCTGTCTTTTTACTTTTTTTTTTTTTTTTTTTTTTTTGAGACAGGGTCTCACATTGTAGCCCTTGCTGTCCTGGGATTCTGATACGTAGCCCAGGCTGGCTGTGAACTCCCAGCGATCACCTACTTCTGCCTCCCATGTTCTGGGTAGTGGTATACATCGGCTCATACTGTTTTCTAAACACTTTGCAGATGTTCATGGGCTAGGCTTCTGCCTGCTACCCCCACTCTTCAAGCCTCATGTGTTTCAGTGAGTTACTACATCTTGTATTCTAGTCTGGACATGCCTATAAATGTTTGTCACATGCTTTGTAATACTGTAAGGTGAGTGCCAGAATAATGTGAAGCCAAGAGGATGACTTCTCCTCAGCTCCTGTAGTGACTCAGATTTAAGGAGCAAGGCGAGGCCTGGGATACTGCAGGGAATTCCAGGCTGCGGTAAAAGCATGTTAAGGCTGAGGTTGTGATAGAGTACTCGTGTAGCATATGTAAGATTCCAGATTTAGTCCCCAGTACCACAAAAAATAACTAAAAGCAAAAACTATAAATCCTCGAGAATTTACTCCTGGTTTTCATAGTTAGTATTTTTATTAGGTTTACTGAATTATAAAGTATCCAGAAGGAATTTTTTGCATGCATATGTATATGTATATATACACATACACATACATAAAAGCTGCTGACATAAGTTGTAGATGTGCAGTAATTGCTGTTTGAAAGCCTGTCTTGGAACCTGGTGGTGGTGGCGCATGCCTTTAATCCCAGCACTTGGGAGCCAGAGGCAGCAGATCTCTGAATTCGAGGCCAACCTGGTCTACAGAATGAGTTATAGGACAGCCAGGGCTACACAGAGAAACTCTATTTCGAAAAACCAAAACCAACCAACCAACCAACCAACCAACCAACCAAGATCACCCCCCAAAACCTGGTCTGGGATTGATTCTGTGTTATTATGGAGCTACCTCACTGTGAGTGAGTGTATGTACTGGGTTAACTTGTCTGTTGCTGGTGGGTTTGTCTTCAGTGTTTACTGCACCAGTACTGCTTTATTGTTTTAATCGTTATCACTGTTAGTTACATTTCTAGAGTTGCTGGGTAAAGGGTTATAAGTACTAAAAGCTGTGATTTTACCAGGTTACTTCAGAGGCTGTGCTGACTCATGCTCCCGGGCCAGCAGTGTACGAAGGCTGCTTCATGGTTTTACTTTAAACTTAACCTACCTTTCTGATCAACCTCCATGTTTCCCCCCTTGCATAAATGTACATCTGCACGCTACTCCGTGTGTGTGTGTGTGTGTGTGTGTGTGTGTGTGTGTGTGTGTAGGCCAGAAGGCATTGTACCCTTTGGAGCTTGAGTTATCAGTGTTGGCAGGAGTTTGGCCTGTTGCTGGGTTTCGATGCTAATGCAGTAGTAGTGTGTTAAGTGTTCTATTTTTAATTTTTTTTTTTTTAACAATGTGCGTTTGAGTATTTGACACGTGCAGATATCCTCTGAAGCTAGAGGATGTCAGAACCTCTGGAACTAGGGTTATAAGTGTTTCTGATTTCCCTGAGGTGGATGCTGGGAAACAAACCTAGGACATCTGCTGAGACATCTTGCCAGACCCAGGATTTTTTTTTTAAAGAGTGTTTAAGCTGAGTATAGTGGCTCAAACCTTTAATCTGATCACTTCAGAGGCAGAGACAAGCAGATCTCTGAATTTGAGGACAGCCAGGGCTACATAGAGAAACCATATCTTAAAGAAAGAAAAGAATATTCTTTGACAATTTCATGCATTTATATGATAATCCTGATTATATCCAGATTAAAAGACTCTTTCTATGCATCTCCTCTGTATTCTGCTTTTCTTGAATTCATCGTGGGTCTGATGGTTAAAATACATAACTAGCTAGCTGGTAACTGAAAGTGAAAAGTTTTGCAAGGTTGGGTATTGGGTATTATTTGGATTTCATAGAAATTCTTCTGTCTCTGCCTAAAAAATACTGATGAGTTTCTAGTTAAACAGGTTCATATTTATCATGAAGTTTGTTTGCCACTGTGCAGAATAGTACTTGAAAAAGAAGAAGGGAACAGAAAAGCATTGCGGAAGTGTGGATAGGATCCCACCCAAGTTCAGTCAGCTTTACTGCCAGTGAATGCGTTTCGACTCGAGGTCATATGTGTGTCTGGATGGAAGGGAAAAGTGGTTTGTGGATAGTCTTCTGAGTATCAAGAAGTCCAAATGGACTGGAGAGACAAAAGCAGCTTTGTGTTTTGGTGGTGCTGGCTCTGGCCTGGGCTTTGGCTGGTGGCTGACGGAATGGGCAGTGGTAGGTAGAGCCTCTTAGGAACCAAACAACAGTAGGTCCTAGCCCTTTAGTTTCTCTAAAGGCTTTGTGTCTGTGCTTTTGTAAGTACTGGGCTGGGGAGCCACGCCTAGCTGAGTCAGCACAGTGTTGCAACTTGCCTGCCCCAACTAGTTGGAGGCAGGTGTGCTGGTTGGATTTGCCTGTCCTGATGTGGCAGGTTTTGGTTTGTATTTCTTTTTTCCTGTTGGCATGTGAATTACATTGTTACATAGCAATCATTTCTCTGTTCTATAAATAAATAGTCTAGAACCAGAGGATAATAAGAAATATTAACATTCTTGTAGTAAGAGCTGTGATTCTGTCTGTAAGGGAGAGTGACCATCCTGCTTGTAGATTATTAAGGCTATGGCATAGACTATTTCCGTTTGATTTTTGTTGTAGTTTTTTTAATTGACAAGAAAAGAATATGAATACATGAATATGAGTGTGCACGTGCTACAGCGTGTGTATGGAGGTCAGAGGACGACGTGGGAGATACTGTGATATTGACATTGTTACAGGGTCCTTGCTGAGCCGTCCTGCCAGCCTCTGTCCCTTGCTTGTGTGATTAGGGAAGTACCTACTTGGATTTCGTTTTCTGTTTTCCTTTCCTTTGCTCTTGAGACAGGATTTTATATAACTGGCTATCCTGGGACTCACTGTGTAGACCAGGCTGGCCTCAGACTCACTGATTCACCCATCTACTTGCCTTTGATTCTTCAGTGATTGGATTAATTAAAGCCCATGGTGGGGATACTATGCCCAGCTTTCAAAAAAACAAAACCCAAAATAACTCATAGTCTTGTGTAGCCCTGGCTGTCCTTAGTCTTTATTTCGTGGAAACTGGCTTTTGGGCACTTGATCCTTTTACCTCCACTTCCCAAATATTGGGATGATGGGTGTGTGCTATCACACCTGGCTTTGAGATTTTTTTTTCTTAGATAGAAGTGTTTATTGCTCATAAGTAATTTTCATATTCCTGATGTGAATAATGACTTACTTTAGAATTGGAGGTAAAATCAGTTTCATGTGGGTGGTGAATGAAAAATTAGCATTAATGTCATAGATACTGTCTATTTGGTTCTTTGTCAGAATTCCTTGCCCGACTTCAACATTTCATTGTATTAGAGAGCAATTTATGTAAAGCTGGGTGCTTTTTTATTTTCTTTCTGGTTGCTATAGAAACAGTTGAGGTGTTAGTGACTGCTAATGCAGTGCTAGGTTACGGACCTTTAAACTGGAGGTTTCCCACTTTACTGGAGCATCAGGTTTTGAGGGAGCATAAGGGCACGGCATCATCCTCTTTTCTCACCTGGTGGTCGCAAGAGCATCAGAACCTGTTTAATTAGAAAGACGTGGCGTAGCCGGGCGGTGGTGGCGCACGCCTTTAATCCCAGCACTTGGGAGGCAGAGGCAGGCGGATTTCTGAGTTCGAGGCCAGCCTGGTCTACAGAGTGAGTTCCAGGACAGCCCGGGCTACACAGAGAAACCCTGTCTCGAAAAACCAAAAAAAAAAAAAAAAAAAAAAAAAGAAAGACGTGGCGTTCTCTTCTTATCTAGGTGGTGATTGTCAGCTTTGTCCTCCAGTTGAATTCTCATAGGTTTTTTTTAACTTGGCAGTTAGTTTGTATCTCTAGCTCTAGTGTCCATTCAAGAATTTTGTAGTTTTTTTTCTCTTCTGTAAGATAATCTTGTGAGAGTCTGTTGAAAAATGACTTCATGAATAACATGTTAAAAAATTAGTCCTCAGTTGTGAAATTTCCCACTAAGCCATTTGTCCCTCTGTACTACCCAGGGTTGGAAAGAAGAGGCAGGGACAGCCTTGTACAAACACTGTCCAGTGTCTGTTCAAGATAGAAGAGAGAAAATGAGCAAGAATTGAGTTCATCTGCACGAATTCTTGTTTCAAGACTGACTTTAACACTGATGTTTAGAGATCCCTATTGTGCTCATTCAAAGGTTTATTTATTTATTTTTCAAATTTATTTTTTTTCTGTTCATTGGTGTTTTGTCTGCATTTATGTCCGTGTCAGAAAGCCCTGGAACTGGAGTTACCGACAGTTGTGAGCTGCCCTGTGGGTGCTGGGAATTGAACCCAGGTCCTATGGAAGAGCAGTTAGTGCTCTTAACCACTGAGCTGTCTTTGCAATGCTCTGAGTGACTTGTTTTTGAGACAAGGTTTTTCTGTGTAGCCCTGGCTGTCCTGGAACTTACACTTGTAGACTATGCTAGCTTCAAACTCAGAGATCCACCTGCCTCTGCCTCCCGAGTGCTAGGCCTAAAGGAGTGCACCACTACTGCTGTGCTTTTAATTTACTTTATTATTTTTACTGTGTATAGTGTATGTGTAAGTGTGTATGCGTATGTGCACATGTGGAGGTCAGAAGACAAATTTGGGGACTCAGTTCTCCTACCTTGTGTTTGGACTCTGGTGGTCAGACACCTTTAACCTGCTCAGCCATCTTGCTGTACTTTAAATTTTAAGAATTTTTTTTGAATTTCAGTTTATGAATTTTGGGCCATTATGTATTTTTTGGGGAGTTAAAGCTGGTAGCATATTTTAACTTGTAAATCAGAACTGTTTTAAACTTACTAAAATTATTAAAAAAAAAAAAAACCACCCTTGGACTATGGTAACTGTTTGATGCCATGAGGTAGTTTATAATGAAGTTGTACTCACCTTCCTTGGTAGGATGTGCACCAGCAGTAGGTTGTGAAAGCACACACTGTGTTCTCATGTTCTGCCTTGGGACCAATGCCTGGAAGGTTGCTGCCCCTTTGGCCGTCTATGATAATGTAGTTTGTGTATGGAAGGTGGCAGCAAGAAAGAATGCCAAGACTTCTTTGGATATGTTGCGTGGGGGTATGTTTGTTTTTAGCTGCTGTGTGATGAATTACAAGTGCAGTTGTTTGAAAGAGCACGCAGTTGTGTGGGTTGAGAGTCTGAGTGCACCTCATTCTTTCAGGCCCTTGGCCCAGGTCTGGCCAGGTCACACCACAGAGGCTTACATGGGCAGTGGCTACACTGAAGCTCCCTCAGGTTGCTGGCAAAATGGATCTCTTGGTTGTAGGACTGAAGTTCCTGTTTTCTTACTGGCTGTCCCTGTGGGCAACTTTCTGACTCTTTTTTAGGCTTTCTGTACTTTTTGCCACCAGTGTGCTTTTGCAACACAGCAGTTTATTTACAAGCCTGCAGCAAAATCTTTTACTGTTTGCTAAGCCATTGCAGCTGTTCTGTATAACCCAGTCATGGGAGAACCATTAACATTGCCTGTGCCTTGTTCTGATGGTCCAGCTTCTGTCCTGCAGGGCCGTTGGTGAGAGAAGCATTATATGGTGGATTGCTGGGGTTGTCCAGCGGCTGTTTGACTCCTGGGGTCCTACTGGCAGAAAACATTTTTCTCTGAATTCTCCGGTGTTGACTTGAGTGTGTTTTTTTTTTTTTCCCCTTCTGTTGCTTGTACTCTGGGGCCCACAAGTATGGATGGGGGAGGGGGAGGGAGGGAAGAAGAGAGAGGGAAGGGAAGGAGGAAAAGAGGGGGGAGGACACAGACAGAGACACAGACCTAACAGATGGCCACACGGTGCGTGGAAGATTACTCCAGCTGCACCCTGTTGCTGCTCTTGTGATGTTCACCTTTCTGTTTTACATTCTGAATTGTGCTGTTTGCCTCCTGTGTTTGAGCTGGAGAAATGGGAGAAGTCACCTGTGAAACCATGGTGATTCAGGAAGCCTAGCCCTGAGTCCCCATCTCCTAGAAAGCAGATTGGCTTTCTCTGCAAGCACATACAGATAGATAGATCGTCAGTTTGCTCTGGTTTCTTGGGCCTTCCTGCCCTCTGTACTTGGATTCCATCATTTATCCAGTTATATATCTCCCCCCTTCCCTCTCTCCCTCCCCCTCTCTCTCTCCTTTCTTGACAATATCTCCTTATGTATCTCAAGCTAGTCTAGACTCACTGTGTAGACCTGGCTGACCAGGCTCAGCACTTCCATATCTTTGCACTGCCTGACTTCCCCTACTCCATTCTTCTTAACTGTCCTTTGTCCCGGTCCAAATATCACCAAGCTGCTTTTTCTTAAATGTAAGATCTCATTTGATCATTCCCTTTCTTACTGAAGACGGTGGCTTGCCTAGGTCTTTTTTCTTCTCTCACCTTTTCTTTGGCCAGAGCCTGCTGTCCTTCAGGTCTCAACTGTCCAGAGAACCTTCCTGAATTCATGTTTAGCTTTGTCTGCTTGTGACTTCTGGCCCCATTGGATAGATAATCATTCTTGCCTCACAGTACCCTTTGTCCTCTGGTAATTGCTGTTTTGTGTCTTTTATTTAATGTCTTTCTTTGATATTCCTTTTGAGATGTTGTCTACAAGTGTATCCAGGTTGGCATTAGGTCGTGGCGATCCTACTTCTGCCTTCACGTGCTGGAAGTAGAAACATGTACTCCTACTCTTGGTTCTGCATGTTACTGAGTATCCTCAAACAGCAGACAACAAGGCTCATCACATGCTTTTTGTGAATATTGATAAATATGTCACCCTCTTGGTAAATATTCAAAGATGTATACAACACAGCCATTAATTGGACCTGGAATGTTTGCTTACTGCATCGATTGCTTCAAGTTTCAGGAGCTTTCTGTTGTCCCTGGCTTTATTGTGCTTTTGCCAGACTTTGACTGTGTTTAATGTAAGTCATTCTGTGTCCGGGGAATAGGAAACACTGCTGATTATACCGACCTGTCTACCCAGGTACATTTGCCCAGAAAGTGACTACAGCTTACAAAATGATGATGAAATGAGTATGTGGTGCGTTTCTTGTCACTGCATTCCTAGGCTGTGGTGAGCTGCATCATTGGCTGCTGTGCACATAGGGTAGGGTCTGGTAACTAGAGATATAAGTATTTGAAATAACATGGCTACATGTGTTCTTCTCTCTTTTTTTCCTCTGTGTAGCCCTGGCTGTCCTGGAACTTGCTCTATGGACCAAGCTAGGCTCAACTCGTCTTCTTCCAAGTGCTGGGATTAAAGGCATGTGTCATCCTCTTTTTAAAAAAACTTTCTGTGTATGTATATGTGAGTGCCAACATATATGTATGTATATGCAGCATTTGCATGCCTGGTGTCCACATAGGTTAGAAGAGGTGGTCAGATCCCCGGGGCTGGAGTTCCTGGTGCAGGCAGTTGTGAGCTGCTGATGAGGCGCTGGGAACTGAACTCTGGTCTCTGCAAGGGCAGGCGTGTGGGCGAAGAGGCAGCTCAGCAGTTAGAAGCACCAGCTCGCTCTCAAGACTGAGGTTTCAGTCTCAGTGTCCACACAGCAGCTCATAGTCACCTACAACTCCAGTTCTAGCTGGTCTTTCTGAGGGCACCAGACACATGTGCGCAAACATACAGGCAGACACAATAACCACGCACATGAGATAGAAAAACTATGAGCGGCAGGTGCTTCTAAACACTGTGTTCTCCCTTCTCCCTGTGTTACATGTGACTGAGATACTCACCCTGAATTGGATAGTGAATCAGGCCTCACCTTCAACCTTTGCTTTTTGTGGTCTGAAGCTTTTTCTCAGGGCAAAATCACCTCCTGTTAGGCTACTCCAGGAAGCAGTAATTCTTACTTGCTGCCTGTGAAGCTCAGCTCATCTTCTTCAGATTTGAATTTCTTAGGAGTGTGAGATCATTTCATGATGTAAAGCCTCAAGTTAGCCTGCTTTTAAATTTTGCATGCAGCTGTTCAAAGGAAGTTGTTAAAATTTCCAGATAGTGACTCTAGTTGGAGATTGAATAGTGCTTTTTTTGTTGTTGTTGTTGAGACTATAGAAAGGAAGGGAGGGTATTAGTTTCTGTGCTTTCATGAGATTCTTGGAGGTGAATAGTTTGCATTTCTCTTTTGTGAGTCTTCTTAGGTTAGTATGTTTTTACAGTTCCATTTTGTTTGGACATGTGGCATCTGAGATGGGGTATGTCATTCTGTCCTTAGAATAACATGTATTTACCTTATTGTACACAAATTTCCTTTCCTGATTGTGTTTTGTGGGGGGCCAAATGCCTTTAGCCCCCTTTCTACAAGACAGGATCTATAGATAGGATTTTAATCTTACTTACAAACTGTGACCATTAATTTGTAAGCATGGAGGTTACCTTTGCTACATATTTGCTACAGTTTTTCTTTTGAGATAGGTTTTTTTGTTTTGTTTTGTTTTTCGAGACAGGGTTTCTCTGTGTAGCCCTGGCTGTCCTGGAACTCACTCTGTAGACCAGGCTGGCCTCGAAGTCAGAAATCCGCCTGCCTCTACCTCCCAAGTGCTGGGATTAAAGGTGTGTGCCACCACCGCCCGGCTTGAGATAGGTTTTTAATGTCTCAAATGTTGGCCTCACATTTGCTATGAGTTGAGGACGACTTTGTCTCTACTTCCTCCAGTATATGCTACCATACCCAGATGATGGTGATGGGCTTTGGATTGGATCCGGCTTCTGTGCATGCTAAGTAAATACTCACGTTACTCATGCTAGGTAAACAACTCAGCTGCCCTTTATATCTACTTTTAAAATGTTCTCATGTGTGTGCGTGCGTGTGTTAATGAACTGATTACTATCAAAGTGGTAATGTTTTTGTATTTCGTTCTATTTTGTTAACAACTTTGATGTCTGGTTACTGCTATTTTTTTCCTCTCATCAGGTTTTTCTTTTGGTCCCAGTATTATTGAAGCTATACTTATTAACAGTGTACAGTTTGGAAAGTTTTGTCTATTTGTAATTCATAGTAAAGAGTGAATACTAGCAGGGTATGGTGGCTTTAATCCTGGCACTTGGGAGGCAGGCTTAGGGCAGAGCTGATTTCCATGAGTTTAAGACCAGTCTTGTCTCCAGTGAGTTCTGGAACACTCGGCTACACAGAGAGACCTGCATCTCAAAAACCAAACAAGAATGAATACTGTCCCTACTCCCAATTTTCCTTTGATCCCTTCGTAATCATCCCTTTCTATCTTGTGTTTTTTGTTGTCACAGACTACCTGACTGAAACACCTTGAGACAATAAAGATTTTGGCTGTCAGTTTCCGTCTGTCATGGTAGGGGAGGTTTGGCAGAACAGAGTAGCTCATTTTATGGTGGCCTGGGGGTAGAGCATGCGAGAGGGAAGAGGGCAGGGGGAAAACAGTGTCTGTATGATGATTGTCCACTCTAGTGGGTTGACTTTCCACCTTTTCCCTTCTGTTCTACTCAATGCCCCAGCCCTTGAGTTGGTGCTGACAATATTCAGGGTGAGGGTTTCTCCTCTAATGATCTTGTTCTGAAAACACCCTCATAGACACACCCAGAAGTGTATACTAACCTAGTGCTGTTTAGTTCAGTCAGGTTGACAAGGAAAATGAACTAAGATATACACTTTATCCTCCCCGCTCTACTTCCTGTCCCCTTAGAGCTACAGATAAACAAAAAATGTGTCTCTCATAGCAATCATAATTAGTGATGCCTTGTTAGGAAAAATCATTTTAATATCATTGAGCAGCTTCTAGCTGATCAGTAATAAAAAAATGAACATGGACTGGAGAGACAGCTCAGTGGTTAGGAGTACTAGCTGTTCTTTCAGATGACCTGGGTTAAGTTCACAGCATCTGTAACTCAGGGGATCTGACCAACTCTTTTGGCCTCCACATATATGTAACGATACCAATACACATGGAAATAAATTGGGACCTGTGAGATGGCTCAGCAGTTAAGAGCACTTGCTGTTCTAGACAACCCAAGTTTCTTTCTCAGCACCCACCTCAGTTGGCTCAGAGCCACCGAACTCCAGCTCGGGGGATTTCTCTGGCCTCTTTGACACTTGTACTCATGTGTATATACTCATGTGCAGACACACACACCCATACATAATTTAAACAATAAAAACAAATCTTTGAAAATGATTTATTGACCTTATGAATGTTTTCACTGCCTGTATGTATGTGCAGTTCTGTGCTTAGTGCCAGGAAGGCAAGAGGAGGATTCTCTGGGACTAGAGTTACAGATAGATGGTTGTGAGCCACCTTTAGGTGCTTTGAATGAAGCCAGGGTCCTCTGGAAGAGCAGCTAGTGCTCTTAACTGCTGAGACATGTGTCCAGTTCATAAAAATATATCTTTAAAATTTAAAAAAAAATAAGATTTGATTTTTAAAACATTTTTTAATTATAAAATTAAAAGAAGGTACCATGAAACTAATGGGCAGTTGGCATTTGTGCTTGATAAGTTAGCATCAAGCCAGGCAGTGGTGGCCCACACCTTTAATCCCAGCACTTGGGATTCAAAGGCAGGTGGATCTCTGAGTTGAGGACAGCCAGGACTACACAGAGAAACCCTGTCTTGCAAAACAAAAAAAAACCCAAAACCAACCAACCAACTAACCAACCAACCAACCAACCAACCAACCAGCTAACCAGCTGTGTAAAGTTTGATGGACATAGCAATTCTGTGAGTTCTTAATAATCTTATCAGATGTTTTGGTTCTAATTTTACTCTCTATTTCTTCCTTGAAATGTAGATGTTGCCAGAAATCCCATTATACGAATAAGGCATGGTTACAAAGCAGGAGGGTATTTGTTCCTGGGAAATATAGGACCTTAAAAGTCGAATAGATTTGACCAAAGTGTTTCCTTTAAGTGGAATATCAAATTGCAGTTCTTTGCATTGCATTTACAGATTGGTAGGTAACATGCTGACTGAGATGGAGTAGCAAATATACTAAAGTATTACCTTCTGGAAGTCTTGAAACCTGCTTTGGAACTCTTGCATCATATTGGAAATGAAGGCTTCAGGGTCAGTGATAATGGCTCGGCAAGTTACACACTTCCTACCAAACCAGGTGGCCAGAAGATCTTTGGAGCCTATGTGCTGAACGAGAACCTCCTTCTACAAGTTTCCCTGACTGTCTCACTGTCTCTGTCTCTCACACACAATTACACAATAAAAATAAATGTAAAAAAGAAAAAAAAAGCTATAGATTTTTCACTGTTAATAGTCTTCATAATTTGTAAAAATTGTTTGCCAATTTCAATTTTATTTAGAATACTGTTAGGAGTAGACATGTTGTTATTCATAAATTCATAAAAAGTAATTCATGAATTCAAGGTAACCTGTTACCTTGAAGGGGCATTTTTAACTCACCTAAATGAGAGTGAAATCCACTAAATACACCAAATTTGTTTAAGCTGCTAGTTTGTCATGTTCTGGCACAATTTTTTTTTTTTTTAATAGCAAAAGGATTTTATAATGTCTTTCAGAATTTGAACATTGGTCTCAATTTAACCTTACTCCTGAAAAGCAAATGATACCACCGTAATTTTAAGGAGTTTGTGGAATTGGTGATGATTAATCTCTTGGGTTTGATGAAATTTAGCTTTTCATGATGATTTGCAAGATGCTATCCATTTTATGTAAGTGTATATGAGAGTTTACATTATGTATGGGCTCCACTTATTGAGACAGGGTCTCTTAATAAACTTGAGCTAAGTCTGCTAGGTCGCCTGCTTGCCCAACCAGGTTCTCCTTGTCTCTGCCTCTTGAATGGCCACCACAGCTGCCTGGTTTCTCTGGGCTCTGGTATCTCGACTGTATCCCTCACGTCTGTACAGCAAGAGCCCTTTCCAGTGAGCCGACTCCCTAGTCCCATTGAATGCTTGTGTGTGTGTGTGTAGTAATCTGTAATGTATGTGTATGTCTGTAGTGTAGCATGTGTGCGTGCAAACTGGTCTTTCCTTTGGGATATTCTTGCTTGTTTCCAGATTGCGTGGTTTTGGAAATACTATGTATTGCATTGTTCTTCATAAATTGATTTTTAAGGTTTTTTTTTTTTTTTTTTTTTTGTCTATTTTTGAAATAAGAGTGTTTTTGGCTGCATGCATATCTGCATGCCTCATGAGTGACTGGTGCCAGGGGAAGCCAAAAGACGCTTCACATCTTCTGGACCTGGAATTATGGATGCAGTGATCTACTATGTGGATTCTGGCTATCTATTAAACATGGATCCAGAAGTATTCTTAACTACAGAGCCACCTCAGCAGTCCGTAGAGGTAGAATCTTAAGTTGCCTCTGCTTCCCAGGCGTTGGGATTACAGAGGTGTAACACCATGCAAAATTTGAAAACCCATGTGGACCTGTTGAGGTGATGCATGCCTTTAATCCCAGCACTTTGGAGGTACAGGCCTGTGGATCTCTGCAGCAAGCATTTGCTATTTTTTTGTTCCTTCTTTCTTCCACTCTTTTTTGAACCTTTTAGGCAGTTAAAATGAAAACATTCCTATAAAATTTATATTTTTGAAAAAAGAAACCAAAATTCTCATTATCGATCTCAGTGAGCTGTGGATCAGCTACATGGGGAATCCCAGGCTAGCGGGAGCAGTATTATGATACTCTGCCTCCTAAAAGTAAGGAAGACTCACTCAATAATGATGTTTCCAGGCTTGCTGGTAATGTAGCACGTTTCCTAGTTGGAAGTTGAATAGCACACTATTCCTCTGAGCCCAAAGAACAGCAGGGCATTTGGAAA
Organism: Mastomys natalensis; assembly: GCA_021653895.1. Lineage (NCBI taxonomy): Eukaryota > Metazoa > Chordata > Mammalia > Rodentia > Muridae > Mastomys > Mastomys natalensis. Next base: position 332,579 of record JAJTUV010000412.1, read on the forward strand.
TCGGGAGCTTCAGGGCTTCCTTCTGATGTCATTTTACTGGCTCAAGCCAGCTCAGCTCTTATTAAGGGTGTGAAGTGCACTCTTGTACTTCACATGGAGGAGTAGCAGTCCTATTACAGGATAGGAGGACAGGAGTTTGTACCGTGGGCATGGTCTTGTTCATACAGCCACACATAACTAAGTGCTCCATCATTAACCCCTATATATCTTAGTTTCTTGAACTGTATATAGTATAAAAGCCTTGGATGAGTATCCATCTGTTGGCCTTATAGATATCCAGTGAAGTTTAGGCCCTAGTATTGAGATTTTTGCCATTTTTTGAGACTGGGACTTAATGAGTACCCAAGGCTGGCTGGGAATACTGATCAAAGGCATGTGTCACCAAGCAGGGCCTAAGGTCACTTCAGTTTTAAATTAGCTACATTAGTCTTAAAACATTCAAATACTGAACTTGCTGGTCCAAATACCGCTCACCTATCATACATAGTCCTGGTTCAGTTCTCTAGCATAAAACTAGGTGTGGTGGTGGTGCACATTGCAATCCCAGCATTCATCATATGGATCAGAAATTGTCCTTGGCTTCACACAAGACTATGTCAAATACAAACAAATGAACAAACAGAAAGCCCAGATATAAAGCAAACGTCCCGTAGAGTATGGATGGACTTTATTATTTTTTTTTTTTTTGCCTGCCTGCCTCCCTTCCCTTTACTTCTCCCTCCTTCCCTCCCTTCTTCTCCCTCCCTCCCTCCCTCCCCTCCCTCCCTCCTCCTCCTCCCTCTCTCTCTCTTTCTTTCCTTTTCTTTCTTTTTTTCTTTGACATGTCCTTTTCCTATTCTTCCTATTCCTTTCTTTCCTTTTTTCCTTTCATTTTTTATTCTTATTTTTTTTTTTAGATAGGGTTTCTTCTCTATGTAGCCCTGGCTGTCTTGGAACTCTGCAGATCAGGCTGGCCTTGAACATAGAAATCCACTTCTCTCTGCCTCCTGAGTGTTGGGGAATAAAGCATTGGGGACACCCAGCTTGTCCTTGTTATTTCTTTATGTTTAGTAGGCTTTTAAGTCATCATATTTTATTTGTGTGGGTAGGTGAGGGGTGGGACTCCAGTGAGCATACAGAGGACAGCATGGGAGAGTAATGTCTTTCCACCATCTTAGACCCAGGAAACCAAGTCATATCTTTAGTTTTGGGCCAGTGCTTTTGCCTTAAACTATCTTTTTAAAAATTCAAGGTCCCACTCAATAGCTCAAGCTGGCCTTAAACTCAGGGTAACTGTCCAGTTAAGTGCTGGGATTACAGACAGTAGCACCATTCCCAGAACCATTGTTTTTTTCAAGGTCTTGAACCCAGAACCTTGTGGTATGGGATGGTGTGGCCCAGAGCTCCGTGTCTCCTAAACACTGCCATTAAGCTACAGTTTTAGCTCTTAAACACTTTTTAAAAAACTACATTTTTCCCCCAAATAATGTTATTTTTTTCCTATCAAGGAAAGCAGGGCTGTTCTTTGGAGAGGCCTGAGAACCTGAACCTACTTCTGTCCACCATCATCTCTAAAATGGCAGAAGGTAGCTTGCAGTTCATTTTCTAAAAGCCTGGAACAACTTCTTAGTTGACTTTGACTTTTTATTTTTAATTTTTAAAGGCAAGGACTCATTTTGTAGCACTCTATCTGTGGTCTGGAACTTATGTGCCACCCAGGCTGGCCTGGAATTTATGGTCTTGTTGCCTCAGCCTCCTAGTCGCTGAGATTAGAAAGAAGTGCCACAGCTTGGCTCCTGCTGCATCTTCCTTTATCCCTCCTTCCTGTATACACTTATGCCAGCGTGCTGTGTACTTACTCTCCTGGCCTCCTTTGTGATTGCCATATTGGTATTTGAACAGTGAGTAGTGACTATTGAAAAGTCTTTTTTTTCCTAGAAGATCTCATGTGTTGGGTCTGAGTACTATGCTAACAGGACACTGAGAAGACGGATTTTTTTTTCTTTCAGTGGTATAGTATTAGCAAAGCAGGTTTTGTGTACAGGTTAGGCCAGAAGTCCCTGCAGTTGGAAGCAGGCCCAGGACTTGTGCGAACAGGAGGTATCTCTGACTAGTCACAGATCCAATGTCTTGTCATTAACAAGTGTTTGTTGATTTATGTTCTATATCATGTGGCATTTTATACCAGTTTGGTTTTATCATCAAATCAATCATCAAATAAGATTTCAGACTCTTGTCATTTTGGTGAAATGGAATGACCTGAATTGGCTGAAGGTTTGTCCCTGAAACTTTTTGGTAGCTCTGTGACAATTGTGATGTTGCTTCTTTCCTATTTTTGGAACAAGGTCTCACTATCTAAGAATGCCTATGTAACCAAGGCTAGCCTTAAAATGTGTGATTTTCCTGCCTGCCTCATTTATTGATAAACTTTTCAAGGATTTTCTCTCTGAAGTCTTACCACTTTTTGTTAGCTTACCCTTCCCTTTAATATGGCTTCCTACCCACTCTCAAGTATTTTACAGTAAAGAGCCAGAGTGAGCAGTTCCGGCCTTGCTTGCAGCCCGTCAGCTCTGCTCTTGTGGCAGCACAGGTGTGCTAAGTGAGCCTGATACCTGTCAGTCAAGTTTTGTTAACTCTGAAATTACAGTTTTGGAGCTGGGAATATGGCTTAGTAGTTAAGACTGTGGTTACCTATAATGTATGAAACACTGTTTGATTTGTAACATCATATAAACTGGGTGTGGTGGTGTGTACACACCTAGTCCTTGGAATGTAGAGGATCGATTCCAGGGCTTGGTTGTATAGTGAGTTTGAGGCAGGCGTGGACTACAGCAGACACTCAGTGTAATTTTTACCTGTCAGAAGGCATGTTTTTATTAGCTAATTTTTAAAAATCTATGTGGTACTTTGCTCACATGGACATATGTGTACCACATGCATGCCTGGTGCCCTTAGAAGCCAGAGAGGGTGTGGAGTTGGAGTTAAAGGCAGTTGAGTTGCCATGTAGCTGCAGAGAGTTGAATTCAGACCCTCTGGAAGAGCATCTTGCTAGCCTCACAAAAAAATTTTGTTGTAGTTAACATACAGATGCAAACTCTTCCTAGTTAGTAGATATTTATTTATTTATTTATTTTTAATATTTGGCCTTAGGGACCCAAATAAGATTTCAGACTCTTGTCATATTGGTGAAATGGAATGACCTGAATTGGCTGAAGGTTTGTCCCTGAAACTTTTTGTCAGCTCTGTGACAATTGTGATGTTGCTTCTTTCCTATTTTTGGAACAAGGTCTCACTCTCCTAGAATGCCTATGTAACCAAGGCTAGCCTTAAAATGTGTGATTTTCCTGCCTGCCTCGTCAGCCTCTTCCACCACTGTGTGCCACAGCTGGTGCTCTTCTTTCTAAGGTTTAATTTGGGATATATATTTCACATTGTGTTAGCTATCCATTTCATATTCACATCTTGTCATTTAGGGGCCTGACTTTGGTCAGGTACTGGTTCCTACTGTCATCTTCTTTTCAAGTAGAGGTACAGACAGATTGTTTCTTTTTTTTAAATTGTTACTTTTGAGACATGCTTGGTAAGAGAGATAGTGTTCCCCCCTCTCCCTTTGGCTTGTAAACAGCATTGCCCCTGACTAGGAGTTGATCTGTAGAGAAGGAAGTTGTTTTTCCTTACACGAAAGCTGTGGGAGCATGAAACATAGTAACTTTCCTGATGTTTATTAAAGTCAGCCCCAAGTCACTTCCAAATAAAATCGTTGGCATTAGAATTAGTAAGTATGTTGAGATGAAGTATTTATGATAATTGAGCCAGGGCTGGCTAGTTAAGGAATTTGTAAAATATTGCTTTGAGACACAAGTGTAATTACCTATGTGCCGAGGCAGGCCTGCTGCTCTGTACACATGAGCGAGGAGTGTCCTAGTGAAAGTGGCTATAGGATAAAGCTAATGGGGACATTTGGAACTGGGATTGCAGGTATGTTTTATCATACTGTTTTATTGTTTTATTTGAAACTTGCATATGAAGGTTGTCCAGGCTGGCCTTGAACTTGGTCCTTCTCACTGAGCCTCTTAAGTATATGGGATCACAGGTAGTGAGAAGTGTAAGGAGACACACACACACCACACACACACACACACACCGACCTGTTTCTCTCTGTAGCTTTGGCTGTCCCGGAACTCCACTCCTTCTGTTGACCAGGCTGCCCCCTGGAACTTAGATCTGCCTGCCGTTGCCCGAGTGTTGTGATTAGAAGTGTGGGTCACCATCACCTGGCAAAGGGACTGGACTCTGCAGGGGCCAGGGATCAAACCTGGGCTTCATTATGCTAGGCGAGAATTCAAGTCCTGAATGACCCATGCCATTTTTTTAAAATTTTATTTATTTTTCGAGACAGGGTTTCTCTGTGTAGTCCTGGATGTCCTGGAACTCACTCTGTAGACCAGGCTGGCCTCAAACTCAGAAATCCGCCTGCCTCTGCCTCTCAAGTGCTGGGATTAAAGGCCTGCACCACCACTGGCTTTTGTTTTTTGTTTTTTTCCTGTGAGTAAGCACAGGCGGGATTCGAACTCGGGAGAGACGGCTGCCTCGGACTCCAGAGAGCGGTGACTGCAGTGGTGCGCCGCCGCTGGCTGGCTAGTTACTCTTAAAAAAGGATTGTCTGTCAGTCTTTGGGAAATACATCATGAGCCACGAGAGTTTCTGTAATCACTTACTTGGTTTAATGGTTTCCTCAAAGTGTAGTTTATGCTTCTTGAATTTGTATTAGCAGTTTTAGTCGAAGATGGTGTGTACATTTCACAAGTTAATTTATTCTAACCCTGACTTGAAGAAGTTAGGTAACCTATAACCATCTGGTATAGATAGTAGTTACTGCAGCTTGGGGTAAGACACCAGTGAATCGGAGCTGTCTCCATTTTTAGTCTTCTGCATTCCCTTTTGCATATCCAGGCCTCAGTTTTCATTTTCCTTCTGGCTGAAGACTTCCTTAAAGTTTCTCTCTCTCTCTCTCTCTCTCTCCTCTCTCTCTCTCTCTCTCTCTCTCTCTCTTTCTTTCTTTCTTTTTTGTTTTTTTGAGACAGGGTTTCTCTGTGTAGCCCTGGCTGTCCTGGAACTCACTCTGTAGACCAGGCTGGCCTCGAACTCAGAAATCCGCCTGCCGCTGCCTCCCAAGTGCTGGGATTAAAGGCGTGCGCCACCACTGCCCAGCTTAAAGTTTCCTTAAAATACTGTTTTTATTACACTTATTTATTTTCATGCATGTCTCTTTAGTGTGAATGCTTATGGATAAATTTTTGTGATGGCCTTTGTGTGTAGAGATCAGAGGACAACTTGATCCTCTTATGGGTCATTAGACTTGGCAGCAACCTTTACCTGGTTAGCCATCTTGCAGGCCCCCTCCCCTTTTTTTTTTTAGTATGCCAAGTACATTCCAGTGATAAATGCCTTCAGCTTTTGTTTCAGAACATGTTTATTTTTCTTTGCTTTAAAAAAAAAGTGTGTTTGTGTGTGTGTGTGTTGTGGGTATGTGATGTGGTTACAGGTCTTCCTCCATCGCTCTCTACCTTATTTTTTGAGACAAGGCCTGTAATTGAATCTGGGGCTCACCACTGAGCCAAACTAGGATCTGGCCAGCAAGTTTCTGGGATTCTTTGGGTTTTGCTCCTTCAGCCACACCTGGCTTTTTAATGAGTGAGTTGAATTCAGAAATTCATGCTGTATGGAAAATACTTGTTACTGATGGAGCCATTTCTCTAGTTCTGCTTTTTTATTTTAAATGAAGATTTGCTGCTTCTTATTAGTGTTTGTATATGTACTTGAATTTGTGAAGGTCAGAGCAGTTGTTTTTCTACCCCTACCATTTCTGGGCTCTGGACTCCAGGCCCACCCCAGCCACTTTCACCAGAACTGTCCTTCTGTTCTCGTTCCTTTGAAGATTTCGTTATACTTTATTTTTATATATGTGTGTGTGTGTGCGCAGATTTGCATGCTGCCATGGGACACGTGCGTGGAGATCAGAGGACAGCTGTCAGCTCTTAGGTTGGTTCTTTATTTACCATATTAAGACAAGTCTCATTACTTCTATGGATGGGCTGAGTGAGCAGCCAAACTCCTGCTGATCTCCACGTGCCACCACCCATCTCAGAGTAGGTCTGATGGGTCACAGAAGGGAGCCAGCACACCAGAAGTTAGTCTCACCTACAAAGCCAGCTTGCTGGCCTCCTTCCTTTTTGAATGAAAGCTTTAATTGAAAGAGTCACATCATGACAAATAAATTCAGCTTTTCTGATTTAGTCAGTTCTGTGGTCTATCTCCTGTGGCTCCCCCTGCACCTCAGTGTTACAGGAAATGATCCTGTAGGATAGATGATTGTCACTCCTCTTTACTCCGCACTTTGCTTTCCTTCTGATGAATAGTCCTAGGACCCTGCTAGGCAAGTGCTCCTCTATTTTGAGTTCATCTTTTGTGTTTTCTCAGATTTTCATTTTAAGACAAGGTCTCATCAGTAAGTTGTCTAGACTGGCCTTGAACTCACTCTGTAGTTCCAACAGGCCTTGAATTTGCAATTCTCCTGGCTCAGCCTCCCAAGTAGTTGGATTATAGGTTTGTGCATTGGGTCCAGCTGCCATTCCCTATTGAAAAAATTTTTCTGATTTTTTTTTTTTTTTTTAAAAGACTGTATTTATATGGGACTGGAGATATGACTTAGTAGTAAAGAGCACTTGTTTTTTTTTTTTTTTTTTTTTTTGTGAAGACTTGAGTTGAGTATCCAGTACCTACATGGTAGCTGACAGACAATCCTCTGGAACTCCAATGCCAGAGGATCTGACACCCTTTTACCCTCTGTGGGTACTTACTCTTTTTGTTTCTGTTTTTGTTTCTATTATTGAGATTGGGTCTCGAATATCCCAAGCTGACCTCAAATTTATGTTGCTAAGGAAGACTTTGAACTTGTGATCCTTCTGCCTCCATCTCTCAAGCCATGGGAGTAGAGCTCTATTTCACTTTCTGTTTTCTGGGATTCTGGGGGTTGAACCTAGGGCTTCCAGTGTGCTAGGCAAACATTCTCCCAATTGAGATACACTCTAGGCCTCTTTTCCTAATGTTTTGATACAGAGTCTCACCATGTAGCTCTGGCTGTCCTAGAACTCCTGATGTAGTTCAGTCAGGCATATAATCTTCCTCCCTCTGCCTCTCAAGTGCTGGAATCCCAGATGGTGTACCTGTAAAAGCCATAGTAATTTTTCTTCACTTGATTTTCACCAGTAGATTGAGAACAGATGTTAACTTTTCTTTCTGGGTCCAAAATTTATGTCTTCTTCTGCAAAATCTGATGTGCCAGGTGTTCTTAACTTCATGTTTATCATGCTTTGTACATTTAATTTTAAGAAGGTGTAGCCCGGCATGGTGGCTCATGCCTTTAATCCCAGTACACTGGAGGCAGAAACAGGTGGATCTCTCTGAGTGAGGCCAGCCTGGTCTACAGAACAAATTCCAGGACAGCCAGAGCTACATAGTAGAAAAACCCTGTTTTGAAAAAAACAATAATTAAATAAAGAAATAGAAGGAAAAGTTTTATTTGTGTGTCCCCCATCCCATCTTAAAACTCCTTTTGGCATGCTCAGTCTGTAGCTTGAAAATACAGAACTTTGTTTGTTGTATTTGTCTTTGGTATCTTAGGTCTAGTTGTTTTTATTTTATTTATTTTTTATGAGTTTATTACTCAGTTTACATCCTGCTTACTGCCCTCCTCCCCTGCCTCCCCATCCTCCCACCCATCCCCCACTCCCTTTAGTTGTGATTTTTTTTAAAGAGTATTTACTTATTTTTTTGTGTATGAATGTTTTGCCTGCATGAATGAATGTAAGTACCCCATGTGTACATAAAGTCAGAAGAGGGAGAAGGAGTTACAGATGGTTGTTAGCAGACATGTGAGTCCTGGAAAGCAAACCTGGATCCTCTTCAGTCAAGAGCAACAAGTATTCTTAACTGTTGAGCTACTTTTCCAGTCCTGAGTGCTTTCTTCTTAAACCATTGTGTTTTGTACAGTCTGTTTTGTTTCAGAGTAGTAAAAGATAACAGGCTCCTGTGTCAAAATTATAATCAAGTTAGCATTATTTTATTTTACTTTAAGACAGCTTGGCAACAAGCTGGAAAACTATGTGTAGATCAAAGCTGGCCTTGAACTCAATTCTGTTGCTCTCTGATACTGGGATTAAAGATATGTACCACCACGCCAGGGAAACTTAGCCATCTATGTGTTTGTGATAAATTTATTAGTGTGTCATTCACACACACACATTGAGGGTAGAGGACAATTTTTGTGGCATTCTCTCCTTCCACCTTTATGTGGGTTCTGGTTATTGAACCCCAGGCTCGCATTGCTAGTATCTTAGCTAGCTGAGCCACCCTGTTGGCCCCACAGTGGTAATTTTAATTGAAATTATGTGGTGATAAAGAATTTGGTGCCTTACATTTTAGAGCCACTGCTTTAACTTCTGCTGAGGTGCTAGCACTTTCATCTCCTTGGAAGTGTGAGTTCAGTGGAGACAAAGGCTTAGGAGCTGCATTTGTGGTGCATGCCTTAATCCCATTACTTGGGAAGCAGAGAAGATGACGGATCTCTGTGAGTACAAGACCAGCCTTTTATCTACATAATGAGTTCCAGACCATAGTGAGAAAACATAGTGAGTTCTTTATAGTGAGAAAAACAACAACAAACAAGTCTTAGTGTATTGTGATGATGGTTTTGATCTCATAGCATAGGGAATACTATTCTAAAATATTATTTTTGAGTTTTATTTTTAAAGTTACTGTAGTGGATGAACTCTGAGGGCTGGTATATTTAGTGTGTAGATGATACTCTGTAATCTTGTTTCTATGAAGTAAGTTTGGATTTTGTCCGAGGAATGCTATTGAGATGGATATAGTGGCTCACAGTTGGAGTCCTAGCAGTTGAGAGGAAGAAGCAGGACTTCAGTATCATCATGGCCAGCCTGGGCTCCATTAGATCCTGCCATGAAAGAAATGAACACAAAGAACTGGCTTGAAGCCGGGCGGTGGTGGCGCACGCCTTTAATCCCAGCACTTGGGAGGCAGAGACAGGCGGATTTCTGAGTTCGAGGCCAGCCTGGTCTACAGAGTGAGTTCCAGGACAGCCAAGGCTACACAGAGAAACCCTGTCTCGAAAAACCAAAAAAAAAAAAAAAAGAAAAAAAAAAAAAAAAAAAAGAACTGACTTGAAGAGTTTTGTGATACTGGAATATCCCTGAACATAGCATTTAGCTTTCCAACTTATGCAGAAATAAAAGCACCAAGAAAAAAAAACTTTCAGTTAGAGAAGATATGCTTGTTAAAAAACCACCTACATCCCTGCATTATCTAAATGAAATGCTGAAGATAAACAAGAACTGAGAGTGTTTTGAGAAACTGTGGTGCCAGTACTAGAGCTAGGAGCCAGTGATTGTATTTAAAAAAAAAATAATCAGGTCACTTCAGAAAACTCTTCTTCTTATAAGTATTACTGTCTCCTTCCCTTGCCATTCATTGGCAAGGGTCCCCCTCTAAGGGCAGAGGAGTAGGTGACTGTATAAAAAACCATCTTCCAGGCTCCGGATGCCTCCTTGGGCACAGCTCATCTGAAGTGGAGCCTTGTTCACACAGCCCATCTGGCTCCTGTTTTGTGTGCTTATGTTAACCACAATTTCCTGATGTCTCTGTGGTTATTTTTAGTGACTTAAATAGATATACTTCAGATAATAGAACAGACGGTATGATCAGCCTTAGACAGTTGCTCTAGCTATCTGATGAATACTAGTGATTGAGAACATTACATCATACCACAGTTTTTTACATCCCCTCTGCTCCAGGCAACCACCAATCTATGTTCTTTTACAGTTTAAAACTTGACCATGTCATAATTTTCCATGACTAGAGTCATACAAGCTGTAGCCTCTTGTGTCTGACATTGTTTTTGTGGTATAATTGAAAACAATTCATGGTGGCTAGGGAGATGGCTAAGAGCACTTTATTCTTCTAGAAGACTCAAGTTTGGTTCCCAGCACAAACATGTAGGTCACATGTATATATCTCTGTATAAATCTGTATATAACTCCAGTCCCAGAGGATCTGAACTCCTGGCCTTTGAGGACACTTTTATTCATGAGCCATGCCCACATGCAGACACCATACGTACACCCAGTTTAAAATGAAAAGAAATATTAAAAAACAAACTGAAATGTGGTCAGTTTTATTTTTTTAACAGAATTCATTCCTTTGCTCTATGTATATTGATGTTTTGCCTGTATGATGCTAGAAGAGAACACAGTTCTGTCGAGCAAGAGTTACAGGCAGCTCTGAGCTGCCATGAGGTGTTGGGAATTGAACTTGGGTTCTCTGGAACAACAGTTTGTGCTCCTTAACGAAGGTAGCTCTCCAGCCTCCTGATGTGACCATTTTAAAGAGACAATTCTTTGACATTTGTACATTTATAGCATTGTACATTACCCTAAAAGGAAATGGCCATTTATCAGCCTTGTTTCTCTTTAAACTTTTATAACAGTAAACCCCTATTTGTTTGTAAATTTATTATATTTGTGTAAACAGAATCACATATGTGGGCTTTTGTATTTGTCTTTTCTTGGCTTAAGTTAGTGTTTTCAGGGTTTAACTTGTAGTAAGCATCATGTTTCTTATGACAATATACTGTATAGAGTTGTGTTTATGTTTTTTAAAGATTTATTTATATGAGTACACTGTAGCTGTCTTCAGACACATCAGAAGAGGGCATTGGATCCCATTACAGACGGTTGTGAGCCACCATGTGGTTGCTGGGAATTGAACTCAGGACTTCTGGAAGAACAGTCAGTGCTCTTAACCACTGAGCCATCTTTCCAGCTCCTGTTTGTTTATCTTGGTTGACATTTGGCTATTAGGAATAGAACTGCTGCTGTGGAAGTCAATGTACAAGTTCTCATTTAAACATCTTTTGGGTGTGTGCCTAGGAGTGAAATTGCTGGGTAGTATGGCAGTTCTTACATTTTGAGTAATTGTCAAATTGTCTTTCTACAGTGATCATACATCATATGGCCTTCCTACTAAGACAGGTCCAAAGATACAGTGACAATTATTTGAGGATGGTTCTATGCTCTCTTGACTCCTGGCAAGTTTTGATAAGACTAGGGGCTGTTTTCCATGGTTTGTACATGCTCTGCTACCTAAAATTGGCATCTTCTTCATTAGTTGATCCTGTTCATTGTAAGTGTTTATTAGATCCTCAGATTCTGAAGATGCTGATTCCAAATAGATTCTGCTGATTTTTTCATTGCCCCTTTGGAAGCATAGAGTTTTCATGACTTGATCTTTATCTGACACAAGATTTTGAGATTCAGTCCATGGTGTGGCATGTGCAAGGTATCTTGTGACTTTCTTTCTGAGAAGATGTATGCTGTAGACTTGGAGCTATTGCTTAAGTGTGGAAGACTGTGAAGGAGTGACTGCCCAAGGCCCTCAGGGGAGCTGTTTTCTACAGAGGCTGGATTGAGTAGTCCCGACTGATCATTAGTGAAGGAGGCTGGTAGAGGGTGTTGGACTTTCTGGAATTGGAGTTACAGATCGAGTCTGAGTGGACTAGAGGGGCAGCCAATGCTTTTAACCTCTGAGGCCTTTTCCTGCCCCTGCTGGTCTTTGTTACTGCTCAAGCAGAATTCAGCAGTTTGGACTGTAGGAATTGGGGGTGGGGGGTGTGCACATTCGTATTGCTTTAAATTATACAATCTTTTTGAGAATGAAAATCATAGGAAGGGATTCGAGTTCTTAGGATAGTACACATTTATCAGCAATCAGTGTTCAGATGAGTAGCTGAGCCTGGGATGGCCTGGAATTTGTGGTCTTGTGTCTACCTTTGGGATGGCAGGAGTATGTTAGCTACCATTCCCTTGGCTTTCAGTACTGGGATTTCTTTGTCCACGCTTGATGAGCACTGTACCAAATCATCTGTACCCCAGCCTATTATTATCATCATTATTTTGGTATTAATGTATTTTATGTATATGTGCATACATGTGTGTGCTCATGTAGCCCAGGCTGGCCTGGTATTTATATTGATCCTCCTGCCTCTTCCTCTGGGTGCAGGGTTACACACACTTGGCCTTGTATTCACTGAGTGAGACAAGGTCACCTCTATATTTTTCCCTTGCTCTGTATTAGTAGGGGATTCTCATTGTTGTGATGCCTGTGTGAAAGTATGTGTGCATTTATGTTAAAATGTAACTCTTATTTGAGTGGGAATAGAAACACCATACCTACTGTTTATCTGCTTTTCCCAGTCAGCTTGTCAGTCCATTTGCATGCAGAGACTTATCTTGTTTTCTAACACTCCGTCCTCGTATTTTACTGTATTTTGAGTAGCTGGATATTCAGTTGGGATCTGAGGATACACAAGTTTCCTGGATAGCATTAAAAACAAAGTTAATTTTTTTTTTTTTAACATTTTATTTGTGTGTGTGACTGTGTGCTTTGTGGACTTGCCATGGGTTATGGGGACTCTGAATCACGCTGTGAGGGTTAGGAGCAATAGCTTTTACCTGCTAAGCCATCTCACTGAATCTTTTTTCTTTTCTTGGTGCAGGGTGCTATTTGAGTTGATTCATTTCCTTCCTGAGCCCTGGGATTTCAGGCATAGGGCACGGTGTCTGGCTTCACAGAGATTGTAGTGTGCACTTGTACAAACTATGTCCATCCATGTTGCCTCGGTTGTATCAGCCCCCCTCACAGATTTACTTCCACTTAGCTCGGATCCTAGAGCTGGAGTCTTCTTGTTGAGGCCTAGCATACCTTAAGGAAGTGAATATCAGTTACAGCACAGAGACAGTGTTTATGACAAAGGCTGGAGTGCTTTCCGGAGACCACGGTAGCCTAACCTGGGATTCTTCCCTCTCTCACTTGAAGGATCCTAAAACTTGAAAGGCGATGTTTTAGACATTGCCAGATTAAGAGAGCAGTTTTGCAGTTCTGTCCATGAGAACGTACAGCAGAGATACGCCTATCTATAAAGAAGTTTTAGGTGAGAGACTAGAGTGGATCAGCCCAAGTCTTTGGAGCTTTGTTCCCTGCCCCATTCCTGTTGTTATAATTCTGGCCTGTGACTTTTATGCCTTTGGTACTTGAGACTACAAGCAGACTCGGGTTAGCAATACTGGGGAATGTGAATGAGTAAGCATCTGGTACTTTGGTTCCCACATCCAGTGCTTTCTGTCTAACTTTAACTTCTTTGATGCAGTTTGGCTCTTTTACCTTTGTATGGATTTAGGACAGTTGGTCATTATTGTAGAATTGAGGCATGCTTTGGAATTTTCTGGCACTACTTTGGGGACAGAATTTAATGACATTTTGGTGTAGTTTAAAGATTGTAATTTTTCTCTTCACATTGACTTGTTGTCTCTAAGATGCAAAAGAATTCAAAGATTGCTGTGATCACTTTGCATCAAGTCCTGAATGTCTCTGAAAACATTTGGGTAGATATTTACAATCTCATTCTGGGTACCTTTGTTCATTCTACCTGCTCTAGGAATAGAGCTCTTGTGAGAAGACAGAGTGCTACTTGGGATGGTTTGTGATCCTGTCAACAAAGTAAGGTGGTGGCAACTAGACAGATATGGTGGTACAAGGTTGTAATTTCAGCACTCAGGGAACTCAGGAGTTAGAGGCCATTCTTAGTTCTTGTGTTGAATTCTAGACCAGCCCTTGCTACCAGCTAAGTTAAGACCCTAAAGAGTGTGACTGTGAGTGTGTGTGAGTGATTGTGAGTGTGACTGAGTGTGTGAGTGTGTAGGGAGGGTCAGTGCTCTTAATAGCTATGCCATCTTTAGCCCTTAGGTGGCAGTATTTTAATGTTGTTTATCAGAAATTAGTGATGAAAACATTGAATAAAATATGATAACAGAAGGAAACTATTTATTTATTTTATATTATTTTATTTTTTTAAAAGACAGAGTTTCTTTGTATTGTTCTAGCTGTGTAGACCAGGCTGGCCTTGAATTCTCAGAGATCTGCCTGCCTCTGCCTTGTGAGTGCTGGGGTTAAAGTTATGCACCATCACTGCCTGGCAGAAGTTATTTAATTTAATTAAAAATGCTTCATAAATGCTGATACACTTACCTCATATTATATACAAAAGTTTAGGTTCAAAAAGGATAATTTAAGTGATTTCTGGGTAAGTTTCTTAGGTATTTGGATTTTAAATATAAGTGATTTGTGGCATATATAGATGGATGGTGTGGTTTCCAGAATTAGCAAGTTAGCTAGGTAGATTTGATAGGATGGGCAGTCTCTGTTTCAGATTTTCAAACTGGGTATAGAGGGTAAGAGGATGCAAAGGATAAAGTGAGAATTTTTTTTTACTGTTTAGAGGGGTTTCTGACACAGTTTGCAAACTCACAGATATTAACAATCTCAGGATGCTCCTCAGTGAAATGTTTCTCTAAGAAATGTCTCTAATTAGTCAAAAATAAATCCTGTGTTAGGGACCCTATAGACAGTACAGGACACTGGGAGGACCAGACCTTTGAACCAGGAGTCTGCCTTCTGAAGTGATCATTCCTGCCTTGTCCACTTTTGAACACATTGCTTGCCGTCCTATTTCAGTTTCATGACTAGGTAAGCTCATAGGTCTGTACTGAGGATCAGTTGTGTACCGTGGGTGATTTAAATGTAGATGTTTACTAACTGTACAAGAATGGGAAGGGTGTGTTGTACTATGTAAACATGTGTATGAATGTAACATGTGTCATACACGTAAATTTGTGCATGTGTAATAAATTTGTGCATATATGTGTAATATACACATGGGTTAATATATCTATGCTTAATAATTGTGTGATAATGTGTGAGTAATGTAAATGTGTATATTTATCATTTAAAATAATAAAATTTAAGTGATCTTTGTTTTTACTAGCTCTGTTTTGGTCATACTTTCTCCATTACTACATCCGTTTTCTTGGCTATTCCTTTTCATTTTACAGTAGCAAAGACTAAATTAGTTTGTAATGATTGATAACTGCTAATGAGACCTAAATAGGCTGGTGATGGGCAAATGAGGCCTGGATCGGTGATACCTTTGTTCTGGGAATTGCAGTTCTGCTCAGAGGAAGGCAGAGGCAGGTTTAGGAAGTGTCTTCAAGCTTTCTAAGCAGTTCTTGTGCTTGCTTCCAAAAATATTTTTTGACTTATATAAATTTTTATAAATAATTGAGCTTTGGGTTTAAATGTTGCACAAATGTATGTGCATTTAGCTGCCTGAATTTTTAAAAAAGAATTTAATTATTTTATGTATATCAGTACACTGTACATGTATACACCAGAACCAGAAGGGGACATTGGATCCCATTACAGATGGTTGTGAACCACCATGTGGGTGCTGGGAATTGAACTCAGGACCTCTGGAAGAGCAGTCAGTGCTCTTAACTGCTGAGCCATCATCTCTGTAGCCCCTAGCTGCTTGATTTTAATAATACCTATTTGAAGGTTATTTAGAAGTATTTAGAAGGTTTCTTTGTACTTAGGTTTTATTTTAGATTTTGTTACCCCCTCCTATAGGGCTTAGGGTCTTGTGCTTGCTAGACACACAGTCTACCACCAAGCTGTATTCTGAGCCCAGCTTAAATTTGAATGAATGAATGAAGCAAGCCAGGTGTGGTAGCACACGCCTTTAATTCCAGCACTTGGGATGCAGAGGTAGGTAGGTGGATCTCTGGGAGTTTTTAGCCTATCCTGGTCTACAGAAAGTTCTAGGAGAACCAGGGCTACACACAGAGAACCCCTGTCTTGAAACAGACAGACAGACAAGTTTAAGTTTGAGAGTTTTAATAATGCATGTAGTAAGATTAAGTTAAAAGAGTAGATAACGGAGCAGGCTAGAGAACTGAGAGTTTGAAGGGAGCCTTGGCTGTACAGGGAGACTTTGTTTAGAAGAGAAATGCAGCAATGATGAATGGAGACTGTCAAATACTGCAGTGGGCCTGCTGTAGAGACTGTTTATGATGATGACAGCCTTGGTGTGTTGTTGTCCAGGCTGTCTTCAATGTCTGTGCTCAAGTGATTGTCACCATTCAGCTGCTGCTGCTTTTTTTCTTATTCAAATTTTTTCTATCCTTTTTAACATGTGTAAATGTTTTGCCTGCATGTATGTGTTTCACATGGATACAGTGACTGTGACGCTCAAAAGAGGACATTGGAACCGTCAAGTCTGGAGTTATGGGTGGTTCAGAGACACCATGTGGGTGCTGGGAATTGAACCCAGGTCCTCTCTCAGCAAGAACAGCAGGTGCTTTAACCGTTGAGTCATCTTTTCAGTCCAGTGGCACATCTTCTAGATAGCTGACACTACAGACACATGCCACCATGCCTAGTATACCAAGACATTGAATCTGTCGGCATGACAGAAACTGCGTAACTTCAGGGAGCCCTCTGGTGTACTGGCATGGGTGTGCTTTGACATGTCCTTTCAATTCAGGTTGAAGAGAGTGGTTGACCTCACTCCTTGCCCTGTATATGGCAGTCTTTTTGGTTGATACTTTGTGTGTGTGTGTGTAAACTTTCATAGTAAAAATGTAGCCTATTCCTTTAGTACATTCTGTGCCTGTTTTTTATAAGGGTGATTGACTAAGGTTGTTTCCTCTACAGGATGCAACAGCTAATGTCAGAGAATGTATATAATTTTGATTTCTTCTGCACTAGTGGGCAGGTGTATGACTGTTCACTGGGCTCCCAGGAAGTAAAATTGACAGAAGACTGGTCATAGGGACTTAGAAGTTGGAAGGAGATCTGCAGAGAGGCATGGATTTTTAAAGAATTGTTTAACTGGGCCGCCATCTTATGGGGCGAGTACCTTTGCTCTATCTGCTCTACACCTGCATAGACAGTACTGCTGGCATTACAGTGGGTTAGCATAGTACCTGCTGTGGTGTAGAAGGAAGGAGAGAGAACATCAGCTGTTTGTTCTCCTGAAGTTCTGGAGTATGCTTTGAGTTCTGAGATCACAAAGATGTTAGGTGTGTCCTGAGGAAGGGCATATGGGTTCTCTCTAGCCTTGTAGGGCTGAAGTACAGATCTTGTAAAGGCTGTGGTTGTGTGTGTGTGTGTGTGTGTTGTGTGTGAGTGAGAGAGAGAGAGAGAGAGAGAGAGAGAGACAGACAGACAGACACAGTTTTTTGCTTTTAATCAATACAGCACTGGTACAAAAAGGTACCTTCATTTTTAAAAATTAATCTTGCCTGGTGGTGGTGGCATATATCTTTAATCACAGCATTCTGGAGGCAGAGGCAAGTGGATCTCTGAGTTTGAGGCCAGACTGGTCTACGAAGTGATAAGTTCTGGGTTAGGTAGGTCTACACACAGAAACCCTCTGTGGCCCCCAACCCCCAAATAAAGAGTTACACAAATAACTGGGTGTATTGGCACACACTTTTAATCCCAGCAGAGGCAGGCAGATCTCTGAGTTTGAGGTCACCCTGATCTACATAGTGAGGTGGGGGTGGGGTTTATACAAGAACTATTATCAAATACATCATTTTTTTATTCAATAACTCAAGAAAGTTATTAAACTGATCTTAAATTACAAATATATATTTACATAATTTTAGCAGAAGCTTATAATCCTTTTACACACCAATTCCAAACTTCTCTTTCAAAGACTAGAGCTATAATTCAGTGGTAAAACACTTGACTAGTATTCCTAAGACCCTAGGTTCACTTTCCAGCGTTACCAGAAAACAAAAATCTTCTTTTTCATCTGGGTGGTGGCGGCACACACCTTTAATTTCTGCACTCTGAAGGCGGAGGTAGAGGGTTCTTGGCCAGGGCTGTACAGAGGAACTCTGTCTCGAGAAACCAGCCAAACAAGCAAAAACCCCAACTAGCCAACAATTTCTTTTAAGCCTAATAGAATCTACCTGTGATCCCATCTACTCAAGAGATGTAGTGATTTCAAGGCCAGGCTCGTCTCCAGGCCCAAGTCCCAGGATGGCCAGGGTTCTTTACACAGAGAAAGCCTGAAGGACTGGGACATAGTTAATAAATCTAAGATTACGGCATACAGTTAAGAAAGTGAACCTGAGTGATTTGGGAAACACTGGTTGTGTACTTCTGTGTAGTCAGAGGAACAGCAGCAGAACAGGCTGGCCAGCTCTGTCTCTGAATTTTGGAGGAGGTCCTAGGGGTCAGATTGAGGCCTTCAGCCTTGGCAGTAAGTGTTCTTACTCACTAAGCCATCTCAACAGCCCAGTTTTTCTATTTGTTTTTTTTAAGGCAGAACCTCATGCAACCTGTGTTGACTTCAAACCCATTATGTAGCCAAGAATTACTTTGACCTTTGGACTCCTGTTTCTACCTCCCAAGCATTGAGGTTACAGGCATGTGGCACTATACCCCACTTTTAAAAACTGATTTCTGTAGGCTAGTTATTGTTCTTTTTCCATTATGGTGAACTTTTAAAAAAATTCTTTAAAATGTAATGTCTTTGTTGCTGTTGTTTTGAGGAAGGATCTTATTATGTAGCCTTGTGTCTTTTTTTTTTTTTTTTTTTGGTTTTTCGAGACAGGGTTTCTCTGTATAGCCCTGGCTATCCTGGAACTCACTCGGTAGACCAGGCTGGCCTCGAACTCAGAAATCCGCCTGCCTCTGCCTCCCAAGTGCTGGGATTAAAGGCGTGCACCACCACTGCCCGGCCTAGCCTTGTGTCTTAATCTGTGTTGTATTGTTACATTGTTTGAGTCGCCTCACATACTGGCCAGACCTAAATGGTTCAGGATAATTGTATATTCCTTGCTGTTGAAGAAGGGTCAGTGGAAAAACATTATGGCAATCAGTGGACTTCGGTACTCTTGCTCTGTTTGGGTTTGGTGTAGTCCAGGGAGGCCGAGGTCCAAGCTTCCGAGGTTACCAAGCTGCTAATAATACAGACAGCCACTGTCACCATTTATCCCCTCCCCCAACTAATCCCAATGGCACTTTATAGAGCCCAAGGAAAGAATATTAGATGTTCTTCTCTCTTCTCAGGAAAGGAACGTGGGTGAGCAAGCACATGCAGTGTTTTCAGTCTGTTATCACCAAACCATAGTGGAGACAGAAGCTTACTTCCTTTAGGGAGAAAATCTTTCGTTCATTGCTTTTCAATGTGGAAGCTTTCAGTATAGAATATTGCTTATTCTGCTTGTAATTAAAAATTATAGATTAGCACTTAACTGTTTAGGTATTGTTGCTATTTTTATTCAGAAGCACAAAAATTATATACCACATTCCTTAGCGAGGGAACTAAGTTCTTCCCACGTTTGTTTAGCTGTGATGAGTTTGAGTGCCCTAGAAGCCGCATGCTTTTTGGTCTTTAGCTTGGGTGACTGACTCTGGCTAGGTCTGATGCTAGATGGTTTTTTTTAACTTATTTATTTTCTGTGGGCTTATGTTTCTCATCTGTGACAGAATATCTGACAGAAAGCAAGTTAAGGAAGAGTTTATTTTGGCTCCTTGTTTAAGAAGGGAGGTAGCTGCTCATGTTGGGTCCAGAGCCAGGGGGCAGAGAGAGGAAAGCTGATGGTAACCTTGCTTTCTTTTTATTCACTTTAGGAGCTTAAATGCATACTATGACACTTCCCATATTGAGAGTGGGTCTTCCTTCAGTTCAATCTTTCTTGAAATGTACCAAGAGCTTTTATGCTGTATTCTAAATCTTGTCATGAGTAATAAATTACTGCAAGACCCCATGCTGTGCACCCCTCCCCAGTGCTGGCAGTGCTTGAGTGTGACAGGCAAGCATTTGACTCCTGAGCTGTTCTTCCAGTTTGCATGGTTATCGTCATGATAAATGTAATCTGGGACCAGCCTCTGATCTCAGGAACATTGGTCTGCAACTATTTGGTTTTTGTACCACCCTACGCATGCAAGCCTCATTTCTTAGGTGTCTTGTTATTTCAGACTTTTGCCTATTTTATCTATTTGTGTATTTTATCAGAAAAATGTACCCTTTCGATGTCCATTGCCTGAGCCAGTCTAGTTAAAGAATTTTAAAGCACTGCTTAAAGAATTTTCCATGTATGGCGGACAGGCAGGTGTGGAGTGGTATTTTTGCCGTGTGGTGAAGATGATGGTCTTTTCTGGAGAATAGGGACTGACTGATGAGTGCCATGGGTTACATGCATATCTTTGTATTGATTCCGAGCAAGTTTAACTTGAGATGTTTCCCACTAATTTTTTTCTTTGTTAGCGGAAACCTTTGGACTTAGCTGTGTAATGGAGGAGGCAGAGGCAGTATTGTAGTGACATATGGAGTCTCAGCTGCACGGAGGAGGGAGCCTAGTGAAGACTTACTTCCCTTATACCAAGGAAGCCTCAGAGCTTCTCTGTGATATTTCTAGTTCTCTGTGGTTCCTGGTGGATGGATGGTAGGCAGGAGAGGGTTAAACTAGCATCTGCTCTTTGTGGGACAACAGCTTCCTCTCTGAAGCTTTTTGTAACTTCTTTATTTTTTTAATTTTTTTGTGCATAATTATCTTTCTTGCATTTATGTGCATCACATATGTGCCTGGTGCCCTTCGAGGGCCAGAAGAGGATATTGGAGTCCCTAGAACTGGAGTTGCAGATGTTTGTAACCTGCTTGCTCTATGGGTGCTGGAAATCGAACCCAGGTCCTCTGGAGGAGCAGCCAGGGAGTGCTCTTAACCCCTGAGCCGTCCATCTCTCCAGCCCTCTTGCAGCTTCTTTTTTCGGAGTGAATCTTGGATGTGTAAAGTAGTTTCTGCACTACACAGTCTAGTTTGTAGAAAAGGATAATTTGTTTTGGCTTAAAATTTAAAAGTATTCAAACAGGCAGTGACAGACAAAAACTATGTCTGGAGAAAACTGGTTACAGAAACATTTCTAGTAAAAAAAAATTTCTTTTCCTCAGCATCAAGTTTGGAAAGAAATAGTGGAAGGGTCTCCTGTCAGCTATGACTTTTGTTTTTCTTTAAACAAAGTAAAAAATTGTATACTGTGTATAATAGTTATAACCTTGTGAACCAGAAATCCATGACAATTTAGAGGTAGATGTTAAGAACTGACAAAGAGATTGTATATTATGGCACACATTGTAGGAAGCTCTTGGATATTCACTGGTTCATGAAAGTGATTTAAGAAGCCTCTGAAAGCTAGACTATGAAAATGAGTCTGAAGGGATTTGTGCTTGAAGACCCTCCAGTCAAGAGAGGGTCAGCCTGAGTACTTATGTAGACAGGATGTTTCAGGTGAGCAGCTGTCTGGGAACCTTCTCAGGATTGAGCCTGCTGGCTCTGGAGCTACTGAGCCACTGTCCTCTTCATCTGGCCCTGGCTTTTTGGAGGTGGTATGTAAGGAACATTGTAGCCTTTTCTGGCCCTCCATCATATCCCAACAGTTTTTAGGTATGATTGTAGACCTCTCAGAATATGGTTAGACTGTTGAAACTGAATCCTTGGGGAGAAAACATAGACATTAATTGGGATATTTTTCAAGGCACCAACATCTTTGGTTACCACCTTGCCTGAATCTAAAGATACCAGCAACTTGTCATGCTTCTGCTGCTTCTCGTTCTTCAGCAGCCTCTGTTCTTTCTTAGTTCCTATGCTCTTTGAACTGTCAGTTGTAATCCCTGAGATGTTAGACCAAATTCTTCTTATATTGGTGATCCATATTTATTCTATTTGTGTAAGTGACATGGCCCTCGTGTAGAAGTCAGAGGATACCTTAGTGTCCTGCCTCACCTTTCTAACTTGTTTGAAAGCCATAGCATAAGCCAGTTCAGCTGGCCTGTGAGCTAAAGATTCTAGCGTCTACCTCTTGCATTTCCTGTAGGGCTCACTGGTACTTGTGCTGCTGCATCTGACTCTATGTAGGCTCTGGCCATCAAGCTTTTGGACAGTTGCTTAAGCTGATGAGCCATCTCCCACCCTAATGTTTATTACTTTTAAAGAATATGTATTTCTGGGATATTTTAACTTTAACACTTGCACATGTGAGCATATTCATCCATACCCAGCTTTTCACATGGGTACTGGGAATTTGAACTCAGTTCTTAGGGGTTTATTGCAGTGAAGATATACCATGACCAAGGTAGCTCTTATAAAGGAGAACATTTAATTCAGCCTTGCTTACAGTTTGGGAGGTTTACTCCACTATCATGGCAGGAAGCATGGCAGCATGCAGGCAGATGTGGTGCTGGAGAAGGGGCTGAGAGTTCTACCTCTTGATCAGAAGTCCAGAAGGAGACTGAATGTACTGGGTGGAGTCTGAGCATGGGAGTAGACCTTGAAGTCCACCCCACAATGACACACTGCCTCCAACAAGGCCACACCTCCACATTCAGACACATGAATGAGGAGGGGACGGGCAAACCTATCAAACCATGCTTGTAGAACAAGTGTTCTTAACCGATGCAGCCGTGTCTCCAACCTCTACTTTATAGTAAATTATATTGAAAAATTCTGGTAAATACACTGTCAATCTTAATTTGTGCATGATTCTGCTCCTAGTACAAAGACTGTTACCTTCTAGACTGAACTTGAAGTTTACAGTATAGTAAATTATTTTGAAAAATTCTGGTAAATATACTGTCAGTCTGAGATTCCAGAAAAGTCTTTTACAAAGTCACTATAGGAAAATATCCTTTTAAGTTAGTAAGCATCATTGGCTGGCCTCTTGATTTGCTTACCTGTGACCACTGTTTAATTATATTTAAATTTAATAGAATTAGGCTTGTATATCTGAAATACTTTTTCAGTGCTGTTGCTTTAATTACTGGGTAGTAGAATATATTCTGCTATTGTACTTTCAAGATCTTAAAACAAAAGTATGTATGAATTAGGTGTGGCTTTAATTTTCCAAATAATTATATGACAGTTTTTTTTTTTTTTTTAAAAAGTTGTACTGTTGTTTGTCCCTGGCATAGTGGGAGCATTTCTACTTCATAATAATATATGCAAGTTGTCTATTGTTTAATAACAGCACAGTGCCTTTGGAAGAAGCCTGTTGCTCTTAACAGCTGAGCCAATTCTACATGGGGTGGGGGAGAGTGTGTGTGAGTGTGTTGTTCCTCTTTTCTTTGGCTCTGGAAAGACTGGAGAAAGGTGCGTTCTTATCTCTAGGCCTGCTGTGAGGCCAGGGCAACTTCTGCAGGTAACCAGGCCCCTGCCTGTAGATTGTGGCTTTGTTTTCCAAGTAATTATATGACAGTTTTTAAAAATCGTTTGTTGCTGGGCTGTGGTGGCGCACGCCTTTAATCCTAGCACTTGGGAGGCAGAGGCAGGCGGATTTCTGAGTTAGAGGCCAGCCTGGTCTACAGAGTGAGTTCCAGGACAGCCAGGGCTACACAGAGAAACCCTGTCTCGAAAAACCAAAAAAATAAATTGTTCCTGGCATAATGGGAGCATTTCCACTTCCTACTAATATCTGTCAGCTGTGTGTTGTTTAATAACAGCACAGTGGATGCCTCTGAGGAGCCTGTTGCTTATGCTTCATCCCATTGTCTTAACTTCTGGACAGGGTGTGGGCGTGGGTCTACATTCTGTGTTTTAGGCACAATCCTAAAATATCATACTTTGTGTTTGTCTTGATGGGAGACAGCCGCAGGCTATGGGTTAAACAGTAGGCTGTGGCCTGGTCTCGCTGGTGTGGATGTTGCTGAAGTAGGCGCAGTGGTGACGCAGTGTTCATCTTGCGGTGTGTCTTGGTCTGTGTTGAGTTCAGCTCTCAGCAGAATTATGATGGCAATTTGGAATGGAAGCATTCTTAAAGATTTTGAGACTTTGTAGGGATCAATCTAGAACAGCTTTAGTGTTGTGTGAGTGCTGTTGCTTGAGGTGTGTGACTGAAGCTGAGGTGAGTGTTTGAGTGTGATGCTCTCTCTGGCAGTATGCTTCAGGTGGACTTTCACTCTCATCACCTGCGAACCGATCTGTGTGGATGGGAGACTAAGACATGAGTTTAAAGCTAGTGTGGACTGCATAAAGAGACTGTCCAAGAAAACAAAACAAAATAAAAGAAGGACATCAAACCCAACCTGTATCTCCCACCAAAACTTTCATGTTTATTAACAACGATGTAATCTACTAGAGCCTTTATGGTTTTGGTAGGAAAAAGAACTTTATTATGGTTGGATATATAGTTGCTTTTAAAATACTGCCACTACCTCAACGTTTAGTCCTCCTCCCTCTTCATCCTGAGTGCTTAGGTGCATGGCTGTGCCTGGCATACACTTGAGTTTTGATCACCATGTATCATGCACTGTGAAATCATAACTCTCCACTGTGCTTATTAAGATAAGTAGAAAGAATGCAGTTGGTTCTGCTTTGGCAACCTCTGATCGTATCGCTCTTACCCTGTACTAAGCAGGTATCCTGTGTCTTCTTGCTGTGGTGGACTATAACCCTCTTAAAGCTGTGAGCAGAAGTAAATCTTTAATCCTTAAAGGGTAAACAGCATGCAGGAAGCCGTTAACATTGATAGCTGGTGATTGGATCTTTTTGAGGGTGAGGGGCGTTTCGAGACAGTTTCTCTGTATAGCCCTGGCTGTCCTGGAACTCACTCTGTAGACCAGGCTGGCCTCGAACTCAGAAATGCACCTGCCTCTGCCTCCCAAGTGCTGGGATTCAAGGCGTGCGGCACCACTACCCGGCAGATCCTTTTATTTGGAAGATTTTCTAGGTTCTTTGTGCAGTCTTTCAGAGATTGTGGATCATGACTTAAAATTTTCCTATGCCTTGGTGATGTGGCCCGCCTTTAATCCCAGCTCTTGGGAGGCAGAGGCAGGCAGATCTCGGTGTGTCTGAGACTAGCCTGGCCTACAGTGAGAGCCTGGACTTCCCATCCCTACAGTATGCTCCCCATCCATCCCTTACCCCCAAAAAGGAAGAAAACAGGAAAAGTAAATTTCTTCTCAAATCAAGACCACAATAAGTTGGGCTTCTTAGGCCTTTGTAAAGTTTGTTGTTTTTACCATTTACATACACACACACACACACACACACCCTGAAGATTTCTAGAAGTTGAAAGGCTTCAAAGGCAGAATATCATTCTTTTTTGTTTGTTTTTATTTTTTTTGAGGCGAGATGATGCTGTATAGCCCTGACTGTTCTGGAACTCAGAGATATGCTTGTCTTTGCTTACTGACTGCTAGGATTAAAGTCCTATGCTACCACACCTGGCACTTAGAAATTCATTCTTAAAGACTTTGCAGTACTGACAGTGGTTGGTGTTTGAATTTGACCTTGCATGCTATACTCACAGCCCCTAGCCTAGAAGATACCTTTTATTTTTCTTTTCTTTTTCTTTCTTTCTTTTTTTTGTTTTTCGAGACAGGGTTTCTCTGTGTAGCCCTGGCTGTCCTGGAACTCACTCTGTAGACCAGGCTGGCCTCGAACTCAGAAATCTGCCTGCCTCTGCCTCCCAAGTGTTAATTTTTCAATATGGCCAATCTTGTAGATTCTACATAGTCCT
This sequence comes from Mastomys natalensis, assembly GCA_021653895.1. Classification (NCBI taxonomy): domain Eukaryota; kingdom Metazoa; phylum Chordata; class Mammalia; order Rodentia; family Muridae; genus Mastomys; species Mastomys natalensis. Next base: position 358,058 of record JAJTUV010000412.1, read on the forward strand.
TGGGCCAAGTCCATTAAAGTCTCATCTTTGGAACTTGGTTCAGCCAGAAACAAGACTGATGTTTAGGGCTAATGTTAGGGCAAATCTGTTTCTCCTCCTGAGTCCACCCATCATCCACCTTTCAAAGCCTGGTCTCAGCTGTCAGCAAACCTAAAGAGGTTAGGTCAAAGATCCTAGGTATCTTCTGGTTTTCCTAGAGGCTCAGAGGTAGCTGCAGCATTCATTTGTAAATGAAAATTTGTAAATGATGATTTCTGTGGTGAGGTGACATAATGCACAGGCAAGACATCTTGGAAGTAAAAAAGTCTTTTCTCATTTTTTTTTTTTTTTTAATTCCCAAAATAATTTTTAAAAAATTTTGTGTAGTTGCTCATTGTTGTCCTTGCTGGCCCAGTCACTAGAAGCTGGGATTCATGACATTTAAGTCATCCTAAACTGGAGGAGCAAAGAGGAAACACCAGAGGAACAGCACACAGCAGCCTCGTTGCTAGAAAGCTCAGTCAGAAGAGGCTGCGTTAGAGGCCAGTGTGGGATCCTGCTTGACTGCTCCTGTGGACACAGGTTAGTAATGGAGCCACCAGTGGGACTCTCAGGAAAGAGGTTAGATTTGGTATGCAAGATTTAGGGTGACTTGACCACCACCAGACAAGGGAAGGAGGCGAGGGTAGAGAAAATACGCAGAGGGAAGTGAAAAGAGGGATTGGCAGGTGGTTTTGCTGGCTTAGAACATGGACAAAGAAGATGAGCAGGAAGTATTTTTCCATTTTTTTTTTTTTTTTTTAAACATAGATTGAAAGGTGCAGAAATTGGGAGTGGATTCTCTCATCCTTGTCATCACAGGATTTCTGTCATCTTTGTTTCTTGGAAGCAAATATACCTTCTGCCATTGCTAGATGGGCTATGTTTTCATTTCAGCTCAGTCATAAAGTGATCTGCTGGTCTTCTTTTTCTGTCTTCCCCTTCCCTACACTTGATTCTGTTGTTAGAATCAAGGCTCAGTGCTCTTACCTCAGCCTCTGGATGGGACGAGGACTATATTGTATACCACTGTGGTTGCTCTTCTGGTTTCCATTTTGGGGCTGTCTTCAAAGAATCTTAGTTTAGTTTCCTGTTTTGAAAATTCTAGCATACAAGTTGATACTTGGTGTGTGTGTGTGTGTGTGGTGTGTATTGTTTATTTTATTGGATGTGTTTTTGTTTTTGAGACAATATCCAACTATATTACCTGAGTTGGTAATTCAAGGTGTAGCTTAGGTTGGCCTTGAATTTGTGGTAGTCGTCCTCCCTCAACACTCTTGAGTGTTAGGTTTGCAGTTGTGAACAATGTCTGCTTTGACCCCTCCTTCCTCCTTCCCTCCTCCTTCCACATTTTTATCACCTGTTGATGTTGCAGAGGCCAGGGTCAGTTTCAGGTACTGTCCTTAAGTGCATGTATCTCTCTCCTAAGACAGTATCTCTACCGACCTGGAGCTTGTTGGTTAGGCTGGATGAGCAGTGATCCCTAGGAGTTTGCTTCTGTCTCCACAGTGTGGTGTTACAAGTAAGCATTGCCGTGCCTGGTTTCTATTGTTTACTTGTTACTGTTTGTATGTCTGTGTACTTTGTACGTGCTTTGTGCCCACGGAGACCAAAGGAGGCTTCCGGTCCCCTAGACTTGGAGTTACAGCCTTACCATAGGCCAGACTGACTGGCCAGTGAGCTCCAAAGATGAGAACGTAGGTCCTGTGCTTGTACAGTAAGCACGTTACCCACTTTTTAGTTCTTTCCTCGGTCCAGAAAACCCTTTCTTGTTCTATATATGAATAAATAGTAGAGACAGGACCATATGGCACGTCCAGAAGGAAGGGTTAGGCTCCTAGCGTACACACATTTTGAATCTGAGTCCTTCCTTTTCTTCACTTTTGTGCTGTTGTTACACTGCTGCAGTTCTTGGAGCCTCTCTTGGGACACTTGCTAGGAAATTGGTGCCGTTCTTGTTTTTATTCCTTAGTTTCATCCACATGTTGGAACAAGAAAATTTTGTTTTCATATTCATGATGAAGAAGCTGTCTTTTTGCTGCCGATGTCAAGATTGCTGGGAGGATCTGCATGGCTCTGCACAAAGCTTTCTGCTCACCTTCCAGGCTAAAGGATAGTTTAACATAGTCACTAACCTAGTACAAGTTGTCTTTCTAGAGATTGTGGCACTTTAGAGATGGAGAGCATTGATTGCCAGCATATTGAATTAAATAAATCGAAGTTTTAAAAAAGAGACATTCTGGCACACAGAGAACTGGCTGTTCCTCTAGCGCCCACATTGTAGCTCTCATAACTGCCTCTAATCTCAGCTCCAAGGGAGGCTCCTCTCCCCTGGCTTCTTCGGGCATCTGCACACACGTGGCATACACGTGCACACTTTATTCTGTACACTGACCAGTTAGTGACAGTGAATGTGTGTGGATGGTACATTCCTGGCTTCCTAGCAGACTGTCTGTCTTGAAGATTAATTACCACACCCACTGAGTAATCAGTTTCATGGATCCCTGCTTCATGTTTTCTTGCCTAACATTTTAGGGCAATGTTGGTTTTACCCAGTTATTCAGTCTTATAAGTCAGCATTAATTCTTGAGAATACCAGTCTGTTCAGCTCCCATAATCTGAGCAGTTTCTCCGACTTGTTCTCTGCTGCTCTTGTCAGTTGACACTAAAGAGCTGTTAGGTGATTGGCATCAGAAGGATCTGTTTGTTTGAGATCTCACTTTGTAGCCCAGTTTGGCCTCAGCCTTCAGGTTATTCTTTCTTAGTCTTCTGAGTGCAGGGATTATAGACAGGAGCCACTGTTCCTGACTAAAAGGCTTTGATGTGTTTGAAATTGAGTGTAGTATTCCTGTAAGAGACTGGCATTGCCACATGTCATATTGATCTCATCCCACAAAGCAAGGGTGGGTTACAGGAGGCATCTGTTTTGAAATATGTATGAAAGGGCTGTTGGATCTTTGCATTTAAGATTCTTAGTTCATTTCTTAGTTAATTTTGTGTATAAGTTATATTCATACCAGTTGAACTTTTCATATTTCAAAGAATATAAATTGAATGGGCCAAAAGGGCTAAGTGCTGGGATAGAGACCATAATTTCCATGGAAATGTTTATGTAATTACTTGTTAATGTGTCAGCTGACTGTGCTTTTTGTAGTCCTTTGATACTTGCATTTCCTTGTTCTGACTTGTATATGTGTTCCGCTTGACGGGTTATATTGCCTAGCTCCTTTCTCTGGTGGTGATGTAAGGTAAAAATATAAAGTCTACACATGTCCTTTTAGAGATTTTAAAAAATATCAAAGATCTTTCGAAAGTTAAGTCAAGACTTTCAAGACTAATAGTTTGTCCGGTGAGCAGAGTGGAGGAGATCCCTTTGTGTTTTTCATTTTGTTCTTTAGATAAGGTCTTTCTGTGTAGTCTGGCTGCCCTGGAGCTGGCCGTGCAGGCCAGGCTGGCCTCAGAGATCCACTGTGATTAAAGGCATATACTCGGCCGGGCGTTGGTGGCACACGCCTTTAATCCCAGCACTTGGGAGCAGAGGCAGGCGGATTTCTGAGTTCGAGGCCAGCCTGGTCTACAGAGTGAGTTCCAGGACAGCCAGGACTACACAGAGAAACCCTGTCTCGAAAAACAAAAAAACAAAACAAAACAAAAAAACCAAAGGCGTATACTCACTATGCCCAACATGGTGATACCTTTAAAAGTTAATATATATTATTTGTACAAAATAATGGGTTTCATTGTAACATTTTCACAAATGTATACAAGTGTGCTTAGATAATATTTACTTTCTTCCTCCACCCTTTGTCTCTTCTCTTTGACGCCTCCTGGGGTTAGTCTCAGGATCTTGTTATATAATGCAGGTTGGTATTGAGCTCTAGGATCTTCCTGCCCAGTCTCCCAAGTAGTGGGATTTATAGGGCTGTGCCACCATGGCACTGCTCACGTGTGTGTTTATATATTCCATCATAGTGTACTTTCCTCATTGTGGTTGTAACATTTGGAAACCAAAATATACTCCTTGTTAGTTTAGTGACCTGTTTATAGGCCAGACAGATGTATAGTATAGATGAGAGGGGTGTGTAAGATGTGGTGGATTCACTTCTCAGCAGTATAGAGAATAAACTGGATTGGGTGTGTGATTGAAGGCAGAGAACTAAGTTATGATAATGCAGATTAGTAAATATTGACTTTACTGAGAGTTAGAAATTAGGATAGTGACAGAAGTAGGAAGGTTTTTTTTTTTTTTTTTTTCCTTTCCTGTTGGAATAGAAATTGACAGGATTTACAATCTTACTTTTGGCAGTAAGAAGGAATAGCTGCTGGTGTCTGGCTTGTAGGATTGCATGGACAGGGTCTTCTATACAGGTCAGGAAGTTCAGGAAAATAGTAGAGTGGCTAGAGTAGTCTGCCCTCCATGTGAGCTGAGCGAGAGTGTGGGTGAACAGTGTCTCCAGTTAGACAGGGGCTGGACAGGACAGGACGGTTCTGGAGGGAGTTCAGAGTTGGAATGACAGAGCATGGTTAAAGCCAGCCACATTAGGCTGATGAGATAGCAAGCAAGTTGAGGAAGATCATGTAGAAAAACAGTGAAGCACACATACCAAAGGAAGCTGGGAGAGATTTAAGAGGAGCCTGGAATAGATGGGATGCTCTCAGATGTGGATGGAGGTGGTGTATATGACTAGTTTAGATATGTGTTTCAGAGCTAAGCTTTGAGTTTTAGGCAGATTACTCAGACACTCAGAACTTGATTTCTTACAAGGAGGAGGAAGAAGATACTGTTCCTCTGAAGGGTGCTGGTTAAGATGAGTGTGATGGATATGGAACAAGCTGTCTGAGGACCTGCCACTCATCAGCTCTCTCAGCTTCCCTGCTACCTGAGTGTTCCATACTTCAGGTGTGTCAGTGACCAAGTCTGTTTGTGTCAAGCATGATGAATGTAGACATGTAGTATGTGCGTAGTTATACATGAAGGCCGCCTTGCCTCTGTTCATCTTTTATTTAACGTTTGCCACAAGTGATAGATAAACAAGCTTCTCTAAAGATCTGTCAGTCTGTTTACCTAGGTTTATTGAGGTGGTTCTCTGTGTAGCTCTGGCTCTATTGGTACTCTGTAGACCAGGCTGGCCTTGAACTCAGATATCCATCTGCCTCTACCTTTTGAGTGCTGGGATTATAGCATGTGCTTGTGCTTGTGTGGGCATGCGTGCGCACGTCTGTGTCTGCAGGGCAGAAGTAACATGCCTATCTGGTAAGGGTAAGTCAAAGGCAGTTATGAGCTGCCTGGTGTGGGTGCTAGGATCTGAATTCAGGTCCTTTGCAAAAGTAATATGTGCTCTTAGCCCTGACCCATCTCTCCAGCTCCCAAAGGATCTTTTTTAAAAGGGAAAAAGTAGTTTTGTCAGATAAAGGAGAATTTTAAATTTTTGAAGTTGTTTTAGGATAACCAGGTCTTTTTTTTTTTTTTTTTAATAAATTAGAACTCCTATTTCCTCCTCTAATAATTAAAAAGTGTACTTAATAAATTATGGGGTTGCCGGGCGGTGGTGGTGCATGCCTTTAATCGCAGCACTTGGGAGGCAGAGGCAGGCTGATTTCTGAGTTCGAGGCCAGCCTGGTCTACAAAGTGAGTTCCAGGAACAGCCAGGGCTACACAGAGAAACCCTGTCTCGAAAAAACAAAACAAAACAAAAAAATAATTATGGGATCATCTGAATCTCAGACATACCAACTGTTTCTTTCCTTCTCTGCTCTCAAAGTTTTAAAAGGGGCTGGAGAGATGGCTCAGCAGTTAAGAGCACTGACTGCTCTTCCAGAGGTCCTGAATTCAATTCCTAGCAACCACATGATGGCTCACAACCATCCGTAATGGGATCTGATGCCCTCTTCTGGTGTGACTGAAGACAGCTACAGTGTACTCATATAAAATAAATAATACAAAATAAAAATAAGAAAGTTTTAAGAAACTTTTATAGTTCTGTAAGTGTAAAATGTTTGAGAGAAAACAGAATTCAGTCCCTGACAGTTGAGATTTCAGTAGGTGTCTTGCTGAATCAGAAGACTGCCTGTGATAGTGCTGTTTTCTAATGACAGCCGATCAGTCTTTCTTTCATTATCTTTTGACATCTGAATTTCTTTTTTGTAGTTACATTTTTCAGTATTTAAGTCATACATTTTTTTCATTTTATTGCTATTTTATTCTTGTGACTGTGATGTAAGCAGCTGTTTCCTTAATTTTCTTTGAATTGGTTGCATATGGCAGCAAACTTGGATTTTACATGTTAATCTTGCATCTTACAACTTGACTGGAGTCATTTTATAACTTTTGTTAGTTGTCTCTGGGTTCTGTACTGTCTCTGGTGTGTGTATTTCTCTTTGAATTCTTCAGTTTTTCATTTCTTTCTCCAAAATAAAGTTTCTAGCTAGGTAGTCCACTTAAGTTCTAGCTTTTGTTTCATTATTTACTTACTCGTTTATATCAATCACTTTTTAATATTTTAAATTTGTGTGTGTGTGTGTGTGTGTGTGTGTGTGTATGTGTGTGTAAATGCCTATGGAAGGAGTTGCATTCCCCTGAGGTAGTTGTGAATCACTATATTGGCCAAGTAGTGAACTTGGGTCCTTTGCAAGAGCAGTCAGTCTACTCTTGTGATCATCAGCCATCTTTAGCCCCCTTGTTCAAGCTTTAATGGTGCCTCACTGACAGTAGGCTTCCTTTTCCTATGGGAGCTCCTGTATGTCATTTGCTGCATTGCTTCTGTTGACGGCTGCCACTGTACATCTTCACCTGTCTCTCTGGGGCGCCCAGGAGAGGGAGTTTGCAGGGAGTCCTGTAGCTGAGGCTTTGGAGCTCTGCAGGATTCTATTTCTTGTCTGACGGAAGAGGCCATGCCTAGTCTCTGCTATTCATCTCACCTGAGTTGTTCTTAAAACATGGAGTTGTGAAAAGTTGAGGGTAAATGAGCAGACATTCTGTGGGAGCCTCACACCGACACATGGGACAACTCCTCACACCAACACACTGAACAACTGCTCACACGAAGGAGACTTGTATTTGGGCTCACAGTTGTGGAAGTCCAAGATCATAGCATCAGCCTCTGATTGTTGCTGAAGGGCCCATGCTGCTGGCACCTGACAGGGAGAGGAAGGGTACAGATTCATGTGGAGGACAGAAAAGGAATAAAAGGAGACCTAAGTCTCTGGACTCAGTGTCGTTGGATACATTTCTGAGGGCTGCACCTTCATGACTCCCTCACCTCTCACTTAGCAGGCTCCTTCCCCAGAGTTGCTCTGTGAGTGAACTGATCTTCCTTCCACGGGAGTTTAGATGGGAAGGACCAAGGCAGAGCTCGGTCAGGTACACTGCATGGGATTCTGTCGACTTTGTAAGAGCTTATCATAGTGACAATCACGTGTCCTCCTCTAGTCCTTCTGAAAAGTTGGTTTTATGTCTTTATTGTTAGAATGTGTGAATGAAGTGTTGGAAAGGAGGAGAGTTTCCTGTTCTCCATCCTTCCAGCCTGGAGAGGCACTTTGGAAGAAGTTGGTTGTTGTGGATTTCCTGATTGAAACTTTGTGCATATTCAGACCTTGTAGATGTTTAGATTGTCCTCTGCAGCTTGCATAACCTTTCCAAGGTTCCTCCCTGTGGGGTGTTGGCGATGGTTGGGCTGCGCTGAGTCACTTCGTTAAGCTTGAGTTTGTTTTCAGATACTTAACCAGTCTCTGACCTGCAGTTTTCCTTTCTGGTTTTCATTTTATGTGTGTATCTATCTGTCCACGTTAAAACCATCTGTGATCACAGCTATGGTGTAGCAAGGATGGGAAGGTTGTAGTGGCAGGAGCAGAGTTTACAGACTAGATGGAGGATGTGCATCTTCTCCTGCTCAGGGTATAAGGAATTATATTGAAACACTTAAATTTACCTGTTTTTTCCTTTCGGTGAAAGAAACATTGGATTAAAAGGTATGTGAGGAGCTTTCTTCTTTTAGCTCCTTTATTACTCTCTTTAATTCTAAATCACAGGAATAGTAACATAGCACCTCATCCTGAAACCAGCAGCAATAACTATGTATTTTCCTCCCAGGAGGGTGGAAAAGGGGAGAGACTAGACTGAGACTGCCCTGCTTCTCTGGAAGAAGGCCAGGGTCAGTCCTAGGCATGACCCAGCACAGGTTGTTGTGGTTCTAGTATTGTCAGGAAGGGAAGTACACTCACTCGCTATCTTAGCTTCTCCAGCATCTGTACCAGTAGTTGTATCTTATGGTTAAGTAGGATTCCAGTACGCTAGGTTTACCAGTTGGGTTAACCCTTCACAAAAAGAGAAACATCTCCACTTTAGGGGAATAAAGCTGCTGGGAACGATTATTGATAGACTCTTTATAAATTCTCCTTCTCTCCCTCTTCTTTTGAGTTGCTGGCACATGCTATACAGGCACTCTACCACCTGAGCTATAATCCCAAACACCCCTCCCTCCATTTTCAGGGTCTCTTTTGTGACCTAGGATGCCCCAAACTTGGCAAACTGCAACATCAGCTTCCTGATTATAGGTGCATATGTAGCCCCACACCCAGCTCTTTTAAAACAAAACAAAACAAAAAAACCCCCACAGATCTGTATGTCAAGATTTGTTGGCATTTGGAGTATCTTCTCTACATTGTCAGACTCATGGGTGGACATTCCTCTCTGTTGCTCTAGTAGGATTTTGGTGAAGTTGTATACAGAAGGACAAAGTGCCCTTACCTGCCCAGGCACGGACAGACAATCTCTGTGTCAGGAATGTCAGGCATTGCACACTGAACTAGGAGGCACCTTGCCTTGTTAGTGTCAGCTGTTTTTCTCAAGGTGTATGGATTTCTGAGCTAGAATTCACAACAGCTATAAGCGTATAGTAAAAAGATAATAGGAAAAATATAGGTAGTAAAAGATGTGGTTTGTTTTTTTCTAATTGAAAAAAAAATTAGTCTGTAGAGAGTTGTGAGATCTTCTTCCCTGTCCTTGCCCCATCCCAGTTTTCCTTGCAGGGTCTCATGTAGCCCAGGTCAGCTTTAAACTCAGTGTTTCTGAGGTTTTCCTTGAACTCTTCATCTTCCTGCTTCCTTAGTGCTGAGCTTTTCCTATCCTAGAATATTTCATCAGTGGGTTTCCTCCCAAATATTTTAGAGACTCTTGATTTAAATTGTTTTCTAGAAATAATGGAATCTGTTAAAGATATCCCCTCAGTAGAGTGAAAGTCTTTAGGGTCTGTAAGACCTATATCCTGTTCCTAGATTGGTCTTGGTGCCTTGTGTGGTCTTAGACTGCAAACAGTTTACCCCAATGCCCACGTTGGGCCTGTTTTCCTCAAATGACAGATAGTTTACATAGTTCCTCAGTATGTGGCATTGGCTGGTCACAACTTTGGCTGTCAGAGTTGTTAGGAGTTCTAGAAACATCCTGGGGATGACGCTAGGGATGCGGCTCATTGTTTCAGTCTCCAAGCTCTGGCCCAAATGTCGGTTAGTGTTTAATAGTCACTCTCAAACTAAGTTTAAGAGACACGAAGTTGAAGACATCCCTGAATTTATTTCAGAATCCTAGCAGTAGCTGTTCTTATTTGCTGAGTTACTGTCGTAGACATTTGACTTAGGGTCTGAATTGCTTCCTCACTGCCTTTATAGGACGACTGGGAATATTTATTATATCCCTTACACTTACATTAAAACAGGGCACGTGCCGACTGGAAGCTGATTTACTCAGATGAGTTTTTTCTTCTTACACCTAAAACTTTTTATGTGTTAGGTGTTTGACCTCCGTTTACGTATGTGTACCACACACCCCGTGCCTTCAGTCTCTACGGGAGGTGGTCATCTTTGGAACTGGAGTTAAGACGATTTGTGAGCCACCATGTGCTTAGTAGAAATTGAACCTGTGCCTTCCGTAAGAGCAGCATGTACTCTGGTTCAACTTACTCATACTTGTTTTTAATAGCCTTAAGGCTTTCATTAGTAGCCTATAGAGAGATTTAAGGACAGACCAAGAAAGCTCACTTTATCTTTGCAGCATGCACATGGAATATCTTGGTACAGCAAAACCAAGCTAGGAATTGGTATTTTTTAAAATATGTCGGGGAGCAAAAGTTGAGGATTGTGCTTGAGGACACTGCTTGTTCTCAGAGCCTCTCCTGTCCTGGGCCTGTACGGTTGCCCTGACTCAGCCCTGCTCATGTGTTTGGAGCTGGATCTCACTTTATTTTCAGATACTGAAAGGTGCTAAGAGATTAGCAGTGACTTAATCTGTTCTTCCTTTCTCCTTTCAGAGCATACTGCCCTGCTGGAGTTCATACCCAGTCCTCAGCAACACTGAGTTTTGCCATGGAATCTGTGAGTACTGCTTCTTGCATTTGCTCTTGGGCCTGATGGAGTTTTGCTCAGGGCAGTGACTGCTGTCCTGGATTTTGTTCAGAGAGGATGGTGTGGAGTGACTACCATGAAATCTTCTGGGGTTCATAAGTAGCATGTCTTGTGTCCTTGTGAGAGAGATTTTGTTGAAGAAATAGTAGGTTGATGGTCTTGTCTACAAAATGCACTTGTTCCTTCCATCTCTAAATATTTTAGAGACCCAGCAGTTGCTGTGTCTGTTTAGAACTATGTGCACGTTGTATCAACTGTTACCATGAAGAATAGAGTTGGCTAGGGCAGGACGGATCTGGGACTTATGATCTGGCATCGATGGATGCTGCTGGGTTGGGTGCTACTGTGGGGAGAGCTGTAGCTTTCATGATTTTCCTGGCTTGAGGGCAGCATGTGTGGTCAGTTGGGAGGAATGGGATCTTTGGCTGATATGTCCCAAACCTCCCGAGAGTGACTGGCGTGTTCTGAGAATAGGGACATCTGTCTCCATAATGGCCTATCTGCCCTTGGGTCTTACCAGTGTTGCTGGCATATTGTCTCTTCTTCTCTAATGGAAGATTTGATAACTGGCAAGAAAAATTCTTGGCAAGTTTTAAGATTTTCATGTCTTGCCTAGCTCTTAATGTTTTTAAGTAAGTATCCCCTAAATGTTATCTTTCTGTTATTTAACAGACCTCCCTCATACCTCTTTAATAAATTTTCTTACTCTTTTTTTTTTTTTTTTTTTTTTTAATCTTGGTCACCATTGAAATGGACCTGACTGGTCTTTCCCTTGAATTGCTTGAAGGGAAAGGAAACTATAGGGTTTGGAGAGATGGCTCATGGCTAAAAGCACTTGCCTCTCTAGAGGCCCTGGGGTCGGGCTTCAGAACTCACGGGATGACATACAGCCACCTATAACTCCAGCTCCAAGAGGTCCAGCCTGTTTTGGTGTCTTTGCATGTCAGGTTCACATGCAATACTCTTGTATACACATGGACTGTATATACATGTTTTCAATAAAGAAAAAGAAGGTAGAGGGACTGGGGACCATTGGGGGGGTCTATAGGGATGTAAAGGGAATAAATAATTAATAGAAGAATAAAAGCTGGATGCTGTGGCACATCCTTTTAATTGTAGCACTGAGACGCAGAGGCGTGCAGGTATCTGAGTTTGAGGCCAGCCTGATACTCACGAGAGTTCCAGCATAGCCAGAGTGAGACTCTGTCTGAAAAAACAGAGTGGGAAGGATTAGTAAGAAGTTAAAACGAAAGGAAACTGGCCTTAGGTCTTAAGCTATTACAGAGTGTTAGTAGAAGGTAGAAGCTACCCTGGCAGTGGGGGTGGTCCTGTGTGCCTCCTCCCATGCCAGTGGAAGAAATAGTTTTAGGTTTGAAGGTAGATCCGGCTTGTCCCTGCATCAGCCTACTGTTCAAAATGAAGTCGAGGAAAAGAGAGTAGTAACTGGGAAAGCCAGCCACACACACCTGGAACTGCAATGGTATTCATGGACCTTAAGCGGTAACAAGGAGAAGCAAAATGTTGTTTATTTTTTTTGGAAAAATTGATTGTTAGTATTTCATGATTCTAGAGATGTATTTCTCGACTAGAATAAAATCATATTAGGATTGTATGTTGAGAGACTGTTAGGGATACCCTTCTTGGTCTGGGCTCTGGTAGAGTTAATTGGAAGAAGAAATTATTGCTATATGAATGCTTTGCTTACTGTCTATTGTGCTCCACTTGTTTGCTGGGCTCTCAAGGAGGCCAGAAAAATATTAGATCCCCTGGAACTAGAGTTAAGCACAGTGAAGAGCTGCCATATGGGTGTTGGGAATTAAACCCAGCTCTTCTGCAAGAAAAGGTGCTCTTGACTGCTGAGCCATTTCTTCATCCCTGAAGGTTTTATAGCATGTCAGCTATATATTTTAGAAAAGACTCTTGATGATATAGCTCAGATTGGCCTCCAGTTCATAATTGCCCTGCTTCAGAAGCTCCTTTCCTGTGATTACAAGGCCTAAGCCACCACACCCAGCAACATTTCGGCTTCTGAAAGTGATAGCATGATAATAAAGTGTTATTTATATGAAGGAAATCTTGGGGCTCATTTGTATGTGTACATCATTTATTTTACTTTGATAGGCTTGCATGTATCTGTACATCATGTGTGGTCTGTTGCTTACAGGGGCTAGAAGAGGATGTTGTATCCCCTGGGACTGAGTTACAGACAGTTGTCAGCTGCCACATAGATGCTGGGAGTGTCTTCTGGAAGAACAACCAGTGCTCTTAATTGCTGAGTCATCTCTCCAGCCCCTCATATTTTCTTTTTTTTTTTTTTTTCGTTTTGGTTTTTCGAGACAGGATTTCTCTGTGTAGCTCGGGCTGTCCTGGAACTCACTCTGTAGACCAGGCTGCATATTTTCATTTTTAATTTAACATGTATATTCAAAATAGAAAAGAAGAAACAGAAAGATCAGAAATTGGAGGCCAACCTATTGAGGCTTTGTCTAGATAAATAAAATTTAAGTTGAAATAAACAGAATAGAAAATAGGAGGCTAGGAACAGTGTGCTGTGATTAAAGGACGCTGCTTTGCATGTGTGCCGTCTAGAACCGTCTCCAGCCTGCGGGGCTGATGACTCACTCTGTCGCCTAGGCTGTCTCTGAACCTAGGCTCAGGAGATCTCCCACTTGAGACTTCTGGGTGCCAGGACTAGGAGCACACATCATTGCACTCAGCAAAATTGTTTCATTTTCTGTAATGCTGATATAGGTCATGTGAAAGAGTGTGGCATGCTTTCGTCTTGGTACCCTTGAAAGTACAGTTTACAAGCAGACCACATGGACTTGATAATTAATGCACACTCTTCTATCCTCAAAAATAGCAAAGATAGGTAGGTGCTTTGCCTGACACAATGTACTAAGGTCTTTGGAGGTACCTGCTTAGAAGTGGCAGGACTGGAGGAAGGGAACCAAGAGCATTGGTGGTCCCAGGGAGGGACCCTACATTTTTTTTTTTATTAAGATTTGTTTATTTTATGTATATTAATTCTCTATCTGCATGTAAACTCGTGTACCAGAAGAGGGTATCAGATCCCATTACAGATGGCTGTGAGCCGCCATGTGGTTGCTGGGAATCAAACTGAGGACCTCTGGTAGAGTAGCCAGTGCTCTTAACCCCTGAGCCCCAGCTCCCAAAACCCTACATCTTAGCTAGGATCACCAGGGTGCATCAAGACACATTGGAAGTAGCAAAGCATGTTTGTTGCACAGTATGCATAGCAGGTCTATAAAGATGGATCAGTAGTTAAGAGCATTGGCTACTACTCTTCTAGAGGACCAGACTTTAGTTCCTAGCACTCAGGTGGCATCTCACAGTTGTTAATTATTAATAGTTGTAGGGCATCTGATACCTTCTCTGGTCTCCAAGTACACTGCACAAAAGTGGTTCACAGACATGCGAACAAAACACCCATGCACATAAAATAACTTTTTAAAAAAGAGCAGGCACATTTAATTATAGCAGTATTAGCTTACAGAGGATTGTTTGTTTACTTGCTTTTTTGTTTTGACATAGTTTTCTTTCTGTAGCTTGTGCAGGCCTTGAACTTAGGACAGTCACCTGTCTCAGCCTCAGTAGTGCTAGAATTATAGGCATACTATTAATCATGCCTGGCTTCTTTACCCAGTAATTTGTCAGTTTGACTGTTTGTTAAACAGGTTAAGTAAAGGGGTTACTTTCCTAGCTGTTCATGTGGGTTAGGATGGGGACTGTAGGCAGTATGCTGGGGAAAGCAGTTCAGTGTTGTGGGGCTTTCTGAATGTCATTCCTGTTCAATGTTTGTAGAAGCTTGATACTGCTGTGTCACCTCTTAATTGTTGTGTCTTAAGTGTTAGACAGGATTTCTTCTTAGCCTCTGTATTGATTACTTTTATTCTGCTGTGGTAAAACTCCATATTTAAGAGTAATTTATGGAATAGTTTATTTTGGCTTTCAGTTTCAGTTGAGGAGATATGCCAGACATGGTGCCAAAGCAGGAAGGTAAAAGATTCAATCTTCAACTGCATTAGAACTAGAAGCAGGATGAAACTTTGAACTCTCAGACGTGTCCCCAGCAATGCAGTTCCTCCAAGAAGCACCTGAGTAGTATCACCAACTGGGGATCAAGTGTGCAAAGGCTTGAGCTTCTGTGGAGCATTTTTCATTCAAACTATTAGAGACTCTCCTAGTCTGCGTTACGTTAAGTACTTCTTCCTTTCCTTCAGGAAGGCAGACGTGTCTGCTGTGATTGAGCTGCTGGTGTGGGGTGTATCTGTTCTGGAAATGGTTACACATGTTTGCAACTCAGAATTAAAGGTCATGAAAGATATTTGCCAGTGAAGTAAATGTACTGTTGTGTTTTTACAATTCAGAAACAAGACGAGGCCCACACAGATGTAGGCCAGTGTTAGTAGAGATCAGTTGGGATTATGTTACGCGTGTGTCTCATCTAGGGGCTCTAAGGGGATCAGGTGCAAGGGAAGTCTTCTTGAGTCATGGGTCTTCAGAACCTTGCAGGCCCCCAGTGGCATGTGTTTTGGCATGTAACTGCAGTGTGCTTTGGGGCAAGCTGAGATGGTTCACTCACATGGTGATGTTTAACAAGTGTATGGTACTTTGTTGTTGTTTCTGATCAGGACATCTTTTGTAAGCAAATGAAAATCCCTCTGGAGCACTGCTTCTGGGAGAAGAACTCAAGCTCACCGAGAAGCAACCAGTAAGGGATAAAGTATTTGTGCGCCATCATCTTGCTTATCAGGTTGCATCTGAGCTCATGACTACGGTTTTAGGCTGTACATTTCTCCTTATATGCTATGGTAGGAAACAGAAAGGAAGAACCTATAGAGCACCTCTTGTAGGAAGTTGTGTGAGTGTGTGAGTATGTGTGTTTATATAGAGAATGGACCTAGGACCTTACTGAGGTTAGGTGAGCAGTCTACTACCAAGCACTCAAGACCCTTTTGAGTTTTAAATAAAAATGTAGTGTAAAGTGGTGTGTGGTTCTGCTGCTAAAGATGGGTTCTTTCATATTTCTCAGTCTAGAAGTCAGCAGTATAATTGTGACATTCATATTTGTAGTACTTTAAACACCTAAGTGAAACTTGGGTGTGTGATATTTAATCTTCAGAATGTAGTTGTAGGTAAGCTGATAGCTGTACCTGTCTGAATATGGTTGGTTCTTTAGACTGAGCCTCTGTGCTAACTGGGTACATGTTTTGTTGAAAGCAATATGCTATAGTACAGATAGTAGGTGGGTGATGCTGGCACTTAGGATCCCAAATTGTGAGGCACTGGCATTAAGGGCCAGCGGAGGACAGAGATCTGGAAAGGTCTTACTGTCTGCTTGATACAATGTTGGCAACTTTCTTCATTGCAGCTTCTACTCTATAGCTTTGGCCCTAGACTCTCCTGTAATGCCTCAATTTCTGAGGGATATTAGAACATCTAAATGACACAGTGCCTGTTAATCTTTTACAAGTTCAAGAATGTGAAGCCCAGTGAATGTCTAAATGATGTTGTTGTTTAGTTTATGTGTGTTTTGCCTGCATATATGCGTGTGTACCATATGTGTGCTTGATTCCTGTAGAAGCTAGAAGATGGAATTGGATCTCCTGAAGTTGGAGTTACAGATGGTTGTGAGCCACCATATGGGCGCTGGGAGTCGAGCCCAGGTCCTCTGGAAAAGTAGTATATGCTCTTAATTGATGAGTCATCTTTCCAGCTCCTATTTTTTAGATTATTTTTTTCCTTTTTGGGGTTATGTTTGTGTCAAGACAGGGTTTTTCTATTTAGCCCCGGCTGTTCTGGAACTTTGTAGACCAGGCTGGCCTTGAACTCACAGAGATCTGCCTGCCTCTACCTCCCAATAGTTTTCTATATTTTAAATGCTTTAACTAAAGGCATTACTTTTTGTATTAGAATTGCCTAGAGGAACAGTTCTTACAGAATTAATCTATCTGTCTGTCTGTCTATGATTTATTAAAGTAGGTTACACCAATGGCTGTCTAGCAACAGAAAGTCCAAGAATCCAATAGTTGTTCAGCCATGAAGCTAGATATCTTGGCTGGTCTTCAGTATATGCTAGAATTTGAAGAAGTAGGCTGCAAAATCAGTGAGGAAATGAACTTAGCATCAAGAGTGAGGATAAGAGGCAAAGTGAATAAGCTTCCTTCTTTTGTATCCCCTGCATAGGCTGCCACCAGTAGATATGGCCAAGATTAAAGGTGTATCTTCCCACCTTAAAAATGTGTCTTTCCATTCAAATGATCTAACTAAAAAAAGTTCTTCACTTGTATACCTAGATACTTGGGTTTTAGTTAATTCCAGATATAGTAAGTTGAACCAAAAATAACCATCACAAGTCCACCCCTTGTCACTTTGACACACAATCACAATTCCTTATGTCATGCTTAATTTCCAGATGAAAACAATAATCAGGTCATGATTATGCCTAATATGATAACTATTGCTTGTACAACTATAAACACTATGAATTTTAGAATAAGTGACAATGTCCCTTGAGGAATCAATACTTAGTACCACTGATTAATTGATGTTACATTACATGATAAAGGAATTGGGGAAAGAAAAAAACATATTCGTACAAACATTCTTAACAAAATATGATATAAACACTCATGCTGATTTTAATCTTCATTTCTACAACTGGTATAGATAGATACTTAGAACTGTCTTCCTGTACTACTTACTACCTGTTCTGTATTTTCTGTATCCTCAGCAAGCACCTCAAACAGGTCTTGGCTCTTTTTGGAGGAGTGACCCCTACCTCCATTCCTGGAGGGTCTATGTTTTTTGTTCTCCTGCCTGGATTAGATTATTATAGTTTCTCACCAACTTGAATCACAGGATATGATAATACCACAGGACAACCTATCAATGATCTCCTGCAGTCCACACATAATCTTTTTTACCTCCGCTGTGGAGAAGCAATCCAGTTTCCCATTGTTAATCTGAGTCAATTACCCGTCCTAACTTACCCTGTTGGCTTGTGGGCATCAGAAGCTCAGTAGCCAGGGGCTAGCCTGAGCTCCCAGTTCAGTGAAAAGTTTGCTGTGGCTCCTGGTAGAAGCTTTCCCTCTGGGAATCAAAACTTCTAGGCCAACAGAACAGGAAGCAAAAAAATTGTCCTAGTGGTTCCTTGAGGTGATACTAAGTGGTAGTATTCCCTTTTCTATCCCTTGATTCATGGAGCCTTGAATCTTGCCTGTGGGAGAAACTGTAGCATGTATTAGATGCTAATTCAAAGCATATACCTCTGTTTGGAGAATCACATCACAGCCCTTCATGTTGCTGCCACGGATTGGTGCTGTAACTGTGTCTTCGAAACCCAGTTCTTTCTATTGTGCCAGCTGTTTCAGGATGGTGGAGAACATGGTAAGACCAATGGATTCCATGGTCATGAGCCCACTTTTACACTTCTGCTTATTAAGTGAGATCCTTGGTCAGAAGCAATATGTCTGGAATACCATGACAGAGGATAAGATGGTCTATACGTCCATGGATGGTGGTTTTGGCATACGCAAGATGAGCAGGAAAGACAAGTCCATAACCAGAATAAGTATCTACTCTAGTAAGGACAGAGTGTTGTCCTTTCCATGGAGGAAATGGTCCAGTGTAATCAACCTGCCATCATATTGTTGGCTGGTCACCCCAAGGAATGGTGTCATATTTTTGGGTTCAGTGTTAGTCTCTACTGTTTGCAGATCTGGCATTCATCAGGTCAGCCTTGGTGAGTGGGAGTCCATGTTGTTAAGCCCAAGCATAATCCCCATTCTGCACCACGGTCATGTACCCAGCCATTGGAAAATGACAGGGATGGCTGGGGAAAGAGGCTGACAGTCCACAGAATGGGTCATTCTTTCTACTTGATTATTGAATTTATCTTCCGCTGAAGTAAGCTTTTGATGAGCATGGGGCATAAATACCTTAACATTCTTTGTCCATTTGGTGATGATTCCTTTGCCTCTGTGTCTTTTAGGGTTGTCTCAGAAAGGGACTGTAATGCCGCATCTGTCCATTTCTGAGTGGTGCCTAAGTAATGTGCAGAACCATCAGTAAACTAGGCCACAGTTATTATCTTCCTCAGTCAGCCGATCATAGGGCACACCCTGGGAAGTGTGGGCGCATGCCTGGGAACACGCAGCACTGTAACAGGAGTAGAGTAGCATTTGGGCAACTTCTTTACGTAACTTGGTTTTATGAAGCTTTAGGTCCTGCTTGGGCCAGATGACATACGTGCTGCTTCCATTTGACAGTGGATTGCTGCTGTGCATGTGGGTCATGTGACACTCTGTTCATGATAACCAGCTCATGTCCCAAGGTAACTTGGTTGCTCATTGTCAAACATTATGTTTCCAGAACGACCCAGTAGCAGGTCAAGAGCTGTCTCCCAAATGGGGAAAAAGATGTCTGCAGCTGATGGTAGAGCCCTGCCACAGCATCCTAGAGGTCAGTTCTGTGATTCACTTGTAGAGGATTGCCAGAGGCCCAGACAGCATCCTTACCTGCCAGTGACACTTTGTGTCATCGAGTCTGCTGGATCATATGGGCTAAGTGCTAGAGGAGCCTGGACAGCAGCCTGGACATGTTGAAGGGCTTTTTGTCTTACACCACACAGAGCGAGCAGCATGGTATATGGGCCAGGGTAACACCCCAAGGAAGGAATGTGTTGTTTCTAGCATCCAATACTCCACTGACGTTCTTTGTTGGTGGTGATAAGGGCTGTGTACAAGACTTAACCCTCTTCTCGAGAAGAACTGTCTCTGCATGTCTCCTACCACTGCACTCTGAGGGAGAAGGCCTTGAATTTTCACTGGACTTATTTTTCATCCTCTGATGTGTGTATGTGTGCATAAGTCTAAAGTGGCTGCTACCTCTTGTTCAGTTGGCTCAATCAGAATAGTGCCACAATTATAGTAGTAGACTAATGTGATACTGTGGAAAAGACAGATGATCAAGGTCTCTTCCAGCTAAGTCATGACACAGGGCATACTGCTGTGCTTGCCAACTGAAAGTTAATTGCATCGTGTACCAGATGTGTCAAGCTGCTGGTTAGGATGCTACACTACATCTGCTAGAGCAGCTGCAATTGGAGCCACTACTTGAGTTTTTGATAGTCCACTGTTACTCTCCATGATCCATCTGTCTTCTCCTCTGGCTAGATAAGAGAGTTAAAGGGAGACGGGGTGGGAATGTGCCCTTTACCCTCTCATCACTATTATCTTGTTGTTGCTGTTTTTACATCTTTCAAGCCCTTAATGGTGGCACTGATTTTTGCAGTCCATCCGGAGATGCAATAGTGTTTTTTTTTCTGCAGCAGGAGAACCCCTAGAAGCTTTTCCAACCATAAAAGCCTTCAATTCCACAGGTCAGGGAACCAATGTGAAAACTTTGCCAATTTCTAAGTATACCTGTCCCAATCATACGTTCTGAGACTGAGGAAATATGCACAGGATGAGGACTGAATCTACTTTGAGTCTGTTTTCAGCCAAAACTCCCGTCACCTGACTTCCACAAGGCCCGACTTTATTTAACTTGAGGCCCACATGGTCTTTGTGGTCTCCTGTAGTCAGAGACAGTTCCGAATATGTGTCCTGTAAAACCCTGAAAGTCTGATTGTTTTTTTTTTTTTTTTTTTCCCAGTGTACAGTTACTTTTGTAAAAGGCCATAGGTCCCTCTGGGGAAGGACTGGAGAAAGACTAACAGTAAAATTCTTAAAAGTTTTGTCCTTCCTCAGAGGAACCTGGCTGTCCCTTTAGACAAGGGCTCAGGGTCTGCAGATTGACTGTCTCAGGTCTGGAAATTGTTTCACTGACTAACTTCATTTTGCCACGATCCAGTGTAGTAGCCTTTCTTTAATTTTTTGAGATTCTTATTTTCCTCTTATATAGATCAAACAAAAATGCCGTAGGCTTCTTGCCTGTTCCATGCCTAGAAACACTGATTGATTGCCTAGTACCAAACGATTCATAAGTGGCCTCTGGTACTTCCAGGGCCCAGTTAAACTATTGCATTTACTTCATCTAACTGAGCAGCAGCATCTCCAACCCCAAATTCTGGCATAAGGAAAAGAGGGACAAAGAATCGTTTCAGATGGCGCCCTTTCACGATCTTGTATCTTACAGGATTAGTGAAGGGCGTGCCATCCTTCCTATGTGGAGGATTAGATCTGCACAGCATACCCACTCTAGATACCCACTCTAGCATTGCCATGTCCTTGAGCCTTAAAATTCTTTTATCAACACTAAGCCAAGGGATATCATGCATCTCCAACTCCTGTTCAGTAGACTATCTTTTGACAAATGCTTTAGCCAACCGTTCAAACAAACTTATGACATTTTTTTGTAACTGTATGAGCCTCCATATTAAACCCAGAATCTCCACATAGTGAGCATATAGCACTAAATAAATCCCATATCAAAACTCAGGGATTACATCCCTTGAAAATCTTTAGGGTCTTCTCACGCATCCACATTCCAAGTCATAGGACCTTATTCTCTGGCAGATAATGCCCTTATGTTAACCACCAACACCATTTAAGGCCAGGACTTGGGATTTTTCTCAATAATTTAGCCAGTCTTCCCCGTCCCTCATACTCACACAGGGTTTTCCTGCACAGCCCGGGCTGTCCTGGAACTCAGAGATCCGCCTGCCTCTGCCTCCCAAGTGCTGGGATTAAAGGTGTGTGCTACCATTACCTGGCAGTTGAGCTCATCTTACAATGAGGGCTTCTATTTGCTTTTCTTTGTTTGATTTTTCAACTTGATCTCTGTGGCTGCTGGAGAGAAGATTCTCTTCCAGGGAGGGCACAGTCAGGAATGTAAAGTCTAGACTGCTTATGAGCACCAGAAGGCCGTCCTCTTCATCACTGATTTCACTGTGATCGCTTGCCATAGGATGAGATGCTAGAAATGTCATTATGGAGCATATACTTTCCTTTGTCAGTTTATCCAGAGATGCAAGGAGCAAGCCAACCATAATAAACATCGTTTTCCTTATTCTTCCACAGATGTTAAAAGTCTTATACACAGATGTACCAGATCCATTGCTTCTGATGTTTGGTGAATGAGGATCATCTACCTATCTGTGTTTCATGTGTATGAGGATTTGTCCTGTGTGTATGTGTTCTCACCATGTACATACCTTGTGTTTGCTCAGGTCGGAAGAGGCAGTTTGATCCCCTGGAACTGGGGGTACTGATGGCTGTGAGTCACCATATAGGTGCTGGAGCCTAACCTGGATTCTCTGTAAGAACAGCAAGGTCTTTTCATTTCTCAACAGCTCTCCAGTTGCATCCCCAACAAACACTGCTTTGTAGCACTGCGAGGGAGTATCTTCCCTGACTGGGGCTAGTTGCTGATGTCCAAGGGAATCCCATTTTGAATGCTGAGCTCATAATGGCAGCCTGATGTCTCAGCACTGCCTGACTCAGCACCTAGTGTTTGCTTGGAGAGGCTTTCTGTTTTGAATTTCCGTCACAGGTTAGTTGGAATTGGATTTGGTGCGTTTTGCCTGGGTTGCCCTTTGTGGCGTGACATTCTGAAACACTTTCTTGGGGAAGCTGTAATATTTGTAAAAGTGGTTTTTAAGACCTTCCCAGTTTGGGAGAATATTTATCTTTTTAGCTTGCTGTAATTGCTAATTTTGATTCCCTTTGCAAGTTTCTTTTCCTGTTGAATTTTTTTTTTTAACCTATGAAAAAGGTTTATTGAAGTCTTTATTTATCTGTCCCAACTGTACTGACCCTTGCTGTTCTTAAGTCATGCCCCCCCCCCCCAAAGAAAAACAAAAGAAAAAAAATGTTCACCTCATTCATTTGCCACCTGTCACGTCTCTGGAGAGATCCCTGACACTTTCTTTACATTGCTCCTTGCCAGCCCTTTCCTTCTTTCAAGCTAATAGTGTTTCATGCCTTCTCAGACTCTCTGTCTGCTCTGAATAGTTGTAATCATAATCAAATAAGCACCAACGTTTTGGCTATTAATGGGAAGTTGAGGGTGTGGTTGGTGACAAAAAGAATTGTGGTTGTCTAGAACTAGTACTAGTACCAAGAATGATTAATGAATTTTATCTTTTTACCCTATCAGAATCAGTTAAGCCACTTCCCCAGACCCAAGTATCTTCCTGTGACTTATTTAGGTTAAGAATTAATGTTTACCATCAGCCATGGTGGTGCATGCCTGTAATCCCAGCACTTGAGAAGCAGAGAAAAGGGGAATGGGAGACCAGCACACACAGAAGAGCAATAGGGTTTATGGTTAACTAGAAATTAGTGCCTCCAAGATAACCTCAGTCTTTCTACAAAGAGCTGGTTAAAGTAAAACATAGGTGTCCAAACATTACTTTGTTATGTTGGAAGGGCAGATCTTGTGTGCCATGAACTGAAATGACCTTTATTCTAAGGTATAATACTCATTCACTGCCTTAGAAAAGTTGATGCTTTGTTATTACTAAAACTGTTCATGGACCTTGAACAAAACTTGGTTTTAATTTGTATACATTGGCCTATCACAGCGTTCTAGTCTACGGGCTCAAGTGTAAATCCCCTGTAGATAGGCTGGAGGTAGATCTAGGGTAATATGCTCTAGTGCTCTAGGTCTGTCTGGGGCTTCTGAAGGTGGTGACAGTCTTTGGGGTTGTTTGACTTATATACAACTTCTTGCATCCCCTTCCTGTCTCTGCATCTGTCTGTAATTGGCTTCTCCTGTCCGTATCCTAAGTTTCTGTTTTTAAGGATAACAGTCATACTAGGTTTAGAGTTAACCCTGATGATCTCATCTCTGCTAGAATTTACCTTCAAAGATCTGATTCCAAGTAGTCACATGCTAGATTTCCATGGTTGTGTAGTTTGACTTGTCACACCAGCAAGTAAAATTAAGGATAAAAAATAAAGTAGGTGTCTTACTTGTCTATTGCCGTGACAAAACACCATGACCAAGGCATCTTATAAAAGGAAGCATTTAATTTGGGGCTCACAGTTCCAGAGGGTTAGGTTAGTCCATGTTGGAGTATGGCAGCAAGTAGGCATGCTATTGTAACAGTAATTGAGATCTTAGATCTTATCCAAAATCTAGCAACAGATGACCGATGGGGGTCAGGGGAGGTGGGAGGGAGAGAGGAGACAGTGCACCAGTGCTAACTGGGAGTGGCCTGGGTATTTGAAACCTCAAAGACGACTCCCAGTGACACACCTTATCTTCTCCAACAAGTCAGGCTTGTATTACATAAGAGCCTGTCTCAAACAAAACAAAGTGCTGGTAAGATAGAAGGCTCAGCAGGTAAAGGTACCTGTTGTCAAGCCTGACAACAAAGCTCTATTCCTAGGACCAAATTGTCCTCTGATCATCACATGCATGCCTTCACTATGCACAAAACACAGCATGCCCTATGCCCACATGTTACTAATATTGATTTTGGGGCGCTACATCTCACCTGTAGCTCATGCTAACCTTGAACTTTCGCTTTAGCTTCCTGGGTGCTGGGATTACAGGTGTGCTACAGTGCTCAGCTCCTCAAATATGGTAATCATTGTCTGTAGGGATTTATAAAATAACTGGTGAGACTTTGTAGTTAACGTCATTTTCTATAAACAAAGGAGTGTGTTCACTTGTCGCTGGGCATCCGTTTTCAGTTTAGAATAGGGCGAGGCCACTGCAGTCAGTGCTGGGCTTGAGTGGGTTATTAGTGAACCGTAAGGCTTAGAGCTCCAATTTTATTAACAGTATGGTGAGATTGCAGCTGGGTCCCAGCATGGAGTATGGGACACGGTGAGACTTGATGCAGGGTGATGTTGAGCCTCTCAGTCTGTATGCTTGTTGACAATTATTTTAAAAAAAAATCCTACACCTGTGCTGTCCTGATGGCTAAGCAGGTAAAGAAGGCCTGAAGATCAGAGGTCAATCCCCCAAAGCTACATGCTAGAAGGAGTATGCTGACATTTACAAATTGTCATCCAGCTTCCACAAGAGTACACCATGGCACATTCTTTAAAATATAACATATATTTAAAATACACACATTTAAAATACAACAAAAAGTTCACGCTGTTAAGAGAATCTGTATATGTTAACCTCTCTAAGCAGGCTCTCCCTGCTGTGGGCCCTGGTAGAATTGTCTTCTAAAAGTCTCATGGAAGTATAAAGATCAGTCTCATTATAGAGCTGGTCTGGTTTTCAGACTGACAGTGTATGTGCTCAATTGTGTATTGCCCTAGAGTTGCTTCTCTTTGTTTGATCTTGGTGTTGTATAGTAGAAGTAGACCATGTCTTTGCAGTTTGGGATGGATTTCTTATGTAATATCTACCTTTCCTCCCAGGACTATTCCTCCCACCCCTCGTATCCCCTCCTGTGCCTCCTCAGCTTTCTTTGCATACATAGTTCTTCCTGTTTAGAAGATGGCTTCAGAAATAACTGAACTTCCTTTTGCAGACCAGGGTTCTTTAGTTAGTTCTGTGTTAGCTCTTGCTCTGTATTTTAGCCTGGCATTTCTTTTAGCAATTTGTCTTTGTTTTTCAAAAATTTCAGATAAAAATATAATCTGGATTATAATGTCTTAAAATGTAATGTTACGCATTTACCGGCTTGGAGATATGTTTTATTTTGGTAATTTTCTATATCTCTTGGAGAAATTGTCATCTCTGACCTGTATGGGGACCTCAGGGTTTTCAAACCGTTTTGAAACCTGTTGGCTTTAAAATATATCTGAGTGGGTTAGAGAAAAGGCCCAGAGGGTTGGAATCCTTGCAGCTCTTACAGAGGAACCAGGTTGGATTCCCAACATCCACATGGTGCCTCACCACCACCCAAAACTCCAGTTCTTGGGGCACCCAGTACCCTCATATGACCATCTTAGGCACCAGGTTTACCTATGGTGCATATAAATGCATGCAGGCGAAATGTTCATAGACACAGAGTAAAATAAGTCTTGAAAAAATGGCTCAGAAGACTTTTGTGTTCACTTCACTTGGCCATGTATTGTGCAAAAATAGTGTCCAGTGTTACTGACACTTATTGTAAAGGAAGAGCTTTATTGTCAAGTGTGACTGCCATTTATATAGTTTTTTTTTTTAATATAGTTTTTTCTTAAGATACAGTGTAATACTCATCTCAGGTTTATTTCAGACTTTTTTCTATTGCTAGTTTTGATTATGGGAGTAGAATTATTAAGGTGTATTTTATTTACAGGCTGGATAATTTGTAAAAAATATACTTTCTATTTTTGAAAAACATGGATTTGGGGGAAATTTGCATAACTAGCAGAAGTCCTGCATATTTCTCACCTAGCTTTCCTTTACTGCTACCATCTTACATACTACCTTGGTCTGAACTAAGAAGCCAGCATAGATGGTTTGGAATTTCTCAGGCATTAAGTAATGTCGCTTTTCCGTCATAGTACCACATCTGGTATACCTCATCACGTCTACTTCTTTGCACTACCCTGCAGTCCCCTTCATACTGTGGAATTGTTAATCTCTGAAGTTCACTTTTTGTCTCTTAGTAGGGTGTGGAGGTGGGTGTATTGTTCTGAATTCAGTTCTATTTTGATACCTAGGTGACTATTTGACTCATACCTTCATCTTATTGGCTCAGAATAACCTCACAGCGAGTGGCTGCTTGTATAGAAAAGGAAAGTATGTTCCCTGACAAGTCTAACCTCTTTTCAGTGGATGTTTAGACCTCTGTTCCCCATAAACAGAAACAGCCTTGGGGCTCTGTAGTCCTGCTGTGGACGACACCTTGGGCCTCACAGACAAGCTAGGTTTGTTCAGTCCAGAATTAGGTTGTGGGAGCACCTGCTGGAATGGCGCTCTCGCGCGCTCTCTCTCGCTCTCTCTCGCTCTCTCCCTCCCTCCCTTCCTCCCTCCCTCTCTCTCCAACAAGCCTGAAAGACTTCCCTTTTCTGAGGAGAGTTGGGGGTGAAGGTGGAGGAGGTCTGAGAAGAAAGAAGGATGTTTTAGGTTTCTGTATTTTGCTGTTTACTCTGTCATAAGGTTCCCGTCAGGGACTGCTGAGTAGACAGACCAGCATGAAGAGTTGGAGGGCTCCGGTGAATGTAGTGGGTTGAGGAGATAGATGTCTGCTTTGACCTTTTAGTGGAGGTTGCTTGAGGAAGGGAGCTCAAGGACTCTTCTTTGGGACCCATACCTGTTGCCCACCTGGTACCACTAGAATTTGACTTAGGCTTTGTTCTTGGTGCTTCTCACCTCGTGCACCTAGACTCTAGCCTTTCCTTTAGTCTCAGGTCTTCCTGACATGCCTGGACTGTTCCTGCTGTCTGACCTGCTGAGTTCACCTATTTTCTTTGCAGATGTGTATTGAACGGATAGTGACAGTCAGAACTAGCCTTTTTGAAAAGTGGTTTAGCATGGTGGTAGGATTCATCCTCCATCAGAGTTTGTGAGAACTATGCAAGTCGTTTTTTTATGTGTTCCCTCTGCAAGTAGGCAGAAATAGGCTGCCCTCAAATTGAGAGATGCTCGTCTGCCTATCTCTCAAGTCCTGGGGTAAAGATTGGTTCCATCATGCCTGGCCTTTCCATTGTTGAGTTTGGTCGGAGTTGTCACACTAAAGCTCCTTTACACTTTGGACAGTAGCCCTGAGTAGACTGGTGCCCTCAGTAGACTGGTGTTGTCTCCCAGTGTTTCTCTTTTTCCCCTTTACCTTTTTTTCAGTGCTAGCTATGAAGCCACTCTAGGCAAGTCTTCTCCTCGAGTGGTCACCCAGCTGCTGCACCCCTTTGTGGGTTGTTTATTATCTTTGTGTCTTGAGCACCAGGACCTCTTTAAAATCTCTGGGAAGCAGATGTGTTCGTTCTGTTCTGTGGCTGCAGCTGTCTCTATGTTCTTAACCTCAGGAATGCCTTGTTGGCCTCATCATCTTTGAGTTATACCTTCTGGGAGAACCCTAGCGCTAGAGAGTCACATAGCCTGGCTGTGCCAGCTTATTGAGGTTTGTTCTCCTTACATTGCTTTTCCTTCTGGGAAAGCAAGCATTTGCCAGGCTCCACCATTCCTAGATGCTCTGCAAATTGCATGCCTCCTCTTGGCTTTTGTCTTTCATCAAAGACTTGTTGATGTTATGGCAAAGGTGTAGACTCATCATAGGCCAGGCACCATCCTCTGATGTGCTATGTGATGCCCACAGCTCCTCACAGGGACCTGTTATCACCTGTTAGTGATGTAGATGTGCCACTTGGAGTCATATTCTAGAATAGCTTGTTTCCAAAACAACTGAAGCCTCCAGAGTACTACCTGCCTAAGGATCAAAGGAGATAAAAATAGCATCATTGTTTTGCAAGAAAGTATGTGTAAGAAATAGTTGCTTTCCACAGTGAATTTGGGTTTGAATAGTAATCTTAGTAGTTTGGAGACACAGAAAATAGTGTTATGCAAACAGTAAATTTCTTTAGAAGTTCTTTCTAAGATTTCATTATTTAAATTATTTAGAGTAATCATATTTTTTGAGAAAATTACTTAGTAGATTCTTGTAAAAAGTTAGAACATCGAAGATGCAGCTCACATTTCCCCCCTGCTGTCCATATCTATCTAGACTCTTTAATCACCTCCACTATAACACCTGTACATGTATTGGATAGGGCCAGCATTGTGTGAGCTGGTATTTTGAGTTTCTTCTAGTTTTGTGTTTAGTTTAAGTTTCAGCTATTCAGTTGGACAGATTACATCTTTTTATTAACATGACATATATTCTCTGTAACATATTGAGTGAAAGTAGTAAAATACAATATGCAAACAAAGAAATGATAATTGTATAAATCTTTACTTATAAAGTAGGTGATGGGTTAAGAGTAATGGCTCAATGGTTAAGAGCACTTACTGCTCTTCCAGAGCTCCTGAGTTCTCTCTACAGTCCCACATGGCAGTTCACAACCATAGGGGATAAAGTGCTGCCTCCCGATCCCCTCTGGTATCACACATGATGTGGTGCATACATACACATGCAAGCAAAGTATAGAGGTTATTTTATGTACACATAAGGTTAAGTAGTAAATAAAGTCGGTTTAAAAAATGTTATAGATTGTTGACCCTTCTCATGTTTCCCCAAGTTTTACTTGGAGAAATGTATTTAAAAGTCTTCTAATAACCTGCCTATTTCTAAAGCAGAGAACCCTATCATGCCATCCCTTGCTAGGTAGAACAAAGTAGGTGGAGACAGGAAGTAGGTGTGTTTGAGAGGTGGTGTTGGAAACAGTTGCTAGATCTGGTGAGGAAGCAAGGTTGTGTCTTGGGTGCTAGTGGAGACAAGCAGGCACATGCCCAACTTGATCTTTCCTGCCATTGAATGAGGAATTGTCTTAGATAAAAGATGGTTGTTTCTTTTACTGGTAGATGTAGAGGAATTGAAGCTGCCTTACTTTCCTAAATGATGGCCCCACTTTGACGCTGTGACGCATACACTACTTGTCTAGACTCAGATCCACTTTTTGTGTCTTGGAGGCTTGTTTCTGAGACCTGTGTGGTCATAGCAACCCTAACCATAAGTGACGTTTAGCAGTCAACTCGGGTCAGCCGTATAATCCGCATGTGTGTACATTGGTGCTGGGGTGGTAGTGGGTATGTGCGAAGGCTGTGCAAGCATGTGCTCATAACAAAACTGTTCTCATGACGTTCCCATGGTCTCGGGTATACAGTGTTGTGTTCTGCAGGCTTACTTTGGGATGCAAAGCAGCCGAAGAGCATGGAAGAGGTGAGTTGATGTCCTTCTGGTCAGTTGCTCATTTTTTCCTCTCTCAAAGAGTTTCTAGTGTCTCCCAAACTTTCCTTTATTCCTTCATATATCTGCTCTGCAGAAATGCATGCCTCTCACCCATACACAGGGCCTTGTTATGCAGCCCACCAGTCCTCCTGAATGCTGGAATCAGAGGCATGCACCATGATGCTCCAGAGCCTTGCTTTTGCAGTGGGTAGGATAGCCCTCTTCTCAGGGAGCTGGTGCAGTGCCCTGCAGGGTCGGGCTGGGGTTGGGCAGTACAGCTGGGAGGCCGTGACAGTGCTCACTTTATCGGCTCTTGTTGAAAATGCTGGCTTTGGAGTTGATCGTCTTGAAGGGACATGTAAACTGGTTCAAGCTCCAGTGTGGATATGGTTGGTATTGTTTTATGCCTGTGGCTACATCCTTTATTTTAGAAATACATCATGTTGTTTGGTTTCATTATTAAAGTACCTCCGGATCTTGTGAAAGTTACTGAACTTGGTTGTTTGGCATAACCTTTGATGACTTCTCCATGACTTCCTTATTGTTACAGGGTAATTTTCTAACAGGGTTTTAGATGTGATATTACTGATTTGAAATCGGAGAAGAGTGGTTCTTTTGTTTGTTTTAAAGTTGATAAATTAAAGGAAGGTAGAATCAAGATGACGTGAGAGTAGTTTGTCTTAGAATATTCCCTGACTTCACGGGAGAGCACGTGCTGTTGCTGTTACTGTGCTCTGTGGTGTGTCCAGTTTTAGCAAAAACCAGCGTGTGGGAGTTGAGGCATTGCTTTTCGCCTTTACCCACTGAACCAACTTAGTGCTTCCCAGCCATGTTCTTAAAGAAGTACACAGGGCAGGGAGGGCGTCCTGTAGAGAGCCCTCAGCCTCTCTGTGTGACAGAGACAGTACACCATGGCCGATGTTCTTGAACTTTTTCATCTTGTCAGGATCTTCATGAGAAAATAAAAAATACGGAAGAAGGCACATGTTTCTTTCTTTTTTTCCCAGTGCATGCATGAATGAGTATGAAAGTCTATTTCACAACAACAGCCTTCCCCTTGACATTAACTTCAGTGATGGTTTTCCATAGAACTCTAGTTTATAAATCTGTAATTGGAGGTGGGCCTTGTCATTGTTGGTCTTCCGCCCCACCCCTCTTGTTTTTATGTACTGCTGGTGATAGAACTGAGGACCTTGCTCATACAGGCAGGGTTCTACCACCAAGTGGTCCCTAAACCCTCATCTCTGGCCTTTGGGGTCTTGGTGTGTTAGTCAGGGTTCTCTAGAATATATAGTATGAAAATACATATACATATGTATATACATATACGGGACTTATTAGAATGACTCACAGCTGTGCTCCAGTTAATCTTACAATGGCTGCCTATGAACTGAAGGTCCAAGAATCAGTTGTTTAGTCCATGAGGCTGAATGTGTTTTCCTGTCTCAGAGATCCAGATTAGAAGTAGATCTTTTCACTTCAAATTGAGCAAAACTCCCTCATAGGTGTGCCTTTCCACTTTAGGTCTTAGTTAATTCCCACGGTTAGTGTTGGGGATTAGAGTGCAGTCCCTCACTCACACTGTCTTCACTCTCTTCACCTGTCACTAACCTCTTCTCACCAGTGCTGCCCCTCACCGCCTTTCTTCTGGTGTCTTGGCAATTCTAATGAATACTAGTGGGATAAGCCATGTCTCCCTTGTCTTCCTGGCACACTGTTCTGGAGTTGTTTCAGAGTAGACATGGCTGACCTGGTACGGGACATGGCCTTGGTAGGGTCAAATCTTTGGGTCTAGCCATACCAGATGAGTGCAGGTGAAGGCACACGTCTGCTGTCTTTCACTTTATATTCCTGATCCAGCATTCTTTTCCTCTTGTGTCATGAGGTGAATTCCGGGTGTGTCCAGTCTTTGTGTGCTCAGAGTCCTCACATTCACTTTCCATTGACTCTCATTCTGCGATCTGTCTTGCCCAGTGCTGTAGGATGTGCACCATGCACAGCACTTGCGGTGACCTTCCTTCCGCCAGGACTTAGAGGGTAGCCGTCACCTGCATGTGCTGACATAATGAGATGGTGTTCTGGGCTTGACAGAGCAGAGTGTAAGGAGTCCATGGTTATTGTTAGATGAAATCACCTTGGAGAACTTTGTGGAAGAGAGATTTTATGGTGTGGAAGATGTCTGGAGGCTTTAAACAGACAGACACATCAGTTTGAAGAAGGGCTGAATCAAGGATTGAGGAGGGCAGGATCAAGACTGACTTCTGATAAGGCTGAGATGGATTCAGATCAGGCAGCTTGATTACAAGGGATCATCTGGGAATTCTAGGCTGCTCCCACAGATAGTCTCCAGCTTTCTCAGGGACGTATCATTGAGGTTGCTGGGGTTGGGCATGACTACCTTACTTCACAGAGGAACTCATGGCACTGGCTGCACTGGTCTAAATGTCAGCAGGACCCTGTAACAGTTATTTTGGGTGTTAGATTCTCTGTTCCATCAAAATATATAGTTTACACTATATTTGGTTTCAGTGTGAGTGAGGTATCTGATAGATGAGAACAGGGCTTACATGACTCCTTTCCTCGTTCTATACCACCTCATCCAAGGGCAGCAGGGACGCAGAGCTGAGGTGGGGTCCTCCAGTGGGACCTTGGCCTTTGTCAGAGTGAGGACTGAAGCCATTAGTTAATCAGCCCGCAGTCTCAGTTGGCATAAGAAGATGACTGAGGATAGTTTCCCCATTGATGAACCGGCTGTTCATAGTAGGAGTGAAGAGGATCCATCCGTGGTTTGAGAGTTCTCTGGAAAATGTTGTCTCACAGCCCTGCCTAGGCACCTGGAAGTTAGCCTTAACTGATTGTGTCTTGTGGACAGCTATGCCTCAGGGGGAGCAGATTTCAGCACAAATTACTTGGATTAGGGAGGAGAGACCTTCTGTAATTCTAAAAGTCACCCGCTGGTTTCAGGCTGTGCTTCTAATTTGCATGCATGTTCCTGTTCTCATCTTTTCTCCTTGTCCTGTTAGCATGGGCACCACCACAGGTGTATGATCAGCTGGTTGAGTCTAGTAGTGCATCTGCTACATTGTTGTAAAGGCAAACAAAGAGGAAAGCAAATCCGAGATAGTCTCGGAAGCACTTATGACTCCTATAAGTAGCACAGATGCGGCTCTGGCTTCCCGCTCGGTAGCACCCTGGGGAGCTCCTAAAGGTTTCTGCTCTGAGAGCTGACTGTATTTTGTAGTTTGTACTCTCCCCCCAGCTTTCACCCCAATAAATAATTCAGGTTTATGGTAACAGTGGAGCCCTGCCATCGGTCCTTGGTGAATTTTCTGAGTTATGATGAAAGAATTAAGTAGGTAGTACAGGTTACGTTTGTGTATGTGTGTGAGCATTGGCGTACTCAGAGGCTCTGTCCTAAGTGTGTGCTCTATGAAATGGAAGGGTCACATGCAGTGGCACCGCATGCCGGTGATCCCAGCTGTTAGGAGAGTGAACAGAGAATGTTGAGTTGAGTTCAAGCCCAGTTAGGATGTTCATGTTCAAGTAAAAGGAAGTGAGTGGATCTTAGAATTTCAAAATTCATTTACATGTTGTTTTGTTTTTCTCTAGAAATCATTTTCTTCTCTGGAATCTTCCCTTCTTTCAGCCACTTAGTGAGTTTACCTCTCCAACTAGCCAGCAGATTACCACCATTGGTTTGGAATTGTTGAAATGTTGTGTTAACTCCACAAGGAAGGCCTGTCAACAGCATCTACTTGTCAT
This sequence comes from Mastomys natalensis, assembly GCA_021653895.1. Taxonomy (NCBI): domain Eukaryota; kingdom Metazoa; phylum Chordata; class Mammalia; order Rodentia; family Muridae; genus Mastomys; species Mastomys natalensis. The sequence continues at coordinate 390,984 of JAJTUV010000412.1, forward strand.
TTTTTAGAGCATTTTATTAAATTTGAGTGTAACAGATGTTTGCACTTCAGACTCTGTTTCTGTCTCTCTGTTACAGTGTCTTCAAGTAAGTTGGAAAAATACCTTGAATATGATTTTCATGCTAAAGGTTGAGGCCTAACATGGTGGTGTTAGCTTTGCTACTGATGTCCAAAGTGTGCTTCCCTGTTGTAAGTGTCCACCTGCCCGTCTGAATAGATAGGGTACTTGTTGGCAAGCTAGTACCGGACTTCCTGGATGGAGCTCAAAAGGGACCTGTGATCCTTCAAGCACTTGACATTTGTGTGAGTCATTTGTCTGTCCCTGTCCTGTTCTGTGTTTCAGAATGTTATTTTTCAAATTATATGTTAGCACCATTGTGGTGTATGCACCATTGTGGCTACTTGTTTATGTTTGTGTGTGAACTTAGGTGCCTATGGAGGGTGCGGGAAGCTTTCCAGTCCCTTGGAGCTGGGGTTCAAGTTAGTAGTGAGCTGTTGGGTGAACAGCCTATGTATGAGTGGTATGCACTCTTAACCATGAACCATGTCTCCTCTCCCCTCCCCTCTCTTCCTCAATGACATCTCTGAATACTAGTCCTCATTCTTACACAGCAGTTCTTAGCCACTGAGCCATCCTTCCAGCCCCTGTAGTGTCTCCCCCATGCTGGGATTACTGGAACCTGCCACTGTGCCTCGTGGCCTAGCTCTTACATGGGTGCTAGGAATCTGAACAGAGGTTCACAGTAGGTATTTTATAAACTAAATCATCTCTTTAGCCTATGGGAGTTCCTAAACTGGGTGGCATGTTTATCAGTGTTAATTGCTTAGTAACACTGGAGCTTAATCTTTCAAGATTACAGTGTGTTTCTCAGAAGCTTACTTTCCCTGGGTGGTTTTCTGCTGATTGACCTGTGTCACTTATCAGACCATAATAAACTGCCAGTTGGACAGTAAGTGTTTATAGGGCACGGGTGAAGGGCAAGTCCTGTAATGGTGGCCTATAAAGGCTTGAGGGCTAGTAAAGAGCCATCTTGGTCAGATTGCCAAGGTTGTTCGTGTGAAGGGAGTGGGGGAGGGGCTGTTTTAAAGGTTGGATTGAGGCAACATATAATAACAGCAATATGCGTAAGCATGCTTGGTGAACATAATAATAATAGTGACTTAGATTTTGCAGAGAGTTCGCCTGCATTTAGACTGCTAATAAAATGTGGCCTGCTTTCTCTGAGTTCTAGACACATTTGTCAGCTAATGAGCCGTTTCCTATTGCTTGTCCACAATTTTGGGACAATAAATCTCAAATCTGTTCCCTGGCATTTAAGCACAAGTAGTAAATTTATGTATAATATTAAGGTTCAGGGTGAATTCAGAAATTATTTTAAAAATATTTTATGTGTATATGTGTGCACCCAAGTGTATGCATGTGCAAGAGCCCATGGAAGTTAGAAGGGGACATCACATCCCCTGTGGAGTCGTGAAGTACTAGCTGCGTATAGGAAACTGAGTCCAGGGCCTCTGGAAGAGGAGTAAGTGCTTTAAGCCACTAAACCATCTTACCACCCTTCTTGCTATTCATTTTGTTTTGCAACGCTGGACCACTGAACCTCACCATACTTGGCAAGTACTTTACACTCAACCGTGCTCATATAATTTTTTAAAAAAGCCTAGTAGTCATATTTTCTTACTGGATTTGGGCTGCGTTTATCAGGTATTTATTCTGTCTCATTCACACTTCAACTTGTTTAATTCATTGTGTCGCTGTATATTTTAGGCTCCATCCCAAATGGAGCCTGGTGTATTTTCCCTGGCTCAGCTTTTTGGTGTGTTTTTAGACAGCCAGGCTAGGCTGGCTGTGTAGGACATCCAGGTTCACAGGGACAAGCGGAGTGACCCTCGTGTGTGCAAAACAGGTGTGCATTTATCTTCTTTGTGGTTATTATAGTCGAGAACCAAGGGACGGGGCATTTCAGAATGCTACAACAGAAACTCCTCAGTTCTCGTTTGTTAATTTACCTGTTAATTTGGATAAAGAATTAGATCTTGTTTAACAAAACTTTTGGTGCACTTAGTGAAACCAGTTAGTGAGACTCTGTGATTTTCTGACTCATGCTTTCTGCTGGCTCTCGTGTGACTCAGGCTGAAGGTCTTGCTGTTTCTCTCTGTGAATGCCCATGTTTTCCCTGGGAAATAAAAGCTCTTTGTGCATTTGAAGAACCATGGCAATTTTGAAGGTGTTTTTGCTAAACTAAGCTCTTCTTGATGTAATATGGCTGCTCCCCCCATAGTTATATGTTTATTTTCTTCTCTGTAATCCTTACTCACCTGGCTTCACAGCCTTTGATCCTGAATTTAGAAGCAGTGTTTTTGAGTGGTAATCTCTGGGTAATAGGTGTATCGGTGTCTGTCTTCCTGGGAGTAAGCTTTTTATTCCACAAGGAGAACGCAGAAGTGATGTATGTACTGTCCCAAAGTGTTTTATTTTTAAATAATAAAAGAAAATACAACTTGTTCCCGTTTGTATTTGATTATAGGAAATGTATCTGTTCTTCACTGCCGTTGAGAAAGGATGCTTAAACAGTCTGCATCTAAGATGTAATTGTGGAATTCAAAATAATATGTATTATCACAAGCCCTTAACTACAAAGTTGTAATGATGAAATGGTCATTGACCCAGATGACAAATTCCTAGTTTTGTGGTACTGCTGACTCTCTCAGAAGGGCACCTGAAGTTCCCATATTAAAGCTAATCAGGTCAAAGTTCCCCAAGTCCTGTGTGAGCAGTCAACACTGAGGCACCAGACAGAATGAGTATGAAGGTTATAGCGTGGCCACCATCACTGCAGCCTAAGAATTATACGTCTGGGTCCCTCTGAAGCAGACTTCATGTCATTGGAAATCTCTACCCTTTGTGTCTGTGATTGGTTATATGGAAAGTGTTGATTATAGGAAATGTATCTGTTCTTCACTGCCGTTGAGAAAGGATGCTTAAACAGTCTGCATCTAGCATATGTTTTATTGATAATAAAGATAGGATGTGGCATGCAGATGACATGCTCTGGTCCTGACTTAGAGATTGTACCCACAAGTAGTACCTTATCAGTGTGCAAATCTGGGTATGTAAAAATTGGAGCAAAGTTTTGCTTACACACACAGTATTACACTATTGTTATAGTGACTAAAGGATTTGGACTGTAGGTGACCAGTTCTTTATTTCTGTTGAGTTCATTGCTAATCAGGGATACACTGCTTATCAAATAAGTGAGGCGTGATGATTGATGGATGCTGCCTGCAAAGCTTGTCTGTGCGTGCTTAGATGAGAATTCTTCAGTACTAGAAAGGTCTCTCCTTTGCTTCTGTACACCCTGTTTTCTGGAATGTTGTATTTGATTCTCTGTAGTATTTCAGAAAAGCAGTTTGTAAAAAAAAACCCATGAAAACATGCATAATAATATCTATATTTATTTATTTATTCATAAAAGAAATGAGTCAGGGTCTTCCTAGGCTCCCCAGGCCTAGCAAGCTCCCTGTTTCCTGGTTGCCAGTGATCTCCTGCCTAAGCTAGAACTACAGGCATGTGCCATTATACTTGGCTTAATGTCTGTGTGTTTTCATTGAATTAGGTTGTCTCTCCTTTACTAAGTTAAAAAATACTATGTTTCAGGATTGTAGTTAAAAAAAAAAAGGTAGACTTACAGTGTCATGTGTGAAGCTCAGTAACATAAAGGAAGTGTTTAATGTGTTATTTCCTCATGTGTGCAGGGGCTATGCCGTGGCTGGGACCTTTCAAGTTCTCATTACAGCTCGCTGCATACACACAGTACTACCTGGGTCACCACAATGGAAATCTCAGTGATTATGAAAGGAAAGCATTTTGTGTCAATGTATAGTTCCTCTGAAGCCTTGTTTGGCTTCTGAGTACAGCTCAGCTTTGTCTTCACAGAGCTGACTTTCTGCTGTGGGCCTTCCACCAGGGAAACGTGGAGCAGCCCGCTCACTCTTAAGGAGAATGAAGTCTAGGGAATACCGGTGTGTATTTCCTAGTCGTAAATAGAAAGAAATAACTTAAGTTTGATTATGTATTGTTTTCCCTTTCCGAATACCTGTTTTAAGTTAGGCACACCAGACCACTGGCTTGGATATCTAGATAGATGGTACTAGTTGAACAAAGCTTGACCAACAGCAAGGTTATGTGTGGACATTGTCCAGAGCATACAGTTGTGACAGCGGGAAGGAGGTAAGAAATGACGGATTCTGAGTTTCTCATAGGACTTTGCCATCCACACCTGCTAACACTGGTGTAGTTTTGACTATAACCCTGGGTTCATAGTTTATCTGGCTGTGTCAGACAGAACAACTACATCTAGGGTCATTTTAAAGAAACAGGTAGAAGACTTGGATTTGGTTGTATCTAGAAGCATTCGCCAATTTCTTTTTTGTTGTTCTACTACCGTTTTAAAAAAAAGAAAGGAAGAGAAAATGTAGGTGGAAAAGAAAAGATACCCTTTTTTCTTTTAAAGGAAGGGATAGTCAGGTGTGGTACTGTACATTAGAAATCCTCGCATTTATGAAGCTAAAAGGCAGGAGGATCATGAGTTCCAGGCCAGTCTAGGTTATGTAATGAGTCCATGTGTGAATAAACAGTAACAATGATCAAAAAAAGAAAAAGAGAAAAGGAAAGTTACCTTCACAATGGAGCAGCCAGTGTGCTATTCAGACAAGGACAGGTTTGACGCTCCACAGAGGCGGGGCTCCCTTCTGTAACCAGATGATCTCTGCATACTATTAATATACATAGTGCTGCATATTAAAGATACAGGCCCCATTGTCCTACTCCTCCATGTCTAAGGATGAATACTGGTCCTTTCTCGGGCACACCGTACAGTTTGCTCATCTGTGAGGGTGGACGCTATCTTTTTTTTTTTTTTTTTTTTTTGGTTTTTCGAGACAGGGTTTCTCTGTGTAGCCCTGGCTGTCCTGGAACTCACTCTGTAGACCAGGCTGGCCTCGAACTCAGAAATCCGCCTGCCTCTGCCTCCCAAGTGCTGGGATTAAAGGCGTGCGCCACCACCGCCCGGCGGGTGGACGCTATCTAATGTGAGCTAGGAATGGGGGATTTTAAATACCTCTTTTTGAGACCTTGCTTTCAGTTCTTTTGAGTATGTACCTCTGTTAGATTTTCATTGCTATGACAACCATCTGACAGAAATTCCTGGGAAAACTTATTTTTGGCTCGTAGTTTCAGACGGGGATCTCTCCCCACCCCGTAAATCCAAGTTAGGGGAGGCATGATAGGAAGTAGTGTCTGTGCTTTAGGGATCTCTGCTTTTCCCGTGTTGAATATATGCCACCTGTACAGTTGACCAGGGTAGCCAGAAGAGGGGGTGAGATCTGAGCTGGCGTCACAGATGGTGGTGAGCCACCTGACCTGGTGTGGAGTATGAACTCAGGTCCTCTGGAGGAGCAGCAAGTGCTCTGAACCACTGAGCCATTTTTCCAGTCTCATGTCTCATTTCATGCAGACTCACAGCCATGCAGTGGCGATGCTCATATCCCTGGTAGGCATTTTCCCAGAGTGTGATCATTCCTGGAAATGCCCTCTCAGACACCCAAGGCCTTAATCTTGAAACTGTTTCTCAATCCAATTAACTTGACAGTCAAGATTAACTATCATAATGCTACAAAGTAGAATTGCTAATCTATAGGGCTGTAAAAAAATACATTTTATTTTTTAAGGAGAGGTTCTCACTGTATGCATCTGTTGACCAGGTTGGTGTGTTGCACTTACAGAGATGTGTCTTCTGGATTAAAGGTGCAAGTACTGCCTCTGTGCAGACAGAAAGAACCTCTGCACTGTTTTTCACCATTTTATATTTCTGCCAGCAACTTAAAAGGGCTGTCTCAGTGCAAACATCCTGGAGCCAGTGAGGATACAGTCAAAACAGTTCCTAACCTGTCTTCCTTGTAAATGTGACCTTTGTCAGCAAATATGGCAGATAACAGGTGAATAGCTCTGTATTAAAGACTGTCTGGGGGCTGGAGAGAAGACTCCGAGGTTAAGAGCACTGACTGCTCTTCCAGAGGCCCTGTTCACAGAGGACCCACATGTCCTTATTAAATGACGAGGCATCTTTGCCCAGAGTTGTAGATTTTGTTTCTCAATGGATTGCTACCATACCACCACCACCGTCGCCACCGCCCACGTTCTGAAACAGGGCCTTACCTGGTTGTGCAGACTGAATTGGATCCCATAGAGTCTAACCTAGGCTGACCTTTATCTTGTGCCAACCCGCCTGGCTAGCCTCCTGATCATCGAGAGCCACTGTTCCAGCCCTGTTGATTGATCATGACAGATTCTTTTCACAGTACTGCTACTGTAACTGTGAGTTCTGGGTTGATTTCAGTGCCTTGTTGATGGTAGTCCAAACTTGGAGATAAGAGGCAGTCAAAAGGACACCCAGGTGGTGATGTTAAAGTTTCTTATTGAGTCCTTACCTACCTAGATTGTTATTCATCTAGGAACAGTGTATGTACACACACACACACACACATACACACACACACACGCGCACACACACACTGTACCTCCATGCCCTTAGATGGGAGGTCCACAACAACTAAGAGCATGAAGGTCATGAAGCAGTGTTTTGCATGACCACCTCCTTTTGTTTGGGAAGGGGTGCTTTGTTTGTATTTTGGTATTTTTTGTGATGATTCATACCACTTCAATATCCTTTCTTAACAACTGTGTCAACAGGTCTTTCTGAGAATACCAAGGGGAGGGAGGGAGCAGAGGGCAGGTGAGAGAAACAAGTGCCTTCTTTTCTCACCCAGTGTTCTGACAGAAGGTGTGCCACTCTCCAAAACTCCTGCAGAGTCCATATGCCCCCTGAGCATGTATGAGAGAGATCTGTGTCATGTTCACAGAGGCAGTTTTTCAGTTTTCTTTTCTTTGAAATTCAAGGTAAAGAAGAGAGGAAGGATCTTTAGATTCTGGGCCAAGAGACTATCTTCAGCACAACTTTTCTACTGAATGTAAGGCTTATTCCTTGTAAGTTTTAATTTTTAAAGATGTTTATCTTAGAGCAGTTGAGTGAATAAAAGTGTAGATTTTCAGCGCTGCATTCAGTTTGTTGTTTAGGGGTAGAACCTGAGATAAGCCCTCCCTTGCTTGTGCAGACTTTGGATTCTTGGCTTGTATCATTTCTACTGCCAGAAGCCAACCTTGTCTCAGTAATTTGCTGCTCTTTCCTCCTCTTAGCCAGGGCAGTGGTCACTCTTTTTGTTGGCAAATACAAAGACATTGTTTGAGTTTGGATATCTTGGTCCTGTTGGCTAGTATATCCTAATAGTTGCTGTTAACTGTTGGTCATTAAAAAAATTAGATTACTAAAGTTTGGTGGCCTATGTCTCTAGTGTCAGCACTCAGGAGGTTGGGGGAGGAAGACTGAGAATGTTAGGCCAGCCTGGGCTGCTCCCAGTATAACTCAAAACAAAATAAAACCTGTAAGTGTGTGACTAGGTCCTTCCTGTTGTCTTCTTTGTGTTCAGCTGTCACATTAGACCAGGTTCTGGCTCTTCTTTTAGTCTCTGCAGAGACAGAAAGGCTCTTGCTGCTTATTTTACACTTTTTTTTTTTTTTATATTAGTGCTAGTATATAAAGTAAGAAGTAAATAAGCTTTTAAGATTTCTCATACACTCGTCCTCAAACTCCATTACTGTTTAATGTACTCCGCCCCTACCAATATGCTAAGGATCTAAAAAACAGAAAACCTGTCATTAAACAAGTAGGTAATGTCCTCACTTCCACTGTTCTTATCCTCGTGAAGAAGCACAGAAGGATGCCTGTGCTTTGTTAGTTCAGTGCCATGGTGACACGTATCAGTGTCCAGAAGGCATGCTCGGTACTGAGACTGCTGTACTGAAGACTGTCAGCACACACCTAGACACACAGCCTGTTAACACCCAGCTGGTTAATTTGGTAGATTCGTACCAAGTGAGCACAAAGCTTTGTTGCTGAGAAATGGAGCAGCTAAGACATTCCTTTTACTTTGTCAGTCGCGTTGTGCTTGCTAAGAGGTGTGCAAGCAGGAGTGCAGTTGTGCGGGGCTTGGGGAAGAGAGAGAACTGTGTAGGATAGCCTTGAGGGAATGAGCGCGTGGTTTGCTCCCCTTCTTGCTTGTTGAGCAACTTTCATAGCAGTGCTAGCAGTTTTGGATGTTCAGGATCCTCTTTTCTGTGTTTTATTTTATCTTTGAAATGAGCCTGTTTCTGTGCCTCATATTTAAACAAACACCCCATAGCTTCAGAAAAGAAGTACTCGCCATAGTCATCTGCGCCTGTCAGTCTCCATTGGTTGTTCATGGGAAGGTATTTTTTTGGTCTGGATATTTAGCTTCCATGATTCTGGCTTTTATGCTTTGGGCAGTGAAGGGCATGGGTGTGCTGAGCTGCTCTGTGGCCCAATGTTTTGACACACTGTCTAGCATGCCACATCTTTATTAGTTTAGATATGTTAGGGAGACAAACACCTGACAGAAGCACCTTAAGGAAGGGGCTGTTTTGGCCCACAGTTGAATGGTGCGTTTGGATGCACAGTGTGACCCCAGGGTGGTCATATTTGATTTGAGAGGTTAAGGGTTAGTTGATTTTCAGCAAGCACCCTATTTGACATTCTCTGTTTACCCACTCTCCCTGATATTATCCATTCTGCTGGATATTTAGAGTATCCTGTTGTGATTTGATTCCACCCATAGCATAGGCTGACTTCTACCTGTGATCTTTCTGCTTTAGCCTCTTCATTGCAGGGATTACAGGAGTGAGCCTGGCTTATTATAGTCTCAATTTTCATTTGACATTCTTGTGTACTTGGGAGATGGAGACAAGAGGATTCCTGTCCATTTGAGACCAACTTAGGCTTTATAGTGATAGTGGCAATAATGGTTTTCATTTTCCTGTATTAAGAAGAGGTGGGTATCAGTGGATTACCCTGTATAACCCTGTCACTCAGGAGGTGACAAAAGGGGTTCCCCAAAGCAGGCTTGTCAGGTAGTCAGACTGGCAAACTAAGTTCAGAGAGAGATCCTACCTCAATAAATAAAGATCAAGGAAGACACTCACTGTCAGCCTCTGGCCTCAAAACACACACACACACACACACACACACATACACACACACACGTTGAAAAGGAGAAAAATAACATGACCTAAAAATGGTGTTTGATAACATGGATGGGGGAAAGGTCTACAAACAGAAAGGAGTTTCCTTTACATTTTATAGAAAGGCCTAGAACCAAAATGTATTATCATACTCAATGTTAAAAGATGATTTTTAAAGAAAATTATTTTAATTATTGTTTTTGAGAAAGAGTTTCACTGTATAACTAACTCTGCCTGCCCCAGTCTCCAGGGTGCTGGGATTAAAGGCCCACTGTTGGACCATTTTTTTTTTTTTAAAGTTAAAGAGCAAAGAATGCTTTTTCTTCAGCATTAATTATAAAGCAATCCTGAGTCTCTCTTGTTCTCACATCTTTATTATTATATATTTTAGCAAGCTAGGAGAAATCAATAGCGATAAGACACCAGCTCTCTTCCTCTTCCTCCTGTTCTGCACTCACTGTCTCCCTCTCCTTTCCTAGTAGTTCTTATGAAACTTTTAGTGTTACTGTGTGGCCAGGTGTTAGTGATAACTTGTTTCCAGTTCTTGAGACCTGTGATTACTGGTCAGATTATTTCCTATATGCTGCCGGGCTGGTTGTACTGTCTCCAGATCTGTTTAGATGTCTGTGGTAGAGGCTGTCTCACCCCATCCTTTAATGTATATCCCATTCTCATTATGTGCATAAATGCACAGAAATGTTTTCTGCTCCATGAAAGAAATTTTATGTGACATTCTACTGACTCCTTTTTATCCTTTGAGATATTTTTGTCTCGAAAAGTCCTCAGCATAACACCGTCCACCCTGCTTCCCCACCCCCAGCACAGTGCTTCCGTGAATTCCCTGTCAGTCCTCATCCACCTTTTAATGCTTAAAGTGGATTTCTTAGTCTGTGTATCTTTATCTTGTTTTTTTGTGGTGCTGTATTAAGCTAATAGGAGCTAGAGAATTTAGAAATAGATATTTTTCTCATGTTTCTGGAAATTGGGAAGTTCAAGTCAGTGACTTTGCCAGTAGAACTTCCACCTGTTTGTCCAGGCTGGAGGGATAGAAGGATCACTCACATTAATGTCTTTTGGTGAGACTTTCACCCTTTTGATCTGAAGGCTTCATATCCCAGCACTGGATTAGGACAGGGGCCAGGTGTCTAACTCAGGAATTTTATGGGATACACTCAGACAAAAATGCCCCTGTCTCTGTGCAGTCTCTGTGTTTGTTCACTCATATGTTCACATTTGGAGATAAGGTCTTGCTATGTATGTAACCCAGGTTCACCTGAAACTAACCAAGGTCTTTATCTTCTCTTTCATTTCCCACCTCCTGCCCCTACCCAACCAAGACACCATTTCTCTGTGTAGCCCTGGCTGTCTCGGAACTCACTGTTTAGACCAGACTGACCTCAAACTCACAAAGATCCCACTGCCTCTGCCTCCTGAGTGCTGAGATGAAAGGTGTGCCACTGCCACCCAGTTCTTTTATTCTTTTTTAGATTATTTTCCTGCCTACAAATGTGGAAGCTGTATACTTGAGTCGTGTTGGGATTTACCTACACTGCTCAGTGATGTTAAAACATTGAGGTAGATTTAAGCATGGACTGCAGATGATGGAGCAGTAATCCCTTTCGATTACATTTGTTTTTCTGTGATGTGCAATCCTGCGGGCAGTTAGTTGTCTTTTACTTTTATTTCACTGAGCTTTCTAATAAAATCCAAGAAGTGTTGCTTGGTGTTCTTAAAGATGAAGAAAAACTTCCAGAGTTGCCTCTTGTAGGTCTGTTTACTCAACATTCATGATACTTCTCTTGCCCCACTATTTAAGTCTGTGTAATGGCCCCTGTGTCTTATTCAGTCTGTAAGTCCCGGGTAGCTCCAGGTATGGTGTGATGGTCCTAGCCTTCATCAGCCCTGAGATGATACAGTTACCAGGAGCTGTTCCTCAAGATGCTGAGGCAGCCCTTGGAGAAGGGAAGAGCAGGATTTTTCCTGGAAGAGGGAATGTTTTCAACCTCTAGATCTAACCTTTAGGTGTAGACAGACACATGGGAGTCAGCAAGGTGTATGCTGACAGCAGTGGCCTCCAGTGGGTGCTGTTGCCTGAAGGTGAGGGTGTGTGCATTGTCTCAGCTCTAGGTTTTTCATTTGTAATGAGGAAATAATGCCATCTGTTCAGCTGAGGCTACTTAGAGGCTCTGAAAAAAATAACATACAAAATAAAGCACCATGTAAGTGTAATTTGAAATGGATCGTTAAACCTCAGTCATTGACCTAAAGGGGTTGGGAAGCTGTCATTAATTACAGTCGCCAGTGTGTTCTGTGCACTTAGGGTATTGTGCTTGCTTCTCACAGAGCGCAGACGTAGAACCCTCCTAAAGGTTTGGAACACAGTGATCTCGTATCCTCCCATCCCAAGTTTGTAGATGAAAAGACAGGCGCATTAATTTTCTTGCTCACTATTTTAGCCATTAAATGGTAGAGTGTCTGTGCCCCCTGTGAAGGGCTAGTGGAGTTAAAATTCACGTCTATAGACTCTTCTCGGGCTATATGTTGCAGATTTGGAGATACTCAGTGTCTTAAACAGTAGACAGCCTATAGTTTCCAGAGTGCCTGTATTCCCTCCCTTCCGTTACTTTACCACATTTAGTTGAAGGGGCGGGAATCCTATGTTGCTAGCAAAACATAGGGCTAGCCAGAACAAATGCAGAAATGACTATGGAGACACTTCACTGCAGGCTTCTTTAACTAGAACTGCGGATCCTTTGATCTTTGTCTGTGATGGGAGCTTGTGGTTGGGAATGCTTCTGGCATTGACCAATCAGAAGTTTCTACTGCTCCATGTTTTCTGACTAGACTGAAATTCTGAAGCAGACAATTAGTCCAAGTTGAGAGACGCTTCTGTATTTACCTTTTCTCTCCAATTAACCATAGTCTCTCTGTGTTTTATTCTCTTGTATTCTTGAGCATGTATATACACACAATCTGTGGAATATATTACTTACTGAAAACCTGAATTTGAGATTATTTTTCCCTCTCTGGAAGAATTTGCTAGAAGTTCAATGTACATAGCTGGATCTCTGAATAGTGTCTATTATTTTAGGGGCTCATAGATACCATTGGCACATAAATGATAAACCTTTGAGGCACTTGGTAGGAACCCACTTTGTTTTTTCTTCTGTCACTTCCCATTTGGGGATGAATCACTGCAGAAAGACACTATGAGTCAGGGTTCTCTGGAGTCACAGAACATATGGAGTGTCTCTATATATTAAAGGAAATCATTAGAATGACTTACAGTCTGCAGTCCAGCTACCCAACAATGGGAAGTCCGGGAATCTAGTAGGCCTTCCTTCTTCTTGTCCTTTGGAGGCCTCTATCAGAAGGTGTGGCCCAGAAGAAGGGTGTGCACCATCATGCATGGATCTGGAACGCCTTCTGTCCCAGGCTGGCCTTGAAATCAAGAGATCTGCTTACCTTTGTCTCCTGGGATTAAAGGTGTGTACCACCTTGCTTGGTCCTAAACCTTTCATGGACACTACACCTCAAGATCTGGATCAGAAATGTGTCTCATCCCATGTCAATATCCAGGTCAGAAGCATGGGTCTTCCATCCTTAAGATCTGGATCACAGGTGTGCCCTCCATTTCTGGATTGTGTTCATTCCACATGTAGTCAAGTTGACAACCAGGAATAGCTATTACAATGAGTAAATAAAATTTTGGCTATTCTGGTTTTAGTTTTGTTTCTTTTGCTGTGATAAAGTAACCTGACAAAAGCAACTTAAGGGGGGTGTTATTTGGTCCATAATTACAGTCCATCAGAGAACTGTTTATATTACCTATGTCCTCATACCTGCTGTTGGCTCAGCTGCTCTCTGTGAAATGTGTCACTCCTCTTGGCAGTTCCCAGCTGCCTGTAACGACAGCTTCAGGACACTCAACACCTTCTTTTGGCTTCCTTGGGTATCCACACACATGTGCACATACACAGCAGAGACAGAGACACATTTTATTGTTGTTGTTTTAAGATACATTGCTTTTAAATACCAGTATGCCCACTGACCAAACTTGTTGATCCTTTCTTCCCAGGGGACTCTTGCTTGTGTTAGTTGACAAAAGTAGACTTTTCTCAGTCATTTAACATGAAATTGTATGTTCCATGGAATAGTATTCAATTTTGGTTAAGATGAATAAAGCGTCTGTTCAGACATAGAAATGTACTTTACAGCAGTGACACCCCAGGGGAGAGAACTCGGCGAACAGGAGCCTTTGCTGCCAAGCCTGTAGCCGGAGTTCTAAAACCCACACAATGGAAGTAGACGACTGAGTGCCCGGCACACTTGTGTGCCCACTCCCTGCCTACCAAATAGAGGTGTAGAGGCTGTCGAGTGTGTTTGCTGTCAGCCCGTGTTTAGGGATTCATTTGCTAGTTTCTGGGTGAAGCCTCAGGTGTGGTAGAAGTGGAATACAAAGCGCTTCTTAGCACGGTGGCCTGGGTTACCATTCGGAACCTGTCACAGGGAGAGAGAGTTCTGTCTGCCTGCAGTCATTTCTGTACTCTTTTGTATGCCTTCATTTTTACAACCCTTTCCCACAAAGCAGAAGAAATGATAAGACACAAATTTTTCAATTCCAAACCCTGATTGGCTGCTCTGCTTTCCCTGAAACCCCATAGTTATCTGCTAGACTCTTTGCTTGGGAGACTTCCTGCCTTTTCAGTTGTTGGTAGCTTGTGTAGACGTCTCTGTCAGCAGTTGTCTTGAGCTGTAACCCAGCTGCTGAGACCTTGAAAGGCTCTGAAGAGAAGGACATATGTGGGAGGCCAGTGAGGAGCAAAGCTGAGAAAGCCCGGAACGCCCTCCAGGTGGATGGCTCTGGCCAGCCTTGGCCAGTCCTTGCCTGTAACATGCCAGTATAGGGTTATGGGTCACTGTGTTACACTCTGCAGGTGTGTCCCTATGCAGGTGACCTGTGTGGGGCTGCAGACTGCATTTGTCTTCATGCTATGGCTCTCAACAGTGTAGGCTGGAGAGAGGAGGGAATGGGTGGTGATCTTTACTTTACTCTGGAAATCTTTTTTTATTTTAATGCCATTATCTTCTATTTGCAGCTTTCAGAAATCAGCTGGTGTCACTGCACATATGCTTAGAACTGTTGCTATAACGACAAGCCTGGCAGCCCACACAGTCCTTCTGGAAGGCCTGGGTGCTGCTTGTAGCATCTGTTCCCAGGAGGACGCACACCCCTCTGGCCTGTGAGGATCTCATTTGCTATGTTCTGAAAGCATGCTCTCTTGTGATGTGATTGCCTGATTACCTCACCTGGTCAAGATGCCTTGCTGTGTGTTAGTGTTAGGAGAAGCAGGGCCCTGAGACTGTTTCCGCTCCTACTTCCCACACTTGCCGCAGACTCAGTGTCATTTGCTAGTTGGTGCCATCCAGCCATCGGTGAAAAACTGGATTTGAGCCCTTTACCATGGAAACCTGAAATTTGGGAGCAATATTTCATATAACAACATTTTCTTCAAGTTGCTTGACTATGAGTTATATAATTCCTTGGTTATATATTAAAGAAATTTGGTGTCATTTATGTGTTATAACTATTTTATCTGTATATACAGTAATAAAATTATAATCTATATGAAATTGGATTTGAAAAGTAAATTGTTCTTTCCATGCGTCATTTGACTATCACCTGGTAATCCCCACTTGGCTACATACATACAAAATGACTTTTTAAAACTTTGTTGGTTGTAAACTCCCTGAGAATTGGGTAAATCCCCTGGGCCCATCCTGAAAAGCTTTGCATCTCTGGATATCTTCTTTTTCTTTTCTTTTAAACCAGAGTCGTCCCAGGCCCATCCCTGACCCTCCCTCCCTCCTTTCCTCTTCCTCTGCAGCCCTGATTGCACCCTTGGGGGGTGGGGAGGGCAAGCCCTTAAACCTACATAGACTAAGCTGGCCTAGATCTTACAGACACCCACCTGCCTCTCCCTCCTGAGTGTTGGGATTAAAGTCATGTGCTACCACACCCAGCTTTCAGTATCTTATATAATACATAATTTGGGTGTTTTCAGAACTCTGGACTCTGATTTACCCCTCATCTTAGTTATTTTTTTATTTTTATTTTTTTACCATGGAGAGAGCGTCACTTGATTTTGTAACTCTTATTTAAAGTTGTTCTTTTTTTGTTGTTGTTGTTGTTTTGTTTTTTCTAGACAGGGTATTTCTGTGTAGCCTTGGCTGTCCTGGAACTTACTCTGTAGACCAGGCTGGCCTCAAACTCAGAAATCCACCTGCCTCTGCCTCCCAAGTGCTGGGACTAAAGGCGTGCGCCACCACCGCCCGGCTCATTAGTATTTTCTTGGTCACATTCCACCAAAGTGAATGCTGTTTGCAGAGTTCCCTTTCCTGTTGATTAGCCTAACACCTCCTTCCTGTCCTCAGGTTTCACTAGTGTTTCTGAGGCTGGCTTAGAACTCTGTATCCCAGCTGTTTTCAGAACAGCTGTGATGCTCTTATCTCAGCCTCTGGAGTGTTGGGATTACAAACTTCCTAATTTTTTTGTAAATTTATAGCAAAAGACACTTGTGGTCTGAAGTGGAAAAGCAGGCATGGTGGTGGGTGGAAACAGGCTCACTGACTGGGCCATGTTGTGAGTAAGTTCCAGGTGCAGTGACAGAGGTCTCAAAAGTAAGGTTGAGAGCATAGAGGAATACACTGGAGGTTGAATTCTGATCTCCACACGTATATATACACCCCCAACTCCCACCACACACCAAGAAGTATACAAATACTCATCATACTATTCATTTGTAGTAACAAAGGTTGTGAAGAGATAGTTGATAGTTACCAAGAGAAATGGGTATTTTCCGACATTACATATCTCACCACAGTTACTACAAAGCAGAATTGTGTGTATCACCCATAGTTAAGTTGTAAAAGCATGAGGGTCCATATAATATGTAGCCTTTGAATGATGAGAGTCAAAGTAGGAAAACTGGGAAGAAGTAACAGTCGTAGATGAGCGTGTGTGCTGCGCCTCAGCCATGTGGCAGCTC
Source organism: Mastomys natalensis (assembly GCA_021653895.1). Taxonomy (NCBI): domain Eukaryota; kingdom Metazoa; phylum Chordata; class Mammalia; order Rodentia; family Muridae; genus Mastomys; species Mastomys natalensis. The sequence continues at coordinate 407,186 of JAJTUV010000412.1, forward strand.
CTACAGGCTGTGCTGGACTCAGGCTAAAGAAAGTGATAGAGGGCTCGGAGTGCTCGGTGGGTAAGAGCACTTGCTGTACAAGTGTGAGGATTTGCTCAGTTCTAGAAACCATGTAGAAAGCTGAGACGTACTGTAACTGCGGCCTTGCAGGGACGGAGGAGGATGGCTGGGCCTTGCTGACCGAAAGACCCGGTTTAGCAGACAGGATAAAGCAGACCATCCATCTCACATCCTTTCTGGTTGGGAGCGGCACACTCATTCGATAAGTTATGATCCTTTAGAGAATCCTGGGTGTTTCAGCAAGGAAGTGTTCATGATAGGCCGGAATTCTGAAGAAGGGAGCTGTATGTCCACTAAGGAATGGACTGGCTAGTGAGAGCGAGAACAAGCAGGCAGATAGAAAACAAGCTTCCTCCTTTGAGTCCTTTATATTGGCTGCCAGCAGAAGGTGCAGCCCAGATTAAAGGTGCATTTTCCCACCTCAGAGATCTGGATTAGAAGTGGGTCTTCCCACATCAAATGTTTTAATTAGGAAAAAAATCCCTCACGGGTGTGCCCAGCCTTTCCGTTTTAGATAATTCCAGATGTAGTCAGGTTGCTAACCAAGAATAGCTGTCACAGTTCTTTTGTGGAAATCACAAGATATAATTCCTTCAGGTAACCTTCTAGATTTCTGAAATAGTTGTAAAAATCGATACTGTTTTGGTTTTTCGGGACAGGGTTTCCCTGTGTAGTCCTAGTTGTCCTGGAACTCACTCTGTAGACCAGGCTGTCCTCGAACTCAGAAATCCGTCTGCCTCTGCCTCCCAAGTAATCGATGCTTTTATACCTATAAATATCATGGGGTTTTGGAACCTTGGACTTTTTCTAGAACTTTGGAATTTATTTGCCTGCTTTGTTTGGGGTTGTTTTGGTTTTTAGTATGGTATTGGACTGTGAAGTGTGAAGGACCTTCCAGAAATGGAAGAAAGGGACTGTGCGGCTATCGTGCGTGCTGTGGCCTCCAGCCCTGGTTCTGATTGCTGGATGTGGGTATGCCAGTTTTCCTGTGGGAGTCTCATTTCTCTCTATGAAATAGTTCTACCCACATCATCTGGGGAAAATGATTTGTAAACATAAAATGTTGTACAAGCAAGATATGGTTAATGCATTTGAAATTACAGGACTTATTTTCTGTAACAAATCAGATTATATGAACTGATGTTTAGTGAAAATACAGAAATTCAAATAAGCCTGTCTGTAAAAGTCACGTTCTTGGGTCTGTATGCGATCCCATCCTTGTATTGTTCACTTCTTTCCAAAACCAAACGGTCTGTAAAGTGTGAGAGCACTCATTGAAGAGACAGAACTCCCGGCCAGCCCTGCCTGCCTGACTTCACTACAGCATTCTGGTATATGTGGCAGCCCCCAGAACCCACCGTCTGTTTTAGGAATCTAAAATTGAGTGTGTTGTATCGAGTCCCCGTGTGCAGTTACTGAGCCTCTGCCGTGGGTGAATCATTTCTGATCATGTTAGAAATGACTGAGGAGGCTGGATCAGCATAGAAGCAAGGCCTCGTTACCTCAAGACAAACATCTTAAACTTCCCCTTTTGTCTTGGAGCCTGAGTGATGTTGAGGCCAGCAATCCAGCAGCACTGGTAATTTAAACACTAGGGGTCGGTTCCTATCTTACTCCTGCCCGAGACACGGCTGGAAGACTCGCTGATGAGCGCCACACAGGGCGACGATGTTCTGATCCTCTTATCTGTATTTTATAGACAGAGACCTAAACATTTCTGATGCAAACCAGCCATTGTTTTTGAAAACTTGTATCTCATAATGAGAAAAAGAGTGTCTCTGCAACACACTGCATACTGGCAGAAGTTCACACAGGCAAATTAACAATGACATTCTTCACCCACGTGATGATGGATATATGCCTTCCAGTATTTTCTGTTCTGATAATTGACTTTTGAGAAAGCTTCTTCTTTCATAATTGCCAAAATTGGAAGCAGCCAAGATGAAACGGGTGAATGGATAAACAGTGACACAGCCAGACAGTAGAATATTATTTTGTTGCTAAAAGCAAACCAGTTTTCACCACAGAGGAACCACATCTGTGTATTACAAAGCAAAAGAAACCCATCTTGGGGGCATTGATGTCATGACTCTCAGTTAAGTGCACTTGTAATAGAGACTACGTTGGATCTCCAGAGCTCACGGAAGAAGGAAAGAACTGACTTCCAACCCCCACACGTGTGGAGTGGCGTGTGTACACCTACAACATAAACACAAGAAATTAACAAAGAAAAAAGTTCTTTCTCCTCCCTCCCTTCCTTTCAAGAAACCTGTCTTAAAAGGGCAACATGATACAGGGTTCTAGTTCTGTGACTCCTGAGAAAAGCAGTACCAGTGCACAGCTGCCAGGCCAGGAGAAGGCAGACGTAGATGGGCAGACCACAGAGGATGCTTAAAGTCGTGAAATTGGAGTGCATGGTATGCTGTAATAGTGGATATAAATGATTATGTGTATTTCAGAATTACAGAATGATGTAAACCCTGGTGTAAATAATGAACACTGGGCATTAGCAGTGACAGCTGGACCATTCTGGGACAGGGTGTTGATATGTAGAGGCTGTATACATTTGAGGTGAAGGTATGTCACAACTCTTATCTTTTGTATTCGATATTCCTGGAAACTTAAGGCTGCTCTAATTAATGGATGGTTAACATGTTAAATAATACTGGACTAAACTCCAGAGCAGTGACAGAGTTGTCCACCACGGTGGATGGTCCTGTATCTCTGTGAGACAGGCCCCAGAGGACCTCTAATAGTGTTGGGTGGGAAAGGGCCAGGGATTCTGTTCTAGTGCCCGTAATTTAGACACCATTATGTTCAGAATTTCAGAACCTGTTGTGTAAACAAAGCAGTACTAGAGTTGTGCAGTAGAAAATGAGAGTAGAAAGCAGCCGGAGCTTGTACAGCAGGTGCTTTGTTCACAAACGGACAGGGAGGCAGTGCTTGTCTCTGTTGTGTGTCATGGTATCTACCAGTAAAGGGAGAAGGGGAAAGCCAGACCTGAACCCAGAGACACCCAACTCAGCCCATGGCTTAGTGCTCTCTTCTGTTTGCCTGCCATTCTTCTGTACCACAACCTCTCTGTCATTATACTTCATTGTTTAAGGAGTACCTTTTTATTATGTGTCACTCCAAGAGGACATGATCCTGCCTTTATAAAAATTAGAAATCAGACTAGAGAGATGGCTCAGTGGTTAAGAGTACTAGCTGCTGCTTCTGAGATCCTGAGTTCAATTCCCAGCACCCACTTGGTAGCTCACAACCATCTACAGTGGGATATGATGCCCTCTTCTGTCATGCAGGCATACATGCAAATAGAGTACTCATGCATAAATAAATAAAAAGTAAATAAAAGTTAGAAATAAGGAAGCCTGTGAGATTGGTCACTCCTGGAAAGCACATGCCATTATTGTCCCAGGACTGTCTGTGGAGGGTAGACTTGGTTCTCCATTAGAGAGCTGTCTAGCCTTTCCAGAGTCTAAACAAGAGAGACTATGATGTGTAGGAGACGGTGCCTTAGGTATGTCATATGTCAAGGAGCATGACACTGTCATTTTTTCTGTAAACTGTCATACTAGGAAATTTAGAAACAAATTTGATTAGGAAAAACTTATAAGTGATACTAAGAACCTACCCTGTTCTGTTACTAAACAAGGAAGGCTTCTTCCTGAGTTCCACCCTGGAATGTCCAGACCATAGCATGCCAGGATTTCTAAACAATATATCAACCTCTAAGACTGCTAACCCCAGCTGAGGCAGATGGCAGTTCCTGTCTGCTGTCCTCCCGTCTGTCTGTACCTTGTCACTCTTAAGTTTAGTGTATCAGGGATCCAAAGGGCATTCATTTGGTTGATGTCACATGACATACTTAGAAGTTTCAGAATAATAATTGTAATGCAACCAGGGATACTTATCATTCCTGCAAAGAGAAATTCGTGTGTGTGTGTTTCTTCTATTTCTTATTCTCAAGTCATGGGGAACTAGAGCTGAAGAACCAAGTCATTGTATTGAATAAGTTCTTACTGCAGTGTCAGTTAACTGTGTCCACAGATTCCTTAGCACTGGACACTGGTTCCTCCTTCCTGCATTTAACTACAGACTGGCTTTCATAACTTGTTTCTAAGGCGCAGAGTGAGGCAGAGTGTTGCTGAATTCCCAGAGTGATGCTCTGTGGTATCTGACACAGGTTTCAGAAGGCACTGCTGGGGGATATTTGATCACACAGTGAACCCCAAGATTGCGTTACGGAAAACAACCTGTTTCTAGTTGTGTGGCTCAGCCCTTAGCACACACCTTTAATCCCAAACAGTGAAGGTAAAGTTAGTTTGTAGAAGGAAGCACTTATGTCTAATTGAGTGGCAGACAAAGTAAGAAGTCAGAGAAAGACTTGACATAATAGAATATGCCCAACTCTCACGAGGAGAGAGAGGAAAGAAGCAGTGCAGAAAGAAGGCCATGTGACTGGGAGAGCTGCACAGAGATAGGTTGTCGAGGAAGAATGAGTAGCTATACGCAGGGGAAGGAGAGTGAGCTAGAAGATTACAACATTGCCAGGTTCATTTGAAGCCTAGCAGAACAATTCAGGAGAAGCCCAGAGAAGGCAGATTGAAACAGTCAGCTTAGGAGTTTGTGCCAGAACAGCTGAGTTAAACCAGCCAGCAAGCATTCAGAAAGACCTAGAAAGGATGAGCATATTCAGCAGTAAGTTTCTGACACGGAAAACATGCTAGGCCTACATAAGATTGTATGGAGGCTAGAAGCTTCCAGGACTAGGCCTAGGTAAACAATGGAGGTACTAGACAACAGTTACATCAGGTAAATAAAAGTTACTTTTCCTGGACACTATGGCCTTCTTCCTCCCCCTGAAGGGCACTGTGCTTCCATGGCATGAGGACCCACATGCAGCCCCTGGGCATACTACACTGTAGACTTGGAGTAAGAGATTGGATTAAGTCTTTGTTTAAAAACTTTTTACCAGTTGGCCAGGTGTGTGAATGTTTGTGTGGGAAGCAGACACTTGAGCCCTAGCCAGCACAGGTTGATGGCCGCAGGTTCTCAGAGTCCCAGGGGTTCTGACATTGGAAACTGTGAGGCTCCTGGCTGTAGTGTCAGTGATGACAATCTCCTATGCCCTGCCACTAACCACACAGGATCAGGTCAAGTATGTGGTTGCTGTCTTTCTTTTTCAGTTTTTAGTGACTACATGTTTATTTTATGTGTATAAATGTTTTTCCTGTGCGCGCACACGCACACACACGGTTTCTGCCTGAATGCCCAAGGAGGCCAGAAAGAGTGTATTGGTTACCTTGGAACTAGAATTACAGATGATTGTTAGCTGCCCTGTGGGTGCTGGAATTCTAACCTGAGTCTTCTGTAAGAGGAGCAAGTATTCTTAAACTATAGAGCCATCCCTTCAAACCATTACTTATGTATTTAAATTTAAATTGTTGCTTTTGGTAGGTACATCTTAGTCACTGTTCCATTGCTGTGAAAGGACAGCATGGCCAAGGCAGCTCTTCCAAGTATTTAGCTGGTGACTTGCTCACGGTTCAGAATCTTTCTCAGTCCATTATCACCAGGGATAACATGGCAGCAGGCCAAGTTTCCTCATCTTCTGTGTCTGTTCTCTGTCCTTTTTAACATTCCATTTGGAAACAGTTAGACACGTAAGACAGCACAAAAATAGTGGGACCCCACGCATCTCCTGCAGGCATCTGCTATGTTGTGCTCTCTAACTGAAGCCTACTAGGAGATTCCATCAGAAACTTCCTCAGATACCATGCTGTGTGCATACTGTAGCTGCCTCATAGCATGTGAGAGTTGGTTTGTTCCAGCTCTCTGAAGACAGCGGTGGTGTGACCTGCCTTGAAGGTATTGTTGGGATAGCTGTTGAAGTTCTGCTTTTACCATCACACACATTGTGTCATAGATCTTTGTATGGATACAAGGCTCTATTTTCTGGGCTAACTTGCCCAGGAGTACAGTTGAGTGTGGTGCAGTGCCCACACTGCTAGACTCACAGGTTCATGGTTTTATGTGTATGTATGTGTGCATGTGTGTTTGTTTAGATGCATCTAGAGGCCTGAGGGAAGCATAGGGTATTGTTACTCCAGCACAGTCCACCCTTTTCTTTCTCTTTCTTTTTAAAGAAAGGTCTCTCATTGACCTGGAGCTGAACAAGTAAACTAGACTGGCTAGCTAACAAGCCCCAGAATCTGCCCATCTTTCTCTACTCCCTGGGTGCGTGCAAACAGAAGCATGCCTGTTGGCTTGTTTGTTTGTCTGTTTGTTTAAGAGCACATGCCATGAGGATCAACCCCAGTTTTTTTTGCTCAGAGGACAAGCACTTTGTTGACTGAGCTTTTTTCCCAGGAACTCAAGTAGGGCAGGGTCCTGGGAGCAGAGGCTGATGGAGAAACTGTGGAGGGCGCTGTAGTGCTTCTCATGGCTTACCCAGCCTGCTTTCTTGTAGAACTCAGCACCATGCTCTGGGCTCTCCCTCAAAGGGCGGAGACCTTCCCTGTCAATCACTAATTAAGAAAATGCTACACAGCCAGATTTTATAGAGGCATTTTCTCAGCTTAGGTTCCCTCTAGCTGGTGTCAAGTTGAAATTAAACGAGTCAGCACATCTGTGTTCCTTTCCCCTGTTCTCAGTTGGATTGCTTTTACTGTTTGTTTTTCACTGTGTTTACAAGTCTGCTGTCTGACTCGGGCTCTGTACACTGGCTTCCTTGTCCACACTTCGTCCTTTCACCTTTATACAAGGATTTCATAGAAGAATAGGTTAAAATTTTAAGCTAGCATAGTCTTTTTTTTTTTGCTCTTTAGTTTCTGCTTTGAGTGTCATATCTTATTAAGAATTTTCCTTACTTCCAATTTTCCTAGGAGGTTCTCTCCTTTTACAATTTTAAAATTCCAGCACTTGGGAAACCGAGGCAGAAAGGTTGCAAGTCTAAGGTACATTGTAAAACCTTGCCACAGAAAACCAACCAATCAGACAAAAAGGTCTTTCTGTACTTGAGTTTTCATTTTGGTTGGATTCTTTTTTTCTGCTTACCTGATACTGAAAGGTATGTAGAAACAGTGGAATTTTCTGCCTTGGTCTTATATTCTACTGTCTTGTTGAACTGTTATTTCTAGGAGTTTTTGATGAATTCCTTGTGGATTTTTTTTTTCCCTATATTGGCAGTTGAGTTGTCTGTAAATAGTAATAATTTTTCTAAAAAAATCTGTTCTTCATACATACTATTCAAAATAGTATTATCTATTGTCAGTGGTGATGGAGATGGGGAGCATGGATGATGGTGTCTTTGCTGCCTCACCAGCCACATAAAGAAACCAGTTAGTTTTCACCATTAGCTTGTGTGTGCTTGTCCTTGAAAATGTTCCACAGATACTCTAGGATACTCTTATGACTATTTTGCTGAGGGTTTCTTCATGAACACTAACTTTGTCAGATGCTTTTTCTGTATGGTTTTTACTGTTATGTGGCTTTTGTTCTATAGCCAAATAGATTATGAACTTCCTTTTATGACCAGATTTCCTGTTATTGTAGCAGTCTTCCACATCTCTGAGTAGACTTTGGACTGCACCCATCTTTCTGAACTTGCTTCTAACCTTGGTATTAGAGACATCACTCCATGATGCATCTGTCCTCAGAATTCCATGGTGCTCAGGAACTGTATTCTGTTCCAAGTTTCCGTGCATAGAAGTTTGATTTCCTGTTCATGTGTTTATAGACAGTGAGTTAATATATGGCTGAAAAGTGATGTCGCCTTAGGGTCTGCCCATTTGCCTTCAGCACAGCAGGGCTTTAGAATGGACTGCTTCCTTCCAGCCTGCCTCTGCATTTGTGTTTTGCCTCCCCTCTCACTTCCAGGTGCTCATTGCTCTATTGCTAAGCTGTGGAGGACATCTGCTGACTCACTGCCCTTGATCTGTTTTCCATGCTTTCTTGAGATTACTATTTTTAGTCATTGCATCACACCCTTAACACACATGCCTGTATTTCTGTCTTTTCTGCGTTTCTTCTGCTTTTCTTCTTATTCCCCAGTCCTCCCCAGCTCTTTTCAGTGCTCATTCTGTCTTATCAAGGGTGAGAGGTCCCTGTTCTCTTCCACAATGACAGTGGCTGTTGCATGCTTTTTACAAGTCTGACTCACTCTGAATGTCATGCAGTCTTGAACTAGGCTCATGTTGTTTCCATGTGACTGTGGTTCCCAGTACAAACACAGATAACCAGCCACAGTCACTCAAGGGAAAACAGGGCTGGCTGCAAGGTCCTTAGCTCCTTGTACTCTCTGGAGTCCAGTGTGACATGTGCCACCTTTCAGCATTACTTATTCAGCATTTTGTTTTTATTTTTGAAAGTTTCATACGTGTTTACAGTGAAGTACGATTATCTAGCTTTTATCATGTTTGTTAATTAAGGGAAACACAGTTCTGTAAAGTGAAAACCTTTAAACACATGTACAACCTTTGCTTTAGCAATCTTTATAATCCAGTTGCAGACCAGTGCCTCAGCTGGTATTTTCCAGTCAAGTTTTTCCTTAAACACTGGGCTCAGTTCAGAAGTTATCTCAATGGACTTTTTTTCCAACTTCATTCCAAGATTAATTGAATATTTCCTTTGTTTTCTTGCTGTTTAGTTTGGACCTTTTGTTGTTGTTTTGTTTCAGTATGTCACTTTGGTGTTGTAGAACTTGCTCTGTAGTCCAGGCTGGCCCAAAAATTAGAGATCTGCCAGCCTCTGCCCCCCGAGCGCTGGGATGAAAAGTGTGCGCCAGTATGCCAAGCTCAGTCTGGCGCGTTTCTGAACACAGCGCTGTCTCCTGATGCTTACATTGTACTGAGATTTCCTTTTAATGTATTTTCAGTCAAACCACTGATATATTTAGTAGGAGTAGTTGGTGACAGATTTATTCTATTGATTTGTAATTCTGAATAGATAACTTTTCTTTACTGGGTCTTTACCAGTATTCAGTATAGTCAGTATCTTGTCTTGGTCTCCATTTTTATTTTCTTGTTATTGAAATCGAGAAGATCCATCGACGCCCTTACCTTACAAAGTCAGTGCTGGCCGTTGTTTATATGTGGTCTTGTTATTTTACTGATTTGCAGGGACTCTATATGTTCCAGGTAAGAGCTTTTTTGTCAGTTACATGTATAGAAAATAATATTTTCCGTCTTTCAAAGTGATATCTTTAGTAGGAGTCTTTTGAGTCAGAATTTTCATGTTTCATTTAGTAGGTATTTCTTTTTTTTTTAAATCTGCCTTTTTTTTAAAGTAGGTATTTCTTAAACAGTACATAAGAGATTTTAAATTATGAAGACTTTTTTTGTTTTTTGACATTATTCTCTCTTAATACTCTTGATATTTCTATCTCCTCTGTTTGGCATAGATTGTATATGAGATGTGAGGTGGAAGCCAGGTCCCATTTGCATGTGGGGATTCAATTTGCTGTTGCTACAAAGGGTTAGGGTCATCTTTCTTTCCCTAGCTTCTCAAAAGTCTTTCTTGGTCCTGTGTGAGTACTAGCATGGCCTTGGCTCTTTCTCTGTTCTGTCTTCCTCGTTTAATTAGTTCTGTGCAGTGTCATACTGTGGTTAATCGCTATTCCAACCTTCTCACTTTTTCTTTAATTTAAAAAAATACTCATTTCTGTAATTTGAAAGCCTCCTGAAATTCAAGCTGTTCCTCCCCCCTTCACCGTCTGAAGGCTAGTGCTGTAGGTATGTACCGCCATGCTTGGAGGTTAAACAACTATATATGCATGTTTTCTTCCCAAATGAAGTCACTTTCCTTTTACAGTTCTTTGGGGGTCTAGGGTGGTGGTCATGATAGCCAGACTTGGTTCCAGGTTTCTGGTGTTCACTACCTTCTCACAGCTGCAGACCCCAGAGAGCTTAGTTTATATGGGGAAAATCTATTACATTATTTGGTCGACTTGAAGATTGTAAAGAATTGCACTTGAATAGTAAAGGATCTTTATTAAAAAATTAATTACTTAATAAAATTATAGTGAAAAAGTGTCATTGCTTTCTGTATCTGCAGTCTCTGACTGGCTGATGTGGGGAGGGCCTGCTTTTGATGTAGCTAGAGGTATATGAAGAAAGCCTGACTCATTATGGACATACACACAGCAGGAAAGAGGCTCACACAATGCCATGTTTCCCTTGGCAGTGGCTGCTATGAAGCCCCTGCTTAGCCATTTCAGTTTGCTCTTGCCCAGTGTGCGAATTTTTAGCATCATGAGATCGGTTATCTTGGAAATTTTGGTCCATGAATTGTGCAGATTTCTTATTCTTCAGTGCTAAAAATAGCCACTTTGCTACCGCCCTGATCTCAGCGTGGTGCCTTTAAGTTAGGAGAAGCCGTCAGGCTTTGTGGAGGGTAGAATAAGTTTCCCCGAGTTATGGTTTACTTCTTCTTAAAGCTTAGAGTTTATTGACAGCAACTGCAATCAGTTTTCATTGAAATAATTGTCTCCCATTACTCACTTTTGACAAAATACTATTGATTCTTTGTGACTGGTTCCACATATGTAGAAAAAAAGTATAAAAATAAAATGGGCCACACAGTGGACACACTGGCCTTTTGTCCCTCACTGTCCCCGGCCTGTGTTGCTAAGTACCAGAGTTAACATATATGACAGGAGTGTGATGAGGATCTGCTGTCTGCAAGGCCTCCGTCACTAAGGAATGTTGGCGACTGCTTTATGCCCACTTCTTATTAATTTTAAGTAAAACTTGAGTTTCATGAAAAAGAATCCAGTTCAACTGTCAGCTCACAGTTAGATGCTTTTTCTGATGCCTAGTATACTGTGATATACAACAGAGGTGCTTCCTGCATGTCTCCATTTCTCAAAGAATAGTTAAGGCTAAGGACTTTAGTCAGATTGGCCTTGTAGGCATGTCTGTGGGACATTTTCTTAGTGTTAATTGATGTAAGAAGAGCCTGCTCTGATGTGGGTAGTTCTGTCTTTAGACAGGATGTCCTAGACTGTATCAGAAAGCTAATGAAGCAGAAGCTATGAGCAGATCAGAGCAGTGGTCCTCCTTGGGAGTGATTCTCAGCCTGTGGGTTGCGACCCTTTTGGCAAACCTCTGTCTCCAATAATATTTACATTACAGTTCATAACAACAGTTAAATTACAGTTATGAGGTAGCAATGCAAATAATTTTATGGGTGGGGGTCACCTCACATGAGGAACTGTGTTACAGGGTCACAGCAGGAAGGTTGAGAGCCTCTGATCTATGGCTTCTGTTTCAAACTCCTGCCCGAGTTTGTCCTGCCTTTGTTTGGTGATTGCTTTTCTGTTTCTCTTCTCAGTCACCTTTAGTCATAGTACATATCACAGCAGCAGAAATGCAAACAAGGACAGCGAGTGAGTGTGGAAGCCATACCCCCCACCCAGTGTCACTTCCTATTACACCGGCACGCCATGGAATACACATCACACGCAGCGTCCTAACAATATGGTGAAAATATGTTCCTCTCACAGACCCTGAAAGGTTAAAATGGTCAAATTTTGACTATTGTCAAAACGTAAGAACCAGTGTACCAGCTGAGGTTGTAAGAGATTCGTAAAGAGCCAGAGAGGCTGCACTGTGGTCTTGATGGCAGTTGCAGTGAACACATCCTGACAGAGGCCATAGGGTTGGGATGTAGCTCTGTTGAGTGCATGCTAGAGACCCTCAATTTTATCCTGTAACAGGAAAGCAAATGCTGATGTTAGCTGCATCCAATACATTGGAATGGCTCTCATCTTAATTCCATGTAGTTTTTTAAATATCACAATTTTTTAAAATATTTTTTTCAGGCTTTTAATTTTTTATGTGCATGAATGTTTTGCCCACATGTGTGCGCGTCTTGTTTGTGCCTAGCACCTGCAGAAGTCAGAAGAAGGTTTTGGATCCCTTGCAACATGTACAGATGGTTATGAGCTACCATACAGGTGCTAAGAATTGAGCCTAGTTTCTCTGCAAGGGCAACAAATGCTCTTAAACACTTAACTATCTCCGGCCCAATGTCACAAAACAATAACCTTTTGGTCCTTTCCCTTCTTGCATTAATGTATAAAACCCATTCTTAGTTCTCATGCAGACACAGGAAGCAGGCTGGATCTGACCTGTGGCTAGAGTCTAGGGACCTATATTGGTAGAACTTAATGTCATTGCTTTAAAAAGATGGGGAAAAGGGCCCACAGTAGTTTTTGCATTCATGGAAATATGTTTATTCACTGATAATTCTCGTTGATGGTGCAGCCATATTGAGCATTCCCCTACCCCTACCCCTACCCCACATTCTGTAAGAGTGGCTTATCAACCTTCCTGGTGTCTGGGGATTCCCATGTGATTGAGTTTCCCTGTACAGAGGACCTGACTCCACAGCCTTGGCTGTGGGCAAATGAGGCGTTGGTTCACTCCTCCTTTGTAGCCCCAGTCAGACTGTCCCATTTGTTGATGTACTGTTGTCTGTATGAGCAGGTGACTTTCCAGTACTCAGGGGGTTTCCTCTCAATTGTCAATTTAGTTGTTGTTGACAGTCTGTGTAGCCCTACCTGTCCTGGAAGTTGTTCTGTAGACCAGGCTGGCTTCAAACTCAGGGATCTCTTGTTTGTGCCTCTGGAGTGCTGGGATTAAAGGCGCACACCACCTTGGCCAGGCTCAATGGTTAATTTATGAATTTTGTAACCTTCACTGACTTTCTAGACTGTACTGACACTTCGACTTGTTCTGGTTCTTGCTTTTTTTTTATGGCTTTTCTCTTGTGTCTGTGAACCCATGGCTTCCTAAGCACATTAGCAGATTCATTTTGGAGTCCTGAATTTTTTGCACTCTACCCTGGCTTTGTATGCCATGTTTATGTTGGTTTTCCCCTTAACAGCTCCATGGCTGCACCTCCTATGGATAAGGTGTTGAGGATGGCTGACAGACTATCCTCGCCTGACGGTGGATGTGGATAGTACTAGGCACTGTGTCTGGGCTTGCTTCCTAGACAGTGTGCTTGGCCAGAGCCTCCCCCATCTTGTGATCATGGGTTCCTAGCTCTGTGAGAACTTCCAAGGGCTGTGCCTTGTTCACTATGTTGCGGACCTACAGCTTTGTGTTTTCTGTCCTTGTTTTAGGGGAAAGGAACTGTGTGATAGATAGGAGGCTACTGCTAACGGTAGAGAGCGTCTTTCCCAGGCCAGAATGAAAGAATGCCCTGTGCTGTATCTTGTCAGAGCCAAGATCAGTGATGGGGCATTACTCTCTTCCCTGATGCTATTGCTGTGGAGCCCTTTGGGCTGAAACGTCTATAGCTCTGTAGTAGAGTGCTTGCCTAACTTTGCTAAGCTCAGATTTGTTCTTTAGCACCTCAAAGTGAGTGCGGGGCTTGGTGGCACATACTTGTCATCCTATCACTTAGGAGGCAGAGGCAGGCAGATCTCCATGAGTCGTTCTACATAGTGAATTCCAAGCTAGCTTGGCTACTTAGTGAGGAAACCCCCCCCCCCCGTCTCTGTCTCTCTCTCTCTCTCTTTTTTAAAAAGACCCAACAACCAAAAAGTTGAGTCTCACTATTTAACCCAAGCATACATAACATAACCTGGTTTTTAACGAAACCAACATTCTCCTTTCCTTTCCAGGCTGCTTTTGATTAGAATGTTTATCACAGCAACAAGAAACAAACCAGGACAGTCTTTTCAGCCCAGGCTCACTGCCATGTGGTGAAAACTGGCCCCAGATAAGGGATTCTCCTCCTACCTCAGCGTCCATAATGTTGCTATTCTGGGCAAGTACCATAGTGCCTGCTTGACTCCTCCTAATAATGCTCTTAGACCAGTTACATGGATCATGAGACTGTGAGAAAGGGTTTGTGGGTGTGAGTGTGCAGATGTGCGTATGGAAGCTGGAGTGTTCCTAGCACTCTCTGAACTGAAAGCTCAACATTTTTAGCTAGACTTTGTAGCCAGAGATCTCTGGCTCTCCGTGCCTCACAGCCCCGTCCATCCCCTCACCTAAGTGCTGGGCTGCAGCACGCACACCCTGACTATGTACATGGTGCTGAAGATTCTCACGAAGGTTCTCAGGCGTGCAGAGCAAGTGCTCTTCCCCACTGGGCCATCTTTCCAACCCCTGAAGTCTTGAGGTTTAGAAGCTGTCCTTCCTACAGGGATAGGCGAAGCATGATTTCAGGAAGACAGGAAGAGCTTTGGTGAGGCCGCTGTCTGTAGGCCCAGGTGTGTCAATCAGAAAGTGCTTTGACTATATAAGGGAAGAGCATCCAAAACAGTGCTTGTAGCTTGACTGGCTGAAAAATGGCTTTTTATTTGCTTTGTTGTGTTACTGTTGTTTTTGTAATACTTGGACTTTCATATGCTAGTTAAACTGTTAAAACATTGCTTTTTAAATTTTGACATAAGGTTTCATTAAGTTGTTCGGACCGACCTTATACTCACTCAAGTACCCCTATGATCCTCTGCCTCAGTCTCCATATAGCTCTGTGTGTGTGTGTGTGTGTGTGTGTGTGTGTGTGTGTGTGTGCATGGAAACACTGACTATGAAAGCTATTGAGCAAATGAAACCCATGGTAGGGCAAGCATGGAACAGAGAACACCAGAACGAGGCTTGCAAGAGAACGTGTTGTGTTGCACTTTGGACAGTTGGAAGAACCGACAGAGGAGGATGGCAGGACAGAGCAGTCAGGGTCGGCTAGTCTGTGATTCTATCTGTCTATCCTGGGTAGTAAGGCAGGCATCTATTAGCTTGTACACGAGGGTTTGACGAGATGGTAGCTGGCTTGCATAAGCTCTTTGACTATCTCTAAAATTTGGTCTCTGTCCAGTAAGCCTTTTAGGATGCCAAGTTACAGAAAATAATGATTAATGCAGCTTGTGTCTTAAGGTATTTTCAGAAAGATAGAGGCCAGAACCTTGAACCCAGATGCAGGATCTGGGTCCATGGACTTGGAGTAGGACCTGAAGCTGCCTGCACATCCTCTAGGGACTCCTTCATACTTATCATATGTCTATATCTACCACTCATATATTAGGGAATTTTATAGATTAAACTAGTGTGGTTGGTGCTTTATTCAAAGTAGATTATATATTTTCTCTCCCTATTTTCTACATAGGGGTGTGAAGAGCAAGAGAGTTTTGAAGTTGGTGAATGGGTATTAGAAGCTGGAGAGATGGCTCAGTGGTTAAGAGCACTGACTGCTCTTCCAGAGGTTGTGAGTTCAATTCCCAGCAACCACATGGTGGCTCACAACCATCTGTAATGGGATTTGATGCCCTCTTATGGGGTATCTGAAGACAGCTACAGTGTACTTACATATAATAAATAAACAAAAACCTTTGGGCCCGAGCCAGTGGAGAAGGGAAGTTGGGGGAGAAGCTAAGCTGGCAAAAGAGATATAATCTGTTGGAATTAAGGGCCAGGGCATTCACCCAGCTTTGCGTGTGAGGATGACAGTATGCAGAAGAAAGGTGGAGTTCTAGGCCCACTCAGACTCATGCTGTTGTGATTTAGAGGGGTCTGTGTTATGTCGTATGTATATGTCCATGTTAAAGGGGTCCAGGTATTTCAGGGACTGGTGGCTGCTCCCCAGAATAGACTTTGAGGATCCTCACAGGTCATTCCTTTCTCCTGTCATGTGCTCCTTATTTACTTTGCTGCCCCTTAAGCAGCATAGCCAGTGCTGCTGCTGCTGCTGCTGCTGCTGCTGCTGCTGCTGCTGTTCCTGGGAGCTGCCTCTGGAAATAGCCCTCCCTGGCTCAGCTCCCTACCCAGAGCAAGGCTACTGGCTACCCAGGTCAAAGCAACTTGGTTGGTCAGTCTGTGTGGTGCGCCATGAAGTTGGGCAGGTTTTTTGGGGGGGTACAATGGCTTTTAACCTTCTGTGTCTTCTCTTTTGAAACAGCCAGTTGATGATGAGGCAATAGCAGCATAAATGAAGATCAAGTAAGGGGAGGAGAACGATGCCCAAGGGTGGGTGTTCTAAAACACCACAGCCAGAAGACTTTCCTCTCAGCAACGACATGGTGGAGAAACAAACTGGGAAAAAGGTAACCCTTGGCTTGCCCTAACCTCTCCTTGCCTCTCCTGGATCATTAAGATTGAGGATAAGGGCTAAAGGCAGTACTCACACCATATGCTCACAGAGCCAGATCATTATTCTGACCTTGGCTGGCTGTGTGAAGCCTTTGCTCCCAGGAGTATCCAGTTCTATGTGTGGGTATGCATTTACTCAAGAAGCCCTGCTTAATTAAGTTTGTCATAGTCAAGCGACCCCAGCAGACTTGTACATAGAATTCACTCTTCTATGTCCTCAGAACCCTAAGATACCTTGTCACATTTTCAATGAGACAGTTAACAATGTTGCAGTTAAACCGGCTATAAATACTACTTAGACATTTGCTTTCAAATTTTGTTAATTAAAAATAATAGACTTGGGCGGTGGTGGTGTACACCTTTAATCCCAGCGCTGGGGAGGCAGAGTTGGAGGACATCCTGCAAGTTCCAGGACTACACAGAGAAACCACGTAACCAAATAAAATAATAGGAAAATACAATGTAACCCGTAATTGCCATAGTTATTAGTCCATGTGCTATTGACAACAGATTCTGGGATACATACTTTCTGGCCTAAAGGAAAGATTCCGAAAACAAGAAGTTAGAATTGGAAAGATCAGGGTAAGGCTTTGCCTTAAAATATGTGTTTTGTTGCTTGTTTATGTTGCATGACTATTACCAAGCCCATGGGTTGTCCTGGGACTGGGTTTCTTCACTGTGATACAAGAGCCAATGAGATGAAAGTCTGACACAGCCTCAGAATTCACCTCATGTTTTTACAGGGTGATTTTCTAGTCCTCACGTTCACCTTGCTGTAATTCCTGGTCGCTCCTGCTCCTCCGGATTGCCTTGACCTCTGGTCTAGCCGTGTCTGTGAGAGGGAGGGTCCCAGCTCTGGTTTGCTATCAGTGATCCTTCATTGATGATACATTGTAATTATTAGCAGGTGCTCTACATATAAACACTGCAGAGCCAGATGATCTGCTCATTTCAATTTTGGTTGAACATGAAATGGTTTGTGGACACATTTAGGTGCTGTTTAAAAAGAAAAGATGGATGTGCCCCTGGGACCCTTGAACATTTGTGTAGCATGAACCCACTTTTGGGGACAGTTTGACCTAATAGATGCAAAGGCATGGTTTTTCAGGTGTATTCATAGAAGTTTCCATGTTACAAAGTCAGATAATTGTGGAGCAGAAACAAGGAGAAAGGCTCCATTGTCCTTTCCTAGCCGTTTTTTTTTTTTTTTTTAAAGGACTCTCACTACTCTGGCTTCAGAAACAACTCATACAGCTCAGGCTGGGGACATTCAAGTCAGAGCAGTGTCCTGTTTCCACAGCCTTGTTTTGAGCCTTGGAGAAGGGACCCTTACTCAGACACAGCCCTCTTCTTATCTTAGTGCAGCTCCTGCCATAGCTTCCTCTTCACCTCAGAACTGACAACACCCCCCAGAACATGACCACTCAACTGTGTGGCAGTGTGGAGCGCCTTGCTCTTAACTACCCAAGACTCCCTCCCTTCCCTGAGTTTCCATCACTGCCTTCTGAGGCTTCAGTGTAGATGCTCCCCATCTTGTCTGTTAAAGAATTCTCCAGAGAGCTCCAACTCCGAGGCGGGGGTTGGGGAGGAAACACCATGTGCTGCTTCTTGGCTGTCTGTTTTACTCAAAAGTGTGTGCCCACACAGGTGATGGAAGTAGGAATCCCAGGAGTCACCCTCAAAATGTCTGTAAGAGGCCAGGATCAATGTTAGGCTCTAGTTTGATGCAGCACTGAGTAGATGGAAGGTGTATGTGGGGGGACCTCTGCTGGGCCCTGCCCTTTGGCTAGACTGACAAATATGGACAAGCTCTTCCCAGAATTAGTTCTTCAGCGCGGGTCCCAGAAGTTATCATGAAAGAAGTGGTGCCTTTCAGGTATATGGCACATGGCTTGGCAGGAATGGGTGAAACAGTTCAGGAGACAGGCTGAGCTCTAGAGAGTAGTAGGTCTCGGTGAGCCATGATGGGAGCTGTAGAGCTTGGGCTATATCAGCCTCCTAGTAACCCCTTCATTCCTGACGGGCCGGGGGCAGGGACATGGGGATATTTCAGGTTGGTTGGGGTTGTTGTTGTGTCTTCTGGAGAAGGCACAAGTTTTGTTGAGTTATTCCTGAGACTATAGGACCCAGGCTGTGGACTAACTGTGAGAGGTGTATGTGAATTTGATTTAAGGTGTGGGGCGTGGGGGTGTGTGTGTGTGTGTGTGTGTGTGTGTTGGTTTTCCAGCAAGATAGCTCTGATTCATTTGGTTTTCACTCAGTGTGGAACCTAGGAAGAGCAGTCCAAGATGGATTGCTTAGGTGTCTATTCTTGAGGGACTACAGAGGATCCCAGATGTAATGTAACACAACATCCCAGATGGCAAATGGTGGGTGCCTGAAGGAGGGCCTGCTAGTGTGTGCACTGTGAACTTACACACACCTCACCTACAGGTGCATGGTATCAAAAGAAACCTATTTTGAATTTTTTTTTCTCCCAGACGAATCATAGTCTGAGTGAAATACTTGTGAAAGGGAAGAGCTTCCGTTATCACATCTGGCTACAGACCCATCAGTGACACTAGCTGGCGTGTCTGCTAGAAAGATGGAAGTGGAACCCGACCCACCCTCCCCATCCTTAGCTGGGTGTTAACTTACCTCAGGGCGCCCCCCACACAGAAGTTAATGATGGCAGTGCCAGAGAGGCTGGGCTGTGTCGTTCAGGTGGACTTGTGGGTTTTGTCCTTTGGGTTTTCTGTTTATTCCTTTTGCTAACACAGAAGAGAAGAATCAAGCATGCATGGCTACGCAATGCTTCTTGCCCCAAACCAAAACTTAGTGGCTTCTCTATGTGCTGCTCCTACCCCCATTCAGATCAGTCAGTGCCAGAAAGCACTGCCCTCTGACAGGGCCGTAGCTGCTCATTAGCATTCTTAACCTGGCAGAGAGCGCTGGGGGTGTTACCCTTTCCTGTTCAGTCCTGCTTCAGGACTGAACTCTGAGCAGTCTTGTCACAGAGCATCCTTAAACAGAACTTCCCTGGTTAGCCTTCATTCCCTATATTCAACTTCCTGATTTTAATAATGTATATACTTAGTCCCTCATGCTAAGGTCTTCCTGGTGGATTGAGTCCCACAGCTCCACTGTGGCCTCCTGTTGGGGCGGGTGCTCTAGTTCTAGTTTCCTTTAACTGTTCTATAACATTTTTTAGATTAGTTTATTCTTATTAATTTGTGTGTGCATAAGTGTGTGTGGCAGCTGGAAAGACTGTTAAGTGTCTTTCTCTATTGCTTTCCAGTTTATTTTGATCCAGTGATTGATTGAAGACAGGGTCCACACATGATCCTTCTCAAGCTTGTGGACATGTTTGATTGATAGGGGAGGTACCCATGCACATTCCTCCTCAATTATATGAACATCAAAGGACAGTTTGTGGGCATAAGTTCTCTCCTATCACATGGGTCCTACGACCACTCTGTCTGTCAGCAGATACTTGTATGCACGGAAACATCTCACCAGCTTTATTTTTCGAGGCAGAGTCTCTTACTGAACCTGGAACTCACCGATTTGTCTAGACCAGCTGGCCAACAGGTCTCTAGTATCTCAGTCTCCATTGTTGGGATTATAAATGCATACTGCTACTGCTGGCATTTTATATAGGTGCCGGAATTCTGAACAAGTCTTCATGTTTCTACAACAAACACTTGAGTTAGACTAAGTCATTTCCCCAGCCCTTGATTTATGTTTCCTTCCACTATCCACAATTTTCTTAAAATCATAGCTAGCAGCTCCTACAACTGCATCTCTCAATGTGAAGGGACCTCCTGCTCCCACCAGCAGTTCATCGTTCACCTGCGGTTGATGTTCTTCACCTTTCCCTGCCTCCACGGCTCCATGTTCTGTTGTGTTTAAACCTCTTAGTGACCTGAGCCTCAAATAGACCTGCTCTTGTGTGGTACATTTTAAGAAACTACATCCTAGGTGTGCATATACAGTGTGTCTAGCTCCCACCACTTTGTCTAATCCATACAAATTGATGCAAACTATCATACTTGCTTCTGTTCAGCTAGGTGATGACATGTGTGTAGGGGGCTGGAGGAGGAATCAGGAGCCAGAATGGTATAGCTCCTGGGTTATTTCCTCCCAAGAGAAAATTGTTAGATAGGCAGCCTTGAATTTCTCTTATCTCAGGCCTGGGATGAAGTAGAAGGTACAAGCAGGGGGCTATTTAGTACTTATGAGCAGCCACTAGGCCCATATTCTGAAGCAGAACAGCAAAGCACAGGAAGGGGTTTCATGGTTGTGTCATTTGGGGCTTAACCTAGACAACATGATTGTACACCTTTAAACTCTGCCAGCACTTGCTTCTATGAGAGCTGTGCTGGGGAGTTTGATTCTAAATTGTAGGGAGAGTTCGTTGTTCCTCATTAACTGCACCTCCCCAAGGGAAGTAGGCTGAAGCACAAAGCAGCCTGTGCCTTCTTCATTTGCACGGCAGGTATTTACTAAGAGCCTTTTAGCTAAAGGATAAGGAACTGCATTGTGGGCCTTATGGTCAAGGCCAAACCACAGTCAACTCTTTTAGTCTCCAGCAGCTCTGCGCATGTGTTCTGGAACAGGAGGGCTGTTAGGGCTGTTAATTGCCCCAGTAAACATCTGCTTTCTTTGGTACATGGAGTGTGCGCATGAAGTCATGACTGACTTGAAGATTTAATCTGGAAATATCTGAACGTATCACTCTCTTTTGTAGGATAAAGATAAAGTTTCTCTAACCAAGACTCCAAAGCTGGACCGCAGTGATGGAGGGAAGGAGGTGAGAGAACGGGCCACCAAGCGGAAGCTGCCCTTCACCGTGGGGGCCAATGGAGAGCAGAAGGACTCGGACACAGGTACCAGAATGAGTTTAACGCTGTATCCATGGAGGAGGCTTGCTGTAGCTATCGCACCAGTCTGTGCAGTGCAGCCCAGGGTAAAACTAGTTAAGGGCAAGAGACAGGCCTCTAGGTCATGGCTCCCCATGCCCTGGGCATGCTTCTCAGAAGTTTATACAGAGCAAAGGTGGTTTCCCACAGCTACCAGGGCACATGGATTTGCTGCAAAACCCAGGGAGAACCTGAAAGTGTAGCCTTCCTAAGAATGGATAGTGTATACAGATAGAGTGCAGAATAGGAGCATACTTGGCATGTATAGGATTGGGGTTAGCACCCTTCATTGTGTATATTCCCAGTCTGACTCGGTCTTGGGCTACTCAACGAGAACCCTGCTACTGGCTTTCATATCCTTCTGCATTTGATGATCCAGGACTCCACTCTTTCTCCTTCCCTTTTTTAAAATGCCAATTGGGCTTCGTTTCTGGTATGTCAGACTCCAGGAGTGCAGCACCAAGGCAGTGCACACTTGATTATTCCTGCAGGGCCCAGGCAGAGATGAGGGTTAGCTAAATGGCTTATCTTTGCCTAGGATTTAAGGCAGTGCCATGGCTTGATATGTGTTTCAGGTGGGAGTTTTGTAGAGATACTTTAGAGAGGCTGAGTGGAGGGAGGAAGGGACAACACAGTTCTGGCATGCCCCAGAGAAGGCCACATCACACCTGTGTGTGTGTCTGTGAACAGTGTTTGTAGGGATTGAAATAGAACCTCTGAAAAGGCCACACATTTCTCAGGAAGTCTTGCTATAAGGTGTTAATAAGGGAAGTGGTGGTCCTTGTACTGCTTAGGAGAATGCTATGACTTGTGGAAGGTGATGTGTGTTGTGGTGTTGGAGGTCCATGCATGTTTATACTAGGACCTGAGGCAGGCACAGGCTCAGCTTGGGAGGTAGTATTTTGAGTCAAGATTGAACTATAGACATAATAGAGATGAGTGAGTGGCCTGTCCTGTCGAGGGCTGACTCTTGTGTACCATTTGTGACTCTGCTGTTAGTTCCAGTGAGAGGCCGAACCACTCCCTTTACCACCCTTATTCCCTCACATTTGGGAAATGGAACCCAAAGCAGACACTACTGCTGCTGGACAGTTGAAAACACCCAGCCTCGGGTGTACTTGGAGGGATTCGTGAGTTTTCTCAGTCTGGTTTCCAACTCTGGATCCTTTTGCGTTCATCTCCTAAGAACCAGAAGTATTGGCATCCGTTCTTTGTCATCATCCATTGGGTTCTGCTTCCCCCCCCCCCTCACTCACACACACACACACCACACACACACACACACACACACACACACACACCTTCTCTTATATACATGGGTGAGCTGGCTACCTAAGGTAGTGCTGGGTGTGATTTTCCTACCGAAAGATGCAGGGTTGGCTTACAAATGGGGTATAAGTGGGTGGCCAGCATCTTATCTGGAGGGTGTTCTGCAGTGGCACCCACCACCTCATTCAGGATGCAGAATACACAGAATGAGGGAGGAAAGAATTGTGGGATTGATATTCTCCCTCTATGTAAAAGGTTTGACTCAGAGTTCTGGAAGCTGGAAAAGTGCTGACATCTGCAAGATTTTTAACTTGATGAAATAGTGACCAGGACAGGATCTCTCTGGTCATCTTGACCTCCTGGAGGTGTGTGACTCATAGTAAGGTACCTTCTAGTTTGAAAGGTTACTACAGACAAACGCAAGGCCCAAGTGCTCCAGGCCAACAGCTTATCCATTCCTGACCCTCCAGTGTCCCTCCAGCGCCCTCTGCTGGTAATGTACAGTTTAGCACTCATCCTTGATGACAGATGTGGCCTACCCCAGTAAAACAAGGGGTGCCCAACTGACCAGCTTCACACACATTTCTACATTGATAACAGTCAGGATTCCTAGTAGCAAATAATGCGCTTCCTTTACTGTGCCCTCAAGTGGTGAGAGTCTGGCTATCCTTAGATGACCAAACCATACAGAGTGTTTTCCTGTCTCTCAGACCCTGCTGCACATAGCCCAGCCCACTGGAGGTGCGGCTTCTCCAATGCTTAGTCAGGACCAAGGGCACCCTGCCAAGAACAGTACAGTCTTGTCTGTCGTGAGTCAGCTGATAAAAAGCTTGCCCTCCCAGGCTGTCTGTCGGTGTGCTGGTGCTTGTCAGCAGCTAGATGCTGTGGGTGTGCAGATGGAACACACTTGCTATTGTGATGCCCAGAAGCTGTGCACAAGAGCATATCCACAAGTATGGGGGATGACCGTTGTGACACTGGCGAGGCTGGAATGTAACAGATCCAGTTGTCATCTCATACTGTAGGACCATCCCCACTCCCTTCCTGACCACGTGCATCACCTGGTGAAGACAAGCTCTTCCTCCTCTCAGTGTGCTCCTGATTTAGAGCTCCTGCAGCAGACCCCCACGGCTTGCTGTGGTGCCCGGGAAGCCGGAGAGACTCTGAGAGTTGCTGGCCACCCAGGGCTACATAAAAAGAAAAAAACCTTCATTAGACAATTATGTGATTTGCTTCAAATACTATTCTGCCTCTATTTTATGTTGGGAATTTTTCCACTAATTTAAACATCTGTAAATTACCCCTACCTACCTTTTTAGGGCTCACAGAAACCACCTGCCCCATTGCACATGTCATAGTCAAAGAAGATTGGAGCCAAAACTGTCTGTTCCCAGTAACCGGTGCTTCCTTTTTTTTTTTGATTTTTCGAGACAGGGTTTCTCTGTGTAGCCCTGGCTGTCCTGGAACTCACTCTGTAGACCAGGCTGGCCTCGAACTCAGAAATCTGCCTGCCTCTGCCTCCCAAGTGCTGGGATTAAAGGCGTGCGCCACCACTGCCCCTCCGTAACCAGTGCTTCTTTGAAAGAGAGAACTAAGGCTTTCTTACATTGCTTGGCCTTTGAGCAAGCCTCTTTACTGTACAGTACATTCACTCGTTAGTCTTACACATTTGGTTAAGTTCTCAGTTTTTCTGTGGTAAAGGGGTTTTTAAGTCTCTTACTATTGGCTGTGTGGGGACGTATGGAACTGGAATGCTTGGGGTAAGAAGTAGTGAGTGCATGCTAATGAGGCATAACTGCTAGCCCATGGCTAATGAGAGTGTAGAATCTGCATCCTGTCTGCCAGGCCACTGACTCACTGGCTAGGTAGGGGTGTGTCAGGGAAAGTACTGTGAGAGAGGTGGCTTGTGGCCTGGCCACCTCAGCCATGGCCTACAGACCAGCAGCTGCAGCCTAGCATGTAGTGTGAAGAAACATACCCGAATAAGATGCTTACGTACTTGAGAGTTGGTAGTTGGTCTGATGTGTTTCTCAGCCATTTGTTCTGTCCATTTTTTTTTTTTTCACACAAATGAATGGACTAGCAAAGAAAGTAATTTTGGTTCCAAATTCTGTATTTTCCAAAATTCAGACACAGTTGCTCTGGTGGGCAAACCTTTAATGTAAAATACATCTATCTACTTGATACTAAAACTCAGGACTATTGTTTAGCGTTTATAGCAATAAGACATCAAAATAAGCCAGTGTGAAAGGTGTTTGGGGTTAGAACACAGCAGAGTAGGTAAAAGGAATGGTGGGCGAGTACAGGAGCTAGGCAGCGTGGTCCCAGCTCTACACGGAGGGGTGTAAGCCCTTGCCTGTGCTGCTTCTGTCTCAGCCTTCCCATCTATCACGATCTGAGCTGCGAAATACAAGCCCTCAGTGTTAGGAGGGGCTTCTGCTCCCAACAGTGTCTGGGGCCATCCCAGCAGGATGTTGGTCACACCTTCGTGCGTGTCCAGACTTACTGTTTTATATATTTTTCAGTCTTCAACATGCATTGTGTAAAATGAGAGTAAGTGGCAGCTTTTGGACTTGTGCTGCCTCTCTGTTGTCTGGATCTTTATGCTAGCATCACTCATGTTCTGCTGAACTATGTAACAGCAAGCGAGCTGTGTCATGTGGTTCTGGGAGAGCAGTGTGCAGTGAGGACCAGTGCTATGCTCAGTTAGAACTTGGGAAAACGATCAGAGTTTATAGAAGCCAAGTCATTGTTTGACTTCAGTCTGGCCTTACTGCCGTGCTACAGGTGACTAGTTCATTTCTCAGAGGAGGAAGAAGACTCCACTGTGGGGGTGGGGACAGTGCACAGCTGAGAGAGTCACTTAGCACATCAATAAGTCAGGAGTGCAGTTAGCAATGACCAGTGCTACTCAGTGAGGGTGTGCTGCAGGCTAGGCTGCTGAGGACACTGTTGAGCCCTCTACCTGCTGTACTTGATTGAAACCCGGGGCTTAGGTGAGGTTGTTGGAAGTCCTTTTGCAACTGATGACCTAGTTGTGTGTCGTTTCCACAATTGGGACTTTGCGACCAGAAATACTGAAGCTGAATTACTCTAGATTCCAAGATGTGGTCAGATACTTGATTGGGAAAGGTGGTGGGTGTTTTGTTGTTTTAGGATATGTAAAACAAAGCCTGCGTTAAAGAGTTCACTGTACCTTATTCCTGGTAGGATTGGGGGGAAACTGTTCCCTGGAGAGTTGCTTTGGCACCTGCAAGGAATTTACTGCTGTTTATAGATATCACCATGAAAGTTGTTCCTCTGCAGAGTATAATCAAGACTATACTTGCTTCTGGATTCTGAAGGCCCATAAGAGTTACAATTTCAGTGATTAGATATAGTCTATACTTTTAAAAGGTGATCTTGTTGAAAAAACCTAGAATTAGAAAAAGGTAAGAGCAACCCCACACTATGACATGAATGTTTAAGTACATTGTCTCAGTAAGGTGCCAGGCCCCAGAGTTAGCCCTCAGATACTGTAGAATGTCCCCACAAAAGGGACGTGTCTTTAGAACACACTTGTCGGGCTGGAGAGATGGCTCAGCGATTAAGAGCACTGACTGCTCTTCCAGAGGTCCTGAGTTCAATTCCCAGCAACCACATGGTGGCTCACAACCATCTGTAATGGGATCTGATGCCCTCTTCTGGTGCGTCTGAAGAAAGCAAGTGTACTGAGTACTCACACACAATCAATAAATAAATCTTTAAAAAAAAAAAAAAGAAGAACACACTTGCCTATCAAAGAAGGCAGTCTCTATTGAAAGACACCAGGATTTGCTGGTAGATTGTAAAGAAATTCAGACGGTTGTCCTGAAACCTGTTCTTCCCCCAATAGGGTTGGATCTGTGTTTCCATATACACTGGCAGGACCATAGGTTTCTGGCCCCTGTTTTTCAGGATTACAGACTGCAGGGAACAAAGCTGTTCCAAAAAGGGATGGCCTTAGAACACTTCTGATACAGACAAAATGAAAACTAGCAAAATGAACTAGGACAAAGAGTTGAGATCGGGCAAGAAATTAAAAAGTATCAAACAGTACATTTGGAAGTGAAAATTATCAGTGAAAAATTCAGTGGCCAGACTACATAGACTTAACATTTAAAAAGAACAAAACAAAAAGAATCACTGATAAAATAACTTACTAAACAAGTCCGAGGGAATGAATTCAATCCCCAGAGCTCATGTGCAAGTGCTGGGTTATAGGTTGTGGTGGCACGTGTATGTAATCCCAGAGCTGGATAAGTAGAGACAAGTGGCTCTCTGGAACTCCCTGGCTAGCCCTGTTACCCACCTGCCCCCAGTGAAAAAGAGAAAGATGCGGACGCCTGAGAAAAGACGCCCAGGGCTGACCTCTGGCCTACTGTGATATGCACCTGCACACACAGACACTGACAGACAGCTCCTGAACTGAGACATGACTGAAATAGAAAATAGGAAAGAGGAGAGAGAAGAGGAAGGGTAATGGGTCTGGTTAGAGCTACAAGGAGAGGAAGTAAGCACAGGAGAGCTGATGCAGTGAGCCCTAAGCAAGAAGAAGAAGGATCGGTAGGAGCCTTTGCTGAGGGTATAGCAACAGCAGATGGACAGAAAAGACAGTATTGAACAGCATTGGTGAAGTCGTAGGCCTCTACCACCCCAGCAGCTAGAAGCTGGGTTTGTTGCCCTTTCAGTCAAGCAGTCTGTTCCTGGGAAAGCATACTCTGTCCCCACTGCCTTTCCTCCAGTGGATGCAATGGCAGAAATAGTCCATTAAAACAGACCACCGCTGCAGCTTGTGTCCACTCTCCTGCGGCCACATCAGCGGCGCCAGGGAAGGTCAGTAGGTGATCATCCAGGCTGCTGCTTCCCAACCCAGTGATACAACACAACTGTCTTACCTCAGAGGTGTGGCATGAGACATGTGGGTGCAAAGAAAGACACTGCAGAAAAGCAGAGCACCGTCACATTCCTAGTCTCTGCCACAGCCGAATATTGGTAGGGCTGTGGGTCCGTCCCTCTCGCATTCTGTTTTCAGACCCTCTGCCCTTGGGCTGTACCCAAAGCAAAGTACCAAACAGCACAGGTTTAAGGGGACTTTTGGGTCCAGTTGGACAGCCCTCCCTGCTGCCTTCCAGTGGGCTCCAGCATACTTGTGACCCTACCTGCCACTCATTCAACTGGGTCATAGATGGAATGTCACCTTGGAGCTGTCAGTGTTCTACTTAGCAGTTTAGCAGACACCATTTGGAATTCACATGAAGTCTGCTTTCCTTCCATTTGGATAATAGAAACCGAAGTCAGTATAAAATGCCAGAAGTCTGGTCTTTTGCAGGAATTAATGATTCTGAGGGCTAAGGACTCCAACAGTATACAGTATAGATGTCACAGATCTGGGTCACCCTCTAGACTGCCTGGCTTTTCAGCATCTGATGGGCGCCCATGTTCATGTCAGGTAGCTCAGATGGTTTTGGATAGAGAACTTTCAGTGTCCTTTGGGGGCTTCTCTAGTGTCCGTCTTTTACCCAGAAGACTGATACCTACAGTGCGGGTGCGCACTCAGGTTCACCGGACTTTGAGGCTGGGGACAGTTGTGGGTGCCAGTTTGTTACATGTGCTTAGAAAAAGTTAAATTTGCAGTGAAGAGACTTGAGAAAAGCACATTTCAGAACCATTCGCACTCACACTCCCATTTAGACGACTCAGTCTGATGAAGTTTAGCTGTTTGTTCTGCTGTATGAGAGGCTGCTGTGCTCAAGGACCAGGTTCTTCAGTGTCGGGGAGCAGAGCGGTGTTCAGTGGTGCTGCGTGTCCCTGAGCATCTTGAAGTGCAAGAGCTAGCAGTCCGTGGGCGGTGGGGACGGCTAGTTGGCAGCAGCTGCTCTGCAGGATAAGCAAGCAGGTCTTGTGTGCTGCTTAGTTTTCCCTACAAGGAAAAGCCAAGACAGGATGGTAGTGTCTTTCTCCTGAGCCTTTGAATGAGCTGCCAAAGAGTGCATGTGCCAGTCATACTAACTATATGGCCTGGCATGGCGGCAGGATCCTTCTTTAGTTCAGAGTTAGCCTGTAAGACTATCTCAAACAAACCAAAGCGTATCGGTATGTCAGTGCATACCTATAACGCTGGCCCGTGTGGGATTGGAGGCAGGAGAATGGGGCATTAGAGACTGGGCTAATATGAGACCCTGTTTTAAACAAACAAAACAAAAATACCACCTTTAACTTAGTTGGCAGGGTTGGTGGGCTCATTTGAGACTTAATATAGTGCCAAACTTAAAAGAACAAAAGTGTGCTTTCTGATGTGAAGACACACTAACCTGCACTGTACCAAGCACAGAAGCAGAGCTGACCACTTGCTTTTGTCTTTTGGAATTGTGTAGCAAATGCCATCGGCAGGAGTACGTCGTATTGTTATAGTCTTTTGAGGGTGGCATGGTTTTTCTGAAACTCTGTTCTCATTAATATTTTTTTTCCTCATATTTGAATATCATGGCTTATTTAAAACTACTAGCTGGTGGTGGCCTAAAGTGTTAGGGGAGTTTTACCATGAATTGTTAAACAGGCGCATGTTACTGCCTACAGGCTTGTAACATTAAAAAAAATCTTCTAAGTCACCAAGCCACGAATTTAGTTTTTAAGAAGGCAGGATTCAAAGTGAGAGCCTTTGTGTTCCCAAGTCATGGACTCTAGGGTGTCTTTCTCCACATCCCACCTCTTAGAGCAGTGGCACAGTCTGTTGTCACCGGTCAGAGGCGCCCAGGGCCTGCTTGGTAGGAGCGGTTAAGATGGAACAGCTGAGCTGTTACATCGTTCTTGTTAGTGCTCTGTGTTGATGCCTTTAGATGCCTCCAGCTCAGTCCATGTTGTGGTACTGCAAGGCTGGTACGGTCCTCGAAGCACCATGGCATGAAATGGAGGTTCCTAGAAGCAAGAAGAAAGGTACAGTACTGACAAGTTGGCCTTGATTTATTTACATATATTAAACTGTGTCTGCCATTTTATATGTGCACTGTTTGTTTGGAGGAGGGCTGGGAAGGAGGTTAACTGCAGACACGTGTTAACAATAGCGACCCGTCCCGTGTGGGCCAGGTCAGTGATGTTGAGCCATCCTACTGCTGTCGCGTGTGGCGCCTGTAGGGAGCAGGTGGCTGGTGAGACCAAGACTGACCTGATGGGCTGACAACAGGGTATGACACTGTGTCTCTCACAGAGTGCGGTGACGCCAGTGCTCCCAGCACGGTCACCCCTCATAGGCCTGCCTTGTTGCTCTGGAAGCTGTTGGGTGGAATGAAGGGGCTCTATAACATTAATTAAACATTTAGCTTTGAGGATTGGGCATGAAGTCTCCCTCCCTCTCTCCCTCACCTGCCACACAGAGAAGCAGGGTCCTGAGCGGAAGAGGATCAAGAAGGAACCTGTTGCCCGAAAGTCCGGGCTATTGTTCGGCATGGGGCTGTCTGGGATCCGAGCTGGATACCCTCTCTCTGAGCGCCAGCAGGTGGCTCTGCTCATGCAGATGACTGCTGAGGAGTCTGCAAATAGTCCAGGTGAGCAGAAGGCGCCTGGGTGGTTGGCTCCTTGTACAGGGAGGGAGGGGCTGTACTTGCCAGTGGGTCCTGGGTGGATCCCCTTTCCATAATGAACGTGGTTGGCTCTTGAGGTTGCCGTGAAACAAAGCTGCCTTCTGGTAATGCCCTGCCTGTTTCCTTCTTGGCCTGCAGTAGACACAACACCAAAGCACCCTTCCCAGTCTACAGTGTGTCAGAAGGGACCCCCAACTCTGCCTCAAAAACCAAAGATAAGGTGAACAAGAGAAATGAACGTGGCGAGACCCGCCTGCACCGAGCAGCCATCCGCGGGGATGCCCGGCGCATCAAGGAGCTCATCAGCGAGGGCGCCGACGTCAACGTCAAGGACTTCGCAGGTAAGGCTCACGCTCCTGAGCAGGCTGCCTCCTGCCAGGGTTCTGATGGCCTGATGCTGAGCTCTGAGCACCAGCCCCTTGCCCTTGGTCCCAGAACATGGGAAGAAGTGTGTTTGTGGAGTATCATTGGTTTCTGTGGCTGCCTGCACATCTACACAGTGTGATTTGCCACTAAATCGGGGGAGGGGGGGCTTTAAATTTTTCCTTCTATGTGTCTACTACAAGGCCAGGAGGTCTTACACTGGTGATTTAAAATGTTCCAGCAGAGGCCACTCCATGGCAGACTGAGCACGCTTGCTGTCCTACAGAGGATGGACTAGGGATAAGTGGAGGCTCCCCCCCCCCCCCCCCAGATGTATAGGATAGGGCAAGGCTTTTAACCTGGCTGACTTTTTGAAATGTCATCACCATGTCCATGATGCAGCACAATAGAACTGTGTTCACAATGCAGGGACGACCGGAGGCAGAATGGCTGGGATGTGACCAGAGTATATCATATACATGTGTGAAAGTCTCTCAGAGAGAGAAGGGAGGACTCAGTCAAACTCAACTTTGTGTAAAACCTTAGATTTCCCTGCTGCCTAGTTCATCATTGTCTGATTCTGCCTAATATAGCACATTATTTTAAAACAGTTTTCATTTTCTGACAGTTAGTGCACAAATTTTCTGCTCATATAGAGTTGTTTCCACATTCTCTGGGTGTAGCCTACTTGCCCAGATGGCCACTCCTTAGGGAGGAGCAGCACACATACATCCTTTGTCGTTCACCACAATTAGGCAGGAATGATGCGCTCAG
Organism: Mastomys natalensis; assembly: GCA_021653895.1. Taxonomy (NCBI): domain Eukaryota; kingdom Metazoa; phylum Chordata; class Mammalia; order Rodentia; family Muridae; genus Mastomys; species Mastomys natalensis. Next base: position 438,254 of record JAJTUV010000412.1, read on the forward strand.
GGATTACATAACAAATACCCCAAGTTTCTGTTTTCAGGCTGGACTGCACTGCATGAGGCGTGTAACCGGGGCTATTATGACATCGCCAAGCAGCTGTTAGCCGCTGGTGCAGAGGTGAACACTAAGGGCCTGGATGACGACACGCCTTTGCACGATGCCGCCAACAACGGGCACTACAAGGTTGGCATCTCCCTGCAGCCCTCCAGTGGCTGCTCTGTCCTTAACTCTGGACTATCTTCAGCTTCATGGTTCTCTGTCCTAGCTAGTTTTCACATTTTCTAATACTGGGAAGTGAGTTTTGTGTTGTCATTGTTGCTGTCCCCTGTTGCCCCCCCTCACCCCCCCATCCTCTTCAGCCTTAAGGCCTAGCTGTTTCTTCTGCCCTAGACCAGTACCCAGATACTTCTCCATTCTGATGACTAGCACACAGGACTATAGTAAATGTACAGTGCCAGTCCTGCTGTCTGTCTGTCTGGATGGACAGCTGTATAAGTTGCTACTGTTCTCACAGCTACTGATCATATCCAGAAGGTCAGTCCAGAGTCTAGGGGAGAGTAGAGTCAGCATAGGAGATTATAGTCAAAATTAGATTACTGTCGTGGGTAGGTCAGGACTTCCTCTCTCAGGGAAAGGGGCTTCCTGTAGGTCCACAGCAGGAAGGAAACCTCTAAGATATGCCAGACATACCTCTTCCTGTAAGAGAATGGGTTGTAGAAGTGGATTCATTACCAGCCTCCCTTTGGGGGGGGTTCTAGCTATAAATAGACCAGTAAACATGGTAAGGATGAGAACATCTGTCCAAGTTAATAGTGATAAAAGCAGCTCTTGCCTGAAGGCTACCAGAGCCTATAGATCAAGAACACAGCGGAACACAGTGAATCACTGAATGAAAAAAAATGGTATATATACACACATATATTAAACTTCTAGATTTAATATTGAGATAATGACATGATGGTTCATTTGCTTGCTAGTTTTTTAAGAACCCTTTAGAAAAACGTACTGGAAGGGTTGATGCAGTGTCCGAGAGACTTGTAAAACAACCCCGTGGAGGGTGGGTAGCTTGGGTAAAGCTGCTGTGAACTGGCCAGTGATAAAACTCGAAGGGAAGAGCTGCTGTCTAAATCTTCTTATATCCATGAGTTTTAACTTTTTCTTTAATTATGTAAAATGTCACAAACTATAAGCTGTAAGCTGAGCAAAAGAACCGTGGCCTCTCAGGAGTATAGTCCTAAAGGCAGCTTTTGAAAGCCTGTCTTCCTGAATGGAAGGAGGAGACAGATGAAGGAGACAGAAGATAGTAGGCCTGGTAGGAACATGGCCTGCATTGCTGGCCTTAGGGGAATGTCACAGAAGGTACTGACCGCTGACAACAGACAGCAGGAAAAAATAGGTTTTTGGTCCCAGCACTGAAGGAACCAAATTCTGACAACAACCCACACACTGAAGGAACAAGCCAGCTTTACCTGCGCCTTGATGTAAGCCAAGCAAGTGAGACTGATTCCTTCCACTGTAAGACAGGCTGTGGTTTGTTACAGCAGCAGTAGAGAACTCACATGCGTTAAAAAACTCTCCATGGTGATGATGCCTTGAACTGGAACCAGTCTGTGAGTGACAAGAGTGTGTATTAAAGCTTGAACTGAAGTTGAGGCTAGACTGAAACTGGATGTTTGCACTGGCGTAGAGCGAGTTACTGTTTCAGGCATATGCTGATAAATGGCTGAATAGAGCTGTTGAAATGTTGCCTTGAATGTTTCTGTCACACATGTAACCGTATTTATGCATGTAAAATCAAGCAAGGAAGGAGTTATCTTATTTTCTAATGTAAATGAAATAAATAAACCAGCTTACAGAAATGTGGTCTTTGTTTCTCTATTTCCTATTCCCCCAGTCCCCTCTGTACCCACCTTTGGGACCTGCTGCTGACCAGCTCTCTCTTGGGAAGGGGAGCTGTGTGAGAAGATTGGGGAAGAGGTAGCACGTCAAGGAGAACAGGAGAGAACTGGACATGACTCAGTTTTGGAGGGAACCCCACCCTGTGCAGCCTCTCACAAAAGAACACTTACGGCTCTGCACACAGCACCCCACAACAGGGGTTAGAACATGCTGTTGCCTTCTGCGGGCACGACAGGGTAGCTATTTTTCAGACAGTCTGTTAATGCCATGATTAATGTTTTGTAGGTGGTGAAGCTGTTGTTACGGTACGGTGGAAACCCTCAGCAGAGCAACAGAAAAGGCGAGACGCCATTGAAAGTAGCCAATTCCCCAACGATGGTGAACCTCCTGTTAGGCAAAGGCACATACACTTCCAGTGAGGAGAGCTCGACTGGTAAGCCAAGCCAGCAGACCACGTAGTGGGCGGGCGGGGCTTTATACTGCCTGGTGAGGGAGCACCATGCAGTGTCTACATATGGTATTCCCCTGCAGATTGCAACACAGGGTCTACAAGCCTCCTCAGGTGGCTGGCGCCTTCAGGAACTTCCAGATACAGGAGTTCTGCCAGGGTACCTCACTGCCAAGATGCCTGTACTCTGTCTGCTGAGATACCAGCCTTGTCTCTCACAAAGCCCTGTGGGTTCCTTCTGCCTGTGGTTGGCCTCAGATGTGACTAAAGTAAAGTGCTTCCTTCTTCCGAAGCAGAGCCGTCCAGCTTCCCCTCCTGGGCACCCATGCCTGGGGGAGGCCTGTTCCCACCACAGGTGCAGAGCATCTTTAACTGATGGTAGGAAAATGATGCTGGCCTGCCTGACATCTCCCTTCCTGTTCCCAACAGAGAGCTCTGAAGAAGAGGATGCCCCATCATTTGCACCTTCCAGCTCCGTCGATGGCAATAACACAGACTCTGAGTTTGAGAAAGGCCTCAAGCTGAAGGCTAAGAACCCAGAGCCCCAGAAAACTGTAACCCCTGTCAAGGACGAGTATGAGTTTGATGAGGATGATGAACAGGACAGGGTTCCGCCAGTGGATGACAAGCACTTGCTAAAGAAAGACTATAGGAAAGAAGCTAAGTCAAACAGCTTCATTTCAATCCCCAAGATGGAAGTGAAGAGTTACTCAAAAAACAACACGCTTGCACCAAAGAAGGCAGCCCATCGCATCCTGTCAGACACGTCAGATGAGGAGGATGTGAGTGTTTCCATAGGGGCTGGAGAGAAGCTGAGGTTGTCAGCACACACAATGCTACCTAGTAGTAAGGGACGAGAGTCTGCTAGCTCTAGGCAGCAAAAAGAAAAAAATAAATTGAAAAAGAAGCGAAAGAAAGAAACGAAAGGGAAAGAAGTTCGGTTTGGAAAGAGGAGTGACAAGTTCTGTTCCTCTGGGTCAGAAAGTGAGTCCTCAGAGAGCGACGAGGATGACGGGGACTCTGTGGGGAGCTCAAGCTGCCTCAAGGGGTCCCCGCTGGTGCTGAAGGACCCTTCCCTGTTCAGCTCACTGTCTGCCTCCTCCACGTCGTCTCATGGCAGTGCCGTGGCGCAGAGACACAGCTCCAGCCACGCCGAGCAGCACACGAAGCACTGGCGCCCTGACAGCTGGAAAGGCCTGGCCTCCCCAGCCTGGTCTGAGGCGAGCTCTTTGTCCGACTCCTCAAGGACAGGACTGACCAGTGAGTCTGACTCCTCCTCTGAGGGCTCCAGTGTGGAGTCTCTGAAGCCTGCGAGGAGGAAGCAGGAACACCGTAAAAGGGGAGGTCTGCAGAGCTTGGCACCAGAGAAGAGAGGCACCTTCCACCCCTGTACAGATGGAGCTGTCCCCAAGCTGGACAAGGAAGGCAAAGTAGTCAAAAAACACAAAACGAAACACAAACACAAAAACAAGGAGAAAGGACAGTGTTCTGTCAGCCAAGAACTTAAACTGAAAAGCTTTACCTATGAATATGAGGACTCCAAGCAAAAGTCAGATAAACCATCCTTTTAGAGAATGACCTTTCCTCTGAAAATAAGTTGAAAGTACTAAAACATGACAGAGACCATTTTAAGAAAGAAGATAAACTTGGTAAGATGAAGTCGGAGGATAAAGAGTGGCTCTTTAAGGACGAGAAGGTCCTAAAGAGGATCAAGGATGCGAACAAAGACATCAGCAGAGCTTTTCGGGAAGACAAAGACCGCCCCAGTAAAGCAGAGAGGGAGAGGTCCACAAAGGAGAAGTCTCCAAAGGAAGAAAAACTGAGACTGTACAAAGAAGAAAGGAAGAAGAAGTCCAAAGACCGACCTTCCAAGCTAGAAAAGAAGAATGACATCAAAGAGGACAAGGCTTCCAAGGAGAAGGAAAAGGCCTTCAAAGAGGACAAAGAAAAACTCAGGAAGGAGAAGCTGTACAGGGAGGACTCCGCCTTTGATGACTATTGTAACAAAAGCCAGTTTCTGGACCACGAGGACACCAAGTTCAGCCTCTCTGATGACCAACAGAGAGGTGGTTTTCTGACCTGTCTGATTCTTCTTTTGATTTCAAAGGAGAGGACAGCTGGGACTCAGTGACAGACTATAGAGACATCAAGAGTGATTCGGTGGCCAAACTTATCCTGGAAACCGTCAAAGAAGACAATAAGGAAAAGAAGCGTGACAACAGAACCCGGGAGAAGCGTGATTTCAGAGACTCCTTCTTCCGAAAGAGAGATAGGGACTGTCTAGACAAGAATTCTGAGAAGAGGAGAGACCAAACAGAAAAGCATAAAAGCATCTCCAGCTATCTTTCTGAGAAAGACAAGAAAAGGCGAGAGTCTGCAGAAGGGGGCCGGGACAGGAGGGATACCCTAGAGGGCTCCCGGGAGCGGAGGGATGGGCGGACTCGATCTGAAGAGGTGCACAGGGAGGACCTAAAGGAGTGTGGGTGTGAGAGCACCTTCAAGGACAAGGCAGACTGTGACTTCTCCAAGAACCTGGAGCCCTGGGAACGGCCCCATGCGGCTCGGGAAAAAGAGAAAAAGGATGCCCTAGAAAAGGAGAGGAAGGAAAAGGGCAGAACAGAAAAGTACAAAGATAAGTCCAGTGAGAGAGAGAGAAGCGAGAAGTCTATTCTGGAGAAGTGTCAGAAAGACAAAGAATTTGAAAAATGCTTTAAAGAGAAGAAAGATGTCAAGGAAAAGCATAAAGATATACACAGCAAAGACAGAAAAACATCCTTTGACCAACTGAGAGAGAAGAAAGAGAAGGTATTCTCTAGCATCATCTCAGAAGACTTCTCAGAGAGAAAGGACGACAGGAAGGGAAAGGAGAAGAGCTGGTACATCGCAGACATATTCACAGATGAGAGTGAGGATGAGAAAGACGAGTGTGTGGCCAGCAGCTTCAAGGTTGGAGAGGCCAGCGACACACAGCGAGCCGAGAGCCTCCAGGAGAAAGAAGATGGACGAGAACACCCCTCAGATAGGCACAGAAAGTCCTCTTCTGACAGGCAGCACACAGAAAAGCCAAGAGACAAAGAGCCCAAGGAAAAGAAGAAAGACAGAGGAGCTGCGGAGGGGGGTAAGGACAAGAAGGAGAAGATCTTTGAGAAACACAAGGAAAAGAAAGATAAAGAGTGTGCAGAGAAATACAAGGACAGGAAAGACAGAGCCTCTGTTGACTCTGCCAGGAAAAGAAAAATAAACAGAAGCTCCCTGAAAAGGTGGAGAAGAAGCACTTTGTTGAAGACAAGGCAAAAAGTAAACACAAGGAGAAGCCAGAGAAGGAGCACTCCCGGGAGAGAAAGTCTTCACGAGGCCCTGATGTGGAAAAGAGCCTGCTGGAGAAGTTGGAGGAAGAGGCTCTGCATGACTACCGGGAAGACTCCAATGACAAGAGCAGCGAGGTCTCCTCTGACAGCTTTGCTGACCATGGTCAGGAACCCAGCCTGAGCACGCTCCTGGAAGTGTCCTTCTCTGAGCCCCCACCAGAGGACAAGGCCAGGGAGAGTACCTGCCTCTCAGAGAAACTGAGGGAGAAGGAGAGGCACCGGCATTCCTCATCTTCTTCTAAGAAAAGCCATGAGCGTGAGAGAGCCAAGAAAGAAAAGGCAGAAAAGAAGGAGAAGAGCGAAGACTACAAAGATGGCATCAGCAGCGTCAGGAAGGAAGCCAGCCAGTATGAGAAAGACTTCCTAGATGCAGAGGCTTATGGAGTTTCCTACTCCACAAAAGCTGACATGGAAGAGGAGCTAGATAAGGCTATTGAATTGTTCTCTTCAGAAAAGAAAGACAGAAATGATTCTGAAAGAGAACCTGCCAAGAAAATAGAAAAGGAATTAAAGCCGTATGGGTCGAGTTCCATCAACATCCTTAAAGAGAAGAAGAAGAGAGAGAAGCACAGGGAGAAGTGGAGGGAAGAAAAGGAGAAACACAGGGACAAACATATAGATGGGTTCCTAAGACACCACAAGGAGGAGCCAAAGCCTGCTGCCAAAGACAAGGACAACCCTCCCAACTCCTTTAAGGAGAAGTCCAGAGACGAGAGCCTGAAGCTCACGGAGACCAAGCTGAAGGAGAAATTCAAGGAGAACACAGAGCGAGAAAAGGGCGAGTCCGTGAAGCTGAGCAATGGGAATGACAAGCTTCTGCCATCCAGAGACTCAAGCAAGAAAGACAGCAGACCCCGGGAGAAGCTCCTGGGAGATGGCGACCTCATGATGACAAGTTTTGAGAGGATGCTGTCCCAGAAAGATCTTGAGATTGAGGAGCGGCACAAGCGACACAAGGAACGCATGAAGCAGATGGAAAAGATGCGGCATCGGTCTGGAGACCCCAAGCTCAAAGAGAAGAAGCCCACGGATGACGGGCGCAAGAAGAGCCTAGACTTTGCTTCCAAGAAAGCTCTGGGACTGGACAAAAAGATCAAGGAGCCAGCTCCTGTGCTGCCCACTGGTGAAAGCAAGCCGCACTCTGGACCAGGTACGGAGTCCAAAGACTGGCTGGCTGGACAGCCCTTGAAGGAGGTTCTGCCTGCTTCACCCCGCACTGAGCAGGGCCGACCCACTGGGGTGCCCACGCCCACCTCAGTGGTGTCATGCCCTAGCTATGAAGAGGTGATGCACACACCCAGAACCCCCTCCTGCAGTGCTGATGATTACCCTGACCTGGTGTTCGACTGCACTGACTCCCAGCACTCGATGCCCGTCTCCACCACGTCCACCAGCGCCTGCTCTCCACCCTTTTTTGACAGGTTCTCTGTGGCTTCCAATGTGGTTTCAGAAAATGCAGGCCAGACACCCACCAGACCTATCTCCACAAACCTTTATCGATCGATATCTGTGGACATCAGAAGGACACCCGAGGAGGAGTTCAGTGTTGGGGACAAGCTGTTCAGGCAGCAGAGTGTCCCTGCACCCTCGAGTTTCGATTCCCCAGTACAGCACTTGCTGGAAGAAAAAGCTCCTCTGCCACCCGTTCCTGCAGAGAAGTTTGCCTGCCTGTCCCCCGGGTACTACTCCCCAGACTATGGCCTCCCCTCACCCAAGGTGGACACTCTGCACTGCCCACCAACAGCTGTGGTCAGTGCCACACCACCCACAGACAGCGTCTTCTCCAACCTACCACCAAAGTCTTCCCCTTCCCCTAGAGGTGAACTGTTGACCCCAGCCATTGAAGGGGCCCTGCCCCCAGATCTAGGCCTACCTCTGGATGCTACAGAGGACCAGCAGGCCACAGCTGCCATCCTTCCCCCAGAGCCCAGCTATCTGGAGCCCCTGGATGAGGGCCCCTTCAACACAGTCATTACAGAGGAACCTGTTGAGTGGACACACACTGCTGCTGAGCAGGCCCTTTCCTCCACCCTTATTGCTAGTGCCTCTGAAAACCCTGTCAGCTGGCCTGTTGGCTCTGAGCTTATGCTAAAGTCTCCACAGAGGTTTGCAGAATCCCCAAAACATTTCTGCCCTGGAGAATCCCTCCATTCCACCAACCCAGGACCCTTCAGTGCTGCAGAGCCCACATACCCTGTCTCTCCAGGATCTTACCCTTTGCCGGCCCCTGAGCCAGCCCTAGAAGAAGTCAAAGATGGTGGGACAGGAGCAATCCCAGTGGCCATCTCTGCCCCAGAAGGGGCTGCCCCTTACGCTGCTCCTAGGCTGGAGTCATTTTTCAGCAACTGCAAGTCACACTCAGATGCACCCCTGGACACAGTCCCAGAAACTACAGGTGTTAATACTGTGGCTCAGGTAGAGACCCTGGGCCCCCTGGAGAGCAGCTTCCTAGACAACCATAGCATGTCTGCCCTCAGCCAGGTGGAGCCAGGGTCGTGGCATGAGGCCTTCACCAGCCCTGAGGACGACCTCGACCTGGGGCCTTTCTCACTGCCAGAGCTTCCTCTCCAGGCCAAAGATGCTTCAGACGCTGAGGCAGAAGCTGCAGAGGCCAGTCCTGTTCCTCCAGTGGAGAGCCCCCCAGGCTCCACAGGGGTTCTCAGTGGAGGGGATGTCCCTGCCCCAGCAGCTGAGGAACCATCAGCCCCACCTCCTCAGGAAGTATCACCTCAGCTCCCCACAGAGCCTGAGCCCTCAGAGGAGCCAAAGCTGGATGTAGTTCTAGAAGCTACAGTGGAAACAGAGGTCCTGGCAGATGACAATACCCCTGAAGCCTCAGTCTCCAGTTTGGTGCCGGCACCCAGTCCCCCTGAACAGCATCCTCCAGGAGGTGGTGACGAAGAGACTGAAGTTGATGATCCTTCTGCTGTTCCCTGCTGTGCACCTGAGGGACCTCCCACAGATGGCTCAGCACAGGCACACAACAGTGCAGAGGCCACCTGTGTTGTGCCTGCTGCTGAGGGGCCCCCAGGCAACAATCAGCCAGAAACTACAGACCCAGAGCCCAAACCTACATCCGAGGTCCCTAAGGCCCCCAAGGTGGAGGAGGTTCCTCAGCGCATGACCAGGACCCGAGCCCAGTTGCTGGCAAACCAGAGCAAGCAGGGCATGCCTGCCACAGAGAAGGACCCAATGCCTGCCCCAGCCTCGAGAGCCAAGGGTCGTGCCTCTGAGGAGGAAGATGCCCAGGCCCAACACCCCCGCAAGCGGCGCTTCCAACGGTCTAGTCAGCAGCTGCAGCAGCAGCTGAACACATCCACACAGCAGACCCGGGAGGTTATCCAGCAGACGCTGGCAGCCATTGTGGATGCCATAAAACTAGATGCCATTGAGCCCTACCACAGTGACAGATCCAACCCATACTTTGAGTACCTTCAAATCAGAAAGAAGATCGAAGAGAAACGAAAAATCCTCTGCTGCATAACTCCGCAGGCACCCCAGTGCTATGCTGAGTACGTCACCTACACGGGGTCCTACCTCTTGGATGGCAAGCCCCTCAGCAAGCTGCACATCCCTGTGGTGAGTCCCATGGGAGCTGTGTCCACAAGCACAAGGCAACAGGGCAATAGTAAGCAGAGAGCTGTGAGGTCAGAAGCGGCACTGGCATTCTTGTCCTGTGTGAGGGTCAGTTCCTAGCTCGCCCTTCATTATACATGCCTACCTCCACGCCTGTCCACAATGAAAGGTCTGTGCTGCCTTGTTTCCCTCTCCATCTCCACCGTCACCTGTCATGGTTCTAGGGTCTCACTGCCATCTTGCTCCTCCACTCCTTCATTGGCAGTTTAAGACAGCTACTGCCCTCCATCCCGTCCGCAGGGCTCTCCCATAGCACATCTACTTGGCCGTAGGAGCCTTCTCTGACATTGTCCCCAGCACCTCAGAACTGGCCTCTTTTTTTTCACATGGCCACATTTCAGGAATCCCTTTGTGCCGCACTACAGGGAACTTCCTTTTGTAGCCAGCTCCCTTGTTTGTTCCTTCCTGACTTGGAGACTCACCATGATGCTACAGTGTAAGGGGATGGCCATGCTGACCCCTGCCTAGGCAGAAAACACACACACCTTGGGAACCGAGGATGGAGCTCATTTTGGCAGTTCACCTTGGAATAGGAGTACAGCTGGCTTGATCCCAGCTGCAGGTCCCAGACCCTCCGCTGCCTGCAACCCTGACCTGCGGGGCCAGACCCAAGCTTTGTTGTATGCACTGCTACTTTCCAAAACTCCGTGCTCTGTGTGCCTTCCCACTAGCTTCACTTCACTAGGTCAGAAGCCACAGGAGCACTCAGTGTACTGTCCTCATGGATTACGTATTCCTGCCTGTGATAAGTGTCCTGCCTGGTCACCTTGAGGATGACTTGTCTCCTTGCCCCACTGAAAACTTGATCCTAGAGGACAGGCATATTGAAAAATGTGACAGATGAGCAGACATTTAGCTGAAACTGTAAGGCCACTCCCTGCCCCAGTTTTGTGTGTGTGTGTATCTGCTCACATGCGCCTGCCTCAACACACAGGGGAACCACAACAGCTGTCCACCATGTGGGTCTCAGGGATTTTACCCAAGTCAGTAGGTTGGTGTCAGATGCCTTTACCTGCTGAGCCATCTTGCTAACCCCTAAGATTTAGTTATAACTGAAAAGTTCATGGAACACCGCAGCACTGAGTCTATATGAGCTGTTAAGGGTGGGGCCCCAGATCCTTCCCAAGACTCTTTATAAGCCGTGGGGACCGTTGCCTGGCGTGTTTGCGTGAGAGCACTACCATGTGGGCATGAGTTTTGTCAAGTACTTAGTCACTGGGAGTGAGGCTGCTCTCCAGGCCATCCCCGCTGAGTTGTTGCCTGCCTTTCGTAATCCACCTTACCTTAGTGAAAACACTGAGACTATATTCAGATCTCAAGTGGATTTTCCTGCCACAATTACTATGCATCATTGCTTGTTGCCCAGGCTTTCCTGTTTCTTCCCATCACCTGTAATGATGGGGCTTCCTGTGTGGTACAGAAAGGTCCAGTCTGTGTGTGTGTTGTCACTTCTCTTCTGGCTCACAGGGAACCAGCACGTGCTGCCCCAACCTGACCTGCCATCACCACTGCATGTTCCTCCTGTGATGGAGCGTGATAAGAGACAAAAAAATTGGCTTGCCTTGGGTCCTGTACACAATTCAGTCTCTGTCTGCCTTGGAAGTCTGACTCCATACTAACCTGACTTCTGCTAGGCACCACAGACGTCTGTCTGTCCTCTCCTCTGCCTCATTGTCTATGCTGTATTATTTACTTACTCACCTGTGAGACACTTCCAGTTCTCCTCATTGCTTTACTGTGATGTGGTTGGCTGTCTAGCTCTCCCCACACCACCCCGACCTCCACCCCAAGACATCAGCCTTGGTTCAGGATTCTATATGCACGCCTTGATTGCACGCGCCCTGTTCACGCTCAGAATTCATTCTCACATTCCCACAGTGCTCTTTGGCATAGGTGCACACCCGGCCCCAGATGCTCTGTGTCTTCCCGGACATTACTTGTAGGGCTCACGTGCAGCTCTTCTCCATGCTGCTTCCAGGTAACCAGCAGGCACCTCTCGACAAGTTTCTGGGTGTGGGGTGCTAGGCTAGAACATGCCCACATTTTTAATATGCTTCTTGTGGCTTACCCTCTCCCTTTATATTTGCAGATTGCACCCCCTCCCTCTCTAGCGGAGCCCCTGAAGGAGCTGTTCAAACAACAAGAGGCTGTACGGGGTAAGCTGCGTCTGCAGCACAGCATCGAGAGGGTAAGTGGAGCCTTGGGCAAGGGACCTGCTGGCAATAATCTTAAGCTTACCTGTTCCTCTCCTTCTTCAGGAGAAGCTGATTGTGTCCTGTGAGCAAGAGATTCTTCGGGTTCATTGCCGGGCAGCCAGGACCATTGCCAACCAGGCAGTGCCATTCAGTGCATGCACAATGCTCCTGGACTCCGAGGTCTACAACATGCCTCTGGAAAGTCAGGTCAGTAGCACTGCAGCTGGAGGTGCCAGCTAAGACATGTCAGAGTTTCCCTGTTCATGGCATGTTGTGGGGACCTAGCCCCAGGCTGCCTCAGAAGGCACGGGAATGTCACAGACAAGGCCCTAGAGCCTTACAGAGGGTCTGAGGCCACTATGCATGGGTGAGTAGCATCCTCCTCCCTCTCCCAGGCTGCATGGGTGATGTGTCAGCTACAGGTGACCAGAGCTGCTCTGTTAGTGACCATGATGGGTCAATGATAATTGCAGCAACAGACACTGGGGCCACAGGACAAGGGTTCCAGTGAGGCTGCAGAGGCCTAGCAAAGCTGTTTAGCTTCATTGTGTTTGGAAGTTGGTTTTATGTGGGGCAGTTGGAGCCACGGGGCCTAGAAGTACGTAGCCAGTCTACACCATGTGCCAGAGCAGTGTTCCAGTACTTAAATTGCATTCCTGCCCCAGCCTGCCCCTGAGCACAGCCTCACCATCTCCCTAAGGAGACAGACTCCCAGCAGCCTTTTTTAGTTCTTTGTCACTTCTTCCTGCTCTGCATCATTTCAGGCCCCAGGTATCCTACAGATAACTACCCTAACCTGACTCTGCCAGCCTGTGACACACAGGCCATCGCTCTTTACACAGTACTGTCTCTGTGCTCTGTAGGAATCTTCAAGCAGTTAGACTTTCTCCTGGGCTGTGTCCCTGTTCAGCATGTAGCTGCTTGTCACCTGTTCCCTCCTGGCTGTTGAGACCTTGGTGATATGTCTGTCCTCTTAAAACGAACTTTAGAGGCCTTGCCATGTACAGCATAATCGAGTAGAAAATCTTTTTTTAGTCCATCAACAGTCTTATACTTGGAAAGGGACACAAATACTTTCCCCATTTTGTGCAGGTTAACAACAGGTGTTCTTTTTAGAGGCAGAGTCTCAGTGTAGCCTGGGCCAGCCTTGAACTCTGATTCTGCCTCCCACTCTTTAAGTGCTGGATCATACAGGTGTGTACCACCATGGCTAGCACAAAAGGTACTCTCCTGCATCAACAAACTGATGCAGATAATTAAGTGTTAGTAAGTTTTGCTTAAATACAAATTCCTATACTTTTCAAACAATTTGAAAAGTTGCTTTTGAAAGGAAAAGACGAGATCCCTGCCTGCGTCCTCATCCCTCCTGGTACATATTGGATACTGGCCACAGAGGGTCATGGGCCAGCCATTACAGAACTCTCTCACTTGCCCTGCCCCCTAGCATTCAGGCATATCGGCCGACCGTGTCAGAGCAGAGTCTTGTTTTGATGCATCCATTACAACTCCAAGTTCTTCTCCTTTGGGGGGCAACACACAGCATAAAATGAAGTGAGGGTCTTCAGACTCCATGCAGAGGGAGCCAGTAAGGAAACTGATCCCAGTCGACAAAGCCCCGGAGTTCTCAGCTGTGCTTTTCAAAGCAGAAAAATTACTTTGAGCCTCTAAAAAGGAATAAATGAAAACATACCATTACTAGCTTCGTGATTGTGTGCACAGCAAAGTAGCTTCCCACTCAGCTCTGCCGTGCAGCCCTGCAAAATATCTACCACCCCATCTCTCGGGTTCAAAGGCCAAGTCTGTGGCCACCAGGACCTAGGAATACTCAAGGGCAGGGACAGATAGTTGAAACATGTGCTGCTAGGATGAAGTTGCCCTAGTGCTCTCTGACGGACAAACGTCTCACCCTCACGGCTCCACGAGCTTTGGTGAACCTCCTGTCGATCCCACAGGGGGATGAGAACAAGTCTGTGCGAGACCGCTTCAATGCCCGCCAGTTCATCTCCTGGCTGCAGGACGTGGACGACAAGTACGATCGCATGAAGGTGAGTGCTCGCCTCAGACACTCTTGTGGGGCCGCGCCACCAACAGGGGAGACGCTTTGGAGGTTCCCACACTACTGCTGCTGCTAAGCAGAGAGCTTAGGTCTCCAGTGTCCTCCCTTCTGTCCAGGTAGAAGGACCCAGCCTGAGCCTTGCTGGGTCACAACCTGTCTTCCACACTTGAAGTACTGGCTAGTGCGTACACAAGAGATAGATCAGCGAGGAGGACGCAAATCACCACCTACAGCTGCTACAGCCAAACATAGGGTAGCATCAGACTCCAGCATACCAATCACAGACGAGAAAAGCACCTCTCTGCAGTTTCCCCATAGATATTGCAGGGAAGTCAACCAGAGTCTCCTGATGGCTGTCATCAGATGCATGTTGTAGACAGTAAGCTGTCAGAGTTAAGTGGTAATGAACATTAGCGCTGCATAACAGCTCATCCATCCAGAGGTGCCAACATGACCTTGGGAGAATCAGAAGCCCTTGTGCTTAGGCCTGAGGCTTGTCACAAGCAGGGCTCAGAGCTGAGGTGGGTTTCTGTTTTCTCATGAGCTCTTCCCATTCTCTTACTTCATCCTAGAGTCACCTCTAGGTCATACCTCATCCCAAGTGAGGTTATACATAATGTTGGCTAAGAGACAGAGACTATGACAAGACATTAAACCATATTTGATAACAAACCAGTCCTAAAATTTCTTTAAAGAGAATCCTGGAAGGAGATAAAATGGCCAAATCTTAGTGAAAAGAACCAAAAGATGAATGGGATTCTTCAGAAGATTATGCAAGGCTGGGCTGGAGGAGGCTCTGTCTTCCTGTAGAGTGGGAAACAGACCACTGGTAGTTTCTCTGAGCAGGCTTGCAGGACTGAGTTTCGTAAATCGTGCACCTCACCCAGCAATAGATATGAGCAGTGGGTTCATTGGGATAATCCAGCCTACTGGATACCCACAACTGTACTTCATTAACTTAGGGCCAGTCACATGACAGTGGACAACTCTGAGCTGCGTGGACTCTGGGCCATGTTTAAAATGATTCATTTGGTCCTAAACATGTACCACTCCATCCAAGTCCCTGTGTACACTTTTAAATGTCATTACTACTGTGAACACAAGCACACACACACACACACACGCGAAAGCAGAGCTACAATCTCCAAAGGTGAGTTGTAGGAGATGGGGCAGTTCACGAGCAGTTAAGGGTCAGATCTCCAGTGTGACTAAGGTACTCCAATCTGACAGTCAGAATGGGGGAGATCCATCTGCTGACTGCAGGAGGACCCGGGCCTCATCAGCGGATAGACCAGGTTCTGGGCTAAGAATCAGGGTGGGTTGCAATCCTGTGGTGAAGCCTGAAGGCAGTGGTGGAAGCCAGGGCCTGGCCATCCCTCTCACCCTGTGTGCTCCACAGACATGTCTGCTGATGCGGCAGCAGCACGAGGCTGCAGCCCTCAACGCTGTGCAAAGGATGGAGTGGCAGCTGAAGGCCCAGGAGCTGGACCCTGCTGGGCACAAGTCCCTGTGTGTAAATGAGGTGCCATCCTTCTACGTGCCCATGGTTGACGTCAACGATGACTTCGTGCTATTGCCAGCATGACACTCAGAGGAAGGTCACAGGACACAAACAAGGGCCACATAGGTCGCCCAGTGCTGCCGATGAGTCCCGGCAGCGGAGGAGGGAGCACCGCGTCCATCAAGTGGGAGGAGCCCAGAGACTGCACCTGGCCATATGTCTCCCCTCCAGATGCCAGTGAGGTAGAATGCATCTCTTTTTACCAGTTGCTATGGGGAGCACGAGGCCCAGACACTGCAGAGCTTTGCCAGGCCTTGGGACAAGGAGACCGTGGCCACAGACAAGGTGGCTCTGTCTCAGCCATGCCCTCTGGGTTTTCTTCCAGCTGATGACAGGGCACTTGAGGAGTCGCAGAGCAGAGTGTGTTTTTTAATTCCTCGTTCCATTCTGATCAACTAATGGAAAATAGACTAAGGCGTCCACCTCGCATAAGCAGTGACCTCCAGGTCAGAGAGGCAGGAAAGTGCTGTCCCGCCATGGTCCCCGGGACAGGCTTGGACACTGGTGCCGGCAGGGGTCCGGCTGCTGCCTGCCTGAACACAGGGACGCAGCCAGGACTCTCCGATAGTGTTTTTAATGGAGTCAAATCCACGTGGTTTGTATATTTTTCCTTTAATCTTGGGCATTTTGTTTCTCTTTCTGAGAACGTAACTTGAAACACTACAGAGCCAATAATCCTATAGAGTGTATCCGCAAACCTGTACAGTTTTATATACATTCACAATGTACTTTTGCTGCCTTCTAGATAATTTATTTTGCAACACATTACTGCACAGTTGTAAATAACTTATGTACTGTAACATCACTTTCAGTTATGTGTAAAGAAATAAATAAATTAATTAAAATGTTCTTTGTACATGGCACCGTCCCTTCAGGTAGCAGAGTCTCTCTTATGGGGGGCTGGTACGATAACAGACATACACTGTCAGAATACATGGAATCCCATGCTGCCGCTGCACAGTTCATTTTGGATTCCAAATAGAAGGACAAGGCTGGAGCAGAGGCCAGCCTTGCTGAGCCTGTGAAAAAGGGACAGACGCCCAGAGCCTCCTTCAGCCTCCAAGACACCTCCTACAGCAGCACCCAGGGCCCCTGGTCCCTGTCCTTTCCTGGCCCTTAGCCCACCGCTTATCATGAAACATTATTTCCAAGCATCCATGGAACCACCAATTCCAGCCCACAGTGACAAATCACAAGTACTCCAGCCCTCTGCATGAGTCTGGTGTGTAGCTGTCAGGGCCTACCTTAAAGACAGAGTATTTACAGTGGCACATCCTACCTATCATCCTGAGATGAGCTGACTGTACACCTGGTGTCCCTGAAACTAAGACTACCCATATAGAATCCGCGGCCTGCTGACCTGAGAAGCTCTGCTGAGCTGAACTTCCCAGAAGGAGTCCTTAGGCCTTCCAGACTTCTACCAGAGAGCCAAGAACCTCGTGTACATCAAAGCTCTGAAGCACAGATGCTGTGATGCATGTTCAGACCTCTAGTCACCACAGACAACATGGTGCATGCAATGCACATGTGTGAACACACACACCCCCAACCCCCCCCCCCCACACACACAGACACACACAGGGCTGGGTGCCAGGCTAGGATAGAGGGAATGAGGAAGAGAAGGAGGTGGACCACTGATGGGGGCTCTCCTACAGCTTGTAAATGGATGCCAGTCTCAGGAAACTCAGGAGTAGCTTCTCTCCTGCTCAGATGGCTCTTTGAGGACAAAGTTTCATCCAGAGGTTTCCTCCCGGTGGCATCTGGAGCCCCTATGAGAACTGAACAGCTCTTCAAGTGATTTTCATCTTTGCTAAAGAAGCTGATGTTTGTCTTTGTGAGGACAGGGAAGGCATAAGGCGGAGTGGAGAGGAGAGTGAGACTTTAGACCCCAGGGGCACCAGGAGACCGCTCGCCCCACCTCAGAGCTGTCATACAACAGGGTTTCCCAACCTCGGGGCTGCTGAAGTTCTCACTTAGTGGAGGCAGGCCTGATTATGGCCAGCGAGTGCATGTCTGACAACATGCCTGACTGCAGTGCTAGCTAGCCCTGTCGCTTGTCCCTCCATACACGCATATCAACTGACAACCTCTGGTAGAGAACAACTACAGAATAACACTCATATCCAAAGCAACTGTGTTGGATTTGTGTGACAGTCAAAACGGGAGTGAGCACTGCACCCCGGGCCTGGTTGGGTTCTAGTCCTTGAACTGGGAATGACCGGGCTAATGAGCCACAGTCATGTTTTGGGCACCTTTTGTTATTTTGAAATTGCAAGTGGATATTTTTAATCTCCACAAGACACCAGAAATGTTAGTCACTGGAATACAGTACATGGGGGCTAAAATAACTGTCATTTCCTTTACAAAATCCCAAAACATGAGGAAATGAATTCAGAGAAGACAAAGTAAGGAGTGAGTCCCTGCACCTGACAGCTCCCTGAAAAAGCAACTGTTACTGGTTTGTCATGACTCCACCTAGTCTGGCCTTTAAAGAAATTCCCTTTTCTTCCCACAGCGCTATTTCAGAAACACCCTTAACCCAAGGACACATGAGCCATGTGTGGACTATGGTCTGTCAAGGGAATCCTGAAAGCTTTAATGGCACATTCTTGAGGGAGAGAAAGCTTGTGTGCCCAGGAAGGATCCCAGAATATTTTCTTGGCTCCAACCAAGATTAAACCCTTATGTACATACTCACCTGTCAGAGCCACTGAGGAAAAAACTCTGGGGATCAGAAACTCATCTTACCAGAGACTTAAAACAAACTTATGAGTGTAAGTTCAAAGAGCAAAGGAAATCATGTCTAAAGAATGAACATGGCTGGTGATACAAAAACAGTGTCTCACCAACCAGAACCAATAAGTTGTTGTAAAGAAGCAAACGGACAGATACATAGTGAAGTAATTGAATCTGAGTTGGAAGTCAGTGGGCTGGGAAGTGTTTCATTGAGATAGTTAAATTTGAGAAATGAAACAGACTGAAGGGAAAGCAAGCCTGCGTTCGCCAGATGCCCAGGCCCGTGTTCAGTGCCTGAGGGAATCCCGGAAGGAGAGAAATAATGAAGAAACAATGGTCAGAAGTTGCCCGAGTTTGATTTAAAAAAAAAAAAAATTAAGCTCAACCAATGTAAATGGATAGTGTCAGAGCATAGCCTCAGGAAGGACTCCAGGCCAGCCAGGACTGTAGCAGAGCCATGAAGGTCTGGGCAGCTGCCTGGCCTCCCACAGTGTGAGGAACATGACTAAAACGCCGTCCCTCTGAAGTTAAAGGACATTTCTAGGTAAATAAAGAACCACCTTGACTGTTAACACATCTGCTTTTCTGGGGGAGATGTTAGCATCCTCACCTTCCATAATGGGTCAGACAGGCAGGAAGTCATCGCAAACCAGCCGAATCTCCATGTCCGTACAGCACACAGCCAGCAGTAGCAAACTGCTCACTGTGTGCAGGTTACTCTCCAAGAACAGGTTAGTAGGCCAGAAGTCAGTCTCAGCAAATGTAAAAGGCTTAAAATACACAGCCTTGGACTCCGATGAGGAACGTGAAGTTATACCATCCTCCTAAGCAGCCCAGTACCTTAGCAAGGAAATCACAAGGGAACATTCTGAGGGAGAATGGCCCCGTTCAGAAGTGCTCAAGACCAGGTAACTCCACCATGCCTTTTGCTGTGGTCGTAAAGAACTGGTGTCAGTAGCATTCAATGCTGTATAATGTTATGGACTTATATATTACCTAGAGGGCCAAAAGGGAGCCCCGGGAGCAGACAAGAAGAGCCAGAGGTGCATTAGATGGCCCAATCTACATCAGCACAATGAAGCAGCACATACTATTGCCTCTGATCCAGACTGAGCATGGGTATGCGAGCTGAGCTGGGGCGTGGAAGTACAGTTTGGCAGTGTACCACATGCCTGGTATACTTGAGACCCTGGTTTCCATCCCCAGTACCAAACAACAACAGCTACAACAGTCTGAAAGCCAAATTAACCTTGAGATTCTGGGGGGTGAAGGGCAGGGAGGAGAGGCAGGCGCTAGGGATTGGCAAGAACACACACAGCCTGACTCTAACTAGGCCTGTTACCCGATGAAGCACAGTAACAGTCTTCAGTTTGTAAACAAGACCCAGAGGCTCACAGCCCTGGGCCCATACAGAAACAAGCAAACAGTCACTCACTGGGAGACACCACGGAGTCCATGCCTCAATGGCAGCGGCAGAGGCAGCACCAATCCATTAAAGCCTCACAGAAGCGAGCTAACATTCTTTAGGCTGTTTGATATATACATACTGTGAAAGAAATAGAAAACACAAAGAATACCCATATGGCTGGCTGGGCATGTACCACATGGTGGCTTACAACTGTGACCCCAGCCCTCGGGAGACTGAGGCCAGACAAGGCCTCCCTGGGCCATGGAGTAAGTTCAAAGTGAACCTTGGCTAAGAAGCAAGACCCCATCTCAAAAAACAGTGTCGGGAATGTAGCCCAGTTGGTAAGGTGCTTGCTGCAGGCCCTGGGTTCAGTCTTTAGCACCACAGAAATCAGGCATGGTGATGTGCACCTGTAATGCCAGCAAGTGGGGAGGTGAGGGGTCAGAAGATTTGAGGCCATCTCAAAAACAGCAAACATACAAATAGAGGGTTTTTTTTGTTTGTTTGTTTTTCGAGACAGGGTTTCTCTGTGTAGCCCTGGCCGTCCTGGAACTCAGAAATCCACCTGCTTCTGCCTCCCAAGTGCTGGGATTGAAGGCGTGTGCCACCACTGCCCGGCAACAAATAGAGATTTTTAAAACTGAACAATACAACAGTAAAATAAGGCACACCTGCCTGGGCTTGTCGGCAGGCGGGGTTGGCAGTTATGGATACCGCTGAGAACTGTTCATTTGGAGCACAAAGTGAGGCTTTGGAAAGGCAGCTGGGCCACCATGTACTTGTTTGTTTTTGAGCATGCCGTGCGCACGCGTGCACTAGATTGTTTAGACCTTGGATGTTACTTCTGAGAAGCCACAGACTTGTTTGTTTTTAAGATGCTTTATTTTTGACTATGTATGTGTTTTGGGGGTGGGTATATACTAATGTCCCTCTGAAGGCCAGGGGTATCAGATCCCCTGAAGTGACAGTTAGAAGCCACCTGATGTGGGAGCTGCAAACTGAATGGTGGATCTTCAGGTCCATCCACCCTGGGTTTGTTTGTTTTGTTTTCATTTTTGTTTTTAATAACTTTTAAAATTTTTATGTACACTGGTATTTTAACTGAATGTATGTCTGTATGGGGTGTCAGATCCCCTGGAACTGGAGTTACAGACAGTTATGAGCTGCCATGTGGGTGCTGGGAATTGAACCTGGGTCCTCTGGAAGAGCTGTCAATGCTCTTAACTTCTCCAGCCCCCACCCTGTTTTTTTTTTTTTTGTTTTTGTTTTTTTGTTTTTTGTTTTTTTGTTTTTTGGGGTTTTTTTTTTGAGACAGCATCTCTCACTAGCCTGGGACTACCATGATTCATTTAGGCTGTCTGACAGCAAGCCCAGGAACCCTGTCTTTATCTCTTGTCTGGGGCTATAATGTGTGCCACCATTCTCGGGAGTTTTATGTGTTTGTGTATATGCGTGTTAACATATGTATGGGCCCATACGTATGTAAGAGTGATGTATATGTGTGTGCATGCATGTTGTGCTGACTGGTTTTGTCAACTTGACACAAGCTAAAGTCATCTGAGAGGAGGGAACCCTAATTGAATAGAAACGCCTGTAGGGCGTGATCTTACTAGTGATTGACGTGGAACTGGGCCTACTGTGGGTGGTGCCACCCTGAGCTGGTGGTCCTGGGAACTCGGAGCAAACAAGGTCAACACGTCATGAGGAGCCCTCCCTCATGGCCTCTGCATCGGCGCCTGCCTCCAGGTTCCTGCCCTGACTTCCTTTGGTGATAAACCATGACGTGGGAAATGTGAACAAACCCGAACGCTTCCCTCAAGTCTTTCAGTCCTGGTGTTTCAGCACAACAACAGTAGCCTGAATCAAGACACATGCAGAGGCCAGAGGCCGTCATCAATGTCTTCCTTGGTCACATTGAGCAGGCTTTCAACTTCGGTGGTCTTAGTGAGCCATCTTGCTCCAGGGATCCCCGTCCTCTCCCTCCTGAGTGCTGGGACTGCAGGCTGTCATTCCCACCTGTCCTTTACCTGGGTTCTGGGGCTCTGAGCATGGGGCCTCACCCTTTTTGTTTCCTTTGCTTTGGTTTTTTGAGACAGAGTTTCCCTGTGTAGTCCTGGCTGTCCTGGAACTCTGTAGAACAGGCTGACCTCAAATTCAGAGATTGGCCGGGCGGTGGTGGCGCACGCCTTTAATCCCAGCACTTGGGAGGCAGAGGCAGGCGGATTTCTGAGTTCAAGGCCAGCCTGGTCTACAGAGTGAGTTCTAGGACAGCCAGGGCTACACAGAGAAACCCTGTCTCGAAAAACCAAAAAAAAAAATATAAATTAAATTAAAAAATTCAGAGATCTGTCTGCCTGTTTCCTGAATGCTAGGACTAAAGGCATGCACCACCTCGCCTGGCTGGGTTCCCACTCTTACCCCGCTGGCACTTTGCCACCCAGCTGTGCCTCTCCCCAGCCTCTGGGTATAGCATTTTTAAAGTAGAGAAAGAGGCTGCTCTTAGGGAGAGACAATGGTAAGAATCCTACCCATCTCAGGAAACAGGAAGAGAGCAAAGCGGAGGAGCACAGGTTTGTGAGGTGCTCCACTATCCTAGAAACCCCGTTCCCCGTGAACCTTACTCTCCAAGGTGAAGGGTAGCCGACGGGGTGGGGCGGTGTAATCCCAACACCCAGGGCAGAGGCAGGCAGATCTCTGTAAGATCTGGTCTAAAGAAAGAAAGGGGAAAGGAAAAAGGCTCAAGGACAAAACGGTCTCCTCAGGCAGGAACTGAAGGAATCTGTGTTGCTTGCCTCCCCCACGAGGAATACTAGACATTCTTTAGAGAAACACAAGTCAGGCTAAGGCGGTGTCTGACTATGTGGTTAGTTTGCACATATCTGGGGCCTGGGGATCCAGAAGAGAGAAGGAGACTCAGAAATTCAGGTCTGAGGCCAGAGAGATGGCTTGATGGCTAAGACCACTTGTGTTCCTCCAAAGAACCCAAAGTTTGGTTCCCAGAAAAGGATGTCAGCTCACAACTGCCTGAAACTCCAGCTCTTCTCTCAGTTGCTGGAAACCATGCATTTTGTATACACCCACACAGAATGTATACATGGTATTGTATATATTACATACAGACAATGCATTAAGAAAATCAAGGTTTAAAGAAAACAAAACTGCACATCTACATTAAAGAAAGGAAAATGACCAAGTCTCGAGGTACACATGTGCAATCCCAACACTCAAGAGACCAAATCAGGGGGATTGCTATGGGTTTGAGGCCAGTCGGGGCTTCATAGCAAGATCCCCGCTAGACCCCCACTCAAGGAAACATTGAAAAGAAGATAAACACTATTCTCATTCTTCCCCCCTCCCCCCACGTTCTTCCTCCTCTCCCGCCACCCCCATGCTCCCACCTCATAGGCATGCAAGGGAGTCCCACTGTGAGGGACTAAGTGGACTGCAAGGAGTTCTTGGGGCTAGATGCCTGCTCACTAGGAACTATTCTGGAGCACAGGGTGTGTGTGTGTGTTGTGTGTGTGTGTGTGTGTGTGTGTGTGTGTCATGGCTACAGGTCAGAAGCCACTGCTTACAAGTTCCTGTCATTCCTTAACAGTCAAATTAATTAAATTAAAACCAGACTCGAGGAAGCACAAAAACGCCGGAAAACTGCAACTGGTTAAGGCTTTGTGGTATGACCTATAATCCAGTACTCAGGAGGCCAAAGCCAATATGGGCAATATATAAGAAGACCCCATCTAAACAAAGCCAAGAGCAGCTCACATCTGTATTCTCAAATCTAGGAACAGAGGCAGTAGGACTGCAACAACTCTGAGGCCAGCCTTAGCTACAGTATGAGACATTGTTTCAAGATAAATAAAAGACACCCATCATGACAAGGAGGGGGGTAGGGATTGAGAGAAAGCAAGAGAGGGAGAGCTCTAGGACAAGCAGAGAAGCCTAGCATCCCATCAGACACCAGCGCTAGCAGAAACAATTGTGGTGGGGGAGGGGTGCTCCTCTGTAACCCCAGGGTTTCAGAGGCAGGAATTGAGGTGAACTCAGCTACACAGTGAAGGAAGAACAAGGTGGGAGGAAGAAGGGAATGAACGACAGAGAAACAGCCCTGCAGGCTGAAGGCCAGTAATGACATCATGGTAGAAGCAGCGCCCACAACCTCCTGGATGGGCTGACTACAGATTCCTTCAGCTGCAAAACCCCGCTCCTCCGACCCACATGGGGCGTGTGGAAGAACATGCTCTTACCTTAACAAATTCCAGGGAAATCGTACCCGGTCTGTTCTTAGACTGCAATAATTTCTCAAAGTAGAAATAACAAGAAGATAAATGGAAACCAGGTTAACCCAACCTTACATTCACCGAGATCCTTTCACCTCTCTCATGCTGGTATTAAAAGGTGTTTGCTACCAGACTAGCTAAGTTTTAAATTAAAAGGTTTTTTTTAAATTACATTTATAGCCTGGTGGTGGCAGCGGCACATGCCTTTAATCCCAGCACTAGGGAGGCAGAGGTAAGTAGATAGATCACCGGAAGTTCAAGACCAGCCCGGTCTACAGAGTGAGTTCCAAGACAGCCAAGACTACACTGTGAAACCCTGTCTCCAAGCCCCACCCCACCCCCAAAAAGGCTGGAAATATGGAAGATGGTTCATTAAGAGCACTCGCTGCTCTTCCAGAGGACCTTGGTTTAACTCCTAGCACCCAGATGCTGCTCCAAGTCCAGTGGATCTGATGCATCCTGCTAACCTCAGTGTGCACGGAGCACTCATGGATATACACACATGTGCATGCATATACACACATGCAGGCAAAAACATTCACACCCATACCATAAATCAAAAAGGTATGTTCAAAACAAAACATTATACAAACATATAAAATAGCACAGGGTAACACTACATAGATGTCCTGACCTTGGGTGTGACAGTGACTTGGAAACAACACCAAGGTCCAGTCTGTGAGGAACTGGATACACTGTGGACAGGGAGATACCAAAGAAGGTTCTGGGAAATGGCAGAGTGGAAGGCACCAAGAATTTCCCAGACTTAACAGGACCCGAGAGGCAGCTACTTAGGCATTCCTCATCTCCCCAAAACTTGCAAGCCCCAAGAGAGGGCTGCTGGCCCCACGGTGTTTTCTTTTCCTAATTAGGAAACTAATACTTTTCAAAACAAAAACAAGTATTCACAATGTAGTTTATTTTGTGACCCCGAATTTTGCTTCCTATTAATTTAAGAGATTGATGTGCTTGGTTTATATTTATGAACACACAATTGATAAAGATAGAAGCTTGTGATCTTCATAACCAAAGCAGAAGGAGCTACCTGGGAACACCGTCAGTGAAGTCCGACTGCTTTAAATTCAGGGTAGAGTGTTAACACCTTTGACTACTGCTCAGCTCCAGCCCAGTGTGACAGCCCACACCTGCAGTCCCAGCACTCAGGAGGCTGAAGGAGGAGGAGTCTGTATTAGATGCCAGCCTGGCCCACAGCATGTGGCAGATACTAGCTCAAAGGGAAAAAAAAAATCTCCATGGAAACCTTAAAATAGTGACAGGTTGTATATAGAAAGACGTGAAAAAGGAACTAACTGCTTTTGTTTCACTAAGAAAAAGTGTAACAAAAAGATGGTAATTCAGGAAATGAAAACCAAACCATCCTGGACAGAAAATAGCATAAAGGCAGAAATTCGTTCTCAGCAGTTAACTAAGAGGATAAGGCTCGCCATTCAAGGACAAGAGCTGGGCTGTGTTGAGCCAGAAGCCTCCAAATGACTTTAGAAGGCTAGCGAGAAAACTCCAGGTGACAGTGCCAAGAGGGAATGCAGAGGTAAGGGGAGGGAAGGCTGGGCCTGCTATCAAACGCCTTTAATCCCAGCACTGGAGAGGCGGAGGCAGTCCAGAGAGCTCCAAGACAGCCAGGGTTACATAGACACAAGATGGCCGAAAGCTCACCGGTAAAGGCGCGTGCCGCCAGCCCCAAAGACCTGAACTCAATTTCCAGGGCCCACACCTTAGAAGGCCAGAACCAGTTCCTGAAAATTGCCCTCTGACCCCACTTGAACATGCACATGCCCCGCACAAAATAGATAAGTGTGATTATTTTCTTTTTTAAAAGCACAGAATTGCTACAAAGCCCCCAAACAGTCAAGCCGCACAGAAAAGGTAGTTTTATGGAACATATACTTAGACATCAGTTTTAAAAGGCTAAAGTTACTCTTTAAAAAAATATGAGGGCTGGGAATGTAGTTCAGTTGGTAGAACCAGTGGGTGTAAATGGGGTGTGGTGTTACACACCCAAAATCCCAACATTCCCACTTGGGCAGAAGAATCAGAAATTCAGGTTATCCTTGGCTACACAGGACAGCCTGGGCTACAGAGATCCTGCACTCCCAAAAAATGGGAAATATTTCATAAAGACCTGAACAGAAAGCCCGTATTTGCAGCCACCACTCAGGTGATACCCAGAATAAATGGAAAAAACCTGCAGTAAATACCTGTCTGTACTCAGAAGTTCGAGGCGAAGCCGCATTTCTCTTTGTTTCTGTTGCTGCAAGAAAATTCCCCAAGGGAGCAACTTAAGGGAAAGTGGGCTTGTTTGGCCCACAGTTCCAGATTCCAGTCTGTCATGGCAGGAAGGGTCACAGGGACAGGAGCCGAAGCGGCTGACCACCATACTCCAAAAGAGAACACTAGATAATGCCGTGTGCTGGCTCTCAGCACACCTCCACTCTTCCACCGTCCAGAGCCCCGCCTAGAGAATAGCCCCACCCTCAGCGGGAGGGTCCTTCCACCTCAATTAACATAATCAAGATAATCTCCCAAAGGCTTGTTCAGAAGCCCACCATCCAGGTGATTCTGGTTCTCAAGTTGATAATTAGCACTAACCAATCTACAAAATGGGATCGACTCAGATGTCCACCCACCCGAGACCGTGAACAGTGTGCATGCACACTAGTCAGCCGTACAGACACGCGGTGCTGACACAGTCTTACGTGACTTGGTGTATGTAATTTTGTGTAAAGACTCTTAATACACAAGAATTTAGGATTCCCTCGAGTGAAGCATCCAAACCAGAGCGATCTGGTTGGTGGTTAGTGGCCGCTGGAGCAAGAAGGCAGGTAGTAAGTCTCCTTAGAACAAGGTTTCTGTTGGACTTTTACGACGGCCATACTCCGTGCAAATGTACACCTCCATTTTTTCCTTTGTCAGAATGCTGGGGATCTCAGGTTATAACTCTCGTTAGGCAAAGCTTCTCGACACTGAGCTGCAGCTTAGAATTGTGATCTTACTTCAACTTTTAAAAATTAAAGGCGGGGCAGCGGCGGCACACGCCTTTAATCCCAGCACTAGAGAGGCAGAGGCAGGCGGATCTCTGAATTCCAGGCGAGCCAGGTTTACAGAGTGAGTTGGAGGGCAGCAAGGACTACACAGAGAATCTCGAAAAAGAAACCATAAATGAATATATTCAATACAAAACCCGTCAGTTGTGTCCATGAAAACGCAAAGCCCGTCCATCGCGCACATATAACGAATCCATGAGAAACCAACAGAATGCTAACCTCCGGAAATGCAGCCAAAGAGCAGGGGCTTGAGACTACAGCCACCTACCTTACCTGCCTGTACCTCGCAGAGGGAACCTGGCCCCTCCCCAGCGCAGTGACGCCGCCTGCGGCGAGAGAGGCCCGAAGGCTGAAGGCCAGCTTGACAGCACCTTCCACCCGGGGCCGCACGTGCTGGCTGCTGGGACGCCTTGCCGAGAAGGCCAGGCCTGGCAGTCACGTCTGGACTTGAGCCCAGCGAGGATCACCTGGCAGCTTAGCCCGCAGACACCTGGGTACGGTCGCCAGCACGGGCCCCGCCCCCCTGTGACCTCCACGCTTCCTGGACACTGGCCCCGCCCTCAGAAGAGTTCCTCTTTCTGAGGCCCGCCCACTGTCCGGTCTGTAAGCAGGAATTCGGCTTTCTTGAGGTTTGACTAGGTTGGGCTCAGCCCTGTCGGACTCCTGGTGGCTTCTCTGCGTGGCTCTGGGGCTCGCGTGGAGCCCTGGGTCGCTCTTGTCCACCCCAGCCGGCCCCCATCCTGTGTCGACCTAGCCTTCTGCAATTTGACTAACCAGCCTGCTTTCTGCTCCATAGTCCCCTGGGTCTCTTGCCCTCGGGCTTCTGGGGTGTCATGCTATGATTCTCATGGAGATTGCTCAGGCTGCCCCTGGGTACTCAATGACAGGCTGGGACAGGCTGGCTCTCCCATCAGGCCTATGGCTGGCAGGTTGGTGGGCCTGGGAAGAAAGACCTAGGCTACCTAGGCTGAAGCAGGTAGGTGGGGTTAGTGAGGGCCAGGACGCCATACTGTGTGCAGTTTTGAGCAACCTGTGTTTGGGCTGATGCTGCCAACACTAGAATTCCATGACAGGAGGTGGCTTTGACTGATGGAATGACCTGGTCATTTCAGGTTAAGGGGCATACCAAAAGGAAATTGTCCATGAGGTGCCCAGGCACGGGGCTGTAAGACTTGTGAGCCAGAGGCAGTCTTAGTGGTCTGGGTGAAAGAAAGGAAAGGGTAGCAGGCCTTTCAAGCCAACTTCAATCCTCCCTGCCCTCGGGCTAACACCTACTACCCGCCTCTCCCTGTGCCCTTTGGAAGCCTTGATCTCCCAGTCAGAGCCATGCTCCTCCCCTGGGCTGGATGGACGTCGGGCACTGACCACATCTCTGTGAGACCTGCCCCAGCTGGCCCTGCCCTCCTGTACAGGAATTATCCGTGTCCTGTCTGCTTTTACAAGTGACTGGGCGTTGAAATGAACTGGCCTAGCACCATGTAAGACAGTATTTTAGGGCCGGGCAGTAGTGGCTCACGCCTTTAATCCCAGCACTTGGGAGGCAGAGGCAGGCGGATTTCTGAGTTCGAGGCCAGCCTGGTCTATAGAGTGAGTTCCAGGACAGCCAGGGCTGAGAAACTAGAGAAACCCTGTCTTGAAAAAAAACCAAAAAAAAAAAAAAAAAAAAAAAAGACAGTATTTTAGGCCTGAAGAGGCAGGAGACCCAGGTCAACAAGGGCCTTGGCCTCCAGAGGAGGAAAGCCCTGAGTCCAGCCTACCTGGTTTCTGGAGTTGCTCTTGAAATAACACGTCATATGTAAGTATTAAAAAAAATAAAATAAAGGAACACTCTCATATACAACTTATGAGGACAGTCACCAGACGCTGAACGCACTTGGAATGCTTCCCGGCTGGTGGGCTATTTCGGAAGGATTAGGAGGTGTGGCTTTCTTGGAGAAGGTTAGTCAATGGGGTGGGCTTTGAGGTTTCAAAAGCCATATCCTTTCCAGTGCCCTGCCTGCCTGCTGCCACGAGTCCTACCACAATGACATGATGATGACAAACTAACTTTCTGAAAGTGTAAGAAAGCCCCTCAATTAAGACACACACACACACTATATAAAAGCTGCCTTGGTTATAGTGGCTCTACACAGCAATTTGAATGAGTAACTAAGACATGGAAACTGAGATGCAAAGAACAGAGGGCCAAGAGGATCTTCTGTGACAGGATTATAGAAGGACTTGGTTTGGGCCCAGAACACTTGTCCCTAGGCACACGGTGCAGGGCAGGGGCGAAGGGTCAGAGGTTAGGAGAGACGGTGCACAGGTGCTGCAGTCACTGGTGGTGGGACTTGCTGTAGGATGTTGTGTGGGAAGCATGGGAGCACAGTGAGAGCGCACACTGTCATCTTGGGTCAGGAAGCACCCCTCTACACTGGGCTGGCATCGTGTCAGGTAGCCTGCTAGACTGTCCCAAGAGAAGGGATGTGCCCAGATAGGAATGGCCACCCAAGGTGAGAAGGCTCCGAGTAATCAAGGTGAAGCCTGACAGCCTGGAACCGCCTGGAACCGCCTTGTCCCTTGTCCCCTGGGATACTGGGATGGACCACACTGTCCCAAGGCTCTTAGCTTTCCAGTCTACAGCTATGTTCAATGACCTCTGTAGCCAAGGGTGAGTGAGCGACAGGCTGCTTAGCCATCTGGAGCAGACAGGACACCGCCCCTCCCCTCACCTCGGTCTGTGGTTCTTCCCTCCCATGTGAACAGAGATGGCCCTCAGACTTAGGATCAGGGAAGGCGGCATGGGGCATGGAAGCTTTCCGTGGGGAGAGCAGGGAAGCCCCACGGGATGGCAAGACTCCAAGGAAAAATCACCTTCTGGCTTTCTGGTGAGAAGAGCAGACCGTTTTCTAGGACAGGGGTGCATGCACCCCAGGTTTTCATTTGTTTTCCTTGAGCCCTACCATGGGCTCTGTTGAGTTCTGAACTTGGGGTTACCCAATGACATTCAGATGGGAGTGTGTCATCTAACCCACCAGCTATATGTTAGTGGCCTTTCTCAAGGGGACACCTCACACAGAAAGCACATGGCCCTTGCTTCCCTGGCTGTCCTCCTGCAGTGAATTCTACTGCTGTGGTACAGTTGCGGCTGGAGTCTCTAATGGACACCCTCTTCTTCCATCACCCCCTTTCTGGCCACATTCCCAGAAGCACAATTCCCACCCAGGGGGCCCCTATAAGCTGGGACAACGAACACCGCTGAGCACTTGAGATGCCTGGAGCTGGGGTAACTCACACCAGGGCAGACAGGTCATCCCCAAGAAGACTGGGAATCAGGAAGCAGGAAAAACAAGGGGTGCTTGGTGACCTCCCCGGCCAGATCCACTCGGATAAGGACAAAGGTAGACCTCAGGCCACCTTGTCTAACCTGGGGGTCTAGGGGGGACCTCGTTCATGGCTCTCCTCCCATGTATGTGCACTCTGAACTCTCCAGTCCGGTGCCTGCCGCCCCTCACTCTCACTAACTGTGCTGAGCAGAGCCCTGAGGTCCCTCCCCAGGATAGGCCTGGGACAGGGGCCACTACGCCCTCTGTGGCGAGAGTGGCACCGGGCACCCATGGTCCGCCGAACAGTGTGTCTTTAATTCCAATCCACTCCTTAGATGCCTGCTTTCATACAGAGGCAAGGGTCACAACTGGGACACAAAGATGGGATGAGCCCTCGCAGGGTGACTGAAGGTGGCTTCTGCACTCCAGCAGGAGAGTGCTCCCTGTGGCTGCCTAGCCCATGCTCCAGGCTCTCCCGTCATCCCTGACTCAGTCCTCCCCTGGAGCTCACAGAGATGACCCCTGCCGTGGAGCCAAGGATGGGCCATGCGGTTGATCCTCATAGGATTTCCAGGAGAGAGCCCCCTTGGTTGGGCCAAGTGGGCATGTCCACACAGGACATGTGCCCCCAGCTCTGGCCCTCACTGATGCCCGTACATGTCTGCCAGCCGAGCAAAGCGGGGACCCCAGTCCCGGAGGTAGTCATAGTCCTGGCTTCATCTCCCAGGCTGGACAGGATAGAACTCAGTGTCCCTGCCACAGAGCCATCTCCCTCGTAGTCGTAGATGAGAGCCGTGTCATAGGGAGGCACGCTGGGGTCGCTGTCTGCAGCCTCCAAGCCCTGTGGAAAAGTCCCACAGACCTCAGGACCACTCAGGCAAGCCGGGAGCCCTCTGGTGCTCAGCCTTGGCCATTGATGCAGAAGGAACCCTTTCTTAAGACAGATGGGCATGCAGAACATCGCTCTCCCTGTGCAGAATGGGCTGGCAGAGAAGGTTCTATCTCCTCCAGCCTTTCCCCCTCCTCCGGGTGGGGAGAGGCTATCTCCTGTGAGAGCGGCTCTTCCTCCCGCCCACCCCCAGCCTCTCAAGCACCTTTCCATAAGCATTTGGCCCCTACAGACGCAGTATCTCCACTGGTACCCAGTCATCTTATGACCAGTATCTGCACTAGTATTAATATTCCCAAGGGTGCCCCCAGTTTGCTGGGAGCTTTCTCTGGACTGTGTGGGCAGGCCTGTCAATACAGGATGGACTCAGCCATCCACCCCCCTCCCCTTTCTGATCATCATCTTTTGGGTAGACAGTAGTCACAAATGCGGTGCTCAAGGTGATGCTTTGTCCAGACGACGTCAAGTGCTGCTCCTACCTCATCAGAGTAAACACAAAGAGTAAACCGTGCAAGGGTACGCTTCCCGGAGGGACAGGAAACAGAACTATTAAGGCCAGTGCTGGCTGGCTAATGTTTTGCTCCTACCCACAGGGTGTGAAAAATCCCTGGCCAACCTGCTCACTCAGCCTCTGAGGCTTTCCTAATGCTCAGCCAGTGTCCTGCTGGTGAGCTCACCCACCCCCTGACATCCTGCAACATGGGGACTAGAAGCAGGGTCTGGACGTGGGTATGTCCGTGCACATGTGCATGTATGCACACAAGCGTGCATGTGTCCTATTCTGTGGTCACCCCACCCCACCCCAGGGCACCTACGTCACTGATGAAGTTGACGATGTCAGATGGGCTGGTGGGAAGCGCTCGAAGTGGCTGTGGCACATAGCTGTAAGGAGCATCCCTGCGCAGGGGCGGCCTGCCCAAAGAGCGGCTGGTGGCCCTCGGTTCCACTGGGTGGCGCAGCTGGTTTATGTCGTAAGCATCCTGCGTGCAGAGTAAACAGCTAATGTCAGAGAAGGGACCTCCTGGTTTGCCAGAGGACCTTCTAGGAGGCTGCCGGGAGTTCTGGGGACCCCTTCCAAGGTTCCCTGTGTCTAAACCACCACTCCTCTCTCCTTACCTGGTCCTCCTCCCCGCCCCCTTGCTCATCGTAGTTAAGGATGTTGTCCCGAAGGTCCTCTTGTAGACCGTGCAACAGACTCTTGCCCCGAGACTGCCCCCGGAACCGTGTTCGGAGCGCAGCAAGCAGGATGAGAACTGGAAGCACGAGAGACTGGCTAGAGTGTGGGCGCTTAAAGGACGAAGGGTTGGGAAGGGGCCCATGACAGAGGGTGGGGCCGAGGACCTTCACTCACCGAGCAGGACTACGGTGCTGGCCAGCACAATGACCAGTGCACCCAAGCTGACGCCTACACCTCCTCCTCGCAGCGCAGCAGCCCCGGGCAGGCAAGTGCCATCCGACCCACAGCGACACACAGTAACGTTTTAGCGTTTGCTCTCGCTGCTGGGGCGGCTCCCCAGAGTCCTGGAGCAGCAGGCTCAAGCGATGCAGGCCCTCAGAGACCTGATGTCGGAGCCGCAAGCGTGCATGGCTCACTGCAGAAGACGCAGCGCAGCATGGTCAGCAGAAGCTCCAGGGTAACCCCGCTCCCACCCACGGAGTACCTGAGTCACTGGTATCAGTTTCCCCATCTATCCATTGGGTACTGTGGAAACTAATCCCAGCCCTGCCCGAGGATGTAGTCATAGCGATACATTCTATCGGCCTATCTCTTAGGTCCCAGGGTTGTGGGGGGGGAGTTACAGGGGGAAGGGGGAGCGCACCGTTAATCTGGCTGAGGCTCCAGTTCCGGCTGAGATCTGGTACCCTGGGGTTCAGCTGGAAGTGGAAGGGGGCCCCGTGTGGGGGCAGGTCCTCATCCGTGGCACCCAAGAGGAGGCCAGGGCCCTGGTCTGGTTCACTGCACAGACTGCCCGATGTAGGAGGGGCCAGTGCAGGGGCGTGGTCGTTGACTTCTAAGATCTCAATGGATAGGGTGCCGGTGGCTGTGCTGGGAGGCACGGCTGGAAGCAAGAGAGAGCTACTAAGCCCAAGCCCCACCCACATCCTACCCTGTCAGTCCACTTAGGGGAGAAGTGGGCAGTGGGACATGGACACCACCTGTTTGCCCTCACCATTGTCCAGGGCTAGGATGATGGCCCTGTACCAGCCGTCCTTCAAAAAGGGGGAAGCAGGGCTCAGCACTCGCTGAGTCTGAATCCTGCCTGTGGCCCCGTCCACTTGCAGCCAGTCTTCTGGGTCATAGTCCTTGGAGTAGCTATTGGTAGGGAGGGGAGGAGAAGGATGAGGCTCCCCCAAGATGCCCAGACATGGGGTCACATATCATATATAGAAACATATTATCACATACACACCCATATGTGAAATGTGGTTGGCCAGCATTCAGCCTTTGAGGCCTCCCAGCCCCAAGCTAACTTCTTTTTAAAAAATTATTTTCATTTTATATTTTAATATTTTATACATTTATTTATTTGCACGTGTGTGCACATGTATGAGCACCGTGACATACAAGAGATCAAAGGACATGGAGGAATTGAGTCTCTCCTCTAACCAGGTGGATTCCAGGAAATGAACTTAGGTGGGCAGGCTTGGTGGCACTCCACTGAGCCATCTTGCCAGCAATCACCACCCCAAGCTGGTTATTAACTCGACTGCACATGAGCTGTCCTGCTGCCCAGTGCCCCTCAGTAGCTGGCAGTCTGTATTCCGCCTTGCTCAGAGCTGGTGCCAAGGAGACATGTGGAAGACTGTGCCACCCTTGGGACTGGTAGTAAACTTAAAGCTTTAGAGCTCTGCAGAAACAAGGACCCACGACAAAGGACAGATTAATAGTCAGAGGCTGCCTAAGAACAGTCTTGGACTATGTGCCCTGTGGGAGCCCAGTCCTATCCTGTGGGTATGGTCACTCCACATACACATATGGGGGTATCTGAGGGACTCAATACCCTGTGTGTATCCTCAGGGCTGTCCGCCAATGGCCAGAGGCACCCTCGGCAGTAACGGAGTCACTGATCCCTCCTTCTGAACCCTCAAGACCACAGGGCACCCCACCTGATTCTCTGTAGCTGTTCTGTGTCAGGGTCTCTGGCAGAGAAGGTGGCCACCGAGGTGCCTGGTGGGGCTCCTTCGGCTATGCTTGTCCTCAGTGGGTTCTCTGGAAACACTGGAGCCTCATTGGTGTCCTGAACCCACACACTGACCCTGGTCTGGGCTCTCCGGGCCCGAGGGGCAGCTGCCTGCAGTAGAGCCTCGTTCTGTACAGATACTCTGAGCTCGTACTGTTCACGGCTCTCGTAGTCCAGGGGCTGCCAGAGAGTGACAGAGACAGCTGAAATGCCAAGTGTTAAGAGCCTTTGCCCAGGTCTGTCCAGAGACCCCATCTTTCCTTCCCTCCCTTTAAACCTTGACATAATAAAAACTTTGCAAGGCTCAAATATTAATAGGTGACAAGATGAGCTCCAGTAGATTTGTTGAGTGTAGTGTGCTAGCTATGGTCTTTGTACATAACTGGGCAGTGGATGTGCCAGTTGACGCTCTGCAGAGGGTCTGGCTCTTGGTGTCCCCACCAGGCAGGTCTCCAGAGCAGCGTGCAAAATCTTCTCCCTGGGAGTTCCAGCCTACCTCAACTTGTCTGACCAGCTTCTTGCAATAAATCTTCAAGTGCACCAACATACAAATGCATCTACATCTACATATGTTGTTGTCGTGTATGTGTGAGTATGTGTGTGTGTATATGTGTGTGTATGAGTGTGTGTGTATAGTGAATGTGAATATGTGTGCCTTTACTGGCTGGTTTTGTATGTCAACTTGATACAAGCTGGAGTTATCACAGAGAAAGGAGCCTCCCTTGAGGAAATACCTCCATGAGATCCAGCTGTAAGGCATTTTCTTAATTAGTGATCAAAGGGGGAGGGCCCAGCCCATTGTGGGTGGTGCCATCCCTGGGCTGGTAGTCTTGGGTTCTATAAGAAAGCAGGCTGAGCAAGCCAGGGGAGCAAGCCAGTAAGCAGCATCCCTCCATGGCCTCTGCATCAGCTCCTGCCTCCTGACCTGCTTGAGTTCCAGTCCTGACTTCCTTTGGTGATGAACAGCAATGTGGAAGTGTAAGCTCAATAAACCCTTTCCTCCCCAACTTGCTTCTTGGTCATGATATTTGTACAGGAATACAAACCCTGACTAAGACAGTGTTTATGTATGTACATGTGTGTATGTGTATAGTGAGTGTGTGTGTGTGTGTGTGTGTGTGTGTGTGTGTCTGGCAGCTCTTCCTCTGGTAGGAACGGGGCTCATGCTGGTGAGTTTTACTTGAAATTTGGACCACCCTAATAAGGAGGGAGACAGCTGCAGTACTGACATTCTGCGGGTGTTTCCTGCTGCCCAGTTTGGCCAGATACCTGTAGTCAGCACCCAGTCCATCCCGTACCCTTGCCCCAGGAGGTCACCTAGCACAGCCCTACCAGGAAGGAACCCAGGGCAGCCCAAGCTGCCACAGGAAGATACCTGTGACAGATTCTAGCTGAGAGAATGCATATGACAGGGACAGGGCTCACCTTGACCACGGACAGCACACCTTCATTGGTCTTGGGGTCTGTGTAGATCTTGAACTGCCCATCAGGGTCACCTTCCAGGATGGTGAACCTGGCCACCCAGTTGGGGGAACCGGGCAGGTCCTTGTCCTCCACCTCAAGCCGTCCCACGTCTACTCCACTGACAGCCTCTGCAGCTTCCATAAAGAACTGGGAGATCCCAGCCCGTTAACTCACGGCTGGCAGGTTAGATAATGCCTGGCCCTGTGACTCGGGATACCTTCCCGCTTCTGGCTTAACGCCGTTGCTCACCACAGTGTATCTCACTGCTTT
This sequence comes from Mastomys natalensis, assembly GCA_021653895.1. NCBI lineage: Eukaryota > Metazoa > Chordata > Mammalia > Rodentia > Muridae > Mastomys > Mastomys natalensis. Next base: position 474,010 of record JAJTUV010000412.1, read on the forward strand.
CCAGAGCCACAGATCCCACCTGCTGGAGCTGCTCCTGGATACTGGACCAACTATTCTCCTCACATAGCAAGGGCCAAGGAGACTTACTCTGGGCTGAGGGCCATGGAGCCGCTCTTCTCTAAGGAACCTCACATGCGTCCCTGTGTCACGCTTCCTACTCAGGCACTGCCCTCCTCTATGCCATGAAACTATCCGCCCTCAGAGTCCCCTCCTGGAACCCACAGAGGGAAGGTGGCCCTAAGCTGTTGGGGGCGGGCAGAGGTGGCACCTCATCCTTGGTGAACTCAGGGGCATTGTCGTTGATGTCATCTATGGAGATGATGGCTGAGGCTGTGGCGGTGAGGCCATCTCCCGACATGTCTGCCACCTGCAAGGTCAGGTTATACACAGCCGCCACCTGGGGACAATGTGACATGTCTTAGAAGATGTGATGCCTAGAGACAGCCATTTTAGGATGACAGCAAAGCCACCTTACAGGCTTACCCCTTATGGGGTCTGCCCCCGCCCCAGCCTATGGGTAAGCAAGTGGTCAGTTGCAGTACCAGAAATGTCGGATGTTAGGGGCAGCAGAAAGCAGATTCCTGGCTGATGGAGCCAGCTTGGTGGCAGGGATAGGAATACCCAGGTGCAGCTGCACAGGAAAGCTTCGGAGGCATCTCCCAGGCATAAGTGACTGGCTTGGGGGTGAGGGTGAGGGTGGGGGTGGGGTGGGGGTGGGGTTGTATTACAGCAGCAGCAAGGAAGGACTGGACTGAGATAATAACCACAATGTAGGCTGAGAGGTGAGGTGGGAAGGCCCCATCCCACTTGCAAGGAGCCCTGAGGCTTGAGGAGACCAGATGTGGAGAACTGGTCCCCAGGTCCCCAGTTGTCCATGGCGCTGCCTCACCTCACGGTCCAGCCCCACTTGCACGGTGCGGATCTCTCCAGTGTGCTCGTCGATGCTGAAGAACTCGGGGCTACCCTGCTCCAGGATGGAGAACCTGAGGGCTGCATTGTCTGTCTCTGGATCGTCGGCATCTGTGGCCTCAGCCCTGGTGACGAAGGTGCCTGAGGATGACAGAGAGAAATGTGGTCAGCTACCACGGGGTGGCTGTGCTGAGGCAACCCAGTTGATGTGGAGTGCTCCCAGTGTGCACAGATCGCCTAGGTCTGACACTGTGACCACAGAGTGAGCATCCTGCTCTCCATACCATTTGGGTCACGGGGGCTGGCAGTGTATATACCAGCCTCAAGTCCAGGGCACTCCTGCTGCCTTGCCATATGGAAGGCAGAGCATTGCAGGAACATCCCAGTGGGCTTTCAGCGGAGAACCGATGCACCTTCTTACCACATGCTGGGTCAACAAGTGGACCTAAGGTTCCAGCTCAAAGTAGTAAACAGACTGGGGTCCTCAGACAGCCCTGAGCCCTGCTCTAACGTGGTGACGCCAGCCAACGTAAAGGATACACAGACAAACAGGTACAGAGCAAAGCAGGTACCCAGCATCCTCCAAGGTGCTACCTGCAGGCAGCAAGAATCATAACTCCAGGGATTGGAGCAACGGCTCAGAGGTTAAGAACACTAGCTATTCTTCCAGAGGACCCAGGTTTAATCTCTAGCACGCACGTGGCAATTCTCCATTCATAACTTCAGTCCTAAGAGATCTGGTGGCCTCGTCTGGTCTCAATGCAACTGTCATGCATATGGTATGCAAACAAACACTCATACACACAAAATAATAAAAATAAGAAATAGAACACTACAAGTCCCTTTAATCCCAGCACTTGGGAGGCAGAGGCAGGCAGATTTCTGAGTTTGAGCCCAGCCTGGTCTACAGAGTGAGTTCCAGGACAGCCTGGGCTACACAGAGAAACCCTGTCTAGAAAAACAAAAAACAAAAAAACAAAAACAAACAACAACAAACAAACAAAAGAACACTACAAGTCTACCCAGAAGAAGATAAATGTTTCACACATACTCACACACACACACACACAACACCACACACACACAGATGGGCCCCGGAGGACAGTGAAAAGCTGCCTGGGGAGTGGGGAGTGCCACAAACATCCCATAAGGACTGAAGCTGACAGGGGAAGCTTGAGGCATACTGAGAGACATGCAGTCTGGGCTGGGACTGTGAGAGAGTATCTTTGCCCTGGTGCCAGGTTTCTCCTGCCCACTGCAAAGGACTGGAGTAGAGCTGAGTCACCTCCAGGGTCTTCAAGGACACCCCCTGCCAGGGAAGGGCAGGGAGACAGAAAACCCTTGGGCATGCTGGCTAGGCACAGAGAGATGGAAACACCCAAGAACTATGACTGCGGTAGAACCGAGGTCAAGCCAGGCCCGCTCTACACATATCACTCACACACCAATCCCTCCCTGCTATAGATGAGCAGCCCCGGGGCAGGCTGGTGGCTCCATGGTACTGAAATGACCAAGTACTGTAGGGCCTAGTGAGGTTGGAGGCATACAAGGAGAGATGGGGTAGAAAGAAGAGGACCTGTTAAAGAGACTAGGACATCTGTCCCAACTGTCCTCTGTCCTTACAAACTCATTGTTACAGAAGTTAAAGCTGGCTAAGGTCAGCAGTCGCCATACTGGGGCGGTATGCACACCGATTTCCTGACTTTGGTAACTCAGAGAGTTCTCAGACCTCGCTGACCGAGAACGTCCAGCATCCGGTCTAAAACCAAGCAGCTGAGTAAAAGATAGAAACAGGTTAAACTGAGTGTCAGCTCCCTGCAGTGGGCACGTGGGACTTCAGACTTTTCTGTAAGTCTGAAGTCAGGTCACAGTAAAGACAAGTAAACGTACACCCTCAGTTAGGTCTTGCAACATGAATAAATGAGATGGAATAGAATGACCCCGAGTGGCAAACAAGGCAGGACTCTGTCCGTGTGCTTTGGGCTCCCTGAAGCTCTTGCCTAGGCCAGATGTGAATGCACACACTGGGCACAGGCAGTAAGGAATGGAGGGTGGATGGGCACAGTGCCCTGCCTGGCCCTGCCCAGCCTGACTGCCTGCCTGTGATTTTGAAGAGGAAGTAGTCAAGGCTAGCCTCAGATTGGTTAGGTTAACTAAATCAGTCTCCATTTCCCAGGTGCCAGGCTCACGGGCATGCACCACCACAACAGGCTGGGGAGACTGAGACCAGACTCCACCTGAAGCAGCAGCCAGAGGAGGCACTGCCCCAGGCCGTGGAGTTTTCTTTGGGGCATAAAAACCACACTAGAGCGAGCTCATGGCCCGCGGATACACTAAGTCGGGCCGAAGGCTCCACTGAAACGCTAAGCCTCATATCACGCAAGGTTCACCACCATGAAACTAGAAGGCACAGCTGGAATACACAGCCACCCAGAAGCCTCTCTGTGCAGATCAAATTCATATTGACAGGAGAGGCGTAAGAGATGGCTTTCTTACACCCGACCTTTCTCATGACCTTTGGCTTGCCAGTTCTGCAGTGCTAGGGAGGAACCTGGCCACGCCAGGCAAGTGCACTGGTGGGGGAGGGGAGAGACCATATCCTTGGGTTGTGGGGAATTCTGGGAGTTGGACCATCGCAAGGCTCACCCCCTGGATGGGGCTATGTCCCACCTTACCTGGGATGGCACCCTCCAGGATGCGGCCTCTGAACACATCCTGTAGGAAGACTGGCCGGTTGTCATTTTGATCCACCACAACGATCTCCAGGTCCGTGGGGTCCTCCAGGGTAGAGCCACCCAAGTCCAGGGCAAAGGCCCTTAGCTGAACAAACAGAGGTGAGCAATGTCTCTGTGGCTCCTAAAGTCACACAGAAGGAACAGCAAGGGCTGACACAGGCGGGAACACATGGGATAGAGAGTGTGCAGCGGGCGTGTACCCTTTCTCTGAATAGAGCCTGCTTTCTCTCAGAACACAGGCTCCAACTTTCCCCTCTTCCCTTGGCTGCCAGGACGCTCACTGCATCATTGTGTGGATGAGTAATTCTTGCTAAGGTTTGTCCCCTTTCTCTGTGGATTTTGGCTCCTGTCAAATTCATTCATTTTACTTTCTTAATTTTTATTCAAAACAATTTTTTTAGACAGGGTCTCTTTGTGAGCCGTGGTGTCCTGGAACTTGCTATGTAGACCAGGCTAGCCTTGAATTCACATTGATCTGCCCGTACCATGCCTGGCTTAATTCATTTTACCTTTTTGGAACAGGGTTTCACATGAGATTGCAACATTCTAAACCTGCTGCTTTTCAGAGAATGGCAAGCACTCGGAAGGCAGAGACAGGGAGACAGCAAATTCAAGCCCAGCTAGAGATACACGGCAAGACATTTCGAGTCACATTTAGAAAAAGAAAATCATCTAATGGGTTCCACTAGAAGAACAGCGTAGCAGCCTCTTAAGTTTGGAAGAATCCCTCAAGGATATAAAAGAAATCTTGGCCCCTGAGAAAGGGAGGTAGAAAGCTATCCTGTCTTGGGCCAGCTAGGGTGCAGTCAACAGGTCCTGGGTATATAAGGCTTCTACAGGTTTGCTTGGTTTTATCCTTGTGACAGGTTTCTGCTATGTAGTTGAGGCTGGCTTTGAACTCACGATCCTCCTGAGCCTTCTAAGTATCATAGGCCTGTAAAACTATTGAAAGCTCTATTTATTTATTTAGCTAGCCATGTTGGGGATGGAAACCAGGGCCTTATAGATGCTAGGTAAGCCTGGCAGATAAAGGAGGTCCCAGGCTCGTCTCTTGGCCTCGAGCACATCTTGTGACTCGCACATCTCTTCCTGAACTCCAATACTGTAATGGTAGTGGAGGCCCCTTGTTGGCTAATCACTCCTCAGAGATCATTCCCAGAGCTGGACAGTAACACTATTCGGTAACTCTTTATGACACACCTATCCACCAAACAGAACCTGGATCCAAGGAGAACTGGCTGTCATGGCAGCTCATCCGTTGCAATGGTACTCTGCCCTCCAAAAGGCATCCTACTTCATGGCCTCAAGGTGGCCCTATGTTACGTGGTAACATGATTCCAAACACTTAATCCTCTGATGTGGGTCTTACGAACCAGATCTTGCTTCAGAAGCATCTGGCCTGGAGCCTGTCAGGTGGAGGACAGAGCTCTGAGCGGTTTGGTTTCCCACCAGGCCCTACCCTGAAGCGGTCGGTCTTCTCCCGGTCCAGTGTGGCGTTGAGGTACACCCTCCCAGTGTACTTGTCAATGGAGAAGACGTTTCGGGGTTCCTCATCCACTCCGGGACCCTGGATGCTGTAGATGACGCTGCCTAGCTGCTGTTTGTCAGACTTGATCTGTGGGGGAGGAGTGGGGCTTGGTGAGGGCCAGACAGCACCCCAATACTTTCATGTTTCACCCGACTAGATGAGCAGAGGCCCAAAGCTCTGAAGACTAACAAGCTGCTCCCCTAAACTGTAGCCCAGCTGCAGGGCACCCTGGAACCTGGACGCTAGTTATATTCTGAGGATGGAGAAAGCTGAACATTCTTATCATAGGCCTGTTTGTACTGGTGATGAAGTGCACGCCTTCCACGGGGCACTTCCTGGGGGGTGTTCACTGAGGTAGCGAGGTGCTGATGGCCCCATTTTTATCCCACAAAATGAGAAAGTCCTTCCTAGACTGTACAACTAGCTCCTATCAGCAGATGGGGCTTCCCCAGATCCAAGAGGATCTTTAAGAAATGGGGACAACCTATGGGGACAACCCATCCCCACCCCTTCTCTTACCTGCACAAGCGGGTAGGGAGGCGTTTGTGGTTCTCAGACACGCTGATGGGCGGGATGACCCAGGCTCTCCGCACACGGCCTGAGGCTGATGCCCTGTGCCAGGGGTACAGGATGCTGGGTTCAGACTCAGGGACTGCCCAGGACAGGCCAAGGCTCTAAAACACAAATAGGGTACCATCACACAGGATACAGCAGCAAGCACCACAATGACATCATTCTTAGGACTGTGCTTGGGCCCTGTACCACCTTGGGGTGTCACCCTGCAAGGTACAGGCTATATGGGCTTGGATAGCCACATCCTGGGGAGCTTAGCTCTCAAAGTTCCCATATGTTTGACCCATGCCTGTCTCTTTTCCTTGTCTAGATCCCAGAATATAGGCTGTGTCCACAGGGTCACCAGATCCTAACAGTAGAGACTGTTTATTGGGTTCGCTGGAGGCAATGTGAGAGTCTGCACTTTTCCTGGGGTCCCTGAGAGGTCAGGTGACAACGGGGCTCAGGAAAGTGCCCAGACGGCAGCTGGTGGGGCTAGGGACTCAGTCAAAAACGGGGCCACTGAGTTAGAGTGGGAAGTGACATGTGTCCCTCTTCAGCCTCACAGCTTGAATGTCACCCGTTAATGGTAACAGTGCCTGCTTTTATTAGAATGGACTAGGGAGGGGAGGGCCCTCCCCCTAAGCATCTATGTCCAAGCCTCACCCGACACCCCCCCCCCATCCCCAGGGCACCCATGCACACAGCAGACCCTGTGTCAGAAACCTCCCTCTGCCACCAGGCCTGGGGCTTGATTTTAAACACGTCCAGAAACCAGGTTTCAGAGCCTAAGAGTCTTGATGGCTCCTCTGCTATAGTCGGCTATGTGAACAGAGAGGGGCCATGCTCGGGATACCCTGTTCAGCTTCTCAGTATTGCATTGCAGAAGGAATGCCCCTGCTTCCAGAGCCCTGGGCGACTCAGGGCATCAAGGAGCCAATCTAAGCTGCTTTGCACAGTGGGACTTAGTGTCTGTGGTCTCCTTTGCTGGCCAGCCTGGTCTGTGACAAGGACTGGAGCATGGAACAGGCCAGGAGGACATGCCCTTCAGATGCCAGGACTGGGCTGGGCCACAGCCAGGGCTGCTCCAGGGCATAGGGTGGGACAGGGCTTGCTGTGTGGCTCAACTGAGAGGCTAGCTGGGGAAAAGGGAGGGCCCTCAATACACCACGTGATTTTCATAACTGTATCTCAGTTCTGGAAACCCAGAACTCTTGAAAATATATTCCATTCTTTCTCTCACACCCAGGAGGTTGGCAGTGACCTATAGACATGCTAGACCGGGTTGGCTCAGTGGACAAAGATGCTTGCTCCAAGTTGGATAACCTGAGTTTCATCTCTGGAAGCCTATGGTAGATAGAGAATTGACTCCCAGAACTTGTATTCTGACCTCCATGTGATACATACATACTCCCATCACAAAAGAGAGAGACAGGGCTGGAGAGATGGCTCAGCGGTTAAGAGCACTGACTGCTCTTCCAGAGGTCTGAGTTCAATTCCCAGCACCACCACCCACATGGTGGCTCACAACCATCTGTAATGGGATCCGATGCCCTCTTCTGGTGTGTATCTGAAGACAGCGACAGTGTACTTACATAAAACAAACAAATAAATCTTAAAAAAAAAAAAAAAATCCCCAAATGAGAGAGAGAGAGAGAGAGAGAGAGAGAGAGAGAGAGAGAGAGAGAGAGAGCGAGCCCAGGATTGTGTGACTGCAGACAGGGGAAGTCTCTAAGCTCAGAGGGAGCCCTACGGACACCCATTCTCCCCAAACCCACTGCCACTACCCGTTTATGCTCAGGATAGCCCCACCCCTCAGAGGGGTGGACTAAGGTCTGGAGAAGAGACCCGTCTATCAAGTACATGGCAGAATACATAGCAGCTCCCCAAAGGCATTGCTAACCTTGAGGTACTGTCCTGGTTCTTAGGCGGTTTTTCATCCCGTTTCTGAATGGATCTCACCGAGGGACCTGCCCCCCAATTGCTCCTTATTCCACCCCTTAATTTAGAGGGACGATGAGAACCAGTGTTCTGTAGATGCTGGGGATGCCCTTGTATTATTGGCTCCATTTGTATTCCCAAATGAGTCCTCATCGCAAAGCACAGCCTGGTAGAGGCTCCCATGGGTGTGGAAGCTGGTCACATCCTGACCACATCTTCCATAGCATGTGTTGTCTAGGAACAAAACCTAGGGCAACCTCATGCTTCCAGGATGCTGGGAGCCTGTCAGGCCAACGCTGAACAGGGTACCACCTGGTCTGTGGAAGCGCTGGCTGCAGGAGGCTCTAGCACATGGGGACTGCTAGGCTTGGAAATGCTCTTAACATCTGTAGCCATCCCTGGTTGCATTCCCCCAGGCCCACAGGAGGGTCCAGGGCCAACAGAGGGGTTGATCCTTCAGAATCCTTGCTAGCCATGGCCTTCTTGAGCCAAGGGCAGAACTTGGGAGATTTCAGTCTCGACTCAGGGCTGTTCACATGCCTCTTCTTTACGTATCTTGGGGGGTGGAGAGACACACTGCAGCACACATGTGGAGGTCAGAGGGCAGCTCACAGGAGTCAGTTCTCTCCTTCTGCTATGTAGGTTCTAGGAACACACTTGGGTCTTTGATAGCAAACTCCCCTACCTGCTGAGCCCCTACCCACTGAACTGTCTTGTTGCCTAGTACGTGCCTTCTTTTTTTTTCCCCTTCCCTTTCCCTCTTGCTCGGGCCCTACTTGCTTCAGCCCCCCTGCTCGATCCAGCCCAAAGGTTTTCTATTTATTAATTATATGTAAGTACATCGTAGCTGTCTTCATCATAAAAGGGCATCAGATCTCATTACAGATGGTTGTGAGCCACCGTGTGGTTGCTGGGATTTGAACTCAGGACCTCCAGAAGAGCAGTCAGTGCTCTTAACCACTGAGCCATCTCTCCAGCCCCATGTGTCTTTTTTTTAATGACTTCCTTCTTTAGAGGTTCTGTCCTGCAGAGAGGTGATTTCTAGACATTATCATCCTCTGAATCTGTCCCGTCCACAGCTGCAGTCTCAAGAGGACAGGAAACAGGGCCATGCTTACCCTTCTGTCTCATTCCAGTTAATATAAGTAACTACTCAGGGCTAGCAGCTTCCTCTGCTGTATTCAGTACCAGATGCCAGCTATCAGACCTAGCCTTAGCATGGTTGAGACTCAAGGGTCACAGTCAGTAGGGATTGCTGTGGTGAAGTAGCAGATCCCTGGTGGGTGGGGCTCAGACCGCTCTCTGCTTTGTGGTTTGTTTATGACTTATGTAGCCCAGGCTGGCCTCAAACTCACTGTGTAGCTAAAGATGAGCCTTCTCTCCAGCCTCCATGTCTCATATGTATATGTGGACCCTCTACAGGCAAGTGCCTGGAGAAGCCTCCCTCTTTGGGGTCACCCCATGCCTTCCTTCCAAGGACAGATTCTTGGGCTGCCCATGTGGAGGGGCAAGCACTGGGTGGTCCGCAGGACAGAGGAGGGCTGGGAGTGTGGAGGGCAGAGCCACCACACACACAGAACGAGTATGCCTGCCCCAGCCTCAGCATGGATCCCAAGCAGTCAGAACGCCACCGTTTCCTCGGTATCACCACGGTTATTGGAGGGAAGCCTGCCTCTGACTACGTCCCTCAGAATGACGGGGGGACTGCGATCAGGAGCTCCAAGGAGATCCCCTCACAGCTTTCGTGCTTAGTGCCCACTGTGTGTCCACACCTAGGGAAACCCCCACCTGGCTCCACCCCAAGCGAGGGGACTGAGAGGCCCTGGCAGAGACCAGAAAGCAGGCAGGCAGCCAATTTCTCTCTGTCAGCAGGTCACATGGAGGCTGGAGCGATGGCTCAATATTTAAAAGCAATTACTGCTTTTATTGAGGACCAGGGTTCGATTCCCAGAACCCACATGGTGGCTAACAGCCATCTGTAATTCCAGGCCCGGGGTGGGGTGGGGATACCTGACACATTCTCCTGGCTTCCTCTGGTACTGCATGTATGTGGTGGTATAGACACACATACACCAGGCAAATCACGTAAAAATAAATAAGTTTTAAATTATAAGAAGGTTGTGTGAATGGCACTTACATCCATGGAGGCTGGTGGGACTGGGCCATACGGCCACCGCCTCCTCCCAGAGCCTGGCGGCTCCAACGGTCCCCCATCTGCTCACTCCATGCAGAGTGGACAGCTTCCTCTTTGGGGCCTTGCCTGCTGCCTACCCAGGCCCCCTGGCTTCTATTTCAGCTGGATCTGTGGAGCCTCCGTGGAGGCTGGCGGTTGGAAATACAATGGCTGACTGGGTTGGGGATGCTCTAAGAGCAGCAAAAAAAGAACAGCCAGCCAGCCAGCCAGCAGCCAGCCAGGGGCCACTAGATTTGGCCTCTCCGTGTCTCTTCTGCAGCACACATGGATGGCAAAGGCTCAGGAAGGTACTGGCCCTGTGGGCACCTGCATATAGCCTGCTTTGAGATCAAAGGCTCCGTCTCTGTTCTCTTGCCCTGTTTCCCAGCCCGGCTGAGTCACCACGCCGGGAGCCCCTTGTTTCCATCCTACCAGTGGGAAGCTCAGCCACCTACTCCACAGCCCCTCCTGGCAGCGGAGGCCAGCTGCAGTCAAGTCCTGTTACCCACTTAGTCCTAGAGTCCAGAGAGCAGAGGACCCTGCTCAAGACAGCAGGGTGAGTGAGGAGGGGCCAGAGTCCTGCCTGGGCATCTCTGTCCTCACAGATGGCACCTTGGCCTTAGAACCTGCCAAGGCCAGCATGCAGAGCCACTTCTAGGTCAGGGCAGTGTCCCTACCAGGCATACACCTGCCTGCCTGGCATGGAGAACCTGGGCCACAGCCTCCATGGACACAGGGACTTTTTGCCTGAGCTTGGTGGCAGACTCAGATACGCCTGAGGGGCTGCTTTGGGGGAAGTCTGGCTCTATCTTCCTTCTGTCAAGATAGCATGTGGGTTGGGATCTGGGACTCTTCATAACACCAAAGCCTGGGAGAAGGGGAGCACCTTTCTCATAGCTCCAAGACATGTCTAGAGAGGCTGAGCCATTTGCCCACAGTTGGCACCAGAAGGCATGCCGGGCTGACGTCATCTGTAGTGTCTGCCCTGCCTTGGGAAGGCCTGTTGAGAATGGGATTCCCAGGCCCTTTGAAGCCCCCATAGCCTGAGAAGAACTTCCTCCCTCCTCCTAGTCCTGCTGCCTCCATCAGCTGCCCCAGCCAGTGCCCACGGGCTTGGCACTCACCGGGTGTGGTCAAGGCAGGGCCTGGGAACCTTGGGTCCCTGGCCTGTCCACAACCCAAGTTCACGAGGTCACAGAACCACAATGTCTTGGCAGGGCCCCGTGCCCAGATCAGAGGCTGCAGGGGTATGAGTGGGCGCCCAATGGGCAGGCCACAGTCAGCTTCCGGCTCTTGGGAGGCATTTGTGTAGCCTATCCGTGTTCTCTCACCCTGCCCACTTCCCAGAAGACGTGGCAGGCGGGAGGCAAGGCTAGGGGCCTCCTTGGGAAGCTAGGACATCTGGTGTTTAGGACAAAGCCACATGGCCACAGCTGGCTCATAGGCTCCCTACATCCAGGACAGAGGACAAGGACAGAGGCACCTGGAAGTGACTTTGTGGAAGGTGTTCCGACAAGATCCACTCCTCTGTTCCCCATACCAGTTACAGACTGTCTTCCCACAGTAGATACCCAATATGCTTCACCTCATCCCAGGCCTGCTCTTGGCCAAGGACCAACCAGACAAAAGTTGGAAAGTTCTAGAGACATCTGAGGCCAGTGTTCTGAACCTACACTCCTCAGCCAACTACCCTCTGGGGTCTTTCCTGACCCCCTCCCAACCCCAAGAAGTTACAGGGTGACCAGGGTCCTGCTATGCATGCAGTATGTGCTTTGGCCAGGCAGATTTACCAACACTACCAATGAGAATTGCATCAGTCATTGCTAATGGTCAAGGAGAGAGCTGTCTGGCCCTGGTGCACTCCCCTGCACTGATCCTGGCAGAGATTCTGGTGACAAGGAAAAGGGACTGACTGGGAAGACACAAGTGCCCTAGCCAGGAGAGCAAGGAGTCTGTTCCATCTTAGCAGAGCTAATGGCCTTTGGGTGGAGGGCAGGAAGCCTCTGCATTGACTTCCCACAGGCTTCTCAGGCCTGTGCAGCTCCCACAGGCTGGAATCCACGGCCACCTCATTCCTGGACAGCCAGCATGTCAGGAATGAGCCCAGCTGTTGGCCTGGCCTAGGGTGGCCCACATTCCTACTGTGGGACCACCCTGTCCAGCTGCCGCAGTCATCAGGGGAGAATGAGGAGGGGCAGACAGGCAGCTGTTCCTGCCGATCAGCCTGGTCCTGCCTGCCTGCCAGCACAGGCTGGGTATGGAGCTCAGAACCGTGAGCAGCCCACCTCCAGCCTGAGGCACTGCAGGCTGCAGGCTGGACCTGCTAGAGATGAGGCCCTTCCCCAGCATCAGTGACTAGTCCCCCAAAGTACTGCTGACACCCATCTTTCCTTCAGACGCCATGTGGCTTCACTAGTTCCGAGACAAAGGTGAGGTGGGCAGGCATCCCTGGACTATCCATGATTGCCCTCAACCCAGTTCAGAACTAGCAATTAGAAAGACTGAACCCCAAGTGCAGGGGCTGAGGGGATCATGTTTATGAGTACTAGTACTAACGTGTGGATGATACTGGGATTAGACCCTGCGTCTCAAGCATGCTTAGCAAGTGTTCTACTGGCTATATCCCTGGCTGCTTTGAGTTTTCTTTTGAGGCAAGGTATTAGTAAATTGCCCTGGCTGGTCTTGAACTTGTGATCTTCCTGGGCGGCCAGAATTTGAGGCCTGGTGGGGACCAGTTCGGAATACAATCCAATCCCCTGGTACTGCTGTGGAGTTCGGGAAACTCAGATTCCAGAGGGAACCTGCATAGGAAGGCAATGGAGCGAGGTGTGAATCCATGCACAGTCCACTTCCAACCCCAAACAGAGGAGCCCCAGACAGAGCTGCTGGGCCAGGGTGGCCAGGGAAAAGCCAGTGAGGAAGCAGGAAGGACCAGATGGTAGACTCGGGACCCCAGTGTGTGGACGAGAGCAGACAGAAGCGAGAAAGCTGGGGGTGGGGGGTACACTTGGCGGGTAGAAAAGATCCCCTTGCACTGGAGCTAGAGTGCTGCTGTTAAGTAAGTTCAGGAGGCCAGGCCTTGGGGGCGTGTCCTTGCCCCCACCTGACTGCTGGGGCCTCCAGATGCCTGGGGGAGGGGTATTGTGCAGTTGCCTGAGTGCAACAGGGAGGGGAGGCTTGGAAAGGGAGGGGAAGAAGAATGCTACCCAACACCACCTACCTTCCAGTCTTGGGGGTGCTGGTAAAGAGTGCTGTAGTAACAGTAGCCAGTGGGGAGTGGATCCAACCCCTAGTATGGAGGGGCCTCTGATGGGTCAGGGCATTATGCACAAGACTGGGGTTCTATGTAGGGTCTAGAGGGGTACTGGGTCTGAAGTAGCTTAGCAGATGTGCCCAAGTAAGGGAATGTGGGCCTCCAAGGCTGGGATGTTGGTGGTTGGAGACAAGGACTGATGCCCCAGGGCCAGCTGCTAGAGGGTCTTTCTGGTCAGGCTCCTGTCAGCTGCCAAGAACTGAAACTTGAGCAGAGCTGCAAGGCTTTGGGAATTTGAGGGGACCAAGAAAGTCCTGAAGTGTGTTCCCGGAAGGGAGGGACCCCCCCACACACACATGCTGGCTGATCACTCTCCAAACACAGCAATCCTTTGTGCTTGCCACCTGTTGCCTCTGGGGTGCAGAGGCTGGCCACGACCTTATTGTCCATCTCTGTGGCAGGGGACCCTGGCAGGGACCACAGAATCTACATCCCCATCCGGGCCAGTCCAGGGCCATTCAGCAGCCTGTCTGGGGAGTGCCAACAGCAGGAAAAACTGGGGACCTGGGCTTTACCCACCCTTCCTTGTGCCATGTTAAGAAGACAGGGCACTAGAGACTGGACAATCTGGGGACCACAGGTCACTACATCTCCAGGTGGATCCAGGCATAGCCGCTGGCCTGGTAAGGTAACAGGCGGTGTAAACTGAGTCTGTGCTGGGCTGCTCTGGCCTGGAGTTACTTTCTCTGGATTCCTAGGTCCTGAAGGGAATTGTTGCAGCTACTCCAGGACCATTGGGTAGAGAGAGACTCAGGCACCACCAAGACCAACCGGGGGCATAAGTTTCACAGATGCCGTGGCTACCTGCCCCTTCTCTCTGCCTCATGCTCTGGAATACAAAGACCTCTCAAGACTCGCCACCCTTACCCTGGGAGGTCCAGGAGGCACTTGTGGTACACTTCTAGACTGAAGGGAAACCCAATGGCTGCTCTGGTGCCTCAGAGATGCTCTTCAGTCCTGAACCATTTTACTGGTGTGCAGGTCATCACTCTCCCCCTTGGAAGCCCCTAAACACAGGACACCCCTTCCTACAATACATCAGAGAGTGTGGCCCACCCTGGACACTGCAGGCCGCAGCTCTCGGGTTCCCCCAAAGACACTCCAGGCCAGTGGTCCCAGGAAAGCTATCCCAAAAGCTCAGAGGAAGAGATGCCACAGGGCTCAGAAGCTTACCTGGGCAAGCAGCCCGAGGGCGAAGAGCAGAGCAGAACCCATTGGGGCAGCGGCGGAAGAGCCGAGGACTGGGCAGCCAGTGGGACGGGCAGTGGCGCTTCTACCCCCACGCTGAGAGCACTGGGCTGAGTGACAGCACAAGTGCTTGGGGAGCAGGCCAAGGGATTGCACGTGTGTGGTGGGGCGGGGCCAGGGCGGGGTCTGGGCAGGGCTAGGGCTGAGTGACAGCGTGGGGGGGGGGCTGAGCCATGGGCGGGGCTAGAAATGAGTGACAGCACATGTAGGTGGGCCTGGATAGCCACAACAGTGTGTTATGAAGGATGCCAGGCAAAGACAGAGCAAAGTGACAGGGCGGGGCCGGGGATCTGAGTGACAGCATATGTGGTCAGTGCCTGAGGGAGGCTCTGTAGCGTTTTGAGGTCAGCGTATGTGTAGTCGGACGCTCCTGGACTGAGTAATAGCACGTAGTGTGACTGGGAGTGGACACAGGAGAAGTACTTAGCATGCAGTAGGCTGGGACTGAGGCCTCTGGCACCTGTCCAGAGAGGCTCCGCTTGCAGAAGAATGGAGGGAGTCAGGCATGGTAGCCCATACCTTTAATCCTAGTCCCTGGGAGCCAGAGACAGGCAGATCCCTGTGAGTTAGAGGCCAGAATGCTCTACATAGTGAGTTCTAGGCCAGCCCAGACTACATAGAGAAACTGCCTCAAAAAAACAAAAAACAAAAACAAAAGAAAACAAAGTGGTCCCTAACCCAGAGAAAGGACCCGGAGGATTAGGGACCACATTTGGATTGGCTGCTCAGTTTTGTTCTGGGGGACCCCATGGAAGGTAACCTTTGCGTTATCGCCTCAACAGAGACCTGGGGGAGTTAGGAGTGTCCTGGGAGCTCGCTGGCCCACAGGAGGCTGAGTCAAAGGCGAGGAAGACTGGAGTATGGCCTATTGTTGAGGGTTTCGAGCCCAGGTCTCACCCCACTCAAAGCCGGGCTTTGGCCAGAGATCCTTCCCCCACCCCCTGCATCTACCACCACACCGCGTGCATGTAGCGGTCACTGTGATTTTGTGGGATAGCTTCTTTGCAATAGCTTCTGGATGGTCCTCCATGACATCAGCTGGACCTGGCTGTGATCCTTGTGGCCATGTAGGGCAGACTGGCTTGCATTGAAGAAGCCAGGAGAAGTTACTGTATTCTAGGCTCAAGATAGGAAGAGAGGGTACCCGGTCCCTGCCAGCTCTACTCCACTGTACTGGACAGACCCCATGTGGAGACTTGGTTGATCTACATACATTATTGAGGTCCCAGACCCTGAAAAGAAGGAATAAAGGCTGCACTAGGCTTGTGTCCAGGAGATCCATATGCTACCTGAAACCCATCTGACCAGCCAGAGTTCCGAGCCCTGTCTCCCAGGCAGTGTGTGGCCCAGAGACTCCAGGCTGGTCGGGCCTTCTCCTCCACTCTCTCCCGCAGGCCCTGTTGGTCCAGTACCTTTAAACTCCCCATAAGCTAGAGGCTTTCCAGCTCTCACATCCATCTGACCCTGTGCCGATCCAATCCCAACAGATCTGTCCAGCCTTCTCCGTCCAGGTGGCTCTTGGTCCACCACAATACCCTTCCCAACATTCTGTCCCACAGCCGTTCTCACCTCCAAGTGTTCTTCGTCCACCCCCTAACTCCACGGTCACTTTCTTCCTTGAGATGCCTTGCCTGAAGCATGCCTTCCTTCCAAAGTTACTTAGAGAACTCCTACTCATCCTCAATGCCCAGCTCCACGGTTACCATCAAGGGAGCACACTCCCCATCTCAACCAAGGTTGTTCCTCCTCTTGGTGGGTGCTGCCCCTATATGATTGGCTTTATATGCTATCCTCTGGGCCTGGAAGAAGGACAGAAAGAGGGAGAGGGGGGAGAGGAAGAGTGTATGGGGGACATGGGGAAAGAGGGAGAGAGAATAATTCACACACAGGATCCTGCAGACCACTGAAACCCATGAGAACACACCTCTGGACCTGTCAAGTATTTCCATAAACGTTTGGCAGCACAAAGAAGACCCGCCCTGAGTGTGGGCATCACAGTCCCATGAGCTGGAGTTCGAGACTGAGAAAAGAGAGAGACAGGCTGGGCAGCTGCACTGCTGAGGTTACTATTTCTGTGGTGAAGCCCCACGGCCAAAGCAACTTGGGCGGGAAAAGGGTTTATTCCAGGTTATACTTCCAGGCATACAGCCCAACCCTGAGGGAAGTCAGGAAAGGAACTCAAACAGGGCAGGAGCCTGTAGGCAGGAGCTGATGCAGAGTTCATGAAGGAGTACAGCTTACTGCTTGCTCTTTCTTACGGAAGCTAGGACCACCAGCTCAGGAGTGACTCCACCCACCTGGGTCCTCCCCCATCAATCATTACGGGCCTGGGTGCAGACCCATCTTCTAGAGGCATTTTCTCAGTTAAGGCTCCCTCCTCTCTGAGGACTCTAGCTTAGGTCCGACTGGACACAGGGGGAGCCAGCACAGCAGCCCTACTCACAACTGGGTCCCTGGACTAGCCTGATACTAGCATCTACCACTGTGCTATTTGATGCAGATCAGTCATCTTCAGGACAGATCGATTCTTCTTTCCTTTACATTGTCGGGCATTTTACCGCAGGGATAGAACAGAGCAGGTGTGACACCATCTGTGCCTGAGGGGTGGCCAGACTGCAGAGGGGGAGCAGTAGCCCTAGTATTGATCTCTCCCACACATGAGGGGGTGGGGAGAGGCCCCTTCAGGAGGACAGTCCCTTGGGGGCTCTGATGGCAACGTTCTCTGGATGCCTGTGGGCATCTGCCTCAACCTTTAGGTCCAGGGGTAAAAAGTGCCCCCCCTCCACACGGGAAGACACTCACGAGAGGCTCGCCTGCTTCCTAGCCTTGCTTTAAGTCTTGCCTCAGATTCAAGGCAACCCCTTCTTTGGAGGAGTCTCTAAGGCCCAGGGCCAAGGACCAGTCTGTGGGTAGTGAGAGAGTGCTGGGCTTCCTGGGTTTGTCTGTTTAAAATGATTTATTTAATGTATATGAGTATTGCTCTCTTCAGACACACCAGAAGAGGGCACCAGATCCCATTACGGATGGTTGTGAGCCACCGTGTGGTTGCTGGGAATTGAACTCAGGACCTCTGGGAGAGCAGTCAGTGCTCTTAACCACTGAGCCATGTCTCCAGCCCCTCTATGCTCACTGTTAAAGAGATGCATTGACTCAAGGGAAAGGAAGCAGGCGAGGGAAGCCCAGCTTGGCCATAAGAGAGTATTTGAGGGTGGTCAGGGACCAACCTGGGGCTTATCTTTGGTTAAAGATTTTTCAAGGCCAGGGTGACACAAACTTTTAATCCCAGCACTAAGGTGGCAGAGGCAGGTGGATTTTTATGGGTTCGTGGTCAGACAGTAGGGTAAAGGCCCAAGCCTCAGTTCTGGGACTTAAAATCTCATCAATCCCTGAGCTCAAAAATCCTACCAATCGGGCTGGAGAGATGGTTCAGCAGTTAAGAGCACTGACTGCTCTTCCAGAGTCCTGAGTTCAATTCCCAGCAACCACATGGTTGGGATCACCCATCTGTAATGGGATCTGATGCCCTCTTATGGGGTGTCTGAAGACAGCCACAGTGTCTTACAGTACTTACATATAATAAAGAAATAAAAAAAAAACCTTTGGGTCAGAGTGAGTGGGGCCGGGGGAGAGAGAGGGGTGTGGAGAAGAGAGGGGAAAAGGGAAAAAATCCCACCAATCCCTGAGCTCATCCCAAGTCAGGATTTGAAATCTCACCAATCCCCTACCCTGGAAAACTCCTACCCTCAAGAAACCCTATAAGTCTGCCCACTGTGGGGTTCTCTGCCTCTTACTTGAGGAGTTTTCTTCTGTGGTTTTCCCAACAAATCCCTTGTGTGAGGTTTGTTGTGCCCCACCCCTAGAGCTTGGTTTTTGTCCTCACCTTCTGGCCTCCATGAAAGCCCAGGTACCAAGCACTGAGTCCCTCCTTGAGCTTAGCCAGGCTAAGTCCCTGACCCTCATTAAGGTGAGGTTATGATCCATTGAATGGCTTGTGTCTCCTCTGGTCCTCCCTGAGTCCTGGAGATGCCCTCAGCTACAGGCTTCAGTGACAATTCCCCCATCCACAGGAATGCTACTTCCATGCCCTCTCATTCTCCTTTGGATGCCTCTTAGAAAACCTCCAGCCTCTACTGGGAGCGGTGACTACGCATGCCTTTAACCAGCATTGGAGCAGGCGCATTTCTGATAAGCCATTGGTCTCATACTAGTTCCAGGACAGCCAGGGCTTACAGAGAAACCCTGTCTCGAAAAACAATAAAAAAAAAAAAAAAAAAAAAAAAAAAAAAAAAAAAAAAAAAAAAAACAGAAAAAGAAACTCCAGCCTCCATACCTAGCATCTGACTCGTAGGGGAATACACTGCTTACCTTTGCAACCAAATTTGGCCTCAATACTCCTTAGATTATCAGTCCAAGTGGCTGCTAATGGACCTAGGTCCCAGTATTGAATCTTTACAAATCCTGTGAGCAGTTGGAGAACTGGAAAGAGATTCATTCCCTGTTCACTAAATTCAAGCTTTCTCTTTTCTCCGCTTCAAGCCCTGTTTTGTTTGTCTGGTTTCCGAGCCCACACTGTATAAATGTCCTTTTAAGTTACTGTGGATAGATCTGTAAGTTTGTTGCAAAGTGGAGCCAGACCTAGCAGGAGGGGGGGAAAGCAAAGGAGTAGGTCAGCACCCGACCACACTTGCTGGCTGGTGAGTCTCAAGGCTGCCCCTGCAGCGCCCTCTGTCAATAGCCAGGCTCAAAAATTCCCTAAGTAATCCTTTGTTTTTTAGTTTTTTGTTTTTAGTTTCACAGGGATTCAGGTATCTTTTAGATACGATTGGCACTAGACTGTTGTTTTCTGCTGGCCCTCTTTAATTAAAGGCTAGCTCTGGAGTTGGCTTTTAATTAAGCCAGTTTAAAAAGTTGGCTCCTCTCCTCTAGAACCAAGAACGCTCATTTAAAGGTTTCCTCTATAATCTCTGTCCCATATCAGGTGATCCACCTGTATGACAGAGAAAAGAGAGTAAAACAAAAGGAAAGCACAGACTATTCCAGTAGGAACTACGGCTGCTCATCTCTTTTGGGTCTGATTTAACTCTGTAAAACTTTTGCTAAGGTATAAATCTTATCTCAAGATTTGTAAGACTATTATGAAAACTTCTGTACCTCAAGATTTGTAATTAAAAAAAAATCTGTAAAATGTATAACAAAACACCGAGGTTAATAGTTTAAAAATCACGGTGGGCAGACATTAATCAGTGGTTAAGAGAGACTGGTTGCCTCTACAGATGGTTAACCTGAAGTTCAAAAACAAAAAAAAAAAAAAAATTCCAAGGGAATACCATGGTTAAGGCTTGGCACTACCAGAGGTCCTGAGTTCAATCCAGGCAATCCGATGTGGCTCACAACTGTCTGCAATGGATCCGATGCTGTGTCTGAAGACAGCTACAGTGTACTACATATATAAAATAAACAAATCTTTAAAAAAATAGTTTAAGAAATCTATACATAGGTAATCTTAAAGGCACTATATGGCTTACCGCTTCCTTAGCTGCTGTCATCCCCACATCAGGATGGAGGCAGCCACATGGCTGGCAACGTCTTTGCTGAGGTTGTAATGGATGGATTTTGACATGTGAACTTGCTCCTTTCTTAAGAATGGTATAAGCCAACTGAGGGGGAAGAATAACTCCTCCAGCTACGCAACCCAAACCAGATGAGTCCTCCACTCATCTGGTCCACCCAACAAGCCTCCCCCTTATCGGCCTCAACACACAGTCCCTTCTCTCCCTCTGCGGCCTCTTTGCTCTCCCTTTGTCCCTCCTCAGCAACAGGTCTCCCAAATCAACCCTCCTCGTGCCTACTTTCAGCCCACCAGCCGCCAGTCCTCCTGCCGCTCCCCCTGCCCCCCATGGGACCCCTTTACCTCCCCCTTCCTGGCCTAACCGGCCATGCTTCTCCTTTTGCAGGAGGTTGCAGGGGCGATGGTTTGGTTAGGGGATGTGTCCCCTACTCATTAAGCAAACACTCTCAAATAGAAAAGGATTCGTCCTATACTGCCAATTCTTCCGCCTTTATTAAAGACATTACCCAATCTTACAGCCGCGATGTTTATATGGTTCGCACCAACAACCTTGTCCCTGAGGAGTGCAGGCTGAGCTGAGCCCAGGCTAGAGAATGTGCAGATGAAGCCCAGGCAACTTGCCTCCTAGCCTGACTCCGAAGCCATGCCCTTAAAGCAATGCTGCTTCTCCCCCAGAGTTTCCCCAACATCAGGGCCAAACTTAGATGCCTAGAGAAGGGACGCCTGACTCCACAGGCAAAGTCTTAGTCTTGAAGGTGTACCATGGGAGAGATGAGAAAGGCCCAAACAAAACACCTGGTGCTAGCTGAGGCCCTTATCAGCAACGCGCCAGGCTCTCCTGCCTTTCAAGACCTGAGGACCTCCGGTTCCATACCCCACATGTGGTCAGGAAGGTCACTGTGTGCTAGGCATACCAAGCCCTCATAAACTACCTCAACCATATTCAAGGTGACGTCAAGGGAGATTTTGGGCCATGTCCCTTCACAGCACGAGAACATTAAGCCCAATTGCCTCCAGCTCACATCCTAGGTCTGGCCATGGATGACTGAGGGGTCCAGGCATCTCTGGCCCAACTACCACATCTCTGGCAGAGGGCCTCATATCATTAGTATCAGGGCAATCCATCTCCGTCCTTCTGGACATTGGGGCCACCTGCTAGGGCTAGCCCTGGCTTAGGGTTGAATGATTTTCTTTCTTCTTATCGGTTCTTCTTGAGGCAGCAGAGGAGGAAAGAGCATTGGGGGAGCGGGGTAAGACTTTGTCTTAAAGATATTTAGGGTTGCTGTATAATAAAAGTTTACTTATCTAAGTCTAAGTTACTATGCTACTGTAGCTGACCTGCCTTCTGTGATCTTCTGAGGCCAGAAACTGCAGTTTTCTGAACAGCAAAGGATTAAGTTAATAGCATTTGTTCTATCTCAGTAGGCTCTAACTTTCACCCTGCTAGTTGGATGTCACAGGAAGAAAAGACACTTAGAGATGTGGTTATAGTGTTTATTACTAAGTTGTTCAAAGTTTACTATGAAAGCTATCTAAGGGGAAAAGTGGAAAGGTCCTAAGTGGGAAAGGGGAAAAATCTACTCTATCTGGGGAAAGGGAAAAATTTCTATTCTATCTCTTATTCTATCTGCCTCTCATCTCTTTGTCCTCAGTACTTAAACATCTTTCAGAGTGCATGATCACATGTTACAAAGTTCATCACAAGTTCACACCAAAAATCAAATCATAAATTGAAATAGAAGTTTACAACAGAGACTGTTTACATGCATATCCATTAGGAGTAATTATCTGGCTAAACATCCATCCCTGTCTAGCTCCACAGGTTGAAGTTTAAAACATACTAAGTTATTAGTGAAGTTTTGTATAGATAAACCCAGGCAATATTTTATCTTCTGTCTTAGCACCTCTAATAAATTGTTAGTTCCCTTTTAATGACCTTTGGTTAATTGTTTTACAACCTCTTGGGATGTGCTCTGAGTAGGAGAAAGTCTGGTTACTATCTAAGAGCAATTAACTGGTGATACTTGGGAGACTGGCAGAGTTCTCATCACAGTTTTGACTATCAGAAAAGGACCTAATAGCGGTCACATTATAAAAGAGCTTAATAATCATTGATATAATTTTAGGAATTCTTATAGGATCATCATTAAGACTTAAGAAGTCATCTATTTGTCTGTAAAGCATCACTACAAGACAGTACATCTTCGTGGATCTGCAGAGATCTGCTCCAAAGGGTGTGCTACTACTTGGTGATTGTTATATCTGTTTAATAATAATAGGAAAAGCATATTAATAGCAGGAATCTTTCCTAAAAGTGAGTCCCTTACAGCCTTGCTGATAAGGACGCACCTGTCGCAGATTATATAATAATCCAAGGCAGGCCATTTCAGGATGATCACCTGCTAGTTATTAGCTTGTCCCATTATGGCTCCTGACAGCCACGTACTCAGTCCTGACAGAATTTTGGGGGCCCATCTCTTCCTTTTTCCTCTTTTGTCAGAGTAGCCTCATGGAGTAGCCACCATTTAGCTGTATCTTTGGGGGTATTTCCCATACCCACTCTTTCCTAGTGGTACTGACCTGCCCCATCACCTTGCTGGGAAGGGACCTCCTAGACAGAGTGGGAGCCTTGATTTTATTTCCTTCCCACACCCACTTGACCCCAGGTTCACCAGCCACACCCTCCTCTTCCTCCTCCAAATCATACAATGGGACACACTTTTCCCTTTACCAGACTCCCAGGTGGGTCCCTGAGTATGGGACACCCAAAACCCCTCTGTGGTCAAACATCCGTTGTTGCTATATCTGCTATAATCTCCCTGGCGGTGGCGAGGTGGATTCAGGAATGAAACACACACAGTGCCTTATATTTAATATGCCTTAAGCTGCTCAATGGCTGGACCACTAATCGCGTATAGCCACTTGGGTTATGAAACTTACACCCTCAGTAAAGCTACACTTGAGTGTGTGCATGACCTGTAGATCTCATGTGGGATACTACAGAGGCAGGGAAGGTTCCTTCAACAGACATGCTTCCCCAGATGCATGACAATGTTTTATCCTGCTGTTCTTCAGCTTGGCTCATTTTTGCTGTTAGATAATGTTGGTGCCTTAACTCGATGGCCTGTATGTTTCATGAAAAGGCTTAAAGACACAGCTTTATGTTTTTTTTTTTTTTTTTTTTTTTAACCTGGCAAGGCTATTCTTTTTTGCAAAAAAAGTGTATGTCATAAGGCTGGAGATATGGTCCAGCGATTAAGAGCAATCATTGCTCCTGCCGTGGACTCGTATGCAGTTCCAAACATCCACTCCATCCCCAAGGGATCCAGCCCATCTTCTGACCTACACGGGCTCCTGTATGCATGTGGTGCACATACATGCTGTGGTGCACATACATGCTGTGGCACACATAGATGCATGTGGTGCACATACATGCTGTGGCGCACATACATGCTGTGGCACACATACTTGCATGTGGTGCACATACATGCATGTGTGCACATACATGCTGTGGTGCACATACATACATGTGGTGCATATACATGCTATGTTGCACTTACATGATGTGGTGCACATACATACTGTGGTGCACATACATGGGCACATATGCACGGGCATGCACATGGACTTTCTCAAAGAACACTGCATGGTGACCTAAGCTGAGCTGGCGAGAACGCCAGGGTGTGATTCTCCCTTAGTTGTATTCTACCGTGACTGTGTCTCATCTCAGTGGTGGGAGTGATGTTAGTTGGCTAATTCATACTCAAAGGGGAGGGGCGTTAAAGCAAGTCAAGTCTCCAGGATGTCTGGGAGCTGGGCAAACAGGCATGCTCACAGAGTTTTGAAAGACCGGAGGGCTTTACGGAGTTCTGGCCCTTAGCAGGTTAGCCACCTTTGATCAACAGGGGGAAAATGTTTCTAACAATTCTTCTGTCTTTATTATACATTCTGGCTGCCGAGTCCCAACCCCATCAAACTCATCCAGCATACGTCGACTTCTTGAAGTCTCTAGTAAAAGCAAACTATTGTTCTGAGTGACTGGAGATTGTTTGGCTTTGATGAACATTTGGGCCCCTAGGACAGGGAGTTTCTAATTCTAGCTCTCTAGCATGGCTTCAAGTGAGCCTGTCTTCCTCGAGGTGGTCCCTTAACCAGGTGACTGACCTCGATAAACTAGAATGTTAGGTCTCCATTCAGACCAGAAATCCTATGCTCTTGCAGAGGACTTTTCCTCTCTGTAGGCCCCAACTGCTCCTGTAGTATCACCCCCTCTGAAGAAGTGACCCTGGAATCATTTAGGGACCAGATCATTTTGGAACCCTCCATACACTCTGGCATCTCTGGCTTCTGGCAAGAATGAGGCTGTCAAGAGGTCTGAGGACATTTCTGGCAAAGAGATAAACTGGTTACTTTTCTTTGGAGTCTTTTTTTCCAAGATAGTGTTTCTCTGTGTAGTCCTGGCTGTTCTGGAACTCACTTTGTAGACCAGGTTGGCCTTGAACTCATGGAGATCAGCCTACTTCTGCCTCCTGAGTGCTGGGATTAAAGGTGTGTGCCAGCACCGCCCATTCTTTGGAGTATTTTGACCCTAGACTGCCTATCCAATCTTCCCTCCCCGCTCTGTTCTCATCACCCCTGCCCCTGTCGAGGAACCAGAACTGCTAGAGAAACTGAGGAAGCACCCACTCTGACTTCTTCCAGCTGATGGGGGTCAGGGGCTAGGGTGTGTGTGCATGTGTGTGCATGCGTGTGTACGTTGTGTATATGTGTGTGTATGTGTCTATGTGTGTGTGTGTATGTGTGTGCATGTGTGTGTATGTATGTGTGCATGTGTGTGTATGTATGTGTGTATGTGTGTGTGCATGTGTGTGTATGTTGTGTGTGTTGTGTGTGTGTGTGTGGTGTAGGAGCACCTCTGCAGTGAGCCAACCTAAACTTTAAAAAAATTCTATTCATTTATTTTATTTTTGTGGGTGTTCTGTCTGCACGCCTGTGGCTGGTCTTTACGGTGATAAGCTCAGCACCTGCTTTTGGGACCATCAATAGCTGTGGGGTGGCTAAATCAAAGTGGGGTTCCTCCCAGATGGTGTCTGAAGACTCCCTCCTCATCGGCCTGGCCCTGGGGACCTCCTTCCTAGGGCTTGGTCTGTTGGTGTCTCCCACTTCTG
This sequence comes from Mastomys natalensis, assembly GCA_021653895.1. Lineage (NCBI taxonomy): Eukaryota > Metazoa > Chordata > Mammalia > Rodentia > Muridae > Mastomys > Mastomys natalensis. Next base: position 499,146 of record JAJTUV010000412.1, read on the forward strand.
TGGCTGTTCCTGCCTCTGGTGGTGCCATGCTGGCTCCTGTGGCAACCCCGGGTATGTGCTGCTTAGGGATACCATGTGACCCTCTCTGTCCTGGGCTCTGTGGTCCACAGTAGCTTCCCAGGTAGTGAGAATGGCCAGCAGTTCCAGTCCAGGTGACCTAGGACAAGTTTGGCAGTCAGACACTATGCTCCATCATGTGTGTCACCCTTGGTGAGACCCAATTTTATCTTCTTTATGTCCTATACCATGAACAAATCTCACTTGAATTATTCTTTTTAAAATCTTCTATATAATTCCATGTTCCTGTAAAAGGGGGAGGCACCAGGACAAGCATGGGAAGCAGGCAAGGAAGGAAAGGAAGAACAGGATAGCCACAAGGGCCATCCTGGAGAAGGCCAGCCTGGGTTACACAGTGAGACCTTGTTTCACCCCCTCCCCAATATAATTAACCAATTAATTAAAATACACTGGGTCTAAAGAGGTTGCATGTGAAGCCACTCAAGAGGCAGAGACAGGAGGATTACTAGCCTGGGCAACTTAGATTCTGTGTTAAATTAAACTAACAACAGGCCGGGGCCTTGTCAGTGGTAGAAAAGGCTAGCCCAGAGCACATGAGACCCTGGATTCAGTCCTCACCAGCAGGAAAAAAAGTATGGAACATTCCAGATCTATGGACAGAGAGGCTGGATGGAGCAGGTAGGATCCAGTATCCTGGCTGCTGCTGCTGCCTCTGCAGGCTCCTGCGTCCCCAAAGGCTGCTAGTCCCAGTGCCACAGGGGTTAGGACAGGGTGGGGGATGCTGACTCCTGAGCTCCAAACCTCTGGCTTTGGGTATAAGCGCCGATTCCCCAGCTCTGGTACTGGCTAAATATGTCCTCCCATCAGACAGGGTACCTATGCAGGCAGAGGCCCAGCCTTGAGCTCGCTTGGCTTCCTGTGTGTCCTAGTTAGGGCCAGCAAAGTCCACAAATTATAACTGACTTCTTAGTATCTCTGCTCCGGAGACAGCCTCAGCTCAGAGGTTCCTGCCATGTCCACTAGCAGCAGCAGGGGGCAGTGTGGCTCCAGGGACACAGTAAAGGAAGTACCTGGTCCTGTGCTTCCCTTGTCGTTAGAACAGGGTTGAGGGGTTGGGGATGGGCAGAGGGCAAGGGTACAGATGGCAGGGGCGCAGAGGGCAGGGGTGCAGAGGGCAGGTACTTACCTACACCCCCTGGCTGAGCTGGAATAGTTCTGCTGACTTCCTGGGAGAAGACAGGGTAAGCTGAGAGCCTTGAGTCAGGATTTGTGGGGCAGGAAGTCAAGGAGAAGTAAGAGTAGACCCTAGAGCTGGGGACACTGTGTGATGCACAATGGCTGAGCCACTGCTCCCGTGGCTTTACCTCCTAATCTAGTTAGTGTGTTGGCCATGGCAAGGGCCGGGTCCACAGGGCACTGGGGCAGAGGGTATCCTGGGGTGGTTATGTTTTCTTAATAGAAGGGTTTATTCAGGGCTTAGAGTTCACAAGGGATAGGAGTCCATCAACAGAGATCACGGCAGGGAGCATGGCACCAGGCAGGGCACTGGAGCGACAGCTGAGAGCTTGGTATTCCGAGTCTCTAATGCCAGGATGTTGGAAATGAACTCTGTTCCCCAGTGGCCTCATAAGTGTCTGCTGCTGTCAGGAAAGTTCCGTGTTGGCTGGGGTCATCTCGGACAGGTTCCCCTGGGGTAGAGGGAGGAGAGACCTTGTCCTCCAAAGTAGGAGTTGGTCGGGTAGAAAGGCGGGGGTTAGGCAGGACCCCTTCCTCTGTCTCTTCATCCTTTCCATTCCGGCTGCTCTGGGGGCAAAGAATAGGGTGTGCACAGGGGCCCTGAGCCAAGCTAGAGAGCCCTGTTCCCACTCTATTCTGAACTTGGATTGTTGTCTTTCGGTCAATACCAAGAGGGTTGGTGACAAATTTGGGAGCGAAGAATCTGAAACAGCCAAATAAATCACATTAATGACCATTCAGATAGAATCAGTCAATGGAATCGAACCCATTTAGCTGACGAGACGTCGCTGCCTCCCCCTACCCCCGGTCCTGGTGCTTTCCAGCTGGCCTCCTCCAAGGATTCCTGGCATGGCCTCACAGCTTGGAAAGAGGGGGGCACCTGGGAAAGAGGGGGGCACTTGTGTGTCCTTTTTAGCCACAGAGCTCAGGAGAAAGGTTGAATCCATGAGGACGATGGGAAACGTTGTGTCCCAAGGGCCAATCCCTGCTGCTGTTTTGCACAAGTAGACATGGGCCAGCAGATTCCAGGAAGGGGGTTCATGCAGAGCCAACATGGGAGCCTGCAGCCAGGTCCAGAATTCCAGGCTGTGCTGGGTGTGGCCATGAGATCACAGAGACAGGCCAAGGATGTCACTGGTGCTGGGGTCTGGTGAGGAAATCCAGTGGACCACACCTGGGCCTGTCTGGCTCCTCTGGGGATGCCAGCGCCACACTGGCCGGGGCTGCCCCTCCTTGATATGTGGTCTTGCCCATTTTAGATGGTTGTTACGCACACCGCCCTAAGGCAGGCCACCTCCTGCCAACATGTCACTGTTCCTTCAGTGGCTCTGTATCCAGACCCTCCATACAGGTAGAATGTTCTGGACTCCCTTGGTCTTTGCACACCCAGGAACTTGCCCTGTGGCTGCCTCCAGTCTACTCTCCTTGGTCAATGTCTGCCTCTTGGTCTCCTGTGGGCAGCCAACCTTTCTAGATTTGGCTTTGCCACATGTAGTGTCTTGTTAGGGTTTCTGCCGCCATGAAGGGACACCATGATGGCATCAACTCTACAGGAAGGCACTTAGTTGGGGCTGGCTTACAGTTCTGAGGTGTAGTCCATTGTCATGGCGAGAAGCATGGTAGCATCCAGGCAGATGTGGTGCTGCAGAGGCACATCCCAATTGGCAGGCAACAGGCAGAGAGTGAGCCATTGGGCCTGGCTTGAGCTTCTGAAATCTCAAAGTCCACCCTCCTGTGACACACAAGGCCACAGTTCCAATAATGCCACTTCCTAAGAGTCTATGGTAGTCATTTTATTCAAACTACACCTGGCTATGAGTTCTAGCATCCCCAGCTCTCCCAAAGCACCTATGTCTCCTTCCCAAGGGGACATTGACTAAGTCACCACAGTCTCCTGCCATGCCTGGCTTCTCATCGCTGCTAGAAGCAGTGCCAGACCAGAGCCTCACCACAAGGGTCAGTGTTAGCCAAGGTCATCTTGGGGGCAAGGATGAGGCACTGGCTTTTAGCGGGCTATGTACCCAGCGGATCTGGACTTGACACCTTTGTCTTCTGTGGTTACGTCTCCCAAGGTTGTGCCACAGCCTGCCACTTCCCTGATCCCTACCTCAGTCCCTTGTGTTGGAACCACACATCAGACAGAAGCTTTGTGGCAGCCTGCCTGCATCTGGTGGACTTGTGTTCTGGGTGAATGACTGTGTGTCCTGCAGAGTTCAGGTGTGTCCCAAGAAAGGAAGTCTCGAAGGGAGGACCCTGGGAGGGGGTTCCTTAGGAAGGTACCAAGAAATGGTTTTTTGTAAGATTCCCTCATAAGAATGTTCCACACAGGGTATTCCTACAAACATACCAGTTAGGATTTGTGCCAGGCATCTGCTAACTTCCACAATCCTTTAGGCTTCCAGGACAGGGTGTGCCTTTGATTGGCATGATCCTGCTGTTAGTTGCAGCTTGGTGGTGGGGGACTAGTGGGGCCTGACCTGGTGGTCTGTCACAGAAGGTGACCGTGGCTCTGCAGGCCAAGATTCTCTCCAGAGCCCCTCAGATGTCCTGTCCTAATGATGTAATCTGAATGTGCAAAATGCAGGCCTCCATTAGAGTGGGCAGGGGGGTGGGGGAGTCTTGTTGGCCTCATTCCATGAAGCCACCACTGGCCTTCCAGACTTAGGTCCCAGAAGGCCTGAGCGTCTGCCTCTGGCTTGAGAGAGAATTTAAACCTGAAGGGAACATGCTCATTCAGAGTGCACTCAGGGGTGTGTGTGTGTGTGTGTGTGTGTGTGTGTGTGTGATAGAGAGAGAGAGAGAGAGAGAGAGAGAGAGAGAGAGAGAGAGAGAGAAAGAGAAGAGAGAGAGGCGGGGGGACAGGCACGGGACTGTTCAGTCCACTGGGGAGGGCAGACACTGGGGGATGGTCTCCACCTGTGTCTGGGTCACCACTGTAGCAAGGACAAGGGGTGTCTTAAATGAACCCCTGGAAAAAGATCAATTGATTTGGGTGTTAAAAGGGCCAAAGGCAGTGACGGTGGCTGAGGTCAGGAGCTGGCATTACCCTACCACCCGGAGTGAGGGGAACAGAGGTCGATTCGGTGTAGATCATGCACTACTTGATGCTTAGTGGGAGAACTGAGCCTGTGGACGTGTAGCCCTTGAGCCGGGAGGCCGGGAGATCGGTGCGCTTTCATCCTTGCATTGAAAACCACACTTTACTTCTTGTGCCAAACAAAACACTTGATAGTCACTCGTGTGAGGCAGGAGGATTAGAGTTCAAGTCCAGCCTGGGCTACATAGTGAGACCCTGTCTCAAAAAACAGAAGCAAATCAAAAACCAAAACATAAAAGAGACATTTTAAGAAATGCACCAAGACAGCAGAGGGACATCTGTAAAAGTCATGTCTGCCCACGAAGGATCCATTCGGTGAACAACTGAGAACTCAGTTAAGAGAAGTCACTGCCGGCTTTATACTGAATATGCATTTAGAAGTCTTAAAGGCACTTGTAAAAGAACATAAGCTTGATTTATAGTTTCTAAATTAACTGAGAGGGAAAAAAAATGCAGAGGTTAATGCAACAAAGGAAGAACAAGGAAGCCCCAATGGGCCAGCCCAACAACATAAGACACGTGGTCTACACAAGCCCAGATGGGCAGAGAACGACTGCACAAGACACGTGGTCTATGGAAGCCGATGGGCAGCCAGCACATAAGACAGGTGGTCTACATTTATTGGTAATCACACCAGATGGGTTAATCTTATATTGAATTAAAACCACAAAACTGTTACTGAATGAAGCCATGCAGGAAGTGGGGGAGAGACTTAAAAGATGGACCAAGTGCCAACCCGGCCGTCGGACCAGCAGGGCAGTGGATGGAGAAAGGCATTAGTAACACCCACTCAAACATGCAGCAATCCACGAGGGCCAAGATCTCAGGGCTGCCAAACGGCTGAGATAAAGCCTTGCAGACGCTATGGTGGCCACTCTGTGAGGTCAGGCCATTAGGATTAAGCTTAGACACTGGCACTGCTGTCCCGGAGGACCTTGTCTCAAAGGCCTGGAAGGCAGAGGTAAGTTAGGCGGGCACAAGCTCAGCTTGGGCTCTCAGGAGGAACGCTGAACTCATCTAGAAGGGTGGGTCCACAGATGAGTCACCAGAACACTTCCTGCAGGACTGAGGAAGGTACACGAGACACACAGACAGACACAGAGGCCTGAGCTGCCTTATGTCTGAAAATCTGAAACCTGCAAGAGACCCATACACGCTCACGTGTAATTCTAAGTAAGCCATTAACCGTTAGAAAGTGGAATCTGGAGCCAGACACTCCTCCCCTCCTCCTTCCCAGCTCAGAGGTCATGAGGTTTCAGAGGCCAATTTACTACCCTGCAAAATCCAGATTAAAGGTAATTCTGCGTCCTGCATCCAGAGCCCATGGCAAGAAGTGTGTGTCAGATTCTGAACTTTCCACTGTCTCCAAGGCAGGGAGACACCTGGTATGTGACACCCAGCAGGGTCTGGGGTTGTTTCTAGAGCCAAGTACTGTAGCTCCCAGCACGACTTGCAAAGCTTTCACCAAGTGGGGTCCAAGACCAGATGGAGCCCCAGGCGTTCGGCTCAGCTTTCTTTGGGAATGAATTTGCAGGAAACAAAAACACTAAAACAAAACCCAAACATCATTGCTTTTCAGAGCCTTCTGGGTTTTAGAATTGGAAAACAGGGCCCTGAAGAGTCACAGTCAGATCCGACAGGGAACTCTGTCCTCACACATCCACAAACCTGTATAGCAAACGGTTCCAGGAGCAGGAGGGCCGGCAACAGGAAGTCCCCAAGAGAGACTGGACCAGAGGGCAATCAGCTTAATGGTGGACAGAAGGCAGTGTTTGCTCAGGGAGTGTGGTAGAGCAGCCAGGTCCTCACGGCCTGGGAAGGAGGCGAGAGGCGGGCAGGAGGAAGGAGCCTCGGGTTTATTTCCTTGGAAGTTTCAAGATTCCTTAGAGGAGGAAAGAGCGATAAGGGAGGAAACAGAACTCTAGACAGTTCAGAAAAGAAACCAGGGAGGGACCCAGGCTTGGAGACTTGAGGATAAGGCAAGCACCCAAGAGCCCCGGTAAGCAATTTAAAATGAAAGACAAAACCAGCGCATCCAGGGTCGCCAAAAGCTGCGGATACCTGAGGTCAAATCTCTCCAAAGACAGGAACCACCCAGAAGAAAGTATGAAAGGTGGCTCCAGGCTGTGCTCTTTCAGGGTCAGATTTACCCAAGTTAACCTATAAATTCTGCAAGTCCAATAAAAATCCTCGACAAGTTTTTGTGTAGAGCAGCTTTGTTAGAAATAAGTTCAGGGCTGCAAAGAAGAGAGACCACTATTCCAACGGAATTGTCTGGACAGAGCAAACGCGAGTCTTGGTCAAGAGGGTGTCTTGGAAGAGTGAGTTAAGACAGCAAATGACGGCCTTTTCTACGTTGGCTGGGTCTGACGTCACCGGCTTATTCAGCTGTTCAGCCTTACGGAGTCATTTTATTTTATGTGTCTGAGTGTTTCGCCTGCAGATAGGTATATATACTGCACACATATGTCTGGTGCCCACAGATGTCAGAAGAGGGCATCTGAGACCCTGGAACTGGAGTTATTAGGTGCTTGTGAGCCATCATGTGGGTGCTGGGAACTGAAGCTGGGTCCTCTGTAAGAACAAATGCTCTTAACTACACCCATCTCTCCAGCCCGAAATTACACACTTAAATTAGCTTACAAAATAGTAGGTTTCCATAGGGGAACATTTAAAAAATTATATATGCTTTATACTATCTATACATACACACACATATATACATATGTATTCATTGCAATATTTATTTATTTAAACAATGAATCTGTGAAGTTTCTAATTGCAACAAACCCAAACAGAAGCCCACGATTATTAATGGGAACAAACAGAATATCTAGGTTACAATGATAATTTAAAGGAATATTATCTATTTGTATATAATGGAATACACACACACACACACACACACACACACACACACACACGAGACAAGGTCTATGTCCTGGCTGTTCTGGAATTTGCTCTGTAGACCAGGCTGCCCTCCAATTAACAGAGATTTTCCTGCCTCTGCCCCCCACCCCGCCCCAGTGCCGGATTTAAAGGAGTGTGCCGTCGTAGACATTGCCCAGTGTCACCACCACCACCACCACAGTCACTGCCCGGCTTTGTTTCCATATTGGTATCCATTAGGAATATTTTTCTCATTCTTTCCTCCCCATCTTTTTTGAGACATAGTCTGCTGGCCTCGAACTCATGACAATGCTCCTGCCTCCACCCCAGTGCTGGAATTACAGTTATACATACACCACCACGCCTGTCTGGCTTTACATTGTGCCAAGGTGGATCACATCCGGGACTGCCCTCTGAGATACACCCTCAAGGGCTTTCATCTGCACAAATGCTCCAGTGGTCTCTCCTACATTCCCAAACAACCCTCTGAGGCTATAGTCGTATAAGAACATTGAATGCCAACTGACTTTCATATTCGTCACTTATAATTCATCCTTGAGTGTCCAGCATCACAAATTCTCACTTGTGGTTAGATGTCTGCTATTTCCTCAACTTTCTCCTGGAGGCCACGGAGAAGCTCCATCTTACAAAGGCATGCTGGAACTCATGTACGGATGAGCCCCTTCCCTGTGGTGGAGAGTGCTTGGGGGTGGGGGGCCACATTCTGTGAGCACTCAGGACACCAACTGTCTTCTCCCAGGTGGAGGTGCAGCTGATGTCAAGAAAGCTCTACCTGTAGGTAGACCCAGCCGGGTCCTGTGTCACCAGCAAAGTCTGGGTTTTGCTTTTATTTTGTATATTTTTTTAAATGAGCGTTTGGTCTGCATGTATGTCTGTGCACAACATATATGCATGCCTGGTGCCCAAAGAAGCCAGAAGACAGCATTGTATCCCCTAGAAGTGGAGCTCCAGACAGCTGTGAGCTGTCAGGTGGGTCCTGGGAATCGAACCTGGGTCCTCTGGAGAGCATCCTGTGCTCTCAACCACTGAACCATGGGTTTCACTTCTTGAAGATGACCTAAGCAAATGCAGCATGAGCCTCTGACTCAATAGACTGGTGTCTGTTGGGGGTGGGGGGCAGCTCCTGTCCTTCCACAGTGCTTAAAACATCTTAAAGAGTGATTTCCCTCTGCACTGGCCGGGCTCGCTGTCCTGGGACAGGAGCAGGTGTCACAAGCAGGGTCAGTGCGGAACTGGCGATGGCCTATCAGGAATTGCAGGGCCCATGCACCTTCTTCCAGAACATGTAACACTGCTCTGGCTGACATCAGCTGCTCTGGAGCCTCCAAGACAACTGACATTTCACTGAGCAAGGCATTTCTGAGACCAGAACTGTTTTGCCTGGACAGCCGAGTATACATGTGTTTCACGTATGTTCAATGCATGACTGTGCCTGGAGGCGTGTGTGCACAATCCAGCCAGTCTGATGCAGTGCTGTCCCTTTTTATGGAGTAGCCCTTTCCTGTTAAAGTAGGTGCTGTAGGAGCGGCTTAGGCACCGATGGTGTGGCAGCTGGTTGTCTCTGGTTCTTTACTGGGGGTGGGGGTGGGGAGAGCTCTGACAGTCTGGGACGAAGGACATGTAATGGCCTATCACCTTGATCAACCTGTCATTCAGGGCTATACCTTGCAGGCCGATGCCCTCCTTGTGCTTCAGAGGTGATCCAGAGAAGGGGGTAAGGGCCACCAAAGATGGGACACGCAGATGTACCTGACCCAGCTGAGCCTGGTCTGAGCTGTACCCGAGCACTCCGTGTGACACCCACAGTCCTCAGGAAAACCCCTTTTACAACCTGAACACAAACATGGTTACTTGTGACAGGCAGGGACACTAGCCTCCCTACATGTGCTTTCATAGAGTCCTGTCCATGTGTACCACGTGTGTACACACCAGCTCCACAGGTGTCCACTATGATCACACACAAATGCCCTAGGCAGGTGGGAAAGAGGTGGGAGGGACTCCAGAGAGGCGGCCAGGGCGGATGAAGGCCTAGGGCTCTGGACCTGAGCAGTGGGTGCAACCTACACTGACGTCCTCTCTCTAGGATTAGGACAACCACTCCCTCCGACCTTCAGTTGTTTCATTCGCAGGCCAGAGGTGCCCCCCTCAGTGTGTAAAAAGCAGCCACAGACAGGGCTGTCTGCTTGGGCAATACCCACTGCCACCTCCGAAAAGGGCTCAGCTCACAAATGGTGCATCCTGTACCGTGCCGGTGTGAGGCAGGTCCCCGTGCCTGACCTGTGGCTATCCTTCACTGGAGCTGACAGCGCTTTCCTGGGCTTTATTAACGACCGTGTCAGCAGCTGGCGCGGGATGCTGCAACTGTCTCCAGGTGATAGATCACAAAGGCCTTTCACAGCTATTTATTTCCAGTGACCCTGTCTCCCCTCCACTATTGCTCGCTTAAGAGTTATGAAGGTGAATCGGGATAATTTGATATCGATCTATTTGCTGAGCTAAATTGACCGCATGGTGGATGTTAGCAAGGGCACTCAGCTCTACTAGGGCACGTGGAGGTGGCTCTGACCTCCTGCTCATGGCTACAACAGGGAAACAATTACAGGGACCAACATTGAGGGCCAGGGTTCCAGATATCGGGGAAGTGAGTCTTCTTGGATGTTGGAAAGTTCTACAAGGGCCATGAGTCACCAGCACTGCACCCACAGGAGCGTGACAAGTGTGACAATGGATGGTTCCCATTCTGGCAAGTGATGCTATGTCTAGAAAACAGTCAAGCAACAGCGGCCTTGAAAACACCATACGGAGAATGGCAAGAGATGTGTGTCTGTGTGTGATGTGTGTGATGTGTGTATATGTGTGCACTCACGCAGATCTCCGGTGGGAGGCTGACAATCCTCTCCACCCTGCACAGCTGCCTGAGCTAGTGCTGTTCCAGCTTCAAGCTTACATGCTGGTCCCACGACAGCTTACCTTTCACTATGCTGGGCCACATCAGAGCTCCAGACACCCGCGTTACCACTGAGGATGTGGGGGCTACAAGGATCCTCGCCCTGCTGTGTTCGCAGGCTCAGTTCACCAGGAGAGCGCCTAGTTGCTCTCCGTCTCTCAGGAGCACGAGGCTTCCCTGTGAAGGTCTTGATGCATTGGCCAAGAGCCAACAGAGTAGGTGTGCACAGCACGGGTGCCTCTTCCCATGACCCTGTGAGGATGCCTTTCTTGCTAAGGACTGAGGTCTGGGCCGGCCCGTGACACCTGCTTTGGAAGGTAGGCTCCAGGTGCAGTTGGCTGCGGCAACGGTGACAGTGAAGGCAGTCAGAGAGCCAGGGATGGCAAGGGAAATTTAAGAGCTGCTGGGAGGAGACCAGCCTAAGTGTCAGCAGCTCCTGTGGCCATGGCCTCGGCAGAGTGACCTCTGACCTCGGGAAACCATTCGCCGCGGCTCACTTAGGCTCAATATACAGAGGTCATCCTTGCTTGGGGCATGGATGTGCTGAGAGTCAGCCTTACCTCCCACCGTTTCCTGAGGCTGTTTTGTACTGACCTCGAGTCCAGGGTCTTGGGCTCAGTAGCAGATGTGTTTTCTTGATTGAGATGGTCCAACACAGGGTGACACTACATAGGGTCACTCCCACAGACTGCACTGGGATTCTGTGGAAGTCCTGCCCTTGGGGACCACAATGGACTGGCCTCTGGAAGGCCCAGATATCTGACAGTACCTTAGGCATCCTGGTTTCCGGAGCCAGTGCATCTTCCTTTCAACAAATTAATAGTCCAGTCTAACCTGGGGCTCTACCAGGCCTTGTGGCAATGTCAGAGGCCCCATCACTTGATGCCTGCAGATTGCTGAGGGCCATGTGTGGACACAGGGCTATCATTAACACAGCTGTCAGTGGCCCCAAGGGGGTGGGGAGAGACAGACAGACACAGAGAGACAGACACAGAGAGCTGTATCTCCACATGGCCTGAGGGCACATAACCATGGACGGGATCTGAGCTGGCAGGACATCTAAGGTCTGTGGGCTGGAAGATGGAGGTCAGGGAAACTTTCAGGAGCAGAGCAGGAAGAGGTTTGAGAAGAAGACATCAAAGGGGACACAGAAGACCAGAAAGACCCCAAACTGGGGTGAGACAAGGTCAGGGAAGAGAAGCTTCAGAGCCATTTGGAGATGGCCCTGGGTAGCTACAAGGATTCCAAATGTTCTACTGCACACCCAGTAGTTCCAGGGTGATAGTCCCAGCAGCAGGACTCTGGTCTGGGGGCTGTAGGCTCCACCCAGTGCTGAACAGTGTCCTATGTGGGTCAGGAGCTGTGATGGCGGCAGGAAGTGTGCGCACAGACACGCAACTCATAGGTCACAGGTCATAGTCGGGAAGCACGGACACGCATCGTGTGTCTTTATTTCATCTCTCTTCTCACCGTCACCTCTAACTCTCTGGGACCTGCCCTTAGGAGAAGCAGGAGCCTTGGCACTGGAAAGCTGGCCACACACTGGCCAGTGTGTGCTCTCAAGGACCACCGAGGACATGGCCAGCGGTCAGGGTCACCTGAGCTCGGACAATCAGCCTGGGCTGGGGAAATTCACTTGCTGATTCATCCTAGTTTTGATGAATTTGATTGAGGTTTTGATTCTGGTCAACCTGATTGCATGGGAGAGGGTTCCATCTGAGGGTCTCTGGAGCTGCTCCGAGGCCCACACAGCACACGATTGCTGTTCTCTAGCCCTGGGCTGGCTGGCTCCTGTCATGAGGGTAGAACTGCTGGAGGAGCTCCTTCTTGTTCACCTTGCCCATCTGGTTCCGTGGGACCTCCTCCACCAGCAGGAGCTCCGAGGGCACAGCGTAGGGTGCCAGGACACCTCTGCAGAGACAAGCACAGCCTGAGAGGACAGCACCCCACCTCCGGGAAATGTAGGCATCTGATATACCCAGAAGCCATTGTGGTCACACCCTGACTGTGACGGATGGCCACAGGACCGTCATCTTCCCTCTGACTTCCTGCAAAGTCAGGTCGGAAGCAGCAGTGACATGGGTGAGGACACACTGAGAGTAGCGAACAGAGGAAAGGGAAGAAAGCGAGCGAGCCCTTTGCTCTCCTCACCCAGCCTGCTCTCCTCTTGTCCTGGGGGTAACTGACCACAGGCTTGCCTACTGCCATTCCCTCCAAAGGGAATGAGCTGGCACAGCGAAATGGCTCCTGTAGGTGGCAAGCATGGTCAACTACACACAAAGCTTTTGGGCACCACCAGAATTTAATCAGAAGGGAGGCACAGGTGGGTTCCCTGTGTTATCCTTCCCTCCTCTTTTTGGTAGGAAAAGGCTGCGGTTCTGTTCTGAGCCTCAGAAGGCACTGATGGGGATGTGAGCCCTGCCGACGTTCCCCTGCTCCTCGGCATGGACAACCAACCAGAGATCACATGGAAGGCCTGGGGCAGAATCCATACCTGTCCCCAAGTTCCACAGATTTTACCCAGGGCTCTAAGTGACACCCCCAGGATTCCCATAGGCGTTTTAACTTTAGATACAATATCTAGTCTTGGGCAACTCATGGCCTTCTATGTCACACTTGTTCCTACCTGAGCTGGCTCACCAGCTCTCAGGCTGGTGACTCTTGTGTGACTGCTCAGACCTCCCAGCAGAGCTGTCGGGGGCACCACGGGAGGCACTTGAGCCTTGCTTCTTCAGCCACCGTGGACTGTGTCCCTTGGATCTGGATGGACTGGCCTCATTCCCTGTGACTTTATCCCAAGGGATTCCAGCCCCTCCCCTGTTCCTAGCTTGTGGTCCCCACTCTTCCTGGTGCCTCCATCTTTCTCCTCTTGTCCTGTTCCATTTACCTGGCCTGTGTATTCTATGTGTAGAAACTAAACTGGGCAGGTTTTTACAGGGATGGCCAGTGCAGTGTGATGTGGGGATTGGGTACAAACCTCTACAATTGGCTCAAGTGGCCAGCTGGCACTCAGCTCCAGACAGAGGCACAGCATGGCTACTGCCTGGACTCTGGCCCCAGCATAAGTAATAGACATATGAGCTTCCAGATGAGCTGTATGTCGGACTTGGTGGGACTGGGTGGGACTGGAAGACGTGGGAGGAGTGGGCTCTTGCCCCTGAACACAGGAGGAAATGTCCAGCCTCCATTGCATTGTTCCTCAGAGCCCCTCTCTCAGCTTGGGAATGTTCCTTCTCTGGTACTGCTAGAGTCCCTGCAAGTGACACCAGCATCTAGAAATGCACGTTCTCTGTCTACTGATGACAGCAAGGCTTTCGCTCTGCAAACGCGCCGCACCACATGGCTGGATTTCTGAATGCTTAACCTCCCGTCTCTGGTGTAAGTGCCACGCGATCATGATGCGTTGGCTCTTTTGTGAATAGGACCTAATTTCTAGCATTTGGTTAAGCATTTTGTGTCTGTCTGACAGGAAACTGGTCTGGGTTTCTTGTCTGGTTTCGGTAGTAGGGTCGAGGGTGCCATGAAGTCAGGTGGGAGTGTCCCTCCTAACTGGAATGGACTCGTATGCACTTTGGGGAGTGTCCCCTGAGTGCTTTGGGCCTGGCATTTGCCTTGTGGGCTTTTTTTTTTTAGCCGGGATTCAGCTTCACAGACACAGAGCTCTTCAGCCCTGGCTCTTGGATTAGTTCTGGTAATTTACACATGTCACGGTACTACTACAAGGAGGACACACTCGGGTCTGTGTGGACCTCCTGATGACCATTGGACTGCTGTGAGGTGTAGGCTGTACCTCACAGCAGGTGGATAACGCAGGTGGATGACACAGGTGGATAACACAGGTGGACACAGTGACACCTGTGTTCTCTCTGCTCCTTCCTGAATCTCCTCGTTCTCATTTCAGCCCAGGCTGGCCTTCAACTTGCTATGTAGCCAAGACTGAGTACTTAAGGCCCAGGCCCATGCCACTTCCCTTCCAGTCAACATGGAGAAAATTTGTTCTTTGTTAGTGTCTTCTCCAGACAGTCTCCTTCTGGAACTCTTATTAGCCAACTGCAACGTCAGGATGAGCGCCCTACTCTCTCCCCTTCCCACCGCGTCTCCAATGGACTCTGGACAGCACAGCCCTGTGGCCTGAGACAGCAGGGTCACCAGCAGCAAGCAGCATCCACCAAGCATGGACCTGGCCATCATACAAGGGTGAGGATCTCCTGGGCCACACGGCCCTTGCAGGTGTCACCAGAGGAGGGACACCAGGGAGCTTAGACACGGTTCTCTGGGGACTGGGTAGGGCTGGGGTCCTCTCAGGTTCCCAACCCCAAAAAACAACTGATGGGGAGGTTACCCACTGTGGGGACAAAATCTGAGGGGTCACAATTCCTTTAGGACCACTCGGTGATGGCTGGTGGCCTTCCTAGAACAGGAGGAGCACCAGGGGCCTTAGACACCGTTCCTCTTCTACCCAGCTACAGCTTCCGTGTGGTCTAACCTCAGCCTCTCATTTTCGGGTTTTCTATACTCACCATGAGCCTGAATTCCCAAGCAAGGACCTCAGCAGCAGACACAGGCCCTGAGGGGAAGCACTCAGAGTGCAGGAGCCACCAACTTGTGCCATGGACATAGGCCAAGGCCTGAGGGATTCAGGCCAACGTGGGACCTTCATCCAACAACTGCAGTGGCTCTCAGCAGAGAATGCCTGGTGTTTTTCTTCTCAAAAAAGTGATTGTTTAATCAAAGCAGCAACCGGCCAAGCAGACTGTTGCCTTTGCTAAGCTATGGAGCTCCAACTGTGATTTTGCGAATCCAGGGGAATCGGTAATTGCCCAGCTGTGTGGCCCTGATGAAACAAGGACTCCTGCTGCGTGCAAAGTCTCGTTGGACGAGCCAAAAATAGTCCTACGCTGAGAGAAGGCAAGTCGGGTGGGCGGTGGGGGCAGGAGGAGACAGCGGAGTGGAGGGAACTCAGATTTAAAGAAGGAACCTGAAGGTCTCTGCACAGCGGAAGGATATCGGAAATCACCAGGGGTTAAGATGAGAGAAACTGGAGCCTATCACAAACAACATAGGGGGCAAAAACCGCCAGCACAGTATGGTGGCCATGGTGGTGCACACCTTTAATCCCAGAACTTGGGAAGCAGAGGCAGGCAGATCTCTGAGTTGGAGGCCATCCTACAGAGAGAGTTCCAGGGCTACACAGAGAAACCCTGTCTCACCTCCTCACCCCCTCCCCAAAATCAAGATAAGCATCTACAGGAGCCAGGGAGAATAAGCCCCTGGGAGCTGTAGGTACAGGCCCAGGCACCCCTAAGCTCTGAAGGCCCCACAGTAAGATAGATATGAGACACCAGAAGATATGAGACCAGCACCCTCAGGGCTGCAGGGCCCAGGCCGATCTGTGGCTGGCTGTGCATGTTTGGCAGGATAGGGAGGGGTTACTCAGTGCAGCACTGGATTGTCGGGCACTTTCTGGGGGTCCTCAGCCTCGAAATGATTTAGAGTTTATAAGTTGATACCAAAATATCTGCTTTTGTCTCAGGAACACAGTATTACTGCCTCCCAACTTGGTTTGCAGTAGAGGCCCTTCTACTGCCAAGTCTACATTTAATGAGGGAAGAGACAAAACTACTTACGGGTCATACTGCTAGGCTTTTCAACTTCACCCTCCACTCTTCCAGAATACAGAATGGTCCACCCAGCCTCCCAGCTCCAGGACAGTCCCTTCTGTCCCCGATTCCAAGATGGTTCCCTTAGATACCTTAGAGCCCAGGACAGTCCCTTTAGCCCTACCTGGCCCACTCCTTGAGATCCCTGTGGACAGTGAGTGTCCTTCTTGAAGAGCTACCACAGCTGCGACCCGCTGGCCCCATGTCATATCCGGAACTCCAATCACAGCAACATCTGAGGACAGTAGAGCAGGTTGGGGATGGCTGGGAAGATCCTGATGACCACAGCAGGCTGAACAGCAGCCAGGAATGTGTGGCCATGTCAGGCAGTCAGCTGCAGTGCCTGTGCCCAAGCCCCTGGGGCAAGACCTGTGGAATGACCCTCCTGGGAGTGGAGAGCGTCTGGGGGGTCTCAGCATCTTCTTGCTTGGGCTGCAGAGCAGTGTGCATCCTGGCCAGGCCTGCAGTCCACTCTAGTGCAGCAGGGAGCAGCTTGGGATTGCCATCATGGTGCTGTGTGCAGGGGGTGGAGGGAGCATAGATACACTTCACAGATCCCTGCTAGCAGGTGGAAGAGACCCTTAACAGTCTAAACCTTAATAGAGTATAAAAGGAGGCACTATGCTTTGGGGCCAGTGCTGTAAGCCTGAGGTCAGCATCCACTCACCTGTGATGCTGGGGTGGGCCAGCAGGTGCCGCTCGATCTCCAGGGCGCTGACTTTATAGCCTCCAGTCTTGATGATGTCCACTGAGGTGCGCCCTCGGATCCAGTACCTGTCATCCTTGAACACCGCAGTGTCTCCTGGAAGAGGAGTTTCTGTGATAGCTCTGGACAGTCTGGCCACAGGAGACTTCAGTGCTCCCAATTGTCACCCTCGTGAGTCCCCACGGACCACGTGCATATGTGTGTCCCACCATTCCCACTGTCCAGGCCCACTTCCTGTAGAGGCTAGCTCCAACGCGTGTGTCCTTGTCCCTTCTCCATTCCTATGACATTGGCACCCAGCCCTACAGCCAGCAGTGGAGGGTAGAGCCCACCAGAATCCATGGCATGCTGGGACCCTACTGGGCCACGGATTCTGGAAATATCTCGAAGATGAGCCACCGTGGACTATGTTCCTGTCAGAGCAATCAGAAACAGGGTGCAAAAGAGAGCAGCCAACAGTTTGCGGCCTCTGACCCTGACCCTGCCTCACACAGACAATGCTGGCACTGTCCCGCGCTGTCCCACTCCTATCCACAGCCGCTATCATCCCACTGTGGGTGGGTCATTCTCAGCTCCTCCAACAGGGGATGCCCTGTGAAAAACTTCTTCCTGCTCTCCCGCCCTTGATCCTCACCAGCCCCAGGGCCAGTGCTTCACCGAGGCCACAGTGCCTTCAGCCCCAGATGGTCATAGTGCCTTTTTCCTAAGCAGACTAACTGCCCCACTTGCTCCCCCTCACAGGAGTGTGGGGCCTGGTGAGCCTGTCATGCCCCACAGAAGCACTACAGCACCAGGATCAGGGGCTGAGCCGGAGCACAGGGCTGTATTTCTGGTTGAGTCTTCCTGCTGTGAGGTGGTGTGCGTGTGCGTGCGCGCACATTAGTGCCGGTGCGTGTCCATGCACACACATTTGCATGATTATGGCCGTGTGTAGGCATGCAGATGTCAGCAGCAGCCTGACAGCAGTGCTGAGGCCTCACTGTCTGTTCACACGCTCCCTGCACTCCCTGTGGGTTATTAGCTGGAATAAATCATAAATATTTCATTATCCATCACGCGGTCCGACACGGGAAGGCACCATCCATCACCTCACTACTCCCTGGGACTTGCAGTGCAGGGCACACTCCAGTCTATTAAACAAGATGGATGGACGGCCTGGACGAGCTCAGGGCTTATTTATGAAGAGAGGGAAGAGGCTGGCCCCTGAAGCAAGGACTGGCACTGGGTAGTTCTCTCTTGTGTGGCAGCTCTGTGTGTGGCAGGTGGCAGAAGAGCTGATGGGTAACCTCAGCCTGGACCAGGACAGTCCTTGGGCAATACTGACGGAAGGGAAAGGACCCAGGTGTGGCCTAGGGGGTACACAGGACTTGTCCTGAGCCTAAGGGGTCCTCTATTAAGGGGGTATACAGGACTTGTCCTGGCACTTAGGGTCCCAGCAGGAAGCTCTCTGATGCTGCTCCCCATGGACTCCACTCACTGTCAGCTATAGCATGGCTGGGCCACTGCCCTGCCCTGAACACGGCTTCTTGTTGGTCCTGCAGGAGATACCATACTGCCCACTGCAAAGCTCCACGCCCTCTCCCCATGCCCTGTGCTGTTAAGTCTCCTCTGGTGAGCGCCCTGGGATAGGGAATTTTCTGGGTTCTTGACTTGGGGCCATGCGCTATGCTGCTCCTTTCTCTCTTGAGGAAACATCTAGGCACCACTGGGCAGTCTGCTCTCTAGGCAGACCCTGCTTCATACTGCCAGTGCCTGAGGACTGGCTCTTGCTTGTGATGCACAGGGTCATAGGTCATGCATTTGGGGAGTCAAGAGCAATTGCTCTCCGGGAAGGAGAGGCTGTGGGTCAGGGCACATGGCCAGTGCTCTGTGCAGAAGGCAGGGGTGAGGGGAGAAGGTGAGGCCAGTTCTCTGTGCAGAAGGCAGGGGTGAGGGGAGAAGGCGAGGCCAGCTCTCTGTGCAGAAGGCAGGGGTGAGGGGAGAAGGCGAGGCCAGTGCTCTGTGCTGAAGGCAGGGGTGAGGGGAGAAGGCGAGGCCAGCTCTCTGTGCAGAAGGCAGGGGTGAGGGGAGAAGGCGAGGCCAGCTCTCTGTGCAGAAGGCAGGGGTGAGGGGAGAAGGGAGGCCAGCAGCAATGGCCCTGAGGGAGGAGGTGCAGAGTGCTTTCTCCACACAGCGCTCACCATGGGACACTGGGCGCATGCAGGACATCAGCTCTGCAGAGCCACCTAAGCATGGTGACATGCCTCATGCATGAGCATGGAGGACTGTCACAGTCCACAGCTTGGGGACAATGTAGGATGATGGGTGTCAGTGTCTGTCCTCCTTAGTGTCCCCTCTGTGCCTGGAAGGTACTTATGTCAGCAGTACTGGGAGGAAGGAGTTAAGAACAGCCCCTGGTTATGGTTTACCTTCAAACCTCCCTTGACGTGCTAGCCTCTCTAAGCTTGCGATGTGTTACCTCACAATCTGTCTTAGAATGACTCTGTAACTAATAAAGGCCACATCCAGGTTCTCCATGCCAATTCTCTGCTTACAGCTCATGATTTCAAGCAGAAACCTCAACCCTAGCATGCCCTCAGCTCTGACAATGCTGACCACGGCGTCTGAGCCACTGGAGGTGTGCTAACCCTTCAACATCGGAGTTGCAGGGGCCATACCCTTTTCAGGCCACCAGGCCCCTGGGAGGGAGGATGGGGATGTTACCAGCAGAAGGCTGGACTTGGCATCAGCATGGCAGAGGCGGCTAACAGATTGGCATGGGGCTAAGGGCCGTCTTCCACGACTGCAGCCTAACTCTGTCAGGCTACCTCACTTTGAGGAGGGCACTTGGCATTAGTGTGCCTTCGTTGGTCATCCCTTCCCCCCTGCATGCTCCCTGGCTAGGACAGGCATAGGAAATCCCCTGGAGGTCTCCAGCAGTTTCCTGATATTTATTCTACTGTCTTGAGACAATTCCTTAGAAATTCACCTAATTTGTGACTTTTGACTTGTTAGTGTGAGGCCGTTTTGGCCTCCAGCTTGTCCTGGCCTGTTCAGTACAACTCCATTACCAAAGGCCAAAGTAATTAAAGCCAGGGGAGCCAGGGCAAACAGGCAAGAAGAAGCTCCGAGCAGCGGAGACACCAGGCTGCTGGGCTGGGAGTTAAAGACGGAGCCTTCATTTTGAAATGTACATCAAACAAGTTAAGTAACTTTTACTTTTATAACCACGTATTTGTCAGAAGGCATTGATCTGGATTTAACCTCCTTGGTCTGACCTGATGTGTGTATCGAGGGGATTTTGTTCCGACAGAAACAGCATGCAATCAATAAAATCTTATTACATGGATTTATGCACTGCTTTCAAACCCAGTGCTAGTTCATGTCTCTGCCTTAAACTGTAATTGAAAATAAATCTGCGATACTGGGATTCCGGTTTCTGGATGTAAGAATGGAGAGGGCAGTGCCTTCTGAGGGGCCTTGTCAGAGACGCTGCAATCACCTCCTGTGGTCACTCCGCTCTGGCTAGGGACCCTGCAAACAACAGCAGAGCATCCGCTCTGCTGAGGGCTGCTGGTCTGGCACGGTGCCAGCATCCACAGGCAGCTGCAGGATGACATTCTACACTTGGGATTCTGGTTCTCGAGGCTGTGGGGACCCAGGACTGCCTGCCCTCTGGCTCGTCTCAGCTGCCACAGTCCTGTCTCCCAGCAGCTTCAATTCCACCTGGGCCTCTCTTGTCTGACAGAGGACGTGGCTGAGGTAGGGAAGGGGCGGCATCATGACCCTAACCGAGGGTGTGCCTGTGGCAGAAGGGAGCCAGCTGTCACTGGCACCGAAGCAGAAAGCCTCTGAAACCCAAGCCTAGAGAGGCCAGGACCTAGAGAGGCACGAGAAGGAGCAGGAAATAAAAGCAAAACAGACATGATAACGTCCCAAGATCCTAAACCTCACCAAAAGCTGCCTGGGACAGTGGCAGACCGAGCACAGCTAGGAACCCCAAAGACAAAATCAACAATAGTTTATATGTTTGATTTTAAAGCATAAATCTTAAAGCAGGGAGAAGGCAGAAGAAATTATATTGCAGCAGTTGAATGCCAGAAAGCAGACAGGCAGTGGTCAAGAACTGTAGAACTGGGAGGAGCTCCCTATGGCAAAGAAAGAATGCAGTGTGCATTACTGCAGGCCTCCGGCTCTTGAGGCGGGTCCTAAGAAGGACTAGAGGGACCTGAGGCCTACAGACCCTGCCTCTCGAGCACGAGCAGGCAGCATCCACCAGCCCGAGCTTAGCAGACAAATACTGCATGTGGACTGCCAGGTTGTAGGAACTATCTTTGGGAGTGAGGTCCACCAGATGATGGCAGGATGGGAGGAACCAAGTGGCAATAACAGCCCATCCTCTGTGAATGGGGGTCAGCATCCCTGAACCCACCAGCAAGACTGAGGGGAGCGGATGGGAGGGGGCGTGGTTGTTTCCACACTCACAGTACTCTGGAGTCTTGGGTCTTTTGGGCTATGGTTGGGCTGGCTGGGCTGATGAAGGTCTAAGTCATGGATAGACACATAACTCAGATTTAAAAAGCTTGCAAACTCCTGCCTGGAGCATTGTTCCTCATTGTGCAGGAACAAACCAGGGACACATACTGCCAGCACTCACGCCATCCTAGCACCAGGGGGATGAGGCCACCGTCCTATGGACCTGGCCTGTTTCATCCACACATAGCACCTGAGGTCGGGGACTTGTCATCAGGAACAAAGCACAGGATGGCAGGTGCCCTCCTTTTCCTGTATCCGCCAGTCAGGAAGGTACCGATGCTTTCCCACCTCCCAGGTGACAGTCACATAGCAAGGCAAGAGCCGGAAGCGCAACCGTCAGAGATGAAGACCATACGTGCCTCCACTGGCTGTGATGACGCTGAACAGCTTACAGTCTATGGGAAGACTAGTAATCAATGGACAATTGATTAAAAACTAATGATAACCTTTAGAGGTTGCACTGGAGAAGCCACTCAGCGGAGCTAAGGAGACTCCCAGCAGCACTTGGTACTAACCCTACTTAGTACACACAGAGAGCAGAGAAGAAAGGGGGAGGCTTCTGCTCAAATGGCAGTGCAATTAGGGATATTCACTTCCCTGTCTGCCTATCCTGGCCAACACAGGTTATGTGGTGGGCGCCGTTATCTGTGGGTGGCCTCTTCCAGGCTAAGCCTTGGCCTCTACATGTCTCACGTCCCCATGGAAACCCAAGTTAGGGGCAGCACAGCCTGTCTGGAGGATTCCAACTCCCCAGAACACCCAGTGCCTTTGGGGTCTTGTTAACTCCTGCCCTCCCTGCTGGTGCCTTGCTCTCTCCACAGCACAGCACAGCACAGCACAAACTGCCCGCCATGTGTAATTACTGTGGCATGAAGGCAAGGCTGGCTCCCAGCCCAGATCTTGGCTGATTGCAGTCCTGCAGGCAGACAGCAGCCTCTGCCCACCACACAGGGGGTTCATAGGTCAGACTCACGTGCTACCATTCCTATGAAGGGCACGGGTAAAGGTCAACAGGTTACATCTGAAAACCATTCACAGCCATGCGTTTAAGAAACTTTGCAGCCTGGGCCCTCCAAAAGAACACCATGGCCTGGTGTAGATCAACAGGGAAGGGCAAAGTCCCCAAAGCCAGCCACACACAGCAGACCACAACGGAGCCCCAACAGACAGACACACACGAAGCAGGGCACAGATCTGAAGGTGGGACAGCAGGACATGGTAGGCTTGTTCTGGAAGAGCGAAGGTGTTTATCTCTCCTTCCCTGTGGCTTAGAAGTTGCCGTGACTTTCCTGTTCTCTCAGGAGAGCCACAGCTGGCTGCCCCTTGCAGGCTCATTGGTAACTATCCCTGGTCCCTGTGCACACTAATGGAACTGACTCATTGCGCCTAGATGCCATCCTCTGCTGAGGGGCCTGGAGGACCAGCTCTTTAGCTTTGGTGGTCCTCAGGTGGCCCCAGGAGAGTTCCTGTTTCCTATCACCCACCAAGGACAGCCTAACTCCAGACCCCAGGCTCACCACGACTGCCTGTCTGGGCCCCAAACTCCAGGCGGCCACGGGTTCTAAACAGTTTTGTTGGAAGTCACGGAGTTAGGAGGACT
This sequence comes from Mastomys natalensis, assembly GCA_021653895.1. Lineage (NCBI taxonomy): Eukaryota > Metazoa > Chordata > Mammalia > Rodentia > Muridae > Mastomys > Mastomys natalensis. The sequence goes on from JAJTUV010000412.1 coordinate 521,835, forward strand.
AGTTCTGGTAGCAAGGGAGGCCTCGGCTCCTTTCTGAGTAGCCACCAACCCTGTGAGCTCCCCTACATAGTCTCTGGGCCGAGAAGAATCACAGGAAGGGATGAGGAGCCAGTGAGCAGTGGGATGGAGGGTGACTGGGAGGATGGCCATGGCCGGGAGAGGGTGTGGAAGAGCGCTTCCCAAGAGCCTGGGGCAGCCTTCCTACAGCTTACGCCACAATCCGAATGGCAGGAGGGACAGCTAGGGAAAGGGTTAAGTTTAATTTATCCTGATTTCTACTTAATATCATGCTCTCCCCGTAGGAGCGGCAGCTGCGAGCTGATTGCGCGCTCTCATTATGCAGCCTGTATCGCTAATGGCCTGTGACAAAGGCTTGCCAGCTCCCGGCCTTACCCCCGAGAGCCAATTAAACACACACACTCCCTTCCTGTTTGCAGCACGTTACAATGAAATTAAACTGAATTTCAAAATCGTTTTCTCCTGAAGACATCTCTTTACAATAATTAATGCATGCTATTCCTTTTCAGCAGAAAGGCCCACCCGGAGCGCTCACTGCCCACGTGGCTCCTGCTGCACCCCAGGGCTCCATGAGTCCCAACATCAGTAAAACCTATAGGGCTTGCTCCCTGTGTTTTTAAAGGGAAGAACACAGCCTTTTATCCAAACCTAAACATAAAAGAAGGTGACCACAAAGCAAGTTGGGATCCCTGCAGGGACTGTGCAGAAGGCGATGGAGGGGCCTGCTACACGCGGGATTCACTCAAAAGCAGGGTTTCCTAAACACTGCACTGGAGGGACAATAGTGGGAGGTTTGTTTCCTCCAGATAGCTGGCATTAACCAGGATGTTTACAGAGGGAGCACTGGGGAGCCGTGTGTTATATGCTCACCGCTTTCTATCCCTGATCTACGATATAATCAGGATAGAATGATAGAATCACACCAGGTTCTCCTACATCGGAGCTGGTGACGCCCAGCAACAGTGGTGCCTGCAGAACCCGCAGGGCACGCCCGGGAGCTTGTGGTCTCCACTTGTGGACCCTGGGCATTCCCTGGAGGTGTCGGATTGATGCCCCCACTGAGCTAGAGTATACTGGCCCAAGGTAGCCAGGACAACACTGCTTCCAGGCTGACCAGACTGAGGTCACATTTGGCAAACTTATAAATTGCCTCCTCCACTTCTTTCAGATGAGCCACAGTACCCTCCCCCCCCCCCCCCGGGGCACGTGGCCCACACAAGGCTTTGCTCCCCAAAAGAACACAGTCAAAACTGCCTCTGGTACGTGGGCCAGGATGAGAAACAGGTCTTTCTTTTTGAAAAGTATTACCTTAAGAACTAGAAAAGAAAGCATATACACAAAACATCAGAAATCTAGAAGGCAAAACGGAAAAGCAACCAGAAGGCTGACGTCCGAGGTCAGTACCTCACGTGCTGGTACTGAACATCAGGAAAACCACGGCAGCAGACGGACACAGCGGCACAGCCAGCAACTCCAGCACAGCCACAGTGTCCTTAGGACACCAGATCCCCACAAGATAAGGAGGGGCCCAGGAGGAGTGACGCTCAGGTGGAGAAGTCACAGCACATGCAGAGTGTCTCCCAGCCTGCACGAGCCTACTGCCCTGACCCAGGAGCCCCACAGCCACACAGAGGAGACCACACTGGAATATGCAACCCAAACCACACCGAATCACAGTAAATGAGCCTGCTTCTCACCCACGGTGGGGAGGAGATTTACAGAGCAAGAGGATGGCTGTGTAGACAGAACAGTGGGGTGCCCAAGAGAACAGGAGATCCTGACCCCGGGGCGGTAGGACCACAATCATATGGCATCAACAAGGCTTTGGCAATGTGGCCAGCTGGCGGGGCAGTGCAGACGCTATGTCTGAAGGACAGGGCTCCAGGCTCCTTGTAGGGCAGTTACCTCAGACCCTCTCCAGTAGCTGGCAAGAGGCTGAGGCACTCAAAAGGGTGTCAAATAGCAGCCTCCAAATGCTTCCGCCTTCAGTGGGAGGTTCTGGAATGCACAGGCTGAGAGACCAACATAGACCAGACCCTCCTCCACTGCAGTCCCCTCTGCTGCTTCAGAGTTTTGTCCTACCTGTTCTGAACCAGCCATCAGAGGTGAAAGCACTTTTCGTTTCCTCTGGCTTATCCCAGTATTCTCGAAACACAGAGGCTCCCCTAACCAGCAGCTCCCCTTCCTTTTCCTCGAACCCTGGGGTCACCTGCAGAAGGGAGGAGAGACAAGCAGGTCAGAGCAGGGCAGCACTGGGGTCTCCTCTGCTCCTGCATCCCACTGTTGACCCAGGCAAGTGGCTTCCAACCCACAGCACAGTGTGTGTTTTTTTGAGACCAGATAGTTGGAAATCTTTAAAACCTATGATCACGATCTTCAATGGGTCGACCTCCATCATGCACAACCCTAGGCTCCTCCTCTGTCCTTGTCCTGAAGTTCAGGCCAGTGTCTGTCCACTCTTAGAAGCTGTTCCTGAATCTCATTTCTGCACACTCTCAGAAGCTGTGAAACATTTACCAGCACTACCCAAGCAGCTGGTGGCTGGCAGCACCCCGGCATAGCCTCTGGATAACAACAGCTTTGTTCAGAGTAACCAACCAAGGGAATGAATTCCTGGATGTCAAGTAGACCATGTGGCCACTCTGGCACTGTCATGGACACAATGTGTCTTTACCATTGGGCTTCTGTTGTGGTCATGTTGTATAAACTGGCTGTGTAAGATCAACACATACACTTGCACTTGGATGCAATGCTTGAGGGCAGTGGTGAATGATGGCCTTGCTGCCTAACAAGTCCGCTAATCTACACTTCTCACTGTTTTTAGAGTGTGAGCCTTCTACTCTTTCTCTTGAGGCATGATCTTTTTCTGTAGACAGGCTGGCCTAGAACTCATGATGTGCCGTGTTGACACACACTGGTGGATGAAGGAGCCTGCTGACAAACCTGACGACCTGAGTTTCAACCCTGGAAGCCCCTCTGCAGGAGAGTACCACTCCCACAAGTTGCCCTCTGACCTCTACATGTATATTGTGTTACACACACGAGTACATGCATGAATATGTACACACATGCAGACACACACACACACACACACACACACACACACACACGTATGCCCACTTTCCTGCCTCTATGAGACACAATGATGTAAATCCTAATTGGAGAAACTGTGCAAGAAAAAGAATGAATAAAAAATTTGAAAAGAAGAAATAAAAGAGCTGCTAACTGCAAAAGACTCAACACGTGAAAATTCCCAATATATAACAGACTCAAGTCAAACAATGTCCTTGAACTAGAGGTGAACTTAGCCAGGTTACTAGAGGGTGCAGTATGCCCACCCAGAGCTAGCTGTGCTGCTACAGACTATCGACGAGCAATAGAAACCAGCACTTGCTTGCACTGGGTTATCTGAAACAGAAGATAAAGAAAAGAAAAGAGGAAAGATAAGAAACATTTGAGTAGGGCCAGGCAGTGGTGGCGCACGCCTTTAATCCCAGCACTTGGGAGGCAGAGACAGGCGGATTTCTGAGTTCAAGGCCAGCCTGGTTTACAGAGGGAGTTCCAGGACAGCCAAGGCTATACAGAGAAACCCTGTCTCGAAAAACCAAAAAAAAAAAAAAAAAAAAAAAAAAAAAAAGAAACATTTGAGTATGTCCAACAAGTCATGACCGCACCCGCTTGCTGAAGATGGCACACACAAAGGCAGGTCAGATCTAAGTGAACAGAAAGACACACCATGTTCATGGATTGGGACTTAGTAATTGTTAATTCTCCTTCCAGTGATGTACAGGTGTGATATAATTCCAATTAAGAACCCCAAATGACTCTTTGTAGATACAGACAAGCTGGTTCTTGGGCTGAGGGGCTGGGAAGATGGCTCAGTGGGTAAGCCAAGTGTGGCCGTGTGTATCTGTAATGCAAGCATGCTACAAGATGACAGCTGGAGACAGGAGGGTTCTTGCAGGTTCGAGGGCCAGCTATCTTGCTATAAATGGTAGTGAACAAGACATCCTGCAAGATGGAGACAAGGACCAACATCTGAGGTTTTCCCTGGTCTCCACATGCATGTAATGGCATGTGTCCCCACCGCCCCCATACACAAATAAAAAACTGGCGTGTGCAGGATGTAGGGAGTAATAGTTCAGTGGCAGGGCATTTGCTGAGAAGGTACAGGTCCTGGATGTGATCCCCAGCGCTGTGAAACTTAAATTCAAAACTTGACATTTGTAGTTAAAGTAACTGAAAGCAAAGGGTTAAGCTGCTGGAGTCACACTACACTTTTAAGACACTGTAATGTCAAAGGCATGAAGGTGGCATGGTGCTGGCGGTGCCCAATCTGCTCAAGTATGTGTAACTGACGTTCCCCAAGGCTGCAAAGGCAAGCTGATGAGGGAAGTTGTCTTTTCACTAGACAGAGTTGACCAGCTGGATAACCATATGCAAAAGCGATAATAGTAACGTCTTCATATACTAGGCAAGATTCACCTCAGACACACCACAGACTTAACCCCAAATCAGGCTTTCAGAAGAAAACCTAAGGAAGATTCTTTTAGTTCACAGATATACCAACTCAAAGTTTAAGTCATGAAAAAAAAAAAAAAAAAAAAAAAAAAAAAGCAGGCTTGACCAAATTGTAAACTCGGATCTATAAAACAGAATTAGAAAACAGCCCATAGAACGGAAAATTGGCAAACCATACAGAACTCTTAAAACGATCGGGTCAGGCTAAACATCACCTCACATGTGCCCCAGACCGAGTTCTTTCCCTAGGTCTGGTTTTCAAATGCTGGGACAAAGCAGGTAAAAGGAAACAACAGAGACACATCTCTAACGTTCAGAAACAGCTTCTAAAAGGGTCTGAAGCCCAGGGCTGACTCTGCGGCAGATAGGTGGGTATTTGTGATGGCGGACGACACGTTAGCCACTAGAGGTAAGCATGTGCTAGGAGCGTAGTACTGGACACTGCCGGCATCCAGAGTGATGTCGGGAGTGGATTCCAAACACCGGAACAGACAGAACCTGTTGATGGTGGGACATGAAGCAGGTCCGCCCCTTCAGGAGCCGTTTGACAAATCCCCACATATGCGGCATCGTATACCAGCAGTCCCTCCAGGCACTGACCTTAGAGACAGAGATCCTTAGTTGCAGAAGAAAACCTCGAAATTAACATTTATCAAAACTACTCATCAAGACCCAAGTCTGGAAACAACTCATGTTGATCAATTTTTTTGCTGCTGTGACAAGTATCTAAGAGACCAACTAAGAGACAAGAGAATTATTCTGCTTCATGGTTTCTGAGGCTTCATTTCTGGACCTGTGATGAGGCATCCCAGCGGAAGCTGAGTGGATCATCCCAGCGGAAGCTGAGTGGAGCAGGGCTGCCCACCGTATGGTGACCAGGAGGCAGAGAGGGAGGAACTGGGAGAACTCACCCTTACTGATGCATTTCCCCCAAACTGGCTCTGTCTCCCGATCACGCCACCCTGCGAGATTCCATCAGGGGCTAAAGCTACTGATTTGATCCGAGGCCTCGGGGTCCACCAACTTTCTAAAGCCCGTCCGCTGTCATCCAAACCCCCAACAGATTCTTCTGAAGATACCTCAGACTCAAATCACCGCATGAAACAAACGTCTCATAAGTAGCAGTTGGTGGACGCCCACCACGTTGCAGCAGAGAAGGAACACACGTCACCTCTGGACGTGTTAAGGCTCTGTTGCCAATGTGACTCCCAGGGATCTACCACGTGATGTCTGGGAGGAAGCAGGACTTGAATGGAGAGCAGGGCTCGGCGCTGGAAGGAACCTCTCTCCGTGGTACAGGCTCTGGGCACCTCCACTGTACTCTACAGACATAGTAACCCCATGGCGTGGTCATTTCAGGCCTCTTACCCCACAGGCGTCCTCACTCTGTCTTCAGATCCACACAACCCAGCTAGTCACCATCTGGGTTGTGGCACCAGGAGTCATCCCTGACACCTCTCAGTGGGCAGCTACCTTACCACACTCCACCTTCCCTCTCAGATCCCCCTAGGGACCTCGCTGAGTTCTAACATCCTAGAGCAGCTTTCCCAGTCACGTGACTTAGCCCAGCTTGATAGTAACCATCACCTGTGTAAAGCTCACTGCATGGGTTCTGTGCAACTGCAACAGAATAATGCACATGGCTAACTCAGTAACAGAAGGCTCGGCTCCACACAGGAACATTGTACTCCTGTGGCTAGAAAGCCAGTCAGAGTAACCCTCCCACACGCGACTTTAGGATCTAGTGAGAACTCAAACATGGTGAAGCCAGGCTCCCTTCACAGCCAGCTACACATGGACAGCTGAAGACCCCTGCCCCACACAGCAAGTCAGTCAGCGCCTGGCTCATTCGGTGGGCAGGCAGCAGGGACGGGGATCTTTAACCAGGGCATCACAGTGAACCTTAACTTCAGCTTCCATACAATAAGAAATAGAAACATGTATTCCCAGGCGAGCGGCATCAACTACAAGCACACCAGCTTATCAACCCCGAGATACATGTCTGCCCTTCCCCCAGTCTCAGCAGGCTGCATTTCATCCACATGATAACCTGGGTTTTGAAACATAGATACAACAGGCTCCTGAGGATGTGTAGTGCCATCCCACTGGTACCACACCAGCCTTCCTGAGACCGGCAGCTATCACAGCAGCAGCACCCAGGGTCCTAGGACACTGGCTCCCCAAGACTCTCAGTTCAATCTTGCTTAAAACCCAGCCAAACCTCTCTTCAGGCACCTCAAACAGGTTCACCATGTCCGAGGCCATGGAGACAGACGCCTACCAATCCTGACTGAACTCAGAGCACACCCAGCTATGGCATCACAAGAGGACCAGGCTTGGCGGCCACCACGATCCCACACGTGAAGTCATGGGCATGAGCCTTCAGTGCCTGGCTCACCTCACTCACAGATACCCTCCAGTACCATCCATGTTTTCCCCAAATGACAGCACATCTCCCTTTTTTGAGATCAGGTTTCATCATGTAGCCCAGGCTGACTTGGAATTCATAATGCGACTACCCTAGACTCCTGAGTGCTGGGCTTATAGGCACGCACTGACATGCCCGGTATGCTCCCCTTAAAAAGCTGAATGGTCCTCACGTTCCACTGTGCATGCTGGGTGCACAGTCCCTGCTGGTCTCTAACTGAGCTCTACGCCGGCTGATGCTATTCACTGGTTATTATGAAGTGCTGCAGCCTGTCACATTACAACCTCCCTTGTACCTACACAGGGACTGTTGGAGCTTGTCCTTTCTCTTGTTCCTGTTCTGATATCTCTCCATATTATATTCCATGATGACTATGATATACTAACTTACGCTCCCACGGTAAGCTCAGGTCCCCTCTCTATGTCTGCACCGATGAGATTTTCTCTTCGGATGGCTGCCATTCTAACAGAGATTACCCACATTTATTTTGGCCTACGCTTGGATTTCCTTGACAATTGGTGATATTAGTATTTTCTACACACTGGTTGACCACGTGTTGGCCATTCTGTGAGAAGTGTCTAGGTCCCCGCCCTTTTCAATGGGTGGCTTATTTCCCTGCCAGGCAGCAGGGTTCCCTCTGGATTTCAGATGCTAGTTCTTATCAGATGCGTGGTTTGAAAGGATTTCCTCCCATTCTGTGACCTCTTCATAGGTTTTTCTCAGCCAGAAGCTTTCTAAATTGACCCGATCCCAGAAATTGATTTTTGCTTTTGTCTGCTGTGTTCCTGAAGTTTTATCCAAACACCTCTGCCTAAAGCACTGTGGCTGATCCTTCTGTCTTCTAGTACTGTCAGAGTTGCTAGTGCTACATTTAAGAATCCTTGACTTGGGATTGGCTCTTTTATACAGTTTTTCAGGTTTTGTTGTATATTTGTTTTCGAGTCAGTATCTCAGTGAGAACATGCCCAGGCTGGCCTCAAACACATACCCCTCGTGCCTGCACCTTGTAAGCGCTGGGATGACAGCAGGCAGGACCCCCAGCTCTGTTCTTGTCTTTCTGTATCTGGGCATCTGCTCTTCTCTAACACTCATTGACGAGCCAGCCTTCTTCCTTAATTGTCCTCTTGGAACTTTTAAAAGTTTGAGCCACCTGGCTACAAACTGACTTCTTACCCTCTGTTCCGTTGTGCTGGTCCACATGTACGTCTCTTCTTGGTGCCAGTGCTGTGTCCCTGTGGTCAGTGGTCTTTGGTAGCTTTTAATGGCAGGTAGCTCAAGACCCACAGCTTTGTTCTTTTGGTTAAAGATGTTTTGGTTATTTGGGGTCATTTGTGGTTCTATGCAAATATTAGAATAACTTCTGTTTCTGTGAAGATGTCAGTGTTTTGATAGGGGTCACATTAACTGTGCAAAACCACTTTGGGTATCCATTTAAGTATGGACTTAAAGATTTATTTTTATTTTACATGGTTTTCTACTGTATGCAGGGGCATGAGGGCTTGTCTACACGTATGTATGTGCACCACATGTTTGGAGTATCCTCAGGGCCCAAGGAGAGTACTGGATCCCTGGAACTGGAGTTACAGATGTTTGTGAGCTGCAGTGGGTGCTGGAAACCAAACCCAGGTCCTCTGCCTAAGCAGCAAGTGTTCTTAAGAGCTGAGCCATCTCTCCAGTCCCGCTTTTTTCAATTCTTGTCAAGGTTTTACAGTTTCCGGTGTAGAAATCCTTTCCTCCCTAGTTAAGTTTGTTCCTAAGTGGTCTATTTTATGAAAATATGGGGAAGCCACAGAACACCTTGCAGGGGTCAGTTCTGTCCTTTGTCCATTCTTGGAGATTGAACTCAGGTCATCTGGCAGCAATATCTCTATCTGCTGAACCATCTCTCTTACGACAGTTTATACTTTTTAAAAGAATATGGTATTTGGATTATTTTCTTGACTTTTTTTTCTAGGTTACTCACTATTAGTATATGAAAGTGCTGTTTGTGTGTCCTGTAACTTTCCTTTTTAAATCTGATAGTGTTCTGAATTCACGTCTATATAATTTCATGTCATCTCTAAACAGGGGAGTTTTATTTTCCCCTTTCCAGGCGTGATGCTTGGGCCCAATCTTCTAGTACGGTGTTGAACAGGAACAAAACAACAATGAAAGGTTAGCCTTGACTGGTTTTAGACTGTGAAGGAGAGCTAAACCCTGCTCATTCAGGATGATGCTACCCGGAGTTTGTCACATCTGGCCTTTATGTTGTGTGTTGTTTTTCTGTCTAATCTGCTCAGAGTTGGTCATTGAGAGTTGCTGGATGTCATCAGATGTTTTCCTGTATTCACTGAAATGACTTGAGCGCAGGGAATGTATAGACACATGGATGAGTGGCTGGCTGGGGCCCAGGGTGAGAGGACCATGGGGCAGGAACAGAGTGGCTACTGACAGCTACGGTTTCCAGAATGACAACGGGTTCTAAAACTGATGGCAGGGACTGGTACACACAGCGACCACAGGTCCGTGAAAACACCACTGGGCAGGACATTCTCAGGGTGAACTGTGCATGAATCACACCTCAACAAAGGACTTTAAAACCAAGGCCCAGGCAGTAATAAACTACATGATTTGTTTTCCTGGGAGCAATGACAGGGAGACCCTGAGCTCCTGGAAGGGAACTAGGTTCCCAGAGAACGGGCAGGGCTCGAGGATACTCAGGACTGCCAGTAGTGAAAGGCCGAGAAAACAGGAGAAAGGCTGGGGTAGGGTACTCTCCGAGTGTCCCACATTTCCAAGCACCACTTCAAAGGGCTGGTGGGTATGCAGGCCCCATGCCCAGGAAAAAGGCATTAAGTAGGGCTGAAGAGTTGGCTCAACAGTTAAGAACACTCACTGGCTACTCTTCCAGAGGACCTGGGTTAGACCTAGGCTATCTGAAAGCCAGGCTGGCTGCAACCAACCTGCCTCTTGGTTTGAAGATTCCTCACCTGGGACCAGCTGTTTCCTGACTGGCCCTGAACACAGCGGGTAAGCACAACACCTCACAGGATGACACATGCCTGGCAACGGTCGTCCCCATGTGGTAAAGGACACCAATGTCTGACCCTTCCAAGTGGGCAGGTACAGCAGGTGACACATCAGGCCAGAAGGCACAGATAACAGGCAGGGAAAGGAAGGAGAAAGGGGAGGCCAGGGTGCTGGTGGCCACGGGGAAGAAGGTGATGGCAGAGCTGACAAGAGTGACGGCTTGTGTGTGAGGAGCTGATGAGGTAATTAGTTTTTGTAGAGAAGCGGGTTTACTCCAGCCATAGCTGCTCCAGCCCACCCTTATGCTGCACATCCTCAGCGAGAGAAGCGGTGCTGTGGAAAGGCCCCGCCTATAGGACGGCATTATCCACAGCTGTGCAGCCATTTACTGTTGATAGACCCCTGTTGTCCATGGTTGGTGTTTAGCTCTCATGTACTCGAGCAATTTGAGAAAATAAAAATAAATAAATAAATAGAGAGACAATGCCTGACACACTTGCAGGCCCGGCAGCAGGAGCCAGCTGGAGAGCTGAGGCCCACGAGCCGTGCGTCACAGCCAACAAAGCAGGCCTAGTGCATGCAGGAGCAGTCGCGTCTTCTACATCAAGGGGTCAGGCTGGGAGTCCTGGGAGCCCCCACTCTGAGAAGCCTGTGAAGCTGGAATGACTTTAAGGGAGCCCTGTCCACAGGCAGGAAGGGACTGGTGCAGCTTCTGCAGAGCCAGTTCACTGCCTGCCCGAGCTACAAGGCTCAGGAAGCTGGGGACAGGGAGGCAGCTAGTGGATACTGGCTAAGATGCATGGTGACAAAGGCTCTGGGCTAAGTAGGTGAGGAGAGAGAGGCTCACACACAAGGACCAGGCTTGGCAGCCCCTGCACACAGGAGTGTTCTTACGCAGCTCACAGAGGCCCACTCCTCTCATAGCGCATGGCCGCTACTTAGAGAAGAAAGCCTCAGCTCACAGCTCTGACTTGCTTTGATACCACCTCCTTGATCAGGACACCCCACTCCCTCCCCCACCTCCTCCCAGAGTCCTTCTGACATTATAAAAGTCTGATGGCCACACAAGCGCTTGAGAGTCAGAGAGCCTAAGCCAGCTGCTGTTTTAGGGGCCCATCTCCCCAAGGACCCTTGACTTCAGAAAGTCCAGAAAATCTACAGCAAGGAGTTATGGGCGTCGTGGATGGAGGAGAACAGAGATAGCTCTCAGGGGCTTCAGTAGGCGGAGAGGGAGAGCCTCTTCAAAGCAACAACATCGGTGACCACAGGAAACATGTCTGTCCTCTGGGAGAGAGACTAGGACAAGATGAGGGCTTTTGTTTTACCCTCTCTCTGTGATCTCATCAGAGAATCTTTCCTAGCCAAGGCAGGAGTATGAAGAGAGAGAGTTAGGGTGATCACATGGTAAGTTCTAGGCTTTCGCTGTCTGTGTGATTAGGCATGGAACTGAGGGCAAGCACTGCACCACTGAGCTCCCCTCAAGCCCAAAGTCATAAACTTAGAAGTCAGAGAATCTGACTTCGTCAAATGCCACATGTTGGCACACACAGGAACAACATGCCATCTTTAAACTGTGCCGAGGGTCCGGCACAGACCAGGATGCCCATGAGGGTTTATGCCAACAGGGGCAATGAGAAGGAATGCAGGGTCAGGTCAGACACTATCCAGGGCCAAAGGGGCACCAGCATTTCATGAGGGCAGCACCCGGCTGAGACTACACACCCCGGCAGGTGAGTACAGAGGGCCATGTGCAAGATGCTTGCTGTGTACAAAGGCAGAGAGTGCCTTCTAGAAGGCAGTGGGCACAGCCCAGAGGAAGTCCCACTTGTAAACCTGGCATTCTCAGGCTACCAGCAACAGCCCCAGAAGCATGTCATCCACACCACACATATGGACAGTGGGCACAGTGGGCATGACCCATCGCCACCCACCAGTGGGACTTTTGTTAGCAGGAAAGAACCTCCTAACATTTAAAGTCATGGTCTGGAAGCCGCACAGATAAAAAGGCCTTAGGATTTACAATATGAACTCAGCTCAAAATGCTCGGAGAGTCTGTGTACTGTCAACACACACACACACACACACACACACAACCCCACACACACACACACAGACATGCAGTAAGCAGCAGCTTGCTGTGCAGGTGCTAAGAAGTTACACCTCAGACAGTGTGTCTTGTCCCACCCACCCTGACCTAGGCCACAGTTCTGCTGTTTTCTGAAGAACAGTATTCCTGAGGTCTGCTACCTAAGACACCTGAGTGGGAAAACCCACCGTGGTGCAGCTTCAGCCCTTCACGACCCTCCCTCAAAGAATCCACCAAGGCACAGAGGCTGGGGACTGATAAGACTTGGGGAGGCAGGTGGCCTGAATGTGCACTGTTAGCTGAGCTAAGGGTAGGGTACAGAGGGCACAGGCCCAAGGGCCAGGAAAAGGTAGGTGACTATAGATACTTCAGCATGAAGGGTGGCAGAGGCAGGGCCAGGTGGGGGGTCTTGGGACAGCTTGACGGGGCCCGTGGGCAGGGGAGGTAGGAGATGCCGAGTCAGCTCGGTGCTCTTCAGAAAAGGCCCCAGAAGGAAGAGTCCAGGGAATAAGAGCCCACTCAACAAGGCACCAAGGCAGCTCCAGGGCAGCAAGAGACCCCACCGACCCCACCCACGGGGGAAGGGGTAGGAAGTTTTCCTGGGACAACAGAACATCTACTTCATGAGGAAACAGGCTGTTCACAGACTTCAGCTCAGAGCCACCATGTCCCCTGGCTTGCTCTCTGGAGCAACCGTCTCCCCTTGACGGAGACTAAGGTTAGCAAGGGAAGACCACAAAGACCTCACAGCGGCCTCTGTGGGGTGGACTCCAGGGAGTGCTGGAAGGCTTGCTGGCAAGAGTTAGCATCGTGGAGAAGAAACTGACTCAGAGGAGGACACAAGACTCCTTGCTCATCCCCCTTCCTCGGGGTCACAGTGTCAGCGGCATACAACACCCAGTCAGTCTCAGGGATAATCACTTCCTCTCAGGTCAAAATTCCATTTCCCACAAATCCTAAATGCTTCTATGGCCAAGGTTCCTTATGTTCAGAAGTTCTTAGCTTTTTTTTTTTTTTTTAATTACTTATTTGCTTATTTGTTTTTATTTTATGTGCACTGGTGGTTTGCCAGCATGTATGTACGTGTGAGGTATTGAATCCCCTGGAACTGGAGTAGCCATAGAGGTGCTGGGAATTGAACCTGGGTCCTCTGGAAGAGAGTAGCCAGTGCTCTTAAACACTGAGGTGTCCCTCCAGCCCTCTAGTTCTTATCTCTTAAAACCCTTAATTGAAGAAGACAACATCCCCCTCTTATCCACACTTCCCAAGTTAAAAGTCACATACGAAGTTGAGACCCACTGCAGATGAAGGGGCTGAGCACACGGGGCTCCAGATGGCACCAGTACCTGACAGCTCAACGCTCCCACAGGTCCGGTCCGTGAGGATTATTGCTGTGCTGCCCCATGCTCCTCCTTAGTAAAACCATACGACCCCTTGATATGTCCCCCAGGGACAGAGCTATGGGGAGGACCAAGGCTCACCCAAGCTCCCTCCTGCTGTCCTGGGAGGGAATGGAAGACCCTCTTGGGTGAGGCTCAGACACACTAGCACACAACCCGTCACGCCCTCAGCATCTCTGTCAGAGGCTGCCCCACCCCTGCACAGTGAGGAAGAAACCTCCAAAAGATGACCTCACCTTTGTCCCCCTCTCATTTCCCTCCGCATGGATGATGTAGGGGAACCCTTCTGTGGGTTTTCTGAGACGATGCGTACTTCCACTCCTGGCAATGGGGTCCCCACAGAACCTGTAGAAAAATGGGGGAAAAGGTAGGAGTTGGGGAGCTGCAGTCTTGGGTTTGGGCTATGCTTCCTCCTGTATGTGAGCCATGGGGATCGCTGTGAGGAGACCAGTGTGCTCTGTGGTAGTGGCCAACTGTGGTGTGAGCAGCAGTCCGTGAGCCCAAGCCCCGCTGAGGCTATGGTAGCAGCTGCTGGTGCACACCCAGAGTCACTGTGGTTCCTGCGGCCTTGCACTGCTGTGTGGACTCTTCACTTCTCCTGCCTGGGCAGGGAGAGCTGGCCACCAGCTGGATGGCCCAGGGAAGACTTAGATGAGGGGACAGATGTGTGCAGGGACTGACTAAAGCAGACCACAGGTACATCCCAGAAAGAGCTGATGTGAAAGTAGGAGGGGTTCGTGTATACTGGGCTGCCCCAAACTTGTGGTATTACACTTCCTCCTGCAAAGCTGAGACAGACCCAGTTGGTCGGCATATGTCCAGGAAGTCCCCGTGGTTGTGGACAATGCCCTCGTTGAAGTTTCACTCTGCTTCTGATTTGGGGCCCTGAGCGCACATGCCTTCGTGCCAACAGGCACAGCAGGAACAGGGTGGAGAGCAGAAAGGTCACCACATCCGGGCATGAGGACAATGTCCAAACACACCTTTCTCCTGAGGGTTCACTTTACATTTCAGGCCTTTATTTTAAGCACTGCAGTTAAGAGGATCTAACAGGACAAGTCTCCCAGACAGCAGCTCCGTGGACTCTCCTCACATGCTCAGTGTCTCGGGGTCAGGCTCCCGGTGAGCTTGGTGTGCTCAGGTCCCTGCTTTAGATGAGGCACATGGCTCTCCATGGCCGACATCCCACTGCAGAGTCAGGAGGCATGCCGATGGGAAAGCTGCCTAGGGGAGGCCTCACTTCTAGTGAAGTGAGTCCTCCCACTCCAGTCAGAGAGCTAAGCAGCTCTGTCTTCTGGGTTTTAAGACTTTAAAAATAAGAGTGACTGGGCTGAGCGTGGTGGTGCATGACTTTAATCCCAGTAGTTGGGAAGTGGACACAGGCAACTCTCTGTGAGTTCAAGACCAGCCTGGTCTACAAAATAGGTTCCAGGAGGGCTAGAACTGTTACACAGAACAACAACTAAAAACCTGTCCCCTGACAACAACAACAACAAACAAAAACCTCAAAACCAAAAACAACAGCAACAAAATCAGGGTGGCCATGTGGGGCATAATTAATCACGTCACGTGCACAGCTCAGTGCAGCTGACCCAAGAGACTGTGCTGCCTCTGCCTCTCCAGCTTCAAAGTCTCCTCATCACCCGGGATATGCCATCCCAGTGGAAACCTCCTTCCCTCTGCTACCCAGGTTCTGCTTTGCCTCTGTATGTTCCCTGTTCTCGGGCTGCAGGCAGACGACACCACATGAACTGTAGTCTCCAGTATCTTCTTAGTGACCAGGGCTGTAGATGAGAATGTCTTCAGCGCCATGGTGGGGTCATTTCCTCTCTGTCCCATCATCTCAGAGTCCCCTGTTATATGTTAAGCACTTATATGCTCACACGGCCTTCCAGATGACCTAGGGCCACACTCCTAGTGTAGCTCCTGTCCTCTAGACCACCCATGCTGTTCCTCCCAGCCAGCATGTCTGCTAAGCTCTAGCTGATGAGACAAGGGCTTGACTCAGAAATCTGACTGTTAAGACAAACTTCCACCTCTTGGAACATGCCTAGCCTACATGTTTCAGTCAGAGGCTATCTGGGGGTCTAGCTTCTTCATGCCTACAGACCTCACCCCTGTGTGTGTGCATGGCCAGCCCAAGGATTGCCATCAGTTGGTCTGTCACCCTCTGAGGTAAGTTAGATGACGTCTTGAGGTCTTCACCAGACTCACACTGCACAAGCACGCCCTCAGCAGACAGGACGGGCTAACGTCACCAGCGGCCTTCATCACAGTACTAGATGTAAACAGGTCTGCTACTTTCCCTCAGAGGGAGGAACACACTCAGTTCTCATGCCCAATTCCTATTCTAGAGGCCTTAGGAGCTGAGCTCAAGCTGCACCTGAGCTGAGTACTGTAAGGCTAGAGACAGCTTTCAGGCTGTGGGACAAAAGGAGAACCCGGGAGTGGAGCTGAGGCCGGCCCGGGGCCGTCTTTGGTAAGCAGGTGTGGTATTCCCCTTCCCTGTCCCCAGCACACACACAGCACCAGGGGACCACAGAGGATCCAGGATCCATCTGAAGTCAATACCACAGGAATAAGGCCCCTCCGAGGCTGGAGCAGACGGCAGCAGTCATTTTTCTAACAAATGGCCACTCTTGAAAATGATGTCAGCTCTTCCTAGACCTTTGGCCTCCATATCTGCGGGTGTGAGAGACATAGCCTGCATCTCTGCATGCCTGGGTCCAGAGAGTGAACCCAGTGATAAGGTCCCAGAGCCCTGTCGTGCTGGGTTAGAGAAGAGCTGCTCCCAGCGTTCCACACCCAGTCTATGGGCCAAAGTGAGAGACGCAGGCAGCAATTCACAGCTCCCTCAGTCCACAGGAGGCCGGCAGAGGCAGGGCCACCAGGGACATCAGGGTCCTTTCAACTCAGCTGAGCTTCTGTCTAACATTTTAACCCCTTTAGGGTGAAATGGATCCTATATACCTCATACGACAGGCCCCCATGGCTGTATGTAAGTCATCCTTAGAGCTTAATGAATGGCTCCAAACAGCTCCCACAAGGCCCTGGAGAGATAGTCCCGACAGCCCGGTGTAAATGATCTTCATGGCCTTGTGTGACGGCTCCCCATGGTTTCATGGACCATCCTCGGTGCCCTGTGCTCCTTCCTGGCCTGGCCTCACCTTTCACTCTTGCATTTGCTGTCATTGTAGCTGTCTGGCCCTAACCCGCTCCAAATCTGGGCTCTGTTAGAACACTGTGCTCCCCGCAGCTTGGAAGTCAGTTAGGTCTGATCCGAGTCTGGTCCCAAATGGAGTGACCTTGGGCAGCTCTGTCCCCTGGTTGTGATGGTGTAAAGTAATCTAGCACTGGGGCCATGTAAGAAGATGCACACACACTCTGCTCTGTCACAGAATATACTCCATGATGCTTCCGTGGAAAGAGGTGACCAAGCCTCCTGCTGCCAGGCCTTTCCACTCAGGGACCCTGCCGTGCTGCAGCTCCAGTTTGTGGCTGGACTTGGCATTTGGGGGCTGAAAAACTACTGTGTTCTGGTCGGTTCCTCAGTCTAGAAACTCAGGGCCTCAGCAGAAGATCAGTTTCCTAGCCAGGGTTGTCACAGTCAAGAAGAATCACAGGACTGAAGGGAGAAGATCCAAGACGGCTCCCTTAGTCGGGAATCCACCTTCCATTTATTTCTGCGAAGCTGCTGTGGCCACGGTGGAAAGAGCTAGTCCAGACACGGTGCTGGTATGTGATGGGCATCGTAGGCATGAGGCAGGCTGCCTGACTGGCCAGGGTGCTGACAGTGGTATCCAGGGTTTGACACCCACATACTTCCTAATCACATCCTGCCTTTTCAGAACAAGCCTGCATTCCGGGAGCCAGTTCCCACGGAGAGCCCACTGTCTGGGTACCCGCCACCTGTTCTTGTTACTTCTGCCTCAGACCTAGCACAGACAGGCCTGCTTTATCTCTGGACCTCTGCCCAATCCCAACCCTCTCCCAAACACTGGGGTACAGCATCACCCTGATCCACACAGGAGGGCAAAGGAGGAAGAGCCAGGCTGCCTTTGGAAAGGACCGTGCGGCAACTGCCAGGGTTCAGGACTCATGAGGGTGGAAGCAAAAACATGGAAAACACTCTGAGAACGGTGGTCACACGGGAACAGTTAACAAGCTAACGAACGTATAAGCCCGTGCTCGTGTGTATCATGTGGCACAGGTCCACGCTCACATAGAGTGTAGATATTCTACACTCCATCATAGCTCAGGACAGACAGGAGTCAGATGCTTTGGGATGATTGCCAGGTCCCCAGAGGGACAGATCGACATTTTGGTCACTGAGCAGGGAATGAACTGCACTGGTCAATGCACATGGACACATGAACTCACAGCACGGAAAAGCAAAGCCCTGGGATAGGAATTCAGGACTGTAGCTACTGCCTATTGGTGGAGGAGGTACTGGCAGGCAAGGGGACTTGGCTCTCAGGTTGGGCTCTCTCCAAGGGCACTGCCACTCACTTAAGCTTGGAAAGAAGTACCTGTTATCTTCCCTCCACCACTCACTCCTTGGGAGAGAGGGGACAGGGCAGAGGATGACTGCACCTGAGAAGGCGCTCCCCGCCCTGTAGTCTGCTGCAGAGGACAATATGCTCCCGTGTCCTTCTCATCTAAGTGCAGGTGGACCAGGAGCCACATGTCAGGCACTGGGAAATGGGAGACAAACAGCCGTGGGACACTGGTACCTGGCAGGCGAGCCTCCGTCAGGGGTTGGACAAGGCCATGCCGATCTCTGTCATGCCATAGCGCTCCAGCAGTGTGTGGCCCGTGGCACTCCTCCACTTCTCCAGCAGTGGGACAGGCAGAGCAGCTGAGCCTGACACCATCAGCCTAGGCAGCACAAGCACAGGGGCTTACTTAGCTCTGATGGGGGCGGCTCATGTGCACTCTTCCTTATGAGCGAACAGAACATCTCTGTATCTTATACTTATGATAAAAGTGAGTTAGGACTTTTTTTCTTTTTAGGGGGTCGGTGGTGGTGGGTTTCAAGGCAGGGTTTCTCTGTGTAGCCCTGGCTGTCCTGGAACTCACTATAAGGACCAGGCTGGCCCTGAACTCAGATCTGCCTGTCTCTGCCTGCCTCTGCCTCCCTGGAGCTGACATTAAAGGTGTGTGCCACTGCCACTTGGCTAAAACTAGTTTGTAAAATGGGCTTTTCCCAGTGTGTCTATGTAAGTGTAAGCAGGTCTTTCAGAGGGATGCTGGCTGAAGCAGCATCTTTGCTAGCATAGCAAATAATAATGATGCTGCTCACCAGGAGTCCGAAACCATGGTGCTCACGTCATGGCGGCGGTCACGGGGTTGCCTATGTCACGAAGGAAAGGCCACAACATGGGCAGGAGAAGGCAGATACTGTAAGGCAGAGCTGCTGAAGCTGGAGGACACGCTGGGGACTGGGAACGGAGGTGACGATGGCAACGACAGTGGGAACGTCCAAGAGTCCCCACATGGCTTTCTGCTACAACCCCACAGTATGCCACTTGCAGAAAGGAGGGTCCTTTGTGTGTCTTCTAAATTGCAGTGGGAACCAACCCCACTCTTCTCCAGAAGTGTGTGGCCAACAAGAGCCCAGGAGTCTCATTCCCTCTGCTGAGGACTCTGTATTTCAGACAGCAGCTGTGCTGTGGGTCTATGGGTTTGGTGGGATCAGAAGATCCTTCCCTGGCTCTGGCTGCTAAGGACTGGATGCCCCAGGATGTTTCAGATGGCAGGCCTGGGTAGGGGCCCACAGAGGCAGCCAGAAGCTGTTCCATCAGAAACAGGCCTCTGGTTTCCTCAGTGTCTTTATGGACAGGGAGCATAAGAATGCCAGGCAGAATCAAAGCTATCATATTCATCTCAGACTATCCAGAAGTCTCTGGGGATACAAGGCACTGCTGCCTGTCCCCCATCCAGATGTGGTGCACGCACTGTGGCTGCACCCACACAGGTCATGCTTGGAGCTTTAAATCAAAGTTGTCCCAGCTTCAGTGACCTTCCCACAGGTTACACCCCTGTCCCTCTGGCAGAAGAGAAGCACCCTACCCACATGTGCTGGAAATGCAGATCTGGTCCATGCATGCTGATCCAGTAATCCAGTGTGATCACCTCTGGTTAGTAAACCACATTTTAACATAAAGTCAGGAAAGAAATCATGTCACTGGGCTCAGGAGAGAGAAGGGCAAACTTCATGGCACTGAATGGCCCTCAGGCCTCAGCTTATAGCTGTGAGGAGAGGGGCCTGTCCAGAAGTTCAGGAAGAGGCAGGAGGACAGTGAGCAACAGGGCAGTGTGTGAGGAGGCCTCAGAGTGAAAGTCAGAGAGAAGCAGGAAGAGGCTGGCTCTGTTCTCAGCCTTCCACGGCAGAGAAGCAGAGATGTGTAAGCCAGAGATGCCAGGGGAAGACAGACACACGGCTATAGATGACACAAAGAGAATCCAGGTAGAGGACAGAATACAGATGGTGTGCAGAGGCTGCCAGATGCACAGAGCCGTCATTTAATGGGGAGAGCTGAGCAGACAGTAACAATGAGTTATGCCTGCTGACCGCCAAGCCTCATGGGAGGGAATGTGGGCTCTTTGCACTCACCTAATTCTTTCTTTACAAACTGCACGCACAAAATCCTGGACATGAGGCTGCTGAAATGCTTGTCATAGTAATCCAGCAGTTTGCTGTAGATTGTGGGCACTGCCATGAATATGTTAATCTGTGGAGCTTCAGAACTCAAGAACTTTTCCCAAACCTAAAGGAGACAGGAACGGCATTCAGCAGTTAGAAGCTAGCATGGCTGCTGGCCACACTCCGTGTCCTGCCCATTCCTGGTCTGTCCTACTGACAGAGGCTGTTCCTGGGTGACACGAATGTGTCCATCAGTGGCTCCAGCTCAGAGGGGCTCCTGTGCCTCTGAAACATTCCCATTGGACACTGTGTCTGGCCTGTGAGGAGGAACAATCCAGAAGCAACCCCAGCTTCAACTGCAACCACACAGGGACCATGGGGCGGCCTCAGGAATCTGGACGTGCCCGGTGCAAGTAGGAGGTATAGGTCTGTTGTCTTATCCAAAAGCCTCACGTGAACTTTGCATTTTACCCCACAATAAACTTCTAATAAGCTTTAGTATAAAAATCATTTAAGTTTCTAACCAGTTAGGTTTTTGGTTTTTTGTTTTTTGGTTTTTCAAGACAGGGTTTCTCTGTATAGCCCTGGCTGTCCTGGAACTCACTCTGTAGACCAGGCTGGCCTCGAACTCAGAAATCCGCCTGCCTCTGCCTCCCAAGTGCTGGGATTAAAGGTGTGCCCCACCACCGCCTGGCTTTTAAAGTTTTTTGTTTTTTTCCTGTGACTGACAGCACAGGCGGGGTTTCGAACTCGGGAGAGACGGCTGCCTCGGACTCCAGAGCGTGGCAACTGCAGTGGTGCGCCACCACTGGCCACCAGTTAGGTTTTTGTTTCAATATCCTTAAGAAAACTGGTGTCCATTTGTTGTTCTGAGGCATCCAAGGGCCGATGCCAAGTAAGCAATTGTTGTAGACCTGTTCCCTGCTCCAGAGCTTACACACACACACACACACACACACACATGCACGCGCATGCTGTACACACACGGCAGATCTCACCAGCCAGACACTGGAAAACATAAACCGGGATGTCGAGTCTAGCCTGTGCAGGGTCACCTGCCACTGAGCTGTAATAAGGAGCCCTCACCTCAGATGCCAACAGGAAACACACACCTCTGGGAGCACAGAGTCACACATCAGAGAGTAAGAGGAAGCGAGAGCACACGGGGCAGAGCCTGGAAGGCCAGGTGCTGGGTTATTGGTCCAGGGCACAAAGGCGCTCAGCACTGTGTCAGGGTTCAGATGATAAGCAATGAGAATGTGGAGGACAGCAGACTCCTGTGAAGAACCACCAGAAAAGCTGAAGATGCAAAAGGGACGAACCGGGCAGACTGGACAATAGACTACAGTGCAGAACAAAGCATGAAGGAAGCTAGACTGGGGTGGGGCAGGGTGGGGGCGTGCAGATGATGTAACCTCAAATCCAGGAGGAAAAGAATGAACAGTGTACAGTCTGCAGGACGGAGCAGAACAGTGGCACACTGTCATCTCAGGCAAGGACAGAGTCTGGCTCGCGGACTGAAAACTCACCATTGTCAAAAGGACAAGTCCTCATGCAACCCTCAAACTCCCATGATTTATCCTGCAGAGCCTGGCTAGAGGCTCTGGTACCTTACAATGACAGGCAAAGGTCTCAAGAGACAGAACAAAGAAGGAAAGAACAAAGGTGAAGGACCTGCTCCTTCCAGTTCCCAGAGTAGAAGTCACCAACGACGCGAGCCCACTCTAATGCAGTGTCCTCCGGCCACTGCGCTTATGACACTGCCCTACACAGGTGATGCCACACAACTCAGCGACACTGGCCAAGCTGCCATGTCCCCTCCCCATGGCCAACACCACATCCTGCTTCCAGTCTGCTGGAAAGGGGACAAATGCACTGACTCCATAGGTGTGCAGAGGGCAGGCTGCTGCTCACAGGCTGCCGATGGGAGGAAGGGGTGGGGCTGCACAGGGAACCGACCTGATCAAACACGCACACCAACTAGGAGAGAAGGCAAGGGAGGCGTGTCTACTAGAGTTGGCTGCACTGAATGGGGAGGAACAGCCGCAGGCCCAGGAGCAGGAGCCTCTAGATGCCATAAAAAGCAAGGTGCAATGACCTAATGGACCCTTCAGGTGTAACTCCCTCCAATACCTTGATTTTGGCTTTATCAAACTCATTTAGACTCTGCCCACCAGACACGGAAGAAAATAAATGTGTGCTTTTCTGTTTGTTTGTTTGTTTTTAAGACAGTGTTTCTCTGTGTAGCCCTGGCTGTCTTGGAACTCGCTCTGTAGACCAGGCTGGCTTCAAATCCACAGAGAATTTCACAGATTCATTTGAGAATTCTCCTGCCTCTGCCTCCTGAGTGCTGGGATTAAAGGCGTGTGTCATCACCAACCAGCAAATGTGTGCTGTTTTAAGCCTCCAGCCTGCAGTGATTGACAGGGCCTGCCAGGAACCCCTGGTCTACACCTACCTGCTGAGCGTTGAACTCTGGCAGCATGACACAGGTGGCTCCTACCCACAGCGGACAGAGTAGCTTGTTGACCACGCCGTGGACATGGTGCAGCGGGAGGAGTGAAGGATCACATCGTTTTTTGTCCATGCCCATGTGTGGACCAGCCCAGTCACCTGTGGGAACAGCACTGCCTGTGAACAGTGCAGGGATGGCACTGGTAGACAAGTCTCTAGGGGATCCTGACCAGGGGAGGAAGAACACAGA
The DNA here is from genome assembly GCA_021653895.1 of Mastomys natalensis. NCBI lineage: Eukaryota > Metazoa > Chordata > Mammalia > Rodentia > Muridae > Mastomys > Mastomys natalensis. The sequence goes on from JAJTUV010000412.1 coordinate 544,647, forward strand.
GGCCTCTTTGCTCCTTCCCTCTAGTGGCTCTAGAAGTCATGGTACTGGCTCCATCAGGCCACCACAGCCTGTGCCCCTACTGAGGTAGGAGATGGTCTCTGAGCCGAGCGTCTCCTGCAGTGATGCTGCACACGACCCATCACGCTGTGTGCCCGATGGCTGGAACCACACTTTATGAGCCGTGTGCCAAGGAGCCTGGGATTCACTTCTTCCCTCTTCCGTGTGCTACCTCGTACTTTACTGTGTTGCTCCTACTGAAAGGAGATTTCCTGAGACATACACATGCTTTTCAGAAAGTGAGCAGAGTCGGTGACTGAACGATGGGTTTTCCAAGGTGATTCTGGGCGTGGCAGAATACAAAGCTAATGCACGAGGCCGAGCTGACAGAGTGACTCCTGTTTCTAGGGTGCCCTTGTAAATTCCAACCTTAGGTATAATCACATACCCTGACCATGCAACGATTCAGTGCTGGTGGTCATTCAGTGACCTCCTAACCCCCTGTTCTTGTGTGCCTCACCACCATGCACTGTAAGCTGATGGGTCACCAAGCATTTCGGAATTTATAGGTGGTGACAGCTGTGAATGACTGTAGAACAGCAGGCCACCTCGGGAAGCACCTCAGAGCCCCACTCAGTGACGACCATAAGTAAACAGCCCAGGAGCAGACCCAGCACTCACCACAGCCGCTAGGTTACGGTGGGTGCTCAGGGCACCCTTGGGCCTCCCTGTGGTCCCGCTGGTGTAGATGATCATTGCACCGCGGTCACGCCACTCCCTCTCTTGAACTGGCAGCTCTGTGGGCTTCTCTGCTGCCCACGGTAGACGGCAGGCGTGAGAGGCAGAAGAGGGACTCCCAGCCTCTGAGCCAGTGGACCTAGCCGCTCCACATACTCCTGGCCAACCACGACCACGGAGCTCCGAGAGTCCTGGATGAAATACTCCAGCTGGGCCTCAGGGTGCTTCCAGTACAGTGGGACAGCCACTCCACCGCTCATCCAGGAGGCCCACTGCGCTACAACATAGGAGATGTCATTGGAGCACAGGAAGGAGACCCTTTCTTCCTGCAGGTCCCCAACCTTACAACCCCGAAGCCTGCAGATCTCCTGGGCCAGACAAAGGCTGCGGTCATACAGTTCCCTGTAGGTGTGACGGCCATGTTTGTCAATAAGGGCGATCCTGTCTCCAAAGGCCAGCGCACGGATGAACACTGGGGCACTCCCATCTGTGTGGGCCTCCGGAGCGGTGTACAGGACACTGTGTCCTCTGTGTCTTCGGGGGATCAGCTGACTGGAGGCCAAGGACCAGATGAGACGCCTGAGGGGGAGTGTCAAGTGGGGTGGCATCACACCGACAAACCACTGGCTGGGCTGGAGAGGATGAGAGTAGAGTGTGAGCATCTGTTGGCCACCCAAGCCCTGCCCATAGCAAGGTTTAAAACACACCCTCCAAACACCCGCAAAGACTGTGGAAACTCTTAACATAGCATCCCCTAAACAGAGGGGCTAACTCAGTAGTACAATCTGTTTAGAAAGTGTCTAGTATCAAAGCTTTTGTAACTGGATTCTTTAAAAAGTTCAAAAACATGCAAAAGTCCCAAATAATTCCACAGTGGGAAAACCAAATAAAGTATACTTAAGGTAAAACCTGAAAAATGAATTTTGTGATTCTGAGCCTGGAAAATCACTAGTTAGTAGAAGCAGGCATTGCAGGGACTCAAAAGTCACCCTTGCCCTCTCAGATCACATCTGAGACACAGCCTGCTCAGGAAGAACACGGAGCTGCCTCTCTCCAGCATGTCCCAAAGCATAGTCATTCAGGAACTGCGATCCAACAGAATTTAAGGAAGGCAAGTTCCCAAGGCTAGACCTCAGCTGGTCTTCCCAAATACAACTACTAAACTGTAAGGAAACAAGCACAGGGCGCGTGCTCAGGAGAGGGAGGAGGTCCCTGCTGAGCTCTGTGGAGCTGCTCCATTGGACATCAGCTCGGGGACCCTGAGGCCCATTCCAGAGCAACACAGAGAGGCTATCACACTTCCACTCTGCACAGGGCACCTAGCAGGTCCAGAGGCCACCCAGTGTTCTGGATCTGCTTCCCGATGCTAGCTAGCAATGTCCCTTGCCCTGGTTTTATAACCCTCATGTCACATGTTCCTTACTGCCTATGTGGCAAAACGACAGCCCCGACCCTGTCTGGACTCCAGCATCTAGAACACATCACTCCCCACTGAGGAAGGCCCTTTGGCTTCTGCCACACCTATGCATCAATCACTTGTGGCTTTCATTAGAGAAGCCTCCCCAACCACAGTTAAGAGTCAAGAAGCCACACCTGCTGTGGCAGGCACAGCTGATTTGGATCTGTCATCAGTGCAGAGGTTACGGTGGGCTGAAGGCACTGCTACCTGTCTTTAGAAAGACACTACATATTAACACTAGACATCACTCATATGAAGCCAATAAAGACACTTGCCGATGGGAACCTTGCCACCACCCCAGGCCATGTGTCTAAAGTTCCCTGACAGACATATGCTAGCATGCTCTGCAGAGCTAGCATGTGCTGGGCTGATAGTTGGGAGCCTTGTGCTATCCTAGAAGGCCCAGGAGAAGGACAAAAGAAGACTGACTTTACCCTGCCTGGTCTCCCTTCAGTTCCCTCTACATCTCGAACACGACCGCATGTCACATTCCCTCTGTGAGGTCTGCCTCCACTAGCATGCTCTGTGACACATACCAACTCTTCTTTTTCATTAGCTTTTCAGGGGCAAGCCCACACACCACTGACTGCTATATGTACAAAAGCAGCTTTTGCTTTTAGGCAGAGCCTCACTGTGTAGCTCTGGTTGTCTAGACCTCTCTCTGTAGACCAGGCTGGGCTTGAACTCAGAGATCAGCCTGCCTCTCCAGTGCAGGGATTAAAGATGTGTGCCACCATACCAGGACAGCTTTATTTCTTATATACAGACTATTTGCAATACTTACATAATGACCTAACAAAACAAATTCTACATCAATAAATAGTCTGAATACTAAGTTTTGTTCTGTGCTCTTTGGGAATGATTCTGTTGCCTGCCTTCTTGCTGGGGTTGGCTGCTTTCACCTCTATCCAGGCGCTCTGGTCGAGGCAGCAGGAAAACTCCACCTCACTTTTCTGTGCAGAGGTTAGCTCGTGGCTGCTTTCAGGCTCTATGCACCCTGGCTCTGCACAAATCAGTTCTCAAACACTGGCTCCTGAAGACCACATGGTCTAGACAAGGGAGTGAAGGCCCCACAGCTGCTCTCAGCTCTGCTCCATGAGGGCTCAGAGGTCCCTATCTGTTCGCACCTGGATTTCTACTTCTATAAAGACAGTGACAAATGCAGGAGACAGCAGGGTTAGGCAAGGGAAGCCAAGAGCTCGACAGCCATGTGAGCTTTCAGAAGTCAGCAAGCATGGAGTAAATCCGAGTGCTTTAAGTCTCACACCAATGTCTTCTCTATTTGTTGCACAGTCAGAGATGCCAAAAGTGAGAGAAACCCGAAGAGAAGACATGCTGTGTGGTATTTCTGAGTTACAGACTTGGGACTGGACTCCTGTGGTTAGAGTGAAGATGTCTCAGGATGCTCTGCTCTGGGGAAGAGTGGATGAACAGGAAGGATAAAACACTGTCATTCATTTATTCTCTGCAACAGGGAACAGAAAATAGAGAAACTCACACAGAAGACCTGCTCTAGACCTGCGTCTAGAGACACCAGAAGCATCCAACACAATGCTACACCACAGCCTCCAAATGGCACAGCTCTCCTCCTGAAACACCCGAGGGCCGAGCACTCGGGAGGGATAATCTCCCTGCCCGCCTGTCACCCAGTGCAGGAACTCATCAGCACAGGAAGCTTCTTTGCAAAGGAATCCTAAAGACCAGGCTCCTGATGAAGAGCTGCACTTCCTGGAGAGACGACGGCACTCGGAACGACATACAAGGCTATGGAAGAGCCATTCTGATACAGGCCTCTAGTCCTAGGGAGGCCAGGAGCTTGAGTCATGAGAGAAAAGCCCTCTTAGCAGTAGCACAAATACTTGCAACCTTTTCCCCACTTGTTGCCTTAACACCATGACCTTAGGGACACAAAAGTTGTGCATATAGTATGCTCACGCAAGTGGTAATTGGATAAACTGGCACTAACCAATGGTCCTCCACAAAAGCATAAGTAGATCACGTGCTGACACTCAAATACGCAAGTGCAATAGGATGCTGGCCTCCGCCAATCTATCTGGTACCCTCCTTTTGACACCTCTGTACCCCATGAGGTGGTAGGGCTGAGCCAACATAGCTAATCAGACATAAGCAACACAGTAAGGCAGCCACCAGATTTGGAGCAGGCAGAGTTGATGATGCAGCTTCAGGACCTCCAGGGTAGGTCCTGAGCCCTGAAGGTTGGTGCCATGATGGACACAAAGTATCAGGAGGTATCAAGACAGGCTCCTTGTAGAACAGACTCAGTTACAGTTCCTCTGGGGCCCTCATTCAGTGAGGAGACACCTACAGAAAGAACGGTGGCCTCCATGAGGACACACTGACCCTGGGTCAGGGAGGGTGGTAGAGGGTAAGAGCAAACTAGATCCTGTATGGACAGCTGTACTCATGCTGGCACTGCTGCTCCATCTTCAATTTGTATACGTTCTACCATGTCCCCTCTGAGGCACTGTCTTACACTCCCATATATGGAAATGAGACCAGTCCAGGCCTCCAAAGCTGCTTTGGTCTTCAGGCATGAGCACGACCCAAGCACTTAAACATCCGTCAGTGCTGCGCTAACTCCTAGCTCATCCAATCAGAGCCAGCTCTTTAGGGCAAAACAAAGTCTGTCTATTCAGGGCATTTGGCTGTGCATGGTCCTCCGACCATTTCATGTCCAGGGATGCCAAAGAATGCCACATGATACCTGTGGTTTGGGAACTGTCAAAACTACATGTTAAAGTAGCATGTTGAAACCTATATCCATTCTCGATAATAAACTAGTATTTTAAAAAGACATCTGGTGGCTGGAGTGTGTTGTTAAGTGCCTGCCTAGCATTCGGGAAGCCCTTGTTCCTCAGCACCAACTAAATGGGCATGCTGGAGGCAAAGGGATCACAAGTTCAAGGCCAGTTTGAATACATGAGACCCTGTCTCTAAATTTTTTTTTAAGTCCATCAAGAAAGGTATGTTTACATCCACCTCAAGACAAGGGCAGGCAGTAGGGACACCTGTTTCGCAACAATCACGTTGGCCCTGAGAACACTTAGCGCATTTCCGATTTTAGGACTCCCTCGCGGGACAGCCCACGGCTCAGATGTGCTCCTACAGCAATATCTGGACGCTTTCGCAGGTCTTAGTAGTCAGCCACAGACAAGCTCCCTCCCAGGATGAGAAACAACACACTACTCAATTAGAGAAATTCCCGGATCCGCTTCCAAATCCAGAAGCCCTTCCTTGCTTGCACGCTCGTCCCTTCCCTGTCAGTTCCCGTCAGTTCTCGGGACCCATCTACCCTTCCTAGCCAGGACCCTGGCGAATCTGCATTCCACTCGGTGCAAACAAATCAGGGAGGGGCTTCAAGTGACTTCAGCTCGGCAGGGGCGGAGGAGCGTGAGTTTATCCTACAAAAGTTTCTCTCGCTATGACAGACACCTGCCCAACAGCTCCCACGGCCCCCTGATCAGTCCAGCTCACCTCGACACCCTCTTTCTTGTTTCCAGCTGCGCGCTCACCAGGGGTCAGGCGGGGGTCACTGGGGGTGGGGCGCGGGAGTGAGAGGTCAGCCAGGTGGGTGGATCGGGATGGAATGAGTCCTACACCTAAAAATGTCCGCAGGCGAAAAGTGTCCGACGATCTAATATGTCCCCGCATGCAGAGCCCGCTTAATGGGTTCCGGAGTCGAGCGTTCCTGCTCATTCGCATACCTTTATGCGAAAGAGAGTGACCTTTAGGTGCTTGACAGCTGTTACCAGACCTCTGGATCCATTGTCCTGACAGAATAAGTACTGTTTGCAGTATTTATTGGGTTGTTTGCATTTGGGTTATTTAACTATTTAACTGTTGTTATTGAGACAGGGTCTCACGTAGCCCAAGCCAGCTTTGAACTTGGCAATGTAGCTAAGGATGATCTCCCTCTACCTCCTGAGAGATGACTAATTATGGGTTTGCTTCGCCACATTCAGCTTACGTAGTGCCAAGGATGAAACCTAGGGCTTCACACATGCCAGGCAAGCACCGCAACAACTCGGAGCTGTATCCTTAGCCCTCAACGATCATTTTAATAGGCATGATGGCTCCTGTGGTCAAAGGGACCATATAGCTGTAGTCACCATCTCCCCCAAAACAGAATGTAAATGGGATTCCTTGGTACCTGAAGAGGGGCTCCTCGGCTTGCAGCTGGGGTCTGCATGCTAAACACACCAGATGATTTTTAAATCTGCGGCAAAAGATTAGGGACTGTGATAGGATGGAGGCAAGGTCTCATTCCATAGTGCAGGCTGGTATTAAACTACTGGTAATCCCTCTGCCTTGGCCTCCTGAGTATGGGGATTACAGGTCTGTGCCACCACAGCCAGCTTTAGGGTAGGATATTAAACGACTTCTGTACAGTGAAGGTAAAACTTGAAAGCTAGACACTAAGGTCCATTTGTCGGTGGCGGCAAAGCTAGAGACACAACTCCTCTACCTGCAGCAGCCGGAGAAGCATCACAAACCTCCACGTAGTTTGTAAAACAGGAGTTCTTGACTTTGGGTTTCAGGATGATTCATTCTGAAGCACATTTGGAGTTATTAAGACATAGTTTTTAAGCATAAACATTGAGACAGGCTGATAGGTGGGGAGCTGATTTAGGCAAGGACAGTAGATACCCTAGTAAGGATGTGGGCTTCTGAGTCTTGTAAAGCGCTCAGTGACTTTACAATAGCCATACACAACATTCAGGAGGCTTCTGAAGTTATACTGTTTCTAACAAACTTTTTGTTTCCTTTTCTTTCCCCCCTTTTTTGGTAAGTGAGATCATAGAGAGAAAGAGACAGAGTATCAACATAAATCACAATGTCTAACATTGGGATTTACACCACAGGCCCTAGGACTTGTATGCTTAAATGTCTACTTCCAAAGCATAGGCCTGGAGATGAATCAAATCAGCTCCCGTGACCCCTGGGCATTGGAATTCATCAAGAGTCTGGATTTGGGTTTGGAATGCCCAGTTGTTAGCATAACTCCCAGGGTTGGATACCCAGCACTGCCCAAATCAGACATGGTATTGCATGCCTGTAATCATAGTATTTGGAATGTGGAAGCAAAAGGATTAGAAATTCAGAGTTATCTGGCTACATGGAATGTTTGAGGCCAGCTTGGGATACATAAGATTGTCTCAAAAACAAGCAAAGAAACAAAACCACAAAACCAAAACAGAAGAGATAGAATGGCTGGAGAGGTGTCTCAGTGGTTAGAGCATGCTCAGTGGTTAGAGCATCCTCACCCAGAGGATCTGACTCTGATTCCAAGCACCGGTACCAAGCAGTTTGTAACTGCTGTAACTCAAGCTCCATGGGGGATTTTGCCTCTGTGAACAGACAGACAGACAGACAGGCAGACAGATAACACCACACACACACACACACACACACACACTTATACAAAAACAACAAGAGGCCCACAGGTCCAGTCCCACCTACCCCCTGAGCTTCTGATTGGCATTTCAGTGACCATAGCACTAGTTGTCGGAATGACCAGACATTTGAGGTTATCCATATAGTCACTAACATGAGAGATGTGAACTAACACAGTCTGGAAAAAAATGCAGAAGCAGGGATTTCATGTGAGGAGAACTCCAACATGACCCCCATTGCTGTCCTCAGCTGAGATACAGAGGTCCTGCAGGACCAAGATGCTCTAAGAGAGAGTTTCCAAAGACCTGAGGGCTAGGAAGAGTGAAGCAGAATCTTCCACGGAAGGACTGGAAACAAGAAAGGTATCTGGACAAACAGCCAAGGTGGAAAGTAGAGGGGAAAGAGATTGGCTGGGCACTGGGAAGTTCCGCAGGCAGTTTGAGATTTAGGAAAGGGAAAGTGGAAAAGACAGAGCAAGGGAATTCACAGGAGAAACTCAAAAGAGCCAGCAGAGACAAGGCCACGAGGGCCTGGCATAGTGGATCGGGTGGCCACATGGACTTCGCAAAGCAAGGGTGGAGTATAACAGTTGCTCCTCAGAGGCAGGCTGTGAGCATGGCCACCAGAGCACTTCCTGCTGCCAGCAAGTGTGAACACCATTACTCTTGCCTTCTTCATCACTGGCTCCCCATCTGTTCCAGGACAGGTGCCTGTCAACAGATGTGGGATAAATGGAAGTAGTCAGACGGCAGCACCTGCAGCCTTGGGCAGGAAGCCAGCTCCCACCTTCCCTCGAGGAGATGGCTGAGCCATCCCACGTGCCAGTTTCAAGTCAAGATGCAGCCTCTTTTTCCATCTTGGGTTCAGGTGGTGGAGATGACTCTGCCTTTTCTACACCACGTCTCACACACCAGACACCAGACCTTTCCCTGCCCCCATCACATGCCTGCATACTCCAGACACCTGCTGACCCCCCCCCACATGGGCACACTTATCCTTTCCAGAAAAAAATCTCCTCGCTGCAGCATCCTGGAAGGGACTTAGCCCCTCCCCCAAGTCCTTTGCACCTCCAGCTTAATGAGCACAAGCTGCTGGGGGCGCCTGGGTCACACCTTCTCACTTGACTGAAGCATAGCCCAGATCTGGCTGGCACGAGTTTGCTCATGAGGGGAACTTCCGCAAGCTGTGAACCTATTACCTTCTACAGGCAGCCTGTTCTGTAGGAGCCTGCACTGGTGTCCTGGTGAGGCCCAGCTCTGGGAGCACTGACGCCACCTTGTACCTGGTGACAAAGAGAAGAAATCATGACAGTCTCTGACCTGCCACTGGCTTTCTGTGTCCAGGCTGGTCCAGCCCTCATGGAACAGGGCTGTCCTGAATCCATAGCTAGACACTGACAGAGAGGTTATGTACATTCCAGGGAGGTTATGGAAGGCACCCTAGCCCTCTTGTTGTTTCCTTGATTGATCCTGTGTCTAGAGAAACCAGCTTCCATGGAGTGAAGACTCAGGAACAGCCTGTGGAGGGTCTGCCTGAAGAGAACAGGCCTCTGTACACAATCCCATGAAGATGTACTGTCCAGCAAATCCCACAGTACCTGTGAAGCTGAAGGCCACATATAACTTTGTGAAGGCCTGATTGTGCCTGTCTATGTTTGTAAAAAAAAAAAAAACTATTAATTAATTGATTAATTAATTAATTGTTATTTTATGTACATTTGTGATCTGACTGCATGTATATAGTGTGAGTGTGTAGATCCCCTGGAACGGAATTTACAGACGTTATGTAGGGATAGATTAATGTAGAGAGGCTGTTTGAGTCTAACCTCTGGAATTTTTTAGTAAGCACTGAGCTGTCCCTCAGAAGTAAGCAGGCACCAGGTTGCTACTGATAGACTCTGGAAGACATCAATGCTTAACCACTGCTCTCTCCAGACCCCCTCTTTTGGATTCTTGATGCTCATGATTGTGTAGGATAACATTTGTTATTTTTCACTCATAGAGTTTTTTTTTTTGAGACAGGATCTAATATATCCCAGGCTGGCCTCAGACTTATTATGTAGCTGAAAGGAAGGATGACCGTGGACTCCTGTTCCTTCTGCCTCTGTTGCTCAAGGTCTGGGGTGGCTTTCGTGTGCTACCACACATAGTCTATGGGTGCTGGGGGTTGAAACCAAGGCTTCCTGCAGGGTGGGTAAGACCATTACCAACTCAGCCTTAGGCCTGACCCTGTGGGCCGTGAAGTTCTGAGGCAATGTGAACTCATCAGCAGAGGAATAAGGCCCAGCTTCCATCAGTGAGGGGACATGGGAGGGGTGGGTGAGCTTCTCGGACCCTCAGCTTCTCATCTATAGGAGAGAAGGCCATTTCAGTTAGTGTTATGAAAGTCAAATAAAGAATCCCAGGTAGGACACAGTGCCAGGAGAACAGCAAACACTGGAGACAAGTACCATTCTGTCACACACCATCTATACATTTTATATCACAGAGATGTAAGGGCTCAGATGTTCCGGTTCAAGAACCAGGCTTCAGAAAGGTTGTATGTTGAAAAACGATGGTTGCGTTGCTTCCCGAAAGGCCAGCAGTCTAGGGTCCTGGGGAGTCAGGAGGGCCGTCATGCTTGGCAAACGGAAGAGCAAGGACAAGGCCTCTGGGTCAAGTGGCATGGAAACCAAGGTGCTCAGCCTAGAAGGTCCACATGTAGGTGGGGAGCCTGTGAGTTTGTGGGGGTCAGAGAAGTGTTCTAGAATTGAAGAGATGAATATTAAACAGAAGTAATCAGGTCCGCTGGAGAGCTCAGAACCATCGCGAGGCTATAGTCGGTGGCTGAGCCATATGACCCGGCGGTATCGTCAGTTCTTCATGGTCAGATGGCTGTGGTCCTGCTAATTCTCAGCATCTTGAGGGGATCATCATGCTGTGAGGGCTGGCCTAGGGAGAGCTCAGTATCTAAAGCCTACAGTGTCTACCTGAGTGAACTTGCTCATACCGTCTTGAGGCAGAGAATTTTGGAATTGGGTTTTGGTACAGGGCTCCTAAAACACTGTCAGTGTCCTAAGAAATAGGAACTTGGATAAAATGTCTGTTTTGGGTTTTTCTGTGGCTCCTGACTCATAGCCACCTCTTCAACAGGTCACAGAAATTAAAGACTAGAATTTCTCTTCACCAAGCAGGTCACAGAGGCCCCAAATTCCCAAGAAGTATCCCCACCTGGCCACAGGCCTTAGCCTGTGCCCCTCACCCCCTCTGCCCAGCCACACCTCCACACAAGCCCATAACTGTCATGCTCAGACGTGATGTCTGCTCAAAACCCGAGAGGAGGGGAGAGGAAGCCTGTGGGCACATGAGCACCCTGGAAGTTGGTGTACCCAAACGGTTTGGTTAGAAGCTCCTGCATGGTGGACACTGCCAGTCCTTTACCGTTTCCCTTGTCTGGCTGGCCTCTTATCCTGATTTTGTCCTTTTAAATAAACAAGTAGACATTTCCTTGAGTTCTGTGAACTACTCAGCAAACTGACTGAACTAACTTACCAGGACCTAGATCTAAAGCCAGTCAGAAGTGGAAACCTTGACCCATTGCTTGCTCTGACCTCATCCACTTTTGGACCACAGCTCTCCCACAGAACTGCTCTGACTATATCCAAGGCTAGCTCACACAGGCCCTCTGTCTATGTCCCCAACCCATCCTCGTGGCCCTTCTGTCCAAGCCCATACCTTATCTACATGGCTCCTGTCCACGTAAAACACCTCACTCGCGCAGTCTTTTCTGCTTGTGTCTACACTTCATCTCCATATCCCCTCTGTCCACATCATCTACGCTTCCTCTCTACAGCCCTGTTGTCTGGCCTTGGAGAAGGTTCTGGTGGGTCCTCAAAGTTCCAGAAACCCACAGAGGGCCCGACTCTACGTTGACTCCAGTAGATACAGCACAGGGCATTTGTTGCGAGCACTTGGCTAGCCTTTTCTGAGGTGTGAGAAAACAAAGCTGGCTCACAGGGCCATGTAATAGACAGGGAGCTGTGTGGGACTGTCATGAGATTGGAGACCCTGGCAGGGACATATTGAGACCCCAATCTTTCCAGAACTCCTTCCCACGAAGCCACGAATGCCAGGCCTCACGGGCAAAAGTGTCCAAGTGCCACACATGTGGCTTCCCTGCAGCTGACACCAGCTTGGTGAGGGTGCTCCCGGGGACTGGCTTCTTCCACATGGTATAACAGCACATCTGCCAGCTTGGTGAAGCAGCTGCGAGAGGCGCCCCTGCCTGCCCCTTGAGGTGCCAGTTGGGAGGCAGCAACTCCCTTCTGCAGACTACCTGTGGCTGGGGATCTATTTCCTGGCGACTGAAAATTTGATTTGTTTCCAAATCCTCCATCCGCTTCCCACCTGTCATTTCTCTTGCTACACTCCTCCTCTGCCTTCAGTCAGCAGCCCCCTCCCCCCATCTCATCATAGCCCATGTGCTTCTCATCACCGGTGCCAGGCGCAGGCACCACCTACGCCATCTGAACAGCCTTCCCGTCACGGGTGCCAAGCTGGCACAGATATAGAACTGTCGGTGCCATGAGCCGAGGTCCAGGGGTCCCTGAGCTCCAGAATTAACCTCCAGAGAGAGGAGTATCTGTCTGAAGGCCCCCAAAACTGAGAGAGTCCAGAAATGAGGGCCAAACTTCATGCTGCCACTGATGCATGCGTGGTCACCGTATATTACAGCCAGTTCTCCATGAACCGAGGGAACCGGGTGTGAGTGGGGAGATCCGATGAGGCTGAGGCCCCAACAGGAGCTCTAAGCAGACTATACCTGTGAACTCAACCCTTCAGCCTGAGGAAGAAGCTGCAACATAGCTTAGAGGTTTAAAATGATCAAATTTCCGAGGTGCTCTCCTGTCTGATTTGCTCTTTCTGGTCTCCTGAGCATCCCTGACTCTGCAGAGGGCCCCAGGGTTGAGCTGTATCCACGCAGAGCATGCTGACCAATGCACTCGGCATAAGGAGATGGGTCTCTTCTAAGAGTGGGCCCTCTAAGGAGATGGTGCTCCTTCTAAGGAGATGAGTGCTCCTTTTAAGGAGATGGGTGCTCTTCATTTTCCATTCCCTAGCTGTGTAGGAGGGAGGGAGGACTTAGATTTAGATGGAGTGAGAAGGTACTGAGGAGGGACACAGGACCCTGTGAAGGAGATTAGGCCTTTGGAACCTTCTGGGAAAAGTCAGGAGTCAAGAGGGGCTGGAATTCACCCCTAGAGGAGACTGGCTCCTGAGAGTGGCCTGACAGACCCAGGTCCTGGAGGCTGACACCCAGGTAAGGCCACTGGGCTGCTACAATAGGAAGAAGTGACGGGACTTAAAAAGAGAAATAGCAAATGTTTAAAAATAAAATTATGCCTGGGGGGTGTGTCCAGCAGCTTGGAGCACCCTACTGTGGGTGGTCAGGAAGTTAGTACAGGGCCTGCAGGAGGGACCAAACCTTTGATGTACTTGGCATAGTGGAAAGAGAGGCCGAAGGGCCTGATGATGCCCCCTTAGTGCTGAGCCCTGGGGTCTCTGGGCACCCCGATCTTACGGCTCCCAGCATTCTGGAGTGGGCTTGTGCCAATCTGTAGTGCAGAAGGCACTGGCCAGAGTGTGCTCTCTGCACATTCTGCCGAGCCCCTCTCTGGCTCAGTCTCCCTTCCTGCACTTCTCAGGGTCTTTCCCACACAGCATGGCTTCCAAGACCCAACTGCCCTTGAAGAGGATCCAGTGTCCATGGGAAGGCCACACTGACAGTGTGGGTAGCCTGCCAGACCCAGTGCCTTGAGTCTTACAAACAGCAAAGCTCAGGCCCAGGACATGTCCTGGGGACGAAGCATAGGAAGAAGCAGGAGGAAAAAGCTTGCAGGAGACATATGGCTAGGTAAGGCCCACATACATCCTCTGTGGCATTAACTCTAGATGAGATTAGACGGGGAAACTGTCACCATTCACTGTCTTCCCGCTTGGCGCCTCGCAAGCTGTGAGAGTCACACAAAACTCCCCCACTTGAATATGGTGCCTGACAGACATATCCACCACCAGTGTGACTATGGGTGTCCTGCTTTGTTCCCTGTTGCTGTGATAAGACTATGACCAAAACAACGTAGGGGAGGAAAGGGTTGGCTCCTCTTACACTTACCTCTACATTGTAGTGCATGGGGAAGTCAGTGACGGAGCTTAAGGCAAGACGGACCTGGAGGCAGAAACTGAAGCAGAGGCCTTGAAGAAACGCTGCTTACCTGCTCACTCTGTCTGCTTTTCTCACACAACCGGATGCCCCAGACCAAAGGTGGCACTACAATGGCCCGGGCCCTCCAACACCAGTTATTAAAATGCCCCACGGACATGCCCACAGGCCAATCTGATAGACATCAACCCCTCTCAAGTGGGCTTCATGTTCCTCCTTTGCCAAAGCCCCACGGTTAAATTGCATAGCAGGGGCTTTACCACGTGTGGATTTTGAGCAAACAAAAGCAGTTAGTCCCTTGAGCCTCCAGATAACCTCAGTGTTCTTACAGGGACCCCACACTGTCCTCTAGAATGAGCCTGGATGGGGGAAGGGAATGACAAGGACTTAAAGGGGCCTGTTGAAGCTTAGCCTTTACCCCTGAGGGAAGGACAATTTCTCTAATACTGAGCACAGAGCCTGAGGCACGACCAGAGGTTCAGTCCAGGTCTGGCTGCTCCAGTCAGCACTCATTGCAAACGAGTCATAGCCTCAGGGCAGTACTGGCTTGTGTCCCAGTGCTCAGGCTTCCTGGTGCATGTCTGTCAGCCCTCCTGGCCAGACGGAGTCCTGCCAGCATGGAGTACTGCCAGCAGTGTGTCTAGCCTTGTGGTCCCGGGGACAAGGGCATATGTGTCTGTGCACAGAAGTGTCACATCCACAGAGGTCACCCAGCATGTACCTGCCGTCCTGGGACTTAGGAAGTACAGTGCATCATTAGCATGGCCTGGTCAGCTCCAGGGCATCCTGGGGCCTGTCTCATCTGCCCTCAACTGGTTTCAGCTGGGAGACTCTAGGAGACTTTCAAAAAAAAAAAAAAAAATAAATAAAGCACCTAAAGAATAGGGGGGGAAATCCCACTGAAGGAGTCCCTTTGAGGCCAATCTGGATTCATTCCCATTTGACAGATGGAGAAACTGAGACCCAGAGAAGTCCACCCCCCCCAAGCTTTTACAGAACCTCACAGCAAACCACACTGGGCAGGTCAGACCTCTGCAGCTGTGCATCGGTTTAGGAACAGGTGTCTGTGCTGCTCTGTAAATATTTGCTGATGATGTTGATAATTCAGGCAGCCCTGCACTCCGCGTGTTCCGGAAAGAACCCCTGATGGTGCCGGCATCGACACCACTGTATCTAAATTGCAGATCTGGAAGCCAGCCACGGAGGTGTTTCATTTGGTCAACATCATGAGTATCTTTTTCAGTCTGACCTTACTTGGGCAGGATGAAAACTCTCTGTTCACTGTTCTACCCCACCCCCACCCCTGCCCCGACTTACCTAGCACCCTTCCTCCGCTGTTCCTTCTCCTGTCTACAGGTGGAACAGACAGCATCAGAGCAGGAGGCAGCCACACTCTACATCCTTCCCTACTTGACCTGGTGGATCCCCAAAGCATTTCCTGGTTTTCAAATCCTCAGTATAATAAGCATGAACCTGCATCAGGAGCTCAGACGGGTGGCACAGGACACTGCTGTAGTCAGTCTCACTGTCAGGCACAAAGCCCAAGGGACTTTCCAGAAGGAAGTGTAAGTGACCAGTGGAAGGTGACTTCCAGGGGTTTCGGGTGGGCGGGCCTGTGCTCGGAAACCACTTAGCAGCCTGTCCAGCTAGGATTTCAGTTTCGGCGCAGCCCAGATTCTGGGTCCAGCTACTCTTGGAATCAGTTTTCCTTATGTTGAGATATGAGATTGGATCGTTTACATGTTTTTAGCACATACATATGCCTTGAAGTCCTCCTCTCCTCTTCCTCTTCCTCTCCCTCCTCTTCCTCCTCCTCAAATATCTTCCACAGAAGTCCAATACTTGAGTATTCCAAACCTGTAATCAGAACCGCTCAAGTTCTTGGGGACAGGTTAGAGGATTGCTACCCCCAGTGCATGCTGGGATAGATCACAGAATCATCATCTCTAAGACCATTTTGAGCAAAGAAGCAACACATTAACCCTCCCTGGCTCTACATGGCTCTCTGCCCACTCATCCCCTCAGAGTTAAGGGGCTCAGTGGCCACTCAAAGATGCTCTGTGCAGGGTCCCAGAATAAGATTGACCGCTTTGCTATTTTAAAACCATGTGACCTTGGACAAGTAATTCTGAACCTCAGTGCTCTTGTCCAATGTCAGCGGCTTCAGGCTAAGGGCCAAATGCCAGCTATTCAATAGATAAAGTTCTACTGGCTCTATTGGCACAGGGTCACATCTGCCAAAAAATCCCAGTGGCCACCGTGGGTGTGATGTAGGTTGACGGCCTTGGTGTCAGCTTCTGGCGATCATAGCTGTGGTAGTTGACATGTCAAATGTCCTCTAGAGGTGCAGGCATTTCGCCTCTTGGTCCTCAGTGGGTGGAACAGTTTGAGGAAGGTCTTGAAGCTGTGGCCTTGCTGAAGGGAAATACTTCACTCAGCAGGAGAGGCTCTGAGGTCCAAAGCTGTGCCCAACGTCTGCCCCACTCTCTGCTTCCTGCTTGTGGCAAAAGATGCGATCTCTCAGCTTCCTGCTCTTGCCACAAAGGTCTGTTGCTTGCCGCCCGCCATGTCTCCCCACCAAGATGGCCCTTATCCCTCTAGAACCAACAGTCAAGACAAACTCCTTTCTCCCTAAGTCACACTTGGTCATGGTGTTCTATCACAGTGGCAGCAAATTAACTGAGACAGGTGGCTTTCATTTTCATCCCCAAAGTCACAAGTAGTAAGTGGAGGCTGACCAGAGATAGGGCCTGGGTGCTGTATACCCTAGAGCTGGTCTGTGTAGGGTTGAGGCCCCGGTGGGCAGTGCAGTAGCCGTCTCAGCACTGAACAGTTTCTAACTGGGAACCACAGTTCTATTTCCTCATAGCTCTGATGCTGTAGCTGCGCCTGTCTCTGCTTCTGGCTTCTGATCTGGACTGGGTTGATAATTGTAGCCACCTCTCCATTCAGAGCTGGGCAAGTGATCGCTGCGTCCTGAGGACAAGAGTATTAGCACACTCCCAGGCCAGTCACCTTGGTGCAGAAGCCAGTACAGGAGGGCAGGGCCCTGCTTAGTGTGCCTGATGCCCATCTGATTGGCCATTGCACAGAAAATTGCTTCTTGTTTGGCTCAGTGGGTCTTGCCATCAAGTTTGATAACCTGGATTGGATCCCTAGGATGCACAGAATGGAACGAGAGAGGGACAATTTCTGCAAACTGTCCTCTGATTGCCACACGCACACTAGAGTGCACACACATAAATAAATATTTAAACAAGACTTTCTTCAGCTCAAGGGAAGACAGCTCTGTCACCAGAGTGGGCAAGGATAGACACCTCTGTGTGCCATTATAGAGGGCAGGGGGCGGGATCTCAAACAAGCCAGCTTCCAATGTGTTCAAGATGCAGATTCTCCCTCTCCTCTGCTGACCCTCAGTGTCCATCTCAGATGGAGTCTCTTATATTTTTGGTTGTGAGCCTAGCCTTTAACGGCTGAGCCATCTCTCCAGCCCTCAGATGGAGTCTCAAAAAAGACCAACCTCAAGATGAGGAGGGTGTGGTGAAACTCAGACTGGTATAGAGCCTCTCTCAGTTGAGGAGTCCATGAGCTAGTACTACAGTTTGACCTCTACTCCAGAGTAAGATTTCTAGAGTATGGTGATGTTTATGTGTAATCCCAGGCAGGAGGATCTTGCGTTTGAGGGCATCCTGGGCTATGTAGCAGGATATCATCCCAAAAAATTTCAATAGAAAAAGAAAATAGACTGGCCTCCTCACTTCCCTTGATAATAATCTTCCGGGTAAACTCAAATACCCCCAGGGGCTGCCGCACCCAACGCAGACTGAGCAATTTCACTTCCCGGTCCCTGGGTGGGTGGCACCCAGCCTGGTGGTGGAACATTCCAACACCCACACACTGAACGCTTCTCTTCTGGAACAGCTGTGGTAACCCTCTGGGAAACTGAGGCCTGAGGCCTTGAAAAAGTCCGGCCTGGCTGGGGACAGCACCTCTGTTGTTGTGCATCTGACTAAAGCTGCAGCCTGGAGGTCTTAAACCTTCAGAGGACAAACAGCCAGCTCACAGGCCTCTTGCTTGCCTACGGGGACTATGACTTGGTGGCATGAAAATTCTATAGCAGTCCTAGCTCTGTGACACACTTATCTGGCGCTAGAAAGAACAGGCCTTTCTATTCATGGGGGTGAAAGGAGAGGCAGATACTTCTAGAAGCAGAGCCAGAGTGGTCTAGTGGAAGTAGAGCCTCCAACAGGTAGTGGCTCTGGTTTTCCTTGTACTTGAAGCCTTAGGTGCTTCCAGGAGAGGCCACAGGAAAGCTTCAGGTAGTGAGACTGGGTTCTGGTCCAGCTTGACAGAGTCTGAGGCAGCACTGGAGAGGTTGTCCCTGAGGAAGTGTCATAGCATTGTGTTTTGCTCACAGCAGATTTGTCTAGCTGAGAAAGCCGGAAGGGCAGAACTCACTGTGTTTTCTCCATGAGTGTCCACATGGCCTGGCAGCTTGCTTCTGGGGAAAGGAAGAAGTGGCAGCTGGGAGGATGACTGCCTGCACGCACGGGGAGGGGAACCGGAACCTATCCTCATCGGCAGGCGAGAGGACTGAGCTTGAGAGAACACAAGTTGTCCAGGGCAGCTGAACCAGATAGCCATCTTGAGTCTCTGTGTGATGCTCCATTGACTGGCTCTTGCCTGATAGGCCAACAGAACTGGTAAATAAGGGGAGGTACCTTGTGCACGGCAGAGGCAGAGTAGAAAGATCTGAGCTATGCGCACTACAGGATGTGGGACAAAGGTAGAGCCACAAAGTGGCCAGGGCTCTGGGGCCTACCATAGGCCCAAGACCCAGATCTTAGTCTGGGCCAAACTCAGGGACAGTCCTGTGTCCCCTTCACTGGACCAATGGCACCTGGATCAGACTCAGGGCTGATAGATGAGCCCCTTCCTGTAGACTGGCCCTGGGCGACTTGGCCACGTGGCTTTCTTTCTTTCTTTTTTAGATTTATTTATTTATTTTATGTATGCGAGTACACTGTCTTCAGACACACCAGAAGAAGGCATTGGATCCCCACTACAGATGGTTGTGAGCCACCATGTGGTTGCTGGGAATTGAACTCAGGACCTCTGGAAGAGCAGTCAGTGCTCCTAACCACTCAGCCATCTCTCCAGCCTGCCATGTGGCTTTCTGTAGTCACATGACACAGGATGGGTGGGCAGGACAGAAGTATAGCTCTTATAAAACTCAACTCATTGCCCCAAGCCATGTCTCTGGGTCCCCTGGGTGTCTTTTCTTGGCCTGGCCTGGCTGGATCATACCCGGGGCCATGGTCCTGTCTACCTCAGCCACTTCCCTGGTCTTCTATGGGGACTCTGTGGTTGTTCCAGAGCCCTCAAGCAGGGTTCAGAGGCTGACATCATCTTTTCAGAGAGTACCCTCTGGTGTGGAAACCTGCAGAGACCTTGCTTGCTGCTCATGATGAAGACAGAAGAGTTTGAGGCCAGAGCACAGAGGGTACCTGCTCCCAGCTGTGTCACCAAGCTGTCAGCTTCTCATGCCTCCAGCCCGCTCCCACCTGTGCCCCAGCAGGCATGGCGTATGGTACTTGGGAATGGGTAGGATATGACCTCAGAATCCAGGTCAGCATATTCTAAGGGAGGGTGTGTGTGCTCTGAACAGGGGATACTTCTGGAAAAGAGGAGAGAAGAGAGAGACACAAGAGCTGGAACATACTTAGTCCCCTCGATGTCCAGAGGGCTGGTTCACAGAGACAGGAACGTGCCTGGGGCTCCATCACATGAGGGAAACTGTCCCTTTAAGGCCAGGGTCCTGCTCTGTTCTGAGACTCTTGGTTAGGAAGATGAGCATGGGTTCAGGGAAGACCATAGGTAGGACTGGCTTCAGGCCAGGAATATCACCCTCCCTCTAGCTTGAGAGAAAAGCCAGAGTTGACTTTAGATGTCTTCAGATAAGCCCAGGAAGAGCAAGGGACCCTCCTCTATTTTGATGGAGAAAATCTAGCAGCTTTCGGGCTTTTTACCATATGAACACCCTTAGGTGTCCCTCTGCAGAATCCTCCTGGGTGCCCCCTCCCTCTGTCACCCTCCAAGCTCATGCCTTCACTCTGACACAGCAGACCAGTCTGCCCTTGATTGGCTGTCTGCTGTCCCCAGGACTTCCTGCTTTCCTGCCTTCTGGAGCCCTAGGACCTCACTGAAGTCACCCACTGCCATCTCTCCCAGCCCTGTATCCACGTGGCTCTGATGATTCGAAGCACCAGCAAGGAGCAGCAGCCAGCACGAGCCATGTGCATCGCCACTGTCCGTGGCTCTGTGACTCCCGCTATGAAGCACCCAGAGAACAGCCGTCCTTACAGCCCCTGAACCATTCTCTTTAAGAACAGATCTCAGAAACACACAAGCTATCCCTGAGCTGAGGGCACCTGTGCAATTCAGGGTCCCCAAAGGGAAGTGCTGGATGGTAAAAGTCAAAATCTTGGTCATGGGCCAAGGAAGTTGGGGCTTCTCTAGAGGGGCTGCGTCAGAGATGTGTTTTACTTCCTGGTTTTAAAATAATAGAGTATTTCGTCATCTCTTAAACATTCCCCTAAGAGTCACCTGTACTTTCTTATACGGTAAAGCACCAACCATGAGGCACCAGGGGGACAGTGACGACACCAGGACGAGAGTGAAGAATATTCTTGGTGTTACCAAGTAGGCATGCCCAGAGCTACAGACTGCCATGGCGCACACTCTCATGCTGACGCGTGTCCAGCATCTGTGGGTAGAGACAGATTACAGACATGAGGGATCCTGAATGGAGACTCACATCAGAGAACGTTCCAGAATGTTAGGAAGGAGGGAGTGTCCTAACAGGCTCTGGAAGTCTGTCCAGGGCTTCCGTGCTGGGCTGGAGTGTGTGCAGGGGGCAACATGGCCGGGTGGGGCTTGGTTTGGCTCTGCAGATCCAATGTGCACACAGTAGTGGCTCCTTCCCAGGATCACTGTGGGTTTCAGAGACAGAGTCTGTGCAGCTATAATGTATAAAGAAGCACGGGCAATCCTGTCAAATCTCTGTTTAACAGCACAGGAGGAAGCAGGAGACAGAAGTGACAGATGAGTGTCCTCCCTGAGTAGCTCAACACAGACCCCCATCTCTCCATCTTCCTCTGTGCTCAAACTGTGTTCATGGGGTTTCTTTCTTCACGCCTCTAAGGGGTGCAGGGTGCAACCTTCAGACACAGGTTTCCAGGGCAGCCCTGGAAAGGCTCAAGGTATGTGTGTCTGTGTGTGGGGGTGTGTGTGTGTGTGCATGTGTGAGTGTGCAAGTGTGTGTGCTTGTGCACATGGTGAGCATGATCGTGGTGTGTGGTGTGCATGAGTGTGGTATTTGTGTGTGGTGTGCATCTGTGTGGTGTTTGTGTGTGTCTGTGTGTGGTGTGCATGTGTGTGGTGTTTGTGTGTGTGGTGTGCATGAGTGTGGTGTGTGTGTGGTGTGCATGTGTGTGGTGTTTTGTGTGAGGGTGTGGTGTGCGTAGGGCGGGGCTGACTGGCCACATCTGGCTTCATTTCTGAGTTTCTTCATAGCCAAGGCTGTCCCCCTGCTACCGGAGACAGTGTGGCTTGATATAAGACTTCAGTGATTTGTCTCCCCAAACCCTGAAGATATTTCTGTTACTTCCAATGTATGGTTTAAATAAATTGATGTGTTTAATGCATTGCTTTAAATGCAACATTTAAACAAACTGATTAATCTAACACAAGTTTTCCTGGGTTAGATCTTAGGTTCTGCTCTGTCCCTCCCAGAACATTAGCCACCTGGGATCTCAGTCGGCCCTCTGCTTTTTGGCTCCTGTGGCCATTTCCACAACCATGGATTCTGTTTTGTGGTACAAAGATCCGCCTGCCTGCCTCCTGGGTGCTGGGGTTAAAGGTATGTGTCACCATACCCTCCCTGCTTGACACCACTTTTTGTCCTGGTTTTTTTTTTTTTGGCACTGCTTTCTAATAGCTTAGTTGAGATGTGATTGACATGTAACACGGCGCACATATTTAAAGTGTGCATCCCAGGGCTAATGAGGTGGTTCCGAGGTAAAAAAGTGCTCATTATGCAAGTCTGATGCTCTGAGGTGAATCCCTGGAACCCACAGTGGAAGAAAAAAAATGACTCCCAAAAGCTGTCCTCTGACATCTATGTGTGCACAGTGTCACACGTGTACCCTCCTCTCTCCCTCCTCTGTCTCTCTCCCTTTCTCTCTCCCTCTCTCCCTCTCTCTCTCCCCTCTCTCTCTCACACACACACCACCACCAATAATAATAACAACAATAATAATAAACAACAATAATAATAAAACAACAACAATAATAACAACAACAATAATAACAACAACAAATAATAACAACAACAATAATAACAACAATAATAATAACAACAGCAACAACTGAGAAATTCATGTATGCGTTCCAGAGCTTGGCTGATCACAAAGCCCTTACTGCTGTCCGGTCCCTGGTGAAGCCATCATCCGGGCTCTTTCTCCTGTCATTCTATTCGCTCTCCTACCTGCGCTGGCTACTTTTATATCAACTTTACCCATGCGAGATTCAGTGAAGAGGAGAGAGCCTCAACTGAGAAAACACCTCTATAAGTTCAGGCTACAGACAGGCCTGCAGAGCATTTTCTCAATTAGTGATCAGTGGGGAGGGCCCAGCCCACTGTGGGCGGGCCACCGGTGCGGGCATCCCTGGGCTGGTAGTCCTGGGTTCTATGAGAAAGCAGGCTGCGCAAGCCATGGGAAGCAAGCCAGTAAGCAGCACCCTCCATGGTCTCTGCATCAGCTCCTGCCTCCAGGTTCCTTCAGTGGCTCCTGCCCTGACTCCCAAATAAACCCTTTCCTCCCTAAATTGCTTTTGGTCATGATGCTACATTGCAGCAATACTGACCCCAAGTAAGACACACCCACACACCCCTGTCACTTTCTCCTACCCAGATGTACACTAACATGTGAGTTCTCTCTGCCTGTTGCCTGTCCATCTCTCTCTCTCTCTCTCTCTCTCTCTCTCTCTCTCTCCTCTCTCTCTCTTGTGTGTGTGTGTGTGTGTGTGTGTAATGCATGAGTGTCTGCACTGCAGCAGGTGTGTGGAGGTCAGAGGTCAGAGGTCAGAGGACAACCTCAGGTGCCAGCTCTCAGTTGGGTGTCAGTCCTTGCCTTCCCCCTTGTTTGAGACACTGTCTCTGTGACTCTTTTCTACTCCATACGCCAGGCTCACTAGCCCTTGAGTTGCCAAGGAGTCTCCTATTGGTGTGTCGGCTCTGACACGGATGACAGTGTATCAAAGTGTCGAGAGACACCCACCTGCAGCTGCTTGGAATCGTCCTAGCTTTAGGATGGTGCTAAGTTCGCAACATCTGTCAGAAATTTGATGAATTTTCTGGAAGAGTTTGTGGGGGCCCGGAGTTCAGAGTCCCCAGAATGTTGGACAGAGTGTTCCATCGAATGAACCTGGGATTGGAGACTTGCCCGTGAGGGCTCTGCAGGTGATAAAGTCAACCTCCCAAATGGCAGATGGTATGCAGATAGTCCATTTCCTCTTGGTTGAGATGTGGTGTTTTGTGCTCTGGGGGAATCCACTCACCTCCGGGTTGTGGAGTGTGTGAGTGAGACATTGACTATGGCGGTCCTCTGCTGCCTTTTCCTGTCTGCAGAATCCTGTCAGTGTTACAGAAGAATCTCCTCAGTGAACAGCCATTGCACTGAAATACACGTATAAGGCAAATGTCTTCTAAAAATCGTGGACGAAATCTATTATCTCAAGGTTGGAGGTGACTAAGATTTACATGTGCCTCTCAAACTTTGACTAATCAAATTAGCAAAAAAACAAAAAAAATTTTTTTTGAGGAACTGAGAACTATTATTAATTATGGTAAGTAAGTAGATCCAAATTTAAACTCCACAGGGTCCCTTCAGGAAACACCCCCTTTTTCAAATTCCCTTGTAGCAAGTCCTACAACTGTTCATATTTTAGGTGCTTTGGAAGTTTTGGAAAATCCCCCAAAGCGGGGTGGAATGACCAAGCCCGGTTTGCCCAGGACTTGCCCAGTAAGAGTGGCAGAGGGCTCATGTCCTAGGAAACTAAACCTGAATGACCAGATCTGCCTGCCTCTGCCTCTTGAGTGTTGGAGGTTAAAGGTGTGTGCCAACAGCACCCAACAGGAAACAAATACTTTAATTACACACTATCTAGAAAGAATACACAGGCACCTAGACTTTTGTCTTGTACAAACGGCAGCCATAAACTGTAGCCCACACAGTGTCTCTGTCACCTGGGGAGAGTACACAGGCAGGGTAGGGGGTATCTAAGCCCAAAGTAAAGATGATAAACAAAAGCAAGGCAGGAAAAATCAAGTAGGTATTGAGAGATTTCTTGATGAAATGGCAGCTAGCTGTGAACTAGGCCAACACGTCTCTTAGAGTAACCCAGAAGAGGAGACCCAGGGACTTGAAACAGGGAAGTAACACCAGCTTGAAGACTTTCCAAATCTTGAGGACATGGGCCCACGCCTCCTCCAATGGCTTCTAGGGATTGTTGAAATGCACACATATATGTTGGGACTATCACAGACAAAAAGTCACCTGAAATAGTATAAAATGCAAACAAGCCAATAAACAACAAAGAAATGGAAACGTTCCTTTAAGAGATACTCCTAATTGCATACCAGGCTCAGGAAATTTGATATTTAAATTCTTCATAATAATCAAAGAGAACTGATCCCCAAGGGTATTTACAAAGATGGGGAAACCAGGCATCAAAAACAAAGCCACCACATTTCCAGAAAGGACACGAGAGAGCCCACTCTGCAGAAACAAAGTCACAGCAGGAAATGAATACTAGAAATGGAATTTTGTGGGAGACATTTCCCCCATCCCTCCTTCTCCTCCACCTCCTCCATCTTTCTCCTCCTCTTCTCTTTGCTGTATGGAAGCTGGGACCAGAACTCCACGCCTGCACAGGGGAGGTGGGACCAGGACTCCACGCATTCAGGAAAAGAAATACCTATCTTGGTTTGCCTTCTGTTCATGTGATAAACACCAGTACTAAAGGCAACTTGGGGAGAAAAGATCTATTTCAGCTTAATTTGTAATCCAGTATGAAGGAAGTCAGGGCAGGAACTCAAGGCAGAAACCTGAAGGCAAGAACAGAAGCAGAAGCCCCGGAGGAACACTGCTTACTGACTCCCTCCCCATGGCTTGCACGTTAGGCTTTCTTGTACAGCCTAGGACACCGGCTCAGGGGTGGCCCCGCCCACAATGGCCTGGACCCTCCCACATCAATCAATCAAGAGAATGCCCCACAGATGTCCCTACAGCTCAATCTGATAGAAGCATGTCCTCAGCTGAGGTTTCCTTCCCCCCATGTGACCCTAGCTCTGTGTGAGGTTGACAAAACAAACAAACAAACAAAATCTAACCAGAAAATCTTTCCATTTTTTTCATTTTGAGAGAGAGTCTCAAGAGGTTGCTTAGACTGGATTTAAACTCACTTTGTAGTCTAAACAGGCCTTAATCTCTCTTTCTGCCTCAGCTTCCTGAGTAGTTGCGATGACATGCCTGCCTTAGGTCCTGGGACCTTGTACACTGCCATCCAAGAGTCCTATAGGAGAGAGGATATTTACTTCTAATTTTTAACTTTTGGGTTGACATAATTCCAAACTTACAGACAATTTGAAAGAAGATGGGGAGAATGGCCACATTTCCCATCCAGATTACCTCCATATGTGTTATTCTTCTGCCTCACCTCCCTCTCCACAGACATGGTGTTGTACTTTAAGACTTTACAATTACATCCATTCATTTGTGTGTGTGTACCTAAAATAGCTCTGGGCAGCTCTTGTCCTAACAGGATCCATGCCCATCCACCATCATCCCCCTCTTAAGAGTCCCCCAGCCCAACAGTGTGTGCAGAAACAGAGTCGGCCTGGCACAGAACCTTCCAGAAATCTATAAGCAAGGCTTGAACATATGTGTACCAAATTTTCAGAGGAAGAAATCCCACAGTTTCGGGCAAACCCAGATGGCGGGATACTTCTAAAACCACATCATGAATGCAATGCATTTCTGGTAAACTGTCCAAAGGGACACTTTAGATAACCCTTCTGAGATGTTCATATAATTCTGACATGTTCTCTAAGGTGGGGGAACCTGAGGGCATTCTGGTACACCAGACAAGCCAGTCACAAAAGGTATAGTATGACTCCACACACTGGGTTCCCAGAGACGGGTGGGACTGGAATCCTGGACGTTCATGGTGTGCTTGATCTGGGAGCCAAGAAGGTTCTTAGGACTGATGGCTACACAGCAGTGTGCGTGTTTCACTATCACCCTGACTGCTTATAAACCATTAAGGCAGCATGTTTTATGTAATGCGTAATGTACCACAATGTCATATTTTGGATCTAGAGTGTCCCCCAAGTCCCATGTGTTAAAGGCTTGGTCTAGATGAGGTCTAGAGGGAGGTCTTTGGGTGATGCTTCTGTGAAAGAGATAGTAGGACCCCCTTCCGGTCGCTGCTTCCTTCATACCGCTACTGTGATCCTGCCTCACCACGGCCAAATCCATCATGCTCAGGAACCTCCAAAAGGGCGAGCCAAAATGAAACACTCATTGTCCTCAGCCACCTTGTTACATTTGTTACAGTAACAAAAACTGAGGCACAAGAAAACAATGAATGAATTGATGTCTGCTTCTGTAGTAATCATAATGGACCCTAATAATGGGGTTGCCAGAGTTGCTATAAAAGAAAGGAGATACAAAATAACAAAGAGCAGGGAGACCAACAGCAGGAGGCCTTCTGATATACAGGACAGAGGGAACGCCCCCGGCAATGACGTTGAGCTCTTTCTTGTTCCACAGCAAAATGAGAAGTTTCTCTCTGGAGGAAAAACCAAATAGGTGATCCTGGATGGTTCCTGGGCATCACTGTGATTAGAAACATTTGCAGTAGAGAAAAAAAAATGTGGGTGCCCATGAGCCTGGGATAACCCAGATGGGCCCTGCATTAGCTCAGGTGGGCAAGGCTGTGCAGCAGAGACAGGAGAAAGCAGCCTAGGGACGGAGCCAGCCTCCACCTAACGCAGTGGTTCTTAACCTGTGGGTCTCAACCCCTTTGCCAAACCTCGGTCTCCAAAACTATTTACATGACGATTCATAACAGCAACAAAATTATAGTTACGAAGTAGCCAGGAAATAATTGTATGGTTGGGGGGGTCACCACAACATGAGGAACTGTGTTAAAGGGTCACAGCATTAGGAAGGTTGAGAGCCACTGACCTAACAAGGCAGTAGGGTAGAAAAACTGAAAGAAATAGTTGTTTGTGTGGTGGCACTAATGCCTGTCACACACAAGGGATCCTCACAAATCAACGGCAAATTAACAAAGGCCTGTAAGAAAATGAATTAGAAAAAAAAAAAAAGACACAAACTTATTAAGAATCACTAGACGCACTGGAACTGAGCGGTAACATGGCTGACTTCATACCTACCCATTTTGCCTGTTGGGCAGGTTCATGGCAAACTGATGACAAATAGAGACAGGTAGGGGGCAGCTATTTTCATAGAGGAGCGTGCAAGCCACACCTGTGGGTCACACATGGCTTGCACACGCATATCACATGAATCAGTTGTATCCTGGGTAAGGGCTGTTGACCCTGGTCCACCAGTGGCACATTTTAGAACGTTATCTTCAGAAAGTGGGTCCACAGACCTACCTTGGAGGTAACTCAATAAGCCCATGAATAAGTGAGCAAGCACAAGTTTGGACCCAGGAAAGACCCAGGGTAGACCTAAGGCTACTTGGACATCCCACGTGGTTCTGCATGCCCCCACACCCCCTGCTGTCCTGACTAGCTTTAATTGTCAACTTGACATCCTCTAGAGTCATCTGAAAGTTGAAACCTCAGTTGAGGAATTGCTTTGATCAAGCTGCCCCTCGGACACATCTATGAGGAATTGAGGTAGGAAAGTCCATCCCATTACAGGCAGAGCCATTCTCTGAACGGGTGGTCCTGGGCTGAATTTAAAAACCTAGTCAAGTATGAGCCTAGGCACAAGCCAAGAAGTGAGCCAGGAAGTAGCATTTCTCTGTGTTTCCAATCCTGATTCTCTTAGAGATAGACCATTGCCTGGAGTTGTAAGATAAAATCAACCCTTTCCTCTCCTTGGCTATTTTTGGTCATAGTGTCTGTAGCAGTAACAGAATAGAATAGATAGATAGAATAGAATAGAATAGAATAGAATAGAATAGAATAGAATAGAATAGAATAGAATAGAATAGAACTAGACCAGGGTGGGCCCTCTCTCCTCCACTGTCCTTCACCAATGTTATTACCTTGGTCACTTTTCTGGGGGTCATGTTGGTCCAGGATTAGGTGCAACAGTCCCCTTTAATGATCCAGGACACAGTTGAGTCCTTTCCTTTATCCCCCTGGCCCTAAGAACTCCTGTGTCAGTCTGGAAGCATCTTCAGAAGCTGCTGGTTGCAAACTCTAGATGCCTCAGGCCTTGCAGGTTATTGAGGTACCATAGGAGTGATGACCAGGTCAGTCCAGGAAGCTTGGACAGGGAGACCTCCACTTTCTTGACCAGCACTCCAGCAAACTCAGCCTAGGTCTACTTAAATGTCTGGTGTTTCACTTAACAGTGGGGCCTCTAACCCTGCTGAGGAAAGGCATGTTCAAACACAGGTTCAATTCCAGTGCCTGCTTAGTCTGTGCTATTCAAAGGAGCAGGAACTGTCAACACCATAAAGCAAGGTAGGAGATCATGGGGTCACCTTTCCCGCTTAGCTCTGAGTGTCCAAGGCAAGAGTACTGTGGACAGAGCACTTACTCTCTGGGCTGCAGCTATGGAGGATAGGTCTTCACTACACCACTGTCACAGGACAGGGAGAACTCCAGGAAGCTGAGAGGCCTGGGAAGCCTGCAAGCATATACCGGGATGTTGGAGACTGGTATCTATTTGAATTAGAGTGGCTTTGCTGGACTTAGACTTGGGGTGTGGGTATGAACCAGGAGGGGATGGTTCTTGGTCTTCATTTTGGGAGTTTTCAAGGGTGTTTGAAGCTAAGGTTAGGTCAACTACTCTATAATAAAGTGCACAATGGGAAAAACCTAAACTCTCCCCCCAAACCCCTAACAACACAATGCCCGAAAAATGCAAAAAGGCCAAACCAGGTACAGTCTGGTCTAAAGTGAAAGGGCTGGGGTGATCTTTGACCCAGAGCCAGCCTGGTCAAACAGACATGCATCCCCATAATGGCTAAGGCTTGGAGGAGAGGTAAGTGGAGTAGGCCAAAGGAAGGGGCTGCTTGTGGGCTGGTCTCACACGGCTGACTCGGCCTGATGCTGTGTGCATCCTTCCTGCCTTTGTTCTCACCTCACAGGAGAGCTGTTGAGTGTGGGTAAAGGTGTGTGTGTGGGGGGGTAGTCTTCGGTGGGTGGTCACTCAGGAAGGACAGAGTCCAGGTTTGTTTGCTTTTTTTTCTCGATCCCCTCTCAGAGGGAACATCTCTTATGACTGGTCCCAATTCCAGGCTCAAGTTCTAAGAAAGAAAGGTGCAGGGCAAGAGGTTACTACCATGGACCACAGAGCCTGCCATTCAACACAGGAGTCGCACCATCTGAAGGCCCGGCAGAGCCTCGACCACATCACTCAGAAGCATGTTCTAGTGCGTGTGCTAAACTGAAGTCTTTACCCAAACAGAAGAAATTCCAGGAAGAAGGCAGGAGGCTCTGGGAGAAGGCCTCGCTGCCCTGCTGTAGCCATCTGGGGTCTGACTACGTTGCTCTTTTCCCATCTTCTGCCCTCAACCTCTGGTTGGTCTTGGCTCTCATGTCCCCTGGGGACCTCTTCTGGCTTCCCCAGACTTCATTAGCACCTGAAGTGCACCCAAAATATCCATCAATCTCTGTCCTGTAGCTACTAGATGTTTGGCCAGCAAGCAGGCCACATCTGAGTCCTCAGCATGGGCTCCAGAATTGGCTTCACAAATCAATACCCTTCCAGGAATGGGCACCAGGGCCTGGATGAGGTCACCGCAGCACAGGCCAGTTGGGGTGTCCAGTGGTATGAAACAATGTTGAAGAAGATGACCGGCTAGGGTCCAGGGTCCAGGACTGCTGAGACTAGAGCATGCTCGGAAAGACCAAGCCAGTTAAAAGGTGTACCCAATCAGGAGGCTCCAAAATGTGACATGGATTTGCGTTTCCTTTTGATTCCTTCCTGGTGGTTTACGTAAGAGGCAGCGCGTTGGGGCCAGGAAGGGACGGAACCATGGGGCTGGGTTTACACCAGCTATGCGAAGCCCCTGTGCTCTGCCCCCGCCTGCGAGGGGCTTTCTTGGCTGGGTCTGTTCCTGACAGAAGGGATGCGTGTTGTTGGGGGTGGGGGGGCTTGGCATGTGTGTGTGTGTGAGAGAGAGTACGTGTGTGTGTGTGTGTGTGGTGTTTAAAATACAGAGAAAAGAAACATGGCTTTCCTCAGCTGCAGAGGCGGGCCGGGTTCTGTCAGTGCCAAGTCCCTCAGAGCGGGCACTGTGGGGACACAGGAGGCGCAAGAAGGCTGCAGAGGTGAGGGACGGGTGTGGAGAAAGATGGACGCTTGCCATCTCGAGTGCCAGCGGCTGCATGAGGCCAGACCCCATGAACAAAACCCACAGCAGATCTCTGGCAGCCCATGTTAGGAGGCGGAAGACAGTTGGCAACGCTGCCGCAGAGGACAGCCTGGAGCGGGCGGATGTAGCCAAGGCCAGCACGGAACAGGTAAGGATGGAGTGGGACTCGCTAAAGTACAGGCAGCTGGTATCTGTGTTGGGGACCCGTGGGGGACTGAGTTGGATGTGGGCGTGGGGTGCCATGTCAAGAAAGCTTTCTGAGGGCCAGATCTGAGGGAGTCCGTCTGCCTAGTGTCCAGAACATCTCTGTGTAACCTCTGGGCCCCTTAATATCTCTTGGTGCCCGCTGCTTGCCTACATGTGCTTCGCTGGTATTCTAAAGATGTGGGGTGGGTTGGCCTGGGTGGGCCATCTGGAACTGTGACTACAGCAGCCGCGCCCCATGGTGGTCTCATGGCTGCATCATCTCTGCCGATGTCCGTCCTCCCAGGAACGGTCCTCTCTACTCTGGTTACACCAGGTCCCCTGATCATGAAGGGATAGATCTGTTTCCTTTTGCAGATGGCTTAGGGTGGGCTGGGGCTGTGCTAGAGAGTCCCGGAACATCCAGCACCGTACTCTCAGCTTCCCCAGAGCCCCCATCCTTGCCCACAGCTAGGCTTGGCACCTCGGTGCCTGTGTGCGGATCAATGGGACTGAAGCCAAATGCTGTCAAAGGGATCCCGGTGCCAGTGCCAAGGAGCCAGCTGCTGAGGGCACGGGTGGGGTGGGCTCTGGAGGGGAGGAGCGTGTGACTGAGCTTTTCCTAACAGCTCCAAGGACAAAGCCCATTCCCTTCCTAGTGGTCATAGGCTGGTCAAAGAGGGCGGAGCTGAGGGATGGGGACATTCCATCTGGTATGGCACGGGTGGTCCCAGGTGGCCAGTGTGGGCCAGGCAAAGCTATGGTACTACTCTTGAGTCCAGGACCCTTCCTTAAGTGAGGTCCCAGGCAAACATAGAAATCTGGTGTCTTCCTTTTCCCTCTTGTCCTCTTCCTTTCCTCTCCCTCTCCAACAGAGGCTGGCACGGGGCTCTAGGGTTCATGCCTCAGGCTGATGCAATAGCAAGAGGGTTAGTGTGGCCATATTGGCACTTGGGCCACTCTGTTCCAGTGTCATGCTCTAGGAAGTCACTTTAATCCCAGAAAAGAGTCTCTCAAGGAGGTCTGGGCACTCAGGTAAGCAGAGACATTAACTTTGGTGCTGGCTCCATGGTACCCAGCTTCCTCCACAGGCAGGTTGGGCTAGGCTTTCTGACTGTAGAGAGTATATACCCGGGAGAGCCTCGCAGAGCAGAGAAGCCTCCCCGGAAGCATCGGGGAGGGGCCTTGAGGGAAAGACATCAAGAAGCATGGTCCAGAAACAGAGAGCTGTGGGGCCTGGGGCAGGCAGTTGGGAAGGAGGGAGAGAGTTTCCAGGGGAGGCTCAGAGTCCAGCAAAGGCAAAGCTGTAAATGTCCCATGGGCAACCCAGGTGGAAAGGGCCACCAGGCATCTGTACTGCTTAACCACAGAGACCTCTTCTTACAGCCCAGGGAGGCACTGCCACAGTGGGTTACAGCCTTTAGACAGATTCTGGCTAAAGCCTTGTGAGGAATGAACTTCCTTTAAAAATCCCGGGATGGACTAGTAGCTTGTATGGCTCTGCACAGGGCTAAGGATGGACAGGCCTGTGTCCACAGGGCATTTGGGAAAGTTAAGGTGAGAAGACACAGACCTGCCACGGTCATGGTACACACAGGGCCAGAGTGTTCATTGTCAATTGGAAGGAAGCAAGGTGACAAACCTGTGTTCTCACGAGAAGGACTCAAAGGGGCGCCCAGTCAGGATTCCTGGCTCCAAACCATAGGCTCGGCATCATCAATGCGTTGGAGCCTGGAATTCTCAGAAGTAAACTTTGGGGCATTGGTGCTAACCCAGTCTGACCTAGCTCTGGGCTCAGTTGACGACAAAGACCTGTTTGGTTGATAGTGCTCTGGGTAGAACCTCTGGCTCTGGGGACCTGGAGGATATAATAGGATATGTGAGAGCCAGAAGGAGCTAGAACTGGCTATGTAGACTTTATTCCCCGAGTCTGAGTTCACTCAGCTGGACAAGTTGGTCTTATGTCCCCCTGGCAAGGGAACGTGCTGGCCTGGTTTGGAATCCCTGGTCTGAGTACCCAGGAGTCTTCAGGTGGTTCCAGCTGGCCACTCTGGCCCCATAGCCCTTACCACAACCTTAGTCCACAACACAAACATACTTTTGAGAAGAGAGAGCCTGGATATGCCCTGGGCATCTCACCTACCTCCAGGCTGGTGTAGGTAGCATACCCGTCTGTCTGTCATCTCTGCCTCTGGAGAGTATTGGCTTGTCGCCAGTATGGAAGTTCCTGGGGACCCTCCCACCCAGAGTTGCTGTGGCCTGGCCTGGAGGGTAGGTACAGGGGCTGATTTCCCCATGCCGAGCAAGTCTGTTCTTGATGCTACTAGAGATAAAAACACAGCGGGGCTGGGGGCCTTCTGGGTGCAGAAATGTTGTGAGCCCACCTTCCCTTTTGTTTGGGGCTCTCCAGTGCCTGAGGACCGGGAGGCAGGCAGAGAGAGAGGTTGGCATCCACCTGCCTCCCAGCTCCTTCCTCCCATTCTGCCTCCCAAATTTCACAGTGCCTGCTTTCTGCACTGGCCCAGCTCCCTGGAGACTCCACCAGATGTTACTGGGCCGCACGTTTGCTCCCTAATGAAATATTCATGAAGTTGGTCTGCCTCTTGACACGAAAACCTCCTGCAGCTTCCCTGCCACCCGGAGCCCCACAGCTCGCTCGGCTCCCCCAATGTTGACTGCAAGCGGGCACCTATTAGGAGCACCCCATGGGCTCCAAACTGAATCTGTCTCTTGTCCTGAGCACGGTCAGGGTCTCTTGTGACTTCATCCTTCACCCTACCTTGGGGACCACTCTGACTCCACACCTCCCCCTCCCAGGGCCCAGGGTCAGCATCTAAGTGTATCACCATGGACTTGGTTCTAAAGGGCTAGAGAGGCCATTCTGCATAGGACAAGCTGCCCAATGGGAGACAGACACCCCAAGAAGCATCTCACTTTACTATGTGAGTCCAGGGAGGATGGGGTGTCCGTGTCTTCCATTGTCCCATACTAATAAGCACCTGAAGTCCACCCATATTCCTCCTGCTGGGAGTGGCTGACCAGCCTGATTCCTGACATCCATCCATTGGTTCCTCTGGGATAAAAAGAAACTCCCCAGATACAGGCTCTGTAAATGGAGGCTGACCTTGCCAATCTGAAGCAAAAGACCTGCTGGGCCTTTTATGTGTCACGCTCCCCCGCAGCCCTCAGAAGTCCTCAGGAGCACATAGCTACTGCATTCAGAGGAGAGTTGTCCCGCCTAATCTGGAAATATGGTGGACAGATCTACCCCTGTGCTAAGCTGCTTTGTCAGGCTCGAGATCTGGCTCCCTCCTAAATCCAGAGCCTCAACTAGCAGGATCTGACCACACAGGAACTCTCTGCCTGGTAAAGTCGGAGTTGTCACTCTGGTAGTGAAAGGGTTACTTATTTTACTCTATGCCCTGGGTGTTGTGTTTTATAAAAAAGAAAGGGAAGCATAAGGAAGCCAGGGATATGTTTGGTAAAGGTGCGGTATGGTGTGGGGGAGGGGGTGCCTCGGTGGGCCCATGCCGAGGCATCCCTTCCCCCTGAGGTACCAGCCACAGGACAGGTATAGTATGGAATAGAATTTATTAACAGCATGGGGAGGGAAGTTGAGGGGGTAGTAGAGACAGAGAAAGGGGGGGGGAGTAGAGGAGTAGAGGCTGGCCATGAGCATGTAGGGAGGGAAATGGGGAGAGAAAGGATAAAAAGGGTAAGAGAGTAAGAGAGAGAGGAGGGGGCAAGCAGCCTCTTTTATAGTGAGTCAGGCATACCTGCCTGTTGCCAGGTAACTGCGGGGCAGAGCCTAGAAGATATGCTAACACTGGGTACATCCAAAGAGCTCTGAGTCTGGCCTGCCTGGACTTCACGCCCACTCATATCTTTCCTTGGCCTGAGGTTCCACATTCCTGGCCTTGACCCTGGTAGCTGTGCTGAGATATTATGACACCCGAATCTTACCTCCCTAATGGCCCAAGGAGGCTCACCAGTTACAGAGGCTATGGGGACTGTCTTTTTCACTGTTCTCGCCTGAGGGTAGCTGTTGTTCTGCCCACAGGGAAGACCCTCAAGTGGGTCAGCATCTCCAGGAAACCCGTACCAAACATCGAGCTTAGATTCCCACACAAATCAAGGCTCTGGCAGCCTTGCTCCTGGATTATTAAATGACGAGGAAGGCAGTATGCCCACGCGCCACTCAGCACAGGGGGCTGTGACTTGCAGAGTGTCTAAACTGAGCCATGGAGGTGCTTCCATGGCCTCTGACTTCAATATCACTGGTTCTCTCTGGTTGTGTCCTCTGATAGGATTCTCTGATCATGGCTCTGAGTGAGAGGAGATGGGCGGGACTGAGAGAGAGAGGCCACGGGGAAGAGTTACACACTGTGATCATGGCATGTGATCAATAGCCGTGGGTCAAGTCCTCCTATGTGTGAAATGATGACCCCAGTCACAAACTCGGGGAAGAGCCCGTGGCTCAGCGGCTGCCCAAATGTCACCCTTCGGAACGGCAGCTGGTGGTGCTCAGGGGTCATTCCGCCACTGCCACTGACTTCTTAGGGTTTAGACGACCCCATTCTTTCACCTCTTTGTGGGATCACCCTCATGGAGGGCTAGGAGATGCTCGAAGATGCAGGAGTTGCTGGCTACTTTCACAAAGGATGGGCCCAAGGGGCTGCCTGTGTCACAGTAAAGAGGACCCAAAGTCTTTGAGAGCATGATTCCTGGCTTTTAGAGTGTGTGTTTTTTTTTTTTTTTTTTTTTTTTTTTATCTCGTTGTCCTTCCCTGGGTAAGCTGTAAGGCTGTCCAGCTGTCCTGTGGGCTGGTATGGTGGCATGCTACTCTGAGACCCTCAGGACTCTGCTGCACTTGGGGACTGTAATATGGGACAAAGACAGGCAAAGGTTCAAGAAGGGTAAGGTTGACTGAGATGAAGGGAGGTCTTGGGGCAGTGGCCGGGGAAGGGGTCAGACACTGTCCCCTGGAGAGGGTCTTCACTCCTGGGTCAGAGGAGAAGGAAAAGGCCTGAGTAGGCCTTCTACAAAGACTCCATACCATCCAGTGGGTTTGCCAAGGTTCCTTGGTCAGTCAAGAGGCAAAACCAGATCTTTTACCAGAGAGTAACAAATGTCATTAGTCACTACTGTGGGGCCGTGAGACTTTGGAGCTGCTTTTTGTGACTGACAGCCACAGTAGGTTGAACGAAAACTCTTATTCTCTTCCCACCTGCCTGGGGACCAAGAAGTCCTTTGCTCTGACCAGGCTCAAGGGGGCTGGTCTCATGGGAGTAGTCCGGCAGGCTCACTGAGACACCAGGGCCATCTGCTTCCATGTGGCCTTGTCTCTGGCAGTTGTCTGACTGTCTCTGACCACAGCTAGGAGCCATACTGCTGGATGCTAGTTCAGTGCCTCTGCAGCTAAGAAAGCAAAGGACTCAGAGAGGTCACCATGCTTCCCTGAGGCCAGAGAGCTGCCTGGAGCCAGAGCCAGGACTGAAGAGCTTAGGGTCCTTTACCTGGAGCACCTGGCCTCCTTTTGGGGACCAGCCACCAGGAACTGGAGTGGCAACCCCCCTTTCCTAGGATCTCCCCACAGGGACTCCCAGCCCTTGGAAGTTCGCCGACAAGAATCCAGGACTAGCCGGGCAGTGGTGGCGCACGCCTTTAATCCCAGCACTTGGGAGGCAGAGGCAGGTGGATTTCTGAGTTCGAGGCCAACCTGATCTACCAA
Source organism: Mastomys natalensis (assembly GCA_021653895.1). NCBI lineage: Eukaryota > Metazoa > Chordata > Mammalia > Rodentia > Muridae > Mastomys > Mastomys natalensis. The sequence continues at coordinate 581,021 of JAJTUV010000412.1, forward strand.
GTGAGTTCCAGGACAGCCAGGGCTACACAGAGAAACCCTGTCTCAAAAAAACCTAAAAAAAAAAAGAATCCAGGACTAATGCCCTTCCCCCACATAGGCAATGGGCTTGAAAGAATGGGTTGGAGTCAGGAAGGGTCTGGGCCACATCTTCCCTCCCTTCCCTGGCCCCTGCTGCCTCTCCCCATGCTGCCAGCGAGGTAATAAGCTATGCGTGTCGTGTAGAAATGAAACATGTTCCGCAGAACAAATGGTGTTAATTTGCAGCAAGCTCCACAGCCCAGCATTACAGAGCGCCTGGAGGGCGGCTGCAGCAGCTGCGCCAGAATTAACAGCCTCGTGCAGCGAATTAGTGGGGCCATGCATCACCATCAGAGGGACAAAGCGCCCCGAACCCCAAGACTCCCACAGCTCTGTGCTCCAGGGAGGAAGCTTGCTCCTTGCGGTGAGAAGAGAAGCCGGGTGTCTTTTCCTAGCCCAGAGGAGTCAGTGACTCCACCTAGGCTACATGTAGCTGGCCTTCCAGAACGGGGTTCACTGCATGCATGGCCAGCTGTTGTCCAAATACATCTGGAGCCAGTCCTCCAGGCCCACGGTAGCAGCCTCACAAGACAGCACCTCCTCCTGTTTTCTTGCCTATGGATTGTGCTCCAGGCCTCTCTCTCTCTCTCTCTCTCTCTCACACTCCCCCCCCCCCACAAGGGGCCTAATTAATCTGCCTGTCTGTTTACTTCTACTTATTGCTCGCCTATCGGGCTGCTCGGAGCTGCCGGTCTGTATTGATCGTTCTGAGATGCACCATCTCCCTGGCGATTCGTCTTCCTCTGCGGGCCCCCGCCATCCATCCCGCTGGCTGACGCATGTCTGCCCTGGGTGTTAGGAGAAAGCTGCAAATTGCACGTTACATCTTAATGGGCAATTCCAGTAACTTCATTGCATCTGATGAATATTTAACATCCCCCATCCATCCCCCTGTCGCTATCCAACAGCGGGGGTGGGGGGCTGGGGGGGTGTTGGTCTGGGACTTCCACTTGCTGCCTTCTGCCTTGTACTTTCTGAATTTGGAAGTCTTGGCTGTTCTCTCTGGACAGGTGGGAACGTGGCAGGTTGGGGAGGGAGGGCATGCTCATTTGTGCTACACAGAACTCAGGCACTGTCTCTGGGTTTTTTTTTTTTTTTTTTTTTTCAGCCTGGTCTGGCTTTGGCTATAGGTCCCCGCCCCTCTTCTCTGTGAGCAAGAGGGTCATTCTGGAATGCATGTCTCCTCTTGGAGACCCAAGGTATGATTCTGGTTTTGAGACCCATGCTGAACACTGAAGGCTTCCTATCAACACATCTAGAGTTGATGGACCAATGGGCAAATGAGCCAACAGGAGCCTGGACTCAGAATCACAGAACTCCAGGCAAGTGTCTAGAAAGTATCTTATCGACACTCGAGTGGTATAATAGGGAAGCTGAGGGGAGGTTATTTGTTCAGTCACAGCTCTGGGTCTGAGGCTGTGACTTGTGTCCACTAGCCATCCTTGCCTCCTCAGAGCCTGGTCCCACCAGGGGAGTTGAGGGAGGCCTGGATTCCTGTCCAACCAAGATCAGGGATAGCTTGCAGGTCCTGGGTGGTCTCTGAGGCCACAGCCTGCTGCCTCTTGGAAAGGGTACCTGTATCAGAAGACACTACAGCTGAGTCTGATTCACTGCCCCCAGCTGCCTCGCCCTCTGAGCACATTCTGTCAGAGGTAAGGGTGTCTGTAATTGCAAAATCATTCTTGGTTATCTTGGTAAGTAAGAACACACAGTTTCGAGTCCCTCGGGCTGTGAACCTGGCACACCACTGACTCTGCTGCCAGGCAGAGAGCAGCAGCCTCCATGTTTGGGATGCACATTGCTTTGTCTCTCGTTCCTAACTTGGAAGGCATGGGGCTGAGTAATGAGAAGAAGCAAGATGCAGAGAGAGCTTTTAACTTGAGAGGCCAGTGCTGGGGAGACCTGGGTCAAGCTCAGTCTCTGCCTTTAGCAATGCCAATTTCTTTATCTGTAGACAGAAGACTTACACTTACTGTTATACGGTGTGCGTATGTGCGGATTCGATGAAAGAGTGTAATTTGAACTTCTGGTACGAAGTTGTCATTGTGAAGGTGATGATGGTGATGATGGTGTTGGCCATGGTGGTGATAGAGATGCTCGTGATAAGGACTGTAACTGGTGCTGATGATGGTGGCAGTGGTGGCAGCATAGTACGGTTGTGGTGATTGACAGTCACGGTGGCCATTATGACTGTTACACTGCTTACAGCGTAAGTGGATTTGGATCACCAAATCCTTCCAGGGCTTTGCACACTGCTTGGCCTACATCTCAACAAGGGGCTTCCTCTTTTGTAGCTACACAGCTTTCGATGTGCCCAGCAGATCAGGGCAGTCTCATCGATCCTTCCTCCAGCTTCCCGACTGGCAGATCTTTAAGTACGTTGAGGTAAGGGCCCAGGACCATGGTTGCTGTTAAGATTACAAGACATAGAGATGAAGGGGAAGAGCCCTTTCAGATTCTTGGAGCAGTAAACATCTAGGCTCCACATGCATTGAACGGCTATTGTGAATCCTCATAAGAAAAGCGGTCAAGACACATTGGGAAGAGACCATGGACTCAGGTAGTCAGTATTGCCAAGAGTAGCAGCCAGGGTATTGAGATAGACCTTTGAGCAGATGCTATGCCAAGACACGGTTCTGTGATCATAAAGCCAAGCCAAGAAGAGACAGTGATGGTGAGTCTCTACACGGCAGAGATATAGGTTGGGAGGCTGTGGCTGGCAGTCAAGGAGGGTAGACTTCATGAAGGAATGAAGAGTTCCATGTCTGGAACCATCTTCAGCTTCCAGAAGGATCCTGAGCCCAGCTCCCCCAGTGTCCCCTATGCATCACTGGCACCAGGCAACTTCTATCTTACGTTTCTCCCTGTTACTCAAACTCCCATTTTTCTGAGAAACTCCACTTCAGATGAATATTTGCCTACTGTGGCAACACGGCGCATCTGGACGGTAGATGCCGTGACTGAGATACATTGAAGTGTGTGTCCCGTATGCTCAGCCATCACCTGCCCTGCACGGGGCTCCTCTGTGACCTTCAGGGCTCTACCAGAAAGGGCTTGAGAGACACCTTACCCTTCTCTCTACAGTTGGGCACTGCTGACAGTTCTTTGTATGACATCCCTTCCCGTGGTGCTGGTTGTGGGCACCAGCAATGAGGAAGGTCTGTGGGGGAGGCTCTTGTTTGTCAGGGCAGGAATAAAGGTGCTTGGCTGGTGAATAATTGGAGAGTGGATGGCTATGCATGGTCTCTGCTCTCCCCTCCCCAGTAGAGCTCAGTGCAGAGCAGTCCCTGGCCTCCGAATCCACCTCCAGACCAGGGGTGGCTGGCGGTCGGTCACTGCTTGGTTACATCTGCTGTGCACGCGAGAGTACTTCCAGATGTCCCAGAAGGACCGCTCGAATGTCAATTCCATCTTCTCACAATCATTTTCCGCATCCTCTTAGCGCCGCGAGAACGCAGCCTGCTCGTTTGAATGCATAATTAGCCCAGGCATTCTACCTCGCTAATTTCAAGGCAGGGGACGCCAGTGGAGGGGGCTTAGGAATTTGCATATTAATTTAGCCGAGGGAGAGAAAAATTGTTTACCACTTTCTTCTCGCAGTTGCTCACAGAGGACTTAACTCTTTCTTCTCTCCATCTGGAGCCTCCAGGAAGGGAGCGTGTGGGGGTGCAGCTAACCCTCCTCAAATACCCAACTACTTAAACCAGCCCATCTAGGCTCTATGGAACCACTCCAAAGTGCCCGTGCACACACGACTGTCTTCAGCTAGCTGTCCCTGGCTTTGTAAGGCCATGTGTCCAGCTACTTTAATATTACACTCTGTGGGGACCCACAGATGGCCCCAAGTTCCCCTCCTAAGTTCTTCTTCACATGCAACCATTAGAAGTCAGGCATCTGGGTCCCTTTGGTCATTCCATTGACTTTGTCTGTTTGCTGATTCGGTCCACAGTTGTTCACTGGGTCCCATGTCTAGGGCCAGTATAGTGCTGGGTGCATAAGGAGTGGCAGGCTATGGCTGCCCTGCCTTCTCTACAGGCCAGCCACTGGCTGCAGTGGCCAATACTGAGAGAGGTGTTGCAACAGAAAAGAGCAGCGTGTTACTGCTCCCTGTATCCTCTGGAACGAGCATCCACTGAGGGGGTCCCACCTGGAGGGGATATCACCCTCCTTGTCTCTGGCAGAGTGAGGATGCTTCTTCACCAATGGAGCAGGTGTGAGGAAAGAGTCAAAGGGCACACTGAGACATAGGGGGATGGGCCCTTGTCCCCACCATATTTAGGGGCTTGTGATGTGTCAGGCCAGGACTGAATGGTGGACTCAAGTGTGTGTCCTAAGCAAAGGCGGACCTCCCTTACCCTGTATGCTACTGAGTATAGGGGTTGCCGGCAACTCTGGTCCTCACCAAGTCTGTGTTTCCACAGTGCAGAAATGACAGTACGTGCCATGCTTGATGACATCGGAGAGGATCAAGCTGTGACAGCTCTAAGTACTGGACAAAGGTTTTCATACGCTGCTTGTTTCTTTAGAACAGGAAAGCTTTGCTGGAGGCAGGTTAAGGCCCATCAGGATGGGTCAGGCAGAGGGCTGGCAGGGTCCTGAGCACCCATGGGGGACAGAAGGCAAAGGTCTGAGAACATAAATCAAAGCGCGTGAAATCCAGAGTTCTAAGGAGCCATAGTTGAAGTCTTTTGGCCACATGGAATAGATGAACGGCAAGATGTCCCTCTAAGGCCCTCTCTAGACAACAAGAGCCCCACGCAAATTCCACAGAGCCACGTGGACTCCATGCAAGTGCCACAGAGCCACATGGACTCCATGCAAGTTCCCACAGAGCCACATGGACTCCATGCAAGTTCCACAGAGCCACGTGAACTCCATGCAAGTGTCACAGAGCCACACAGGCCCCATGCAAGTTCCCACAGAGCAAGTTCCACAGAGCCATGTGGACTCCATGCAAGTCCCACAGAGCCACATGGGCCCCATGCAAGTCCCACAGAGCCCACAAGGACCCCATGAAACTTTCTACAGAGCCCATGAGGACCCATGAAACTTCCCATAGAGCCACACGGACTCCATGCAAGTTCCTGCAGAGCCACACGGACTCCATGCAAGTTCTCACAGAAGCCACGTGGACCCCCCAGGCAAGTTCCCACAGAGCCCGCATGCACCCCATAGAAGTTTCACAGAGCCACATGGCCACATGAACCCCAGGCAAGTCCCACAGAGCAAGTTCCACAGATCCACATGGACCCCAGGCAAGTTCCCACAGAGCACACATGGCCTTGGCATTGAAGATCACTACAAGCAAGGAATCAAGTCTTTATTGCAATATCAGTGGCCCAGAGACCCAGAGACCCAGAGGCAAGCCTCTCACCATCAGTGGCCTTCATGGGATTCTTCTTAGTGCCCTTGGTCCACTTCTGTGCAGTGTGGCCCACGATGAACACCAGAAGACCCTGCCATGAAACTGACACTTGGCACATGCCCAGTTAGACCAAGACCCAGAAGAACTGATACACACATTCAGCAGATGGGTCTGATGGCTGTAAGTACCCTATCATTTGGCTGCAGAGCCAGGGGCTTGGTATCAGAATGGAGCCTGAGCCATTCAAGGGACATGACCGAGGTCAAGGAAGAGGAATGATAGGAACACCCTCGACCAGGGCTTTCCCAGAAGCCTATTTGGAGTAGGACCAAACAACTAAAGGTAAAAGGAGACATAGAACAGGAAAACGGCTGGTCACGATGGAGGGGTGCTGCGAGCAGGGGCTTCAGGCACCATGCATGCTAACAGGCCATGCAGGAGGAAAGAGCAATGTTGAAGATACTCCTGGTCTCCATACAAGGAATCAGAGCCCCGACTCAGCTGGGCTCAAGGATTAAGAGGGCTGGAGGCAGGGCTGAACCCTTTGTGGTTTAGGCGAGCTCAGCTAAGATGTGTGCCTGTGACATCAGAAGAAAAGGCACACAGTGTTCAGTAGCTCACCGAAGCCACATGGTTACCAGCAGAACACTCTCCCAGTGTGTTTGGAGCGGGGAGTCTTACAGGATGAAGATCTGATAGTGCCGAAAGACCATAGAGACATACCTTAGAGCCCAGAGGCCACAGGGGGAAACTCCTACTACTTGAGGTGATCCAGAAAATAAGTGGGGGGCTAGTTTCATCTGGGGGGCACAGTCGCTATTCTGTTAGGTAAAGGGGAGGGATGGACTACGCCCCCCCCATCCTGTATCCACCTTGCCTGAGGCCAGGACCACATATCTTCCCCCATGACTCCCTGGGGCCTCCCGCATAGGAAGAGACAAGGCCCATGAACTAAAGTCTGAGGCCTTCTTTGGGAATGAAAGAGCTGAGGCCCAAGGATCCCAGGTGTGCAGCCAATGCAGATTCCTGGGCCAACGCAGGCCCAGAGTCCAGACTCCCTTCATGGGTGTCTCTACCAAAGTTTTCAACCACCTAGGATCTCAGAGCTCCAGGGGTGCTCAAGGAGTGTTCCCTCCACACCTCACACCTAGCCAAGCTCAGCTGAGAGAAAGTTGGTTCCAACTGTCTTCTCCGGCTTCCTTCCCTCTGTGGTCTCCCTCTCTTCCAAAATCCCCTCTCCTCTGGCTCTCCTTTTTTGACTCCAAACCTCAATTCCCTAGGGTTTCTAGGGCCCTTCTTTGTCTCACTGCAGTGAATGCTCATCAGGGACTCCTGAGAGGGATGGCTAATCTTTGGGCAGGAGACAGGGCTGTGTCTAGGAGAGGATCTTGTGCCTTTGAATTCCGAGGGTCAAGGTCAGAAGGCAGTAGCCAGGCTGCCCTTATTGTATAGGGAGGCAGGCGCGGCCTTGTGGCAGGGCAGGAGCCTCGGGGAGAACAGCTTGCTCAGGCCCCCTGCTGCTTCTGCTCATCCAAGTGAGGCAGGCTGGCTTCCTTTGTGTGGCTGCGTGGGCGTCGTGGGCTGGGTCTGGAGGTAATTTGTCTGCCTCCTGCAGCTGCCTGTCATCTCACATCTGTGAGGCAGCTTCATTTCACTGTCATTAAAAAATCCCAGGTCTGACAGGTAGCAAAAATCCGACGTGAAAACAACAACTCAGGGACCAGCCTTGGCTCCAGTGGGAATTGTGCTCCCGACTAATCTCCTCCTTCAGGGAGGCCAGGTGGGAGGTGGCCTTCTGCTCTGTCCTGGAGTGAGCTGGCTGAGTCGAACAGGTGTTCCCTACTACCCAATACAGAAGAACCAGAGAGTAAAGGGGTGGAGTGTGTGTGTGGGAGCTGTGGGAAGGCAGGGACCCATTCCAGACACCTGCTGCCTGGGCTGTGCCACACAGAAATCTTGAGGGGCCAAGTATTGCCCATCCCTAGATGAGGTGAAGAGACCTCCGAGACCAAGGCACACATTCAAGCCCTGTGCCTGTGATCAGGCTGAGTGTTCTCAGGGATTCTTTGTTTACCTACTGACACCTTTTTTTTTTTCTGGGTAAGGGCAAGGACCCCTTTGGGAAGGTATGACAGAGTCAAGAGAATTCTCTGTCTCTCTCTGTCTCTCTGTCTCTCTCTCTGTGTCTCTCTCTCTGTCTCTCTCTCTCTCCTCTCTCTGTCTCTCTCTGTCTCTCTCTGTCTCTCTGTCTCTGTCTCTCTCTGTCTCTGTCTCTCTCTGTCTCTCTCTCTCTCTCTCTGTCCTCTCTCTCTCCTCTCTCTCTCTCTCTCTCCAGGAAGTGGAGCATCTGCTGACTTGTCTGAATCTCCAGGGTTGCAGTTCTAACACATAGTGAGTGGATAGGAGGCATGTAGCTTTGGCATGTGGCATGTACTGGGCCTTAAACTCAAAGAGGAGACCAGCTCTGCTGTAGGACCGCTGTTGGAAAGCACATGGATCCTGGGAGAATGGTAGTAGTTGCAGCCCTCCTCTTACAGGAGGTAGATACCAGGCCCCACCATAGATCTGGCACCTTGCCTATCCACCGAGAATAGGGCCCAGAGGTAGACTGCACAGTGGCACTGGACCTGTCCCAGGCCACTGTAGGTCTGTGTGCACCTATCCCCACCAGAACCCACAGTTTCAATGAGACTTCATCAGTTCAGGCTGTGAACTGGATCTGGATTGGGCTAAGCTTGCAGTCTTCCCTCCGCGACCCCCCAGGCACAGAAGCCGTGTTACCGTCTACAGATTTCAGTAGACTCTAAGCTTTGAGGATTCCTCCTGCTGGTGGGTGAGGAGGCCCTTTCCAAGGCCTGGAGTGCTTCCTGGAGCAGAGGAGTCCAGCACACGGAGGGTTAAACGCTGATGATGGCTTTGTCTCCGCATCAGAGTACATAATGTGCCGCGCATTTGCATACTGCAGTGTGCGCTCAATTAAAATGAACTTTTAATTTCTTCTAAGTAAATTACTTCTTGCCGGTACGTGATGTGCACAAATGTCAGAATAATGGGAGAGCTTTAATGAGCTGGGGAGGGATCTTGTGGGGGCTGCCTGAAACAACCCCCGAAACACACACGTCCACATGCCACACCAACACGGGGCACGCACTGTCCCTCGGGCAGTCCACACGCCGACCTGTGACTGCTGGTTGCATCCATTGCACAGTCGCCGTACACACCCTAGCTGGGCTGTGGGCGCTCACACTTACATCGTCTCTCACTCAGCAGCGATCTTCTCCTTGTGTGCCTCAGACATTTGCACCGTTACATATAGAGGGTTTCCCTGAGGGGTGTGTGGATTCACCCAGCCTCAGTTTCCCCTTCTGCTCCTTATTTTAGCTATAAATGAGAATGTAAGTTTAAAGGGCTTGAAACAATGGTCACTAAAATCAGCAGGAAGGCAGTGGCAAACATGGCTCCCTCCACCCCCATGGTCCAGCAGCCTGAGCCCAGACCTGTAGCACCCCACGAGGGAGGGCAGGTAATACACTGCATCTGGTCAGAGGAGGAATGGAAAATCAGACCAAGACACACAGCAAGTGCAGGGATGAAAGCTGTCACCCCAAGGCCTCGCCTCACCCATTGATTTCAAGTAGCAGAAACTGTAAGGAACACCAGTCATCAGCACAGTAGTAGGCGCGGATCGGGTGAGGGGAAGCCCAACAAGCCCCAGCACCTGACACAACTCATTAGCTTGCCCCATAGTTGTGTTTCAGTACCTTGGAGAGGTCCAGAAACAGGCTGTGGCCCTCCACCTCAGTCCAGTTAGCCATGCCCTGCCCTTGTCCACAGAGGCAGCAGACCAGACACCACAGTGGTACCACAAGCCTAGGATCAGCCCTGGTTTGGGCACCACAAGTCTCATGACCCTGAGATAATCACTTGGAACCTCTTAGCACCTTATATGTGCCTGGGCCTGAGGGTGACCCAGGCCACATTTAAATCCTCTGCTCTAGGGGCCTGCAGGATGGTTCAGAGGGTTAAAAAGATGCTTGCCACCAAGTGTGGCGATCTGAGTTTGATCCCTGGGACCCACATGGTAGAAGACAACTGATTCATACAAAGTTATCTTCCTATTTCTGCATATATATGGTATCATGTGCACGCCCATATGCATACACACACACGTGCACACACATGCACACATTCATCCATGCACACACATACACACACACATATATACACGCACGTACACTAAGAATAAATGCGGCACATAACCTCCGTTTCCCCCCCACACACACACATTCCAAGTTGTATTGAGGCTACTCTTAGATGTTTTGGGAACACTAGACCATGTGTGGAGCACAAACAGGTCTCCCTGGGTCTGAGCCGCTGCCTAGTACGTGGCTTCACCACTGGCACAGCAGAGGTGACAGTGCCTGCCACTGCTCTCCTTAGCCGTTCGACTGCTACAATTCAGACTTCTGACAGCCCTGACTTGGCCTCTCCTATCTCCCCGACCCCCTTGGGGCCAGACTTGTCAACAGATCTTTCTGTGCCAGCAGCAACTGTGCCAGGCGGAGGTCTACTAACCGCGGCCTCTGTGGAAGAAGGTGGCGCCAGCCGCACAAACCTTGCTGATAAGGTATCACTGTACAGTGCAGCTGCAGGCATCCTGCTCTGCAGGGGGAGGTCAGGGAGGGTTTCCTGGAAGACAGAGGCAGCATGTTGATTGTGGAGGCTGCTTCAGGATGAGTGGTCCTGAGGGGACACGGGGTGAGAAGCCTGCCTGCCTGGGCAGGAGTAGCATGTCTATCTTGAGCTTGCATCTGGGGAACTGCAAGGTGCAGTTAGCATGGACTAAGGGGTCAGGGGAGCATTAGTGAGAGGTACAGGACTCATAGTCCACATGGCTGAAGAGACAAAGGTGGTTGTGGCCCTCATAGGTATGGCTGCTAAAGGACACAGAAGAGGAGCAGATGGGAAATCATTTTCATACTGGACAAATAGAATGAGGGAAGGGCTTTAGGGGAAGACTTACCATGAGCAGGAAGTGGGGGGAGGGTGGTCAGGGTGGGGGATAGGGGTTTGGGGGCAGGGACTGTGCCAGAGCCCAGCACCGTGCACACACTGAGGTCTGAAAGCTGAGTCTGGGAGTGCAGAGTGTCAGATGAGCTGACATTGTTCCAGACAAGGAAGGTGACCTTGGTAAAGTCCAGTGTAGGGCAGAAACCTTCAGAGATACTGCCTATGACCAGCCCAGGTTGACAGATGGGGAGCCCAGCTATGATCCTCCCTGGGAAGGTATAATAATTAAACACCGGCAGGTCACATGGTCACTGAAACAGAAGAAAGGAGCCAGTCCCAGCCCGGCAGGGTTGCCTGTGTGTGGTCGCTATGAAGCAGTGACTGGTACCTCTGCATGTCCACCTGCCCAGGGACCCTGCAGGCTCCCTGGAGGTCCCTGGGATGATGGATAGTGAGAAGAGAAAGCAGTGGTCTAAACACGTACCTCAGCTGGGTACTCACCTTCTAGGAACTCTGACCAGCCAAGCTATGCATTCTGGTCCTGCCTCCAGTCCCCTCACCCCACTTTGTCACTAGGTCCTGCCTGTTCCCCAGCCACAGTCCCCAGAATGTTTTCTCTCCTTTCTGATCATATATAACTGGGGCTGAGTCAACGGCAGGCTCAGCACACAGTGGGCTCAGGCTCAGCACACAGTGGGGGTCAGGCCCAGCACACAGTGGGGAATAAGTTGGTGAGGCCCCAGCTGCAGCTTTATATACTTTCAAGGTATAGATAGCTGTGATGCTCAAGGGCCTACCCAGCTTCACTAGCTGTGCTATGTCCACTGAGTCTCTTCTCATTCGGTGGGGGAGGAAGCATCTTCCACAATCCCAGTGACTGAATCTGACAGGATGATCCATTCTTGGGTCCCTTCCTTCCTATTTTTTATACCCATTTTTCCCCTGAAGAGACTTGACAACTGCCACTACTATGGAATTTGGGATCTGCATATTCGTGTTTGTGTGTGTGTGTGTGTGTGTGTGTGTGGTGTGTGTGTACTCATGTATGCATGTGGGCCTGTCAGGTATGTGGGCACGCCTGTGTGCACACATGAGGTGACTACAGCCCAGCTCTCCCCCACATTGGTGAAATTTACATTGAACCACAAATTAATTTCATAATTTTTTTCTCTCTAATTATGCCAACATCTGTTGCAAGGCAAGCTGTGTGTGCGCATTTTAATGTGTCCCCCCCCCAGCCCCCGCCGCCCGCTCGCCTGCTCACAGCGTTGCTGTCTGTCTCTGACTGAACTTTTCAATAATTATCACCAAGAGAAGATCTAGACTTTCATTTCTCTTGCTGCTCCAGAGGGGGAGAGAGATGATGGGGGAGGGAAAGGGAACAAGGGACAGATGGAAAGAGAGACCAGGATTGGAGAGGGAGCCATGGCCCATGGGTGGCACTGGAGGGACTCCTTTGTGCCTCAGGAAGACAGCGTGACTTCGAGGAGAAGATGGGGCAAGAGTGAGGGAGAGAAGGCAGCTGGAAGCCACATGAGTCATGGCCAGAGACGTGACGGCCAGAGTCACGGCTGCTCTCTCAAGGCCTGAGCGTGGAGGTGTACAGTCACAACACAGCTTTTGACCTCCTGTGAGCACTGCACACTCGTGGCATAGGTGAGGAATCCTGGCTTTGCACCGTGTGTCTTGGGAACCCTGGTGTATCATCTTGTAGGGTCCTGCCTGAGTTCCTGAGATAGCCCCTGGTCCTGACAGGAGGCTGGACCTGGCACTTGAATATGGTACCCACATCTAAAAGAGTGGTTCTGGGGAAGTGTGTCGCCATTGCTTTCTTCCCCGCCTTCCCACCAGCACCCACGTGCTGGCCCAAAGAAGAAAGTGACCCAGAATCATCAGAGACAAGGGAATCTCCAGAAAGAGTGCTCCATCCTACCCTTGGGACTGAATGTAAGCAGTAACATGCCTGAGTGTGTGCTATGCTATGCTATGATGGCGCTACTGAGAGGGAGGGGCCTCATAGGAGGTGGAGCTCACTGGGTGCATGCCCTTAGGGGCACGTTGTATGTGCAAGCTCGAGGACTGTGCACACGTGTGGATACACATGATCTGTGCTCAGGCACACACGGGTAAGCATGAGTCATTGTGTGTCTATGCACATGGATGTGCCTGTGTGAACCTGCACACACTAACCTCTGCTCAGCCCTGCCTGGCAAACGGACCCCAGGGAGATTGTGTACAGCAGGGCACTTGCTTTCAGTCGAGCCTGAAATCTGCCTCTTTATCTTGTGTGATCTTGTGAAGCTGGGCAAGCAGTGGCCTTCTCCCGTGAGCTTTGGTCTCCTTGGGTGTTTGACAAGAGCCAAGCATCCAGTAGTCACAGAGAAGTCACTTGCATGTAGCAACTGTTCTCTGCCACAAGTGAAGAAGTATGCTCTTGGCTCTGCTCCTTCCTTAGAGATGGAGACGCGTACTCCAGAAGTCAGTCTGCGTGCCCTGAGCCTCTCACTTCCTCTCTTCTCATCCCTGGAGCAGTCCCCATGTGTCCCCCTTGCTGCTCAGATTCTCTTTTCTGCAGCCCATCCACCCGACAGTCGCCATAGTGGATTATGAGCATAATTCTCAGTGACATCCAGACCACATCTACCATCCTGTGACATCGCTCTGAGCCCGATCCCTCATCCCTAGTGTTTGTGAAGTGCACCTGAGCTCCAGCCTCTGGAGACTCCCAGTCCTTCTACATGTCCTCCTTCCCAGCATCCCTCTTGTGACTCACGACCTAGCTCGGCGCCTCCTAGGAGGGCTTGCAGGCTTGCTCCAGGTGGGCTGAGGTTGTCCAAGCTTGTGCCACACGGGCTTCCCAGTAGACATCACTACATCACTAGCCTGTTTCTCTGACCCCACCCTGTCCCCAACACACACACTTTTATTCCAGGCTCATAGCTTTTCTAGGGCAGAGTATTTTTTCCTATCCCAGAGCCTGAACCACTGTTGATGTTTAAGGGTATTCCATTAAATACTGAACAAATTCCAAAGCAGAAACACGAGTCATTTGTGTGTCTATGCACACGGATGTGTCTGTGTGGACTTGAACATACTAACTTCTGGTCAGTCTTGTCCAAAAAATGGACCCATTTCTGGGACTGTGGCATCCAACGACCCTCATATTCATATTCATATTCCAGATGCCCATTGTGTCCAGCAGAAAGTTAGCGGGGGTTGGGAAAGGTGGCCATCACCCAAACCCATGTCTCTAAATGCTGTGCTGACACCACCAAGGTGCCCATGGAGATCTATGAGAGCCTGGGCACTCTCCCCAAATGAGATGCTAGCTTCAGGCACCCGTGGATCGTTAACAGGCTCGTTCCTTGGTAAGAGATCCCCGAATGTACCCAACGACATAGCATTGGAATGGTCCTGGGGCAGGTAATGGAAAAGGCTCCAGCAAGTCCAGGGTATTGAAGGAATCCCATCAGAGACAGAAGTACAGAAAGTTATGGAAGGAAATGGACAGTGAGACTGACTTTGGCCACGGTTAGAATAACAGAATTCCATCCCTGCCACAGCCAGCTGCTTAGCTGCACTTCTGCACACAGTGGTTTAGATGTGGAATGCCTTCTGAAAGGCTCGTACGTGCAGTGCTTGGTTCCCAGCTATGGATCCAGTCCTTGAGAGAGCCTGGATCCTGAGGGTTCTGACTTACTCAGAACATAGATCCCCCTAGCAATCTATGCTATGATGGCGCTACTGAGAGGGAGGGGCCTCATAGGAGGTGGAGCTCACTGGGTGCATGCCCTTAGGGGCTACCTTGCCCTAAGTTCTTCCTGTCCACTCCCCTTTCTCTCTCTTTTCCTCCCCTGTGCACCCCTTTTCTTCTCTTCCCTTCCTTGCCCTCTCTCCTCCACCCCCTCTCCTCCTCTTCCCCTACCCTTGTGAAACTTGAGCCAGCCTGACTCTGCACTCCTGCGTGTGCTGGTCTGCCACAGAAACAAAATTGTGACCAACTGAATGGAAGAAGTGTGTTTTCAGGTGCTGCACAGACAGCTGCAAAGCACCCTCAGCTTTCTGCCTGGAGAAGGTTCTCAGGACCCTACTGAGTGCTATGAAGGCCAGGACAGCACAGTGGTCTTAGTAGATTCAGGAAGCAGAGGTTGGCTTTCAAGGGTACTGAGGTGTATGCAATTAGCGGCGGTGTGTTGAGAGAAGGAAGCTATTCAAACGAGAGGCTGGAGCAGTACACAGGAGTGCCCTGGAACCACATGTGATATGGGTAGAGAAGCACAGGCCCTGTGAGAACTGTCACCAGAAGGCGATGTGGCACTCCTGGCAGTGTTCAGTTTGGACAGATGGAGTGCAAATGCTGGCTCATGACTCTGGAAAGGCAAGTCTTGAGAACATGAGGCATGCCATGTAACCACTCTTTGTAAACAGCTTTGCCAGGTGATGCTTCATAGCTGTAACAATCATCGCCCTATTCATATCAAGGCTCTCAGAGGACAGACCCAGAGGTGACCCAGGTGTTGGAATCAGAAGGGAAGATTTGAAAGAAGGATGGGTGAGCACAGGCTGGACCACAGGAAAGAAAGGCGAGGGAACGTGAAGATGGATCTGTCTATAGAATTCAAATTTAAACACAAGTAAAAACTCAGTGTGGCTGGAGACGAGTTTTCAGCCTTTCTCTAGCATTTGTGAAGCCCTGGATTCTGTCCCCAGCACTGTAGAAACCAGGCATGATGGTGGTTCACACCTATACAAGAACTCAGGCTGTGGCTCCAGGAGTTTCAGCAGTCCAAGGTCATCCCAAACTACAGACTGAGTTTGAGGTCAGCCTGGGATATGGGAGACCCTATCTTCAAAACAGAACAACAAAAATCTACCACCTGTGGTAGAATACGAAGCTGAGTCACCTGTATGTGATTGGCACGTGGAAGGAGAAGACAGATTCAGAGCAGATGAAAAAATTTACAAATCAATGAAGGTCACATGGCATTAAAAACTAAAAAGCAGGAAAATCATAGGCAAACTACTGAAACCAAAGCTAAAGAGACCACACCAGAAGCAGGGAAGGACAGATAGAATATCACAAGACACACAGACACATAGGGGCACCTGATAAGGAATACTAGTAATGTCCCATCAGAAGTGATGCAAGACAGAAGGCAGCAGGAGTGTATCCTTAAAATGTCGAAACAATGTGTAAAAAAAGAAAGTTGAAACAACCTTCAAGAATTAAAGCTGAAACAAAGCATTTTTTTGGTAAACAAAGTCTGAGACAGTTCATCAAAACAGACACACGTGTGTGGGAGAACAGTGGAGAAGTCTTTCAAGAAAGAAGATGGTCTGTAGAGCCTCAGGCCTACTGAGAGAGGAAGCCATGGAAAGTTAGAATGTGGTAACACAATGTCGGGAGCCGTTTCCGCCATCGGAAGATGGCGCCGGTTCCCTGCTTCCTGGTTGCTCTCGAGAGTAACGCTGATGTCGGGAGCCGTTCCGCCATTGGAAGATGGCGCCGGTTCCCTGCTTCCTGGTTACTCTCGAGAGTAACGCATGCGCAGTTGTCCACTAGATCTTGCAAGCTGTTTCCCTCTGATTGGCTTACGCTGAAGCACCAATGAGGGGCGCACACGCCATACCGAGCCCTATATAAGTGACGAGCTCCTCGAGCTCGGGGTCCTTCTCCATCTTGGAACAGAGCGGAATAATAAAGAGTGCTGTCAGAAGAATCCTGTTTGCCGCGTCTTCTTATCGGCGAAGTGGGCGCGACAAAGTGGTGCCGAAACCCGGGAACGGCCGAACCCCGGGCGAAGGAACGACTCGAAGGACCCCGGACTGCTCGTCGGGAGAGGTTTCAGAACTGACGGCGTTAGGAGCCTAGGCGCTTTTTCTGCAAGGTATGGTTGGTTTTGTGTGGGTCATTCTGATTATATTGCTCGCTTTCATTTTCGGCTTGTTCTGCTGTTTTTGTCTGAATTGTGGGAAAAAAGACAAGATCTGCACGTACCCTTTCTGTAATATCGAATAGCTAGCTGTAAGTCTCAGGTAGGTAACTGAGCAGGCACTCCCCGCTCCTGTAGAGAAAGGAAGTATGGGAAATCAGCAACTGAAGCCTATGTCTGAAGCGGTGCGGGCACTGCTTCGGGGAAGACATTTGAAGGTTCCAGATAAGGTCATCGTAGATTTCCTAAAGGAGGTTGATAGGATCGCTCCATGGTTCATTACTACTGGGTCCCTGACTATAGGGTCTTGGACAAAATTAGGGGGAGATCTAACTGTGGGAGAAGGAAAAGGGGGGATTGCGACCGGGTACGTGGCCATTATTTAAACTAGTAAAATCCTGTATAGCAATGAGAGATGCGAAAAGCAAGTGAAAGAAGGGCAGAAACTCCTGAATGACCACCAAGACAGTCTATCAGAAGCAGAAAAGAAAGGGGATACAAAAGGAAAAGAGAAATCACAGAAGAAGATAGAAAGAGAAAGAATTAGTAAGAAAAAGAAAAACTTAAAGCCAGGCTTAAAAGAGAAAAAATCGTCAAGGTTATATCCGAGTTTAGCGCGATTTCGAGAACCCAGGGCCGAGTTATCCTCCGAAGGGGAGACGTCCTCTGGAGATAATGACTCGATTTTGGGAGATCTCAAAATTTTGAAACAGTTAAATTATAGATTGACCAATGATTATTCCAGTCAGAGCCAAAAGATGATGGAGGAGATGGGCAGCGTGCCCGGAAAAGGATTAGGAAAATATTTGCAGGGACGAAACTAGTCCGATTACCGTAGCTTTGAAGAGTGATCGAACCGGACTGGGTTTTTCGTAGGGGCCATTGAGGAGACCATTCCCATACCTTGGAAAAAGGAGGGCCCGGTATGGGTTCCACAATGGCCGTTAACCTCCGAAAAGCTCCTTGCTGCAAAAAAATCTAGTGCAGGAACAGTTGCTTGCTGGACATCTAGAACAGTCTTATTCCCCTTGGAATACCCCAATTTTTGTTATAAAGAAAAAAATCTGGAAAATGGAGATTATTACATGATTTGAGAGCCATAAATCAACAAATGCAAATTATGGGCTCGATTCAAAGAGGTTTACCCTTGTTGTCAGCCCTACCCAAAAATTGGCATATTATAATTATAGATATTAAAGATTGTTTTTTCTCCATCCCACTACATGAAAGGGATCGAGAAAGATTTGCCTTTACATTACCAAGTATAAATCACGAGGAACCTGACATTAGATTTCAGTGGAAAGTGCTCCCCCAGGGGATGGCCAATAGTCCCACTATATGTCAATTATATGTGGCGGCTGCTATTCAGCCTATCAGACAACAGTTTAAAAAGATTAGAGTTGTTCATTATATGGACGACATTTTATTGTGTTATTTTTGATAAAGAGCTCCTACAAGAGGCATTTTTAGTCCTGTCTAAAACCTTAAAAACCAAAAAAATTTTTTTATAGCCCCTGAAAAGGTACAAGAGGGAGCTTTAGGTAGTTTTCTAGGCACTATCATAACCCCATTAATAGTTAAGCCACAAAAATTGACAATCAGGGGGACAACTTGCAAACATTAAACGACTTTTCAAAAATTATTGGGAGATATAAATTGGGTGCGGCCTTTCTTTAAATTGTCCACCTCTGAATTAAAGCCAATTATTTACTATTCTTGAAGGTGAGGCCGCTATTACCTCCCCTCGCATTTTGACTTCCGAGGCAGCCAAAGTATTAGATATGGTAGAAGAGTCTCTTAAAAATGCCATGCTTGTTCGTTTTGATTTAAGTGCTCCCTATCAGTTATGTATTATACCTTCCCCACAACAACCTAACTGCGGTATTATGGCAAAATGGTCCGTTACTTTGGATACATCCCATATTTCTCCAGGAAAGGTGTTGGGTCATTATCCTACCTCAGTTGGTGATCTGGCCCTAAGAGGTATCCAACAAGCTATAATTCATTTTGGTGTTCCCCCAGATTCTTTATTGTTCCATATACAGCACATCAGATACAAGTGCTGTGTTCTACTATTGATATATGGGCTATTTTAAGATGCTCGTATTCGGGCACCATTGATAATCATTTTCCCAAAACATCCTCTGTTACAATTTGTTTTAAATAATGCTGTTATTTTTCCAAGCATGACCAAAGTTAAACCCATTGAAAATGCAATAGATGTTTTATACAGATGGATCTAATACTGGAATAGGAAGTTACGTTGCTGAAGGTAAGATTGTTAAGATTTCTTTTAATTATACCTCTCCTCAATTAGTGGAATGTGCAATGATTGCAGTGGTTTTAAAACGATTTGATCAACCCCTAAATATAATTTCAGATTCCCATTATGTAGTAAAAGCAGTTCAAATATTAGAAACAGTGGGTATCATTCAATCTAAAAGTACTGTAGCCCACTTGTTTTCTGAGATTCAGCATATCATTAGAGGTAGGATACATCCCTTCTGCATTGTTCATATACGAGCACATTCTCTATTACCTGGACCTATGGCCGCGCTATGAATTGGCAGATAGAGCCACCAGACAAGTTATGCTAACTCGAGATCCTATTCAGTTAGCACAGAATTTCATCAATTATATCATGTACCAGCAAATACTCTTAAAATCAAATTTAAATTGTCTCGTTCGCAAGCCCGAGATATTGTTCTTAAATGCACGGGTTGTGCAGAGTTTAGACCTTCACCGTCCTTGGGAGTGAATCCTCGAGGACTTTTACCATTACACCTTTGGCAAATGGCGTTACTCATATTCCTTCATTTGGTAAACTAAAATATGTTCATGTTTCCATAGATACCTATTCTGGCATCATTCATGCCACGCCTCTGTCAGGGGAAAAGGTGGCTAATGTAATTACCCACTGCTTAGAGGCATGGGCAGCTTGGGGGAAACCCCAACAGTTAAAGACAGATAATGGCCCAGCCTATACA
The DNA here is from genome assembly GCA_021653895.1 of Mastomys natalensis. NCBI lineage: Eukaryota > Metazoa > Chordata > Mammalia > Rodentia > Muridae > Mastomys > Mastomys natalensis. The sequence goes on from JAJTUV010000412.1 coordinate 600,394, forward strand.
TCTAAGACTTTCCAACATTTTTGTCTACGGATGGGTGTACGCCATACTACTGGCCTGCCATATAATCCGCAAGCACAAGGAATTGTGGAGCGTGCCAATGGCACCCTCAAAGTGACATTACAAAAACAGAAAGGGGGGATAGGCCCTGGCAAAGGACCTAAGATCTCCACCTCCCTGGCCTTATTTACCTTAAATTTTTTAAAATTTGGATTCTGCTGGCAAATCCGCAGCAGACAGACATGCCTCCCCCAGTTCTTTGCGAGAAGAAGTTAGATGGAAAGATGTCATTAATAATATATGGAAAGGCCCGGATCCAGTATTAATACGATCCAGGGGAGCTATTTGTGTTTTCCCGCAGGATCAAGACAATCCGATTTGGGTCCCGGCACGATTGACCCGACTGGTAAAACAGGATGGGAAGCCCCCTGAGCCTGATCCTATGGCTGCTGAGTCTGATGCTGTTATGTGCGACCACACACCCACCACCACAACCGCAGCTGAGATGGGAAATTATGACAACGTTCCTGAGACCTATGCTGGTCATGCATAGTTCATTAACCTTGTTTGGACAAAAGCGCGATTTTAGTATTACGGCTGTTATTGTGGCCATCATAGCCACTCCTGCAGTTGCTGCCTCCTTGACTGTTTCCTCATTGGCCCTGTCGGGACAAGTGGCCACTGTTAACACTTTAAATAATTTGTCATCTTCCCTTACTCAAGCTATTGATACACAAGCCTCTTTAAATACCCAATGGAAAGGTGGCTTGATGATAGTCAATAGATATATTGTGGCAATTGGCTCAATTAGGGTGTAAAACGAAATTCCCTGGCTTGTGTGTTACATCCGTCCAATATGATAATTTCACGAGGGCAGCCAATCTCTCAAAAGTACTTTCTCATTTATTGTAATATAATTGGCCGACAAAATTTGATGAGACCATGAGAAGGTTACGATTGGCTATTATTCAAATTAATTCTACCCGATTTGGTATACTATTGGCTGGTGGACTAGTGCTCTCTCTTTGGATGCTTAACAAACTGAAAAGACAACAGCGACAAAACAAAGTGGTCATCGCGCAGGCTTTACTTGCGGTAGAACAGGGAGCATCCCCCCAAACTTGGCTTAATATGCTCAGACATTGAGACTCTGCTCTGACTAGACATCTCTGAGGGCTCAGGTTCCCATTGCACCAGAGTGCGGTCGAGCGGATCTGTACATCTCCCAGGGCTCGTGTTCCCATTGCACGGGAATAAAGGTGTACAGAGTCTCGCCCACACGGTCACTTCGAACGCCGGAAGTTGAGGAGGCTTTTGGCTGATCAGTGACGTAGTGGTACATCTGTTTGACATTTTAATATAAAGTAAAGGGGGAGATGTCGGGAGCCGTTCCGCCATCGGAAGATGGCGCCGGTTCCCTGCTTCCTGGTTGCTCTCGAGAGTAACGCTGATGTCGGGAGCCGTTCCGCCATTGGAAGATGGCGCCGGTTCCCTGCTTCCTGGTTACTCTCGAGAGTAACGCATGCGCAGTTGTCCACTAGATCTTGCAAGCTGTTTCCCTCTGATTGGCTTACGCTGAAGCACCAATGAGGGGCGCACACGCCATACCGAGCCCTATATAAGTGACGAGCTCCTCGAGCTCGGGGTCCTTCTCCATCTTGGAACAGAGCGGATAATAAAGAGTGCTGTCAGAAGAATCCTGTTTGCCGCGTCTTCTTATCGGCGAAGTGGGCGCGACAACACAAAGCCCTCTTTTCAATTCCAGTCTTCTATAGACGCCAATGAGATAGCCATAATAGTGTCTGGTAGGAAGCATGACATCTGCAAAAGAGACATGCGTGCTTTCAACACGAGACAGGAGGGTAGAGGCACTACAGTAACATTTCCTTTCAGAGCATGAGATCATATCTATAGATGTGGTGTGAGTCCAGAATAAAGATATCATTATTCTTAAAGCAGCTGCCAAAAATGAAAGAAGCTAAGAGGCATATCTCCTGAATAAAACCAAATGTTACAGAGTAATCAAATAATTCAAGTAGGCAAGAAGGAAAACCCAAGTTTGTATATAAAACAAATAGCATAATAGTTTAAGCTAATCCATACTAATGATTAAATTAAATATAAATGGGTTAATATCTGGGTTAAAAGGCAGAGGTTGAAAGGTTCAACCTTCCTACCATTTAGAAACCCTGGGTTGGTTTGAATCCCCAGTACCATGAGGAAGGAAAGGAAGCAAAAGGAAAGCCAGTCATGTCTCAGTGGGAAATGGTATTTGCCACTAAACCTGACAACCTGAGTTTGATTCCCCAAACTCACATGGTGGAAGGAGAGAACTGACCCCTGGAAGCTGTTCTCTGACCTCCACGCACATGCTATGACATTTGAGCATACATGCACATGAACACACACACACAAACACACACACCACACTTTTCAAAATTGAAAGGAAATCAGGAATTGGTTACGCTAGGAGTAGTAGACAGAGTAGCCTACCGACGAGAGGTCCTATTAGAGTTGGAGAGGAACACACCAGTCATGAACTCAGAGGAAGAGCCACGGGGCCTGCTCTCAAGAAGTTCAAAACACATGACACAAATCTAAAGAGAAACAGACAAACTCATAGTCACCATTGGAGGTCTCAATATCCCTGTCAAATAATAAACCAGAATATCAGGAGGAAGTGGAGAAAAGGGAGAAGACGGGAGCTTCAACCACCATGACCTCATTGATAGTGATAGGGTCCTTCATCCAGTAGCAACAGAATACACAAGATTTCCCCCAAAGGCCAACAGAAGAAAAACTTGGTGATGTTTTAACAATTTTATTTCAATACATTTGACACTGGAAGAGGTCAGAGACACCGTCAGAGATCGAGATCCCTTTTGAGCTTCCCACCAAAGCTCCCACATCTTCTACCAAAACACAAAACAAACAAAACCGTAAAAATCTGAACATACGGCTAACAAGTCCCTCTTCTTTCCCGTGTTGCTTTAGGTGCCAGGAACCTGGAACAAAACCCCAGACTCGATGGAGTACAGTAATCTATGGCGTAGACAATCTGCTGTTTCTACAACTGATATTTTGTTTTGTGACATTTCTCAAGCTTGCCTTGGAAGCCAATGTGTACACATTATAAATAAAGTTTCCAGTGGAACCAGTCTTTGTGTACAGGGGACCTTGACATCTGCTGGCCTGTCTGAGTTTGGCATTCTGAAGACCATTCGCCTGGAGGGCCCCCAGCTGTGGCTTCTTCTCTGGCCATCTCTGGAGTCTCTACCTGAGGAAGCCTTACCTTTACTCAACTTGGCTGAGGTAACCCCATCCTTTATGGCCGCAGCTATAACTAAGGTCAGCCTTCTTAAGCTCCAGCCTCGAAGCATGGAGGCTCAAGACCCTCCTGGAGCCACTGCTGCCAAGCACAGACTTAAGAGCGATGGGATCCGCTGGACACTGAGCATGCTCTGCTCTGTCTGCTTGCTCAGGGGTCCGGGAGCCAGCACCACCTTTGCTCTCAGCTCCTACAGGATGCTGGAACATTGAAGGGAGGGATCTACCAATTCTTTGGAGGCTGATCCACGCCCCTCCCACGTGTGTGTGGGATCTTAGACTCTGCTCACGTGTCATCTGCCTGAACCCTGCGGACCATAAACGTGCCCAATAGCTGGGTGGCTACATGGCCACACACGTGACAGTCCTCAGCAGGCACCTGTGGAAAGCTAAGCTGTGGTCTTCTGTGGCCTGAGTCCACTCACCTTGGAGGGGTACACTTGCTGCCTGCCCTGCACAGAGAAGGATGTAGACACTCTAGGCTAATACCCACCATCCCTAGGTTGAGGATGCCTTCCCTGGACTCGGTGGTGACAGCGTGCATCTCAGGGCTGTCACAGAGGAAAAGGCAGAGGCTAGGCTTGCAGCCCCATCCCCAGCTCTGGAAGAAGCAGGAGGCCCGACCACCCCCTCCTCTGATGTTTGCTGTTTTGTTGTTGTTGTTAATCCTTCACCAGGTGGAACCAGCACTGTGGGGCTTAATTAAGCTCAGCCAGCTGTTGCTGAACACAGGAATGCAGAGCGGGCAGAGTCAGCCTGGAGCCATGGAGAGGGGAGGGAGGGCTGGGGCCATAGCATCCCCGGGCTGAGTCTGAGGGGCAGAAAGCTGGGGCTGCCAGGGGGACTCTGGGCAGGTCAAAGGATGCTTTCCACTCCCCTCCTCCATGCTCCCCCTGAGAACTGAGACCCACCCACCCCATAAAGGACAAAGGGAAACTTCAGGGAGCCCAGGGGAGATCTTAAGGATGCTGCTGCTCTACTCTGGGGCTGGAGTTCTGGAATGAGTATAGGAGACAGAGGTAGAGAGAGATGGAGGGAGAGAAAGAAAGGAGAAAGGAGGAATGGGTGTGGGAGAGGGAGGGGTGTGTGGATTTGGGGATGCATATAGGAGAGTGTATATATATGTGTGTGTGTTGGAGGGGAAGTATGTATGTGGAGGGGATGTGTGTATATGCATGCATGCAGTGATCTAGAACGTGGCAACATGTTTACACAGGGATGTGTGTATGGGGACATGTTTACACAGGGCAGTGTGTCTGGGGACATGTTTACACAGGGCAGTATGTCTGGGAACATGTTTACACAGAGCAGTGTGTCTGGGAACATGTTTACACAGGGCAGTGTGTATGGGAACATGTATACACAGGGCAATGTGTATGGAGACATGTATACACAGGGCAGTGTGTATGGGGACATGTTTACACAGGGCAGTGTGTATGGGGACATGTATATACAGGGCAGTGTGTATGGAGACATGTTTACACAGGGATGTGTGTATGGGAACATGTTTACACAGGGATGTGTGTATGGGAACATGTTTACACAGGGCAGTGTGTAGGGAGACATGTTTACACAGGGCAGTGTGTATGGGAGACATGTATACACAGGGCAGTGTGTATGGAGACATGTTTACACAGGGCTGTGTGTATGGGAACATGTTTACACAGGGCAGTGTGTATGGAGACATGTTTACACAGGGCTGTGTGTATGGAGACATGTATACACAAGGCTGTGTGTATGGAGACATGTTTACACAGGGCTGTGTGTATGGGGTGGATCAGGGTGGAGCGTACACAGGCTCTCTGCTCACACTCAGAGTGGTTAGAGGGGCTCTGCTGCCCCTCACATTTCCCGTGAGACACTAATAGATATTTTAACAAACTGCTTATTTGGGAGCACAAAGCATGGCGCCCAATGGTGTGCTGCCACAGCTCTTCTCTGCCCTTGCAGCCGTCCTTGCAATGGGTGGGGTCTCCCTAGACCCCCTTATCCGAGGTGTCAGTAAGTTGAACACACATTAGCAAATGTCTATTTAGAGGAGTCAGGTGCAGAAAGTGAGGGAGCACACCCACACCCAGACACTGACTCCCTCAAACTGTCAGGACCCCAAAGATATAAAGAACTCCTAGAGATAAACGAAGATATTCAAGTGTCCAGCAGAGGTGCCCAACCCCCAGTGGGACACTGACACACGTCAACAATGACAAGGACAGAACCGTATGGCCAGGACCAGTGAGGGCTAAGAGTGACAGGCACACTTGCTCGCAGGCCTCAGGGGCTAAACTATGTCCCTTCATTCTAGAAAGCTTTTGGCCAGAGGAGAAAAAATAACCCATGTCATCTGCATTCTGCTTGTCATCCCTGCCTATCCGTGGACCTGCACTCTGCTTGTCATCTCTGCCAACCTCTAGGGTGAAGTGAGTTTACTTCTGTGGCTGGGTAGGAAGTAGAAGGATAAAGATATCGTTCTAGGGTTAGCTGCCAGTTTCATCAGTCCTTAACAAAAGTGCACCCCATAGGGTAGAGGCAGGCAGCATCGCCCTGAGGACCGAGAGAGCCAGCAGCAGGTGAAGACTTCAGATCATGGGTGTTTGGATGTATGGAACTCCATCCATCCATCCATACATGTGTGTCTGGTGGAGGTGCAGGGTGGGCAGGCATGCGCCTGGAGCAGGGTTAGCTCACACTTTCTCAGCCATACACAGCAGTCAACTGGCCCCGCTGCTGCTCAATGTGTTTCTGACTGTCACTACCGGGACCTAAGGACTTTGGGACCAGATGAAGAAAGAGCAGGTATCTCCAGAGCCCACACGGATGCCTTTGTTCTAGCTAAGAACAGGAGTCAGCCTTGGATCCCAACCCCCTCCCCCACCATGAAGCCATGAACCCACTGCTCCCCAGCTGCCTGTGGGGAAGAGAATGAAGGGCAGGTGAAGAGCCAGCCCCGTTGTCCTCCTGGTTCTCAGCCTTGCTTCACCTGCTCTGAGCCTCGCCTGAAACCACACCTGAGCAGCTGGCTCGGGCCTTGCCCACAAATGAGGCTTCCCCTTCCCATAATACTTGTTCCCTACCCCATTCCCAGGTGATACACCCAATCCTTAGGTGATTGACACATACCTCACCCAATGAGTTAGCAGGTTCATTTTTAACTCCTGCCAAGGAAGTGCTCTTGAGGCTGAAATACTTTAGGGATGTGCTGCATGAAGCTGGAGTCTTCTGCTCTCTGGAGTGGTCTGTGGGTAGATTGTTCTGACCTGGGAACTTTATACTAATCAAGGAGGTTCCCAGACACCTTCCATATTTGCTCTCTGTTGTGTCCTGGGATTTTATTTTTATGGGTCTGCATTGCTGATTTTGAATCTAGGGTCTTGTGCATCTAGACAAGCAAGCCAACACTGAGCTATAGTCCAAATTTGCTCTGGGTGAGCTCATCTCCTTTAGAAAGATTTCCCAAATTGTGGTATTTTTGCAGGATGACCCTGCAAGGAATGATATCTTTCATGAGGCTGGAGGAGAGAAAGCAAGCAGTCACTAGGAGTTTTGATGTGAAGCTGACACAGGCTGAGAAAGAAAAGCCCAGAGGCCAAGTTGCCTGGAGTAAACCCAGCTCCTATCTGCCGTCCCAAACGGGGGAGCCTCAGATTCCCCAGCTCCTGCCCAGCACTTACAGCTTCAGGCCACAAGCCCAGAGCATCCCCGGCAGGCCTCATGGCAGTGCGTATGCCTTTAAGAAATTCTCTTTTGGGGAGAGCAGGATTTAGCCTGCATAGACTGGGATCCCCTGATGAGCAAGAAAAGGCAGCCAGTGACTGTAGGGTAGGTCCTAGGAGTGTCCAGTCCCAACGCTGGCCCTACCCAAGTTCTAGGAAGGGACTTTCACTCAGCCAAAGACTATGAAGACACTTGTTTATAATTTGATTGAACTATTTTCCATTTAACTCTGTTTCTAAATCTCTTTTGGTTTCTTGAGCTGGGTCCCCTCTCCTTTTTGGGCAGGAGGCCTAACCACACTGGCCACAGACGGGTCACCGAAGAACCCTCCGAGGTAGTGGCATTCTGCAATTGGGGGAGCCTGGAGCCTGGGGGTGCTCCATCAGCCCAGACACACATGTAGCTGTTCCACCCACTCAGCCCCCACCTTGTTCCAACCCAAGCCTGCTGAACCCCCAACCTCATCTGACCACATCACTCCTCCAAGACGTCACCCAGATCTCCACCTCCACCTGGCCCTCATTCTGACTCTAGAGGAGCTGACCTCTGACAAAGGGGGATGGGGTGGCTTTGCCCATCACCTACTTAGCTAGCCTGGGCTACATTTCCCAGTCTTCTTCCCCATGGGTTTCAGGCTTGGACCATGTGGGAAAGTCCTGTGGAGCTGGAAGGAGGTGTTAAACCGTCCCCAACACTGTGATGCTATATTACACCTTTGTGCCTTTTGAATTCTCAGAATCAGGTTACCACGCTCATGAGGTCGCAGGCACAACTATGAGGTACCTTTCACCTGCGCGTTGGATCCAGCCCTCACTCATAGATGCCTCTCTCATGCGCTTGGAAGCGTCTCCAACATTGACCACAGAGCAGGATCTGGATGCCCAGACCTAGTTAGTGTGCACGGTGCCTGCCACAAGCCCGTGACAGTGTTACAGATGGATGTGAAGTGTCCTCGAGAAGGGCCCTGTGTTGTAAGCTTGCCTTCTGTTGATGGTTTGTATTTGCTTGATCCAGGGAGTGACATTATTTGGGGGTGTGGCCTTGTTGAAGTGGGTGTGGCCTTGTTGGAGTGGGTGTGTCACTGTGGGCATGGGCTTTAATACCCTAGTCCTAGCTGCCTGGAAGCCATTCTTCCATTCTTCGCTTTCAGATGAAGATGTAGACCTCTCAGCTCCTCCTGTACCATGCCTGCCTGGATGCTGCCATGTTCCTGCTTTGATGATAATGGACTGAACCTCTGAACCTGTAAGTCAGCCCCAGTTAAATGTTGTCCTTGAAAGAGTTGCCTTGGTCATGGTGTCTTCTCACAGCAGTAAAACCCTAAGACACCTAATCCAGAAGCATTCAGAGCTGGAGCCTCTGGGAGGTGACTGGGTCACCAAGGCTGACACAGTACCAGGAAGCAAGAGGAAGCAGGAAGTGGGATCTGGATGGAGGAAGTATGGAGGTGGAAGCATGACTTTTTTCCTGCTGTTTCCCCTCGTCTCCCTCTGCTTCTTGCACACTGTGAAATGAGCAGCTTTGCTCCGCCTCATGGTCCTGGCAGGATGCTCTGTCAGACACCTCATGCCCACAGGACTGCTCCTAGCTGGCTGCAGATCGGAGCCTCAGAAATCGTGAGCCAAAATAAATCTTTTTTAAAATGCGTATTGTGTTTGTTTATTGTGTGTGTGGTGTTTATTGTGTATGTGGCTTGAACGTGGAAGTCAAAGGACAACTTGTGGAAGTCAGTTCTCTCCTTCTACCACATAGAGACCAGGATTGAACTCAAGTCAGCAGACTTAGTATCAAGTGCCTTTAACTGTTGGGCCATCAGCCCCAAAACAATTTAAAATAACTTTTCTCACATATCTGTCCTAGTGAAGAAATGCTGGCTAAACACACAGTTACTTGTGTCCACTTTATATCCATATATCCCCAATAATATAAATTAGCAATTATACAAGTTGATGTGCCCTAGTTATAGACCCATATACCCCAAGCCATAAACCACCAGGTATGTACCCCCAGATAGCTCAATTGTATGCCACCCATCTCCAATCATCCATCCATACACCACCAGGTATGTATCCTCAGATAGCTCAATTGTGTGCCATCCATCTCCAATCATCCATCCATACACCACCAGGTATGTATCCTCAGATAACCCATTTGTCTACCACCCCCCTCCAATCACACATCACAAACCCCACGTATTTAACTGTGGTCCGTTCCCCTGAGTTCCAATGGGAATTCACTCCACCCTCCCTGCCAGTGACCTGAAAGGGATCCTGGGAAACAGATAGTGGGAAATAATCGAAGGAAAAGTCACACCCTAGAAACACAACTGCTAGGAAATGACAACCAGACACAAGCCCCCTCCCTTTTCCTCCCTCCTTGTCTTTTCCTTCCCCTCTGTCTCTCCCTGTCTCCGTCCCTCTCAGAGCCCTGTCTGGTGACTCCCATTCCTCTCCTGCATATCCAGGCCTTGGATCCACCATGGATTGTCACTGTGAAGGCTGCAGTGCAGATGCTGTGTTTCCCAGCCAATGAGAGGACAGTCTCATGGGTAGAACAGCAGCCCCAAGCCCCTCCTCAGACTTTTAAAAACTACATGGGGAACCCTGCATACGCCTCCCGCACTCTTCAATGTTTCCATTTATCCCAGGAACAGATAAGCCTGGGACATCAGGTTTTAGCCCTGTGTCTAGAACAGTGTCTAGACACTCCTCTGTGTCCACATACTTTGTCTCCTTTTTCATTCCCACGGTGGCGGCAGGTCCCACAAGCCATACACAATGAAAACACCAACCTGCCACCAGACCCATTTCCTGTGTCTTATTTGCAAAGCTGAGGTGATGGTGCTGATGGCTGGGTCTGGAAGACACCATGCTCATCACCCAGTTTGCTGCTGCCTGAGGTCACCTGTGTGAGAACCACACCCTTTGAGAATTATCTGTCCTTCAGAGGTAGCTGAAGGACAGCCCCCATATTTTTGACTCTTGTTTGCAGTGCTAGAATATCCTATTAGGAGCCATTTAGGAAGGAACCTGTTTATTTTAGCCCATAGTTCCTGGTTATAGTCCATTGTAGGGAAGCCACAGGAGCAAGCAGTTGAGGAGACTGGTCATGTTACACTTGCAGCCAAGAGCAGAGTGCAGTGGACTAATACAAGCACGCTAGTGACCAGCTTGCTTCCTTCTGTGCTTATTCAACCTGGAAACCCTGCTCTGCAACGGGTCACCCACAATGTGTGAACCATCTCAGTGTAGTCAACACATTCCTCACAAACCATTCTAAGCTTGACGGCACCTCACTGAGATTCCCCGGTGATCCAGATTGTGTCGCATTGACAATTTAAACTGACTCTCACACCATCAGACTTCGATTCAGACATTTGGACTGGTCACTGAGCCCCTGCCACCTCCATAAGCCACTCTCAAGAAGAGACCCTCCTGTCTCCGTTCCCAACCCTCTGATCACAACGTAGCTGTTATTTAGCTGAGTCTTCTGACCCTTGCTGTGGTGGCATTTGGTCAGTAAGGAGCCAATCCTAAAATAGACCCTTTCTGGGGGAGATGGGTAGAGGGGTGGGAGCAGAGTTAAGGCTGAGAAAGGCCACTGCAGTGTGACTGCATTTAGAGGCAGGGTCAGATTCCTCCAACAATGGAAGGACCCTGTCAGTCAAAACCACACCTCAAAGAGGAGGGTCGCAGCAGGTTCCTGCCCCCTCTCCAGAAGTCATTTCTCATTGACTCGGGGACGCTTTCCTGAGGCACAGGCAAGGCCTGAACCCTGTGCTGTCTGCTGACTGGCACTAAGAGGCAGCAAGGCTAGCAAGTGTGGAACCAGGGGACACAGCGATCCTGTGTCCCATTTGCACCCCCAGCGTCCTTGTTGGGAGCTCCTGCGTCAAGCTCACTTACAGGAGACAAGAGAGACTTGAGGTTGGGGGACAAGTCTGAAGCCATAGAAGCAGGAAGGGTAGAGCCATGTGTGACCCAATTTTGTCTTTTCCAAGGTCCGTCTAAGTTCAGGCAAACTATCCCTTTGTGTCTCAGTTTCCCCGGCTATGGTTGGGTTGCAAGAAGCAGGCATGCAACTTTGCTCAGCGAGACTGCCCGTGCAATGCAGACGGATGGAGTCTGAGCTCATTCTCCCACGCCCCTTCTTAAGGCCTTTCATGGCTAATGCTAGGACCCTTCCTGGAGGGAGGGAGCAGGCTGGGGCCTGGAAGATGGCCAAGGTTTCTCTTCCTTGGGCAACACCCTCAGAGGGCTTGTCTGCTTAGCCTGGAAGTACTTACATGTAGCTAGAGCGTGTTTGATGTGGGTGTGTGAGGCAGGACCAGCAGGAGACTGAGAGGTATGGGGCTTCCAAGAGAGGGGGAGAGGAGAGGGAGAGGGAAGAGGGAGAGGAGAAGAGAGGAGAGAGCGAGAGGGAAGAGGGGAGAGGGGAGGGGTGAAGGCGAGGCTTTTGCAGAAGCCCTATCTGGGCTCTTGGAGCTAAGCACCATGCCAGCTACAAGCTCTGCTGGGCACTGAACCCAGCCTGTGGGTATGATGATGCCACAGTTCTGCCTTGCTCAATGCAGGACCTTGTCTCTGGCCATCCTGGTATCTCTGGCTCTTAGAACCCTCTCACACATTTACAGCAAACCAGAGAGACGGGGGCAGTGGAGAGACGGTTGAGAGCTCTGGCTGGTTTTCCAGAGGACCCTGGCTTGGTTCCCAGCACTCACATGGCAGCTCTCAACCAACTGTAACTCCAGCCCCAGGGGATCCTACACCCTCTTCTGGCTTCCAAGCACCCCTGCCCACACGCAGTACACGGAAACACATGCAAGCAAGGCATCCACACATGTAACACAAAAATAACGCAAACCCTGAGATGGGGATTGCGATCTCTCAAACAGGGAAGGGACACTGGAACTCCTGGTTCCACAAGTAGATGGAAGTGTGGGGTGTGGAGGGGTGTGGCAGTGGTGTTGTGGGTGTGGTTTGGGGGGGTGGGGGTTGTGGGGGTGTGGCTTCTATGCCTCATGGCTTCCAACGTCTCACCTGGGATGTGCGCCAGTACAAGCTCCCACTGGAGCTGCATCCTTGGCCCTATATTCCTGTCACCTTCCAAAAGGCCATTTGCCACAAGATCCTGCCTCAGGTATGCAGCTAAGGAGCCCAACCAAGATCTCCAAGCACGAGCTGTGCCCAGGATGGTGTTAGGGTGCTGTACCAGAGCCAGAAGGCATGCAGAGCACCCATCTCTCCTTTTCAACATTGCTTCATCCATTGCTCCATCCATTGCTTCTGCCTGGAGCATCTTTCCTGACTGACCTTAGGCTCCCTGCCGGTATATCCTGTATCTCCAGCCCCACCCACATCCAAACCTGGTGAGTCTTCCTCCTTCCCCCCTCCCAGAGTGCCCAGGTGTTCCCACAGGCCAGGCTCTGTTCCCAGCTCTGGGGCAGAGACGAAGGTGAGATGGTGCTTCCTGGTGTGTGGTGGGGAGGGCCTCAGTAGGAACAGTGACAGGCAGGAGAAGGCTCTGTAGGGAAGGAAGTGTCTCGACAGAGAAGTGACACCAACAAGGAGCCAGCTGCTTAGATGCCTGGCCCCTGTCAAGGCCACTTACAAAGAGAGACTGACACCAAAGTCAGGCAGACCACAGGAGACCAAGTCAGGAGACCTATTGCACACCACGCAGCCAGGAGCCGTAGAGTCTGAGCAGGCCCGGTGTCAGCAGTAACCCTGCTGCTCGGGGCATGTCCCTGTTCTCCCTTCCTGTGATAAATTGCTTGTGTGAGCCAGCATCCAGTCAGGCTCTGGCAAGCTTAAGGGAAGAGGTAAGTTGGATGCCAGCACACGTTTCTCAAGGCAGTGAGGTCTGCCCTGAGAATGCATTCAGAGCTCAGGAGGACTCCAGGGACAGCTGTAACCCCCTGGCATCCCCTCCACCAGGTGTTTGAATTCTCCCCACCTGGTCCCTCCATCTGCATGCAAAAACCTCATCTCTAAGAGAAAGTTGAGACCCAGAGACAATGGGGAGGAGAGGAGCAGTGAGGAGAGCATTTGATGATGAGTCGAGCTATTGATGGTTGCGCTCAAAACCCCCGTATTTTCCACGGCCTTTAAATGCCTGCAAGCGGATTAATAAGGTCTTGGTAATAGCTGGCAGTCTATATTTATTCTATCTGCGATGCCAGTTGGTCAGGCCCTGTGAATATTGATGATGGCCGGGATTGAGGGCAGCGGCGCCTAGCTTTATCTTGCCCGTGCAGGCTGCCAGAGCCCTTATCAGCCGGGCCTGCTGCTGCAGCTGCGTCTCCCGCAGGCCCGCCCCACCCCGCCTCCACTGCTTGCTTTATAATCAGAAGAGAAGTTGCTGCCTTGATATTTCCATTTTTATCTCTCCTATTTACTTCATTTAATGTCTTTCATGGAATATTTTCTCTGCAAGAAGGCAAGTCCGTGGGTCGCCTATATCTTGCTGCCCCCCTCCCCGCCCCTTGCCTATGTTGGAGAAAAGGGGGAGAGGTGGAGCCCCACTCTCTAGCCCTTTGGTCCCTCTCTCTGTCCCTGTCTGTCTGCAGTGGGGCTATGATTTCCTGCCTGGCTCCACACTCATGGCCTCTTCTCTCTGCCTGTCTTTGCTCCACACTTGGGGCTTTGGTTCCAACCCCATCTGTCCCCTCCCAAGTGACCCATGGCTCAGCATCCCCTTGGCAGTTAAGGAACCTGACCCACAAGCCCCTGAGACTACACCCCATGCTGGCTGACCATCCAGGTTCAGAGGCTGCCCTGAGGGCCCGTGCTGCCTGCCTGTGGTTCAGAGCTCCTGGCCTGTGTCTCCACACAGCCCCTGATTTCAGGAGATGTGGTTATCTTCTTTTCACAGATGAGGAAACCAAGGTTCTGGGAGGTTATCAGCTGTGGCCACTTGCTTCTGGCTGGAAACTTGTGACGAGTGGGCGGGACAGCAGGCAGGCCGGGACAGGTCATGTGTATGCCAGACTTTGGAAGGAGCTGGCGCTGAGCCTAAGTCTTACTTACCTTTGCAGAGGGGCAGCGCTGCCCTTACTGCCCCCTTTAGGCAGCACATGGGAAGTGTACCCTGAGGTCCCTCTTGGGGAAGAAATCTCCTGGCCTCAAAGTTCCACTGCCCTCCAGCACACGCACACACACACCCCGCACCGTCTGTGTGTCTGTCTTCCAACAGTCTGTGCCCCTGTCCCCACCAACTCCCGCCCCCCAACTGCCAACAGATCCCTGGTCCAAGACCATCAGCTCTCCTTCCTGCCACAGGCCAGCGTCTCAAATCTTGCAATGGCAAGCACTGACCTTAATTTTACAAAGGTCTTTGAAAAAGACCTTAAGTGACATTAAGTGAAGGATCTTCGTGACGAGAACGCTGGAGCAGTCCTAAATCCACTGACAGCGTTCTTAGAAAAGAAGGAGTCAGACACACATGGGACTGCCATGTGAGGGCAAGCACTTTAGGAGGGAACCAGCCTGGCGTGTGTGTGCGTGTGTGTGTGTGTGTGTGTGTGTGTGTGTGTGTGTACCTGAAACTCTCCATTGTGAGCCTGTTGCTCCACCTACCAATACTGCAGTTACAGCCAAACACATGTCTGGCGTTCACATGGGTGCTGGGGATTTTAACTCAGATCTTGGTTTCACAGCAAATACTTTAACCCATTAGGCACCTGCTCAACCCCGGCTTCTGTTTTAAGCCTGCACTGTGGAGTTGTCTGTTCCAGCAGTCTCGGGAAGCTTCCGCCGTGTCCACTGTGATCTGTGAGCCCCTCTCGGCTCCCACGGAGACCCAGTCCACTTTCAATCCTCAGTAGTGACTCCAGCCCAAGGCTGCCCAAGGGATGTTTGTTGAACGAATGATTAACTTACAAGGGGGATTGGGCAGTTGGCAAGAGGCTCCAGCATGCCTGGAGCTAGCTAACAGGTTCAGGGAACCTAGAGCCATGGGGCAGTCATGTTTGTGGGTCTCCAAGCATACACTCTGACTCCCCCGGCCTCACAGTTAGATGCCCCTTCTTCCTGGAGGTTCTGAGCCTCTATTCAAAAATCTGAGCTGCAGCAGTTCCCAGGTCACCCATGGAGAAGCCAAGCTGCCCAGCTGACCCAGATGTTCCTATGAGGTCCTGGTATGTCCACCAAGACCTGATCTGAAATATCCTGCCCTGGGATTAGAAAGTCCTGGAGCCCAGCAGGATTCCAAGTGGTTTTTGTCACGATGAGGAGAAAGGTCAGGGGTTACAGGGAAGAAAGTCTCCTCATCCTCTTTCTTGGAGATGATGAGACTTTGCTCACACCTGAACAGCTCAGGAAGACACCTGGGGGTGAGATCCTCCTTGAATGGTGAGTCACCTGCCCTATGACTCTCCCGACACACAGTCGGGAGATATCCAGATGCTTAGAGGAAGATATCCAGATGTTCAGGCCAGAGGAAACAGAGAAGTTAACTAGAAGAGGAATGGGCCACAGTGATAGCAAGCTTGGGTATCAGAGGGACATGCTGGATCCTGGGAGGAGTCTATGATGGGGACATTGGAGACAGTGGGTACAGTGGGGCAGTATGATGGATACACGACATGATCAGAAAGGTGATCCCCAGGTGGCCCTGTTAAGCAGGAGGTGCTGGGGAATCCCCCAGAGAGGGCCCAGCCACAGGTCCAAGGAAGAGGCCATAGGAAGCTGAGAAACCAGGTTTCTGTTTTGTATGCAGGTGGCCTGGCACAGGTGGGCACTGGGTGTTGAGAGGAGCAGATGTCGTAGGCAAACTGAGCTGAGAGACCTGCAATGAAAGTCACAGTACACTGGAGTTGGGACAGGATGGAAACCAAAGACGAAGGTCATCCAGGGTCACATAGGCGATGCTGTCAAGGGCCCATGTTTCCTGGCAATAGAAAGAATGAATTAGTTATACACCCAACAGAACACATCTGGAATTGAACAAGGAGAGTTAAAAAGCCACATGGAAAAGGTTGTGCTACGACAATTTTCATGGGGTCTTGAGCTGGCACATAAAGGGGTGTGTGTGTGATAGGAATCACATCAGAGTGACTGGGGGTCATGGATTCCGGGGTGAAGGGTGGAGTTGTGCAAACTGACTGAGGTACAGTGCATACACAGACAGAGGAATAGTGTATACAGCAGACGGAGGACAATGCATACAGCAGACATGGGGACAGTATATACAGCAGACAGGGGGACAGTGTATACAGCAGACAGGGGGACAGTGTATACAGCAGACAGGGGACAGTGTATACAGCAGACAGGGGACAGTGTATACAGCAGACAGGGGACAGTGTACACAGCAGACAGGGGACAGTGTATACAGCAGACAGGGGACAGTGTACACAACAGACAAGGGGACAGTATATACAGCAGACAGGGGACAGTGTACACAGCAGACAAGGGGACAGTATATACAGGCAGAACAGGCGGGACAGTGTATACAGCAGACAGGGGACAGTGTACACAGCAGACATGGGGACAGTGTATAACAGCAGGACAGGGGGAACAGTGTGAACAGCATACAGAGAGGACAGTGTATACAGCAGACAGGGGGACAGTGTACACAGCAGACATGGGGACAGTGTACACAGCAGACAGGGGGACAGTGTATACAGCAGACAGGGGACAGTGTATACAGCAGACAGGGGACAGTGTATACAGCAGACAGGGGGACAGTGTATACAGCAGACAGGCAGACAGTGACTACAGCAGGACCCCAATTTGTCCAAAGGGATTTAACTGTGAGCTTGTGGTGTGTTCACTTTGCTGCATGTAAATTCCATGAGGTGACACTGATTGCAGTAGGTCACAGTGTTTGGTAGATGGTGACACAGCAGAGACACTGATGCTGACCACTGCTCCGTGTGTCTGTCAGCTCTGGCCTCAGGAGCAGACATCCGGCCATGACGGCTCCCTGAACTTCCTGTACAGTTGTCAGGGCAGTCGCGGACAGGCCATGGCTGTTCCTCTCATGAGGGATACAGGATCAGCATTGTAGGCCCTTCCCAGAGAGTGCGGGGGTCCTCAGTCAAGACAAGGAGGGAAGACGTGGGATCCTGGTCAAGCTGGCACTACCTGACACCTGGGAGGTACCACAAGGCTCCAGGTGAGGAAAGAGGGACTCACAGAGCTCAGAGGACAGAGCTCAGAGGGCTAGAGCCATGGCAGGCACTGCTTCTCTGCTCCCTTGATGTGTTTTGACTTCCTGGATCCCCACATGGCCATTGTAGATGGATCATAAGGAAGAAAAAGAAGCACACGCTGGCCCACAGCTCCCACAGCTGTGAGCGGAAGCATACCCATAGGAGGCAGAACAGCCTACCTATGGCTTTCCTGTCCCTCTGATCATCTGGGACACGGCAGGGAGGGCGGTGGTCTAGGGCTACCTGGGACCTAGATTCTCTGCTGTGGACCAGTCCCATCTCAGCCTGCAGTCTCCTCTGCAGAGGATGCTCCATTTGCTCTCCGTGCGGCCGGGCGATCTGCCAGGCCGCACAGCTGTGTGCCAGATGCAGAAGGCCAGGGGGCAGCTGTCCATCTGCCTCTTCTCCCAGGCAGCACCTATTTTTAGAGGCAGAGCCTCAAAACTGGGATTCAGGCAAGCCTGCCAGCTGTGGGTGGGCTAGAGAGGGCTCGGCCAGGACCACTCGAGTAAGAGGCAAGCATCCACGCCAGTGTGGCCAAGGTCTCAGCCTGGGACCCTGAGGCCCAGACCGTCTGCTTCTCAGCCTTGCTGTTCCTTACTCCCGCCTCTCTGGGAACACCCATGATTGCCTGGCCTCCAGGTTTCCGCTTTCCTAGGGCTTTTTGCTAATCACCTTCCAAAAGCTAGGGTCCACTTTGGTCTCTTCCTTCTCCTTCTCTGGTGTCATGTTATGAGGTATCGAACATGACCTTTGACCTCTGCCCCACCACCCTAATATCTCCCAAGGGGTACCTCTAGTTGCTCCTCCCACACAGGATCATCTGGATCCTTCCTACCTGCCCGCCGATGCCCTGGGTTTCTCCCTCTGCCCCACCCAATCCTGGACACCATCAGCTCTCACTCCCAGCTCCATGGCAGCTACCTTGCTCCCCTGGCTCAGCCCAGTTACTCCATCTCAGCTCTGGTCTCATCTGACTACAGCTTCACACTTATAAAGCTTGCAATGCCAAGCCATCTCTGATGGCAGCTCCACGCCAGCCACCCTAGCACTGAGCACCAAGATCTCCCTGCCCCAGGGCCTTTTTGCCTCCTGTGAGCCACCTAGGTGCCTGTCTCACTCCCTCCCAAGCCTTTGCTCCAACTTCTACTATCCACAGCTGGGAAATCCCTGACCAACACTCAGATTTCCCTGACCACTCCAGCTATGGTGTTCTTCACTGTGTATGGTCAGACGTGTTTAGCTGTGTCCTCCTGGTTGGACATGACTGTCATCCTATTGAAACGAAGCAGCTATTATCACCCCTGTGAGACCCTCACAATGGAGGGAGCAGGGAGCGCATGAATCTCATGGGACTCACCAGACCCCTCCCCCAGGTTGTATCAGAGATGGAAGGTTGACTTGAGGCGGACTCTTGCCCATAAATTACCCGGAAAAGTTCTGTTAGTATAGGTATTGGTGAGTTCCCCATGTGCTGTAAGTAACCCCAGTTCTTCATTGGTCTGTGGGTGTCTTCTCTATCTGTGGTAACATTTCTTCACCTCCCCCCGGGGGGGAGGGGAAATCAGTCAAGAATAAGGTAAATTTTAGACATTATCACCGCCTTCCAAGGACTGGGAGGGATTTGGTGCTACCCTCAAAGACAGAGAATCAGGGCACATGGCCATGTCACAGCCTTGGTTAATTCATCCTCTGTCTAGATCACATGCAAGAGAATGACAGGCACCAAGAGAACCAAATGCTCAAACCACAGGTGTGTGCTAGCCTGTGACCCACATCTGCCACCCACTTTTCCCAATTCTGTACCTATGAGGGTCCCAGAGGTCCCCTATACAGGGTCTCTATAGCAATGATACCAATGGCATGTCAATTCGAGACATAAGAGCTGCATGTCAACAGAGTGTCACCAGTTCACATGTTGTAGGCAGGCAGGGAAGGTATGCTGGAGGGGTAGAGAGAACAGGCCGCCAGGGTGCTGCAGCTCTCCAGGGAGCCCACTGGAGTGAGGCGTCTGCTTTTCCTGCGCCCCTGGGACTCAGAGAGGACTTGGTCATACTTGGAACACAACTGTGCCTGTGTTCAGGGAAACAGGGGGATTCAGAGCAGAGGTGGGCTTGTAGCTCTTGGTTAGGAGTTAGTCGGCACAGGGAAGGCACACAAAGCTGGAGTAGAAGCCACAGCTGCCTCGATGCCTCATACCCACTGACTAACCATGTACAATCTTTCTGGACGCTAAGGCAGGTCAGGATAATCTAATGGCATCCTGCTGATATGTCCCAAACAGGCCCACCCAGGCTCCACGAAGGCTCAGAAATCATCCCAGTATGTCAAATGGCCTTATACATTGCAGCCTGAGCCAGCATCAGACAAAGCAGAGGAAGTTTGTCCCCAAGTGGTCACATTGTCACAAAGTACAGACGACACAGCATCAGCCTGTGCTTGGGATCCCTCAGGTGGATGCTGGCTCTGACAGGCTTTGTTTTAGGGCCTTTGTGTGCTAATCCATCAGTGGTCCCAAGCCACAGATGCATTTTACCTCAGTCTCAAGGCCCTGTCAGGGTAACTTGAGGGTCTGTCGAAGCCATTTGAATGAGACTAACAAGACTCAGGGGCCGGGAACAAATGCGTGTTCCTTTTTAGATCACGGAGAAAGGCCCAAGCCAGGATAGAATGAGAAAGCAAGACAAGTCGGCTCCTTACAAAGGAGGCAGAGCTGTGTCTGATCCTGCTCAGAGAAAGAGTAAGGCTACTATTAAGGGATACTCACCGAGAGAAGACGTAGAAAGGCGTGAAATGGGCCTGGTAGGGAGAATGATAGAAGCAAACTGATAGAGATCTGGTCCTTAAGGTGTGCACATCACAGCTAAAAGGCCAGGATGATACAAAACCAAATAAAATAAGAACCATGGCCACCTGTCGGGGTGTGAGGATAAATGCACTCCAAGCAACGGGCAAGTGTAAACAAGTTTTGCAGACAGCGCGTGTCAGTCACACACATGTGCCAATCACATGTCTGTGCCGACCACACACTTGCTGTCTTCAAAACATACATGCCTGAGTGTCAGGCAGAAATAGAGTTAATAACTCTTCAGGGAGCTGGAGAAACCTCAGTAAAATACTTTCTTCTGGAGCATGTTTTACAGATGAGCAGGTTTCTAATGGTTGGAGTTAGCTAGGGTGCTGCAGTTGGAATGGTGAGCCAGACCCAGGAAGAGTTCTCCTGTAGTCCTTGCCACAGCCCTGTGTGGGGTGTCAGGGAGTCCTGCATGGCTTGGAGTCTGCTGGCTTAGGGATCATGGCTGCTTCTGGGATGCTACAGCAGAGGGACCACATGATGAGGACTGTCTGGGTCCACACTTCAGCCATCTGGAGACCAGAGGACAGTGATGTCTGGCACATGGTGGCCTGTTCCCTCTACCCCTCCAGCATACCTTCCCTGCCTGCGTACAGCATGTGAACTGGTGACACTCTGTTGACATGCAGCTCTTGTGTCCCGAATTGACATGGCCATTGGTATCATTGCTATACAGACCCTGTATGGGGGGCCCCTGGGACCCTTTTGCTATGGAATTGGGAAAAGTGGGTGGCAGATGTGGGTGACAGGCTGGGTTGTTCCTCCTTGTCCTAAGGAGACTCTTGGTCTTATCGTACTCATGTAACTTTCAGGGGAGAGAGCCAGTGTGTAGAAGAAAGTTTCTCAAAAGGAGACTGACCCCGCCTGCTCATCCACAGCCCCTATGGCCACCCATAGTACCCAAGCCAAGATAAGAGCTGAGAGAAGGAGGACCACTGTGATAGGCTTGTCAGGGGTCTTCACTGTTCTGGGTGCAATGTCCCCTGACACTTGACCAAGCCCACATGTCTCCAACAATCTTGTTCCCCAGCCTCAGGGACCAGGTTCTCTCTGCGTAGTTCCTGGCTCCCATCCAGACATCAGGACTTCACTCACCCAAAACTGCATCACAATGACTTCATAAAAAGACACACACACACAGGCAGCACCTGTCAGAGTAAAGGGGGCAGTGTCGCAGAGCCCAGGGTATCCTAGGAAACATGGCCTCTGGAACAGTGATCTCACCTCCAGGAAAACACTGTTCTGGTCCCTTCTACTGTGTATGGCAGCATCTTCAAAGCACACCCTGGCCTCCTGCTTGCTCTCCCTCTTTCTGCCGTTGCCACCACAGGGGAATAAAGCATCTGTAAAGAATCTATGTGTGTAGACCTTGGTCGACATGAAAACCAAAGCAAAATACAAACCATCAGATTAACTAAGCCCCAGCCATGCATCTGAGCAGAGAGCTAAAGACATCAGGGGTGAGGACCACCTGGCCCCTGGGAAGGTGTTCTAGGCAGGAGGCTGGTGTAAAGGCCCTGGGTAGCCATGCCCTTGCATGCCCAGCTGTTGTCTGTCTCAGTTCAGAGCCACAGCCTCCAGGTCAGGCTCAAAGTAGGAGCCAGGTCAAAGGGCCTCAGCTGGACCTCAGATCCCCTACCCTCCCAGATGGTAGGTGAGGCTCTTTGTAGGTCAGCCTCAGGATGTTCCCTTGGCCTCTTCCGGAAGCTCCGGGGGCTGGGAGCAGAGTGGGGAGCTGGCGAGCAGGCAGCAGGTGCTGCTTCTAACAGCCTTGACTGTCTGCCAGTCGCCTCTGAAATCCATAGCACATCTGTGCTCCTCAGTTGGCGGACAGATGGGCCCCAGCTTAGTATTTTTGGATTCAGTTAGACTTGGGGCTGATGTAAGTAATACACTACTCAGGTGCCCTGGGTGGTCGGGCAGGAGAGGAAGGCGGGCACGGAAGGAGGGACAGAGCGAAATACCTATCTTGCTTGGTGCTGAGGACCATGTACTCAGGCCAGAGATATTGCTGGGTACTTGGGGAGGACTCTTGTACACCTTGAGCTGTGGATTTCTGCAGTCACGCCTTGTAGACCTGACAATGCTATGACCCTCCCTCAGTTCATCCCAGTTGTGACAACGGCTGGCTGTCAGACCGAGCCCTTGGAAGATAAACTCAGGCAAAGCTGAGCCAAAGGGCGAGTGCCCCAGCAGATTCCGACACCAGCAACTGCTATGTCCTTTAATCAAGTCGTAGCAGGAAAGCCCGGACCCACACCCAGTACTCCCCCACACCCCTCCACCCCCACTCCACCTTTCTAGTTGGTTGGTGGGGGAAGTTCCCAGGAAGGAGATAAGGCTTCGGATGTGGGTGTGCCCGAGCTTCAGAGTTCCAACCAGATCCTGTGAGACAATGACCCTGGTGACCACGCGGGGTGGGAAGGGGAAGAGAGGACGCTTGGCTGAGAAGCCCAGCACAGGAAAGTAGCCTGCGCCTGTGGCCAAGGCCTCCTGACTACAGTGACATTTCCTTCTCCCAGCACCCTCCCAGACCCATGTAAGAATGGGGAAACTGAGAGCTTTTTATAGTGAAGGAGCCTGACCCAAATCACAGACACAACTGAAATACGAAGCTATTTGTTTTTGCCTATGCACAGTGGCACTTCTGCCTCCTACCGGGGGAAGGGGGAGGGTTACCTAAGAGACATGCTGGCTGTATGCCTTTCCATCATCTGTGAGGACCAGAGGGTCTGCTGCTGGTCCAGCCTATATCTTGGGTCCCACATGTCACCAGCTGTGGATTATCTTTCTAGTAGTACCATACCCTACCCTGGAGGACTCCAGGAAGCTGGGGCTGTGTGGAAGAGACTTTAATAGTACAACAACCCAAGCCAGCAAGCAAGCTGTGCCCTGCATGGTAGAGCCCCTGGCCTGTGTGATTGAAGGCACAGCATCTGGCTGGTCACACCTGGTCTGGGCTGGGACATGGAGCATCGCTCTTTTCTTCATTACGTGGAGATGAGAGGAGCTACAACTACCCATCAGGCTTGACCCGGATCCTGTAAAGAAACAGGACAGGCTTGTGTTGTGTTGAAGAGTACTGGAACTCAGGTCCTGTGACAAGAACAGCCTTCATCTAGGCTCCTCTGTACTCAGAGATAGACTTCCAGCAAAGCCAGGTTGAAGACCCCCATAGTCTTCAGAAGGGACAGTGGGGCTCTGGAAACGCTACTCAGCCCTGAACCCATGGCAGCAGGACAGTGCTTGATAGTGGCCCAGATGGGTGTATGAAGGGCACCCTGGGGGTCTGGATGCTTGCAGCTCTATGCTTTGTCCAGGAGGAAGCACATGGCTCTGCAGGCCTGAGATGTTCGCATCACTGTAGCTAGGCTGGTCAGGGCAGCCAGGGCAGCTGGAGCTAAAGTGTGGTTCACATTCAGCTCAATCACAAGGTGTCTTGTGTTGACCCTAGTGCACAGTAGGGCCTGAGGGGATGTCTCTGTGGCCTTACTAGGAATGAATTGGTCCACTGTGATCAGCGTACAGCCCCCTCGCTATTGTGTATCCCTTCTTTCTTAGATGCCACAGCATCTCTGTGCACTGCCCAAAGCAAGGGCATCCCCGGCTCCACCAACCTCCCTGGAGAGCAATGTCCAGCCATGGTAGAGCAAGTCAATGTGTAGACTTGCCCAGAGGCTTCTGGGAATGGATTTCCTCCCTGAGCGTCATGGTGAGAAGTTGTGAACATTAAAGCTTCAGGGAACATCATGGATTGTGGGTTGGCAAGCCAGTTGACCAAGCACAGTCAGAGCTTCAGAATGGAAAGAGCTAGAGTCCCTAAGGACACCATGGCCTCCACTTGCCTCATCCAGACATCTGGGCCAGTCACAGACACTTGGGCCTGCACCTGGACTTTGCCCACGTGACCTTAGAGAAGGCATCAGAGTCCTTGACTGAGGCCCGTAGGAAGCATTGCTCCTGGACATGTCTGTGGCTTCTATATCTCAAATCCCAGAGCTTCATGTCTGTCTGGAAATACTTCCGACAGACCATGAGGAAAGAAATGGTTGAGAGCCGGGGTGTTCTGGGCGCTGAGGGGGCTGTTCAGCCTCATGTGCAGAGCTTGGGACTTGACCTTGACTAGAAGGGAGAAGGAGCAGGTGCGTTTTATTTTATTACTGTATTTTCTGCCATCTTGGGCGGGAACCTAGGGTCCTATGATGTCAGGGAGCACTCACCACTGAGCCACACAGCCCATCTGTCCATGATTTGTCCCTCCTGTATGTGTGCCCATTTTGTCCTGCTATCGGGGTAGCAGGTATAGCCTGTAACAGGTAAGGGAGGCAGGCATATCCAACCAGGAACAGGCTGGAACCCAGGCCTGTTCACCAGACTCCCAACAGCCTGTGCACAGCCTGGTCTCACCACCCTGCCTCACAGCTCCGGAGGATGGTGGTGCAGCTTGGGAGGAACCCATCTGGCCCTGACTCTAGGTTTCCGCAGAGACGCTCCCGATGAGGCCTCATCTCCCAGCTGCTCTCTCCGCTGAAAATATTTACATCCAAATATGTCCCCGTGTGCCATGCTTCTGCTTCAAGCCAGCCTGGGCGTCTGTCCTCACCACCTGGGAGGCACAATGCGACTTCATCAGCCGCAGCTCCACAGAGCCCAGAGTGAACAAGGAGCCGGCTGGCTGGCCGCCACCCACCCTGCAAGGCGCTCTGCCCTGGGGCCTTTGCACCTGCTCCTGGCATTGCTCCAAGCTGCTTCCCCGCAGAGCATGTGCAGCTCACATGGGTCACATGGGTCATGGGCTCATGTCACCTCCTGAGAAGCCATTCCTGCCTAAACGTCACGTCATATCTCTCAGGCCATGCTCAAGTCATTTTCTCGGCAGTCGTCTTGTGTCACGTCATTTCTTTCATCAATTGAATTCCTACCCCCTCTGTCCCCCCGTGGTGACACCATGATGCCAACCCTTGGACAGACACTATGCTCTTAGCAGCTTCCAGTTTCCAGCTTCCAGACGGGTCTTGAGAAATGTTGGTGAGTGGTTCTGTTGAGTGGGGGTGGGGTGAGTGCACAGGGTACAGAACCCCAGCTTGAGACACTTATACAAACCTCCAGCAGTCACCCAAATCCACGATGAATAAGCTTCCTTATTCAATTGGGGACAGGCAGTAACCACCACAGAGCTTGTTGTGAAAATGTCCTGTAGCCACCATCATAGAGGACCACAGCTTTGGGGGTGGGAAAAACAGCCCAGTCTGAAGTCATGTCTGAGAACAGGAAGAGGACTGGGCACTCACCCTCAGAGGTTTGGGAAAGAGTCACACCTCTTTTGAGCAGGACTCTAAATTCCTCTGTTGCCCCAGGATCTCATGGGACCTCCTGAATTTAGAGTCAGACCTTCTAAGTTTTAACTTCTAAGCTTTAACTGCATTAAAGCTCAAAATGAGATTTAGTGTTAAAAGTTAAAGTGAGGTCCATGGGGACTGGAAAGATGGCCCAGTGGTTAGAGATTCATACTGCTCTTACAGGTGTCCTGAGTTTGGTTCCCAGGCCCTGCGCTGGGTGATACACAAGCTCTTGTAACCCAGCTTCAGGGGGACCCATTGCCTCTAGCCTCTTCGCGTGCTGCATTCACATGTATGCACATATCCACATAGGACACATAATTAAAAATAATAAATAATAAAATGAAAAAAATGAGGCCCACGAGACAGTGCCCTACCTAATCCAACCCAGATGTTTGTATGAAGACGTTGGGTGCAGAGACACCTGGCTGTGTGGACACAGAGGAAGGTCTCTCAGGATACCCTAGAAGGTGGCCATCAGCAAAGCCAAGGAGAGAGGCATCAGAAGAAACTCAGCCTGACCACACCCTGAGCGTGAAACTCCAGCCTCCAATAATTTAGCTGATTGATATAGCCTCCAGCCCCTGATGTCCCAGGAACTAATTAGACTGTGGCCACATTCCTGAAATATTTGCCTCTGTCATCTGAAACCCATAATGCCTTGATCCCTCCTCCACTGGGATGCCAGGGTAGCACCCAGGTGCCATCAGCAGCCCGGATGGTAGTGTGCACCCCATGCCTGGAGACACATGTTACACAGGCCATGTTCTGACCCTGGTTCTGTTCAGTGGGCGGTGGGAACCTTCTCACTCCTAGCGCTGCATCTGTGTACGGCCAGGACAGCCCTGGATGCTTTCTGGCTTCTTTCTTTATCTCTCAAATGAGATACGGGATAGCTTCCATGAGGTTTGAAAAGGCCTTTCCTTGAGTTTGAAAATAGCCACAAAGTCTGTCACCCTGTCTGGTGAATGGTAGGCTCAGAGTCCCCAAGCTTCGAAGACAGACCACAGAAAAGGTGCAATGTGATTTTTCTAGGTGAGAAAGCACAATACGGGGCTGGAGAGATAGCTCAGTGGTTAAGAGTGCGTGTTGCTCCTCCAGAGGATACAAGGTCCGTTCCCAGCACCCATGTCGGGCAGCTCACGACTGTCTGTAACTCCAGCTCCAGCAGACATGATACCTTCTTCTGTCTCTTCAAATACCTGTGTGCCCATTTGCATACACATATAGACACACACACACCCCACAGGGGCTGGGAGATAAAAATAAATCTAGAAAGAAACAAAGACACAGCATCTGTAACAACACAGCGTCTGTTTTGCTACTTAAACACCACTCAGCGGCTCTGAGCTGCCAGGTGGGTTCCTGATACTTTTTGGTCATGTCAGAATGGCACCTGCTAGACTAGAGGCAGTGGAGGAAGGGCACGGAGAAGGTTGGCGGAGAGGAGGTGGTTGAGAAAGTTGACTGTTGAGCACACAGAAGGAGAGCTGCCATGGCTCAGCAGGAATGTCCGGAGCCCAGGGCCCTGTGTGTACAAAAGCCCTTGAGCATGTCGTAGCTATGCCAGCCAAGTCCTGAACAGACCAGCATGAGTGAATGCAAGAGTTCTCAGATTCTCAATTAGAAAGATTCCTCCTCCTCAACCCTCGAACCCCTAAAAACCCAGAGGTCTGGCGTTGAGTTAGCTCACTGGGGTTCCCAGGAGAACCAGTGTCCCAGGGACCTTACACAAGTGTCTCCCTGCACTAAGCATGCTCCCCCAAACATACATAGAGAAAGCAGCATGCTGCAGGATACAGGGGACACAGGAAGGGTCCTTGGCTGAGAAGAGGACTGCAAAGTTAACATCCTGATGGATGTCTGTCAGACAGGGAATGATGGGCTGTGGGGTGAGAGGGGTCAGCTCCCTTCTCTCCTCTTTTCTGTCCCCTCCCCCATCCTCCCTCCTTTCAGTCATCAGAGGTCAAGCCTCATGTCTCCCAAGCTCAGTAGTCTAGTCTAGTGTTCTGAGCTCAGGTGGCCTCAGAAAAGTCCCTACCTGCCATGAACAGAGACACAGAATAATGGGCACATATGTGTCCCTCCATGGTGTGGCCACTAACCCTGTAGTATGTCTGAGATTGATCTAGGACAGATATAAGCTCTGCTGTCCCATACTGGCCTGCTTGGGAGGGGCCAGGAATAGGTGATGAGGTCAAGCCAAAGTCAACCTATCCACAGAGACTGTGATTTCTAACCACAGATTGGCACCTGTCCGTCTGGACTGTCTTGACTACAACTGTCCACTGCATACACACATTGGTCACCCCTATAGGATTGTTCAGGAGCGTCTCAGACTTTGTTTCCAAGGATTCTGTGTTGGCTCTGGTCTTCCAGTCTCTATTGTTCCACAACTGTCTCCCCTGGGGCAGCAGTCAACTCATCCCCACCCTACTCCTGGAGGGGGAAAAAAACCTTCTCAACAAAGGCACGTGGGCCAATGCCAGATGGGGCAGATGGGCCACCCTGGGTCACTGCGGTGGAATGAGTAGACAGAGCAGCAAGTGACCACTCAGAATGAAGTTCTCAGAAGATCAAAGCGACTGCTGGGGAAGAGAACACCAGTCAGGAGCCCCTGCCTTCTGCTTGCTACTCAATGCTATGATGGCCTGAGAAGGCCAAGAAACTGGAGGAAGCAGAAGAGGAAGGGAGGAGGCAGAGGAGGCAGGGGAGGCAGGGGAGGCAGAGGAGGCAGGGGAAGCAGGAGGGAGGCGGAAGAGGAAGGGAGGAGGCAGAGGAGGCAGGGGAGGCAGAAGAAGGGAGGAGGCAGAGGAGACAGGAGAGGCAGAGGAAGGGAGGAGGCAGGGGAGGCAGGGGAGGCAGGGGAAGGGAGGAGGCAGAGGAGGCAGGGGAGGCAGAGGAGAGGAGGGGAGGCAGGGGAGGCAGAAGAAGGGAGGAGGCAGGGAGGCAGGGGAGGCAGAGGAAGGGAGGAGGCAGAGGCGGCAGGGGAGGCAGGGGAGGCAGAGGAAGGCAGGAGGCAGAGGAGGCAGGGGAGGCAGGGGGAGGCAGAGGAGGCAGAGAGAAAGGAGGAGGCAGGGAGGCAGGAGCAAGGGAGGAGGGAGACAGGGGAGGCAAAGAGGAGGAGGCAAACAGAGGAAGGGAGGAGGCAGAGGAGGCAGAGGAACGAGGAGGCAGGGGAGGCAGAGGAGGCAAGGAGGCGGGCAGGGGAGGCAGAAGAAAGGAGGAGGCAGAGGAGGCAGAGGAGTCAGGGGAGCAGAAGAAAGGGGGCAAGGAGGAGGCAGAGGAAGGCAGGGGCAGAGGGAGAGGAGAGGGAAGGGAGGCAGGGGAGACAGAGGAGGCAGAGGAGGCAGGGGAAGCATGGGAGGCAGGGGGAGACAGGGAGGCAGAGGAGGCAGGGGAAGCATGGGAGGCAGGGAGGCAGGGGAGCAGGAGGCAGGGAGGCAGGAGAGGGCAGGGAGCAGGGGAGGCAGAGGGGCGGAGGGGAGGCAGGGGAGACAGGGGAGGCAGGGGAGCAGGGAGCAGGGGCAGGGGGCAGGGAGGCAGGGGAGGGCAGGGGGAGGCAGGGGAGGCAGAGGAGAGGGGAGGCGGAGGCAGGGACAGGGGAGGCAGGGAGGCAGGGAGGCAGGGGAAGGGAAGGAGGAGGCGAGGGGGCAGGGGAGCAGGGGAGCAGGGAGCAGGAGGGAGGCAGGGGACAGGGGAGGCAGGGAGAGGCAGGGGAGGCAGGGGCAGGGAGGAGCAAGGGAGAGGCAGAGGAGGCAGGAGGCAGGGGAGGCAAGAGCAGGGAGGAGGCAGAGGAGGCAGGGGAAGCAGAGAGGCAGGGAGCAGAGCAGGGAGGCAGGGGAGGCAGGGGAGGCAGGGGAGGCAGGGAGGCAGGGGAAGCAGGTCAGGGACAGGAGTTACTTGTGTGGAACTCGCCTACCCATAAAGAGCCAGGGGTTCTGAGGTCCTCACTTCTCTGCCAAATTGGAAGCTTAGACTACAATAGGATCTGCCCTTCACACTGGCAGCACAAATCTCCTTTTGAGCTTCTGCTGTCCTCACACGTCAGGTGACCATCTCTTTCAGAGACCCAGCAACTGGGGCAGGGTCACACCCCAAAACCCATGGTATCACAGAGAGTGCACATTCATTGGCCTTAGGCCACCTGCTCAGGGCTGGGTCTTATCCCCAACAGGCCCAGGGCAGCTGGAGTGTGACCCTAAAGGAAAATTAGCAGCTTCTTAGGTGACCAGGATGCGGATGTCAGGGTTGGCTTCTGGAGCCACAGAGAGCATCATCCTCAGGACAGGTTTGTGATGGTGAACATACGTGTGCTCGTCCCTCTGTCACAGAGACTCTTGCTTTCGAGACGACCCAAACCCCGAATCACCAATATCTACAATGTGGCTAGAGACATGCAGCGGCTGCTGGTAGAACACCACCGGGTGCAGAAGAATAAAGAAAAGGAGGCATCTCAGAGGGATTAAGAGAGAAACCAGGCAAGGGGATGGTCAGAGTAGGGCAGATCAGGTGGCAGAGTGTTTGTCTATCATGGACAATAACTTAACCCCACAACTGCATAAACCTGCTGTGCTGGTCCACATCTAAGCGCTCAGGAAGTGGAAACAGAAGGGCCAGGAGTTCAAGGCCAGTCTAGGATGATGAGAATGTAAAAACAAGGAAAGAGAGAGGCAGAGGGAGGAGGGAAGGAGGAGGGAGGGAGGGAGGGAGGGAGGGAGGGAGGGAGGGAGGAGGAAGGAGGAGGGACAGAGGGAGGGAGGGAGGGAAGGAGGGAGAGAAAGACAGAGAGAAAAAGAGAGAGACTTGGAAGAGGGGGAGGGAGGGAAGGAAGGAGGGAGGGAAGGAGGGAGGGAGGGAGAGACAGAGAGACAGAGAGAGACTTGGAGAGGGGGAGGGAGGGAAGGAAGGAGGGAGGGAGGGAGGGAGAAGAGAAAAAGAGAGACTTGGGAGAGGGAGGGAGGGAAGGAAGGAGGGAAGGAGGGATAGAGAGAAAAAGAGAGGAGAAAAGAGAGACTTGGGAGGGAGGGAGGGAGGGAGGAGAAGGAGGGAGGAGGAGAGGGAGGAGAGAGAGAGAGAGAGAGAGAGAGAGAGAGAGAGAGAGAGACTTGGTGTTGATTCTGACCACAGAATATTCCAGAAAAAGCAAACCTGATAGAGCAGGTCTGTGGGGGCCCATGGGGGGAGGGAGGCCATGGGGCTGTGGGGACCACCCTAGCACAGTGTGAGCTGTCCCAGCACCACCTGGGCCCCCACAGATAGATTCCAGCTATTTCCCCTCCAGATGGAGAGAAATGCCACGGAGGTTTGAGTAAGAATGGCCCCTGTAGGCTCATACAGCTTAGTCACCAGGGAGTGGAACTCTTTGAAAAGCTAGGAGGAGTAGGAGGTGTGGCTTTGTTGGAGGAAGTATGTCTCTGAGGGCGACACACTTGAGTTCAAAAGCCCAGGCCAGCACTAGGCGCTCTCTGTCTACAGATCGGGATGTAGCTTCCCGCCATGATGACAATGAACTAAACCTGAAACCGTAAGCAACCCCTCAATAAGATGCTTTCATTTATAAGTCGCCTTGGTCATGGTGTCTCTTCACAGTAACTAAGACAGGATCTGCTGACTTTGGCCTCATGTCTCCTAAAGAGAAGGAACTAGCTCAGAAGAGACTGGAAAACCAAGCAACCTTCCAGGAGGTACAACCGGCATGAGGTAGGATCAGAGAGGGCGTGTCCTAGAGATCAAGTGATGTCAGAGAAGACAGGTTCTGAGGTCCCTCTCTGTCACCTTCCCCATGCGTCCCTGCAAGTCCGTCCCTTGGTCTTCAGCTCCTGAGGGCTCATGGGAACAAATTCAAATGCCCCCTGGGTGTCTGCCTCTGCAGGTTTCATGACAGTATGCCAAGGCATACAGTATGCCAAGCATATTGTAGGGGGCCTGCACCTCCCTTCTGGCCCTTTGCCTTCACCCTTCCACAGTATATGGAACTTGTATGAACACGTGGGGTAAGACAGGGTTTGGGCCTTGTGTAGCACTTGGGACACAAGTAGGGATGTAGGGAGAGTGGATGTCCAGGGAGCAGAACCATGGGCGTGGCCGAGCCCCAGGGGTTCAGAGAGTCACTGCAGCTGGAAGGGGACTTAAAACAGCTTAAGTTGAAGAGAAAAAGGAAAGTAATTTGCAGTCTAGGGAAGGCAACCTTCCATGGCCACATCCACTGGGATGAACCCCAAACTCTGAAGTTAAGTAAAAGACAGCAGCAGCAGGCAGAGTCCGTAGTGTACTACCTTCATGAGACCAGACACTCAGCAAGGAGGCACCGGAGAGCATTCAGAAGCCCGTGGAGATGCTGATGCATCTGAGCAGTGCAGACTGGGTCTTCACGGGGGTGAGGGAGATGATTTAAAAGCTTTCTTTTACATTTTACTCTCTCTCTTTCTGTGCGTGTGTGTCTCTGTGTGTATTTCTGTTTGTGTGTTTCTGTGCATGTGCAAATGTGTGTCTGTGTGACTGTGTGAGTGTGTGTGACTGTATGTTTGTGGGTGAGTATGTGTGTGTGTCTATGTGTGAGTGTGTGAATGTGTGTGTCTATGTATGTGTCTGTGTGTGTGAGTGTGTGTCTGTGTGTGAGTATGTATGTGTGTGTGCCCGTGCGTGTGTCTGTGCATGTGTCTCTGTGTATATGTGTGTATGTGCATGTGTCTCTCTGTGTGTATTGAGTGTGTGTGCGTGTGTGTGTGTGTGTCAGAGAATAGAAAAGTACAGAGAGTTGGTTCTCTCCTTCCGCTCTGCAGGTCTCAGGGATTACACTCAGGTTGTCATTCTTGGTGGCAAGTGCCTCTACTCACTGACCAATTTCACCAGCCCTACCAAAAGTTTAAAAGATTACAGATAATAGCCGGATATGGTAGTGCACTTAGGAGGCAGAGGCAGGAAAGTCAGGGGTTCAAGACCAGTCTCAGTTACATAGTAAGCTGGAGGTCAGCCTGGGCAACTTGAGTTCTTGTCTTAAAAAAAAAAAAAAAAAAAAAAAAAAGTTTAGTGAAAGCGAGCGGTCAGAGCATGGGCACTACAGCCTCTAGACTGTGCACGTGCACAGAAGAATGTTACTAGAAACTTCATTTTTAAAAAAGCAATGCAAATTTGTTTCTCCTGGCAATTACAGGTTAAGTTCCCTTCCATTCAGTTCTGAGGTCACTTCAACAGCAGGGCTAGTTTGCACTGAGGGAGGCAGTTTCAGGAGGAAACCTGGCTTGTCACATCGGTGACTAATCAGATCGTACAGCCTAACTCCACGAGTCTCCCAAATCCTTCCAGGTGCCTAGAACACCAGTCATCCTCTCAGCCAGGCCGGCCAGCCGGACTGCCATGACCATGACACACCTGCAAACAGCCCACCCACGGGAGGAAGGGCGGCACCCTCGGTGGGGCTGTGAAGGAGGAATTGGAGGCCCCAGGGAGGCTGGCCAGCAGGCACCAGGTTCTATGGCTGCCTGTTCATTCCATGTGTCGGCTATAGGCAACAGAGTATTCAGAATGTTCTAGAACATGAGTACACTCTCCAAGCTTATTTAAAAGCCCCCTTTTAAGCTACCTCCAACAACAAAGAAGGATGGAGAGAGGGAGAAATTACAAAGGAAACACAACGTTCATGCCTAAGGGAGCTTTTCTAGTCTTTGCCTCTGTTTCTGTCTCTGTGGTTCAGGCACCTGCTGCCCAGGCCAGCTGCACTTCTGGCTTCCCAGACTCAAAGGAAGTGAAATTAGAGGAGATTGCTGAGGAGAGCAACTCCCCCAAGAAGGGCGAGCCTCCAGCCCCAACTTCACAGTCATAAAGAAACCAGGGGCTGCCCTACACACTGGCCCCTTAAAGAGAAAGTGGCTCCAGGAGGGGCTTCCCCAGCAAGGGGCCAGCAGCACCAAGGCTCTCGGTATGCCTGTCTCTGTGGGTCATCGCATAGTGTGCTGGGTCCTCTAGGGGCTGGGCTCTCCCTTGGGGAACCTTGGCTTCCTGGGGTTGAGGGACCCAGTCTTGATGTAACAGTAGCCAAGGCAGATAGGACTTTGTGTCTGAAAGTAAGGGTCATAGACGCCTAGAGATTCACTAAGCCTGGTTGGAAAATCCCAGCCCTCTTCCAGCTGCCGGGTAACCTTGCTTAGCCTCCATGTGATGTGTTGGTGGCAGTAATGCTGACACTTGTGTCTCACCAGAGGCTGAGTGGGTTCTCCGAGGTCACAGGCAGGCCTTGCATGTCCAGGTGTTCAGCAGATGCGCTTCCTGTGTGGTTTGCTGAGTTTATTTCTGTTCTCAGAAGCACCTTAAGAAGCAGCCGTAGAGTTTACCAGAGGTGTAAGCAAGCCCTCAAAATGAGGACCCCAATTCTAGCCCAGCCCTCACCTGGGGTTAATTCCAGCCTAGGGACCGAAAAGCAAGCTTGTCCTTTCCAGATGTACATCTGATGATCACAGTCCCCGTCCCGGATTTCCACGTGTCACCCGGCCACATGCTGTATCACCTGCTCTCTGGCTCTGAGTTTGCTCAGCCCCACCCTGCACTGGGCAAAGTTGGTGGCCAGCACTGGACAGGTTCACCTGGCACCCAGGTGAATGGTTCCTGCTACCCACCCTAACTAGACACACCTCACTTGGGACCTAGAAGCAGAAGTTGGTGGCTTGCCGCTCAGCTCACATGGAGCTGCATATATCACTGTCCCCCCTCATCTAGGGTGGCTGCGACTTACAGCCCTCTGCGGACCCTATCCTTTCTGTGTAAAGTGGGTTGCTATGCGACTTGAGTAGCCTCATCTTTTCATCCATCTGTCTGTCCACCCATCCATCCGTGATCCGTCTATTCATCTATCTACCCAGCATTCATGGAGTCTCAAAACCTAGGAGAGGAGACTGGGTAAGCAGAGTGCCTTCTTGTCTCCCGTCTTCACAGCCTCTGCACCCTAACTCCCAGCTCTCTGCTTAGACTGCAGATTCCTAAAGGCCTGGATGGAAGGAAGGCTGCCTGGAGCCCCAACCTGGAATCCCTCAACCACATCATCTGGGAGTTTTGATGGACAGCTGTCTCCTATAGTTTCCAGAAGGCAGAATCAAGGCCATCTTGACGTCTGGCCTCCCTAGCATGGGAAGAGTGTAAGGGAACAAGAGGGAGCCCCCAAGCCCTGACATAAAGCTAGGTGCAGACTGCAGACGGCCATGGTTTCTGCAGGGAACCATGGTCCCTCAAGCTCTCTGCAGCCACTTCCTTCCCCACTCCTTCCTTATCTATCAGACCACCCAGCACAGAAAGCCACAACCAACGTCTACTTCCCCACAAACACCAACTGCCCTCCTGGGGGCATAGGGAGCGGATGATCACCCCCAGGTGCTGGGGCAGCCCCCCACTTGTGAGCAACTTTCTTCTCTTTCAGACCCCACCTCCGTGAGACCCGCTGGTTGGAAAAGCATGAGGACAGGGCAGTAAGCAACTCTGGGCCTCCTCTTGAAAGCGGAAGTGTCCCATCTGCGGGCCCCACAGGTGCAAGCCAGGAACATCTGCCTCAGAGCTGGTGGGGAGCCACCCACTCCCTCCAGCCGCACCAGGGTCCACTGCTGCCTCTTGGGCTAGGGGCTGTTTCCCAAACCCCTCACTGCCCCTGATCCAAAACCTTCCTTGGATCACTCCCTCTGATATATTGTGGTCCTGTAGCTCAGCTGCACTGGGAGGACCATGAGCATACACATCTCTCTCTCTGTCTCTGCTCTCCAAAGGTCAAGCCCTGGTAGGACAGTTGGCACTGAGAATAAAAAGACATAATTCGCCGGGCGGTGGTGGCGCACGCCTTTAATCCCAGCACTTGGGAGGCAGAGACAGGCGGATTTCTGAGTTCGAGGCCAGCCTGGTCTACCAAGTGAGTTCCAGGACAGCCAGGGCTATACAGAGAAACCCTGTCTCGAAAAACCAAAAAAAAAAAAAAGACATAATCCAGTACCCTCTGTTGATCCCATGCTCCATCCTCATCAGAACACAGGGAACACAGTGACACTGGTAGACTGTCCTAGCCCACAGCAGGGTCCTCTCTCCTCAAACCCCGAAGAGAGCAGTCAGCCAGCTGGGTAGAAAAGGCAAGCAGATCCCATGTTCCAGAAGTCCCCAACTCAAGGCCTAAGTCTGTAGCTTGTTATACTACCCTTAACTTCAAGAACACCCAAAGGCCAAGACAGTGACATCCAGAGAGACATGAGAAAGGGGTTTTTTAGTAACCAACTATCTACATGAACAAGCTAAACGTTAAATCAAAGCAAAACCTAGCGATCCTAGTAGCATGTTAGGAACATGTCTGCGAACCCTACTGGGTTTAAGAGAACATTATTCCTTCCCATGAAGCCACCCGATAGTTTCATCGCCGTTTAGTAAGTGGCTTCTCCTGGAACCTGAGGCTAGGATAGCATTATTTCTGCTGGGAGTCAACTGGGAAGGGGCCTGGAGCTTCTCCCCAGTAGACAGCCTTCCCACCAAGTTCCAGGCTGCCAGGCAGAGAGGACAACTGCCTCTCTCTCTGTGGCTCGGTTGGCTTGGGCTTCCCTCAGAGAAGCTAGTGTAGGACTGTTTCCACCAGCTGGGGAGACTGTGACCCTGATCCTGTTGGAGGCCAGGCACAAGGTGACAATGGAGATTCTTAGAAGCGAGAGGTGACCAGAGATTCCCCCTAATGGTGACGGAGAGACCACCTGAGCCATGCTTGCTCCTGACTCTGCCCTCCCCCATAGGCCTTTCATTGGATGGCAAATAGAAGGGGGTTCTTGGGCAAAGTCTGGCTGAAGGCAGGGAAAGTGGGTGGAGTCTCTAGACCTCCCAGGCCACAGGAAGGGCTATGCCCCATGGGAAGATAGACAGATGAGCCAGAGGTTCTGGCCAGGATGGACATTACCCCAGGGTAGAGGAAGCACACTCCATGAGCCACACCAGACTGGGCCCAGTGGGAGGTCTCAGGGCTACAGGCGGGATAGGAGGAAGTTGTTGGAAAGTCAGACCGGAATGGCATGGTGGAGAGAGAACCGGCAACCAGGCAGATGGTTCCTGCCGAGGAAGCACTGGGCACAGCTGCAGGCCCCCGGCCCCCACCGCATTATCACTGCGACACAGCTGGCTGCCTCACCCCTGAAGGCTGCATGAGGACCTCCCCCATGCTGTCCCCAAGCCCGCCCCATGTCACATGAGGCCCTGCAGCCTCCCACCCTCCATCCAGGGCCACAACCCAGCTCTGCCGGCTGTAGGGACTAGAAGGGCCTGGAGCCTCCGAGGAACGGAAGCACGGACTCTGAGACACCAAAGCTCCTCCACCCCTCCTGTTCTTTCCAGACCCCCTAAGAAATCAGAGAGGGTGCTTCAGGGTGGGCTTCTGGAGGCCGGCCAGCTCACTCCAGCTCCAGGCCCCCATCAGTCTCCTGATCCTCCATCTGTAGCTTCATGTCTCAGGCGTCGTCCACCACCACCCTGGAGAGTGGGGCACTCCTCTCAGGACCCCGGGGTCTTCAGAATGGAAGCCCAGGTAAGAGGCTGGGGGAGATTAAAGAAACTGAAGCTGGGACAGGTGGAGCAGGTGACAGGAAGGTGACATCTCCAAGCTGCCGTGTGTGCGTGTGCCCAGCTTTGTTGACAGCGTGGCTGTGTTGACCTACCTCAAATATCAACACAGTCCCCCACCACCACCAACAGGGAAGCGTCCCTCACAGCTGGGGCAGGTGGCCCCATAAGAGAGAGTGTGGCAGCTGCCAAGCCTGAGTCCTGGCCCCACCCAGAGGCAGGTGCATGGCTCTGTGTGGGAGGGAATGAGCCGTGTCTTCTACAGTGGGGGCTTAGGCTAGAACTCAGGACCTCTCAGGTGCTTCTAAATGCAAGGCCTCAGTGCAGGTTGGCTGAGGAGATCAAGGACAAGACAGTGCAGCTCAGGGACAGAAGCATTGCTTCCATCAGAGCAGTGGGGGAAATGAGGATCTGTCTCATCCTCAGGGGCTGCTGGCTTTGTGGGGGGGTCACTCAGCAAGCTGCCATTTCCCCTACATCCCTCCCCACTCGAGAACCTCAAGGACTCAGAGATGCAAGCAGTGACTCCATCCCCGGCTCACAGTCACATGGCCACACCCCAGGCAGCCTTTGGACCCTGCCTGAGCCCAGAGTTCTGAGTCCATGGTGCTTGTCAAAATTCACGTCCAGATCCCGGGCCCACAGCATCCTTTTCTGCAGAGCGAGCCACCGTGAGGCTCGTCCAAACCTACAGCCTTCCCAAGGCCCAGACATCCAAAACCCATGTCTCCAGAAACATGCAGGACTCAAACGATGGTGCCCAGGTATATGTGGCCCAACTTCCCCAGTAAGATGCGTTATGGTTGGCTTTTGACAGGTGAGGGAATTCAAAGACACCTAGGAGAATATGCCTGTTCACAGACCCAAGCATGATTACCCTGCAGATGGGTGCAAGGCAATTGCCTGCCCCGAAGGAGGTCCTCATAGTCCCACCCCCTGAGAGCTGCAACCAAATCTGTCCCCTTTGCTTCCGGCCTTAGGCCAGATCCTTCCTCCCTCCTATCCCAGTCTCCATTGCTCCTCTGAGACTGGGAGGAAGGCAAGAACTGAGCTGGAGGTGGGAGAAAAGACCACTGTGGGGTTTGGATAGAGCAGTTTGGATGGCCTTGACGCTCAGGACCACGAGATGTGTGTGAACTTGGTTGTGCTTCCAATATGGATGTGCTATTGGTTGGGATGGAGATGCCCAGAGCAGTCTGCGTATGTCTCTGACAGAATATCCATCCAACAGTACAATGTCCCCACTTGGTACATACACACCAGTAACTCCCTAAAAACCTCATCCAAGTAGACAAATGTGGAGCTCTGCAGTGCCAGAAAGCACCACCAGGGGCAGCATAGAGTTGAGCCATTTGGGCAGGTATAGATAACTAAGAAGGTTCTGGGCTGTCTGTAACCCTCCAGGAATCTGAAAATCTTGGAGACAGAACATGAGTTAATTGGCTTTGTTGATTGCCAACACCCTTTGCCCTACAAAGTCAAAACATACACAACACCCTAAGCTGGGCTTGTGGTTAAGGGAGCAGGTAAGAATCTGCTGTGAGCTGAGACACGCAGGGCTATGGGTGAAGTGGATAGCCAGGGCAAGGCGTTTCATCATCCCTGTGACAGAGGAAGGAACAAGAGGTCAGCACTGCACAAGGCCACCCCACCCCTTAGAATGGCCTTTCTGTCTGTTGCAGACCCCAGAGTGCCGAGAGGCAGAAGCAGATCAGTTAGACTGTTTGCAAACTCCTGTTTATTAGGCGCCAACTATGTGCCCTAGACATAGCATGGGTGCCGTGGGTCTCGGAGGTTTGACTGGATGGTGGCTTGTTTCCCAGGAGTGAGGCCAGGAGGGTGCTGCCTACGGAGATTTTGAATGCTACCCACAGACATTGTAGCTAGAGGATCCAGATGGACTTATCCCTTTCCCCATAGGGAAGAAACTAAGTCAAGCTTGCTGGTGTGGCCGTAGAGAAACAACATGGGGTCCAGTTCGTTGAGCAGGAGGTAGAGACTGTCACTCAGTGTAGGAGCCCAAGAGGCAGAAGGGACATTGCAGCAAGGACACCTGGGACTCTTGACTCAGACTGAAGTTCTGAGCCCAACCCTGGGACAGCTGGAATCTGCTAAGCATTTCTTTCTCCTTCCCCTCCCCAACCGCTTCTCTCTCTCCTATCTCCATCTCCCTGCTCTGCCTTCCTCTTCTTCCCTCCTCCTCCCACTCCTCCTCCCACCCCTCCTCCCACCAATCTACCACGGAGCTCAGGTGCCCATGGACCCCTTCCCATGCGTAGATTCGACTAACCCTGAATAGAAAACATTCCAGAAAAACACGTCTGAACTGGGTGTCTTGCGATTGTTCCTGTAGGTCTGTCTACTTGCGTTAGAGATCACGCCATCCAGCACACACGGGACACACGCACAGGTTCTGTGCAGACGTTGGGCCATTTTGTAGGAATGACTTGGGACCATGCATTCTGGTGCTCTTGTGTAGCCAGCTCTAGAACTGTCCCCTGTGATAACAGCGGATGCGTGGGGAGCTGAAACTGTCCACAGGCTCTCTCACAGGAAGGAACCAGGCTGTCAGAGGGTCCGTCACACCTCCACTAGAGCATCCAGCCTGCCTCTTCCAGCTCCTGCTGAATCTAGGTTCCCCTCATCTATGGCAGTCTTACACACTCTGACTGCATCCTTCTAAGGCTGCCTCTCTGGTAAGGTCACTGATCCCGGGATTTCAGTCATCCTAGTCCAGGTGCAGGATGGATGGACAGTACTGTCCAGGTCTGCTGTATACTTACCGGAAACCAGAGCCTTACTCTTGTGGTAGATCCCACGGGCACCAGCTGCTGGGGCACAGAGAACATCTCGGGTAGCCACAGTAAAGACCAGCATAGAAGCCCACGAATATTCCCACTTCATACTTAGCTTCCGTGTAGGCTGCCCAGCCTCTGTGCTTGTTGGTGGGAACAAGCTTTGCCAGGGATAATGTGACTCACTAAGGAGGCAGGTTCCCAACAGATGAGAGAAGACTAATGTGAGAGAAAATGTCTGAGGTGACACGTCCCTGAAAGTGGAACTGTGGGTCTCATGGGAATCTGCAGAGAGCTAACAGTGACCTTTGACCGTCGTCTACTGGTGTGATGGTGACCTTTGGCCTAAATCTGTGTGACTGACACTGTGACCTCTCACCCACATCTGCTTGAAATGAGGTGACCTCTGACGATATCTGTGTGAAGTAACAGTGACCTCTGACCGGTATCTGCTTAAGGGGATGGTGGCTTCTGACTCAAGTTTGTGTGAAATGAAAGATGACCTCTGACCCATGTTGTGCCAAAGTTACCTTTCACAGAGACCTTCCTGTTGGGCTCACCAGCTCTGGTCCTGTGCTATGACCTTGAGTTCCACCCTCAACCTCCAGCTCCTCTCCTTCCTTACTCAGGCCTGAGGTGTTCAGAAGCCTGAAGCAATAAGTTGTGGTCTGTCCTGCCTCCACGTCTACCTCTTACCGTCTTGCTGGTCTCAGGAGCTTCTTTCTGTGTGAGATTGTGCCTTGAGAGGCAGCAGAAGATGATACAGAGGTTCCCAAGAGCACCCAGCATGCTTTGCTGAGCCTGCAGCCTAGACTCAGGGGCTCATGGGTTTAAGTGCAAGGATCTCTCCTGTGGTAAATGAGACAGCCCCACAAGCTCAGCTCCAGAGTGAAAGGGCCAGCTTTCACTGAGCCATGGACATCCCTCAGTCCTATCCCAAAGGCAGAAACACACACACACACACACACACACACAACGTGAAAAAGTGATAGACTATCATGAGGGATAGTTTGAAAAAGTCAGGCAGAGGGAGGAAGGCAGAGACCCCAGCGTGAGCAGAAGAGAATGTGGAGGCTAAGTGGGGGCCCACCACCTGACTTCTTCTTCCTCTTGCTGTCATGATGAACAACAATGCCCCCATCCACTCACACACAGTCCAGGTAAGGTAGGGCAAAGGCCTCTGCTGTCTCCCTAATGTTCTCTCCTCCTGCCCTGGGGACAAGAAGACAGTTCCTCCTGGGAACAGCCTTGTCATCCCCACACCACATACCATCTTCAGCAGTAAGACAAAGATAGAGGCCAGGAAGATGGAGATCCGAGAAAGGTGTTTGCAGTCCAGGCCAGCTTCCTAGAGAAAATGTCCCTGAGGGGGCAGCTGCTGGCTACTCCTCAGGCAAGGGCAACTTTCATTCTTACTGCAGGTTAAGCAGAAAGCTTGGTGGGCAAGCTAACCTAGATAAGCCTTTGGTCTCCATCTCTGAGGGAATGCCTGTCCTGTCCTCCTTCTAGAACTGTCCACCACCTCAGTGAGGGAAGCCAGGGGAGGAGAGAAAGTGGTGTCTCTGAAAGTGATCTACCCAGCCCTGGGAGTATGGGCTTAGAGTTGTTGCCAGCCTGATGATCAACCACATGGAAGCTGGTGAATTCTCCATGAAATTCCCAGAGGCGGGTCTGGGCTGGGTAGCCCAGGAGGGCCACCCAGAAAGACAGGAACCGTGCCCAGGAAGGTTCTAGCTACTCTCTTAACTGAGCAAAACTGTTTGCTGTCTACTAGAAGGAGGATGGATCTGACAAACACAGGCATCCTCGGGTGCCCCCTGACTCCATGACCCTGACTGTCTAGTTCATCCCTCCCTCCTGTGCTGTGGGGCCTCTGGCCATCTGGTTGCTTTGCCAACACCCAGGGCCTTTGCACATTCTTTCCAGCAGCTGGTCCTTGCAGTTCGTGGTGTTTCCTAAATTTATTTGTGGTGGTTGTCTGTCCCTCTCAGTTGCATTTGGCTCCATAAGGTTGGGTCTCAGGCTGTTTAGACCAACAGAAGGGTGTGCCTAGCACGGGGAAGGAAGGGGACTGTCCGCAGATACGTACAGTCGTGACAAGCTCACAAAGCACAGCTTAGGCTATAAGTGTCCCTAGATGCAGGAGGCAGTTGTCACCAGGGTCTACAACACAAGGAGAGAGAGAGAGAGAGAGAGAGAGAATGGCTTCTTGGTCATGGATGCAGGAATGTATCCTTTCTGCTGTGTCTGCTGTTGACCTCCAGCTTCCTGACAAGATTAGAGCAGGCTATCCTAGATTCTAGATGAGATAGAGCCTGGAGGTACATTGAACCTCCTCGGAAGGAGGTTCCAACTTCTACCAAGGCAAAGGGACAGGGGACACAGTAGCCTCTTCCAGTTGAGGGCCATCTCCCCAGAGGGATACAAGAGGCAGCCATGACACAGGGAACAGTGGTGTCCTTCCGCAGCCCAAGAATCACATTAGGCTTTTGCTCAAGCTTGGTCCCTCATTCTCCTTCCTTCTTATCACCACGGTGCCTACAGAGGAGGACACAGAACCAGCAAAAGGACATGCCTGTCTGCACAGGCGTGAGCTGACACCAGGCTCTCACCTACCCAACTCATGCTCGCTTCCGGACACCAGCACACAGAAAGGCCAAGTGACCTGCCTAGACTCAAACAGGAAGTACTGGCCAGGGTGGGCTCAAGGTCTTTCTGTGCAGCTCATCTATAAGAGAAAGGATGGAGTGAGGTATAATCTTAGAAAGGGACCCCTTTGGCACTGGCTCCTCTGTGTGAGAGTCTGTCTCAGCAGCAGTATCCTAAGGTACTACTACAGGGGTTTTGCTTGCTCCTAGAAGGCCAAGCATGTCCTGAAGCCTGCTGACGGCAGTAATAACATTGGCATCTGATGGCAATAATAGCCTGGGGCAAGGCTGCCCAGCTAGGCCCAACAATAACACCCTGACAGAAGACCTCTCTGTTTTGGAGCCTTGTCTTGGTCTTCACTCATTACTTAAGTTCAAGTTTGCTTTTGCATTTCCCTAGAATGGAACCCTGGGAGGGGCAAGGACCAAAGCTTCCTTTCTGCCAGAGGAAAAAGGAACCCCAGAACCTTTTGAGGAGCCCCATGAGAGTAGAGGCAGGCGAACAGAGCTGGCACTAGATTAGTGAGCTGAACTCAGGCCTCTTGAAGCCAAGCTCATTCTAATGCTACACCCTGTGTCCTAGCTCCACGGACCAGACTTAGCCCATGTCTCGGTACCCCCAAGCTTCAGAGAGTCTGCAAAGGGAAAGACACATTAGTCTATGTTCTGGTGAGCTGGGCTTCCTTGTCTGTATGTAGAGGGTGAAAATGGATCAAACTTAAAGATGGGACTCAGTTCCACCTGCTCCCACACCTGACTGTGACACAGATGGTGACAAGCCTGCTTAGTGAGTCTGGAATGGAACTGGGTGAGGAAAGGCCCATCCCGACATGGGGCCTGGCCCCCTCATC
Source organism: Mastomys natalensis (assembly GCA_021653895.1). Classification (NCBI taxonomy): domain Eukaryota; kingdom Metazoa; phylum Chordata; class Mammalia; order Rodentia; family Muridae; genus Mastomys; species Mastomys natalensis. The sequence continues at coordinate 643,634 of JAJTUV010000412.1, forward strand.
TCAGCCCTATCTCTCCCTCATTGCTTCCCAGGGTTCCCAGCTCCCACCCCACCATGGCTGATCCTGAACATATTGGGGAGGAGCCACGAGGCCTTGCCAGAGCCAGGAGGAACTGGGAGTCCACCCCACCCTCCAACCCAGGTGCATTCTGAGTATCTGGAAAGCCCCGAATCTGGAGGGGGAAGGTGGAGGGCTGGTTGAGGGGGTCAAAAGGCCCCGTGTTATGTCTATGCAGCCGCCACTGCCGCCCCTCACTTCAGCCCTGGCCGGTGTACCTGTGCTCCCAGGACAGCAGGGCCTGCTGGTCGTATATGGTTCTACCAGCATCCAGAGTTCCTCAGAAAGTCCTTTGGCACCCCCATGGCCCCAGCTGCTGTTCCTCACTGCTCTGTCCTATGAAGAGAAAAGGAATATGGTTTCCACACGGACCTTCAGGGGAAGGAGTAGAGCTCAGATGAGGCTCCTGTGTTTGCTCTGGTCACACCCTGAGGCTTGCCTTCCCAGCTACATTGTGGATCTCCATCTGTTCTGCTTGCTCTGGGAAAGCCTTCTAATGCTCTTGACATCAGGCAGACATCCCTATGCCCGGCCAGTTTTCTCATTGTAAAATGGGGCCAGTAACTGGCTGGCTTTCCCCCCAGATCCATGCAAGCTAACCAAGTGGGCAATGCCAGCACCCAGCTGGGCATAAGAACCCTCTGATGCCCCCATTTCATTTACAGCATTTCTCCCAGACACTATAGTGTTAACTTGTCACGGGGAGAGCATTATGTCCTGTGCTCTCTGCTGTTCTGTGCAGGTTCCCACGGGGGGTGCTGGTCCCCAGGGTGGACGTGACACATAGCCCCACATGTTCTTTCTCTGCTTCCCTGTTGAGAATTGAGCCCCTGACTCCTCCGTTACAAAGATGCTCACATAAGGGTCCTTTCCTTGTGCCCACATCCTAACACAGGGGCCACATCCCGGTCTTTAGCAGAGGCCCAGATCCAAAGTGGCTATGGGTATTGCTCTCAGGGGAAAGAGGCTGGACTCAAAGGGTGGTGATGGGAACAGGAGATATGTCCCTGGTCTGTGTGGCCGCATAAGCCACAGTTCACATTCAGAAAGGTATTTTTGTGCCATCTAAGTGCCCAATAAGAGTTCTTGGTGGTCCTGCATGCCCTGGCACAGTTCCTCAGACCCGAAGGACTGGGTACTTGGTGTTAAGTGGGCTGGATGCCTAGGAGGCTGGGCAGGCTGAGCCAAAGTCAGCCTGGCCCAGGTGTGGGAGATTCATGGAGGATACCCAGCTGTGCTGAGCAGGTGGGAGAGGAGCCAAGAGTTCTATGGACACACAGTCCTATTATCAGGCTCTGCTTCGTTGGCAGGTTACTCACAGATGTCTTCTGACCCTGTGTGGGGTAACCTACCCTGGTACCCTGCTAGTCAACAGCTCCTGGCTAAGTCACTTCAGGAAGACCCAGCTGGTGGAGGCGAAACTACAGGCAAGTGCACACTATGCTTAAGGACCTGGGAAAGTCTACGTAGTGGCCTGTGGGGATCACTTCAGCCCTGCCCCTAGGGCAGATGGAAGAGGAAAGGCTGCTCACTCTACTGCGTGGGTGGCCAAGGGGAATTCTGACCTTTCTGTGGATTCTCTGTGCAGGCCCAGGCCTTCCCTCCACAGCTCATGTTTAGCAGTTGGTCAGTGGGGGAGGGATTGCTCATTCCAGAAGCCAGTGGTTCTAGTGGTACTTTTTAACTTTGGACTTGCATGGTCTCTAAAATGATTTGTTTGCATAATTACAAGATGGCCTCACTTAACTTGGTGTGAGCTTAGCCTCACAAGATCCTTGGGCTGTTTCTCTTTTAGTGGACAACAATGGCCCAGTGTGCCCCGGAGTTTTCATGGGTTAGTTATACTTGCAATTTCACCACTGAGTCATACAGATCAAGATCAGAGCATCTCACGTGCCACACAAAGCCATGCATTGGCAAGCACCACACATGACATAGGAGGTAGGACAGTATCGTAGCAGCAGCACACAGGGACTCTTATCCAGGTCAGCATCTTGTGGCAAGTATTGTTCTGAACCAGTAGCTCGACATAGGACCTTGGTGAGGGCATCCAGTGGAGTATGGGCAGAAGAGTGGATGTATGCTTGATGTATGTATGATGTGTGTATGAATATGTACAGAGGATGGAGAGATGGATGGTGGATAGATGGATAAGGAGTGGTAGAGGATGTTGGTGTGAATGGGTGGTTGATAATGATTGTATCAATGACTAGATGGATAGAGGATAAATAGATGAATGTATAGATGGATGGATGGATAGATGGATGGATAGATGGAGATATGGATGAGAGATGGATGAAGGATGGATGGATAGATGAATGGATGGATGGAGAGATGGATGAAGGATGGATAGATAGATGGATGGATGATGGAGAGATGGATGGATGGAGAGATGGATGGAAGGATGGATAGATAGATGGATGATGGATGGAGAGATGGATGGATGGAGAGATGGATGATGGATGGATGGATGATGGATGTGATGGATGGATGGATGATGTGAATCTTACATTTTTATCTCCTGTTTGTAAACTCTATTCAGGAAGAATTTAGACCCTGGTTTAAATAGGATGGCTTTGAACTGAAAATAGCAGATAGCCTAGTCCAGGACTAGACAGTTTACATGATGCCACATAGCAAAAGCCCAAAAGCACACAGTCCAGTTGGAAGATGACTGTCTGGTATCCAGGTATCTTCATACTGTCTGCCTTCCCATCCTCTTTCTTGAAGATTTCTAGATGTAAACTACCTACTTGTAGCCCATGTATGGTCCATTCAGTACCTTTACACCAGAGCCATGGTCCTATGTGCCAGTGCCAGTGCCAGGCACAAAGACCACCTTACTCAGTATCCCGCCTGAGCTATGGAGCAGTGCCTCTCTACCATTAAAGTCTACTGCAGAGGCACACAAAAGTATAAAGTTCCAGAACCCAAAGGTCTATTTATCCCTCCACCTTGCCTCTGCTCACCCCACCCCCAGGCTCTACCACAGGCCCTCAGCACACACACACCCCAAGACAACTTCTCCTTTCCTTCCTGGAATAGTTCTCCTCCCAGAAGCCACACTGCCCTCAGCTTCTCCCCAACAGTTTCAGGCCCTGCAGTAATTTTAGACCCAGCCACACCCAGAGCTGCCCCTCAGATAGGTCACCTTGCCTTGAGGAGGCTGTACCCCCCAGCACCCTCGAGCACAGAGTCAGTGGCTCGAAGGCTCCTGCACCTTCAATTTGACTAAGGTGGTATCACCCAGCTGTTTCTCATGGTGTGCCTCAGTTGCCACTCCCAGGCCAGAGTCAGTGTAATCTGTACCTCTGTCCATCTGTTCTCAGAACATTTGCTGCTTCCTAAAAGAAGCCCTGTTCCCCTGGCTGTCACTCCTTGTCCTCTTCCTCCCCTGGCCACCACTAACTAACTCTCTGTCTCTGTTGATTTTCCTGTTCTGGACATCTCTTTTTATTTTTAAAGATTTAGTTATTTTATGTATATGAGCACACTATAGCTCTCTTCAGACACACCGGAAGAGCGCATCAGATCCCATTACAGATGGTTGTGAGCCACCATGTGGTTGCTGGGAATTGAATTGAGGACCTCTAGAAGAGCAGCCAGTGCACTTAACCACTGAGCCATCTCTCCAGCCCCCTCTGGGCATCTCTTATCAAAGAGATCATGTGTCACCTGGGGGAGCACTTCCCATTTCTTTCACCTAGTGGCATGTTTTCAGGGTCACCCATGTGTGGTGTATCAGAGCTTGGTTCCTTTACAGATAACTAGTATCCCATCTGGTGGGCTGTGCCTCTTTTTTAGTTTATCTGCATTTTACTCTGTCTGAGGAGAAACCATCCCCACCACCTATAGGCTACATGTCTCCTTCAATAGGTCTTTGTTTACCCGATACTCACAGTGAGGGCAATGGTCATGGCAGAGAGGTAGGAGGTAGCATTGTGATCTGACTGTCACCTTTACCTTCACTGCCCTGGACATGGAGAGGCATCACAAGCTCTGACTCCGTTTACACTCTGTGAATTGAGGGTATGAATCTGGGGTGAGGGTGCAGCCTAGTAGTCCATAGTGTTACCTGGTAGGCTGTGAGAGAGTGGTAAGGGGTGGAGACAGTTCTGGAGTAGTTCTGACTAGAATCCTCCAAGGACAATGGCTGGGTCTCCAGGCATGCATGTCGTTGAAAGCTCTTCGGGAAAAAGTCAAGTACCTGCCAAGCATCCTCAAGTGGTACTGACGAACAGCTGGCCTTGGACACCCCCACCGGGCATCAGAGCCCCAAGAGACCCTTATTCCAGGCTGACTCATCCCTAGGTGCTCCAGGCCTCAGATTTGGGGCACAGTTATGTGCTATGTGTCTGAGGCTAAGGTGAACTTGGACATGGTAGTAAACGCCTATAATCCCAGCACTCAGAAGCCAGAGGCCGGAAGATGGCGTCAAGTTCCAGGCTAGCTCGGATACATTGTGAGTTCCAGGATTTGTTACTTACTTTCTCAGTTGCTGTAACAAAATACCGGACAAAAGCAACTTAAAGAAGGAAATGTTTGCTTTGTCTCACAGTGTGAGGGTGCACAGTGCATCCCAGCTAGGTAGTCATGGAGATGAGAGAGAGGCGTGAGGCATCTGGTCACATTGTGTCTGCTCCCAGGAAACAGCAGAATGCTGGTGTTCCTGTCACATTCTTCTTTCTATTTAGTCCAGACACCTGCCCATGCACCCATTGTGACGGTGAGCATTGAAGCTGATGACAGGATGGGGGACTTTAGAGGAGGGGTACCAGATTCCAAGGCAGAAGCTTTCTGTGGGAGACACCTGGAAATGGTTATGACACATTGAGATTTATCTTATACATGTGTCATAAGCTAATTGTACCATGCAGCTCGGTATTCAGAAACAGACCTTCTTCCTAAAATGCTAGACACGCACTGAGGGAGGGCCCCAGCTGTTAACTACACAGAGGTGGGACAGGCTTCCCTCCCCAGCCTCTGGTTTTCCTAATCCTCACCTGCCAACCAACATCAGCCCACACAGACAGTGTCCCTACAACCCCAAATGGGACCCCCAAACTTTACCAGACCCATAGACAGCTTCTCTAGTGACATAGGAAGGTATGACAGTCATCTCTGGCCAGGATGGTGGTGTCCTTAGACTGACCCATCCCCTCTGGCACCCTCAGGACAGGGAGGGAACTGAGGCTGCTGCAGAGGCTGGACTAAGCCCAGACCAGGCGGGGGAGGCAAATCAGCCCCTCAGCAAAACCCAGGGTTTTGGATTAACATCATAGGATGTCGTCAGCCAAACAAACGCAAATGTTTATTTCCCAGCGGTAAATTACAACTTCAATAGACAGAAATTACGGTCCTGGGCCTTGAAAAGCAGTGACAGGTGCCTTGTCCCTGGATGGTCACACGGCCTAAAAGTGTCGAGTCTAAGTGCCCCCAGCTCATTCACGCTCCCTGCTGCCCTCCCCCACACCTCAGGCTTGTGCTACCCACCGAACGCATTACCAGGTCCTCAGCACATCCGGTGAATGGCACAGGAGCCCAGGGTCAGCACTCCAGGCACATAACTACTCTCTATAGAGTGACTGTCTTCATCCCTTCACCACTGGCCTTGTCCCCAGCACCCTAGAAGCCCTAAGAAGGACACAGTACAGAAAACACACAATCTAGTGTGACCTCCATGAGGTGACCAGCACGGCAATGCCCAGAGCCTCAGCCCTTGTTTCTGGTCCTTTCTGTGCTCCCATTGATATGGGGGTGCCTAGGCAGAGCAAGAGAGGAAGGTGCAATCTTCTGCCATTATGTCTTGACCCCTCAGGCAAGACCCCAGAAACCCAACTCTAGCCCCACAACTTGACACATGATCATCACAGCTGCAAGGCACCCCAGTAAGCCAAGGCTAGGTAAGTGGGGTAGCTCCCATATCCTTTGGATGGTGTTTCCCTGAGCATGTTTAGGTCATTTGACATAAGAACCCTACAGAGGCTCCTGGCCACTTTGGCCACATGCCCTTCTGGCCTGAAGAAGCTATGGTCTTCTAAGATGGAGGGGCAGGGAAGTTGGGTAGACGAGAGCGTGCCCTAGAGAGCTGGGGGTATGGGTATCCTCTGAATCTTTTCCTCTCCAAGGCTCAGTTTACTTATGTGCAAAGTTAAATGAATTGTCTGGGGAGCTGTGAGGTCTCTTTACACTGTGATAAACATCCTCGACCTCTCTCCCTAGACTCAGGGCAGTACCTGTGACCCACTCATAGCCCATAGCTGGAGTCCAGGGTCAGTCTGTGGACTAGGTTCGCTCGCTGGGATTATGAGGGGATCAACCAGTATAGGAAACATACGAAGTGACTCCCCCAACCTAGGTACCAGTTCCAGTGCTGTCCTTGCTTGAGAAGAGGACATTGATTGACATAGACCAGGCCAAACTGGATCCTTGGATACTTGTTTATTCTGTCATTTTTGTTCAATGGCACCATCCTTGCAGAGCCCCAGTGCTGATGGGTCCTGACATTTTTTGCACCTCAGCATCCAGTGGGGGCAGGAAGCCATGAGTTCTGATGCTGAGGGCCTCCTAGTGAATCAAGGAGAACCCACAGATCTGAGATCATGGGACAGGAGAGAGAAAGGTTTCCCAGGGGATACAGTGAAGCTGGGCAGGACCCGCACGGAGAATGTACGTCTGTAACATTTTCTGGATAGGCTATCTGTAGAACTGAAGCTGGAGGGATATGGAGGGGGCAGTTCAGGAGCTGAACCTTATCTGGAGCTGGAGGGGACAGCACCAGCCTCCCATGTCATGCTCTCCCATGTGGAGATGGATGGAGAGAGAATCTCCCACCACCAGGTCTGGCTTCGGTGATAACAAACGGCCTGTCAGCGGCAGACACTGTGGGTCGGGAGATCATCGGCTGACTGGGCTTGATGGATGAGCTGTGGTGGCTTCCATGTGCTCCCAGCAAGCCCTGTTCCCATCATAGCAGACACTGGGTTACCAGAGCCTCTCGCTCTGACTGTGCAGTGGAAGGACAGCCAGGTGTGGGCCATTCAGGATCCTGGGGCTACAAGTGACAGAAACCAGCTCCAGGGAGTCAGGCAGACATATCTGTGACAGGAGGCCCAGCCCTCTCCTCCTCTGTCCATTCTCCTTCATGGTCCAGCAGATGGCCCCAGGCAATTCTGCCGTTACCTCCCCTGTAGAACCAGAGCCATGTGTCTTTTCCTATTAGTCAAAACAATCCGGGGACGGACCAGTGAGTGGCCAGGTGGTCACCCTCCGTCCTTCTCTGAACCAAGTGTCCACATATGGTCAAGGAATATGGGCACAGAAGCCACAGGGCTGGGGTTGCTAAGATGGCACCAAGGCAGGTGGATCCATTAATTAGAGTGAGGTGCAAGCTGGAATTCAAAAGCAAAAACAGTACCAGGGGAGCCAATACAGTTGTGCATACCTGTAATCCTATCATTCGGGAGACTGAAACAGGATTGCCCACAGTCTAAGGCCAACTTGGACTACATAGTGAGCACGAGGCTCACATAAGACTAGCTAAATAGCAAGAATTATGTATTAGTATGTATGTATGTATGTATGAATGTATATTACCCTATGTATGTATGTACATATGTATGTATAGATGGATGGATGGATGAATGTATATTACCGTATGTATGTAAGTACATATGTATGTGTGATATTACCCACAAAAGCACAAGCAGAACAGTAGAACAAAGCACGTGTATAAAGTATTCTGAAAAGAGGCTGTAAACGCTTAGACTTGCTGGGGAGTGGCGTGAAGTGGGGTGAAGTCCCAGAGTCACTGTGACTGTGTGCAGCGGTACTGCATTCCAGGAGTGGCAGTACAGGGAAAAGCAGCCAAACGGGACCACGAGCAGAGCAAGGAAAGGCAGGCCATGGACAGACACAGATGAAGAGGGAGGGAACAGAATGTGGTGTGAAGGAGGTTCGGGGGGCCCAGCTTAAGGCTGGGAAGTCGAGAAGCAGTTGACCTGGGGAGTGGCCACCCATTTTATCTTCTGGTGGGATTTACTTATTCACACACTTTCCCAACCTGTATTTTTGTTTGCATTTAGTTCTCTATCGTCTATCTATCTATCTATCTATCTATCTATCTATCTATCTATCTATCTATCTATCATCTATCTATTATGTATGTCTGTCTGACTATCCATCCATCCATTCTCTCTGCATGTGTGTATGGCTGCCTATGGAGACAAGAGCACAGTCTTGGCTGTCTTTATCATTTCTTTTTGTGATGGGGTCTCTCACAGGCCCAGAGTTTGCCACGTGGGCTTCAGTGACTTCTGGTGAGCACCAGAAATCTGTCTCACCCCCAATGCTGGGATTACAAGCACTGGCCACCATGCCTGGCCTGTTATTATTATTATTACTATTACTTTTGCTATTGTTTTTTTTATTATTATTATTATTATTTAGCATGTGTCCTAGAGTCAAGCTCGTGCCCTTACGTTTTTGAGGCAAGGGTTTTACTAAGCACCACCTCAGCCTGTTCTGCATTGTCTCTCTGGTGTCCTGTAGCCTTTAGTCCTTTGGGCACGTGTCCCAGCCTGTTTCTCATCTTTCAGGGTGACTCAAGCCCCGGGGAGTGCAGAAGCTGCCACCATTACCAGTCAGATGTTTTACTCTTGAGCTGCTTCGATGACTTACAACCTTTCCAGATACTCTTATCTCCTCATGTTCATGGCGTCTTGCTGCTTCTTCACATTGTAGTCTTTAGCTACAGGAAGTCTATTTTTGCAAGTGAACCGGGAAATACATAGTATATGTTTTCCACATGGGACCTGGCCCTGATATAGCCTGCAAGAGAGCTCCACATCTCTGGGGACATTACACGGTATTCGATCATACCCCCACTCCTTGGCATGCGTGTCAATCGGTTGCGCAAGTGTGCTTGGCAGTGTCTCATCTGAAGCTGAGCACAAAGACAAGAGAAAGGACCTGTCTTTGGTCCTCTTGACACATGTATAGCTGTGGCTCCCACTGATTCCAGGGCTTACAGTCCCTCTCGAATGTATGTGTGCATGCATGCACACACACACCCTCCAGCCTAGAGGAGAGTGTAGATAAGAAGCAATAGCTTGGAGGCTCCCACAGTACAGAAAATTCCAAAATGGAAGAAACAAAGCAGGCACACAAGGGACATGCAAAGCCACTCAGCCCCGTGGCCCCTCTTTCCCAGGGCATCCTCTTGGGTCTTCCCTAATCTACAGGCTGCTCTCTCCTCTTCATTTGGTTTCTCCCATTTCTCCTCTGTTCACTAGAGAACCACCATAGCACAGTAAGGCTCTGTACCCTGTTTCACAGTCAGTGAGGATGGGTGACGGGATCCTCCCCGTTCTCATGGTTAGACAATGTCAAGAACGGTAGAGACTTTGGTAGATAAATCCTAATGTATAACTTTCTGATCAATCTTAAGTCTCTTCATAACAATGACCAAAGTGTCCCACAAAGCATACTCTGGGCACTCCTGCGGAGCTGTCTACACCGTCGGCTCCTGTGATTTTCCAAACCTTGTTTTTGCATACAGATGAGAAGCAGTCTGACCAACTCATCCCAGGGGTCTTAGCAGACAAGGGAGGTGCATGTCTTCCTGCCATCAGAGGTCATCAGTCCCGCCACGAGAGAGAGAGAAAGTCTGTGGAAGCTTCCTCTCCTCTCTGGCTTCAGGAGGATCCTATAGGAAGGTGCATCCAGGGAGTTCTGGTGTGGAGTGGGAGTTGCCAGGTGAGGATCTGTGCTACAGCTACTTGGTGTGTGCAGTGCCAGCCGCTCACAAGGGTCACATCTAAACCACTCCGCCCCTCACCCTTCTGACAACAGTCGCCTTGCCAAAAGCTCACACTTGTTCCCTCTGCTGTCTGGAAGGGACAGAGGCAGCCATCTGTCTGTCCATCCTCCTTCCTTGAGACTGTCATACTCTATGTGGTTGGCTGGTAGGTGGCCCTGAGGTTATGGGTTAGGTGGGGGTGTGGGCAACCAAAGGGCTGAGGCTGAGCCAGAAATGTCAGAAGACAGGTGGGGAATAAACAGGGTGGAGGTCTCTGGGTGAAGCTATAACCCATCCCAGCCATGACCACAAGACCTGAGTCTCCCAGGGCCAGCTTCCTCATCTGCAGAAATGCACCATTCCCAAGCTGGGCTATGAGAAGCACCTAGACCTCAACACAGGAGGGAGGCAGCAGGTGGTTCTTTCTACAGCTGCACTGTTTGAGGTGGCTTGGCTGTTTTCTGTCCGCCTAGAACTGGAATTTCAGCTACCTGGATCTGCACACACCATGATCCATCATTTTACGTAGAGAACCTGACCACATGACTTCTTCATCTCAACCCTCCCCCTCTTTCCCTTCCCCTTCCCTCTCCTCCTCCCCCTCCTCCTCTTCCTCCTCTCCACTCTCTTCCTTCTCAATAGTGTCTCTCAATATAGCCAGGCTGGCCTGGAACTCACTATCTTCCTGCTTCGGCTCCCAAATGCTGGGATTATAGTCGCTGGAGACTGCACCTGGATAAGCCTTGTCGAACAGAATAGAAATGTGCATCACGAAAAGACGAGCTTTGAAGAATCCAGGTGCCAGACCAGAGCCCGTTCCCCTACGCCTTCTCGATGGCGCATACCCTTTACTATTTACATGGGATGTTTAAAAATGTCATTGATATCTATATTATTGTCTTCCGGGCTTTTTAAAAAATAAATTGACCAAGTTTTTTCCGAGCAGATTTGGATTTACAGAAAGACTGATCAGAAGGCAGAACTACCCCTGAGTCCCCATAACATGGGTAGTGTCCCATGATAATGACTGAGGAGAGGACAGAGACACTATTACTCAACAGAACTCACCTTTATAGTGAGGTCCAGTGTGAACTGCATATTCTGTGTGTTTAGTTAAATGTCTAATGTGGTGCCCACCATCAAAATGTCACCCTGAGCTAGGAGCCATGAGAAAAGGAGGTGCTTTCCTTCTGGGGAGTCAGAAGCACACAGGCGTAGCTGGAAATGTTGGACATTGAGAACGTTCTCCTTAGAGAAAGGAGTTTCTGTTCCAAGAAGAACCCCCAGCTGCAAGTCAAAGCACATGGACTGGTGTCAGCTCTGACTGTGAGCCTGGCCAGGTACAGCCTCATGGGAAGCAGGGACCAGATAAAGGCAGAGAGGTGACTTCATTGGGGAACACCACGATGTCAGAAGCAAGAGAAAGCAGCTCCTTTGAACTGAATCAAGCCCCTGTCTCCATAGACAATAAACAGTAACAGCTTCAGGCAGCACCTGATTTCCTGATCCACTGCCTCTAAGGTATCCATGTGATCCCTGATGCTTGCAGATTCTTTGTTGTTCTGAAAAGGTATGTGTGTCTTGCAGACGGACTGTTTATACAGGGTGGGTTGAGGGCTTCCATAAGGTAACATGAGAGGATCTAAAGCCGTGACCGGGACATTTCCACAGGGAATCAGTACTTCATGGAGTATCAGGGAGGCCAAGTGGGCAAGAGACTTAGCTTCCTTGAGTAACAAACAGGTTCTGGAAACAGCTTCCCAGCTAGTGGAAAATGAAGGGACAACGGCTGTCAGGACTCGTAGGGACTATGCTGCAGTGGGGCCTGCCCACTCCATACAAAGGAGTCCTCGGGGCCTCCATCCAGTAGCCATGGCCTGGCAGAGCTTCCTGGGCGGGAGGTTTGCCTGTCGCATTGAATTCTGTACCTCGAGTCGAGGTTGTGAGCACCTTTCTTAAGTGTAACCACACACTGGCCGCTTACCACAAAACAAACATTTCACCCAGCAGCGCGAGGTGGGAAAGCCTGCCGCCCAAGCTGAGGGTCGAGCTCCTGCATCAGGCTGAGCTCCCAGAGACTGGCTTAAGAGTTCGGCTGTCAGGCCCCTCTGCTGGGGACACTCTGCAGGACAGTATCTCTGCAGGCACGCTGGCAGTCATACAGCTGGTATTCATAGGCCTGGGATAAAAAGTCTGCGGTCTCAAGCCATATAGCCAAGCCTTCTAGATCCACATTCCTCTGTGAAATGGACTCGGGACCCTCCGCTCCTCTACAAGATACATGTGGCCAGGGAGATCTGAAAATGTGGGCATTTTTATAGGTGCTAGACTAGGATTCGACGGTATCCTCCACGGAGGGAGATCCGGAGACCAAGGAGGTCAGATCCCACCCCAGGAGGGTGGTGCAGGAACGCTTTCCAAGAAGGCAGGGGTGAACCCACGAGAGGAACCCCCAACTAGGGAAAAACAAACCATTATGGCAAGCCTGGAAAGAAAGGGAGATTTTTTTTTTTTTTTTTTTTTTGGCACATTGCTAGATTTTTATCCTTCACATGCAGATTTGTGTCTAATGAGATGAAAATCAAGGCCCCGCTGATCTGAAGTTCTGGCCCCTTGTCTCGGCAGACGGTGACCCTGGGTCTCTCCTTAGTCTCAAAGATGCAAAGTGTGACACTGGGAAGGCAAGGGAAAGAAGAGCAGCGAGTTTGCTCAAATGTACCAACCAGAGGAACCCATGGGACTTGTCGCCAGGCGCCTTGAGGAAAAGTGGGTAAAGAGAGTGGGGAGCAGGCTCAGAGGAAGAAGAGAAAGTAGGACGCGGACGAGCAGAGGCAGCGGCTGGGGGCTTTTCCTCAGGTTGACATTAAAATGAATGATATGCAAACGAATGCAAAGCATATGCGAACGCCAGCCCCGATGGCAGTGGGGAGAGCCGGATCCTGAGCCCACTTGCCGCAGGTCGCCTGGCGCCTTGGGGACCAAAGGCCAGGCGCGGCGGGTGGAGCGCGCCCCCTGCCGGTAGAACGCGTTGGTGGCCCGGGTCCCCCGAAGGGCTTGCGAAGGGGGTGAGGGGGGGTGCGGCGGCCGAAGGAGGGGCGCTCGCCTCCCGTCCCGGAGTAGACACCGCGACTCCGGGAGCAGCGACGCCGTCGGGCTGCGACTGCTCCGAGGTGGGTGTGCGCGGTGCGCTCAGCTCGCCCGCCCTCCCGGGGCGCGGCCTGCGCGGGGCGGGGGCGCACAGCGAGGAGTCCGCCCCGCACCGGGTTGCCCCGCGCCGCACGCACTGGCTACGCGCTGGGACTCCTCGGCCAGCTCCCACAACACGGTCCCGCTCTCCTGCATCCGCACGGGGGTCCCACGCGCGGCCTGGCGCTCCTGAGGTCCCTACGTCCTGAGTCGGACCCCATAGCCAAGTCCGCCGGGCGCGTCCCGGGGCCCCTCGGCCACCCGGGCGGTGGAGGCGGGAGCCGCTCTGGGCGTTGGGCGGCGCCGGGGCGCACGGAACCGGGCCTCTCTCCGGCGGCCGGCGCCCCGGGGCGGAGCGAGCGCGATGGGCGTCGGGCTGGAGGCAGGTGGCGCAGCGGCGGCGGGGCGCGGGAGGCGGGGGCGGAGCGCGCGGGGCGGGGGCCGCGGGGCTCCGTGAGACGCGCGGGCGAGCGCGCGGCAGCAGAGCCGAAGGCACGGCGGCTGGACCCGGCGGCCGCCGAGGCCGAAACCGCCCGGGCGGCGTGTGGGCTTTGTTCCCGCGCTGGGGGCCGAACGCACTCGGCATGGCCCAGGCGGTCGCCCCGCGCGCCCCGACCCCGCCGCGCGCCTGAGCCCCGCGCAGCGCGAGAAGACAGCGTGCGGATCGCCCCCAAGTTACGGAGGTGGCGACCCAGTGAGAAGGAAAAGCCACTTCGGGAGCCGGGTTGCGAGAGAGCTACGGTCCTCTGGAGCTCCAGACCGTAAGTGCCGCCTCTGCCCCGTTCAACGCCGCCGCTGTCACCCTACTTTGCTGGTGGCTGCCATCCCGGGGGTCCTCGCTGTGCACCCCCGCTCCAGCCCCGCCACTTTACAAAGTTCGTGCCCACGGCAGGGTGGAGCCAACTCTGCCCACTCATTTGACTGAGTGCAGCCACCCTAGGTGAGCGGACAGCTTGACCTGTCCAGAGTGTGTGTGGTTAATCTTTAGGTGGGAGCTGAGTCGGTGGGGGAGTATGGGCTCCCCAACCACCACCCACAAGCGCCCCCTGGGATGTCGGGTTTCCTGACAAAGACTGGTAGCCGGAATGACAGGGCTCAGGACTGACTGGAGAAGCGGAGGGCAACCTTTCTAGGAGATAGTGCTGGCAGGAGAGGGTCTGCTGCTTTCTCTAGCCCTTCCCCCTCTTGTTTTGGTCCCTGGATCAGCCATTAGGGCCTTGGGGCTGAGCATCCTTCCTGATTGTGGGGAGGGGATCCTGACCGCCCTCCCTGGGGTCCTGACAGCCAGGTGCAGGCACAGCCTCCGGCTCTGATCCTTCTCACAGGCTTTGGGAACGGTCCATCTGTGTGTAGGGCAGGCCCAGAGCCAGGCTGTGGGAACAGCGGGGAGGAGGTGCGAGGAGGTGTAAGCACCGCGGAGGGACAGATGGCTGGAGATTCAGCCGGAGTCGGGCTGACTAAGGTGGAGCAGAAGGCAGCCAGGCTGGCAGCTCCTGGCTTTCAGCCGCTGCCTTTCAACTCCTAGCCCCGAACTTGGTGTGTTTGGGCTTCTTGACCACAGTGCTGGCTGGATCCCCTGCCCCATGAATAGAACTATCTGATCATGTGCGCTGAAGCTGACTTTCAGAGCCCAATTCCTCAAAATAACAACCCATCTCATGCTCCTGCTTGTAGGGTTGATCCCAGTAACTGTCACACCCGTCCCTCCTATCCTGAGGCCAGGATGTGGCTTCGTTATGTCTGGCTGGGTGTGTGTTTCCTCCAGTGCTCAGAAACAGGAGGTTCCCAGGCAGCCACTCAGAGGATGGGGCTGGCAGAAGACAAAGGGAGCGGTCACCGTGCCCTGGCAGTGCCCCTGCAAGTTACTGGAAGGTTTCAGAAACTTCTCAAGGCTGTGTCTCTCTCATCTTCCCAAGATCCCAGGGGCTGGTCTGAGAGAGTTCAGCCATACCTGGCCAGAATGCACTTGGCTCCTGGCCTGGGAAGAGGTAGGAAAGCCCTGTGAGAGATTTCTGGTTGTGTGCATGGAGGGATCCTGATAGGGGTACCCTGGGGTCATGATGTCACCCCACCTCGGTACACCGAAGGGCAGAAGCCAGAAGACGTGGCTGTCCCCGGTTGGTACTGGGAGCCCACTGTTAGAGCACCAAGCTGAGAAAATGCTGCTCTTTGGGACTGTTTTGGGGGGTCACAGCCACTCTTGTGCATTGAGAGGGAACAGCAGAGAGAGGAAGAATCCTGTGAACAGAGGGAACAGATGTGGTGCTCGGTGCTGCCCGGGAGCTAGACAGACACGGGGAGGGAGAATATCACGTTAGGACTGATTTTCTGGCGGAATCCACCCTCCTGGGAGGTGCTGTGATCTTGATGAGAGGGGTGAGGGAGGGCCGTGTGTACCTGGCACGCCACCATCTTTCCTGTGTGCCAAGCCCAAGCTGGCATATGGAAGACACCCCTGGACAGCTCCCCACAGGATGCTCTGGGACTGCTGTGGGCCACCCAGCAGCCCTTGAGGTCCCTGTTAGGCTCTTCTTCTGTCACCGGGCTATCCATGTAATTGAGTTACCACCTCCAGGAAATCTCTCTGATTGGGTTCCACATATTCTCGTCTCTGCATGACTGAAAGAAACTCATTTTCCTTCCTACACAAGGATCTGGAAATGCTGGCAGGCTGGGTCACTGGGCCACAAGATTTGAGCCAGTAGGTTTGCCCACTATGAAGAGCCAGGCTTAGCTTCAGCCTCTTCTGATGGAGAGGGGAGGGTGTGTCAGAAGAGGCGTTTCCCACCACCTTCTGGAATGGTCTTCCCTTCCCCCTGCTGCACTGTAAGCTGGATGAGTTGGCGGGGGGGGGCTCTGATTCATTCTCAGTGTCCCACGTACCAGTGGGATGGTGGTGAATTAAATGGATCTAGATATCCCATACCACCAGGAGGGAAGAGAACCCACCTGGATCATTCATGTCTGCACGGGTGTGGCGTGTGTATGCCGGGTGTGCATAGAATCCAGCACAGGACAAGCGGCATGCAGGCTGCCAGGCTGGCCGTGCCTGGGGCGAGGGGACCTGCTCTTTAGATCTTCCTTGCTTGGCCATTGTTCCCTGTACTTGCCCATCTGACTCTAGGTCTGCCTGCTGCACAGCAGGGCCACAGCATCTTCTCGAGCAGTGACTATGGTCTTCAGAACTCAGCTCATTGTCCTATCCAGATCCCTATGCTCAACCAGACCGACTTGGTGGGGTGAGTTTGATGATAGGCTGGCCCCTCCCAGCTTTGTAGTCTCCCTGGCCTGTGTCCTAGGAGCCTTCTGTCGGGTCTTCTCCTCAGCATCCTTAGAACTCTGAGTATATCCCAAGGGCTGCAAGTGACCAGGGTCGGTGCTATGAGTGGGGAGCCCTCTACTGGGCTGCCTCAGACAAGTGGGGTATAGCTAGCTTCCTTACAGTCCTTGCTCAGCCACACTGCTGACGTCAGTGGCCTTCGTGAAGCTGGGCCATCCTGGTTCAGACCTCATAGGACTGGGTGAGGGGATTAGATGTCACTCAGAACCCTCTGGAAACCACTGGGACAGTGCTTGACTATTACAAAGACACATACCTGCTGCAAGGTAAATCTACATCTACTGGGTAGTGTCACACACACACACACACACACACACACACACACACACACACAGAGAGAGAGAGAGAGAGAGAGAGAGAGAGAGAGAGAGAGAGAGAGAGAGAGAGAGAGAGCGCCTAAAGGTGGCCAGTACTGGAGCTTTGAGAGACTGCTCTGCCTGGACATAGCTGACCCTGGAGTGTGTTACCATTGAGGACTGAAAGTCTGCTTTGCGCTATGCAGAGGTGGATGATGACAGGAACAACCCACCTCACCTTTGAGACCAGCATTGGCCCGTCTCATCTCACTGGGTCCCCACAGCAACCCCAGAGTGGTGGCCAATGTCACTGTCCCACTTTACAGACTCAGAGAGGCTCTTCAGATGCCAGAGGCTGGTGGACACTTAGGGTTCCCCTGAGTTCTGACCCAGTGAGTGAGTTGGCTAACAGCCATGCAGATTCAGTGTATATCTGGTTGACCAACTGTATCCCCTAGAGGGGAGGGACTTTGGGGGACCAAAGAGGTGCAGGACTCTATGGAGATAGGCCACAAGTCTTAGGCTCCTTTCTACAAGGATGTCCAGCCTCTAGACCAGACCAGGGGTATGAAATTCAGTTGTTACCCCCAATAAAGCAGTCACTTGCTATATTGCCCTTGTGGCTCCCGAGCTCCTCAGCTGAGTTGAGTAACGTCCTCCTATCCTGGTAGGCCTATCACTTAGCCTTCCTGGCACAGTGAGCAGATGCAGTTCTGTTTCCACAGTCCGCAGACTGGAGCAGGGCAGGAGAGCAAGTGCGCAGAGCTCCTCTTGTATAGAAGTCAGCTCTTGGTAGAGATGGCCGTCAGCTCCAGCAGGCTGGGCAGAGCCCGGCATCCGGGTGCGTACCCAGGATGACGGGAGCGGTAAGCACTCGGTTCCTGGTTGCCACCTCCACGCTCAGCCAGACCAGGTGGAGAGCAGCTTGGCAGAGGCTGCCCCTTCCCTTGAGCGACAGCACACTTCCTGAGGCAATAAAACAGAAGTTCAAGCTCCTGCTTTCTATAATTCGTGGGACCTCAGGGCAAGCCAGATGTCACCAGGAAGGGAAAACAAAGATGAATTTGGCCATAATAAGGAAGATGTCTCCAGGCCAAGACTCCTAGAGCACGGCCTGCAGCTCCTGAACTTCCAGCCTTCTCTGCCTCCTTTTCAGCCTCTCGGGGCCAGTTTATCCCTGTGCTCCAAGTCTCCCAGACATATCCTGAGGCCCCTCACAGGGGAGACAGAATAGTCAGTTTACTCAAGGGAGGGGCAACAGAGGGCATGAGGGGAAGGGACCATTCCCTAACAGTCCCTGGGACAGGTTATGTATCACAGTAGCCAGGGTTGACAAGGAATCAGAAGGAAGTTCAACCCACTGGATCATCCAGAAGACAGCCCAAAGAAAATCTGATTTGTCTGTGACAGGCCCCATATTACAGCCAGAGAAGCAAGTGGCAAGAGATTGGAGGGGGCAGTACCCATCTGTGGAATCTCTCTCTTATTCTCAGAAAGGAAAGGGACAACATTTTGGCTCTCAGGGACTTACAGCTGTGTGACATGCTTCAAAGTCCTCTCTGTGCCTCTGATTTCAAATTTGTCTGTTGGGGGAACAGACCTTCCTATCCACTCTTAACACCTAGAGTCATCTCTGGGTCTGAGGTAGATGTGGGCATCAGGTAGCCATATCTAGGTCTCCCTGCTCTCTTCATGACCCCGTGCCGAATGCTTGCTCTCTTGTTCTAGTGAGCAATATGGCCTTGGGCCCCTGCACAGCCGCTCTCCTCTCCTGGAGACAGCGGGTGAAGATGGAGCCAAGCTTTGGGGTCATGTGTGCTGTACCCTTTGAACACCCATTTTGTGGAAAGGAAACCAGGGAAGGCTGGTAGGGCATATCCTGAAGCTGCTCAAGTAGGAAAACTTGGAGGCGGGGACATGATGCTGTCACTCACCGCTGTGGCTCTAAGGATGTGGTGTGTGCTGCAGGGTGTACTGTACCCAGGGACCCAGAGTGGCCTTGCAGAGGTTTAGCTGCCAGGGAGGACTGCCTGGGAGGACTGCCAGGGAGGACTGTCAGGGAGGACTGTAGCCTGCATCCCCGCAGCATACAGACAGAAGTCACGGGGCAGTGATACCGGATGTGTTCCAGGTGGGACTGTGAACGGGTCCTCAGGTGTCGTCTGTGTGCCCGAGGACCTGGTCAGTCTATAGCAGACATCCAGCAGAGAGGATACCTCCAGCCCTTACCAAAGTCCATCAGCTTGTCTGCAAGGCACTGTGCGTGGCTTTATAGATGGTACCTGGGCATGGCTGCTGCACAGACAATGGACAATGTAGACTTTGAGGCGGGGCTGTGGGGACCTTTTGTACATGTGTGCAAGCAAGTGTGGGTGTGCAGGGCAGATTTGTGTGTGTGTGTGGGAGACACAAAAGTGTGTCATTTTGGCAACCACTTTTATTTCCAACGCTCTTCTGAGTATAGCGATGTCTGCCCCTCCCTCATTCTATCCCTCACACAGATGGGTTCTCACTGTGTGGCTCTAGCTGGCCCCAAACTCCCTGTATAGACCAGGTTGGCCTCAAACTCTTAGAGATCCACTTGCCTCTGCTTCCTAAATGCTGGGATTGAGTGTGCAGTGCCATGCCCAGCTTCTAAAACTGGATAATGTTCTACCGTGTGGACACGACGTGATGAATTCCGTTCCATCCCTGACTCGCGCTACTGTGGATGCCGGGCAGGTCTGAGGAGTGGACTTTATGGGTCTGTATCCGGTGGCTTTCAAAGGATAAACCAAAGAGAATAGCCACTCGCCTGGTAGCTAGGGCTGGCTCTGTGGTTACTTGCTCCTCCCTTCCAGGGACAGGTGCCACCCAAGGTCCCCTGCTGACTTAGGGACGCCTGACCAGTGCCTGTAGGGGGTTGTTTGAACAGCAGCATTTCTGCCTGCAAGCTGTCACCGTGTTTGATTCCACAAACAGCCGCTGGGCTCCTGGGCACCTGCTCTATCACCAGATGTTCTAAACCCTGTTTTGTTCCTGGCCTCCCTGCTTCTACCCTGCTCCCAAGTCTATCCTGTGTGAGCAGCCAGGGGAGTTGCTACCAGTGCCAGTTGTATGTACCCCTCCAGGAAGGAAGCTGAGCCACAGATTGTTAGACCAAATAACCCTTATATCCCACTGGCCACCCGCTCTGTCCAGCCACCCAGTGTTTCCCAGATGTGCCAGGCGCTTTGCCTGTGGGGCCTTTGCCTGGTCTCCTTGGTGGCACCTGCCCACTTTCATCGACTCTGCTCTATTTTCTCAGTGGTAGGATGTGTCCTATGCTGTGCTGTCTCCTTCTGAATAGCAGGACCAGCCAGCTGCCATCCAGATATCACTGAAGGTGTTCTGCAGTAGGTTTTTGTTTACCTGCAGTGTTTCTGCTGGCTAGGAGCTTCCCACCTAAACCCTGATGAGGGAGCGTCGATTCCTGAGTCCTGTATGTTTGTTCCCTCCCTCTCTGTCTGTACCCTACCCTGTATGTGCAGAGTGTCATGGCCCTGGGATCTCAGGCCCACCAGCCCAGGAGGCAGCTTGGGCTCACTCTAGTTCACCTCTCAGATAGGCATCTCCTGAGGGATCATATCAGGTGGTGGTAGCCCCTACAGGTACAGAGAAAGGAAAGATGCAGACAGGGAGAGCAGCAACTCACTCACTGAGGGCCCCAGAATTTACCTGTTTGCATAGATAGAACAGGTGACCTCACAAGATGACTGTTTTTGCTATGCTCACAGGTTCTGGAGCAGAATGAGGACAGAGCCTATAGGGACAGCATCCTTGCCCCATGTCCTCTGGGTATCTCATGCTTTAGCCACCAGCACCTCCAGTGCATCAGAAGCCCAGCCTGGAGCAGCCTGAGTAGTAGAAGGTTAGTTCTAGGGCCACGGTGGTTCCTGAGCTGACCTTGGAGTCCCACAGTGCCTTCCATGTGGCCTTGGGTGGAGGTCTGAGCAGCTGTGCTGTCTGGGGAGCTGTGTCGCCTGCTGAAAGGGGAGGCAAGAGTCAGGCCGACCTCTGGGCACACATAGGAGGGTCAGGACAGGCTAGACCTTGGGCATCCCAGTAGTGTCTGCTCCCTGTGTGGGTGAAGCCATGCCTGAGAATGAGGTGGAATGGAGGGGGAGGCAGATGGTCTGTTCTCCACCTGCCTCTCAGTCTACCCCAGAGGCCAGTCAGTCTTGTAGTTAGTGTACACCCCACCCTGGAGCAGCTGAGGTCCATCTCTAGCTGGTATGCCCCTATGGCTAAAGTTGCTGAGTTCCTGGCTGCCTGGCTTTGAAACTGTCTCACAAGACAGGGGAGCTGTTGGGGGAAGAACAGATGCCTTCGTGGCCCAGCCCCACCTCCAGCTCCTGGACAGAGTGCAGAATCCCAGGACCAGATTCCCTGGGGACACAGTGAGCCAATTAGTTTTTACTCTAACCCAAATCTGAAAGCGGTGAACCTCTCAATCTGTAGAGTGATGGGGGAACTCCGTGTTCTCTGCGAGACCCACCCACCCCCCACGCAATAGGGGCAGGGTGAGCTGCATGTGGGGACCCCAGCATGACTGTGGAGTAGTTCCAAGAGTTTTAGGGAGCCCTGGCTCCCCTCACCTGAGATATTAGCCTGGACTTGCACCCACAAGCTCACAGATGGGCAAGGGCTCTACGGATGGATGGCACGTTATAGCAGCCTGTGCTCCACACAGAGACCTGCCCTCAGTTAAAACAAAATGCAGTAGGTAGGGATGGGTCCTTTCACAATGACTGGCACCTGCTCCAGGCAGAACCCAACATATGCTGCCCTGTGTCTGAGAGGGACAGCGAGTGGACGGGTAAGTGGAGTCTCTGCCTGGGTTGTGGGAAGTCCCTGGCTGGCTCTGCTTTCCTGGTAAAGGAACTGTGCAGAAACCTGCAGAGGGCCAGAGCCAATGACCGCTCTACCAAGATTTTTGTGGTTGTGCGAAGACTGTGAGGCCGGAACATGCCTGACACACTGGAGGAACAGCAAGGAGATTTAGGGTGCAGAAGCATTGGGGTGAGCGAGAAGAAGAGAGGAGTTGAGAAGTGCTTGGGAGACCGCCCTGTGGTGCTGTGGAGACCCGGCTTCAGCAGGCCCAAGTCACAACACGTGAAAAAAGCAATGAGTGTTTCTTGTTAGCCCTCTTGCACTGAAGTACCCAAGGGTCTGATATAGTGATCTCTCACCCAGCCCCAACCCAGAAGGTACTATTGATATGTTATACCGATGGGGAAACTGAGGTTTATGAGTCCCTACCCTCAAACCTCAAGCCAGCAGCCAGTCTGTCCCTAATGAAGATTCCTATCTACTAATCTCTGCAGCCACTTGCTTGGTGTGGTGGATGCTCACCACACTCTTGAGATAAGAGGGTTGGGGTCAACCTCGGGTCATTGCTCTGACATTACACACAATAAACGCGTGCCCCAAGGCTCAGCCTGGTGACTGACATCATCACAGGGACCCAAATGGGTGCCCAGATCTTGAAAACTGCTCTGTGCAACTGGGGTCAGACACCAGTTTTAGGAAGGCCCTAGAGGTCCAGCTAGGATGCTGGGACCTTTGGACATTCTGAAGATGGCAGCAGAGTGAAGTTGGCAAACTTTAGGGGAGGACGTGAGGCCTTGAGCTGTGCCTCAGTGGTGAACGCTATCCTGGTGTATGCAAGGTCTTGCCTTCCACCGTCAGTGCAAAAGGATATCAAAGGATCCCATTGCAGCTTTTAAGCCCCCCAGAACCACCCTGTCCTGGGTAGCAGTGACACCCTGACACCCCCCCGCCCCCCAGAGATGCCAGGTGTATTGACTATCACTGGTTGTTCTACGTCCCTTCTGTTCTAGGATAAAACACCCCAACCAAAAGCAGCAGGGTTTATTCATGTTAACAATTCCAAGTCATAGTTCATCACAGAGGTTAAAAACTCAAGGCAGGGACTAAGAAGAGGCTTGCTTGCTAGTCCACAAAGTATAACCTCCAAAGAAGTATGGCTGGAACCACAGGGAGCACTGCTTGTTAGCTGGCCTGGAGGCTGGCTTATATACAACTAGCCTTTCTTACGTGGTTCAATGCCACCTGCCTAGGGAATGTTGTCTCCCACAGTGGGCTGGACCTGCCTACCTCCAGTAACAATCAGGACAGTGCCGTTCAGACATGCCCAAGATCCTATCTGATTTAAGCAGTTCCTCAGTTGAGGAATTCCTCTCAAATGACCTTAGGCTGTGTTGAGTGGATAGTTAAAGCTAACCACAATACCTGACCTCTCGGTGTGGGGTCACTCCCATACTGATGGGAAAAGTGGGTCTCCAGCATGCAGGTAGCTTAACCCTCCAGGAGGCAAGAGAGATGTGGGCAAGGTAAGAATCTGCTGAATCAATATCTCTGTCTCTGTTTCTCTCTCTGTCTCTCTCTCTCTTTCACACACACACACACACACACACACACACACACACACACACACAGGCCTCTATCCTAAGAACATCCTCACAAGGATCGTGAGGCAGACCCCAACATACTGGTTGCTTATGCTACCTGCTTCTCTTCTCAAAAAGTGCCCTGCCAGGTTCCCATGCCCGTTGGCATTCCTGACTGTTGTACACACCCATGGGTCCCTAGAGAGTCTCAGTGGAGTGACCTCAGGCAGCTCCATACCCCTCTGTGACACTCTGTTGTCATTCTTGTTAAATGGAAGCTAGCCCAGAGCTGGAGGCCTGGCAAGCGTCTCTTCCCAGGAAAATTCCCCAAAGGCTCCGCCCCCAGATCTCAAGGTCCCCTGAGACCATTTGGTGAGATGAGTCAAAATACCCATACGGTTCCCTCTGGAAAGGTAGGCAGCTTCCAGCCCCGCAGCTCCCGCAGAGCAGCTGCACCAGCAGCAACACCAACACCAGGCCCATCTGCCTGCCTGGAACCTTCCCAGGGCCGGGAGAGGAGATTGACTGGGAGAGGGCACCAAACAGTTTCCACCCACTGGGGAAGGGAGAGGGCTGTGGCTCCAGGGTCTCTCTGTGTGTCCACTATGACATGGTATACAGCTCAGATGATATGGATGCCCCCACCCTTAGACACAGCCAGTGGGAGACAGCTATGCTCAAGGCTAGCAAATGTGCCCCTCTACACATAATCCCAGGGTCTTTGCTTTATCTGTGGGGATCCCAGGGCTGGTGACCCTAAGTGTATACAGAAGCATATGCTTTTAATCTCAGCACCCGAGAGGGTTAAGCAGGAGAGATGCTGGATTTCAAGGCCAGCCTGGGCTATATACTGAGTTTCAGACCACCCGGAGCTATTGAATGAGACCTTTTCTCCAAAAACGAAAGTTGACTTCAGTACGCACACCTGAAATCCTGGCACCCGAGAGGCTGAGGGCCAGAGGTTGAGGCCAGTCTGAGCTACAAAGTGAGTTCCAGGTTGGCTGGGTGCAAATGAGATCTCATCTCAAATGAATAGGCAAATAAACCAACAATGCTGACCCGGGAGTGGATCCCCTACCTCCCAGGGATAACCTCGTCCCCAGAACAGGCCTGCACAATGGGCCAGGTACTGGAGAGGTACATGGTGGACCTTAGGGAGCCCAGTATCTATGTTCAGAGACAGGACCTTAGGTCAAGGCTCTTTCCCACCTGATAGTCACTGTACTGACTGCAAGTTACACTGAGATCAGTAGTGACATGCCGAGTTGTGTTCAGAAGACGAATCCTCCACTTCCTGTGATGCACAGGGTGGCTTTAGTCTCGGCGGCCGTGTAGGATACGTGCCTTATGTCTCAGAGCAGAAGCAGCTCAGACCCTCACACCAACCAGTTGGTGTTTGCAGGAAGTGTGGCTTGCAGCCAATCCAGACGGGCACTCCAGCTACAGCTGCTGTGTGATCCTGAAGCAAAAGGTTGATCTGGACCCCCTGCAACTGGGAACCCAGGAGGCACTGCTTAGAAGCGGCGCCACTTAGTCATTGTACTGACTGGCCCTGAGCCGGGGCAGAAAGACCTGTGTGCCCATCTCCCAGCAGAAGGGAGGGCCTCTTGTTTCCCAGGAAGAATATCAAGGCTACCCCATTCCACGAAGTGAACACTGATGTCAAACCCTGATGCTCTACCCTCCCTCACCTTCCTGCTCTGGGGTCCATCTCAGCCTTCCAGTCTTGCCAAGGAGGGAGGGTGTGGGAAATTTGGTAGGCACTGTTTAGAGCCAGGCAGCCATGCAAACGAGGGTCTGTATGGAGCAGGTGGGCCCTCCTCGCTGTCCGCATGGGCAGCTCCTCACCCTCCCTGAGCTGCTGTGTTTCGGTATCTATGAAATGGAGATTGGAAAACCCTTTCCTGTCTCATCCTTATCACCTACCAAGCACAGGCTGGGAGGGTTAGATAAGCGAACGCCTCGCCCGGGCCACAGGCTGTGCTGCCAGAATGTGGTCTCCCCTCTGCTCTGACCAGTCCTGGGAATTTGACCTTGGATGGGTCTCGGTACTTGGCAGCCCAGCTTGGAGGTCGTGATGGTTAGCTATGATGCTCCCCAGGGGAGGCAAGCAAGGCTTCCTCCTTCCATGAAAACAAGCAAGCGGAGGATGTCGGTGTGATGATGAGGTTGTATTGAAGAAGGACCTGATGAATAGAGGTGGAGCAGTTGGCGCCTGCCTCAGGTGCAGTGTCTGAGGTGACAAACCCTCAAAATGGGCTTTTCACCAATGTCATGGACAGAGGGGACCTGAGGCTGGAGAATCTGGACTTTTGAAGACCTTCAGCTGGGATTTTGCAGACCCCTGGGGACACTTACTCAAATTGTAAGGGCCGGCTGAGGTACCCAGTACCCATGTGCTCAGTACATAGTACTAGTGCCCATTCCCGCTGGCGCCAGCAGTAGATTGAACCAGGACTGGCTGGGCGAAACCCTATGCCCTCCAGCCTTCACCATCCAGCAAGATCTAGGAAGCTGTGCACGGCTGTGCTGTCCCTGATGCCCCGACAGCAGAGTCCTAGAGCAACAGAGTGTCAGAGGCAGCTCAGGCCAGACCCCCACCCAAGAGACTCTGAGAAAAGACGCCTGCTTGGCAGCCTTGGATCAGGAAATCCCGGCTGGCAGGGTGCCACCACCTCCCTGCCACCCTGATCCGTCACCAGCCAGACATATTTCGGATCCTTGCCAGGCAAGGGGGAGGGGTGTTGAGGGGGGAGGGATGCACCCAGCCCCCCTGCTCCATGCTATCCTTGCTGCTGCCTGTGTGTAATTAACAGAGTAATTAAAAACAGGATGAGTTAATTGGTATTCATTTATGTGGCAGATGTTTTTAATTGAGGCAGGAAACAATTTACCTGTTTACATAAACAATGGCAAAAGCAGGCTTGTAAAACACATTTTAAAAAAAATTTTTTTTCCTCCCCCTGCCTAAAAAGAAGAATTGAAAGCACTGGATCTCCCCTGTGTAGTCCTGGCCTCACAGTAAGAGTGGGGAGCCCCGCAGCGGGGAGGGCGGGTGGCTCCGGCCTGCCAGGAGGAAACATCTGTTTGCCGGTTGCTTCCAGCAAAGGCTGTTTCCTTAAATTCTGAGAAAGGATGTGTTGTTCCTAAGTTGTGGGAGTCCTGCTTGAGGTGACAGCTGTCCAGGCCTCTGTGGCCATCGGGAAGCCTGGCAAAGCAAGACCCAGACAGATCTGGCCACCCTTCTGGATGGGGAGGCAGGGCTTCCCTCCGTGCCTGCAGTGTTAGCATGGTGCCGTGCATGGGCCTGTGTAAAGGGCTGCCATCCTTCTCGTGTGGTGACTGAGACTTAGAGTGGAATAAAAATTTAAATTCAGTTGTCTCTCCATGGCTATCTGCCCAATATTCAGTGCCAGCAAGGGCTCTGGGGCGCTGGATATACAAGGTCTTAGCAGCGCAGGGGGACTCGGCGACACGTGCTGGGGAGAGCACAGAAAGCTTAGCACATGAGAAAACCTACGCTCCAGAAGCCGCCTGATTACGGGGACACAAATTAAGTACTTACTGTATGCCTCACCTGCTTCCCACATTGTACCACACATGTTAATTACTCTAATTCTATATCTTGTTCCCATGGTAACCCCTGGGATCTGAACTCTGGATCCATACTGGAAACTACCTTGGCTTTGTTGGGTGGAGAAATGCCTATGACAGAGTAGGTTGGCTTGGAGACGCTTGGTTTGGGGGATTTGTTTGGTTTGGTTTGAGACAGTTCTCACTTTGTAGTCCTGGTTACCCGGGAACTTACTATGTAGACCAGGCTGGCCTCAAACTCATGAAGATAAACCTGCTTGTGTCTCCCAGTGCTGGGATTAAAGGGTGCACCACACTTTGCTTCGGTTTTCTGTTTTTAAAGAGTAAACACAACTGAAATGGCACTTAGCTAAAAATACTAGAAACACCCCCGAGGGTACAAGGACTGTTAGCTTAGCAGAGCCTAGTGAAAGGGACAGGTATGCTGTCCTTGTGTCGAAACACCCTGGAGTCACTTGCCCAGCTCACTCAAATCTCAACATCTGCCTCCTCACCTGCAGATGAATGACAGCTTCAGAGGCAGTGACCGAGGTGACAGCACTGACCGAAGGCCAAGCAGGCAGCAAACTCTCAAAATGGTCTTTTCACCAATGTCACGGGCAGAGGGGACCTGAGGCTCCTAGTGTGATTTTGTGGAGAATCTGGGCTTTTGGAGACCTTCAGCTGGGATTTTGCAGACCTCTGGGGACACTTAGGGCAGCATAGAGAATAAAATGTTCTGGAATCTATCAGGCATGAAGGCTTTGATCGGAGAAAGTGCCCCAGAGCTCAACCATGGAGTAGCAGAGGGTCCTCCCTGGGTCAGTTTGATACTGGGCTTCATCGACTAACTAAGGCTTACCTAGAGAGCCAGCCTTTATTGTTTGTTTGTTTGGGGGATCATGATAGGGAGTCAGAGGTCGGCTCGTGGGAGTCAAGTCCTCCTCCTCCTGGTTTTGGAGTTGGAACTCAAATCATAAGGCCCGGGGGCAAGTGTTTTTATCCACTGAGCCATCCCACCAGCCCCACAGTCATAAATTTTTAGGTCATCCAGAGGACAGCATGTTGAACAAACAGCCTGTGGGGGTTCTAGGCCGGTAGCTGAGTGGCCTCAGAAGAATGTCAGACTTTCAGAGTGCATGGTTGGGGACTGCCCAGGACTATACAAGCTCTGACTTCGGCAATAGTGTCCTGACAAGCCCCAACAAAGGCCTAGACCCACATGTCCTCCCTGGAGTCTTCTGACAGTCCGTTGTCTCCTCTGCAAGGGCCGGAGGATCGTGAGTTCCCTTTGATGTGGGCTCAGACCCAGGTCCTAGGCCTGGATCTTGCTGGGCCTTCTCAGGTAGGCCTCTACCCTAGATATGGAAGAATGGAATGGGTATGTTCTCACCTGGGCAAGATAGGGGAGAGAATGCTGCAGGCCTGTCCCTTCCAGACTCTGAGGAGTTGCTGGGCTTCCCACAGTGGGCATTGGGTTGTCACCACATGAGGCTGACTCTACACAGGCCACAGCGGCCCACAGGACACCTGTGCACCAGAGGAAGTGAGGCAGGGAAACCCCAGAAACGAGATGCCCTGTCCACCCTCTTCTGCCCACCCCACTCTCCTGTGGCAGTTGGTGCTTGTCCCATGACCAGATGGATCATGACCTCAGGCAGACTCTAAAATTCTAAAGTCCTCTGTGGACTCTAACCCCCTGTCTTTGGTGAGTGTCACCTGTCCATCACGGTATTGCTAGAATGAGCAAGAGAGAACCCTCCCGCACTTTGGGAAAAAAAACATTCCCCCTGTGACTTTCATATACTACTACTAGACCCTGGTCATCCATGTGAGCAAGGTTATTATTTTAACTTTGCAGCGTGCCTCTGTGGGATCGAGGGGTGTGCTGCAGTTCACACGTCTTTAAACAATGAGAACACTGACAATTGGAGGGACCCAGGGCTCCTTGCTTGGCTGGTACAGGGGCGTCCTGTTGCTGGCCATCTTTTCCAGACCCTTTACTAGCATCTTCTCAGGGCGTGGGTACTGTCCTGCTTTGGGCCATCACAGGGACGGATGTCACTTGTTAATGCCTGGCTTATTCACCAGAGACTGAGCCAGACAGGCTCACATCACAGTGATGGCAACCAAGTTCCTTGGGTTTGTCAGTTCCTGTTTTGTCTTGTTTTCTTTTAAAGAATCTGCACTGGTGTTCTTGGGTTTTGTTGTTGTTTTATTTCGCTGTTTTGTGGTTCTGGCGATTGAGCTCAGAGTCTTATGCATGCCAGTACTCTACCACTAGGCTCTAACCTTGGCTACTTGTTTATTTGGGACAAGCCTTTGTTATGTAGTCCTGACTGGCCTGAAACTCGCTATGTAGACTAGGTAGGCTATGAACTCACAAAGATCTGCCTGCCTCTGCCTTCTGAGTGCTGAGACTAGAGGCATGTACCACCATACCTAGCCTATTTATTACTTTTTAAAATATTTGTGTGTGTGTGTGTGTGTGTGACATGTTAGTGCCATATGTGGGCAGATGCCCACAGAAGCCAGAAGGGAAGGTTAGATCCTCTGGAACTGGAGTCATAGGTAGCTATGAACCACCCAATATGGGTGCTGCAAGAACAGCAAATGCTCTTAACCACTGAGCAGTCTCTCCAGCTGTTTTGAGACGGACTCTTACTAAGTTGCCCAGGCTAGCCTTGAACTTCCAATACTCTGGCCCCAGTGTCCCAAGTGACAACTTGTAAGCCTGCACCACGAGGCCCAGGTTCAAGCTGGAATTATGGGTTGTTCTGAGCCACTTGACTTGGATGCTGGGAATCAACCTCCAGTCTGTAAACAGAGTACATTCCCTCCAGCCCAAACAGGGTTCTTCCACTACCTAGAGGTGACCCAGGCTTGGCACAGCTGGTGACTGGTGTGAACCGTAACAATAAGGACACGATTTAATATAGAGAACAACAGGAGGCAGAGGAGGTGCCCTCCTCACCTGTGTTTTTCAAATCAGCTTCTCCCTCCTTGCAGAAATACCACGTGTATACATAAGGTCAACTTGTGACTTGCCAGGATGTTTTGCCTTCTCTCTGGCTTGTATGCCCTTCAATGGAGAAGATGGACATGTAAACGCCAGACTCCACAACCGGTGCAAGTCTGCTCATACACACATGCATGTATACACAGATGCATGCACACACATCTATGTATACACAGATGCATGCACACACAGGCATGTGTACACAGATGCATGCACACACATCTATGTATACACAGATGCATGCACACACAGGCACGTGTACACAGATGCATGCACACACAGGCACGTGTACACAGATGCATGCACACACAGGCACGTGTACACAGATGCATGCACACACAGGCACGTGTACACAGATGCATGCACACACAGACATGTGTACACAGATGCATGCACACACAGACATGTGTACACAGATGCATGCACACACTCTGTGTGGTGTGTGTTCAGGTGTATATGCCACAGTGTGTATGTGGAGGTCAGAGAACAATCTGGGGGTCAACGGTCCTCACTTTTCCACTTTGCTTGAGAGAGGGTCTCTTGTCTGACAGGACATGCCAGGCTTCCTGGCCACAGCTTCGGAGATTATCTTGCCGCCACCCCCATCATGGTATAGGAACACCAAGATGGGAGACATGTGTCCCGGCTTCTGGACCTGAACCCAGATACTCATGCTTATACATCAAGCACTTTACTCAATGAACCACCCACCCCTGCCCCACATTTGTCTTTACTGATGGCTTTTTGCATGTCCCTCTGCTGGAAGGCTTGGGTCTGGTCTTCTGCAGAGGCATAGTGAAGCACCCTCCCTAAGTGCCCCCAGTCACAACCTAGCCGGGGACAGTCAGTGCCAATGAAGCAGGTGGGAAGTACCCAGGTAGCACAACCCAACCTCATTATCTGTGCCATTTGTCCTTAATAAGCTGTGCCAGGCTGCAAGGTGACTTCTTGGTGACACGACAGGGAGGGTGCAGATCCATCTATGCTCCATGCCAGGACCCATGCTGAGTTAAGGGGGCCCTTCTTCCCTGTCTTTCCCCACAGCCTGGCAGCTTCCCCTGGCAGTGGGCGGCCCAGATGGTGAGGCACCTCCCCCACGGCTCTCTGGGAGTTGTTGGCTGTGCAGCCCCAGCAGCTGGGAGAGGAATGTGTTTCCTTTGCGAGCCAGCCGCAGGGTGAGCAGGCCTGGACATCTGGATCCCATTCGCAGCCCTGTGGACAGCATGGAAGGCTTTAATTCCAGTGTTCTCCATCCTCCCCTGCCTTTTAACTCTGTTTGACCCAGGGTGCTGTGAGGAGTGAGCTTGCCAGGGTTCTGGGTGCTCTCCCAGGTGGGT
The DNA here is from genome assembly GCA_021653895.1 of Mastomys natalensis. Taxonomy (NCBI): domain Eukaryota; kingdom Metazoa; phylum Chordata; class Mammalia; order Rodentia; family Muridae; genus Mastomys; species Mastomys natalensis. The sequence continues at coordinate 674,672 of JAJTUV010000412.1, forward strand.
GTGGCCTTCAGCATCTTCCTTTGGAGATTCTGAGCTGAGAGTCTTTCTCTGGAAGCATCGTGGCACCCTCTGTCCCACGGGAGTGCCACCCCATTTGCTTGGGCTCACTTTTCTCCACGTTTTTGTCTGCAGTTAAGATACACAGTGTCACCTGTGTGAATTGTCACTCAGGGGTCACTTCGCCATATCAGTGAATGACATTTGTGACGTGCTTATAAGAGTCCTTGAGGTATAGCCACACAGGAAAAAAAAACCAACAACAACAACACATAGTCTGAAGACAACTCTGTGTTCACACATGATCAACAGACATTACCTGATGGAGCCCTGGACCCCTGGGCCCCTCCTGTCCAGAGAAAGCACCTTCCTGACTTTGAACACCCTACTAGGCTGTTTGCAAAACTTCATTCGCGGGCACCCACAGGGTATGCTCTTCAGAGTCTAGCTTCTTCACCCAGCCGTGTTTCTGAGATGGAGCCACACCATGCTTAGTTGCATGTCCCTTTCTCATTGTGGTGTAGATTTTGGCTATGTGGATATCACAGTTCTTGACGGTCAGGTTTTTTTTTTTTTTTTTTTTTGGTTACCATTAGGCCTCTCTAATCAAGTGGCTAATCTCATTCTCTGCTTGTGAGGTACAAAGCTGCTGTGCCTTGGGTGCACCATTATGATTGACAGATGCTGACCCATGAGTTTCCAATGCAAATAGATCTAGAGATGTCCCAGTCAGCTGTTGGTGTGTAACAAATCGCCCCGGACTGAGTGCTCTGGGGCTACCACTGGTCTCCAGCAGGGGGCGCCTCAGATGAGCTCCACGGGCAGCTCTTCTGTCCTCAGCAAGTGGTGTGGAAATTTTCTCCTGGGAGATATGAGCCATTGAATCTGTCAGGCTTCCTTGAAGAGTGTGCATGAGGACTACAGACAGAAGCATAGCTGTACCAAAGCAGCTGCAGTAGACTGTCTGCACCCAGCATGGATGAGGGATGCCCTCAACCGCGGAGATCAAAGTTTCTCTCCCTAGTCTCTCCCAGCCTATACACTCCACCTATCCTAGATCCTGAGGTACAATTAGGGCAGAACGGCATACAGATGGCTAGGAGAGATGACAAGAATATCAGATGAGGGGCCATGACTCCCCCACCCCATCCTCTGAGGGAATGTCAGCAGTCCACAGGCCCAATCACGATGGACTCTTGTGAGCAGGCACAGCTGATCTGGTGAAGATGGCGGGTCTTTTGCTCAGAAAGTAGTGCAACAGCTGGCCTTGCCCTCAGCTCTACAGTTGGCCCGGCAGGGGCTGCAGATCTGTTGAGTACTAGGCACTCTGGTGGTGACTGGGCCAGGTGTGGGTCATGCCTCCCCACAGTGGCCTGCGCCTGTTTACACATAGTTCCACAAGGGAGCAGGTGGGGCTGGCAGCAGGTGACACCAAGCGGCACTGTCTTACATCCCTCTCACTGCATCCTGTTGACCACAGCAGGTCTGGGGCTGACCCTGTTCAGAGGGCCACTCACCTCGTCAGAATGAGCTGGTAGGAAGGCCGCAGAGGAACGCTGTGATGGAATATGGAGTGACCAGAGCAGGTGATAGGAGAGCTCTGTGCCTCAGTTTCCCCATATGTAAATGGAGTTCTGACACCCCACAGCCTTACTATGTAAAATAAGGGAGTCATCCCAAAGCCCAGGAGAGCACAGTTGTGCTCTGCACAGAGGAACATGTCAGGCATGCCCAGGACAGCCTTCCTCTGTGGCCCCCACACTGCCCCCATGCACCCACTTATAGAACCATGCGTCCCGCCCACATGGGGTAGGTACTTGTTCTAGATGCTTCTCTATTTCTCTCCCTTCAGTCCCAGTGGTGACAGCGCCCAGGGTCTAGCACATGTTTGCCAAGTGCTCTTCCACTGAGTACCTCCCAGGTCATTGTTACACTTTTTGCTTCTGAGACAGGGTCTTGCTACGTCGACCAGGCCGATCTAAACCTTGCAATCCTTCCGCTTCAGACTCTAAAGTAGCAAGGTTACAGATGAACATCCAAAGCCTAGCCTCTAGGCGTGTGAGTTAGTGCGCACGTCCTGCTGACTCTTGTGAAATGTGGTGGGTTTATTCTCCTCGTTTTGTAGGCAAGAAACCTGAAGCTCGGGTATAGGAAACAGCCAATAATGTTCCCACCGTAAGCTGGAACCCAAGCTGTTCCATTCCTGCCTGCCTCTTGTCCTCCAGGGCTTTAAAGATGGGGAAGAGCCAGCCTCCCATCACAGGGAGCATAGCAGACTCGGCATCTGTGAAACTCTCTTGCATTTGCTGCCTCGACTAGCCTCACCCCGAAATGTGCTCCCATTTTGCTGGTGGGTACCAAAGTTCAGAGTTATTTGGAGTAACCCCTTAGTTTTCACAGTTAGAGTAGGAAACAGGTCTCTTGCCTTCCAGCCCTCAGCTATTACTCTAGTGACCTTGGGACCTTCATTGTCAACATGGACCAGGGATCATAGGGTTCTTGGGTTCTTCTGGAGATGACCCAGTGCTGGACTGCAGGAAAAGTGGCGGCGGCGGGCAGTGGCAGCGGCAGGCAGAGTTAAAACCAGAGAATGGCACTGAGTCAGACCTCCGAGAGAAAGGCAGGGCCAAGAAGAACCAACCCTGGTTGATTCGAGGTCCTGTCACCACTGGGGCAGAAGGGCTGCCTGGCCAATGGAGCATAGAGCAGGAAACACTAATCCCTGTATTTTTGTATTATTACTTATTCATGGCGGTGGAGGCTGATGGAGACCATATGTGGGATGCCACTGAAGCAGACACCTGGGACTCATTAGGGCCGCATCCCACCCACTCCCGAGTTCCCTGCCTAAGGGATCAAAGCCGAGTGCTTCTGATCCTAGCCTTGAACAGGACGGGATGGAGCTCAGCCCTCAAGTCAGACTCCTCTCCTAGACATGGAGTCACCCAGAGGAAGCCCTCAGCTCTTTGCTGTGCCTTGGAGCTGGGAGTCCAGGTCTAACCCAGCCCCTTGCTGGAGATCAGGGCCCAAATTCCTTCTGTGTATCTCACAGGAAAGCTCCAGAAGAGAGCTAGCTGTGTCCTCTGGAAGTTTGTCCTGGGTTGAAAAGATGACAATCTTACCTTGAGCCCTGTAATGACTCCAGATGTGGTAGCTAGGTCTCAGTGTCCAGGACAGGAGCCTGGGGAAGGGGAAGGACAGGCCAACGCCTGTTACATCAGTGGCCTCAAAGGACTCGTACCCAATGGCTGTGCTGCCTATCAGCCAACCCCTTTCATGTTCAAAAGGGCCCATCTGAATGTTAGGCAGTTAGAAACCCCTCAAGATCAGGATTTCTGGGACACGTCCGCAATGTGTAACCCATAGTTCTGAGCATTCAAGGAAGGCAATTCTGTCACTGGAGCTGCGGTTCTCTACTGTCCTCCTTTTGTCCCCAGCCTGTGCCCAGAGATAGTTGTGGGGCTCTCAACATGTCCCCATCACATCGTCCTGATGGTCCAGAGGCATCCTGAAGTGCATCTTTGCTGGGTTGCTTAGCTCCGTGTGCCATTTGCACATATCTGGACTCACTGATCACTTGTAAGTGTAAAGAATGGGAGGTGCTTGAGCTTGCTGCTTATCATGTAAGGGTATCCAGTTACCTGTGATTGGATGAGGCTGTTGGTCTTCAAGGGTTGAAAGACATTTAATCTCTTATTACATTTGTTTATGTGGTATATGTGGGGGTGGGGGGGGCATACTCCAGGGTACATGTGAGGTCAGAGGACAACTTACGGAGTTGATTTACTAACTTCCACCATATGGATTGTAGGATTCAATCAATCTCAGGTTGTCAGGTTTGGTGGCAAGCATCTTTATTCACTGAGCCATCTTGCCAGCCCTGCAAAGTCATTTTAAATGGAGATCTCTAAATGGATGGATGAGTGAGTGGATGGGTGACAGGTAGGTAGGGGGATGGGTTGTGTATGAGTGGTGCATTCATGGATTAATGAGTGGGTGCTGGGTAGGTATAAGAGGGGGGGTGGAAAAGTAGATGGATGGATGGATGGATGGGTAGACTTTGGACCAATGGATGATTGATGGATGGATGGATGGATGGATGGATGAATGGATGATGGATAGAAGAATGGATGGGTATGTGGATGGATGGATGGATAGATGTGTGATGGGTGGATGGATCGTGGATGAATGGATGATGGATGGATGATGGATGGATAATGGTTGGATGATGGATTGGTGATTGATGGATGATGGATTGGTGATTGATGGATAGGTGGCTGGCTAGATGACTGGTGGATGTGTGGGTGGAGATGGCTGTAAATACTATCGTAGACACTCTAGTAGCCTATGCAGGGGCATCAAGATGCTGAAATATTCCAAACAGCCTTTCAATCTGTGGTCTCTGACAACCATGGGACTCCCCGCCTCTCAGTTTTCCCATCTTTCTCATGGGAATGCTGTTGCCCAACTTCCAGGAGCCTCCCGGGAGCAGATTCATTAAAATACAACAAAAACTGCAGTCACAACAAAGATTCGAAGGGAGAGCAGGTAGAGAGTGGAGGTCTGGAGGAGGTAGCATTTCCACAGAAGGACACTAGCAAGTGCAAAGGCCCTGGGGCAGGAGCATCTGAGGCAGGAGAGTGAGACTGGACAGTGAGCAGAGAGGGGACAGCCTTAAGTGACAGGCTTGGGAATATGTCCTAGGAGGTTCGCTGACCCTGCTGAGTCTGAGGAAATCGAATCATGTGGGTTTACCTTGGCCTTGGTGGCATAGCATTGGACCACTGCCCAGGCAAACGTCGGGGCTGGGATCCAGAGATAAGGGCTCTGTGCTCCTTACACACTGTGTAGCATTGCAGTGACCTCAAGTGACCTTAAGTATCAGGATAGTTTACCAAGTTATAAGGACTCATTAGGGTGATTTCAGCCTCTCGGGGTCTCCTCTCTTTGCCTATTTCACATTTCCTACAGAATGACACAGTATCTCTTATCTCTGTCTCTGATTTCCTTCCCCCTCCTTCTCCCTCTCCCTCTCCCTCTCCCCTCCCTCTCCTCTCCCTCTCCCTCTCCCCCTCCCTCCCTCTCCCTCTCCCCTCCCTCTCCCTCTCCCTCTCCCCTCCCTCTGTGTAGGTGAAGGGGGGTGTCGAGATTCGGGGAGGGAGTTTGAATGCACATGTTGTGCGGAACCCAAATTAAGCCTTGCGTGTTGTACTTCAGGTACCTTCCGCCCCCTTTTCATGTTTGAGATGGGGTCCCTCATTGATTTGGAACTCGCTGAGTAGACTAGCCAGCCAGCAAGCCCCAGGAGCCCTCTCTCCCACTTCCCACCCAGTGCTGGATTACAAGAACGCACCCTGTGCCCAGTGTCCTCAGTGGGTGCACGGGCTCAATCTCAGGTTCTATTTGATTCCCAGCACCAACTCACCCAGAGCCCTAGAACACTGTAGTTTCATGACTGAGAAAACAGCCCTTGCGCACACCATCTCTTTTATCCGATGGCATGCCGTACACCTTTGATTTTTCACTGGGGTCCCCAAATCACAGACATAGAAACAGACAGCCCACCTAGGTCACAGCGTGTGACCTATCCTCTCCAAGTGAGCTTTGGTCTTTTCCTTTGATGAATGACTTTGTGCTATGGGACAGCGGGTCCCTGCCCCCCAGTATATGAGGGGTTGGCTGCACTTGCAGAGGAGATATCTAGACCTGGGAGCCTTGATACCTGCCCATGGTCAGCCCAGAAGTAGAGAGACAGTCTGGCCCTTTCAGCAGCCCTGTCCAGTCTCCGCATGTGAGTGTCCAAAACTCCATAGAGAAGAAAGCTCACATCTGACCTCCTGGAGTGGAGGCTCATCTTCCTACCTTGCTGTGCCTCAGTTTCCTTATCTGCCAACCTCATGGGTTTATGGTGGGGACAGCAGGAGGTGACAGACACAGAGCACTGAGGTCAGGGCCAGAATCTCAGCCCTGACTTTGTGTTCACACCTGCCTCTGAGACCCCAATGACGTACACAGTGACCTAGGTCACGGCAAGGGTCAGTCAAGCCAGGCTCTGAATTTACTAGGGACACAAAGGTCTGAAGAGAGCCAGCCAGAAAGATGGTCAGCTCCATGCTGGACCTAGGCCAGTTCCCAGCTGGGAGGGCGGGCTGGGAACCATAGCCGATGGGGACAGTGATGGATGGAGGGGTCTGTTCCGGCACATTCCGTGTTCTTTCCCACAGGCCCCGCCTGGCTTTAGAGAGCTGCTTCCTCTGTGGCTGCTCAGCATGGACAACACAGGAGCTCCCCTGGGCCCACAAGCAGCTATGGGGCCTGGGAATTTTCTGGAGGGTGGGAACAGGGAAGTAACAGGACTGTGACAGGCTGGGGAGGAGCGAGGCCCTTCTCACACTCTTGTCTTCCCAGCGATCACCCTAGGCTTTGCCAACTTGAGGCACTGCAGGACAGTGTATAGGTGCCACTGCCCGGCGGTTCCCTACTCATTCACATCCCTCAGGGGATCCCCAAATCCTCTCTGCCAGGCCCTGTACGCAGTCTACAGGATTCAGGATAGGGAGATCAAAAGTCCCCTTTCTGGAGAGGGCTAGAGGGAAGATACCATCAGCTCTAAAGAAAATAACATGGAAAACTGGATATGCTTTAGAGACCTTGGAAGCTATCTGGGTCACCTGACTATAAGGTCCCTGAGACAAGCAGGGGGAGTCTACTCAAATCCAGTTACACTGCTGGCTTCTCAGCTGGGTTTCACTGGACCACTCTGTGCCTTGGTTCCCCCCACTCCCGCCTACGTAAGGTGGGGCAGGATTGTATATCACATGAGGCCCTCGTAAAGCAGGCATTCCTCACCACAGAGAACAGAGCTATCTGTTAGGCTGTGTGATGCCATGGGATCCTTACCTCATTCCCTTGGGATGAAGGAACTGGGCATGGGGCTCCTCCCACAACATCTCCAACCTGACACAGCACAAGACGTGCAGTACTGTCCTCAGTCGAGCAGTGACAAGTCACTAACAAGCTGGTGACAGATGTTCCCCAGAAACCACTCTAGGTTGGGTGACCACACAAACCATGTGCTTTCTGCTGGTGTGAAGGTTGGCCTAGGGGCACGGGCATGGATATGGTTCCCTAGGTGTCTCTGGGCTTCTTCCACATGGTTCTCACTGTGGCTACACCACACCAGTAGCCTGTACTAAAAAAATTCATAGCAATAGCTTGGCTAAGAGCTGGTGCATAGTACCCATCCTGGCTGCCCCACCTACAAGCCATGAACCATGGCGAGACCACGGAGGGGCCCTGACAGGATCCTCTGGAACACACAGTCAACAGGGCTGCGCCCAGGACCACGGCGATTTTTACCTAGCCTGCTCACCTCATAAGAAAAGTCCCAACTAAACAGGCAAAAGAACCTTTGCCCAGCTACCTGGAAAAACAGCTTAGAACCTGGGGACACAGGCCTGGGCAGGTGGGGACAGAAAGGACAGTGTGGCTTGGGACTGATGAATGAGACCCAGCTCTGTACTGCACAGCTGAATGGCTTTGGAGAAATCACTTCCTGGGCCTGCCTCAGTTTCCTCTTTGTGAGATGGACCTGTACCCCAAGGAGACTGGAGGCTGGAGATTCCAGCAGAAGCATGGCTGAGGCCAGGGATTTGATCTTGGTGGGACAAAAAGAAAAGGCACAGCCCCAAACCGCCCAGATTTCAGGGTGCATCATACCTGGCTGGCTTCCGCTCTGGCTCTTATGTGCCTAGAGGGCCCTGGGGGAACAGAGCAGGAAGATACAAGGAAGCACAGCCTGGAAGGACAAGTTACCAGCCTCATCCCTGCCCTTGACTTTTCTGAGCCCGTGGGACCCACGATGCCTTCCCAGCCACTCCAGTGTGAAGAGGAACGTCACTGAAAATTAGTAGCAAGTCAGGAGACGAAGCTCAGTGGGTAGTTAGCTTCTGTAGCATGCAGAAACCCCTAGGTTCCAACCCCAGCACCCATACACTGGTCGTGGCGGCACACACTTGGAATCTCAGCATTCAGAAGCAGAAGTATCAGAAGTTCAAGGCCATCTTTGGCTACACAGCAAATCTCTTAAGTAAAAATAATAGCTGTGGCACAGGTCCTCTGAATGACATCCTCCACCTTTTTTGATACACTCGAGCGCGCACACAGACACACGTACACACACACACACAGATACACACAAACTCACAGACACACAAACACACACACACAGACACACACAAACACACACAGACACACACACACAGAGACACACAAAAATACACACAGACACGCATACACGCATGCGCACGCACATGTGCACACACACCCTCAGGGAAGTGGATGGTTTACATACTTCAGAGCTAAGAGGCTCAGGCCCCGAGAGACAGACTCTCTCAGCAACCAGCCCCTCCCACCTGACCTAACCAACCATCAGCTGGCCCTTGAGCACTGGCCTCCAGGCACCCTCTACCCTTTCCCTGAGGGTCCTGGCAAGATACTCCAGATAAATACTTCCTCATTGGGCTGCCACAGCGATCCCTACCCTGAATCATCACCTTTTGGTGGCTGCAAATCCTGCAGATGGGTTGACCAGGAAGTAAGATGATTGCAGTGTGGTGACAGTCCAGAGGAGATAAGCTGGAGAAAGAAACAAGATTCCCCGGGGCATTCTGGGAGGTGGACACCCTTAGGCCGCTTTGGGGAAGGCAAGGAAATTGTTAAAGGCAGAGAGGGGCAGCAACCCCAGATCTGGGAGGCTGCTGACCGGTCTGAAGTCCCCACACTCGCTGGCTTTCCGTCTGATGTCCATGTGTGCTGTGTGACTTGGAGCAGATCACGACACTGTGGTGTACCTGACCCTCTCTTTGAAATGGACTCTGAGTGGAATCAGGTCCACAGGATTTCTGTGAGGACAAATGAGATCCATGAAGTGCCGGGAACAGAGTCAGTGTGCAATGAACATTTGAGGCTCTGAGGCAGAGGGATGACCCTTGGCCTCCATGATTCGTGCCTTATAAACAAGAAAGAAAATTAAGTCTCTGCCGGTCACTAGGTGCCTAGTGACCCTGCTGGTGCCTTTGACACCATGGGCATGCAAGTGCTGGCCACTACATCATGGTACCCTGGTCCGTGACCCCAGTGGATCTATCAGTATGATACTGAATAAGTATGCAGAGAGATAACAGCTACTCCCCAGTGCCAGCCCAGCTGCTTATGTGCCTTTACTCAACTGGCTCCACTTTGTTTGGTACTTGAAGCTCAGGTGAAGCCACTTCCCCTCTGTGAAAGGCTCCAGAGACACAGAGTGAGTGACCCCAGTGTCCTGGGCCTTTGACCAGAGCCAGCCTGGTACTTGAGACATTTGGCCCTGGCAATACCCTCTCGGGCAACCCATCTGCCCGAGGACCCAAGGGCAGACTGGACAGGTGAAGGGCTGGCGAGGACGGAGCGCTCCATGCTGAAGCAGCCAGTCCCAGTTGCCTTCTTTGGTTGTTGTCACCGGAGACTGGCCATCAGCCCTACAGACAGGCATGGTGTTGATAAGTCCCCACAGCTGTGGTCACACATGTGCCCAGCCATCAGCCTTTGGACAGTTGAGGGAGGGGAGGGGCTGAGCGCCGGCAGGAGGGGGGCCAAAGCCGCAGCTGGGGGACAGCAGGTGCCACAGCCTGGGTGGCTGCTGTGTGCCATCTGCTCCCATCCTGCCCCTCTTCGTGGGCCCAGCAAGATGGGGGCTTCATGCCTCTTCCGTAACAGACCCAGACACAAGCCATCACGGACCTCCGGGCTTGTCTAAGTGTCTCTGAGCTCCTCTCCCCTCTGCAGACCAGGGAGGGGGTTAGGTGAGGGCTTCACTGTTTCTGGCCTGCCGCCTGGTAGATGTCACTGATAACCAGCCACAGAGGCCTGGGTAACCTAGACTTCCATGTGTCTGACAATGATAGGTTCCAGAAGTGGGATGCAGGATGGGAAAGGCCGAGGGGTGGTACCCATAGTTGCAATGAGGAAGGCCAAGAGACTCTGTCTCCGAAACCCCCTGCACATGGAAGACCCTATGGGTATGAGTGTGGGGGGTCAAGCAGTCATTGGGTAGAGAGGTCTGCTTTCGACTCATAGCAGGCAGGAGCCCGCCCTTGCTGTCGAGGCCATGTGACAAAAAAACAGCTCACAGAGGTCTTTTCACCCACCCTGCCCGACCACACCTTATGGTAAAAGGGAAGCCCCAGGGCTCACCATCCTCCACAAAGTATGCCCTAAGCAAGGCTTGCCCTTTGGACTTAGGTTGAGCCCATCTGTGCCCTTGGATATCCAGGGTCCAGCTGACCGTCAGTTCACACAGGCTGTCATCACTATCTTGGCTTCTTCCTGCTCAGCTACCCTGAGCCGAGTACCTTGATGAGGGTGGGTCGCTCGGACGTGGTTGGTAATGGATGTCCTGAGCCATCACGTTTCAGGGATCAGGTCCTAGGCACCCTGATATCATCCACAAGCCTCCCATAGGGGTCACAAGCACCCCAAGGCAGGAGATGGTTGAAATAGAGACTCCACACCCTAAGCCAGTTCCCCTGCCACACACACCTCCAGAAGATCCCTAAGGAGAGTCTTAACATCAAGAAATCTGGGGTCATCGCCCCTCCTATACCTTTTAAATAAAGATACTCGGGGTAGCTCAGGAGAATTGAGATAGGGCCTGAGTACGAAGACCTGCGTTGTGAGCTCCCGCACGGACACTAGCCCCGACGAGCCCACCTTTGGCCTGGCTCTTTGCTTCACCTGTGCTTGGATGCCAGCCACCTGTGAGAACACTTGGAATGGTTGGCATCAGGAGTCCACCTGGCCAGTGGAAGCTCAGACCTCCTGCCCAGGTGCTGGCTAGCCTGCTCTGCCCTCAGCTGCTTAATCTGTTTCTCTCTCTCTCTCTTTCCTTAGCCAACAGGAAGGAGAAGACTGCAGCAATGCCAGACTCCCCGGCTGAAGTGAAGACGCAGCCCCGGTCCACACCTCCCAGCATGCCGCCCCCACCTCCCACCTCATCCCAGGGAGCCACACGACCACCCTCCTTCACACCTCACACACGTGAGTCTGCCCCACCCCCACCCATACCTCGAGTGTAGAGTAGGTGGAGTCGTTTGAAATTCTGTACCCAGGCGTGTTTCACATGACGTGACCCTGTGGCCCTTTTACAGCCTAATCTTAGGTTCAGATCCCAGCTCCTCCTGCGTGCTACACAACTTTGGGTAAGCTAGCTACTTCAGAGCTCTGGCCCTGCTGCTTCATTTGTGGAGTGGGGGCCTGCCTGTCTTACACCCATTGTGCGAATGAAGCAAGTAACCAGACATTAGCACCAGCCTACAAGCACTGATGTCTGAAGGCCCCGGGACTTAGGCTCAGCTCAGCAGCCCAGAGCAGAGGCCACCGTGAGGATTTCAGGGAGCCTAGAGCAGGAGTATTGTCTCTCCCATAACCACCTCTTTCCTTTGAACGACCGAGCAGTTGGCCATTAAAGGGGACAATGTCCCAAGTCCCTCCCCTAAGACAGAGGCATAAGGGTATATCTTAAGTGTTCTAGCAGGGAGAAGAAGCCAGTGTCACCCCCACTGCAACTTTTGAAGACACATACCTGAGGGACCCTTCCCCAGATCTCACACTGAAGCAAGATCCCTCTCTGTGGGAGGGGGTCTCAGTAACTCAGCCTGGTGTCACCTGGTTTCCAGGGGATGCCTGCTTCCTCTGGCCTCTGCTTCCCTGGACATGGAGCATGGACTCTGACCTTCAAAGTTAAAGCTCTTAATAAAGCCTTGCTGTCTAAAGAAAGGTTGAGATAAGGAGTGAGCAGCTCAACCCCAGGTTAGCCTTGTCCCAGGCTAGCCCTGTCCCTGTTGGTGGGCTGCCAGTCTCCCGCTTTAGGGGTAATATCATCTACTACTAGGTATAGCCACATGGAACCAGGGCCATCTGAGAACATGCCCAGCACATAGCAGGTTGGGTGTGAATACCCATGTACACCTTCCAGTCTCCTGGGAGATGCTAACTCCCATTTCCTACAATGAACTCAGGGTCCAACGATTGTTGAGCCTACCATATAAGGACCCCTAGCCCTGCCTCTTGTAGCTGGGACTCCGCCCTTAGCATCCTGATGCTCTCAGAGGACAGATGGCCCTGCCAGGTCCTGGGTCTGCCTGCTGGCCATGCTCCTTCAGGCTAAGATACCTGTGCCTGTTTTCACAGTGTCCTTCCGTCAGTGGTGCAGCTGGCATACTCACTTCCCCTCCCTCCCTAAGCATCCTGCACTCTGGGCTGAAGTACAGGTAGAGTCTGGCTCCTGGGCAGCCTCGGAGCTCATCCAGTGGGTGAAAGGGGATTCTGTAGGACAGTGCCCATGTCACCAACCAATGCGTTAACCTAGAAACAAGATTGTGCATAGGGGCTGCTGCGCCCCCTCCCTCCCACAAGGCCATGACACACTTCCTGAAATAAGGGTCCTCCAGATGTTTGAAGGCCCCAAGCTGGAAAGAAGAACAGAGCAGCCAAAGGCTGGTCTTGGACTATGAGCTGTCACTGACCCTGAGGGTGCGCCTGCCCCAGCCTGCATTTCCCGGTGGACCATCTCTTATCCCAAAAGCTAGCCTGGACACCAGATGTTCCTGGTTAGGAGTGAGGATGGGGTCAGCTGGGGCCTTCGAGGCTTTGCTTTCATGAGGCCTGTGAACAGATGTGAGTGTGGCCAAGGCATGTGTGGTTCATGGGGAGGCCTTGTGTCCCTCCTGCCTCTCAGTCCTCCTGTGGAGGTTGCAGCTCTGTCTGTAGAACACAAGGCTTTCGTATTTCTCTAAGTGGACACTTCCAGTCTGGGGGGCAGCGGACGGGGGCTTCAGATCATCGCGGCTAGTTAGTGCATAAGTCTGAGGCCCAGGCCTCCTGAGGTCACCTCAGGTTTGTTCCTAATCCACGCGGTTAACCACACCCCCCGCTGCACCTGGCTGGTGGCAGCCCTGGTAAAGCCTCTGCAGTCGACTGCAGATTCCTGCCCCATGCTCCAAGCCAAATGGAGAGACTGACCTTGAGCCTACTTGAGGGCTGTGGTTTTCCTGGCCCAGTGACCACCCTGGGCATAGATTGGTCTGTGGCTGAGTAGATAGGCAGAAGACTGAGTATGGAGACCTGGGGCAGCACAAGGAGCTTTGACCCAGCCTATACTCCTCTCAGTCAGGGAGCCTGTAGGTGGGTTGAGCTCCCATCTGCCCTTGCGAGTTTCTGAGGCAGGGGGCTTACTACTCCTAGAGCTACTGCGACAGCCCCACCTCACATAACAGACCTGAATCTCTATCACTGAAAACAGCCCTCAGGTCCCTCAAGGACACTGCTGAGGGGGTAACCAAGCCCTTTCTGGGAAGACAGCTTTTAAGAGTGAAGTGTCCCGCTGACAGATACCCAGTGCGACCCGTTTTATGGAGGAGAAAACTGAGGCCCAGAGGAGTGGACCCAGCCCCTAGTGGCAACAGTGTGGTCTCTAGGACTGCCACTAAACAGCAGAGGGGACGGCCGCTGCGGCGCCCTCCTGACAGCCTGTTCTTCTTATTTTGCTTACAGATGGCGAGGATGGACCCGCGACGTCTGTTCCCCATGGCCGTTTCCACGGCTGCTTAAAGTGGTCCATGGTCTGTCTCTGTAAGTAAAATAACAAGAACCGTGGGCTTCGAGGAGGCCACCTGGGTCCTTCTCGTGGCCTCTACACTCCTATTGTTGGATCTCTAGCCTCCTTAAAGACAAGAGAGGCCCAGGGGCCTAGGGCTAGAGACTGAGACCCTCAGACATTGTGCTGGAACTGTGGGGCCTTTGCATGTGAATGCCTGCTGAGTGGGAGAAGTGGGTCAATGACAAGTCACACTCCACTGTTATAAGAGGTCCTAGCTCCTACTGTTGGCAGGGTAGCTAATGACAGGCAGGGATGGTTGCCCGTGCCTCAGTTTCCCCACCTGTAAGGTGATGCTACCACGGTGTGGAGTGCTGAGGGTGATCGGTGCACCACGCTAACAAACCCGTTGCTGCCATGTCTGAGCCACACCACGTGCCCTGTGGGCATTGGTCACTAGTGGATAATTCGACCAAAGCTGGGGGGTGACATTCAGAATTCTTGTCCCCCAGAAGCAGCAACCTTGATCTAGGCCGATTAGCTGTATATCCCAGACGTGTGAGGCTGCCATGTAACTCCTGGACTCCTTAAGCTCTAAGGAAGAGCTTACATGTGTGGCCTGTGTTCTGTGTTGTCCCTCTTGCTGCCATCATTCCGTGCCATGCTTGGCCACACACTAGAGCCTGGCACACAGCCTGACTGGCCATCCAACTGTTGACCAATTCTTGCTGTGCTGATAATGGTGTTCCCCGTATCAGGGAGAAAGGGTGGAAGAGCTGTCAACGGGGGTCTGTGTGCCCCAGGCTAACTCCCACCCAAGCGTCAAGGCTGGGGGAGTTAGGGGGTGCTAGCGTGTGCCCCCAAACATCATCCGAGGACACGTGTACAGTCTAACTTAGTAACACACCTGTTGTGGTAATGAAAACACTTGTCCTGGGGACTATTTTTGGCGTCTCTTTAGCTGCTGAGACTGCCCGGCAGCCGCGGGAGGGAAGACAGGCAGTGAGGCGAACAGGCCACGGGGGACCCAGGCGCTCAGAGCAAGGCTGGTAAGCGAACCTCAGGGAGGACAGGACCAGGTCAGGCTGGGTCTGGTGGGTGGCAAGGACTAGACCGTGTATCCATCGACGTGTCTTAGAAACTACTAGAAGGGCCAGAGTCCTGGTGATACTTCTATCACCCTTGGTCTTAAGACACAAGTCCACAGCTATTAGTGAGGTCTCCGTGGCAACAAGCCATCTCCTGGCCTGGCTGAGGTGACAGCAAGTGACTGTCATTAGGGTTGACTGGGGCGTGTGTGTCCGTGGCTATCAGAGCTCACCAGGAAGAGAGAAGTCCACCCAGTGGGGTCCTCTGGACATGGTCTTAGAGAGGCTAGGAACCCAGAGCTGTTAGGATGCTGTGTGTCACCATCACTGACCACCCCAGAGCAAGAGGGGTGCCCCCATACATGGCGCTTACGCCTGCCTGCTTCTAATAGCATGTAGTCATTCTGGAACTGACTGCATCCCAGGTGCTGGAAGGAGCTCTTGAGATCATTTGGGGGAGACAAATGGGAGAGCTTCAGCTTCCATGTATACCCCAGCCCCAACACCAGGAAAGAGGGGCTACTTAGACCCGTACACAGAGGGTTGTCATGCCTGGTAGCAGCATAAAAACACCAGGTAGCCTATGAGCCTGCATGTCTCTCCCCACGAGCTTTGAAATTTGTGTTCCTGAGAAGCAGCTGTCAAGGGGTACCTCACATAACCCCCAACATGTAGAGTCTGTCAGGGTTGTGACCTCATGAGGGCCAGCTTCCAGGTAAGCTGGTGGCATGCACAGGCTCTGTAAGCCATGGGTTGGGAAACAAGCCAGACTGCTATGCTCTGACCCTAGAGCCCACCTCAGAACTTCAGAATGACTTGGGACCACTGGCAGATACAGAAACCAGGCCTAGGACTGACCTACATTGTCTGTCTGGACAGGTGCGACTCCCCAAACCCTCAAAGGTTTATGATATGGGGTGTCTGAAGACCTGTGAGAGCATAGCCCTTGTAGCAGGTGACTGTCAGACTGAAGGTGAGGATAGAATGGGGAAGAGGGATGTTCTCTGAGGGGATTATATCAGCAGCCACGCCCACACCACGCCAGAGCATCTTTTGGCTGGGTCTTGTCTTAACTCATGTAGACGGTGAGGGTCTGTCCTAGGATCAGACAGTTGGGGGCCACCAGCTGTCTCTATCCATGAGCTGCTTACCCTAGTCTGCTATATGAATGAAGAATATGTTTGTGTGGGGCCACCAGCCCCAGCCCAGGGTGGTTTCACTGGGCTAGAGCCTCAGGCAGTATCTGGACAAGATGGAGCCAATCACTGCACTAGTTACCAAGAGAAGGCTATGTGGGGCCCATGGGAGAGACTGAAACCACAAGACTGACAGAGTTGGGTTAGGCTCCCCCATCCTGCCATACAAGCAGATGTAGGACAGAATCCTGCAAGAGCCACTGCAGTCACAGAGATCTGAGGGCCAGATGGAGGGATTCAGGTAAAGTCCCACCTCATATTTCCATGTCCAGCCCTTAGGCCAAGTGCTTGAATCAAGATGTGCAGTCTGGAGTGACTTGCTGAGGAATCCGTTGTCTGTGGAAAAGTTAACCCAAGGGAACTCAGCTGGAGTCTCTGTACTGGGCAAGCCTGGAGGGTTCTTGAGTGTAAAACGGGGCTCCCTCTCTCCCTTGGTACTTCTAGCCCCACCAGGCTAGCCTCACCGCAGGTGGTGTGAGACAGCTGGAGCTTTGAGGATTGTGACCTTATGAGAGCTACATTTCTCAGCCCTGGCTGGAGAACCTGGCTTCTGCATTCTCAGCCAGGCAGGAGACAGTGGTGTATCCTTAAGGTCAGGGGTACAGGACACAAAGCAAGCCACAGTCAAGTAAGCCAGAGGTATATAAAAATGTCTCTATGCCTAGAGGTAGCATTTGTAACCTGTGATATCTGACCTGTCTGCAGACCCTGCTAATCATAGCTGGGGCCCACCACTTCAGCTCCTAACCTTTTGTCACTCAAGGCTGAGAGGCAAGGACTCGGTGGCAGCTGCTGGCGTTGGCCCTGGGACGCTGAGCCAATGGCAGGGCTATCCAGTCAGCCAGGGCTCAGTGACTGGCAGCGGCGATCCTATAGCATGCTTATCAGCTGTCTCTTTGGTCACTTGATCGTCCTCAGCATGAACCAGCCCCTGGACACAGCCTTCTGTGTCACAATCCCGTGAAGAACCCAACCAGCTCCTCCTGGGGGTCTCAGTCTCGGCCTGATGTTGAGTCCCAGCAGCTCATGCATCGGATCTGCTTGCTGGCAATGGCGTTGCTCAGGGTTGGAGAGGCTCAGAGTTCTCAAGGTTGGCGAGGCTCTGAGCACATCGCTTGGAGTTGGGAAAGAGATTGGGTAGAAGGTATTGTTCGAGGCTGTTGGAGCAGGGGCGGAGTTACTAGCCTTTTCTTTGGGGTGATAGGGGTGACTTCTCATTTCCCACAACACGGGTGAAGACTGCCCATGCTTGCTCATAGTGGAAACCTGAGCCAGTCTGGGAAGATGAGCTGGGCATCTGCTGCATGTGGAGGACCTAGAATATCAGCTGGCGTGAAGGTCAGGCTCAGGGTAGCCCCCAGGGACAGTGTAAGCCAGCCCCACAAATGTCTGTCTCTGCAGCCATTTCCAGTGTGTGATCCCTACCACCCTCCTGACTGGGGTACCTAAGGTGAAGGGAGTCACCTTCCCGGTACCAGTTTGCATATCTGTAAAAGAGTCTAACATCCATGAGCACAGAGTGGTTGCAGGGACAGAATGGCAGCTGTGTAGTATACCAGCCACCATCATTGTCACTGTCATTTGAGTCACTTGTCATTGTCACCACGTCCATCAAGTGCAGTTGTTATGCCTTGCCCTCATGCTCACCCACCGCTCTCCTACAGTGATGAACGGCAGCAGCCACTCACCCACGGCCATCCACGGTGCCCCGTCTACACCCAATGGCTTCAGCAACGGGCCAGCAACCTCATCCACGGCCTCGCTGTCCACACAACACCTGCCCCCGGCATGCGGGGCGCGGCAGCTCAGCAAGCTCAAGCGGTTCCTCACCACCCTGCAGCAGTTCGGCAGCGACATCTCGCCCGAGATCGGGGAGCGCGTACGCACACTGGTGTTGGGGCTGGTGGTGAGTGTACGAGCTATGAGGCACCCGTGTTCCCCATGACGGCTTCTGCCGTAGGTTCCATCACAATGGCCACGACCCCATCATGCTCTGCCCAGCCCTCAAGCCAGACCCGGAACCTCCTTCTCCCCAACGTGTGGGTGGGGCATCCGGGTCAGTAATACTCAGGAACCTTTAGATGGGCTGTCTCTCTGCAGAACTCAACTCTGACGATCGAAGAGTTTCATTCCAAGCTCCAAGAAGCCACCAACTTTCCACTGAGGCCGTTCGTCATCCCCTTTCTGAAGGTAAACAAAGGCAGCACCCTCCAGCCAACAGGGATGGTATATACAAAGGCCCTGGGAAAGGCGGGAAAGCTATTGTCTGTATGGCTGGAATCCAGTGAGGGAAGTGGGTGTCCAGAGGGTGAAGAACGGGTGATGGACAGGCAGGCATGTAACTGGACAGCAGGGTGACAGAAGATGCTGTGCCAAACGCAGAGCCCAGACTCAAGACTGGGACCTCACAAACAATGGTGACACTGCATTGGGTCCCTTTAGCAGAGTGACCAGAGCTGCTGAGCAAAGTGTATTCCTCACCCCAGCCCAAGCCCAAGCCCTCAGATGAGGAGCCGTGTTTGTTTATGGGGGTTGCATGGTTTTTTGGTTGGTTGGGTTTTGTGGTTTGGTTTGGTTTGGTTTGGTCAGCTCTGAGGGATGAACATAGTCTCGTCCACGCTAGGCAGGTGTCCTACTGCTGAGCTGCGGCTCCAGCCCTTTTGAATTTTGAGGCAGGGTCTCACTAAGTTTCCCGGGCTGGCCTTGAACTCTATCCTCCTGCCTCTGCATCCAGTAGTTGGGGTTGCAGGTGCCCATACCAGGCTCAGTGAGAAGCTGTATTTTAAAATCTGGTCATCTATTCCCGCTGGTGCTCGGGAATGATCCAGGTCCTCACAGGGCCTGTGACTCACTATAGCTCTCCACTCTGAGAGGAGAGAGGGTGGCGCACTTCCAAATGTGTTTGCTCACGCGATCCCTTTCCACTTAGACCTCTCAGGGAGATGCTAGCTTGCCCACCCCTTAGGGCACCCAGCTCTACTTACACCAGAGCCCCGGCTCATTCTTCTGCATGCCTGTGCTCTACTTTAGTCAGAGTTCAAGGTCAGACTATATAAGGGATAAGCTCCAAGATGTGAGCCCCCACTGAGCTACCTAGGGGTCACTTGGCTGGATCCCCATCTCTGCATTCGGCCCCTGAGGCTGGAGCCCTCCATTCTCACAGAGCAGTTCCATCAGTAAGTTTTTAAACTGCCCAATTTAGACCAAGAATGGATTATAAGGCTCTCTGCACAGATGTCCTGTTGGCCCCTGGAAGGGGACGTACAGCCCTGACACTGTCAAGTTAATAGGCAGGACAATTGAAGGTTTGGCTTTCCTGGCTGTTAGAGACCCGAGGCTGGGTTCAAGCTTAGGTTTGTATACTTCAGAGTCTTCACAACTTTCACAGTACGTGCCCTACCAGCTTCATCCCCTCCGGCAGCTCACAGGGGGACCTCACATGACACCCACATCCACTCCCCTCCCCCCTCCCACCCACACCTTGCTGGGCTCACACTGAAGCTAGTGACAACAGAGAAGCCGCGGGTGCCAGCACAGAGGCCCACCTGGCAGTCATTTGGTGTGCGTTCGAGGCCCAGTTCTCCTCACCCTCCGCATACTGCCAACTCGGCCGCTGCCTGTCTTTGAGATGCCATGCGCATGCTTACTTTGTCAGAGCCGTTCGTAACAGGTGCTCTGTAGCATTAGCCTCCCCATCTGTGCCTGGAATATCCCAGCTTCTACTTCCCGTGGCCCCCACCCTCAGTACCCTTCCTACCTAACCTGGCGCAGCATCGCCTAAAGCAAGCACTAGGTGGAACACCTTGCCGAGCTCTGCCTTCTCAAGGGACCTCCTCCATTTCATTTCTCTGTGCCAGCATTGGCTGTGTGGGGACTAGCCCACTTCATAGCTCACCCAGGACCTCTGTGTCTCATTGTTAGCAACATTGGGTGGTACTTCTGTCTCCATGACGTGGAGCTCCTGGGATGGAAGGGGCAGGAAGTGCCAAAGGTCAAACCTAAAAATACAAGACTGCAGCCAATACTTCTGACTTTGTTGCCGAGACACCAGCCAGAGCCCACTCTGTCCTGTCAAAGAGGCGTGGCTACTTTGCCCGTACAGCAGGGCAAGCAGCCCCAGTGGTCTAGAAACAGAGGAGCCAGAGGAAGGGCTCAGGCAGCTCCAGGTACCTCCCTGTCCTCAGTGGGTGGAGTCCCTCACCCAGGGAAGAGAGCAATCAATGCACCTTCCTAGATCCTTACGGAGTTCCTGGCTTCTACAGTGTTTCTCGTGGCTACCTCTGGAGATGGCTGGGCAAGGTGTGGCTACAAAGAGCCTGGCCCCAACAGCGGAGGCCATCTTGGGTCCTTCCCTAGGCAAGATAAAACTGTCTGCCATACAGATGATAGGAAGCGTTGAATTCATTCACATGGGGCTCATTGGAGTCTGTCACACCAGGCCTTCCAGAGCTCTGGTCTGCAGATGAATCAAGAAAGCTTGTATGACCTTCCCAAGACCACACAACCAAATCTCATTCTGCAGCCTGTGGTGGGAAGAGGCTCTGTAGAGCAACGTGAAACATCACAAAAACTCAGGGCTGAGCTGTCACCCTGGTGGTTCAATGTGTGTGCTATGTATCATTCACCAGAGTCCCATCCAGGACAAAGATGGCTAGATTGTATTTTGTCTAGGCATCAAAATCTCCATGCCAAGTGAAGTTAGGGCCCATACCGCCTTGTAACCAGCTTGGTGTGACCTCTGAATGATGCCTGGGACTTCTGAAAAAGAATGGAGACTTGTTCTTTCTGGACTGAGAAGTGGTCCTGTACCCACAGCCAAGGCTTGCCATGTATCTGCACTGTACAGCGGGGCTACCTGATCCTATGTCCCCTCCACACTGATCCCACGCACGCCTCCATGTAACTGGACAGTGACGCTTTACAGAAGCCACCCCACCCAAGGCTCTAGCTCCCAGCTGGCCCCAGCTGGCCAGGACCCCAGATGTTCCCCCACTCCAACAGCAACCAGATGGCGCTCATGCCCAGCCCCCGCCCCACCGTGCAGGCCAAAGAGAGGGTGGGGGCTGATGAGGGAAGAGACTCTGGACTACTGAGACCTCCCAGGACCTCATCCCAGCTCTTGCTTCTGACGTGGTCGGCAGATGGTGGGCTGGCCCCTGTTCAGCTATCCAAACAGAAAAACAGGCCTGGCAGCCATACCGCTCAACAAAAAACATATCAGCCGCCTGATGGCCGGGTGAATGCGCCAACAGAGGCTGAGGAGGCGGAGGCTGGAGAAGGCTGCCCTGGCAGCTTTGAAATGCATGGGAAAGTTGTAGATTGTGTTTATTTACAAATACTTAGAACTGCTGGCTCTCCCCAGAGCCTGCCACTAGGCCCCTGTCCAGCATGCTGAGGGCTAGCCTGCCCCTGTGCCCACAGCAGCTCTGGAAAGATTGACCATCATCATGTATGCCTGGAGACCCTAGCCCAGCACTAGGGAGAAGAAGCTCACAGAGATGGCGTCTGTGAGCTCGGGTGGCTTCATCTGCAAATACAGAATCTAGCTGTAATGTCATGGCTGAGGCCTGGGTTCATGAAAGTCGTGTTCCTTATGTGGTGAGGTCCCAAGTTCCAGCCGTGAGCTTTGTTTAGGGCTGAGACTGGAAAGTGAGAGGCAGTGCAGAGAGGAGCTGGGGCTGTGGGGCTTCTGGCCAGTCATTTCGCTGGCTAGAGCAGAGACCCAGTAACAGCACTTTACCTCATTTATGGCTCCCCTCTCCCTTCCCCCCTCCCCTCCCCCTCCCCTCTCATGCATGCCTGCATATTTGATTGCCTGCCCCCTCTGAACCTTGCTTTCTTTTCTCCGTGCCAAGAATGATATGGTGCCTGCTTAGACGGGGTACAAATAGGGAATATTGGCTGCAGACAACACTCTAGGAGGTAGCAAAGTCCCTACATGGCTGTGTGTCCAGCAGGGTACAGGCCTGTCACTTCCCACTGTGCTGTTGGAAGGAAAAAGGGACCTAAGGGACCCAGAGCAGCCCTGAGTCACACACACACACACACACACACACACAGGCAGCTCCAGGCTGTCTGCTACAAACAGGCTCTGTGGGTTTGCTCCCCAGCTGCCAGTCAACTGTGCCTAAAGCCCCTGTCCTGCCCACAGGCTAATCTTCCGCTGCTGCAGCGCGAGCTCCTGCACTGTGCCCGCCTGGCCAAGCAGACACCCGCCCAGTACCTGGCCCAGCATGAACAACTGCTGCTGGATGCCAGCGCCACCTCCCCTGTCGACTCGTCCGAGCTCCTGCTGGAGGTCAATGAGAATGGCAAGCGGAGAACACCTGACAGGTACCAGCCTCTCACAAACTCACAGGAGAAGAGGGGTGACCCAAGGTGGCCTCTTCCCGCCCATCCGCCCCTGCCACAGCTCTGCCAGACAGCTGGTCCAGTCTGTTGTCCGTAGCAGGAGTGATCAAGCGCCGCTAACCCCGGCTGCATGCTGCAGGGACAGGCTAGTGTGCGGGCGATACTGGGCACTTCAGCATATGCTGTTCAATTAGCTATGGACCCCGGGGACCTCTGGGATCCCTGGAGGACAGCAGCTCAGGGAGGGGGCGTTTATCCACCAGAACTCACTTTTCTCTGTGCTGTTTGTAAACCCTGAGTGACCTGGAGCCTAAGTCCTCTGGTGGCTGGACTGGACTGGACCCCTTGACTAGCCACAAAGGTCCTACCACTATACCACAGTGGGGACCACACCTGGCCATGGGACCCTGGGTGTCTCCCTCTATCCATTCTTCACCAGGAGCCCCAGAGGAGGTCAGAGTGGGGGACAAGAACCCAGTGGGGCTCCTCTGAGTTTCTGCCTCCGCCCTGTCTGTCTCTCCTCACCTCCATTATTATCCTGTATCCAAGACTGGGGCTGATGTCCACTGGCCACCTATTTTCTTGGTCAGGACCAAAGAGAATGGGTCAGACCGGGACCCTCTGCACCCCGACCACCTCAGTAAGAGGTCCTGCACCCTGAGCCCTGCCCAGCGCTGCAGCCCCAGCAACGGGCTGCCCCACCCTACGCCACCCCCGCCCCCGCACTATCGCCTGGAGGACATGGCCATGGCCCACCACTTCCGGGACTCCTACCGACATCCCGATCCCCGAGAGCTACGGGAACGCCATCGGCCCCTCGGTAAGCGGTGTGAGAGTGTCGAGGTCTGAACATAGCAGATGAACCTGTATGTCTGTGAACTTGCGCCCATGTATATGCCTGCACGTGCCCATTGTTGGAGAGAGTCTGAGAGGTTCAGTCAGCAGCTGCTTGTACCTATGCTCTAATGGAAGATTCTGAAGCTGTCAGCACCACCTCAGCTGTCCAGTAAGGAAATGGGTATAAGAAACCAGTAGTTATCCCAGGGCCTGTGTAGCCTGGCTTGCCCCTCCAGAGACAAGTCACCTCTCCTCACACACTGAATAGCACAGCAGCAGAGGGCCCTATCCCAGGGACACCCTCCTGCCCTGGGCAGCCTGAGGCCAGAGTAGCTGAGGATAAGACAACCAACAGGGCTGCCTTCCTTTCCTTGAATTCAGAAGTGACCTCCAAGTGGGCCATGTGACCGCTCTGTGCCTCAGTTTCTTTCTTTGTCAGAACAGGGATTATGTATGGACAGGGTATTGACAGAGCACCTGGCATACACTCCACCCCAAGGCTCAGCCACTGATGACAGCAGCTGACACAGTGACATGCCGCTGAACCTGCACTCGGTCATTTCTCAGTCTGTACTCACTCAAAGGAAACTGAGGCCCAAGGAGCACATGTGGGACAGCCATGAGTGGGCACAACACCTGCCTACCCTAAACCTCCTCTGCAGAAACCCAGAGATGGCCACCCCTGCCACACCCCAGTGTGTTGGAACATAATGGTAGAAACGACCATCCAGGGTCACTCAGAACGGTAATAGGGTCCCAGAGCAGGGTCAGCAGAGGCTTCCCTGTGGAAGCTTCCAGGGTCTGGTCCTAGGCAGCAGGTGACAGTGTCTGGCTCGCCACAGCCGGGTCAGACAGGTGCTAATTCCCACCCGCTTCTGCTAATGCAAAAATAAACGCCAGCTGTCGCACAGATCTCAGCCTCTATTTTAGTTTGGGCGTTGGCACGGCCCCTCGTGAGCAGCCAGAAAGGACGCTGGATGACGGCTGTGCCACTCCTGCCCTCTGCAACTCGAGGGAGGCATTTCAGGTTAGGGTAGTAGGAGGGCCTCAGACGCTGATGGCTGCTTAAAAAGAGGCTTTGCTCCAGGAAGTCTGGGTTGGTGCCAGGTCACCTGCACAGCCTTAGTTATGACACTGGGAGCATTTGACACTGCAGGAAAACCAAGACAGGGCCATCATGTCCCTCATGCCCCAGCCAATGGCAGCCCATCTCCCACCCCACCCCCATTTGCTCATTCCTGAGGTTACAGATCCAGACTGGCCTTACACCCAACACCGCCTCCTCCACTTTCTGCCTGGTAACTATGGGCAGACATGACCATTCAGCAGCTTCAGTTTCCTCATCTGTCGTACGGGGAAATGGACCTTCCCTGCAAGGTCAAGACAGAGAGAAGGGAACAGTGGTTAGCACCAAGCACTGCTTGGGGACACCCCTCATGTTTACCAGGTCAACTTGGGGCTTTTCCTTCTAACTACTTACTATGCAAGAACTAGGCAGGGTTGGAAAACTAAGGCAGGGAGTGGCAAAGATAAAACCCCAGGATCCCATGGAGAATGAGCCATCCTCTATTACTGCTTTGATCCTGCTGCCCGTAGATCTGATCCTAAGACTACACTTGGGGCTGGTAAACACCCAGGTCAGAGTTCAGCCTGGGACACAGAGGTAAACACAACACACCATCTTTCTCCATGGAGCTGACAGTCCGGGAGTGAGGGTAGTAGGAAAAACAGGGAGATCTTGTACCTAGAGACCAGAGACACACATGGCTTGAGGAATTCCAAAGCCTGCAGCTGTGGAGGGGCCCTGTGGCCTGGACTTTGGGGAATGCATAGGAGTACAGATATCTGAGAGGAAGTCATAAACACACATAAGTTGAGCAGCTGCACAGAGGCCCTGAGGTTTCTGGGCCATGATAAGAGAGACCTCTAAAGTGCAGCTAGAGCTGCCGATCAGAAATGGGCAAAGAGGGAGGAGCTGGGTTAGAAGGTTAGTAGGAGGTAATGAGTCACTGAAGCAGAACAGAGGTGACCTGGTTTTAATGGATTCCTGACCTTCTGGTATAGGAAGTAGGAGGCACCTGGGAGTAGGGACAGGGCCTGAGATCCAAGTCAGGGCTTGGTTATGCATATGGCTAGGACTTGGCATCTGCATGGGGGCCTAACTGTGCATCGCCCTTTCTGCACCTGCAGCCATACCTGGGTCTCGACAGGAAGAAGTGATTGACCACAGGCTCACGGAACGTGAGTGGGCGGAAGAGTGGAAACACCTCAACAGTGTGAGTGCCCAGGTGGGGTTGCCAGGCCCTTGTGACTCCCAGAATGTCTACACGACTCTGGAGCCTAAGACTGGAGGGGGTGGGAACCCACACTGAGTTTGGACTCCTCTGGGTTCAGCATCTCGTGGCAAGAACTACCGGCGTGCCTACTGGCTGCCCACCCTTTTGTGTGAGCGTCATTGTCCATTGTTGGCCTATCAGGATGCTACCAAAGAGTAGAGACGAGGACCCTGAACCGTGCATACAGGCTCTTCCTCCTCTACTGTTTCCTTCTCAGACACTTGCAGAGTAGAGCCCCAGTCATGTAGGACATCTTTGTAGGACATCAACATGTTTTGATGTTCCCAAGAACCTCCATTCCTCTGTCTCCCCATACACCTTTCTTGGCAATGTTCCCAAGGCAGATTGCTTTCAGAGTTTCAAAGGAAATACCCCCAAGCCCCTACCCTGCATCCAAAGAAGCTCCCATTCAAGTTGGGTGCCAACAGGCACTGGGAGTCATTTCGCTGCTTGTGGGGAGCCAAGGTAGATTTCTGTGCCCCGCCTTCAGGGATGATGAACTGGCTCCCTGACCACCCCCTCCATATTGGATGGCCACATCTGGCCACAGCCCCAGTTCCAACGTACTGAAGGCCCTGCCACCCGCCTGCAGCTCCTGAACTGCATCATGGACATGGTGGAGAAGACACGGCGATCCCTCACCGTGCTGCGCCGGTGCCAGGAGGCCGACCGTGAGGAACTCAACCACTGGATCCGATGCTACAGTGACTCTGAGGAGGGGAAGAAGGGCCCCACCCCCATCTCTGCCCGGTCCCTCAACAGCTGCAGTGGCCCTGAGGGGTCTCAGCTAGGTGTGTACCAAGGAAGAACATGGAGAACCTGTAGTGAGAGGTTGCGAGCCCTACACCGTCTCTGCCACTAATTCCCCAGAAAGGTAGCCAATACTCAATCCTTACTTAAACAAGAGAGCCTCACTTGGAAAGGAGGGGTCTTTCCCATGGCCGAAAGATATACCTGGATTACTAGGGAGCCTGAACCTCCCAGATTCTGGTAGGTACAGGCCAAGCTTAGGAAGAGACACCTAGGGGCTTCTATTTACCCATCCATCATGGTGGTGACCACAGAGACGGGGGGGTTATCCAGGACATGCCCAGATCCCAGCCTGAATCCACTGTCTATAGAGTATGCCATTCGAATCCTCCCATTCTCCTAGAGGCATGTGAAGTCCTCTTTCCCAGGGGAATAAATACTTCTTGCCTTGAAACCCTGGCCAAAGTAGAAGGAAACCCAGTATGGAAGAAGGCAACTGATGGCCACACCTTGTGTATGACACTGTACCTGCACCCTTATTTCAGACGTTCACCGGGACTTCACACCTAGGACCCTGTCTGGCTATATGCCTGAAGAGATCTGGAGGAAGGCCGGTGAGTAGGACAGATCCTGGGAACAAGTGTAAGGAGTGTCTGTGACTCAGATGGTCTCCACACACACAGCAAATTGGGGATTTACACACTGGGCCACACATAGGGGTATATACAAAATGTATGTGTGTGCGCGAGCACGCACGCACACAGAATGAGAGAGAAAAGAGGGAATATGAATCAGGTATTTACAGGTATTTACACCAGGGTTCACATAGTGTACTTCTGGCTCCCTGTAGATAGTAGGCCCAAGCAAAGCCAGAGAACAGACCTGTTGTTCTCAAAGCAGGTCCCTCACAGCAGTGACTTGCCTGAAGCCTGTTAGAACAGAATCCTGGACACTACCAGAAGCTGCTAGACCATACTGTGGGTAGGACTGGCCCTCACTCACTGAAGATGCACACCAGAGTAAAAACCATGATGCTGGCAGATAGAGGTTGAACTTTGGAAAGTTTGCCCACAGCTCTGTTCCTCGTGACCAGGGTTGCACACGTGCGCCCAGGACTCACACATTCACCCACATACCTCTCAGCAAAGGAGTGGAGTCACTGACTTGTGTCTTTGTGTGCACTCACGAAATGTGTGGTAGGCATGCGTGCACATAACTGCATTAGGCTTCTACCCAAATCATGAGTATAGAGGGTTCAGAACTCCAGGGGAGCCAGCCTGGGTGACTACTGTGTGACTACCGATCTACTTGTGTGCTTCACAGAAGAGGCCGTGAATGAGGTGAAGCGGCAGGCGATGTCAGAACTACAGAAAGCCGTGTCTGATGCGGAGCGCAAAGCCCATGAACTCATCACCACGGAGCGTGCCAAGATGGAACGAGCGCTGGCCGAGGCCAAGCGACAGGCCTCGGAGGATGCCCTGACTGTCATCAACCAGCAAGAGGACTCCAGCGAGGTAGGCCCACCAGCCTCCAGGTGCACTGTGGGATGACTAAACCTCGGTTGGAACACCACACTTGTACAACCTCGAGGCCTCACGAGCTCTCTGCTCTCAGTGGCCATGACTGTCACAGGTGTCACAAGCGAGCGTGCAGCCTGTTCAGCTCTGACTGTCAGTAGATACACGGGAGGCCTGGTAAGGTGTCCCTCAGGCCTTCTGAACCTGCAGGAGCAGTAACTAAAGCTTAATGGCTTGTGTGGGGTCTGACAGACATGTGATGAGCCTCATAGTGCACTGAAACCAGTTGATGTCAAACCCTCTGTTCTTTAACTTGTGAGAGCAAGAGGTTTAGGAGACTTTTCAGGACCCCAGGGCCTCCTGCCTCAGCTTTTGGCATGCAGGTAGATCCTTAAGGAAGAGGAAGAAGAAAGCCAGGAGAGCTGACCTTGTGTACCCGATGTCTGAGCACTGGGCTCCATCTAGCAGGGTGGGTGAAGACTTTCTGAAGACTTCCCTCTGCTCCCAAAGTTTGGTTGGAAGGACATCAGAGGAAAAGGAAAGGCCGTTCTGGGGAAGTCATTCATAGGATGCCCTTTAAGAAGGGCCAGGTCTCCAACATTGGAGAAACAAAGCCAGGTAGATCTTGGGGCCCACTGGTCCACCATATTAGCCCAGTTGATTAGCCAATGAGAGACCCTGTCTTAAAATAAGGTTGACAGTGCTCAGGAAAAATATCAGATATTGTCCTCAGGCCTCCACATACATGCATATATATATATGTACCTACACACTCATGTGCACATGCACACAAACATACACACACAGGATCTCAGAGCTGTCATGAGATGGGCAAAGAACCAACCAGAGTGTTTCGGTATTTGGAGGTGAGAATAGCACCTCACTAAATGTGACATCCGGGGAAGGTGCGCAAAGAGCCCTCCTGATGGAGAGGCCAGCAAGGCCTATGTGAGTGGAACAGGTAAGCATCAGACGGCCGTGATGAGGCCAGAGACTTCAGAAGCCAACTAGAGACAAGAAGTAGGCTTTGACTCCTGAAGCAGGGACAGCCTCCCAGTTCCACGGCCTTGCCACCTTCCAGGGATCTCCAGCCATCCCCTCAGAGAAATAGTCAGAAAAGGGAATTCTGGTCCATGGCCGCCTCTCCTCCCAAAGGGACTGCTTGACAGCTCAGTTACCTCTAGGGGCCTTGAGTTATTTTTTTTTCCCTGGGTTTTGGCAGCTGGGGGTAGATGTATAGCTCTCCCCTGCAAAACATACACACCCGCACATGAACACGCATGCATGCGCACACACACTCCTTTTCATCAGTGGGCAGGTTTTCTGGGCATGTGGGGTCTGCTCTGTTCTGATCATCTCCTTTGCCCTCCTCCACACCCAGAGCTGCTGGAACTGCGGACGCAAGGCCAGCGAGACTTGTAGTGGCTGTAACGCCGCACGCTACTGCGGGTCCTTCTGTCAGCACAAGGACTGGGAAAAACACCATCATGTGTGTGGCCAGAGTCTGCAGGGCCCTGCAGCTGCAGTGGCTGACCCACTGCCTGGACAGCCTGATGCCACTGCCAGCCCCAGCGAAGCCGGCTCAGCAGGGCCCTCTCGTCCCTGCTCTCCAGGCCCGCCAGGCCCACTGGACGCTGCTGTGCCCCGCTGACCTCCAGATCTGACACACAGCCCATGGACGCCATGCCCTGCCAACCTCCCGGCCCCACCGTGGCCTACCAGTTGCCTGGAGCTGGCCATGTGGAGCCGCTGCTGCTACTGCTTCTCTCCAAAAGAAAACACAGATCCAACAAAACTGCATCCATGCAGCCCCCAGCTACCTGACAAGGTCTGCCAGGACCTCCACAGCCTCTCTCAGCAAGCACCCTCAGAAAGCACCACAGAACTGCAGACAGTGACACCAGCGGGAGTATGGCCAGCTCAGCCGCTGTCTGTCCCCTCTGTGTCTGTCTCTCTGTGACTGTATCTTTCTGTGTCTGCCTCTCTCTGTATGTCTCTTGATGTCTTCATCTCCTTCTGTTTCCCTGACTCTCCTGTGTCTCTGTCTTTGTGCAGTCCATGTGATTTCTCTGACGTCAGAGAAACCTAACTGGTAGCTTTTATTTTCCATGAAGAACTTTTGGAGATTTTGTTTTTGTTTTGTTGGCAAACAAGCTACTTACAAATGGACAAAGAAGACTGTGGGGTTCTCCCCATTTCTCATGAGTAAGGGAAGAAACTGATTTTTCTATCCAGAGTTGCTGTATCACCCAGCCAACCCCGGGGGATCAGCGCGCGCACACACAGCAGAGATGATAAGAACAATTTTTATTTCCAACTCAAGAAGCAGTTCTTGTTTCAGGTTTTATTTCTTTTCCTTAATGTCAAAGTCTTTGGCTTTAAGTGGAAGAAGAAGAAGAAGAGGAAGAAGAAGAAGAAGAAGAAGAAGAAGAAGAAGAAGAAGAAGAAGAAGAAGAAGAAGAAGAAGAAGAAGAAGAAGAAGAAGAAGAAGAAGATCCAAAAAGGTTTTTTTTTTTTTTTTTTTTTAAAGCAAAGGAAAGATACCTGTAAACTACCTTGCCAGCTAGCCAGCCAAGGATGCCAGACACACCTCGCTCTAAAGGAAACCCAAAAAGCAAACTCAAGAAATCAAAATCCAAAATTTATTTTTTATCACTGCCAAAGTATTTTCTTCATGGTCTCTCCACCCTGGGTTGGTTTGGATGTCAGTCTTTGGTTTTGGTTTTGATTTCGTCAGGGGGTGTTGGGATACTGGGATTTGGTGGGTTGGGCCAAGAAGAAAGCTTTTGTTCCTTTTTGACTAGTGGGCAGCATCCTTGCTGGGCAAAGCGGTTGGCAGCAAGGTCACATGCCCTTCAGCACCACATCCAGAAGCCCCAGTCAAGCATGAGCCTGAGCGGTGTGTCCATGGGTCCCTACACGCAAGGGAGACACCTCCATCTGTCCCCACACCTTCCTGGGACTTCTCATAAGTCATTTCCACTTGTGAAAAAAAAAGTGCTAAAGTGTTCTTCCCAGAGAGAGCACAATTCCTAAATGAAACTGTGACAATCTTTTGGGTTGATTCTTGACTGCTTTTGAGAGCATAAGGAGACAGCGAGTCACGCTCTCTCTGTTTTCCCTTCTCTACCTCTCTGCTCTTTCATCCCACCCTACCTCCATCTCTGCCCTGTCACCCCGCCCCCAGTGTCTTGCTGTGGCTACCCTCATTTCTTTCAAACTTTTACAGAAAAAAAGAAAAAAAAAGGGGGAAAAAAAAAGCCAGCAGCCATCCGCACCTGCACCTCACCTGGAAGACTCAAGCCCAGCTGTACATATCCCCGTGTTACAACCCCAATGTTGGTCTCCAGCCATGGGGGTGACAGTGATGCTTGCCCACCTACACTCCAGCCCTTGCCCGCCCTGTCCTCCACCCGCTCAACTCCCTCAAGGATTCAAGGAGGAAATGAAGGAAGAAGGCTCATGCCTGTACCAAACAAAAAGAGACAGCAGACGCAGTCCAGGTCTGCACCTCTGTAGTGGCTGCAGCAAACTGCAGGCCTAGCGTGCAATATGGGGGTTTGCTCCTGAACCCTGGGCCCAGGGGGCCCTGCCCAGAGCAAGGTGTGCAGCGTGTGTTTAATGTGAATGTAAATAGTCTCCACAGAGGTCCCAACCATGGCATCAGTACCGAGGAGATGTTTGCCAAATAAAAAGAGATTGAGACAAACCACAGAAGTATGTGAAATTTAGGAAACACTTTGGAAGGAATCTGAGCTGTGGTCCCATGGGCTTGTTTGGTGGCTGGTATTTCTTCACAACTGTGTAAGCATTCTTTAACAGAACATTCTATGGAAGGATCCTGGTAAGCACCATCAAGCTGGCGCTACCCAGGAATGGAGCCTGACAGCAACCCTTGCTCTGAAGGCTAAGGTAGATCTCATTCCCTGGAAGGTTCCTGAGGCCCAGCCCTCCAAGGCCACAGAGATGTATTTTTGTGGGTTTCAGAGAAGCCAGGACACATGGAGGCCGCCTGCCCTTCCTTCTAGTGGACCAGTCCTCCTGAGCATCTGCCGGCGAACATTGGTCTGTGTGCTCGTAGAGACCTGCCTCCCGTCACAAGGAACATCACTGGATTCCATTCCCAGCTGCACCCCATGTGGTGCTTCTTGTCTCGCTACCCCACAGCACGCAGCATCCTGGCCCTTCCAGGAGGGCAGGCCAGTGACCGCTGGTAGGAAAGAGTTCTGGGTGACGGGATGGTGAGCACCATGTTTGCGGGAGTGGAGGGGACAACAAAGTTAGGCCCTCAGGTTGTGCTTAAGAGCTGTAGTCTCTAGAGGTCTCAGCCAGGAGTCCTGAAGTGGCATTCATTCCTGATGACCTACATCTCTGGCGACAGGACTTCAGAGTCCCTGCTCCTGTGTGGTCCAGCCATTCTGAGGTAGGTCTCAGAGGGCCACCAGTTTGCTTTAGTTCAGATACCTCCTTTCTTACCCTTACCAGCCTTACCCACCTTTTAGAAACAAGAGGGCCCCCCCACAGACAACAACGGCTGCCCAGCCAAATTCCTCTCCATGAACCAGGCTACATATTTAGGGTTCAGCAGAGACCCCCATCTATACCCTACACCCTGTAACATCTATACCCTAGCTGTTGGGAGTGATAGCTCCTCAAGGCAGCTGTCAGACAGCATTCGACCACTGTGAGTCTCTAGTGCGTGAGATTTGGCCAGCAATCGTAGGCATTGAGGGCGAGAGCCTGGCAGTCAGGAGTCAAGACAACTGCAGAGTCAGGGTAGCAGTGAGATGGGCTGTGACGGGTTAGGTGAGGAAGACAGGGGCTGGAAGCAGCAGACGACAATCCCAGGTGTATTGATGAGTTCACCTGAGGCAGTGTCCCCTGAAGCAAGGGGCTTAGAGGATAAGGTGGGGTTGCTAAGCCGGGTGCTAAGGCCCTGGCAGAGCTGTGGGCACTGTGCTTAGACTCCAGCTACCCAAAGACCTTACAGCAAAACCGAACAACCTCAGAGCTTTGGAGGCAACCCTGTTCCTTTATTGGGAGGTGTACCCTGGGTGGCCATAACCACAGCCTGCCCATGGTTTCAACCTACAGTCTGCCTGGGGCTCTGCACAGAGCTGGGGGTGGAGCACGGTACTCCATCTCTGAATCCTGCTACCTTCTCCAGTTCACAAACCGTGGACCCAGGAAAAACTAACTGCCAGACCCTGCCTCCTGGTAACCACAGCCAAACATGAACCAAACCCCCTAGGGGATGTGACTCTCACAGAACCTTGTTCCCCCAAAACCCCAAATCAAAATGCCACTTTACTTCCTGTTCTGTGGCCAAAGCTAAACCAGGAAGGCTGAGTGGGGAAGGCAGGTAGCAGACAGAGCTCTCAAATCCCCCCAAGGCCCAGCCCAGATCCCATCATATGACCTTATAGATTCTTGGCACAAGTCCTGTCTCTCTCAGCCCTGCCTCAAACCCAGACTGGCCTTTCCCTGAGGGCTACCTACGAGGCTTCTTGCCAGCACGGTGCTCAGATCTGCGCGGGAGCAGAGACCAGTGGTTCTCACTGCACGTGTGGTCACAGCTGTATAGAAACAAGCTGGATGATGGGGTGCCAAGGTGAGAAGAGTCAGCCCCCACAGGAGGACCCAGAAGGATTCAGTCAACAGGGACATCTGTCAGAAGACCTGAGAGGGTCGCTGGTGATGGAGAAGGATAAGAATGGGAGGCAGGGCTGTAGACAGCGTTATCTTGAGGCCACAGTGGACAGAGATCAGGATGGGCCCCGAAGTTCTCATTTAGTTTCTCCAAATAAATCATTAGGCTGACACCAAAGTATCATCCCTGGCGTCCGTCTGTCCACTCTTCCACTCCTCAGCCTAACCTCACAGACAGATCAACGCTTTCCTGAGCTCATCCTTCTGACTTACACAGCCTTCTTCCTGTGAACCCGTGTGCCTCCGCCCATCTGTCATCTTCCATCTGTTCTTCCGGCCAACTACCCCTGTCTGTGTACCCTGACCCATCAGCAAATCCACCTGTCTACCTGTCCATTGTTCCATCCAAACTGTCTCTCCACCCCACCATCCCAACATACCATTCTTATACCCAAATGCTTTCCAGCCCCACGCACACAACCATCCCCACATCCATGTTCCCTGTCGTCTCGGGCCTCTGTACTCGTCATTGTATCGGCCCCCTCAGTGTACCAAAGACACCAGGTCCTCCCATGCTCCTCCTCTCTGCTTGCCCTACACTAGCCAGGGCTGCTCTAGGAATACCTACCCATGAGGCAATATTCAACATCCCACCCCCCCCACCTCCAGCACTGCCCCACCATGGCATCCAGACACCTCCAGAAATATGAGTTCTTACTGTAGGCATTGTGGACAGGTTGGACATGTTCTTCTGGCAGCTGTGACACATCTGGAGCTGCTCAGGGAGAGAAGGGAGCAAGAATTGTGCTGGGAGTGGATCTGTACACCTACTCACAAGCTCTGGAAGGCTGTGTTAGGCGGCCATATTCCCTGAAAGTAAGGCAGTCCTTGTTTCCAGGAGTCCGTCCAGAAGAGGGATCTCTGAAGAGGAGAGCAAGCCAGGGCTGGCCTCCTTTGAGACAGGGGTGCTCTTAGCCTCCTGTGCCCCAGGACACTTGTACACTATTCCCATCTTCCCTGTTAGGATCCAAGGAGCTCAGAGCTGGACCTGTCCAATCTGCCCCTACTAAGTCCACTATGGTAAGGAGTATTTGCTGGGGTTTGGGGCCATCCCCAAGCCCCCCCTGGTAATGCATTGCTCTTCCTGAAGCTCCTACTATGTAGGGAAGTTTCTGAAATGAGGCTAGGGAGAGACCCCTGGGTTACCCTCATGCTGGCAAGAGGAAGAGAAGATAGAGAGAGAAACCTGAGGCGAGCTGGGCTCAGGGGAATTGTCTATTCCTGGAGACAGCTCACAGACGAAGCCCAGGACAGTCAACCAACAACTCATACAAGTCCCCAAATTCTAGAAAACTCTGTCTTGTGTTCTGTTCCTTTTCCTTCAATTTAGCTGGACCTTAGAGTAACAAGCCAGACTGGGAGATAGGAATGCAGCATCTGACTCAAAGTATGGCTGGCTCATCACATCCTCCTGCTCCCAACCCAGACAAGAGGCCCAGCAGCCCTCAGCTCACACCATAGCTGGGGTGAGCACAGAAGCACACAGCCTGCCGGGGGAGCCACTGCCTCTCCCCCTACAGGAGCTGGGAGGGGAGTACTGGATGTTTTGTTCATGAAAAGCTGTGTTCAACAGCGCTGCTCATCTAGGTGCTGTGTCCCGCCACCCACTGCTATCTACTGCTGTCGTATATGTTTGCCCTGTGGGTCACGGACGCGGTGATCAGGTTAATTACATCTGTGTAATAAAGTAAGCGTTTGCTATGATGGCTCTGCTGCTCTTCCAGGTCATTGTGCACACAGGATCACCATGCTCAAAGACCCGGTGCACAGACAAGGGTCGTCGTGGTGTTCGGTTGTACCAGAGAAGTCTTGGGGCAGACAAAGGAGGGGAACTTCACGTTCTTGTGCTGCTGCTATGTCCCTGGCAAGAAGGGTCCATCTTGGACCTTAGCCTTAGGGAGTTCTGGAAAATCTTGGACCCTCAAAATGACCCTGCTATTTCAAGGGACTGACCTATACCTTACCACTGGGGCCAAGTTCTTTGAGCTGTCCACATGAGAGAGATGGTGAGACCTGGCTGAGAAAAACAACAAAGGCTTGAGGGACACTGATGGCCTGGTGGGGACACTTAAGACCTGAGGGGACACTGAGAGCCTCGGGGCAGATCAGCAGAAAGATCCTTCTCTCAGTCGGCTCCTGCAGCAGCTGTGTCCTGGCTAAAGGGGAGCCCCTCTAGAACCAGACATCAGCCATAATGCTTCAGGCCACACCAGTAACTGCCTGGAGGAAGCGACTGTCATTAATACTGTCCCAGCTTGGAACATGGTGTATTTTTGAAGGCATTGTTGGGAAAGCCAGCATCGGGGTAAGCTGTCCCTAGGCCAGGCGCCTGGCTGGAGCCCCACTGGGCCTGGTGTGTCAGCAATCTCAGGATAGCACGGAGAGGAGGAGGGTGACAAGCTTTTTCCACTGCAGACACTGAGTTCAGAGCGGAGACTGGCCAGGGCCTGAGCTCCATCCAGATAGTCTTGGCCTGGAAACAAGCCTGCCATGTCCTGCCTTCCACATGGAAGTACAGGAATGATCCAGGCTGGACCCCAACAGAGCTTCATACAAAGAGATGGAGGACGCGCAGGAGGACAGCAGTGGCCACTTGTCTATCCTGTCCAGCCCACCCTGTACTGCCAGCTTGTTCTCCGTGTAGACGTGGATGCTGCCCTAAGCAGTTCTGGTCTACCAGGAAAGACTTGGGGAAGTAACTTAAGTGGCTGGGGAGAGACTAGTGGCCACTCAGTCTCTACATCTCAGGTCATGTGACTAGTCTCTATCAGACCACTGTATCTCAGGTCATGTGACTATGCCACAGAGTCCTTCCTTTATGAGGCATGGAACCCACACCAGTTTTTATTATTATTGAGTTGTTTATAACAGGGCCTCAGTCTGGATCCCAAGCTGGCCTTGAACTTGTGACCTTCCTGCCCCGGTACTGTGTATAAATACGAGCCATCACCTGAACGTGATATAGTTTTCAGCCACTTTGGAGAATAGAACAGGTACTTGAGGAGTCAGGCTAGGGTCAGAAGCCCACAGTTTCCTGGGGCTGCACCAGCCACAACTGCTCCTGCCTGGACCTGCCAACCCCAGGATGTGGGGGGTGTCAGCCACCAGACTTCACTTACAATGCAGCTAAACTAAACTCATCTTCTACCTGAGCCCAGATTCTCAGAGAGACTCTATTGCCTAGCCTGGGGTCAGGGACGAGAAAGTGTAGCTGTGGACATGAGGATATGGAGTCACCTGAAATCCCCTGTGGAGGCCTCTTAAGGTCACGTTAACACACACAGCTGACCCTGAGGCTCAGCAGGGTAGCATCAAGAAGCATCAGTGCCCATGTCTAGCCAAAAGCCAGCAATAGGCTTCTAGATTCCCCCCCCCACTCTGCTGGAAGCCCCAGAAAGGAGCCAATGGATGTAGACTGGCCAGCAGCAGTCCTGGGAGTTGAGGGCAGAGAGGCAACAACTGAACAGGGCTGGAAACTGCTGTACCTGCCTGCACCGCCAAGTAGCCATCACCCAGTTTGTACAGCTCACCTCCAGCCTTCCTTGTGGCAACAGGAACCATTCAACTAGTGCCTGGGTTTAATAGGCTCCCATCTAAAAGGTTCCCTGAGTGGAGATGGTAAGGGAAGAATCTTTGAGAAACTCAGGGTTAGAATATGAACCTCTGCCCTGGCTGAACCTAGGCCTGAGATCTTAGTCCGCCAGGGGGTGGGCATGGGGGTGGAGGCGGGAGTGGGGGCTTGCTCAGACTGACCCAGTGTGTCCAGACATCCACCGTGCCACCTCTCCCTGAAATCTGTCCTTTTCATAGGACAATTAGGTAACTTGAACAAGATCTGATTATCGGTCAGGTTTATTGTCAGAGCTGTGGTCAGGGCACGCGGCATGTACCATGGGACAGGCAGACTCCAGGGGTCTCACAGCGTAACCACGCTCATATGAGTAAGATTTGCTCATCCTGCTTTGGACTCACCCACCTTACCCTGAGTGTTTCGGGGATGCAGCTGGTAAAGAAGACAGAGACGAGATCTACAACCTTTGACCCCTCTGGTCAGTAGCCTAGCCCAAGCTGGGAGGCTTTCTTAATCTTTAGTGCTTTAGTGAGAGCACCTGGATGGGGGAGGACTTAAAAAGGAAAGCCACGGGGCAGAGGCAGCTGTGGAGGTGAGCAGACCCGAAGAGCCAAGGTTCACCCGGCCTGCCCTCCTCCATACCCATGTGGCCTCACGTGTGCAGTGAGCTCTTCCCGCCCCCCACTGAAGCCTGGCTCCAGACGGTCTCCTCAGATCCCGAGGCCCAAGGTTGGGGGGCCTGGGACAGGACTGAAGAGACCTCTTTGGTGCCGAGGGCTGGAGGTACAGCAGGAAGTGACAAGGAAGCAGAGGAAAATGAAGATGCGGGCTTCCTGCTCTCCCTGCTAGAGCCAGAGAACCTGGCCAAGTCCCCAGTATACAACCAGGTAGCACCCCGTCACAAACCGTGGAGGAAGGTGTGGACCTGGGCACGGAGTGAAGGGCACAGCTGACTAGGAGGTGAAGGGACCAGTGCTTCAGACCACATGGGCCTGACTAGGGGGAGGGATCCTGGGCAGAAGAGGTGTTGGGGCTTCTGGGGCCTTGGCTCCTAGTCCTGGACTATATCTACAGGAGGAACAGGGTCATCTAGGTCGTCCCCTAATAGCTATGCCTTTCTGCTGGGGCTGGCTGGCCACACTTGCCCTCCATTCTAGAGGGACCTGCAGGTCACCTCAAGCTTACTGTGGGGTGGCCAAACAGGACTTGGAGGCCATCAAACTAAAGCTGTGGACCATGGAGCATGCCGAGGCCCTGCCGGAGTCACCCTGTGTACAGGAAAGGCCCAGAGAAGAGAAGGCTGAAGTCGGACAGCTGCTGAGCCCTGAGACCATAGGTAGGAACCTGGGACCCTTGCTGACCCTGTCCCCAGATGGCAGATAGACAACTGTCCTTCTAAATCCTTGACTACTGAGCTAAGACTCTAAGCCCACCTGCTTTCAATGGAAAAGTACTTGGCATGGGCTCCATATGAGGACTATCGAGGGAACATTCTAGATTATATCCACAAGGTGACCTTCCCTGGGGTCATGAGGAATGGACTCCTCAATGAGGTCATCCTGCTAGTTCTGAGGTCCTCGCCCTACAGGCTGCTTCTTCGCTGCGATCCCCAAGGAAAATGTGGAGGCTGACCACAGATCCGTCTATGTAGGCAATGTGAGTAGAAGAGGGTGTGGTTACAGCCCTCCTAGGGTGTCTGTTCCCAACTAGAGCATTTAACTAGACAGACTCCTCAGTGACTGCCCTGGGTGGGGCTGGCTATGAGTTGAGACAGGAGGCTGTACGGTTGTAAATGCAAGTGTCTCCAAGGCCAAAGTGGGAGGCCTGGTGCAGAGGGAAGGTAAAACCCGTTCGGCCAAATAGAGCCCAGGCCTTGATCATTCATTCAGCTGAAGGTGAGGTCAAGCACTCGGGTTTTTCAACATGAGCTGGAATTAGGAGTCCCATGAGATTGCCTGCCTTTAATGGGCTGCACACCTGGCATGAGCTAATACCTGGGACCCAACCAGCTGTTCACATAGGAAACACTTAACTGTCTCTCAGCACTAAACCCTGGGCAGGTAAAGCTTCAACCCATTCCCAGCCAGGGGCCAACCAACCTTGGGGGTCCCTCCAACCCCTTACTGCCACGACCACCTCGGTCGGAGGTAAACGTGGAGAGCTCAGCACTTACCCCAGGTGCCCTTTCTAAGAGCAGGTGGATTATGGTGGTTCAGCTGCAGAGCTGGAGGCCTACTTCAGCCCCTGTGGGGAGATTCACCGGGTCACTATCCTGTGTGACAAGTTCTCTGGACACCCTAAGGGGTCAGTGTGGGGCTACAGCAGGCTGGGCAGTGTGGGTGGGGCTGGCCCGTCATTCCTTGCTCCATTGTTCCGCACCTCTATTCTCCCCCCAGCTATGCATATATAGAGTTTGCTTCGCAGAGCTCTGTCAAGGCTGCTGTGAGGATGGATGAGAGCACCTTCCGAGGTCGGGTCATCAAGGTATGCTTCCCCAGGTGTCTCCATGCCCCTGTGGGCCACCACTGAGCCTTGTACATTAACTCACAAATCCTTCAACAGGCTCAGAGAGGTTAGAATGCCTGCCCTAGGATACATAATTACCCAGCCTGACCCTTTGGGCATCTTAGCTGGGTGGGTATTGATCACAGGAAGTGAAGGGGGAACGCTCAGCCCCGGGCGGAGCTTGGTGTGGACAGAGCTTGGCATGGGTTGGGCCTGGGGAATGGGCCAGATTCATCCACAAGAAAATGCTGTTCATAACCAGTATGTCGTGTGATCACAGTTACATCCAAGTGAAAGTGAAGGGATAATTTCAGCTTAAATGATATCACAAAGTCAGGAACCCCAAGCCCTAGTCTCAGCTTGGGGCCTGGCTTCAGGCCACCCTGGCAGGAAGGGTGCAGAACAGTGTCTTGGACCATGGCATGGGTTCCATCCAGGTACTTCCCAAAAGAACCAACTTCCCAGGAATCAGCTCCACAGACCGTGGTGGGCTGCGGACACACTCGGGCAGCAGGGCTGCCTTCCTGCATGGCAGCCTCCATCGAAAACCTCGGTTAAGACACCATGGACAGAGCCGGTAAGTGGGCCCACGTGGGAATCGGAGTTCGCAGATCTGATCAGCAAGGTTCTTGGAGCCTGACTCTGCTGCTGGCTGGAGCCAGTCTGCACAGTGTCATGCAAAGGGAGGACTGTTGTCCTTCACATGAGCCTTAACTTGTCAGGGCACTTGGCAAGGGGCTGAGGGGAGGACTCATGGTTTCTAGCAGCCTGAACAGGCTCTGTGTAGCCTCCCTACCTGGTAGGGTTACTTCTTCCTGGGCACTAGAACTCTTCAGGTGACAAGCATCCCTGCCATGGAGGCTGGGATCCACAGCAGACTCCCCTAGCCTGAAGCATAGGCTAACTGGTACAACTAAGGCTGCATCTGAGCCCATGAGCCACATGTGACAAATTCTAGCCACAGGCTTCTCTCCTTCTCTGGAGCCACCCCCTCAAGAAAGCAAGGAGCCCGAGAAGGTGTCCCCAACAGTTCCTGGGCAGCTTGGTGGTAACTTTAACCCTTGCCCTGATGTTCTCCGGGCCTATCCACTCTGAAGGCAACTCAGCTGCCTTTGTTCTCCCCCCTGCCCTCCAACTCTCTGCAGGGGCCGTGGACGAGCCTCGCCGTGGTTCTCGCCATACTGAAAGGATAGCCCAGTTTTTAAAGTGGGGCCAGGAACTGGGTCAGGAATAAACTGCTGTCTCTCCACTCACTCCAGACAGGTCTTCCAGCCTGGCACCCTACAAGGGACTTTAAAGGTGCCTAGATCACCAGGTTCCAGTGGGAAGGCATTGGGCAGGGAGATTCGGAGGGGAGAGAAGGCTCAGGGTAAACTGGGATTGGCATACTCAAGTACTTTTAAAGAAAAATAGACATGTGTGTTAATAGTGAAACATAAATTATTAAACTTGAATATATTTTAAGAGCATGTAACCAGTCTCATTTCTTTTGTTTTTGTTTGTTTGTTTGTTTGTTTTTGTTTTTCAAGACAGGGTTTCTCTGTGTAGCCCTGGCTGTCCTGGAACTCACTCTGTAGACCAGGCTGGCCTCAAACTCAGAAATCTGCCTGCCTCTGCCTCCCAAGTGCTGGGATTAAAGGCATGTGCCATCACTGCCTGATACCTGTCTCATTTCTTGATTTTTCCCTAAAATACAGGTTTGCATTGCCCCTTTCTCCATGGCTCTCCACACAGAGGGTGGTAATGGGATATGGCCATGAGTCCAGAAAAGGGGGCTCTGGCTCAGCCTTCTGATTCAACAAAACGTGAGCAAAATTCTACCCCCCAATTCTTCCTTCATCCCCCAAACTGACTCTCTAGATATACCAGAACTTCACCTCCATCCTGCCCTGGAAGTTATCTGAGCTGGTCAGCTCAAGAAGCAGAAAGTGGGGCCTCTGTGCTGAACTCTCTCTCTCTCTCTGTGTGTGTGTGTGTGTGTGTGTGTGTGTGTATGTATCTGAGTGTATGTCTATGTATGTGTCTGAGTATGTATGTGTCTGAGTGTCTGTCTGAATGTGTCTGTGAATGTATTTGTGTGTGATGTATGGTGCATTGTGTGGTATGTTGTGGCATTTGTGTGTGTGCGCATGTGTGTGTATCTAGCAACGACAGGCCACCCTGCTCTGCCATTGTCCTTGGAAAGAGAGCTGGTCAGGCCCAGGTCTGCCTAGTTCGTGCACTTGTCCTCACCACCGTGCTGTGTGTTAACATCGTTCTTTAAGCCCCAGTAGAGCTGCCATGTACCCCTGCTCCCAGTACCAGGAGACTGCTCTGAGAACAGGCTGTGCAATTTTCTAGGCTCCATCCATGCTTGATCTCCCCAAGCCATTTTCACATGTCCCCTGTCCTCATGGATAGCTCATCTGCCTCGTGATAGCTCACATGTCCCTGTCCTCAGTGGATAGCACTACCCCCAAAATGCAACCACATCTTCACCTCCAAAGTCCGAGGGCAGCCTGTGACTTTATTTAAAAGGATCATTGAAGAAATATAAGAATTAACTCCAGAGCCAGGTGTGGTGGTGCGGGCCTTTAATCCCAGCATGAAAGAGGCAGAGACAGGCAGATCTATTGAGTCTGAGGCCAGCCTGGTCTACAGAGTGAGTTCCAGGACAGCCAGAGCTACACAGTAAGATCTGCCATCATCATCACAATAACTACTACTCCAGGAGCATCCCAAACTGCCCATTGGACCACACAGCCAACAGCAGGTGAGGCCTGGGACGACTGTGAAGAAGACAAGCAGAGCCCGAGCTGAGGCTTGTAATGAGTCCCTGCAGCTCCAGGAGCTGGCCAAGGCCTAGAGTAGATTCTCTCTGGGCACACAGGAAGTAGCCCTGCCTCCAGCCACTGTGTTAACTCGCCAAGGCCAAGTCTGCCTATGGCATCAATAGGGTAGCCCCGTGAGCCTGGACAGCCTTATTCACCTTTGGAAGCAATTGGTTCTATACTGACCACCCAGGAGTGACTGCCACCCAGTGGGCAGATGGTGAACAGCAGATCGCCCCAGAGTGGCCTGCAGGAAGAGTGGGGAGGATTCCCCAATATCAAAGTGACCTGGCAGTGCCCTTGCCAAGGGTGAAGCCTGCTCCTCTTCACATTCCAGCTTCAGGACTTCCAAGTCCCTGGCCTGGGTCTCCTGGAAGACTATTCGCTCCAAGCCTTGGGCATCTCCCACCCAGGGGATGGTTTAGTTTTGAATCATTGCTGTCAGCTCAGTAGCTCCTGCTCCTCGTCTTCTGGTATATATACATATATATAGCAAGTTCTCTTCCTGGGAAGGACCCAGATCTGTCTGAGCCAAGGACAGAGGTACGAACACCCCTCAAGACAGCGTCTACACAGTAAGAACCCCACCAGCCCTGCAGACTCTGCCGTGTACATTGTCAATGTCAATCCACAGCTTCCAAGCAGCCCTGGACCCAGGTCTGTAGGAGGACAGTACCAGAAGGGAAGACAGCAGCTGCTGGCCCTACAGACTACCTGTAGCAAATCACAAGCTAACCAGGGCTGCCATCTTGCCCCCAGGGTGGACAGCTTGCCTCACAGCAGGCAGGCAGTGACCAATGATCTCCAAGGCCAACCTCAGGATAGATTCACCTGAGAGTCTGATGCCCACAGCCAGGCAAGCAGAGCGCATTCTAAGCTATGTTTGCTGAGCTTGACAGTGAGAAGGCTCATAATGTGCATTTACACATAATCTGTCGGAAAACGCAAACAGGAGAGCTGTATTTTATTGCCTCACATGTGAAAAGCTGACGTGAGCCGTCCAGGGCTGGCACATCAGCCCAGACTTGGGCTCCTTTCTGCTCCGTCCCCATCTTAGCTTCATGCTCTCAGGAGGGAGGCCTAACCTCCCACATCCAGGAAGGAAGGAAGCAGAGAGCCTTGCGTGTTCTACACATCTAGCCGACCTACTTTTAAAGTACCTTTCCTTAAGGTTTCTCCAAACACCACCCTTAACTGCCTGCCCTGGGGTGGGGAGGGGGGCAAATGACATTTAGCCAAGTTTCTCCAGTAAACCTGAGGCTCTGTGAGGAGGGAAGAGAAGGGCACTGGGAACAAGATCCAGTTCCCAGTGCAGCTAATATGCAGGAAGGTGACCTTCCTTAAGAACTCAAGATCCCAAGACTCCACCTGACTGCAGCTCCTCCCTTCCCTTGCCAACCCCAACTCCTGCTAAAACCTTTAACCAAGCACATCGGAACCCTGTCCACATCAGTCAGCCGCATGTTGAACTTCTCAAAGCGACTGCATTTGCCACTTTTATCCATCAGGTGGTGGTCTGGCTTCTTTCCTTACTGCATTTTGTAATAGCCTTGTGCTCTTGGAGAGAAGCCCTGAGATACACAAAGATGGCTTCTCTCCCACTCCACCCAGCTCCTGTGGACAACTCCCAGGCATGAGACACTCTACAGGGAGGGGGAGGTCCTTGGCTGATGACTTGGGGAAGCCAGAGACTCTGAAGACAGCATGGAGCAGCTAATGGGGACTCAGGCTCAGGCTCAGGACAGGTCCTCTTGGCCTCTGCCTCTCCCAGGACACTAGTATCTAGTTACAGTGTCCAGTGGCACTGAAGAACCAGCTTCAGGTACCAACTCTACACAGCCACAGGACTTCTGACCTGAGGAAAGCCTGGTTTGTCCTCAGGGATGCAGAGCCAGGAGCAGCATTGAGGACCTTGCTGGCCTCCATGCTTACA
This sequence comes from Mastomys natalensis, assembly GCA_021653895.1. Lineage (NCBI taxonomy): Eukaryota > Metazoa > Chordata > Mammalia > Rodentia > Muridae > Mastomys > Mastomys natalensis. Next base: position 718,905 of record JAJTUV010000412.1, read on the forward strand.
GACAGGAAAGGCTCCTGGAGTTTCTCTCTGGCACATGGGAAGCAGCAGCTGCTTTAACGCTGTGTACCACGAAGCGTTACGTCTTTTACCTCCTCCTGAGGCTGGCACTGCACTGGGCTAATGCTAGTGATGAATGGTAGGGTCAGAACGTTGAGGGTCCTTGCCCAAGAAGGAAGGTGTGTGGCTGTCCGCCTTGGATTGCCTCTATTCTCTGAAGCTGGCTCTAGGCTTCCCATTCCCCCTGCATCCTTCTGGACCACCCACCTGCTCAGACAATGGAGGCCCGCAGCCTCCTGTCCTCAGCATCCTCCCTCACACCATCCGGCTACGATCACAACCCCTGCATCTCTCCAGAGTCTTCTGAGACAGGCTAGCAAGTCCTCAGCTGAGCCCTCTCGGCTGACACAGGACAAAGTATCTCATCTTGGGAGGTCTTTAGTAGGAAGGCACAGGGCACACAGCACTGCCTGCAGGTTACACTCAGGGAGCGGAAAGGGAATAAATAAGTATCATCCAACAGGAGTGAACACAGGCGTCTCTTCCAGATGACTAGGGCAGAGGTCCCCACTCAGCACACCTGGACCATCATCGAAGTTACCATGGTATCAAAGGCCCTGAGAAGAGAACCCAGATTTAGAGCAGAACAAGCTATGGCCCTGCCCGAACAGATCCTTAGGACTCTGGGGCTCTTCTAGAGTTCAGGGAAGCAAAGTGCATATCCACCATATTGGGCAGTGACCGCCACCTCCTGACTCCACCATCCCCGCACAACCCCCACAGGACTGTTACTCTATAGATTTCTCCCACAGTAAGGTCCACAGGGAGCAGGCAGTGCTACCTTTGCCCTGCACGGCTTAGGGACACCTAGGTTGTCTGTCTTAGGATCTAGGTGGACCCAAAAACAATCGATGTCTCAACCAAAGGTGTCACTAAAGGGCCTTCCTGAGCCACCTGTCAACTGAAATCAGCTCCTTGGGAACAGTCCTTGAAAAAAAGAATTCGGGAAGCAGGTTTGTACTGCCTGCCTATGAAGTCCATGCCTCCTAATGAAGCACCTGCGTGAGGGCCATCCAGCCGGAGGGGAGACACCCAAGCCCAACACAAAAGGCACACCAAGTGACAACGGGAAGGTATTGCCTCCATAAAGGGTATGGCCACAGCATGAGCCCTTGCTGAGCCTTCCATAAGTCCTCAGGTACCCACAAGCACACCTGGGAGACCAGATGGACGAGCCATGGCCCAATCTGCCTGAAAACACTACAGGTCTGTGTCAGCTCTAATTTAGAAAACCGGGGCTGGCTGCTTTGAAAAAGTGACCTTAGAACAGTACTCATGGCTCCCTTTCGTAATGACCGTGTTATCAAAAAGCAGACCCCACCTCGACTGGATGCGGTCTCCTGGGTTGTAGAAAGGGTTGCACATCACGTCTGTGTAAGAGTTATGCAGCTTCCGGAACATCTAAAAGAAGAACGGAACGCAGTTTAGATCAACGAGTGCACGGGGCTGCAGCAGGCTTTTGCTTCCCCAGGGAGGAAAGGGAAGGGCAAACACCCAGCTCAACCCTCTGCACTCACGCTGCGGATCTCGTTGTCCCGAAGGGCTGTGTTGGAGGAATCCACCACCATGACAAATTTCACCTTGGAATTGGTCACGTAGCCGTATCTGCATGGCTGGTTAAGGAACAAGCTTTGGCATGGAGGCTGTCATGACCAAGAGCCTGCAAGCCTGGAAAACCTTGTGAACCCTCATTTCAGAGAAGCCTAACACCTGGAGTCAGAGGACGTGCCCACTCAGGGGTGGCTAAGCAGCAACCTGAAGTGGAAACAGATCAGCCTCTTTATGAACTGATCCTGGGCCTGGGATATTAACTTTTGCCATCAGAGTGTTAACGCAGTGACTCCAACGTCAATGTCACTGTAGATAGGCTACAATTAGTCCCCATGCAAACGTCCTGGATTCTATGGTCTTAATAGTTTGTCCAAAAGGAATGACCAAGAGTGTACAGTGTCACATGAGACTGAGCCTAACAAGAGCATCATGAAACAATCACCCTTGATTCAAAGTTGGCGGCCTCGAGTGAGCACGGAGAAGCCCAGATTCCCACTATGTCACCTTGCATCCTCCTGGACGCTCGGCCTTGCTTTTCCAGTGACTTTTCCAATTAAAGGGAGAAAATGTTTAGAGGCCTCTGTTAGCAATCAGGCCACCTGCCTGCCTGACCAGCTGAAAGCCCTCACAGGTTTCTTTGCCAATGTCTTCCCAGACCCCGCTCTGTGAGTGTGGGTTCAGTGCTGAGCAGTGGTGGATACACCTTATAGTCCTCTGTTGGGTAGAGCAGGCCCAGGTACAGCTCCCTCTGGTCCACCAGCGCTTTCCCCATGGCAGAGATCTTTTCATCCACCACATCCAGAGACGTGTGCACCATGTAGTGGAACTTGAGTTCATTCTCCGTGGGAGTGCTTCGGATGTACAGAGGGTAATTCTGTAAGGAGAGACGGCGACCCGTCGAGTGAGTTCGGGGTCTAAAGATAATGTCAGAGCACTCCTAAGGTATGCTCTCAGCCTGCCAACGACTCGACCTCTCTAAGATCCGCTGCCTGATGCACGGTGGCAGGCTGCCTTCAGGAACCTAACCTAAGGACGGCTGTATGCCGTCTGCAGAGAGTAGACTATAGAGATATTATAACTGGGTGGCGTGGCACTTGCCTGACATGCACAGGGCACTAAGTCCAATTCCCAGTATAAAGAAGAAAGACAATATTGGACCAGAAATGTAGCTCGGTGGTGGAGTGCTTGAGTCACAACATTAAGCTCTAGTTCTCTTATCTGTACCAGAAAGGAGGAAGAAGAAGAGGAGGAAAAGGAAGAGGAAGAGAGACGGAAACAGTAGCGGCAAATGCACAGGGGCAGGAAGTGAGCAGAAATGACCCCGGAATGCCAATTTTAACACAGCCTAACAACATACCCTGACACCCCTCTTCCTAGGATCATCTCTGCCTCAACCACCAACACACTCTATAGTGTCATCCCAACACCAGAGGCACTATTTCTTAATGTGCCAAACTAGGGCAGTGGTCTGTTTCTCAGTGCTTTGAGCCTCAGCCTTTACACATCTGACCATCCTAAGCCCACAGTCAAAAACTTCACTCCTGGTCTCCCTCAAACACTGTTCACTATGTCCAGGAATCATCTGGTTTACTGTAATTGAATGAGTCTCCAAATCGGGACACTTCAGCACCAGTATTGGACTTCCTCATGAGTTTATCAAAGCGGCAGCTGCCTTTTTAATTGAGTTTTGATTTTAATGGGCTTATTGGGGGTGTTAACTCCCTCTTTTGTACTGACAGCTTCACAGAATGAAATCCCTAATGGCAGGTCTCAGGGATAGCCTAGTAGGATACAGGCTTCATGTGACAGGATATTGTGGACCTCTGGAGCTGTCTTAGCATCCATAATCAGCTTTCCAGAAGAAAATGAATATATGTTGGCCAGCAAGGAGATGACAGTTGGGAAGAGAGGATACAAAGAGGATACGCTGTCTAGAAGTTTGCAGGTCTTCGCAGTGGTTGGAGAAGTAGGTGCAAAAGGCATGAAGGGGACTATCCTAAGGCAAAGAAAAGCACTTGGATTCTAGGCTAACTCGAGCCGCGCCAGGCTTATATTTAAACAGCACCGGCTGGACAGCCAGGGAACGGTCCGGAAGGCGGGGCAGAAAGACCGGACGCGGAAGGCAGCTGAGGCCGTGAAAAGAACGCGCGAGCGAAGGCTGGAAGGCTTCAGCGACCGGCTAAGCTTCCCGGTAGATCAGGGAACCTGGAGGCCGAGGCCTGCAGGCTGGCGGCGGACGGCTGTCAGCTGTCAGCGAGAGCGGCAGGAAGGATCCTGATCATAGAGCCTGGCTGAAGGCTTGGGAGCTCAGGGTTGAGAAGATCGAGAGTATGGCTGGAAGGAGGCCCGCCACCCGCCGTCTGCCCGCCCGCCGCCCGCCACTCGCAGCTTCACACGCACCTCCTTGGCGATCACCGCGATGCACACCGCCATATTGGCAGGCTGTGCGCCGCATCATGTGACCCGATGAGGGGCAGGCCCCGCCCATTCCCCCCTCCCGTCTGGCTCAGACCCCGCCTCTCTTTACCTTGGCTCCGCCCGTGACCCTCGGTCCCGCCCCTTTCCCTAAGGCCCAGCCCACTCTTCTTGTCACTCAGGCGGCCTAGGCCCCACCTTTTTCCTCTTTTCCCTTGGCCCTGCCCCTCCTCTCATTCTGCAGCTTGCGCCCGCCCTAAAGTCCAAAAGGAACCCTGAGGGCTGGGGACTGGGTCTTGGCTCCGCAGCCGGAGCTTGGTTTGCTATGGCGGCCTGTACCACAGAGATCAGGACCCAGCAACTGCTGCTGGTACTGAGTGCTCTGGGACTCTCGGCCGCAGGTGCTCCGCAGCCCCCCAACATCGTACTACTGCTCATGGACGATGTAAGTGGGGCCGAGCGGCGGGGGGGGACGCGGAAGACACAGGGCAGCCACACAGCGGATGAACCACTGTTCACCCAGGCCCGGACCTGGGTGTCACATCTCTCACTGTTTCCGCAGTGGGGGTAGGTGTTCAGGAAGGCCCTTTTCCCCCCACTTCCCCTCCCGGGAGGGGACTGACATTCGCCTCCCCTCAACAGATGGCCCTGCTCGGTGCCTACCTCCAGCCTGACCTCTGGGGGAACTCTGAGCAAAGTCAGGCATGGAATGTCACCTGGGGGTGGGGACAGGTGTGCAGTCTGCGGTCATTTATGAATTCTGCCCTGGGGCAGAGCTCCCTCAGTGTCCCTATCTGAGGGATCTTTCTCCCTGAAGTGATATGAAAGCTTAGAAATTAGTCGCATAGAACACTAGATCAGGTAGAACTATCCAAACTGGACTGGACCCTGTCTTCCTCGCAGACTCAGCCTGCCAGCCCCCGCGCCCGGAGACACGCACTATGGAGTGGCACCTGTCAGCTATTGTTAGAATCAGAGTCACATCCAGTTCAGGATGATTTGGAACAAATCAGAGGCTGATACCTGCCGAGGCTAATAAATATCCAAACCAGCCTTCCACAGGGCCTTCAGGCCAGTGCTGGTCCATACAAAAAGGGCAGAGGGGTGCTGTCTAGGGGTCTGCAGGCCCATCAGAATAGCGTGGTGCTGTGTATGGAAAACAAGTTGGGATTTTAGAGACTCAGTAGGAGAAAAAGAAAGTAAACATCCCACTTGATAAACATTAGGTTAGTGGTTCTTTATTATGAAGAAAAATATATACCTAAAAAGTCCTGTACATAAGTCCCACCACCATGGAAACCCTTTCCAGCTTCTATGTTCACTCTCTGGATGCCTGGCTCCTCAGACTCCTGTCCTGGTTGCGGATAGCAGACTTTGCACAGTAATGAGCACTATTGCAGAGAGAGAGAGAGAGAGAGAGAAGAGAGAGAGAGAGAGAGAGAGAGAGAGAGAGAAACAGAGAATATAGTGACTTTCAGTATTAAGTCCTTTTAGAGCCAAATCACACTGGCTTGGTTTTTTTCACTGGTGTGTTTGATCCAGATGTACAGTACTGACTATAGACGTGTCTGTCAGTTTTCTCCCCTTTTCCAAATGACAGCCTGTGAGGAGAGGTCTCTGACCCTCCCTTAGACTACTGAGGAATGTTGAACTGATAGACTTTGGATAACCGAGTTAAGTAAATGGTCTCTTAGACTTCATGTCTGAGTCCTTACTTTTCGTTTTGTCTGTTTTGCTCTCTTGCTTGCTTGGTTTTTGAGACAGGATCTTGCTAGGTAGTGTTGGCTAGCCTGAAACTCACTCTGTAGCCCAAGCTGGCCTCAAACTCAAGACAGTCCTCCTGCCTCTGCCTCCCCAGTGCTGGGATTACAAGCATGATCCACCACACCTAAAGACCTAACTGCTTTTCTGATGTGGTGACTAGAAAATATAGTCACATGTAAGGCTCACAGTGCCCTTCCATTGAGCAGCCCCAGGTGAATAGAGAGGTTTTAGGTAACGGAATGTGACTAGCAACGATCGGTTTACCTGAAGGTGGTTGACTAGGAACCACCACCACCTGCCTTCCAGATACCCTGGGGCTGTAACAGGAGGGTTCTTTGGACTGGAATTCCAGAACATTCTATAAAATTTGGGTCTTGTCATATAGATACTTTTGATACAAATAACCGAAAAGGAACTCAACTAACTAGCAGAGCCAGGCGGTGGTGGCACATGCCTTTAATCCCAGCACTTGGGAGGCAGAGGCAGGCGGATTTCTGAGTTCGAGGCCAGCTTGGTCTACAGAGTGAGTTCCAGGACATCCAGGGCTATACAGAGAAACCCTGTCTCGAAAAACCATAAAAAAAAAAAAAATTAACTAGCAGAACTGGGAATCCCTGGCTTGACCAACTAGACAACAGGGCACACTGTTTTAAAGCAAGTAGGCTCCAGGCTTCCCCTTTCATAAAGCTCCTGCTATCTGTAAGCTGGCCCCAGGAGCCCCCATGACAGCCTCATGACATCCTGGGCAACTCCCAGCTCACCTAGACTACTGTCAGCAATCTTAGTGGGACAATGGCTTTTGCTGACTTCGACCTATTTCCAGGCCAAGCATAAAGAGGGAAGAATATCCCAGACTGTCCAACATGGTAGCTGAGCCCATCTCTTGAAAGAACACCCTGGGTAGGGAGGCCTCCTGGGTTTATACTTGACCTACTCAAGGTTGCCTGTGCCAGAAGAGGCAGGGAGACCATGAGGTGAGAAAAGTCCTGAGGTACTCCCTACATGGCAGAGGTGCTCCCTAGGTGACAGATAAGAAGGTAGAGCCTCAACAGCCCAGGAGCCTCCAAACTAGTGCCTTCTCTACAAACCCCTCCCTTTGGCCCTCTATAATTGCCTTTGCCAGGTTAATCATGTCTGAATCTGCAACAGGTGCTTATGTGTGTCTGGCTTACCTAGGATGGCATGGCTCCCAGCTCCAGGCTTGGCACTGTCTGACTGTCTCAAGCTTAAATTCTTCAAGGATTGCCACTGACTTTAGACTGGTTGACCATGGTCCTGTCCTGCTCTGCTCACATCATGAGTGTCCAGGGGCATGTTCTAGGTAAACCCTGTCCCCTGAGTGCCTTGGGGGTGGGGGATGGGGTGCTTCCCAGGCTGTCTGCAGAGGAAAGAAGGAGTCAGAGGAGGTCAGAGGAGGGAGGGAGTCAGGCCATGGTCAGGGAAATTTAGCTACTCTGACTGAACTGACTAGCAATAAGGGGCTTTTTTTTTTACTTATTTATATAAGTTTCACAGAACAGAAGCAGACTAATGATTATTGAAAAAGTACAGATTAAAAAAAAAAAAAAAGTACAGATTATGTGTTTGATTATTTATAACACATTCAGGATTACGAGTTCAGTTACAATTAGAAAATATGGACAGAACAGATTTTATTTTATTTTTTTAATTTTTATTTGTTCATTATTTATTTATTTATTTTTTTATTTATTTATTTATTTATTATTTAATGTATGTGAGTACACTGTAGCTGTCTTCAGACACACCAGAAGAGGGCATCAGATCCCATTACAGATGGTCGTGAGCCACCAGTGGGTGCTGGGAATTGAACTCAGGACCTCTGGAAGAGTGGCAAGTCCTCTTAACCACTAAGCCATCTCTCCAGCCCCAGATTTTATTCTTGTTATCTACCCTATAACTCCAATAGAAACAATCTAAAGAATGTTTCCTCCAAGGCAGACATGTTTGTTATTATATGACAGCCTGCTTATAGGCTGGCAGTGCTTGTAGAGTTTTTTATTGTTATCATTTTATTTTATTTTTATATGCATAGGTAAGAGGGTGTCGGATCCCCTGGAAGTGTAGTCACAGACAGAGTTGCAAGCTGCTATGTGGGTGCTGGGAACTGAATCTGGGTACTCTGGAAGAACAGCCATTGTTCTTTTTTTTTTTTTTTTTTGGTTTTTTTCGAGACAGGGTTTCTCTGTGTAGCCCTGGCTGTCCTGGAACTCACTCTGTAGACCAGGCTGGCCTCCAACTCAGAAATCCACCTGCCTCTGCCTCCCAAGTGCTGGGATTAAAGGCGTGTGCCACCACTACCCGGCCAGCCATTGTTCTTAACCACTGAGCCATCTCTCCAGCTTCCTAGTGTTGGTAGTTTTAAGGCACTCCAGACAAACAGAAAATATCTGGACCCATCTTTTTATGAAGAGCAAACACTACTTCCTAACTTCTTTTATTATATGTCTCAGCATCTACGTTGAAAGTAGGAAAGTTTTCTTTCCTCCCCCCCCCCCCGGAAAGTTTTCTTTTAATCACTCCATCCTCCATCTTATTTAACTGAGTTTGTTTCCTCCAGGGTGTACCCTGTATGACCCCCTATCTTTAACCCATATGTTCAGAGAGCCCAAGCCTGGAATAAAAACAGACCTCGAGTCTGTTTGTCAGATTCAGAGTTCGCCATTTGTCTCTGTTTGCCCTGCACCAATTGTAGTCTGAGTTTACTCAGGGGCAGACACCCACTAAACAATCCCGGAGTAATGACCTCATCTAGATGTGCTTCTCTGTGCTTAATGCTCTCCAGGGCATACGGAAGACTTCCAAATAGTGGCCAGATAAAGTTATTTTTAGGACTTTCCTAAAAAGACTCAGACGTAATTTTCCTCAGGAGAAGACATAAAGTGAATCACAAAGCAGGAAAGCCGTCCAGAGTGCGACACACAGGAAACAAAACCCAAAAGTGAGCGACAGAAAGGCCACGATCACGGCTTTGCTGGAACTGTGTCCAATGTCCAACAGCTGTGCTGGCTTCATGACTCTCACAGTTTCCAGTGCCTATGACTGTGTCACCTGAGAAGCTACCATTGTAGACTAGGGGTGGGTTCCCAAAGCTAGGACACCGAACCCGCACAAGACCTATTCACCTGCCAGTCACTTTGACTTGCAAAAGATTCTACATTTTCTTGTTTGGTTTTTTTTTGTTGTTGTTGTTTGTTGTTTGTTTCTTTGTTTTTTGTTTTTTGAGACAGGGTTTCTCTGTGTAGCCCTGGCTGTCCTGGAACTCACTCTGTAGACCAGGCTGGCCTCCAACTCTGAAATCCGCCTGCCTCTGCCTCCCCAGTGCTGGGATTAAAGGCGTGTGCCACCCCACTCCCTTGTTCTTAATTGAGATAGAAATCACAGAGTACACCTCTTACACTGTGGGTTGTGTAGGTTGATTCTTTAACTCTGGATAACTGAAGGGTGGAAGAGTGTAGGCCTGTGGTAAGGAACAGGTTAAACAAGGAGTAGAAGCATCCCTCTGGACTGCCATCCTCAGAGGGCTATTGTAGGATGTTGCCCCCAGTGGGCACTGGGTATCCCCACCCTGGAAAGAGCGGTTTCCTGCACCTACCCTGTGTTTATAGGTTCCTTGATTCATGTGAAACCCCACCTCCCTCTTTCACCGAGATCGTCCTCTGGATTCCCCTTGACTCCTCAGCTCCTGTGGTCTCTATGGACCGGCTCTAGCCCTTGTTGTTTAGAACAGATTGACAGGGGCACTCAGGAAGTCATGGAGCCTGAGTTTCAGTTCTGCGAGGCACACTAGGCCAGGCTTGCCAGGCCATGTGGCTCTAAGCTCTGCTTTCAGAGGCACCTCAGCACTTGCTTTTGAAATTTGCATAACAGCTTTATGTTGAAAATAGACGTGTATTCTTAGACGCCAAGACTCTAGGAGCGTACAGAGGTTGATCTCAGCTGGGGAGGAAGGCAAACACAGATACCATTCCTGATGGTGGTCAAACTGATATAGAGGTGAAAGCCAGCAAATTTCTAGTAAGCCCTGGAGGAACTCATGGAAGCTGCCAGGTTTTGGGGTGAGCTCTGTGGCTCTTCCTTGTCACAAAAGAACCATTTGTGGAAAGGGTTCTCTCCTCATCTCTTTGATCTTCCCTGCAGATGGGGTGGGGTGACCTGGGTGTGAATGGAGAACCTTCCAGAGAGACCCCAAATTTAGACCGGATGGCCGCAGAAGGGATGCTTTTCCCAAGCTTCTATTCTGCCAACCCTTTGTGCTCACCATGTAAGTTGCTGCTGCTTCCCGACCCCACCCTTGGGACCCAGTCAGCCACGCCTGCCCCTCCAGCCCTGCTGTAGGTAGGACAACATTTCTCAGGTGCCAGGAAGGCTGCAGGTGGAACGAGGCCTTTGTCACTGATGATACTGGCTCCTGACTCTGAGTCCTCTGGCCAGCATTGCTTTGAAGCTTATTAAGACCCTTTAAGGACAATAGCTTGCCCTAGCTTCTGCTGTTTGCCTCCCAGGATGCAAAGATCACTCTGCCCCAGAGGAAGGCTCGTGTCTGTCTTCTAGAACTGCCGCACTGCCCGCAGAGGGTTGTCCGCACTTCCTGGTCACAGGACATGGATGTTGTGGGGAGGCAGTGAGGCCATGTCCTCTTCCCAGGGAATGTCCCTCTTACTCTACTGGTGTTACAGAAGTGCTGACATTAAGGAAGAACAACTGTGGATAGGATGAGCGGGCAGTAGGAGGCAGGTCCCGCAACCTATAGTCTGTGGCTGTCCCAGAGCTCGAGAACTGATCACAGGAGCAGAGCCGAGTAGCAGAGCTCAGCTATGTAATGCTCCATCATCCTCAGGTCATTGTGCCATCTCCCAACGCCCCTCGACGGTCGGTCAGTCGGTTGGTCGGGGTACAGAGGCTACAAGGGATCAAAGCACAGCAGCAGAGCAGCAGTGGCACACTCCGTTAATCCCAGCACTCAGGAGGCAGACGCAGGCAGATCTCTGAGTTCAAGGCCAACCTGGTCTACAGAGTGAGTTCTAGGACAGCCAGGGTTATACAGAGAAATTAAACCCAAGAGACACAACAGCTTAGTGTCAACCTGATGCATTCAGGACAGACCCGTCCCAGGAGCTGTGCACACGGGAGGCACTGCAGACCTGCCTGAGGATCCTACCAGATTTGTTTCACTGTTTTTATCCTTCTCTGTAGCTAGGGCAGCCCTGCTCACAGGACGGCTGCCCATCCGAAATGGCTTCTACACAACCAACGCGCACGCAAGGAATGGTATGTCTCCCTACTCCATCTCACCCCCAACGGCCCTGCAGGTACCTCTGTCTACGCTAGGGAAAGCTGGTGTCCTAGGCCTCAGTGTGAGAGGGTTGGACCCTAGGGTGGTAAATAAAGACAACCTAAAGCAAGAACTAAGTACCACAGTGCAGATCCCATGTCACAAACATCCTCCCTGAATTGGCCCAGTAAGAACCACACTGATGCTGAGGCCCCTCAGGTACACCACATAGCAGCCTCTCACAACCCTTGACCTGCTCCTGGGGCACTGCCTGGCGTGACTCCTTTTCCACTGGGAAAGCTGTGGGGTTTTAGGTCAAAGCAGGGAAGTTCTGGAAACAGGCTCAAGAGCTTGGCCAGGGTCTCTTGGGATAAGGTCCCAGATGAGGTGGGATTTCAAGTGGCCTTGAAGAAAGAAACATGGAAAGAACCAGGAGCATAGCCTGTGGGGAACAGTGTAATGTCGCATGGCAAACCAGGCTGGAGACATGAGAGACAGGTCAGAGTGGAGGCACTGTAATGCCATTCCCACCTTGCTGGTGCCAGCTGGGAGGGTCCTTGGGAACATCCTGGGAAGTGTCCCTACCGTGACCATAGTTCTGCATGTCTACCTTAATGAGGCAGTGTGTGTATCCATTACAGAGATGTGGTATTTGTTCTTCCAGCTTACACACCTCAGGAGATCGTGGGCGGGATCCCTAACTCAGAACATCTCCTGCCGGAGCTCCTGAAGAAGGCAGGCTATACCAGCAAGATCGTGGGCAAGTGGTAAGTCCTAGACCCTTGGGAGGAGTCAAATCTCTATTCCAGATCCCTTTAGATTTTTGTAAGGAATTTTTTTGTTCTCTGAGACAAGGTCTCAAGCTGACTTGGGGTTCATGATCCATTGCCTGAGCCTTCCACAGGCTGAGATTATAGACAGCGCCTGACTATAATCTCAGCAGAGAGCTTTTAGGAACTTGGTATTTCAGGCACACACATAGTACACAGATGTGCATGCAGGTAAAACATTCATACACATAAAAAAATAAATACACCTTTTTTAAAATTAAAAAAAAAAAAAAGAATTTGGTGTCTGATGAGAGGAACTTGATGAGGGTGCACATCTTTAACCCCAGCACTCAGGAGGCAGGAACAGGCAGGCCTCTGAGTTCGAGGCCATTTTTGAGGCCATCCTGATCTACATAGTAAGTTCCAGGCCACCCAAAGCTACACAGTGAGGCCCTGTCTCAACTAACTAAAATTAAACTAACCAGTTGCCGTCTCAAGTCCAGCGGGGGTTGAGACACCAGCCTCCAGGAGAACTGTCTCAACAGGACATTGAGCAAGCACTCAGCCATCCCTGCCCACCCATTCCTTCCCACCATGCTTTCTGCCATTTCTGCCCCAACCATGCCCAGTAAAATGGCGCTAAATGAGCCAGCCACATTCTTAAACACTGATGAGACAGTTTGCTGGCTGCCAGAGGCTAAGCCACAAAGAAGCGGCTTGGTAGAAGCAGGAGAGCAGCCGACAGTTGCATCTGTGTGATGAAACAGTCAGGTGGATAGGTGCTTCTTTGCTGCCCTGTGGCCAGTTTCCAGCACTGACAGTCATCTCCTTCACTCCTGCAAGTCCCATGATTCCCTGATGGAACTCTCCTTAGCCTAAAGCTGAGCAGGCTCCTTCCCTCAGGATACCCTCCCCAGTCTCCTCTGTATCTATTGTCACTGCTCATGGCTCCCCGGCAGATGGTTTCTCTGAGTCTGTTACCAGTCACGGGGCTAGAGAACCTGATATCAGGAAATCAGGGGACCCGGAGGGTGCCTAAGAAACATCTGTCAACTTTCGAGCAAAAAACGGGAACCTAGCTATAACATGGGATGTGACAGAGAAGAGCAGACAAGAGGCACTTCCTCTCCTGCACAGACCCCAAGCAGGTGGCAGCCAAGAGAGAGCAAAGAGCTGGAGGTCCCAGGGTAACCGGAGACGCTGTGTCTTGCCTGACAGTTCTGCCAAGTCCTTAGCTTCCAGTCACTGACTGGGTGGACGGAGCTGCGCAAGAACAGAGTTTCTGCAGGGCTACCGCTCTTCCTGAATGACTTCTGATAGAAAAGAGGTGACCAAGAGGGGCAGCGGCACTGATGAACTCTGAGAGAGACACAGTGAGCGGGGCGGGCAGTGAGGCCAGACTCAGGCTGCAGGGAGAGCTTCAGTTGGTCCTCTACGAGCAGGGTTTAGTCCAGTGCTATGGGCTGCAGCCAGGACTGCCCTGGGTCCTTCACGCAGACCTCATCTTCCTGACCGGGTCCTACTCGGGCTAGCCTAGACTCCTGTAAGTCGACTGCATAATCTGCCAGCAGCCAAAGCGGACAAGTGAGGCTGGAACACAAATCTCAGAAGACGGCCAGCCCACTCCCCGGTCCTGCTCACCTCCTGGTCAGTGCCAACCGCCATTAGGACCAAGTGCGTAGAACTACAGCCGTTTCCGGGCAGGACAGTAGTTATCCTTCCCCTCAAACAGGCTGGAGCTTCAGGATGCTGGACATGGGTACAGGGGTCTTCGCTCCTGCCCTTCCATGTTTAGAAAGGACGAGTATCTCGCAGTGGGCCTGCAAGCATATCCAACATGGAGGCCCTGCCCTCAAAGGCGAGGTTAGAGACTGAGTGTGTGAAGGCAGAGGATAGCTCTACAGGTTCTCTGTGTGAAGCCATCAGGCAGACCAAGCACACAGAGCCAGCCATGCTGTGCTGGTCTCCCCAAGTGAGGAAACCGAGTCCTAAACAGGCATTCTTCCTGAAGAGCAGGTAGAGTAGCAGCTGACCAGCTAGTTCATCCCCCAAGACTTCTCTCCCGTCCCTTAATTCTACCTATGGCGTGAGCACATGGTGACCTTGGATCTGCACACTCTGCCCGGGTCTCCCTGAAGCCCCGAAGCCCTTCATCCATGATAGCCTATCCCAAGTACAGCTGGGAAAAGGACACTCCACCTCAGGGATGCTGGGTTGAAAGCTGTGCCTGAAAAAGGCTTACTCGGGGGGTATGTGTGTGTGCGTGCGTGCGCGTGGGTGTGTGTTGGGTGTGTACAATACAGATAAACAGTTCCGGGTCCCAGGCTGGAGGATAATGGCACACAGCCACAAAGCAGGGTCTTGAGTCGGTGTAGTCTAACGTGTGCTCTGAAGAACAGGTGGGAGCTGGAGTTCCCAGGAAGGACAGGCCTTGCTTCCGGGATACCCCAGGTCTGTCGACCACTGATGCTAGGAGTTGGGATAGCAGCCCTCTTTGGCTACTAGTGGATGGAGGGCATACAGTTAAGTGTCCCTAAAAGAAAAGGAGGCAGGATGGGCAAGCATGGGGTAGTACCTGGCTGGCATGGGGTGTGGAGGTGGAAGAAGGGTAGGGCCTCACACAGGGGTCCTGTGGCTTTGCCTAAGGCCCTTTACCCTGTGAAGCTTTGCTCTGTGGGCCCCTCTCAGATCAGGTGAACTTCACTCTCCAAATACCTTGTACTACCACCGGAGTAGGCACGCTGCCGTATTCTGTTCTCCTCACTCCAGTGTCAGTTCATGCTGAGGCACTGAGAGTACAGCCCTAAGCCAGTGCGTCATCTTCCATCCATCCACCTCCCTGGTGAGCTCCCCTTAGCTGACGGAATACTCTGACTTTGTGTAAGAAATGGAGCGGTGAGCTGCCTGGCTAGAAACCCAAGGACCTTAGAGCGTCCCTGAGGATAAAGGATAGAGTGTCCAGGAGGAAGCTACTGGAGTCTGAAGAGAGCCGAAATGGGCATCTGAGTCCAGCTGCTTTCAAGGCATTCGGGAGATTTCTCCCCGCGCAACCTTCCTTCAGGTTCGTCCTTCCAGAATCCTGAAGGATCGCTAAACTCTTCGGGGGTCTCATTGTGCCCAGAGGCCATTGGTTGCGCTGAGACACCCTCAGCTGTGCTCAGAAGCCCTTAGCTTTTCCAGGACACTCTGCTCTGCTGAAACACGCTAAGTCATGCTTGGATGCCCTTGGATGTGCCTGGAGCTCTAGGTGCTAGCATTATCTGGGGCATACAGATGGGTTCCTGTGCTCCCTCTTAACGTGAAGTTTTAACCTTTGGTGTCTTGGTGTATCCAGACCATGATGAGCATGCTGTTCATATGGTTACCATGGTGATCGTGATGGATGGTTGCTGACCAGAACATTAGAATGTCCCCCGTGAGGGGATCGCTGAACTGTCTTGGTTCCTGTTTCTAGGCATCTGGGTCATAGACCCCAGTTCCACCCCCTAAAGCATGGATTCGATGAGTGGTTTGGATCCCCCAACTGTCACTTCGGACCGTACGACAACAAGGTCAAACCCAACATTCCTGTGTACAGGGACTGGAAGATGGTCGGCAGGTAACAGACAGAGCCCTTCCCTTCCCCACCCCACAACGCCCTGTCCCTGTAGCCTTCACTTCTGTCCTTTGCCTCCGGTGCTCCTGAGGAATAGTGCTGGTGTTCTTGAACAACCAGCTGCCATCTAGTATCCTATGTGGAGAGAGCAAGAGCTCTGTTTCCTTGGCCATTTTGCCCAGGACCTTATGAGACTCACCTGAGGCTGTTTCTAACCAGTCCATAGTCATAGATTCCTTTCAGACATGTGGCTCAAAGGACCTCCTGCATCCAAGATGTGGTCATAGCTTTGTATTTTTTTTGGGGGGGGAGGGGTCTAGGACCTGTGTACCCTCTTGGTGGCGTAGCTGTCATCTTCAACACTAAGTTGGCCTATTAGCTGCACACAAGAGACTGTGAGGCTAAACTGATGTGAGAGCCACTCCAGGGACTGCCACTGTCACCATGAGAAGAGATCCTAGTCTCGGGGGAGCCCACCTGGACCAGGCCTAAGAGGGTGCCTCCAGCCTGCAGCTCTGGGATCCAGGACCTGCTCATCTTTCTTGAATTTTGATAGATTAGTTTTTCTTTTCCTTCCTCCTATGTTCCTTGAGTGGAAGCCCCTCTATCAGCAGACCTCAAGGCTGAGCCAAGTATTGCCCTCTTAAAAATGAGTGCTTTCTATCTTCAGGAGCTATTGGGGTGCCCTAGGGGGTACCCAGTGACAGTTACCCCTCAGCAGGCTGTAAGACATCTTCACCTCTCACAGAGCAGCCTCTGGAGCTGGGAGGATGGCTCAGTCGATGAAGCACTGGCTTCACAAACACAGGGACCTTAGTCCTGTCGTTGGTGCTGGTGTAAAAAGCTGGACAGGATGGCATGTCTTTGTAATTCCAGTTCTGGGGAGGCTGAGACAGGAGGATTCCCTGAGGTTCACTAGCCCATGAGTCTAATTGGTGAGCTCAAAGCCAACGAGAGACTCTGGGCCAGCATGGCAACACACCCCTTTAATCCTAGTACTTAGGAGACAAAGCAGGCGGATCTCTGTGAGTTAGAGGCCATCGTGGCCTGCTTTACATAGTGAGTTCCAGGCTAGCCAGAGCTATACAGTAAGTCCCTGTCTCAAAAACATTAATAAGAGAGAGAAAGACCCAGCTCAAAGGGTATTGTCCCCCATCCTCTACATACATGTGCGCCTACTGCGCAAGTACCTGCACTTACATGTGTACCTCTACACACATATGCACACATGTGAACCTCTACACACATATGCACACATGTGAACCTCTACACACATATGCACACATGCGAACCTCTACACACATATGCACACATGTGAACCTCTACACACATATGCACACATGTGAACCTCTACACACATATGCACACATGCGAACCTATACACATATATCCACACATGTATACACTCAGCTACACCTCCTGACCTTGTCTCATCTCTGCAGCACACATACCTCCGACGTGTTCTACACTCATTTGACATGCAGGGGTCATCATGGCCTTGTCACCTCAGACAGGATTGTCACCCAGGAGTTGTGTGCGTGCTTCACATGGAACAACCTTGACTTTTCAGTGAAATCGAGGAAGGAAGGGACTTTCTTGGCTAAGTTCTGATTATTTGGTTTTTGCTTTCAGATTTTATGAAGAGTTCCCAATTAATCTGAAGACCGGGGAAGCTAACCTCACCCAACTCTACTTACAAGTAAGGCTGACTGGGCTGGGCACTGCATGGAGCCAAGAGGAGGAAGCTGGGGAGGCAGGGGGATGAATTTGCCTGCAGCAGAAGAGAATGGAGGCCTTTTCCACAGGAAGCTCTGGACTTCATCCGGACACAACATGCAAGGCAGAGCCCCTTCTTCCTCTACTGGGCCATAGACGCCACACATGCACCAGTTTATGCCTCAAAACAGTTCCTGGGTACCAGCCTTCGAGGGCGGTGAGTCGTAACCCCCATGGAGGCCTTCAGTTATACTAAGGATCATCAGGCAGTTGGTCTGGGCCATTATGAAAAGTCCAAAGCAGCTGGGATGCTTTCCGATGGTGGAGATTCTTATACATGAGGCCTGGGTTCAATCCCCAGCACTGTAAAAGGAAGATGCAAAACATCGGTGCCTCCGAAACCTCCTCCAGCCCAAGATCAGCGATGAAAGGGAAGCTGTGATCCTTATGTCCGCGGTGTTGGCAATGAACCGTTTGTACTGAGCCAGAACTTGCCTCTGAGAAGCAGCTAGCTGCCCCACTGGTCATCTCTGGAGTGACAAGATTAGTGTTTGGGCCACACCCATGCCCTTGTCTGCCTGGTAGAGCGTCATCTTCCCCTGCAGGTATGGAGATGCTGTTCGGGAAATAGATGACAGTGTTGGAAAGATCCTGAACCTTCTGCAGAACTTGGGCATCAGTAAGAACACATTTGTCTTCTTCACATCTGATAACGGTGCAGCCCTCATTTCTGCTCCCAAACAAGGTAAGTTCTGTTTCCTATCCTCCGGCCCCAGGTTACAGGCTAGAAAGTGACTCCCAGACCTCCCAGAATAGAGTACCCAGCAGCAAGTACCCTGCTGACTCAGGCCTGGCTTGCGTTCACATGATTTTGAATCCTTTGGAAAAAAAGAACAGGCAAGTGTCAGGGGGGAGGAAATGTCTCAGGAAGGTCCTTACCTGCAAGAAGCCAGAGTTTCCAGCAGCCCCAAGGCTACAGGAGACTCTGGCAGCCAAGACTTCGGCAGAACATCTGGTGGTACTCGGGTAGAGCGGTTTGGCTGCTACAGAGGTGGCAGGAGTAACACCTTCAACCTTGGGAGCCATCCATTGGATGAATCTGGGACAATCTCCCATGATTCTCAGCAATCAATCCAAGGCTCCCTGTCAAGGCTGAGGGCTCAGTAATCTCCGCAGCCTGTACTTCCCTTAGGCAGCCTATGGTCTGATACCTCAGTGGTTCAGTCAGTCCTACACCCAGTGCCTTGGGGCTTCCTGGTTTCAAGTGAACAAACCAGTCCAGCCTTCATAAACCAAAGAACAGCTGTTTGGTAGAAAAGACCACCAAGTCTAGCCAGGCTGACCTGAAGGCTCTCCTCCCCCAGCTCTATGGGCAAGCTTAGTTCTTAGGCAGGCTTTCCACAACTCAGAGAAAAGAGCAGGACCCCGTCACCTCCCAGAAGCTCAACTGCTACCTATTTAGCCAGGGTAGGAAGGTGCCTGGCAGAGGGAAATGGTATCATTTCTAACAATTACCTCAAGATCTTGGCACCTGCTCTCCTGTGTCGTAGGTCAGAGGGCATCCTGCATCTAAGGCAGAAGAAGATGGTAGCCATTATAAATGATGACAGAGCCGGGCAGTGGTGGCGCACACCTTTAATCCCAGCACTTGGGAGGCAGGGACAAAGCGAATTTCTGAGTTCGAGGCCAGCCTGGTCTACAGAGTGAGTTCCAGGACAGCCAAGGCTATACAGAGAAACCCTGTCTCGAAAAACCAAAAAAAAAATGATGACAGAAAGTTTCTGGAGTCTGTCAGCTCTAGGCTCCAACTCGTTATAAAAAGTGGAAAGTAAGCCGGGCGGTGGTGGTGCACGCCTTTAATCCCAGCACTTGGGAGGCAGAGGCAGGCGGATTTCTGAGTTCGAGGCCAGCCTGGTCTACAGAGTGAGTTCTAGGACAGCCAGGGCTACACAGAGAAACCCTGTCTCGAAAAAAAAAAAAAAAAAAAAAAAAAAAAAAGTGGAAAGTACAGGCTAGGATACAAGCGGACTCTAAATATGATCAGACAGGGCAAAGCAAAACTGGTTCTCACCAACAACTTCCCGGCTTTGAGGCCATCGGAACTAGAATACTATGCCACGTTGGCCAAAACTGGTGTCCACCACCATAGTGGCACTAATAGTGATCTGGGCACCAATTCAAGTTTCAAATATTTGGTTCAATTATTTCAAAGCGGAAAATACTATGGAGTATGCGCACTGGCTAGCATTGACCTGTGCTACCATTGATCATGCCTGATCAGATTGATGCAAAGCAAACCACGAAAGTTTTTCTTTAACTCGTCAGAGTTTGATTTTAAAACATTTTTTAAAAAGATTTATTTATTTTATTTATGTGAGTGCACTATCGCTGTCTTCAGACACACCAGAAGAGGGCATCAGATCCCGTTACAGATGGTTGTGAGCCACCATGTGGTTGCTGGGAATTGAACTCAGGACCTCTGAAGAGCAGATGGTGCTCTTAACCACTGAGCCATCTCTCCAGCCCGCTTTTAAAACATTTTTAAAAAACTAATTAAAGCTCCATATGCCCATACCTATCTTAAGAAGTAGAAATAGAATACAGTCGTCTTCAACCCAGGTATCCTCCCCGACACAGATCTCCTGCTACCTGGCAGATCTCCTGACTGGTACCCATGCCAGTTTCTCATCGGCACAGTTAGGCTGGCTCAGGGTTGGGGTGAACAGAGCTGCTGGGCTTCTGATCTGACGTCCTTCCATGCTGCTATGTCTGCTGCATACGGAGAAGAGGCAGGGTTCCACGGAAGCCACAGGGCACAGTGACTGTCATTTCCATGGGATGAGAGTTCTGTTTGACTTTTCACTAGGAAATGCTTTGTTTCTCCCTGTCCCTGTGTTTTGGGGACCTGAGATGGAGCCTCAGCAGCTCATACTATGACATCATCTATCCCTAGGGAACAGGCCCACCCGGCTCCAAGATCCTGGGAATTCTTCCTGGTGTCTAGGATTGAGATAGAAAGGAGCTTTATCCCTGATAGCTTCCCCACAAGCTCGTTTAGGGCCTAGTGGCTTCAAACTCCAGCTATGTACCCTGCCCCTATAGACTGAGTAAAGACCAGAGGGCATCTGGCATGAGTCACATTTTAAGTAGGACCCTCCCCAGTACATGATACCTATGAATATTAGCATCTAAGAACATTAACTGAAGGTATCAGTAAGTGTGGCCTGTGACAGGAAGGGACTTCTGTGGCTGTGTCTTGTTTCTGAGTAGTGGCTCCTACTGGGCTGGAGGCTTTAGTGAGGCAACAATTTTCTGTCCTCTTTGGAAAGCTGCAGCCAGAGCATCTTAGCTGCCTGGGTCAGAGCCACCCAGGTTTCCTGACCTGTGTCTGCAACCTGACCTCATCCTCTTGGTCCTTTGTCTCTGTCATGGCCTCAGGACTCAAATGTGCCTAACAAAGAGTTCAGAAGTCAGGACAGGCCACTTGCCAGGCAGGAGTGCTGTGTGTCCCTGATCTCCTAGAGGACCTGGGCCCTGACATCTTTTTTTTTATTATTGGATATTTTATTTACATTTCAGATGTTATCCCCTGTCCCCATTTCCCCCACCCCCACCCAGAAACCCCCTATCCCATCCCCCCTCCTCCTGCTTCTATGAGGATGTGCCCCCACCCACCCACTCCCACCTCCCTGCCCTCAAATTCCCCCACACTGGGGCATCCAGCCTTCCCTCTCCCACCAATACCTGACAAGGCCATCTTCCCCTACATATACAGCTGGATCCATGGGTCCCTCCCTGTGTGCTCCTAGGCTGGTGGTTTAGACCCTCGGGGGGGCTCCGGGTCTTGACATCTTAGGCTGATGGGTGGTGACTCTCATCCTCAGGTGGCAGCAACGGTCCCTTCCTGTGTGGGAAGCAGACTACATTTGAAGGCGGGATGAGGGAGCCTGCGATCGCATGGTGGCCAGGGCACATTGCTGCAGGCCAGGTGAGTCACCATGCCACACTGAAGCTGTATCTACTACAAGGTCTCAGAGGCATTGGTGCCTGGGTGATAAGGAGGCTTCTGTAGTCAATTGACTGCCCATGTTCGATAGATTTACTACAAGGGACAGCTGCGACCTAGATGGAACCCTGATGTCTTTGTAGCAAAGACCAGAAATGCGGCCTCAAGTGGATGTAGTGTGTATCCTTCTGAGGCCTCAGTCTGGCCACCTTCATGCCCAAGCCCTGGCCCCAAGTAGATCACCCCTTGTCTGAGAATCCACCATGAAACTCATAGTCAGCACACTGAGTGCTCACTGCTGAGAGGAACTTTTACATCACTGCTCCTCAGCTGGCCTCTTTCCCCAGTGATCTTGGAGACATCGTCTCCCTCTGGGTTCCTCCATTCACCCTGCAATGGTGACTCTTCCGTCCATATACTTGGGGCTGGACAGAATAGCTGACTCTAACAGTCAGGAGTGGGGATCTGCTGGCCTCTGCGACAAGTTGTGGGGCTGGCTCCTCAGAGAGTCTGGGACAGATCTGTTCCTTAGCTCTTGGCCTCTGGAGCTAAGTGCAAGGCTAGCCTTCCCCCATCTTCTTAATTCCACCCTCTGCTTCTCCATTCTCTGCTCTGACTACTAGCTCGCATGGGCAGTACAGGCCAGTTTCCTAGAGGCCAGATGATACACACTCCTAATCCCTCCTCCTCTCTTACGTCCCCATTACTGAGATCCTACAGCCTCAGAGTCCAGGGATGCTAATGCAGATAGATATCCCTGGCAGCTGTCGTTCTGCCCGCCACAGTCCTTATCCTTCCCTCTAACTGCACATATCTGGAAAGGGAAGCCCAGAGAGCTCACCTGTCCAGCCTGCCAGCCACGAGGGCAGAACTGGAAACAGCCATCCATGGGACCTACACTCCAACACCATGCTCCCTCCGGACAATCTCCATGTGTCCCCAGCAACAACTGGGACCTGCCCTCAGTACCTAGCTTCTAAACTAGACCTGACTGAGCCTCTGCCCCTTATTACCTACCCTCTGCCTAGGACCTCTTGACACAGGACTCCCAGGACACAGTAATCCCCAGAGCCTTGCAGGTTGGTAGCTCTCCCAGTTGGTTGAACAGGCCTGCCTGTCACCTGGCCAGCTCCCTCTACAGAACAGAGTGCCTGCGGCAGTAAACACATCACATGTAGACGAAGCATGGGTAGTGGGATACTAGTGTACACTCAGACTGGCCAGGACCATCTTACCCTTAGGAGAGGGACTTGGCCCACAGCTGCACCTGCTCTTCATGTCCCGGTACTATCTCCACCAGCCCTCATGTAGCTGTGTTGTTGTCACTGGGTGAGAAATGGGACACACATGAGGTGTTCCTGGGAAGGGACACTTGTCATGGCCTTTGTGTCCTTCCCATGAGGAACTATATCCAATCCCGGGTTACGCCCCTGACCTGGCCCTGGCAAAACTCCCACAGACCCAGGAGGCCTACGACTCTGCTTATGTCCCTTGGGTCCAAAGCGTCTGCTTCCGTGGCTCTTCCTGCCTGGTACCCTCAGGAGCTTTCACACCTCCCTTGCCCTCTGAGGAAAGAGTAGCAATGCTCTGGGTCTATGGCTTCCTTTTCACTCCACTCCCCACAAGCTGGGATGAAGTCACCTGGGTTCAGGCTGTGCTCTGTGATAACTGACATCTTTACTTAAACACCCTGACGTTCGTCTACCTTGCAGCAGACGCTGATGCTGCATCTGGCAGCAGCGGTATGTAATTGCAGCCTTTGATCCAGCTTCATCTCAAAGGAGCGGACAGCATCCTCCTGCTATCAGACGCACGAGCAGCTGTGTGCACGCAGGTGCATGCACTGGCAGTCAGACCCCCTCCTTCCAATCACCTCAGTCATGCAACCTGCTCCCTTCCTTCCATTTGCCTCTTTTCTGGAAGGAACTACCCAGAAGGGTCCATGAGCCATTTGGAAAGCTCTCTGTTCCCCTGCAAAGGCTTCAGAAGGCCTCTGTTGTTCCCCTGATACCTTAGGTAGGTTAGAGCATGCACCTGCAAGAATGTCCTATTCCCAAGCAGGCTCTCTAGAAGAGTGGCCATGTCAGACAGGGGCCTTCATTACACAGTAAGAGTCATATCTATTAGATTTCAGGGCACAGAGTAAGGAGATGAGAGTCAGAGTAGCCTCCACAGATGAGACAGTTTATTTCAAACAGTGAAAGACGGACACTTTGCCATGGGAAAGAGAGGCCTGCAGGGGCTGGGGGAGCTGGCTAGGATCTTTTAAAGGGGAAGGTGTGGGGTTTGGGAATGAGGAAACAGGTTCTACTGCAGAGAGGGCATGCAGATTGCAAGAGTCTCTCCTGAGGCTGTTTGTCCAGACACGGCCGTTTTATCTTTAGACACTGCCTCCTCCCCACCCCCATCAGGATATGAGTGATTTGTGACTGAGTTAGACAAGAGCAGTAAGGGGTTTCGACATAGACGTGGGGCGGTCAGCGAGCCTTAGCAGGGTCCGGTCAAGTTCAAGGCTTATTCGACAAGATCTCCAGCTGGCACAGTTGATTGAGTGCCAAACAAGGAGCAGTGAGAGAAGTCTGTCCAAACTGAACTCCAGCTGAGGTCCTGACAGGCTGCTGTGGAGTCATGTCTTCCTAGAGGACCACAGATGTATCTTCTCGGGGACTGTCCTCACCACCCCACAATGACCATCAAACCACAGAGATGAAGGAAAAGAGATGAGCACACTTCTGTCTGCAGCACAGCAGCACTGAGAGGTTACTGGGGGTGGGCGAGCCAGTGAAGGAGCTCACTGTTATAGAGGAGGCAGAGCCCACAAAAGACCCCTAAGCCTTGAGAGGTGGGACCCTTGTGTGTCTCTCTGGGAGGAGGAGGAGGAGGAGGAGAAGGAGAAGGAGGAGGAGATCTAGCATTCTGGGTCTAGCTATGGCAGCTGATCCATATATGGTAGAGGCAGTGGGACTTGAGTGTGGCCTGACTCTGGGGTCAGATGTTCAGTTTAAGTCCCATCTGCCACCTACCAGCCCCACGACTCCCTTAACCCTGGCTGTGCCCCCCCCCCATGGCATGCGGCAGTTGTAAGCGTTGGAGCCTTAGTGCACATTTGCATACCCAGAGGAGAATCATGTGCTCACCACTCCAGGCTCCAGCCCCCGAACACCGTCTGGTCAGGATAAGGTGTCTCAAAGATTACTCCATCCGTATCAGGTCAGCCACCAGGTGGGAAGCATCATGGATCTCTTCACCACCAGCCTGTCCCTTGCAGGCCTGAAGCCCCCCAGCGACAGGATAATTGATGGACTTGACCTCCTCCCCACCATGCTCCAGGGCCAGATGATGGACAGGTTGGTACCAGACAATAACTGTTCCACCCCTAGTCCCACCCTCTTGCCCCAGCTCCTCATGATGGAGTCCAGAGCTAGAACTTCCTGCACAGGCTATAGCTTCCTCACTGGCTAGTTATGACCATGTGAAAGGAAGTGGTGTAGATGCTGGAGCAAGGGAGAGACAAGATGGAACTTGAATCCTGTAGGTGCACTTGGGAAAAGGACCAGTCTGGGCCCATCAGGGCACTGGGAAGCCCTGACTCTTAGGAAAGCATCTTAAGACTCTGGGACGGGGGCTGGGCGGTGGTGGCGCACGCCTTTAATCCCAGCACGTGGGAGGCAGAGGCAGGCGGATTTCTGAGTTCGAGGCCAGCCTGGTCTACAGAATGAGTTCCAGGACATCCAGGGCTACACAGAGAAACCCTGTCTCAAAAAAACAAACAAACAAAAACAAAAAAGACTCTGGGATGGGACGTGTCCTTCCAGCAAGTGTTGGACTTTTCCCAGTCCCAGACCCATCTTTCTTACTTCCAAGAAGGGGATCTCATTGTTAGCAACTCAACTCCTTTGTCAGCCCCATTTCCTAGGACCTGGCTTTGCCTCAACAAGGGCCAGGCCCAGCCAGAGCGACTCAGGTCAGTTTCTGCAGCCTTGTTGGTTATCACACACACTAGGCCAAGTAGGACCCCAGGACTTCATGTGTGGCAGGAAATCATTTTCCTGAGCCACACACCCCAGTTCCCTCCTAGTTTTTGTACTCTGTGGCCTTAGCACATCTTTAAAGTATCAGCTGATACCAACCTGGAGGTATGGGCAGCTCATACAAACCTGGAGGTATGGGCAGCTCGCCGCTCCGCAGCCAGGAGTGCCAGCCACATGTAAACACATGGACTTGGTCTTCACTCTTTCTCTCCTCAACACAACAGGCCAATATTTTATTACCGTGGTAACACACTGATGGCAGTCACTCTTGGCCAGTACAAAGCGCACCTCTGGACTTGGACCAACTCCTGGGAGGAGTTCCGACAGGTACAGGCCCCTGGATACAGCCTCCCTGGGAGGGGACACCACTGAGAGACTGCTGGAGAACTAGATTGAATCTGTCTCTCAGCTTCCATCAAGGGAGGCACCATTGCCCCCACAGCCTCCCTCCCTTGTGTGGCCCCATAGGTCCCGTCCATTCTTAGTTTTTATGTCCAGATGTCCAAGTGTAGAGATTGGGCATGTGGACTCTGGAAAATTCTAGGGTTATATGAGTGATACCCTGCTAGGGGGCAAATACTCTCTTCTGGGATGTCCCGCCTTCATAGGTGGTCTTCAGAGAGCACAAGGTCCAGGTTCAGGCAGAGGGCCTCACTGTCTGCCATGCCGCTAAGGCTCTACTTAGCACTCTTGTTCCATCCCAGGCAGAGAGCATCCGTGGTGGCCTGCCCAGGCCCAGATGCTGATGGCCACAGCTGGAGGCATCAGTATCTACATCCTGGTGCCTGTTCAAGGTCTGAAGTTGAAATGCCACACCACACGTACCCTAGGCCTCTGCTGGCCCCTCGGCCCATGTGAGGCTGCCATAGTCCTGTGTCCTGCAAGCTGTTGGTCCTACCTCCCCCAATCCCCTCAGGCTCTGTAAGGTCCTTAAGCACTGGGAAAACTTCTAATGTGCCTTAATAGAGAAGAAAATCACTTAATGAAGAGCCTAAATGCTAGAACATTCTGAACAAATGAGGAAGCAAACTGCAAATGTCTCAGCTCAGGAGGCTCCAGCTGGGCAGGGCTCTGGGCTGGGCAGAATGCCAGGCTGCACTGGGTATGTGTGGGCAAGTGACCAGCGCATACTGAGGTGGACGTGTGGCTATGGCTCAAAGCCACTGACTCCCCAGTGCCTGGTTTGGAAGTTTGGGGCAGCCTAGGACAATGTCCATGTCCCCTGCTTTGTCCATCCTTTCTGAGCAGTGCTGCCTGAGGGCCATCATCCTAAACATTCGTCTGCCATGCCTCAGAGACAGTGTCCTTTGAGGGTTTCTATTGCTGTGATAAAACACCGTGACCAAAAAACCAAGCTGGAGAGGAAAGGGTGTGTCTCCGCCTCCACATTGTAATCCATCACTGAAGGATGTCAGGACAGGAGTCAGACAGGGCAAGCACCTGGTCCAGGGTCCACACCACACTGCCCATGTTGAAGGAGGTCTCTGCAGCATCCATGGAGTGAGGAGAGCTGATCTTGTTAAGGAGTTAGAGAACACCTGAACTACTGAGTTGTAATTAGCTGAGCTTTTTCATGTAAACTGCAGTTGTAGGTTCCCTTGGTCAAGATTCAACACTGAGGCCCAGATAAGGGCGGTTTTTAAAGACAAAGGAAGGCTACAGTCTGCCCTGGCTGGTGTTCGATTCAGGCATGAGAGAACACCCAGGTCTTTTGCCTTCACTCCTGGATTCCTGGTGTTGTCTTAACAACCTTAGATTCTGGCTTCAGACCTAAGATGGAGGCCTCAGCTGCTACACCTGAACTTGCATCTCCCGGGAGAGTGAGTCAGTCTGAGGGTCGTATCTGTCCTCTCCAAAGTCAGCACGTGATTTCTAGCAGCCTGCCTGCCCCCATCCGGCCAGAGTCCGGCTCTGTGGGGACGATGAAGCATTCCGTACAGCAGGCTGACTTTCCTGCAGTGCCCTGAGGGTGAGGCACTCAGACAGCGGCAGCTGTAAGAGAAACCCTAGACCAATTAGCGGGATCTTAATTAAATAGCTTATTTGATTTGCATCCAAATTATAATTTACGAGTTCCATCTAGACTTCTCCATTAACTGTTTGGTATTTTCATGCTAACTGTGGTGGTTTCCTGCTGTGCTCTGCAAGCTTGTCCCCTGGCAGGGCGCTCCAGGAGGCCTAGATTCTGGAACCCACTTTGACTGTAATGTAACCTCTCCTTCCAGTCCCCAACTGGGCTCTGCCGCTCTATGCAAATGAACTTCATAGTCTATGGCCTCCCTGCTTTAATGGACTGTAAATTGCTACACCAGCCAGCTGTCCATCACAGGGGTGTCATACAAGGTGTTACAGATATTTGCTTAGTGAACTGCACTGCATACCAAATGTAAACAGACCCTACAGTAAGGTCTCCCACTGAGGAGGTGGCTGACACTAGGGCACCTGAGTCACAGCTCCCGTCTGGGACTGTTGGGGTCGTGATTAGGGGCATTCTCCATTCATACATCAGTCCACCAAGGAGTAAGCAGAAAGATCTGGCAGGGGAGATCAAGGGCAAAGGACAAGCCTGTACACAGAACCGATTGTAATGGAATCAGGCTGCACCCAAGAGAGGTAGCCGCAGCAGCCAAGCTATCTGAGAAGACTACAGGGACTGGCTCTGTGTGGCCTCTGTATGTCTGAATGCAGTGGTCATGGTAACAGCCTGTGACCGTCCCTTGAGCCTGGTGTTCACGTCTGTTTTGTCCCTTACCTCAGCTCTGGATCTGTGTTCTCTCAGCTTTCAAGCAAAAGGTCCTTCTTCCTGTCTGGTCTAGTGACTCACCCCGACTCATCACCTTCTGAGAGGCCCAGTGTTCTCCCTGGCCACACACTGAGAGGGCTTTAGGTCAAAATCAAAGCATTAGACTGTCCAGACGGTTTCCCTTGTTTTGAGGTAGGGTCTCGTGTAGCCTAGGCTGGCTTCAAACTCACGACATTACTACGTCTATCTCCTAATGCTGAGATCACAGCCTGGCTGCCCAGACTATTATAAAGAAACCTTACGGAGACACTCAGAGTGAGCTGCAGAGCAGCCCTAAGTCTGAAGCTTTCCCTCTCAACCAGGAGGTGGCTATACTCTACCCCACTCATGTTCACGCCCCAGCGGACACCGCAGTACCGGGGATGGGGGATGTATGAGAAGCTGGATTAGTAGGGCATCTCTGAGGCATGGGCTTCTGGTTCCCGGCTGCTCACATGCTCTCCGTGCCTCTCATTGCAGGGCATTGACTTCTGCCCCGGGCAGAATGTTTCAGGAGTCACAACTCACATCCAGGAAGAACACACGGAGCTACCCCTGATCTTCCACCTGGGACGTGACCCAGGGGAGAGATTCCCACTCAGGTGAGGCAGGGGCAGGGTCTCCTCCACGGTGCAGAGGAGACACTGGCCAGACAGATGAGAACCACGTCTGGGAGCTCTGCCTTCTATGGAGCCGCTCCTCTGGTCTCACCAGGGACGGACACCTTTGTGAGGAGGTGAAAAGCACAGACACCGGAACCCGATCACTGGGCGCCCAACCAAGGCTCCCAGAAACCTCCATCTTCACCTTAGGCATGGCTGTCTTGCTCTCTGGGAGCTCTCCTCCTGCTCTCTCTTCCTGGTTGCTTCTCATCCCTCCCCCTTCTGGGTCTAGTTCGTTGACAACCCCAGCAATGGATTCTATACTCTAAGCTCCCTTCAGGGACGGCTAAGGGCAAGGGAGCTAGGCATAGGATATTTCCATCCATACCAACTAGCCCTGGGTCTGACAGGAGGGAAAGACTGAGGGTGAGGATGAGGATACCCAAGGACTCAACCCCAGATTCTGGTATAAACTGCTGCAGACAATGACCCTGGAACTGAGGGTACCTAGTGGCCTCCACTGGGCAGGAGACTTTGAACTCAAAAGTCACTGTACCTGGCTAACCACAACGGCCAACACCGGGTGAGTTTAATGGTCACTGCAGGGTTCCATCCCCCGCATCCCTCCTAGCTTCCCCCATTCACAGCGAGACTCAAAAGTCACTGCACCCACGACCAGTGAGTGACTGGCATCACATCCACCAAAGTCCGGATCCACTAACAGTCCTCAGCTGACTCGAGCCCAGTTCACCCTGGCTCTCAGGAGGCTAACACAGCTCCCTTAGCAGGAGGATAGGTGCCTTGGGTCCTGGAATACAAGTCCTGTGTCCTACAGCATGTCTGCCAGGTTAGAATACACAGCCTTAGGTGGATTTCTGAGTTCGAGGCCAGCCTGTTCTACAGAGTGAGTTCCAGGACAGCCTGGGCTACACAGAGAAACCCTGTCTCAGAAAAAAAAAAAGAATACACAGCCTTCTGCTCAGTGACAGGCCAGGACTTACTAATGGGACATAGAGAGGGCTTTGAGACAACAGAAAGGTCCCCGAGGCTGCTCCTATGTTCTGCCTGAATCTGAGGTGCCTCTCCAGCACCTCAGAAGACAAGCTTTTGGATATATGGTCTTACAGATACCATTAAGATCGAGATGACAGCCGGGCGGTGGTGGTGAACGCCTTTAATCCCAGCATTTGGGAGGCAGAGGCAGGCGGATTTCTGAGTTTGAGGCCAGCCTGGTCTACAAAGTGAGTTCCAGGACAGCCAGAGCTACAACAGAGAAACCCTGTCTCAAAAAAACCAAAAAAAAAAAAAAAGATCGAGATGACAGTGAGGTCATCCTGGATAGGGGGGGGGGGCATTATTCTGAGAGAAGAAAGGACACAGACACCAAGGGGACAGGCTCCCTAAGGACGAGGTGGAGATAAGCCAAGAGGGCTGTACCAGGCAGGAAGGTGCCTCTCGGGTCCTCTAGAGGAAGTATGGCCCTGCAGAACCCTAACTTTAACCTTCTGGCCACCAAACTGCGGCTGTGGAGAGGTTCCTTTCCCTTCCCTCGGGCAGAGATTGGTATTTCCTCAAGTCCCACTAGGACATAAATGTTGTCACAAACCAAAGGAGCTCCCTTGGCATGGGGTAGCGGGCAGCAGGGTTGATGGGCAGGGCTGTCCTTTGATATGTGCCCGTGTGATTTGCCACCGCTGGTCTCATGCCCTCAGGGTCAGCCCAAAGATCATAGTGCCTCTCAGTGAGGCAACTATGCTCACCCACACCCAGCTTGTGCTCAGCAGTCTGGGTCCTTGGGGAATTGCTCACCCTAGACGCTTCTGCCCCAGGCCTGTTCACTTCCTAGAGGTAGCCAGACTCTGTAAAGGCTGTGAGTTCCACCCCCTGCAGCAATTATCCAGCCCCTGCCCTAAATAAAGTCACTTCCTAGTCCAAGAGCATGCCTCTCCCAAGACAGGGCACAAGGAAAGACAGGTGACTTTCTGGAGAGAATGTCCCCATGAAGACAGTCTATGTATAACTCCACCTGCCTCTTGCTTCCTTGCACAGACGCTCTCAAATGGCAAGTGACAGTCACAGACCGGGAGTCTTGAGACACGGTCCTCAGCACCAGCTGACTGTAGGACAACAGGTTTATTTGGCCACAGAGCCTGCAGGGATTTTGGAATGCCAAGACTTGTCTTGAAGTTAACAACAGGCCATGAACATGGCAGCACACAGAGAAAAGGGCCCACACAGGCTAGCATAGAGAGGCACCACATAGGGCTGGGGGGTGGGGTGTGAGCAGAGGCAAGCCTCTGAAAATCCAGCCAGACCAACAAGGAATTCATCGTGTGCTCCTGACCTATGTGTGTCTCAAGATAATCCATCTGTGTGGATTGAAAGCTCTGGTGACAGAAGCTTCTTCTGGACAGAGAAGCCAGGCTGAAGTCTCCAGGGGCTGGACTAGGACATAACTGGTTCCCAGGAGCCTAACACATAGATGTCCTTGCAGCTTCATGGTACCACAATTGGTGACAGTGCAGAGGTTGATTATATGCCAACTGCGTAGTGTATCCATTGACATGTCTTCTAGCTGAGCAGCGGTGGTGCACACCTTTAATCTCAGTACTCCAGAGGCAGAGGCAAGCAGATCTCTGAGTTCGAGGCCAGCCTGGTCTACAGAGTGAGTTCCAGGACAGTCAGGGCTACACAGAGAAAACCCTGTCTCAAAAAAAAAAAAAAAAAAAAAAAACAAACATGTTTTCTTAGTGAAAAATTAGTCGAAGTGCTACAAGCACCTGTGCTGGAACTCTGGGCCTGTGGGCATTATCTTCTCTCCCTCTGTACCTGCCTCTTAACATAAGACAGGACTTGCTTGCTAAGGAAAAATCATGTGTCATATGCATATGTTTCAAACTAGTACTGCTGTGGCGGGTAGTCCCCACAGAGAGGCCCCAGTCATCAGGACCCTGAGTCTCCAAGCCACACCCTGGGTTCTCTTCACACACAGGCCACATTGGCAGTACCAGGAGCCTTTCTGCCCAAGCTCTGCTTCCTAGGTCCCCATTTCCCTCCCCCGGCAGAGTGTGACAGCAGGATAGCTGTGCACAGGGCAGTCGGCTGGCTGTCCAGGAAGGCTCAAGGGTCACCAAGTGGGAGCCCATAGCCCACTCTGGCTTCAGACTGCTGTCCTGGCTCTTCCTGCCTCTAGAGATCATCTCAGGGGCTCGGGCTTTCCAGGCTAGACCACTGTATGTCTTAGAGCATCTGTGAGCCTCCTGAACATCTAGAACATCTGCCCGCCAGGACCTGATTGGCCCTGGACACAACAAACTTATAACCACAGCACCTTCTCTCCAGCTTCACCAGTGATGAATACCAGGGCGCCCTCAGCAGGACCACCCAGGTTGTCCAGCAGCACCAAAAGTCCTTGGTCCCTGGACAGCCCCAGCTCAATGTGTGTGACCAGGCCGTCATGGTGAGTGGTCTACTGTATATGCTGGGGCTTGCCTGTGCTCGGTTACTGCTGCCCATGCTAGATGTTGGTCCATCCAGTTTTGAGAACACCTTGGCTCCCTGTCCACATACAGCTCAGCCTGGCAAGGGTATTCATTGTTCTGGGAAGTGTGGGAGTAAACTCTACAACATCCTACTACCACGGAGGATTGCAGAGGGTGAGGAGCCTTGTTCAGGACTTAGTTGGGCACGGCCTCCTCTGAGGATCCCACTGGGAGAGCCAGCTTCACGGCGTTCACAGACTGTGCCTGTGTTGCTAGTTATTGCTAAACTCCTTCCCATGGGGACATGTAAACATCTACCTCTCCTTCTAAGGTCCCAATAACCAACAGAGGGACATACAGTCCACCAATGTTTACTCTGGGGAACCAAAGAATTCATAGGCTTCCTTGTGGGACAGTGAGTGAAGAGTTACAAGCCGGAGCATGGAGGAGGGGGTACTTAAAGCACCCATACTGGAAGGTCTGTAGCCAGCAGAGAGGACGCCCCTCCCCTTGTCCTTCCCCATCTGTGTACTCTAGCCCCTCCCCGAGGCCCCAAGACTTCCTGTAGTGAGGGCAGAATTGTGTACAGGAGACTGGGAGGATGGCTGGATAATCAGGTGCGAGTTCCCCGATTCTCATGTCAGTCCTTAGGAGAGTCAATAGTCAACAAACCAAGCTGCGATGACCTTTTTGCAAGCATGACTAGGTAAACTCATGAAGATGGCAGCAGTTTGGCTCAGGGGATAGTCCCACACAGTACTAGTATTCTGAGCTCTAAATGAGAGTGGTAGATCAGGGGTCTCGTTCTTAGACTGCCAGGTTTCTGGGGCCTCAGGAGCCTGAGTGTCGTCAGGGTGGGGCATTGCTGTTCCTACCCAGGCTGCAGCCTCGCTGTAGTGCAGGCTAAGGAGCTTTGATCTCGTTCACTTTCTCTGCCAGTTAAATAATTAAAAGGCGGGAAAAATCTGGAGTGCAACAGGTAGAGGTAGCAGCGGAGAAAATCTCAGGGGCCACACAGAATCAGCAGCGGAAGAAAGGCATTTATTAGGGATGAGGAAACACACACATGCAGCAGGCACACAGAAGAAAGATTTTAAAGTCTCTGAAACATTTTTCTTCAATAATTTAGGGTTAGTCAGTTTGAAGGAAGCTAGGATGGTTGATTGGCCCAGAACTAAGCGTAGCATGTCCTGAGCAGACCTTGATCTTGCTGAACCCATCCTTCAGCAGGGTTTGCTACTGGGAGACCAAAACCTTCATCTTAAGCTAGTATGCTTTTGTTTCAAGTGAGGAGGGTGAAAAAAAAAAAAAAAAAAGCCCAGCCAGCCACTTGGAAATTCAGCTCCTTTATGGCCTAGACTTGGCCCCTCTCCCTACCTACCAGAGAATATGTCTAACTCCTAGACTCTCAGTTGTCTGGCAAACTCTTTTTCCTGGCTTCCCCTACCTGGAAGCTGCCTGAGACATTGGCTGTTAGGCGAGGTTATGCCCTGAGGCTTGCCTTACTGGGCTTCACTTTTCTTGCTGCTTGCTTGCCAGTTGCAGCCCCACCTACCCCCTTTTCTTTTTTTTGGTTTTTGTTTTGTTTTGTTTTTTGTTTTGGTTTTTCGAGACAGGGTTTCTCTGTGTAGTCCGAGGCTGTCCTGGAACTCGCTCGGTAGACCAGGCTGGCCTCGAACTCAGAAATCCGCCTGCCTCTGCCTCCTAAGTGCTGGGATTAAAGGCGTGCGCCACCACCGCCCTTTTCTGTGGAGCCAGAGCTGCTGTTTAAAGTAGGTCATGGGGCTCCACATTCCTAGGATTCTGGAAGGCATGGAGATAGGGGTATCTCTGCCCTGCAGCCAAGTGGGTGGGTGACATGGGAAGTCCACATCATATTAATTGTGCCCAGACCAGAAAAGCCTGACTAATTGCAGTTCATTTTCTTAAATTTCATTTCTCAGAATTGGGCACCCCCAGGCTGTGAAAAACTAGGGAAGTGTCTGACACCTCCTGAGTCTGTACCTGAGAAGTGTTTCTGGGCCCATTAGCCAAGAACAGAATCTCCAGCCAGCCCTCCAAGTGCCTGGAAGGCTTTGGCCTTGGACTGATGGATGGAAGAGACCAGCTGCCTTCTGCCCACCCATTCCTGGACGGACGGCTCCTGCAACCAATAGCAAGGCTCCAAGATTGCCCATCCTGGAGCCCTGACTCTAGAGTCCACTCTCTAGCAATGCGGCCCATTTTGCCAACTGGCTCCTGAAAAAGAAGCAGCTCACCTACCCCAGGTGGCCTTGGTCACCATTCATGCTCCCAGCCAGGTCTGACGCTGTCACTTGCCTCCTCACTGTCCCTGCATACATTTAACCTTGGTGTGTTGGAGACAAAAGTGAAGATTTCAGCACGATGCCAAAGAGCCGCCATCTGACTGGCCATCATGTCTTCACCCTCAGGCCAACCCCCTGAACCACCCTACCTCTTTCCCACTGGCTACAAGCAAAAGACTAAGATAGCACATTTTTCAGCCAAGGTAACATCTGCTACCACCCCATGGAGATAGGAAGATGATATCCTAAATTTCTGGTTCTGGCTCAGTGCAATGTGGGGCCACTTATGTACCTGCCACCTGTCATGTGATTACATAATCTCCAAGATCCTTTCTCTGAGGCTCATGGGAATTGTCCATCATGAAGAAGTCTTCACATCTGTGCAGTAACTGTAATGCCAGAGCTGAATTGTAAGGTTGGAAAATGAAGAGACGGAGAGCAGGAATAAAGGAACAGGAGGTGTGTGAGCTCTGGCAGCCTCAGTTTTATTTTGGTTGTTTGTTTGTTTGTTTGTTTGTGTTTGTTTTGAGACAAGGTTTATCTGTGTAGCCCTGGCTCTCCGGAACTCACTCTGTAGAACAGGCTGGCCTTGAACTCAGAAATCTGCCTGCCTCCTGATCGAGTGCTGGGATTAAAGGCGTGTGCCATCACAACCACCTATCCTGGTTTTTAAAATAGAGATTATAATGGAAGACTGTGTTAGATGTCCATGTACCTGTTGCCTGAACTTTCCCTGGGGAGACAGAAACATATGCCCCAGATAAGATTCCAGTGACAGCCTAAAGTAACCACTGCATCCAGTGAGTTCATGGCTTATAAAAACATGAATGACCACCAAAGCACCCAATGTGTGTGTGTGTGAGTGTGTGTGTGTGTGTGTGTGTTGTGTGTGTGCTAGTGCCTCCAGAGACTTCAAATGGAAGAATTGCAGCTCACAGGGAGGGTCCAGGAAGGAATGGTTGGAATCCACTGGACCTGCCCCACACCCTCTCCTTTGACAGAGCATGGGCCAATCTGGAGGCTATCTTTTGAGTAAATACAACTGCACTGAAGATGATAATGGCCATCACACTCAGAGGACAGTCTTCCACACCTGTAGACCCGGGTACTGTTCTAGGTAGGTAGATCCCAGTTCTGCTTCTGGCTATCTGGATTTTCTGGTCCCTGCCCCCAAAATGAGGAGGGAGGGTGTGTGGCCTCAGAGTAGGCATTCCTTACCTCGCAGTGCTACCCTGCTTTCCCCCTCCACTCTAGGCCATACACAATGCACTCCCACTTCTGGACCGGGACTATCCAACTCCCTTCCCTGCTAATTTCAGAAAAGCAGGGGCTGAGTCTCAGGCCCCTCCCACTGCTGGAGCACAGTACAGCGAGCGAAGGGACGCAAGGCTAAACCACATCAGGGGACCTGGGCAAGACCCGTCCCTGCTCCCCCAGGCCAGAAGGCTGGCCCCGGGGAAAACAGGACTAGAAAGGCGTGCGAGAGACAAAACCAAAAAAAAAAGTGACAAGGCGCACATCCCTTTTCCATCCATATATCTTTGAGGTAGGGATGCTTGTGTTTAGGCAACTCAAGAAATTTAACCCCGGGTTTTCATCATCTGTCACCCTAGGATTCGAGTCAATGTATCACTTCCTGACTCAGACCGCCTACCCAAGTTCGCAGAGGCCACGCCTCTCACTGCCCGCCCCGCCCATCGAGGATGCCCCGCCCTCGTTCCCGGGATTGACGTGACCCTAGCTTGCTGACACCCCACCTCCTTCCTTCCTCGTACACGCACGCGGCCATGTCCGAAGCTGAGTTGCAGCTGTGGCGCGGCGCATCCGCAGCTTCCCCGACTTCCCCATCCCGGGGTGCTGTTCAGGTGCGGTCACGAGCCGGCGAGGCGTTGGCGCCGTGTCTCTCAGCCCCCGGCGCAGGCGCGTGGGCAGTCTCGGGGATCTTGCGGGGCCTCTGCCCGGCCTCACGGGGGTCACTATCCTGTCCTTGTTTCCAGGGATATCTCGCCCCTCTTGAAAGACCCGGACTCCTTCCGAGCTGCCATCCGCCTCCTGGCTAATCACGTGAAGTCCACGCACAGCGGCAAGATCGACTACATCGCAGGCAAGTGGCCTTGCTAGGCCGTGCTCATCCCCCACGGTCCAGGCCCCCATCTTTTTTTCCCTTCCTGGCGTCCACAGTCTACCCCACACCCATCCCTTCTTTCTCCAACCTTTGACCCTCCCTCCTTGGTTCTTCCCTGCCTTGGTCGCTTCCTCACTCTGGATGACTACAGAGTCTCCCTCCCCTGCTAGGTACCCTAAGGCATCTGCCCTCCGTGCTTTTTCCTAGAGATGAACTCTGCTCCGTCCTTGTGTCCAGAACCAATCCTTCCTTTTTTAGGGCACAAGGCTGGCCAGCACCCTGACAGCAGGCTGGGAGGCCCTGGAATCTCCATTCTTGCTTTAGGGTAGCCTCTGGGATGAGCTAGATATAAAGAAATGAGGTAACCTTGGGACAGACTTGGGTGTGCCCGGGTAGACCTCAAGCCTGGTAGCCTTAGGGGCTTTGTATCCCCAGGACTACACTAGAGCACCTTTCTCTTGTTCCCCTGCACAAGCTGGTACTGAACCATTGCTCTATACCAGAGTGTCCAGAGGGAGGGTGAGCACCCCAGAGAACAGAGTGGCCCTGGTGAGTGCTCAGGGACCACAGTACTCTTCCTATTGGTACCCTCTGGCCGTGCTCCTGAAATGAGGGCATGTATGTATCCTCCCAGCTACAGCTCAGGCCTCCTGGAAACAAGGTGGCCCTGAGCTGTACAGAAGGTGGGGAAGATCCCAAGGCTGAGATTCTACCCAGTAGCTATCTGTGTTCTACCTATAGTCGGCAAGACCTAGTATTCCCAGCCAGTATTATTGACCTCTCCATCCTTGGCCTGTAATTCCCATGCCCCTCGGCTGCATCCAACACCCTTCCCTCCTTACCCTAACAGGTCTAGACTCCAGGGGCTTCCTGTTTGGTCCTTCCCTAGCTCAGGAGCTGGGCGTGGGCTGCGTGCTCATCCGGAAGCGCGGGAAGCTGCCGGGCCCCACTGTGTCAACCTCCTATGCTCTGGAGTATGGGAAGGTAAGCGAGCTGTGGGTAGAGCAAGGGGCAGGGTCTAACCCCTGCTACCGGTTGTCTAGGAGTAAATATGGGTGCTCAGAGGGGTTGAGACATCAGGCCAGGTTCACACCACAGGAAGCGCTCGAGGCTAAGGAGGTGGCTACTTGTTCCCACCTAGACTCTCTCTTTACACTACTTCCCGTCTGCAGGCTGAGCTGGAAATCCAGAAAGATGCCTTAGAACCCGGGCAGAGAGTGGTCATTGTGGATGATCTTCTGGCTACTGGAGGTAAGAACCACCCCCGAGACACAAACAGGCTTTAAAGACCCTGTCCGGGGTGCTGACTCAGCAAAGGGCTCTAATACCTTCTCTTTCCTTGTCCCTCCGCCCCAGGAACCATGTGTGCGGCCTGTGAGCTGCTGAACCAGCTAAGGGCTGAGGTGGTGGAGTGTGTGAGCCTGGTGGAGCTGACCTCCCTGAAGGGCAGGGAGAAGCTAGAACCTATACCGTTCTTCTCTCTCCTACAGTATGAGTGAGGAGCTGGCAAGGTGGCCACGCCCCTTAGTAACTAACTGCACTGCATCGTGGCTCAGCCCCAGCACCTAAGTGACCTTTGTGAGCCCTTTTGTCAAGGTATCACTCATGCCGTTGGTCAGCTGATCGCCATGCCTTTGGACCTCCTGGATCCTTGCATTTTTTTTGTACACGTACGTGCCAAACCCTGGAGTAGCACAGAGCTGCTACTGGAGATCAATAAACGGTTTTGATACCCACGCTGCTTCTCCTCACCTTGTTGCACGGGTCACATTCCGTGACATTACAGGGGCAGGGGATTCTGTGTCAGTTTGTGGGTGGACCTCCTCACACAGGTGGGAACCCATAGGCTCAGCTTTGTAGAAGTCACAACCCCTATCTAGGAAGCAGATATTGCCTCTGTCTCTGAGACAGCTGACTACGTAAGTGTAAACAACTTTATTACAGCTTTTCTAGGCTATCTTTCCTTTAGGACCAAAATGAAAGCAGGAGCTCACAGCCACATTTTTTTGTTTTGTATTGTTTTTCGAGACAGGGTTTCTTAATGTAATCAGCCCTGACTATCCTGGACTCAATTTGTAGCCCAGGGTGGCCTCAAACTTACCTACCTCTGACTCTTGAATGCTAGGATCAAAAGTATGCACCACCATAAGCCGGGCGGTGGTGGCGCACACGTCTTTAATCCCAGCACTTGGGAGGCAGAGGTAGGCGGATTTCTGAG
The DNA here is from genome assembly GCA_021653895.1 of Mastomys natalensis. NCBI lineage: Eukaryota > Metazoa > Chordata > Mammalia > Rodentia > Muridae > Mastomys > Mastomys natalensis. The sequence goes on from JAJTUV010000412.1 coordinate 757,618, forward strand.
TTCGAGGCCAGCCTGGTCTACAGAGTGAGTTCCAGGACAGCCAGGGCTACACAGAGAAACCCTGTCTCGAAAAACCAAAAAAAAAAAAAAAAAAAAAGTATGCACCACCATGCAATGCCCAGCTCAGTCACTGTTTTGTTGCAGGGCATGGTGGTATACACCTTTAATCCCAGGACCTTGGAGGCAGGCAGACTCTTTGAAATTCAAGGCCAACCTGGATGTTCCAGAGGCCAGAGAGCTCAGAGAATAATCGTACTAGAGCAGGGCACATTTAAAGAGATTATAGTGATAGGTCCATTTAATCTCAGTAGTATTTTATTTCTTACATGACTCTATTAAAAGCCAAAACTAGCAGTCACATGCAGGGCCATATATAAGTAATAGAAGGTTTGAAAAGAAACCAAACGTTACATATTTACAGATATAATTTCACGGAACGATGATCTGACAGTGAAATCAGGCCAGAAGTCCAAGGTCTGTTTGATTCTTAAGGCTCTGAGCTCTTCTAGTTTGACGAAGCATGGAGGGCTATGCTGGCCTATGCTTGCCTCTGGACCTTGATCTTGGGCTAGTACTTGAGTAGTTTGTGGAATGGGCATCCACATACACTATTCTCCAAGAGTCTACTTCCCCTGGAGCTGAGTCTGGGGTACCCCAAAGCCTCAGGAACCAACTTAACACCAGCACTTTATGAGATTCACGAACACCACAGCTGCCCATACTGGTGATAGGCACCCCCTTGGACCTGTGATGCGGAAAGGGAAACTCATGTGCCTTTGTGTACCCATGAAACAAACATCGGGCAAGGAATTCAAAGTCACAGCCCCTCGGCGTGGACACGTGGGTCAGCCTTCGCAGTGAGGCCAGCCAGGTCAGCAGCTTTGTCCAGCTTGACGTAGGTATCGGTGCGAATGCGATGCAGGCTGAGCCAGTCGGGCAGCACCTCGGCCAGGAGCAGCAGGTGTTTCTCCATCTCCCCTGCACAAGTGGATTGTGGGTTTAAGCCTAGATGGCTTGCTCTCTCACCCAGCCAGGTGCCCGACACCCCACAATAAGCCTTTGTCAAGGCTTATCCACTGCTATGTACAGTGGATCCAAGCAGAGTCAAGAACCATGGGGTCCCTGGACACTGTTCAAGCACCAGAAGGAACAGCAGAGGCAACACTCGCATGCTCCAAGCCTGGTTGAACAAGCCAATAAGTGGCAGAATTGGGGGGAAATCCAACAAGACCACGGCAGGCAAACTGTCCCTGGTCAGAAATGGGCCCAGCTCCTTGCCAAGAACGGCGAGCACAACCACCCTCATCCCCATCTTGCTTTGCACAAACCTGGGCTCAGGGCAGCTTGGGAACTATCCACCATCCTTGCACAGACCACCTCCATAGTGAGTGCCGGCTTCCGCTCGGACACGAAGACGCTACGCAGCACGCGGGCCAGCTCTGGCAAACGTTCTAACCGCTGCAGCCGAAGCTCCTGCTCGGGACACCGTGTCATCCTTGCCAGCTGCTTCTGGACCTCCTTGGCCCTGATCTGCATAAGGATGGGTCAGCAGGAAATGGTCACCAAGGAAAGCCCTCTCCTGTCGCCAAGCCCCGCTACCCACAACCCAGGACTTACCCGCTCCAGCAGTGCTTGCGACACACCCTTCAGGGCACTCGGAGAGGCAGCAGGTGGGGTGGCTGGTGGGTGGCACTAGAGGTCCCAGGGCTACTGGGCTCAGCTGAGCGCAGGGCCAGGTTTACTCAAGGCTTTCTCCATCTGCAGGGTAGGCACAGGTCAGGTCACAAAATGTTCAAACTTCCCAGCCTTGAGGGCAGCTCTTTACACAGGTTCTACCCTAGCATAGAGCATGCACATAGCATAGAGCATGCACATATATATGCGTGTGTGTGTGTATGTGACACACATACACACATACACACACACACAGTCAGATTAGCTGCACGTGTGCGTACAAAGCACATTTACTTCTTTGTGCCCTTAGCTGAGGAAGGATCAGGTAATCTGATAACTCAGCTGTTACCCCCACCCTCCCGCCATACTCCCGGAGGAGAAAGGAATGAAACTAGAAGTCAGAAAGCCTCACCTTGGGTGTCATCAAGCTCCGGGCACGGGCCAACACTTCCTGGTGCGGTGGTGAGCTTCTCTGTGACAGGAGGCTGGGGCAACTCAGCTGGTTCAATATCGGCACCTCATCCACAATGAAGCGCGGGTGCCAGCGAGTCAGCCGGTCTTCTGGCACCGTCATGGGGGGGTTCAGCGAAGCCAGGAAAGCCTGCGGAAACAATGTTGGGCTACTCATTCTATATTTCCAACTAGAAAGTCAACTCAGCTTTTCTGTGTCTAGACACAGCCAGATATAACATAAAGGCATGTTTAGTTAAACATGGCCGTGGTTAACTAAATGATACAAATGTCCTCTCAGGGTCTTGAGGTAATCCTGGACTCCACAGCTTTGGGGTTCCAGGCAGCCCTGTCTCAGCTTCAGCCTATAAGCCTATATAGCCTATAGTCTATAAGGCATCAGCCCTCCTTACATTTAAAGAGAACCATAGTAAGGGACTGTGATGGTTTGAATATGCTTGGTCCAGGGAATAACACTATTTGAAGGTGTGGCCTTGTTGGAGTAGGTGTGTCACTGTGGGTCTGGGCTTTGAGACCCTCATCCTAGCTGCCTGGAAGCCAGTCTTCTGCTAGCAGCCTTCAGATGAAGATGTAGAACTCTCAGCTCCTCCTGCACCATGCTGCCTGGATGCTGCCATGCTCCTGCCTTGATGATAATGAACTGAATCTCTGAACCTGTAAGCCAGCCCCAGTTAAATGTTGTCCTTATAAGAGTTGCCTTGGTCATGGTGTCTGCTCACAGTTGTAAAACCCTCACTGAGACAAGGACCGAGAGGAACCTTTATATTCGAGGCCAGAACAGCAGTTGAATAGGAGGCAGAGTAATTAAGACCACCGTCCACTTAGAGCAGGGACTGAACCTGCTGTAACTGCCTCCACAGACCCAGGCACTCACCTTGTGATGCTCCTTCACGAGTTCCACCAGGTTCTGCCGGAAGACTTGCCGGCGCTGCAGGAGGCACGTGGCCGTGAGCTGGGTGGCACCACCGGCCTCTGCAAGGCGAAATTGTGGTGAGCCCAGCACATGACTGAGATAAAAAACCAGGCCTCGAACCAACACCTCGAGCTCAGCCACAAGTCCAAAAGGAGCTAGAACACCCAGGGCCTCGCCAAAGACTCACCCTGGCCCAGCAAGGGCTCGATGGTGAGTTGGTAATCAGATCTCTTGATGCTGTCCTTGAAGGTAGGGACATTGCACTCCTGGCGGAAGCAGTATGACGTGGGATACACAGTTTTGATCTGGCCCACATTGCGCTCTTCGAAGCGCCTACGGGAGAGGGTAGGGTGAGAAGGATCAGGCAGACCGGCACTGGGCGGACATTGTGGGCAGCTAAGCCCCTCCCCCACACCACTCACTTGCGAATCATCTCCTGAACACCTTGCTTGACTTTGGTGAAGGTCACAGTCTCAGAGCGATTGTGAAGCATGCTCACGATGGTGTCCATGCTTCGGAACATCTCGGCCAGCACCTGATACTTGTACGGTAGGACAAGGCCTGGGAGACCAGGCTGGGCCAGGGCATAGAAGCGCTGGTAGGCCGGAGCTGTCTCGACGCTGTCAAAGGGAAGCATTCCCATTAGACTATCATCAAACCACAGGGTCTGACGCCCCCTCCACCATCAGACCGCAGGGTAGTAAGGGCAGGAGACATGACCAGAACCCCCAACTCACCATTACAAGACTCAGCAGGTTATGTGCTATGAGAGAGCACAGAAGGACAATGAACCCGCCCCACAAACTACCGCACCCTAGCTTAAGAAGCAGACAGTTACAGACGCAGAGGAAATCACAGTGGTCACAAGTACTTAGTACAGCCAGGCAAGACTTAATGTCCCTTTCAGGTGGAGGGACAGGGCACAGTGCAGAGAGGAGGAATGGTGGTCAGAAATCTCTGTCAAGCCTACAGACACCCACCCACTCAGACCACAGTGCTCCCAAAAGCCTGTCCTCTCTTGACCGTGTGGCCCACAGGATCACATGGTGCCAGTAGACACCTTGGCATCTGGGGTACAAGGCTCCCGACATCCTAGACACCGGCTCTCAGGCCCACCAGGCCCCAATCCTGCCTCCTCGGCGGATGGACTGGAGATGGTCCTCTGAGGGACACATAGGCATCTGTCAGTCTCCACGACATCCTTCAAGTCCAGCCTCACCCAGCCTGCTCCCTCTTCCGTGCTGCTCAGGCGGCTGGACTCTGGTCCTCTGGACCTGGATAGGGATGGGCAGACGGTACTCTGGTACTCTTGTTCTCTTGATAGGGATGGGCAAACCGGGGAGCCAAGGTCAGCTGGAGGGCTGGAATCAGCTGGGGGGCTGGGATCGGCTGGAGAGCCGGGGTCAGCTGAGGAGCCGAGATCAGCTGGGGGCCTGGGATCGGCTGGGGGCCCGGGATCAGCTTGGGTACTGGCACAGGAGTCCTGGTGATTCAGAAGGCACAGAACAATGAGCTGGGGTGGGGAGGGGTACCCGTTCGGCCCGCAGACCCAGAACTAGGCTGTCAGTTCGCTGGACCGGGAGAGCAGGGGTCAGGGCTGGGGGGGGGTGCCTGCCTATTGAGACGCTTGATGAAGCAGATAGGAAAGATCCACCTGGTCTGCTGAGCCTGTTTCCCCTTGAAGCAGCTTCCAGGCCTGACTCCCTAATGCCCTCTCTCCATTTCAGGAGCTCCAGCCCAATACTTTGCCCAACACCCCACCACCACCACAGTCACCCCTCCAGCTGCTGCCTCCCAGGAAGCCCAGGTAACCTCTACACACGTCGGCAATGGCTCACTCCCCTGGGGGAGAGGAAGGAGCGGCCAGCCTGCTCACGACTCTTTTTCTTCCCTCTATCTTAGCGCCCAATCTCTCGCCTCGGCGCCCGATAACCAGGATTTCCTCTCCTAACCAAGGGTTCTAGGGGTCTCGTGCGCGCCTCACCAATCCAGGCAGCCGTAGCCTCCGGCGCGCGGGCGGCGCGGGCTGGTCGCTCCCGGGTTCGGGTGGGGACCGAGCGCGCTTGCGGCTGCTGCTCCGGGTGAACTCAGGAGCCACGAGCCCACTAGGGCTCGGGGTGAGACAGGTCGACTTGGCCGTGGAGTAGTCAGGCTCGGGCGACGGCACGCATAGAAATCGGTAACACGACTCTGCGCCATGGCGCCAAAATGCTAGTACCCGCGGATTTCGCGCAATTTTCGCGGCTTCAGCCTCGCCCCGCCCAGACCGTACCATCGGGCACAGCTCTCGGAGGGGGAAACGTGCATGCTCTGGAGCATGCGCGCTAGTGTGCACCGAGACACGCATGCGCCATGCCGCCTCCCCCACCCCGCGGCAGTTTTGGATTGAGTGACCGAGAATAGGAGCGGCCGTGGGTGGGGACTGGGGTGGAAGGTTCGGGACTGGATACTGTTTGACTCCTTTGCATTGGCTCTCTGCCCCGCGCGGCGTAGCACTTCCGCTACCCGCGTCGTTTCCGCGCGCTGCTGGTCTGTGGCGCCTAAGGTTCTTAAAGCCACTTGGCGCGCAGCGTGGACAGCAGCGGCCGCGGCCGGACAGCTCTTGGCCCAGCAAAGAGAGGATCACGTGAAGGGTGACGCTTCTGCTCCAGTTGTTCACATTTACAAAATAATAGCCTGGTCTCGAAGGCTTGCAAAGTAGCTGGGTCTGAGTCACACGCAACTGCTGAGTGTCCGCTCCCATTCGTGAGATGAGTACACAGGCTCCAAAAGCATCTCATTTTCCTGGCCACATCCGGGCTAAGGAGTGCAGGGGTTGGAGTTAGGCCATGGCAGGAAGCGGCCTAGAGGCATGGGAAATCCAGAGAGGCCACGCAGGTCTGCTTTCCTCATCACCTGGCAGTCACCGCCACCCAATGCTCCCAACACTTCTGGAGGGAGTGGCCATGCAAACAGTACTGTCATTTTGGGCAAAGGTGGCTCCCGTGATGGGGAGGGGACAGCAGAGAAGCAGGATCTGGGAAACCTGTATAGCAAGGAGACTTGGGGGGGGGGGGGGCATGCACAGTCCAGAGCATCAGTCTAAATCGCATCTGCAGCTGTGGAGTAAAGAACCAGGATTTAGAAGTAGTAAGTTTGGAAACTTGGTGTTCCTGCTTCCTGAGTATGCTGTTCTCGAACCTCACGGCCCAGTGTCCTTTCTGGAGGCTTAGATGCAGCCATAGTAACCATTCTACTACATTTGTAAGGCCACCCCTGCAAAGTAGGCCTTTGGGAGGGCACAGCATTGGAGCCCCTCGGGAATTCTTGGTTTGGCCCAGTGACAAGACAAAGCCAGCTGCCTCCTGGTCGCAGCTGATTAGATAAGTGACACATGGCTGAGCTAATCACCTAATGAACGCAGCTAATGTACTAGGACCAGAGAATGCACTGGATGGAGTAGGAACTAGCACCCAGCATGCTAGTGGCCCCCCTTGAGACATTGGAGCAAACAAGGGCAGTTGCAGTTCTGGAGGCGGTGAGCCAGACACAGCTACGTAGGTGTTTTGGAATAGAGTCCTTTTCTTTGATATTTGCAGCAGTGAGGAATGGAGCCCGTGCCTCTGGGCCCGCGCATGAGGGATTTTCTAGATTAGGCTAATTAAAGTGGGAAGGCCCACCCTAATTTGGATGTCAATATCTCATGGGCTGGACTTCCCTGACTGAAATTAACTAAAAAGGAGAAAGGGCATACGTGTGGAAACCTGGCAGCTCATTTGTGTGACCCCAGCACTTCAGAGGCCGAGGGAAAAGACTCGGGTTCAGGGATACATGAAACCTGGTCAAATGACTTTTAAAAATTAAACTAGGTGGTGGCAAGCCTTTAATCTCAGCTCTTGGGGAGGCAGAGGCAGATGGATCTCTGAGTTCAAAGCCAGCCTGGTCTACAGAGTCTACAGTTCCAGGACAGCCAGGGCTACACAGAAAAACCCTGTTACAGAAGATAAATTCATTTTTAAAACCTGCTTCTTAACTTTAATCCCAGCAAGTGTAAGTATAAAGTTCCATGTCAGCCAGAACTACATGGAAAGACCCTGTCTTTTTATTTATTTTTTTTGAGACTATGTAACTGGACTGTCCAAGAAATTCTGTTTATTTAAAAAGAGAAAGAGAGAGAGAGAGCTGGAAAGATGGCTCAGCAGTTAAGAGCACTGACTGCCCTTCCAGAGGTCCTGAGTTCAATTCCCAGCATCCACATGGTGGCTCACAACCATCTGTAATGGGATCTGATGCCCTCTTCTGGTGTGTCTGAAGACAGCTGCAGTGTACTCATATATAAAATAAATAAATCTTTTTCTTAAAAAAAAAAAAAAAGAATCCACATGAGGTATAATTAAAGCATCTTGAGGAAGGAAGGGGTTTTTAGCTTTTAGTACGTCGTGACGGCCAGAGCATGACAGTGGGAACAGAGGTGCACACTAAACCACAGTCCGGAGGGATGAGAACTGATGCCCAGCTTGCTCTTTTTATTTAAGTTGCTTTTGTTGGGTTGGGTTTTCATTGTTGCCACAACAATGAAAAAAGTAACCATCATCTTCATCTTCACCCCCACCTTCATCATTTTCCTAATCCCGGAGGATAGGGAAGGTCGAGGTCGCCACAGATCCTCAGTATTGATGGTAGCCACCTTCCCAGCCTTGCCTAACTTCCCTAGAACCCACCCTGGTTCCCTGAGACCTGCTCTTTGCCAAGCTACAACCTCCTCGATACAGTTACAGAATGATTAGCTTGTAAGCTTTGCTCATCTGCTCCGTCCTGGTGTCATTCGTAAGAAACAGTGACTAGAAGCTGACTCGGCAGCACTTCCGATGCCTTCAGATACACTTAATGAAAGTGCACAGCTTCCATGCAGGTTTGCTAAACAGAAGGCCCCGACCCCTGTGGTTGGAATGGCTTCTCTGGGTCAGATCTACGTGCAGGTGAAGAAGCTGAGTCTCCAGGTGTACAGCTAGTTAACCAGGGAGCTGGACCTCCGACTTCCAGCTGCCCACCTGCTGCTCATCGTCACTGCCCCAGACAGGAAACAGTAACTGATGCTGGAACACAGGCTCGTGGAATCGCTGAGGTCTTAGTCACCAGCAGCCACAGCCATGGAGCTCTTTGTGGTCTTGGCTTTTCACTCAAGGTTTGTGGCCAAGTCTAGAGAGGCAGCTTTCACCTTCAATGAAGGCAATTGGGTCTCAGTCAAGATTGATGTGTACTTGGTTCCCCGTCTGTCAGGCAACTTTGGAATCCATTATGGATGGGATAGAGGAGGATGGATGGGGAAGACGCCACATGTCAGGTGACACCAGAAGTTTCTGTTCCTTCCAAGACTCAGATTCCTCGGCATTTCCGGGGTGTCTTGTCTTGTGGAACCCGCTCCACAGCTATGTTGCCATGAGACTCCTCGGAGGAAGAACTAAGGGCCTCGTTTTATCTCAGGGATGGCAAACGCCTTCTCCTGTGTTGGGAAGGTATTAGGTAGGAAGAAAGCTAACTCCGCCTTCACCTTTCTTAGTTTCTTTTCTGTTACTGTGATAAAATATCCTGACAAAGCCAGGCAGTGGTGGCACACGCCTTTAATCCCAGCACTTGGGAGGCAGAGGCAGGCGGATTTCTGAGTTCGAGGCCAGCCTGGTCTACAGAGTGAGTTCCAGGACAGCCAGGGCTACACAGAGAAACCCTGTCTTGAAAACAAAACAAAACAAAAATCCTGACAAAAGCAGCTCCAGAGAGAAGTTACTGGGATCACAATTTCAGATTTCAGTCCATCATAACAAGGATGTCTCAGCAATTGGGGGATGGAGAGGGAGCTGGTCACATTACAGCCGGAGTCAAGCACAGGGAGCAGTGAAGCAGTAGACACTAATGCTCAACTTGCTTTCTCCACTTACACAGTCTAGGCTCTCCTGCCAAGGGAATGGTGTTACCCATGATGGGTGGGTCTTCCAATTAACTTTAATTAATATAATCAAGATTATTCTTTCTAGGCCTGCCTAGCGGCCTGCCTCTTGGGGGGATTCTGCATTCTGTCAAGCTGACAGGTTCCTATTCTTGTGTGGACATCTAATATTGCTCTGTTCAATAGAAACATGGTACACTGGGCCTGGAGAGATAGCTCAGTGGTTAAGAACATTGACTCCTCTTCCAGAGGTCCTGAGTTCAATTCCCAGCCACACATGGTGCCTCACAACCATCTGTAATGGGATCCGATGCCCTCTTCTGGTGCACCTGAAATGTGTCACAAGCTGGGTGGTTTCAAGTTTTTGACTAGTACATTACAAAAAGTCATAAGAGTCAGGTGCCAATAATTTTATCAAACTTTTATTCTGTTCTCAATTGTGTTCTGTTTTTCTTTTTTTAATGTGTTTTGCCTGCATGTGTGTCTGTGTGCAGGTGTCAGATCCCTGGAAGAGAGTTACAGTCATGAGCTGCCTTGTGAGTGCTGGGAATTGAACCCCAGTCCTCTGGAAGAGCACCCAGTGCTCTTATCCACTAAACTATCCTTCCAGCTGTGATGATTTATATATGCTTGGTCCAGGGAATGGCACTGTTGGGAGGTGGTGGCCTTGTTGGAGTAGGTGTGTCACTGTGGGTGTAAGCTTTAATACCTTTGTCCTAGCTGCCTGGAATCTAGTATTTGCTAGCAGCCTTCAGATGAAGATGTAGAACTCTCAGCTCCTCCTGCACCATGCCTTCCTGGATGCTGCCCTGTTCCTGCCTTGATGATAATGGACTGAACCTCTGGACCTGTAAGCCAGCCCCAATTAAATGTTGTCCTTATAAGAGTTGCCTTAGTCATGGGTCTGTTCATAGCAGTAAAACCCAAACTAAGACACCAGCCCTGTTTTGTTTTGTATGGGTCTTTTACCTGCTTGGATGTCTATCCCATGCATTACCTGTGAAGCCCAGAAGACATCAGATTCCCTGGGTCTGTAATTACAGATAGTTGTGAGCTGCCATTTGGGTGCTGGGAATCAAAACCAAGTCCCCTGAGAGAGCAGCCAGTGTTCATAACTACTGAGCCATCTCTCCAGCACCAGGTAGCAGTATTTTCAATAACTATGTTATATCAGTTGTGCCCCCAAATGTCTCTCAAAATAAATCATTTATGTATGTATTATTTGGTTTGTTTGAGACACCGTCTCTCTTTATAGCCTGGCTGTCCTGGAACTCACTATGTAGACCAGGCTGGCCTGAGCTCATAGAAATCCACCTGCCTCTGCCTCTGCCTCCAGATACTGAGATTCCAGATGTGTACTGCTACACTCAGCTTATTATTTCTGACAGAGAGTCTCACTATGTGGCCTTTGCTATCCTGGAACTCACGATGTACTCCAGGCTGGCCTCAAACTCAGATCTGCCTGACCTCTGACTTCCGAGTGCTGGGATTAAAGGTGTTCGCCACCATGCCTGGATAATATAATTTTTTTTAATGAGACATTTGACTTTTTCCTTTATTACCAACCACCAAAGTCACCATTGTCATCACTGCCATTAACATACTTCAGCCTCAGCTTCAGCCTCAGCACCACTGCCATTCTCATCCTGGTGGTGTTTATAGCTGCATCTCTGCTGGTTGCATAGCTTCGGTAGAAGGCAGAGCCTCTCAGGATTCAGTTCCTCTCCTGTATCTCCTGTTTCATAAGGAGCGGTAGAACTTGGTGGAAGCAGGGCTTGGTGAGAAGCCTAGGACAGACTCTGTCAACAGGAAATGACTTGTGGCTGTCAGCCTAGACAACGACCCATCCTGGCCACAGGTGGAGCCGTAAAAGTTCCATGGGCACAGAGTCCTCACTAGCTGCACAGTCAGCTAAAAGTACCAGCCATGCATGACACAGGGCCCTGAGTGCACAGCCCGTTCTATTTGGTGGGAGGTCACACCGTTAGTTTTAGACTTGGTGAAGAGTGGGATCTCAGGGCTCTGTGTACAGTTGTCCTGCTTGAGGACTACTGATCAGCTGGGTGAAGGAACCCTCTGTCTCTCATCTGCTGCCTGCTACCCTCCGCTGCCCACCGACGGCTACATACTTAGCCCCTCCTTCTTGGCAAAGGGTCTTTGAATTATTTATCAGAACTCAAGAGAAAATGCCTGGAACTGTCTGAATAACTCAGTAAAGCCCTGGCGGTGCCTCCAATAGTTCCCCAACCTGCATGGCTCATTCTAGGAGGAAGCCAGGCCCCCAAGCACGATGAGACAGGACAGACAGGTTCATCCCAAGGCCCCTTCCCCGCGGCCCCTTCTGAGCTGTCATTGCTTTGCTGCTCCTCTGCCTAAGCCTTCATTGTCCCGGAGGAAGAGCAGAAACTCCAGGATGCCCAGATCTCACGTGTGCACCCCTTAGAATACCACTTTAAGTGCCTAAGTGCTGGCCTTCCACATGCTGCCCCTCTCAAGCATGACAGCCAACTCCTATATACCTGCAGCCTCAGGAACACTGGCTGCTTAAAGTCTATTATTATGGGAAGCTCCCATGATTCTCTGGGTCCCAGACCATGCCAGTTCGTATGAAGTGCTTACTTTCCTGTTTCTGGCAGGGAGTCTGCATGGCCCAGAGGCTAGAGGGCAGCTGATGTAAGTTATCTGGAAAAGCCTACAGATTCGTATCACAAGAAGGTGGCATTTAACATAAAGTCACTCAGGAAACTGAGGCAGGAGGATTGCCTCAAGTTTTCGATATATAATGTGAGACTCTCGTTTCAAAAAAAGAAAAAAAATTTTTTTTCCACTAACTAGACATGCTAGCCTATGCCTTTAATCCCAGCACTTGGGAGGCAGAGACAGGTGGCTCCTGAGTTGAGGACAGCTGGTTACAGATGAGTTCTAGATAGCCAGGCTACACAGAGAAACCTGTCTCAAAAGAAAAGACCGGCCGGCGGTGGTGCGCACGCCTTTAATCCAGCACTTGGAGGCAGAGGCAGCGGATTCTGAGTTCGAGCAGCCTGGTCTACAGAGTGATTCCAGGAGCCAGGGCTATACAGAGAAACCCTGTCTCAAAAACAAAACAAAACAAAAAAAAACAAAAAAAAAAAAAAAGAAAAGACCAAACCAGATGCAGCATATTCGGGATCTGCATGTGAAACTCGAAATTCATCTGCTCTTTTTTTTTTTTTTTTTTTTTTTTTTTTTTGGTTTTTCGAGACAGGGTTTCTCTGTAGCCCTGGCTGGAACTCACTCTGTAGACCAGGCTGGCCTCGAACTCAGAAATCCGCCTGCCTCTGCCTCCCAAGTGCTGGGATTAAAGGCGTGCGCTACCACCGCCCGGCTACGAAACTCATCTGCTCTTAAAGACAGCGCTCCCCACCTGGCCTGCGCAGGTCCACTGGCCTCACTAAATGGACTATAAGCCCGTGCCTGCCTGCCTCTTAGGCAGTGCGGAAGAACAGACCCCATCCACAGTTAATAACAGCAGCAGATGTGATGTGACAGGCAAGGCAGCTCCAGCTCTGGCATTCAGGACCTGGGGCAAAGGAGAACAATTTCTTTTTTTTTTTTTTGGTTTTTCTTTTTTTTGGTTTTTTTTGAAACAGGGTTTCTCTGTATAGCCCTGGCTGTCCTGGAACTCACTCTGTAGACCAGGCTGGCCTCGAACACAGAAATTCGCCTGCCTCTGCCTCCCAAGTGCTGGGATTAAAGGCGTGCGCCACCACCGCTCGGCAAGAACAATTTCTAAGCTGAGTTCCTCGGGCTTTGAAGTTGTGTGGTTGGATTCATGACCTTGGAAATGAACCAGGGACATTCATTCATTCATGGGATCTGAGTTGGCCTACACTTTATCCTAACTACAGTGGAATGCTGGCTAGACCGTGACCCAAACAGAATAGGTGGAGGCATTTTGACCTTTCTCCGAGGCTGGGGCGAAGGCAGACGCTATGCCACAGGGACCGACAGTAGCACTTGAATTGTTGTGTGGGGCACGGGCAAGGGAAGCCATAAAGAAGGTGGAAGGCACAATGGTGACCAGCACAGAACCTTTACAGCCTTCCTGTAGCAAGAGGAAGAGACAGACACACTTTAAGGAAAGAGGAAGATCCCAGGCCCTGAAGGACCTAAACGGGAAGATGGCAGACAGCAGGAGCCAGTCCTGGGTCCCAGCCCCGAGAACACATTCTAATGTTCCGGACAGTCCATCCCCAACATGGAATCTGGGAGGGAATTTTCTGCATTCCTGCACCAAGCTGTGCCTGAGAGACTCCTGAGGGGGATATCTATCTACCCCTCCTCTTGGCTTGTTCCCCCTTCAGATATGCCCCTGGCACAAGGAGATGTTGATGGATGCCTGCAGTCGATCTTATCTCTCAGTGGCCCGTCTAAAAGGCCAGCTCAGGGCTGAGGAAACGGGATTTCACAGAACCAGTCTTTCACTGGCAGGGACATCTTCATAGGCAGTAGGAGTGAGGCCTGCTGGTTGCTGGCCTGTTGACTGTTGACTGTTGACTGATAGCCTTGTCTTAAGGTTTCCTGATAATAAGAAGCCCATTATAATTAGAGACCAGCCTAGTGAAGGGCTCAAAGAATCCAGAGGTGAGAGCGCCCTCCGGTGGATGTAGCGGAGTGAAGTGTTGAACCCCCACGGACCCTAGGTCAACAATCACTGTAGTAGATGACTGAAGTGTCATCTGAGTGTCTGCTCCTAGGTGTGGCTAAGGAGAAGGTTTACTGTAGATATGAAGGAGAGCAAAGCCAGAGGCATCTGGAAGGGTCCAGACTGAACATGGCCAGCAGACTGACCTGGGCCATGAGAGGAGACGGGGTGGAGGAGCGTAAAAAAGGAAGAGGGGAGAGAAGGCTGAGGTTACATAGGATCAGAAGTGTGGGGAAGGGAAGCAGAAGCCGAACCCCTAGGAAGGGGAGGTTTAGGGTGAGGGAGGGGGAAGGTGCTGGAAGAAGCCACAGGTGCTGAGTGAAACCTAACAGTAGGAACTACAGGGACTACGTCAGGGACAGGACAGTGTACACACACACCACCCATAAAAGCCAGAGCTACACAGACAGGCAAGTACTCAACCACTGAGCCACACCCCCTAACCAAGGACTGGGGACCTGGAAACACAAAAGAAGCAGAGCTGGAGCCAGCAAGGATTGTTCTTTGGGGCAGGTCCAACAAGGAGCAGTCTAAGAGGCAAGGAGGACCACGCGGGCAGACAGAGCCCGGTCTAGGGTGGGCTATCTGCATGAAACTGGGCACTCAGTCACAGTTAAGGGTACTCAGTGAGTTGACCACACCTCAGGACTTGGGTATTTACCCAAAGACGTCAAGGGCACCTATGCCTCTTTAGAAGTGGACATATATGGGCACAGGTGTGCCGCAGACATCTCGTTCTCCATGGCAACAAAGAGCTATAGCAGGAAGTAGGCATAGGGGGGCATGGTTCACACTGGGGTTGTCATGAACTCACTATCGTTTATGGATACAAGGATGCAGCTTGCTGGCGATGGCAGGCAGTCAGCCCTTAGCAGTGGTGTCTGACCTTGGACTTAAGGATTCTCTGGGACCGTTGATTCTCTGTGTTGGCCCTGGAGATGCCAAGTCACTGAGATAGCCTAGGACCTCTCAGATTTGTGACCCAGGAGGTAGGGCTGTCACAGGGAGATGCTCCAGGTTCCTCCTCCTTAGCTATCCAGACATGGCAGTGACCACTGGTCAGTTAAAGGGCCCATAAGTCATTCAGAAGAATTAGGAGTCTGAGGTGACATCCAGGTGGCTGTATGGTGGAGGGAGACACTCTGGGTGCTCTCTGGGGTGCTACAGTAAAGACTGTTTACCCTGAGATCTGTAAGTACTGGTCACTGTGAGGAGTGATATAAAACCAGCAGATAGGCCCTGGATAATGCTCAAGTCCTTTTCTCTCATCTCTGTTCCTTACCTGGGCCCTGGGGCATGAGAAGAGGACCATCCTCCCTGTGGCCAGCCTGAGCAAGCTTTCTGCCCTTCCCTGAGAAGCACGTGACTTCTATCTGGGGGAATAGGAGTGCTGAGAGACACCTGGGCACCCTCAGCCCGATAAAAGCCCGGTCTTGAAGAGGATAAGACAGGCTTCCAGAGTGTAGCCGGGCCTTTCTTTGTAACCCCTCTTGGAGCTTCCTGAAAAGGAGGAAGGGGCGGAGTTTGTTAGCTGTTCCACCCCATCCTCCCCTCACCCCCAAGCAGGGCCCGCCTCCACATCCAGCTGTGGGCAGGAAAAGGGCGAGAGGCAGCGGGGGTATGGGTAGCCAAGTCTGCACACAGACCTATCCCTCCCTCCTGGCTCTGATCAGGTCTTGGAAGAGGCTATGCTCTGGTTCCCTGCCTCCAAGAGCCACGATGGGGTAGTCAGCCCCAGGAAGGAGGCCAGGGAACCCTTATGGGGCTGGAGAACAGGTGGGAAGGCTAGTAGCCCCCTCTGCTCAGGCTCACTTTGTTTCAATGTTGGCCTGTATTGGAAGGCTTGCCCAGGGAAACTCCGCCATTGCTGCTCCTTGGAGGTAGTTCAATGGCTCAGGCTGGCCAGAGGCTGTCAGTTATAGCTCTTCTGTGGCCTGTCTAGAAACAACTTCACCGGGACATTTGTGTGATTCAGTGCAGTCCTAGGCTTGGGTCTGGGCCATCAACCTCCAGTTGGTTTGGGTTTATCCCTCCAAAATCCCCCACTCCAGTCCTGCTCTGCTTTCACTGCCTAGATGGGCCGGTATAAACCACAGACATCCTGATGCTGAACTCATTTGGAAGATGATGATGACTAATCCGCTGTCTTCCCCATCTTCCTCACAGAGTGTGCGTTAACTCTGCTCCTGCCCCCAACCCACTCCTGTTAGTAATTTACCAAAGGCTCCTGACCACAAACCCTACTGGCAGGCTTCCCAGAGGGGTCTCAACTACCAACCTCATTTTTCTTTATTCTTTGAAAAACATCTATGTATGTTGAAATCAGAGGGCAACTTCTGGTAACCGATTCTCTTTTCCACATGTGCTTTGTTCTTAGGGATCCAGTTCAGCTAGTCAGACTCAGCTGCCAGGCCTTTACCCACTGAGCTGAGCCATCTCTCTGGCTGTTAGACCCTTAACTGTTTGCTTGTTTGTTGTTTATATATTTATTTAAGACTTAGTTTCAGGTAGCCCAGACTGGCCTTGAATCCTCCTACCTCAATATCCAAGTGCTGGGATTATAAACCACCACGTCCAGGTTTTATTTGTTTTAAGACAAGGTCCTAGCTAGGCAGTGATTGTGTGCACCGTCAATCTCAGCACTAGGGGCAGAACCAGGTGGATCTCTGTGAGTTCAAGGCCAGTCTTGTTCTACAAAGCAAGTTCCAGGACAGCCAGGGCTGTCACATAAAGAAACCCTGTCTCAAAAAACAAACCAACAGCATGTTCGTGTTCGGTAGCCCAGCCTTGAGCTTGCTGTGATTCTCCTGCCTCTGCCACCTGAATGCTGGGCTCACAATGTGTGCTACTGTGCCTGACTTCAATCGGCCAACCTTCTAATTCTACCTGGCATTTAGGAAGCAGGAAGGTTCGAGATACAACTGCAAATAATAGCATGGACTTGAGGTCCTCAAAACTCGTTTCCAGTATTAGCATGAGCAGGGACAGGCTTGAGACAGGTCTTCAAGTGGGAAAGAGGGGGCAGAGGCCTATGGGCTACTGCCATGCTATGGAAGATGAAGGTGTTTATAAACGTATAGTGGCTGGCTGGCGTGAATCCTTTAAATTTATGTGTCCCTGGAAGGGAGGGGGAAAAGCGATACTCCAGGTATGTTCCCAACATGAGTGTCCCAGGTCCTCTCAACCTGGAGAGGCCTTCTGGGGCCACCAGCTGCTGGTGACCTAAATGGAGAGCGGAAGGAGATGAGAATGGCCTATCTCGTGGGGTGGCATCTTGACAGAGCCTGTTTCTGTGCCCAGGCCAAAACAGCGCTTTGGAGTAGTCCTACGATCTGCAGGCAAAGGCAGGTACAAGCCAGCTTTCTAGATGAGTTGTTTCTGTTTCCAAGAACGGGAATCAGCACTTGGTAGAAATGTACTCGGGCCTTTAATCCCAGCACTTGGGAGGCAGGGGCGGAAGGATTTCTGAGTTCGAGGCCAGCCTGGTCTACAGAGTGAGTTCCAGGATAGCCAGGGCTATACAGAGAAACCCTGTCTCTGTATAGAAGAAAAAGAAAAAGAAGAAAGAAAGAAAGAAAGAAAGAAAGAAAGAAAGAAAGAAAGAAAGAAAGAACTGAAATAATAGCTCCCCAAATACCACATTTGCTGGCGAGGAGTCAAGGAAGCAAGATGCTGGAGAAGTTGGCAACACTGGCTGACTCTGGGAGTGGGTGGAGGGGGCTTAGGATGTGCTATTTGAAACAACACACACACACACACAGGCGTGCGTGCGATGCGTGTGTGTGTATATATATATGTATATATATTCATATTCTCCTGTCATACAATACATTGCAACCTCAGTTTCCCCTCCCTCTACTTCTCCCAGCCCCTCCCAGCCCCCAGATCCACTTCTCCTCTGTTTCCTTTCAGAATAGAGCAGGCCTCCCAGGGATATAAACCAAGCAGAGCATAACAAGGTAAGATAAGACTAGGTGCAAAAAACAAAAAAATAAACAATAACAACAAAAACCTGTTGCTGGGCTGAAGGGATGGCTCAGTGGTTAAGAGCGTTGACTGCCTTTCCAGAGGTCCTGAGTTCAATTCCCAGCAACCACATGATGGCTCATAACCATCTATAATGGGATCTGATGCCCTCTTCTGGTATGTCTGAAGATAGCTACAGTGTAGTCATACATTAAATAAATAAATTAAACAAACAAAAAACAAAAAAAAACCTGTTGCTATAGTAAATCACACAGCATCAACTTGACATTTTAACCATTTTTTTTTTCAAGGCAGGGTTTCTGTAGCCCTGGCTGTCCTGGAACTCACACTGTAGACCAGGTTAGTCTTGAGCTCAGAAATCTGCCTGCCTCTGCCTTCTGAGTGCTGGGGCTAAAGGTATGGACCACCACCCTTGGCCATTTTAACCATTCTAAAGTGTGCAATTGAGGGACTTTCAAGCACTTTGACAATCTTCCTCTTCTTCTTCTTTTTCTTCATTTTTGGAGATAAAATGGCCAGCCTGGCCTCAAACTTGCAATTCTCCAGCCTCCTGAGAGCTGATATGACTGGTTTGTGCCACCATTCCTAGTCTAGAACCTTCTAAACTCCTGTTCACCAGTCTCTTTCCTCCCACACCCTTCTCCAGCAGCCAATCCTCGCTCTCCCTGTCTGACTCCCTAACTGATGTAATTTAGATACTTTTATGAAGTCAGATGCAATCCCAGCACTCAGATGCAGAGGCAGGCAGAGCTCTATAAGCGGAGGTCAGACTGGTCTACACAGCAAGCTCTAGACCACTCAAGGCCTCCTAGGGAGACACTGCCTTAAAAAAGAAAGAATGGTCAGTTGGTACTGGATAGATGACTTTGTCTCCCTGTCCTTGGCCTTTGGCCTGCTTTTACCTTTTGTCCTCTGAGGACAGTTTTGCTCTCAACATTCAAATTCCAACTTCTGCTTGATGATTGTTTGTTTGTTTGTTGTTTTTTGAGTCTTCAAAACTCAACCAACCAACCAACTAAACAAACAAACAAACAAACAAACACAACAACAAAATGAAACAAAACCCAGAACCACACACCATTTGTCCTTTGTGTCAGGCTCTCACCACTTGGCTTAGTGGTTTCCAGATCTTTGCTTTGCTGTGGTGCCATAATCTGGTTCCTTTCTATGGCCAGGTACAACCCGACTGCATAAAGAGCCATGTTTACCCACCCATTCACCCACTAATATGCACTTGGGTGTGTCTTAAGGTTTTACTGCTGTGAACAGACACCATGACCAAGGCAATTTAATAAGGACAACATTTAATTGGGGCTGGCTTATAGGTTCAGAGGTTCAGCCCTTATCATCCAGGCAGGCATGGTACAGGAGGAGCTGCTGAGAGCTCTACATCTTCATCTGAAGGCTGCTAGCAGAAACTGGCTTCCAGACAGCTAGGAGGAGGGTCTTAAAGCCCACACCCACAGTGACACACCTACTCCAACAGGGCCATACCTTCTAATAGTGCCACTCCCTGGGCAGAGCATAACAAACCATAACAGGGTGTTCTGCATACTGGAATGTCAATTCTAGTATAGACAAGTAGGGATGACTGGTCACCTCTCAGAAGAAGTGGGGACCCTACTGGCAGAGCTGAATCCCTCTGTCTACTTTGGCCCTGTGCCATCTCTCCCGACCTAGGGGGACAGTTTTCAGTGTAATGATGCACACCTGTAATCCTACACACCTCCTGTTGGCTGCACGAAGATCAGTTCAAGGTTATCCTTGGCTACACAGCAAGTTGAAGCCATGTCAAAAGAAAGAGAAAGAGAGAGAGAGCACCAGAAAGGTGATACAGAAGTACCAGGGGTGTGGGTCAGGCAGGCTGTTGCTGGTCCAGCCTGCCTGACTTTCCCTGCTTGGCGAGGGACAAGTAGGAACGTTCAGATACTAAGAATCTGGTCCATTTTGTGAGTTTTATTTGACCCAGGTAATACATGTGTGTACTGACCATGACATCAAAGGGAAGGAGGCTTGTAGTAGGCGAGGGTGGTGCCAGCTTTTTCAATGGTAACATTGTATCTTAGAAGCTGCTCCTACAGTACAGGCAGTCTTCAGATGCTCTTTAAACTGCTACAGAGAACCACACCTAAGGATACATTTTAGTTTCTATGAGAGTTCTTGTATTTGTTTCTTTCTGTTTTCACCCTTTGCTACTTGGACAGTTGTGAGACACAAACATTTCAGTGCCTCTAGAACAGTGGTTCTCAACCTTCCTAATATTACAACCCCTTAAGATAGTTCCTTGGGTCTGGAGAGATGGGTCAGTGGTTAGGAGCACTGATGTTCTTCTAGATGGTCCTGAGTTCAATTCCCGACAATCACATGGTGGCTCACAACCATCTGTAATGGAATCTGATGCCCTCTTCGGGTGTGTCTGAAGAGAGCAATACTCATATACACAAAATGAAATAAATAAATCTTTAAATAAAAAAAAAAAGACAGTTCTTCATGTTGTGGTGACCCCCGACTACAAAATTATTTTGTTGTTACTTTATAACTATAACTTTACATTATGAATCATAATGTAAATATCTGTTACACAGGATATCTGATGTGCAATCCCTATGAAAGGGTCATTTCACTCACATAGGGGTCGTGACCCACAGGTTCAGCGCTGCTGCTCAAGAAGCAGGTCTGAATGAATTTCTGAACCTTCCCCAATGTGTTAGTAGCACCCCTTCAGAGCCAGACTAGAAGTGAGTTTGAGGACAAAGTTAGACAAAGTTTAAACACTGTATGTCCAGGGAAAGCCTGCATTTCTGGTGATTTTTGGAAAACTGAAGGTTCTGAAGTGTGATTGATTGACTTTATTTAGCCTGCTAGTGCCTTGAGGCTCAAAAGTGGTCACATCATCGCTCCCGGTCCTTAAGCCTCTGCCCCTAATGCCACTCATTCCCCAGGCAGCTGAGTTAAGGCATCCTGAACTTGGTGCAGCAGTACAGTTTTTGGCCCCTTTCCATTTCGTCTTTCCTATCCACCTTAATATTGAGGACTGGGCCAAACCAAGGCGGCTTGGGTGAAGTACCCGGCACGTGCAGGACTCAAACTTGTCTGGCCACTAAGGGGACAGCAGGTGCTCTGGCAGCTTTTGCTACTGTCTATAGCACACTGATTAAGACCAAGCCACGCAGTGGAAGCAGTTATGACTGGAAGCAGTCCCAAAGCCCCAATCCAGACCACGGTGGGATGCAGCTGTCTGATGCCACAGCATACAGTGTCTCTCCACCCCAACCACCAAGGCCTAGCTAGCGTGGCCGCCAGTAGCACCGTCGGGAACTCGGAACAACTGACAGCCCCCAGGGGGCGCTGCGCCATCACGGCTTGGGGAGCAAAGCGAAAGTTGCTCCAGCCACGAGGGGCGCAATTGCACGTGGGTGCTACGGGGTGGGTGTCAGGGGATTCAGGTCATTGGGAGTCATTTTGTATTGTCTCCCACCCCGGGTCCCAGGCCCCGGCTTCCCAGGGAGAAGCGCCCCACGGGCACTGTGCGAGTGACTGCGCTGGGCTGTAGGGGGGCTTCGGGGGCGCGCGGACCGAGGTCTCCGGACCACCGGCACCAGCTTGATCCGGAGGGCCGGCGCGCGCGCGGACTGCGCTGGGCAGCGAGGGGTGCCTGGGCGCGCCTGGCCGTCGGGGGAAGCGCGGAGGCGGGCACTCCAGGGAGGGCGGGGGCCGAGCTTATAAAAGCCCGCAGGCGGGAGCAGGGAGAGAGCCGCCGAGTCGCCGTCCGGCCCTGCTCGGCCTCTGCGAGCCGCCGTGAGTTCTGAGCTGGGCGCGCTGACACCCCAGCGCCCGCGGGCTCCGGCCGTCGGGAACCAGAGGGCGCGGCCGGGCGGGCCGGAGACCCGAGATCGAGACTCGCGGGAGGTCGCCGGAGCGGCGCGCCGCACGTGCGGAGACCCGCCCTGAGTGCCATGGCGCGCGCTTCCTCCGGCCCTCGCACCTCCCTTTAGCCACGGCGGCGCGACCCCGGGCGGTCCCCCGGCCGCGGGGCATGGACCCGCACGTGCTGGGCGCCGGGCTCTACTGGCTGTTGCTGCCCTGCACGCTCCTGGCGGGTGAGTGGAGGGCGCGGGCGGGAAGGCTGCGTCCGCGTACCCCTGCGCCGCCCGGCCCCGCGAGGGTGCGCGCGGGCGAGCATAGGCGAGGAGATTCCGCGGGACTCGCGGCCCAGGGCGCCCGCATTCCAGAGGCGTGAGCGCGCTGGCGGCCTCGGCGGGCCCGGCCCGGGCACCGAATGGAAAGCACGACAAGCAGCGGCGAGGCGCGGGTCCCCCGGAGCCCCAGATAGCGCTGGGCGTCTACGCGCGGACTGGGAGGAGAGGCCCGGGCGAGGGGCTGTTAGTGTCTGAGATGTAAGGGGAGTGTGACTTTCTATTCTCTTTCGTGGTTAAGAAAAAAGGAAAGAAAGAAAAAAAAAAATCAAACTTGCATCATGACTTCCTGACCAATCTGGGAGACGGTGGCGTTCTGCCTGGAGCTTTTCAAGTCAGAAATTTCCTACCAGAAGTAATGTTCCAGCCCTAGGCGACAGTCCCCAGTGTTCTTAGTCCCAGTTCCGAGGCTGTCTGTTCAATGCCTTGGAAAAAGCTCCTGTCTTCCTCGTGCCCTACTTGGTTACCTTCCAGAGGGACTGGGGCACAGGGCGCCCTAGGAGGCTCTGCCTCAGAGCTGGAGATTCCCTACCGTGGCATGTGTCCCTTGCTTGCAAAGCTTCTCTCCTTTGGTGTCATAGGTGCTGGACTCCATTGCAACTCACCCAGGGCACCGTGCCCAGCTGCTCCCCCCCCCCGCCCCCGTACACCTCCTGAAGCAGTCAGCACCCCTCCACTTGTGACCTTCCTCAGGGTTTGGATAAGTTAGCCCACAGAGAGACAGAGAACCCTTTCTGAAAGTTTGTCTGCTCTGTTGAAATCCATCTGTCGGAGGTGGGGGATTGTGTGCGATTTCCCCAAGTCTCTCCAGGGACACTGCTTGCTCACCCTGTTTTAGGAACAGGCTACCCCCGGGTGTCAGGCAACCTGGGCAAACCCTACTGTGACTTCCACACAGGCAGAGTTTTGATTTGTAGGACCAAAATGTGGTGAGAGGTGGGGGAATTTTTGAAGGCAGGAATCAATGAAAACCATTGAGCTTGTAAAGGAGGGGCCGGCGGACACTGTCCTCAGCCCAGCCTGAACTTAGGAGAGCCAAGGTCTAGGGCCCACATTTGTGGCTTCTTTTCTTCACTGGTCTGTAGACAGGCAGACTGTAAATATAAGCTGAAGGGGCGGATGATATGTAGAAGACAGCTACCCTTCTTAAAGGAATGACAGGTACCCTTCTTAAAGGGATAACCTCAACAGGAGATGCTTCTTAGGTCCTTAACTGTCAATGCTTGGGGACAAGAAGGACAGGGCAGGGAATAGGTGGTCCTGTTGTGTGGGAAGAAAGGCTTCTCCGTCTTCTTCCACAGACAGGGCCCGTGCTTAAAACAAAACTGGCAGACTTTTCTCTGACAGACCAGATGGTAAATGTTTTCACATCATGAAGTACTCTGATATTTTTTCCAGCAGTTAAAAAATGCAAAAAAAAAAAAAAAATTCTTAGCTCGTGGACAGTACTGAAATCCACGGTAAGCTCTGGTCTAGCCTGCTACTAGTCAGAGCTTATGACCCCCCAAGGATCAGTCAGGGGTTCTGAGGTCTCCTGGCTTTTCAGCTGTAGTGTGTGGGTGGCAGAGGAAGCTTCCAGTCTGAGTCTGGTTAGGATGTGAAGGAGGCTTGGCCAGCTTTGGGGGTTCCCACCCAGCCTGTGTGTGTTAGTCACCTGGGGAGCTTTCAAAAGAATATTGATGACTAATGTTCCTGTCTTTTCCTTAGGCCCAAACTGTCCCCCCAATAAAGTCCATTCATGAGCACATACATATCCAGGCACAGGCCACACCTACCCTGACACTGAGCCTGGGTGTGGGCTTGCCCATCAACAGTTTCCTTTATGCCTGGGGAGGAGGGCAAGGGACACAGAGCCAGCCGAGAGCTCTGCGGCGTGGTGATGTAGGAGATGCTGGCATGCTGTTCATTTCTATGGGTTGTAGTCACCGCTGAGGGACCTCCTGCTGTAACATTTACTCCATCTCTTGTGAGGGCTTCCTCTCCCTCCACCCCCTGAGCAGTTTGAGTCCTGTGTTTTGGAAACAAGGTCTTCACAGGTTAGTCATCTTAAATGCTGGGTGCTGGCTCAGGCCTTCCTGAAGGTTTGAATCATCCTGGGGTGCTTAGCCTCTTTGCCACTCCCCTAACAGGACATCAATCTGGAAAGTCAGGCAAGGTGATGCCCTAGTCCCTAAGGGAATAGTGACCAACCCAGGCAGACTTAACCTGGTGACCTGGAGACCTAGGGATCAGGACCCAGAAGGGATGTTTTGTGCCTGGGAGAGAAAGGACAGGTCTCCTGATTCTTAGCCTCACAGAGGAACCAGGAACTTAAAATCCAAGCAAGAGCCAGGTAGCGAGAAATCTCCCTCTCTCACAAATGAAGAAGACCGAGGTAAGGCAAAGTGGTCTCTGCTCTCTACGTCCGCCATAGCATGGGAGAAAGATCCATGACAGAGTGGCACCTGGGCTTGACAGATCTCTCTGAGAAGTATCACTGTTTACAGTGGGGATGTGTCTCCCTTCTCAGAATGTTTTCTCTGTCACCTGTGAACTTAGAGGTGGGAAAGGTTATTAGGCTTCCCAACCCCACCCCCTTGAGACAGGTCAGCCCTCACTCAGTGGTCAGAGCTATTGTTGAAACTCGGGGCCCTGAAAGAGCAGAAAGATGACAGAGAACAGAGCCTTTCCTGCCACCAGTACTGGTCTTGGTAGGCACAGAATGGGTGAGGTTCCACTTCCCCCTGCAGCCCTGTGGGGGGACTCCCTGCTGAGCCTGGCAGAGGGGTGGGACCCTGCCTTGTGCTGGGTCTGAGAAGGAATGAGTAAGCAGGCCAGGGAACCACTGGGTCCCAGGGTGTTTAGGGGAGGAGCTAGGGACCTTTCGAGAACTGTGGGCGGATCCCGTATCATACCATATCCTTATTGCAGGTGGTCACTGGCAGCCAGGGGGAGGGTCCTAAAGAGGAAGTGACCTTGCTGGGGTGGGCAGAAGTGCTGGCTTCTGATCCTGGCCCCAGGCTACTTCCTGGGCGGTGTCTCCTGCCTGCTTGTACTGATGACACTAACTTTGCTCCCTTACTTGCAAGCGTTGAGGAGGGCAAGCCCTTCCCACTCTGGGCCCCGTGGGCACCGCCTCCCTGTGCCTCTGAGATCCCCTTTCACTTCTGTCACTTAGTTTAGAAGTGTAGTTAGATGTTTACTTTTTCATATACATTTTGTTCTTGTTTGTTAAAGTTCGGCTTTTACACACCTGCCTTCTACCTCACGATTAGCTTTGGTCTCGCTCCCAGTCAGAACGAAGCTGTTGAGGATTAAGAATTCATGGAATTAACTCACAGGCCCAAGAGCGTATGGATGGGAAGGGGCAGCCTCGGGACCACATTTTTTCTTTGCCCTCTTTGCTGGCAGGTACCTGTTTCAGGTCACTAGGAGGACAAAGGGAGTCCGAGTATATCCCATGGGTGGATGAGTTTGTGGGTGGAAGACAACAGCCAGTGGTGGCCAGTCCCTTCATCTCGCTCTGAACTCACCTGACCTTTAACCTTTTTTCTAGGCCTCATCTCCTCCCGTGTGTGGGCCTATAAAAGCTTTAAGGCCACTCACTTCCAGACTCTGATCTCCGGTCCCCGCGCTGTGATCTCACACCCAGGCTGGGGAGGTGGATGGGTCAGCTGTGTTTGGAGAAAGGCCAGTCCGTTGTCATCCAGTGATTCCTCCTTGGTCTTGGTGTCTAGGCGTCCCTGAGTGCTTTCCCATATGTGCTACACACTGTGTGATGACATTGGCCTTCAGCGGCTGGGCCAGGTCTCTGGGGCTTCCCACCACTGCATTCCCTTCCGCACAGAGGACTCTTCTTAGGAAAGGCAGGGACTGGTGCCCTCACTTTCCATACATAGCCCCTGTCGCTGAGGGGGTCCGCGTGCAACACCAAGCTGCGTTCAGTGTGCAGCTCCCTGAATCTTCCAAGTGCATTCATGCGTCCTCTCATTGAGGTCTTGTGGGACAAAGTACTGGGTAGCAGCCAGGAGCCTAGTGCTGGTTCCAGGCCAGTGGTGCCTGGGTGTGGGGTGGGGGTGGGAGACGGGATTGATGTCCGTGGTAGAGGTAAGAGGGTTCACCTCTTCCTTACCAGGCTGCGGGCACTGTGAGCCTGTAGCTGTCCACAGGTAGACAGGAACAAAGGCAGTAGTCACACCTTCCAACAGGCTCCTGTTAGCTCCTCCACAGGGGCCTAAGATGCCATCCAACATGGTATTCCCCAGGAATGGCATTCACAACAGAGCCCCCAAATGGTGCCACCCCAAAGGGCTCTGTAGTAATGACACTCCAAACAGGTTTCTCCAACAAATGCCTCTAAGCGGGGCACCCCAGTGGGCCTTCCAAAGTCTGCTCCCTCCTTATCTGGTCAGAACAGTATGAGTGGACAGAGCAGACGTCCTAGCTTCCTGGTGCTGAAGGCTTGGGAGGCAGAGAGAACCCAGCACACGGGGCCATGAGTTGCAGGAAGAGGAGGGTATAGGATGGGGGGCGGGTAGCTAGTCCAGAGGGAAGGACTAGGTCGCCAGGCTGGAGGATGAGGTCACTATAGCATTCCAGGGCCCTCTGCCTCCTTAGAAGGACACCAGCCAGGGCTTGCTAAGTGGTGAGCTGCTTGCTAGAGTTAGTGTCATTGGGATTGGGTGGGGCCAGGGGAGCCCTCCCTGTGCTTATCCCCCCCTCCCCCTTTGTAGAGAGGCCTCCAGGAGCAAGAGCAGGGAGTGGCCTCATGGGAGGGAGGTTGGGCAGAGCCTAAAGCGCCCCCAAAGTTTTCATTTATGGTTTTCCTCTTATCTGTATGGTCCATGGTCCATGACGAGCCTGTCTTGGTAACCAAAACCTGTAATCCCAACTCTCTTGGAGGTTGAGACAGGAGGATCATAGGTTCAAGGCTCGTATGGGTCCCTTATCAGACCCTGTTTCAAAATTAAAGGTAGAAAGAAGGGTTGGTGGAGTAGGCCATGATAGGATGGTGGCCTGGGATGTGTGTGACCCTGGCTTCAGTCCCCAGCACCAGGAAAAGCAAACAGAAAACCCTGACGGACCTCTTGTAGTGTAGTCCATAAACCATTTTTTTTTTTTTTCTAAAACAAATACCTATGGTGGATGTTGGAAATCTGCCCTTGTACCAAACAAACTCTTGATGTAGCTCATCTCTCTGTATGTACCTATGGTCAGATTTAATTTACATATTAGGCACAGAGGTTAACCTAATAGTTAATAATAAGAGTTAAATAATTACCATCATGTAATGCATTAAAAGTTTTTTAAGCCAAGCTTGGTGGCACAAGCCTTTATTCCAGCACTAGGGAAGCAGAGACAGACAGATCTCTGGGAGTTCAAGGCCAGCCTGGTTGTAGGTGTCAGACTTCCAGGGCAGCCAGTACTACATAATGAAACTGCTTCAAAAAAAAAGGGTAATGGTTGCCAGGATGGCTCAATGGGTAAAAGCTCCCAAAAGTTGTCCTGAGATCACATACATATACAGTATTACATGTGTACAAACCCTGTGTACACACACATACAAATAAATAAACAAAATATTTTTAAAACTTATGAAATGCATACTTCTGGAATTTTTCATTTAGTACTTTTGGACTGTGGCTAGGTGTGGCTCAGGTCACCTGAGCATAAACTTCACTTGAACCCTTTGACTTTCCAACCCCACCCCCATTCCCAGA
Organism: Mastomys natalensis; assembly: GCA_021653895.1. Lineage (NCBI taxonomy): Eukaryota > Metazoa > Chordata > Mammalia > Rodentia > Muridae > Mastomys > Mastomys natalensis. Next base: position 785,165 of record JAJTUV010000412.1, read on the forward strand.
AGACCTTGGTCCTTCCTAGCTCTTTCTAGTCTCAGTGTGAGTGACATCTGCTGCCTGTCACCTACTGATACGGTCTTGTCACCTCATCTCTTTTGTAGGTTGGAACATTCGTAATTGTTTTGGGGTTCCCCTTACGGTCTTCCCTTCAGTTGCTCCTAGGTTTCTGGTGTCAAGGACACCTCTGCATTTCACATGTCCCTCTGGGGTGCATACTGGGTGCGTCCTGTTGCGTTTTTCATGAAGATCACTGGCTGTCCAGGTAGCCACTCCCACTGGTCCCTTGGGGAATGGGCCACCATGGGAAGCAAGCATTATCTCGTAGGGGACAAAGATAGCTGTCCAGCCAGACTAGCTCTTGGGTGATATCAGATGCCTTAGCCAATATATGCAGCTTTCTGACTCCCTGTAGCCATCCCAAGAACCCTTGCTGAGTGGGGTGGGTCCAGTTTTCTGGTATGTTTTAATAGCATAATTATAGGGGGTATTTTTGGTTCTCTCTAACGGGCTGACAGGGTCAGCCGCGACTGTTTACCGGGCTGCAATGTGCACGCTATTTTTCTCTGTGAGTATATATAGCCGGGACCATTTCTTCCCTGGGTTCAGACTGCAGAGGGATGGTGGCCACCTCGGCCTCCTGTGGTTTCTTTAGCTGTCGAATGGGAGCCTAAAATGGGCCTAGGGAACAGCTGCTGGGCTCTGAGGAACGTGAGGCTGGGCCGGCCTATCTTAGTTACTGTTCTATTGCTGTGAAGAGATACCATGACCAAGGCAACTTATAAAAAAAAGATTTAGTCAGGGGCTTGCTTACAGTTTCAGAGGGTTAAATGACCATTGTAGTGGGAATCCCGGTGTTGGGCCGGCATGGTGCTGGAGCAGCGGCTGAAAGCTTACATCTGAGCCACCAAGATAGAGGCAAAGAAAGCATACAACTGGGCCCAGTGTGGTCTTTTACAACCTCAGAGCCCACCCTCAGTGACACACTTCTTCCAACAAAGCCACGCCTCCTAATCCTTCCTATACAGTCTACCAACTGGGGACCAGGTTTTCAAATATATAAACCTATGGAGGCCAATCTCATTCAAACCACCATACCTCCTGTCCGTCTCCCTGTACAGGTAGAGTTTCTCCTCAGCCTGGTAAAGGCCTTAAGAGAGTGAGTGGTAGGCTTTCTCCCTGCTGCCTGGTTCTCTTGTGTCTAGAAGTCACCTTCATCCTCCAAGTCTTGGCCATCCTTCCAAGAATCTGCAGCAGGAGTATTGAGCTGTTAGGGAAGTAAACCCCAGGCTCTGCACTGAGAATCTGTGCCTGATGGGGACCTGACGATGAAGTATGGGTTCCGAGGTGAGCTTTGGAGCCTGTAAGCGTAGGGTTTGGGGTTCGCTTCCTGGAACCCCCAAAGCCTGCTGTCTGTCTGCTGACACCTTGGACCCCAGCTCCCAGCAGGTGTGTCATCTGCCTCTGCTGTGGCTCCAGCATGCTCCTGGCCCGCCCTCTCTCTCTCATTGACTTGATTTCTGTTTATGGTTAAAACAACTGCTTAACAGCAACATCCAGACAACATTCCAGGGAGTTTTAAAAGGGAAGTGAGGGCACTGGGGAGAGATGGCTTAGCAGCCAAGAGCGCGTACTTCTCTTTCGGAGGAAGACGGACAAAAATTCAGCTCCGAGCGGCCACACTGGTCCTCTTATACTCATCTATGACTCTAGCTCCAGAGATTCAGACACTCTCTTTGGAGCTTTAAGGGCACCTGCCCTCATGTGTACCCCCTCCAGTCCCCCACTTATACATCCTGTGGACTAGGCTGGCCTTGAGCTCAGAGAGATCCGCCTGCCTCTACCTCCCAAATGCTAGGATAAAAGGCCCGCGCCACGACCACTTGGCTTCCCGCGTATACACATAAATTAAAAAAATAAATAAAATCTTTAAAAGGAAAATGAGACCATCCACTAGCCTGCCAACTGTTTTTATTTTTCCTTTCCCTCACCTGCATGTCTGAGGGCTGTTGACCCTCAAGACCCCTGCACGTTCTGTGCTGAACTTTGTACTATGATCTCTGTCCTGTGCAGGGTTTTTCTTGTCCTGTTTGTAAAGGAACAGATGGGCAGGTTATCCCAGTTGCCCAAGATCACTCTGGGGATAGCTGAGTACACCCAGTCCTGGCCAGCCTCCTGTTACCCACATCGCCTACAGTGAGATGGCCCCGTGCAGCCTTCAGCAGCCTCGCAGCCTGTGGCCCTATCTCCTCTGTCTGACTGGGTGCATGGTTTCTTCCAGCCCCGTGTGGATCTAGGCCCCTGTGGCACCCACTGCTGTCCCTGCCTTTCCAAGCACACGCCAGTCTCCTTTCCTCCAAGCAGTTCCCCGAGCAGCACTGCCTACTACGAGAGCCTTGGATTGTGGCTTGCCAGTCTTACCCACAGCCCCAAGCCATGGCCGCCGGTGGGAGAGTGGCTTCTAACGGGGCAAGGCCTTGTTTCTTTTTTTAAAGTTTCTTTTTGTGTTTGAATGTGCATGTGTGAACATGTTCATGTGTGAGAGAGTGTGTGTACTATGGCGCTTACGTGGAGGTCAGAGGCCGGCCTCAGATACTGGTCCGCACCTTCCACCTTGTTTGAAATAAGGCGTATCTTGTTTGCCACTGTAGTGTGTCCTCCCGACTAGTTGGATTGTGAGTTTCTGGAAGATTCTCCTGTCCCTGTCTCTTATCCCAGGAGTGCTGGGATCATGGACACGTGCCACGGGATAAGCACTCAGGATGTCAACCTTGCATGACAAACACCTTTACCCACCAAGTCTCCACAGCCCAGGGAGTCTGCTTGTGTTTGCTTGTTTTGTTATTGGTTTTTGAAACAGCATTTCTTGGTGGAGCCCTGGCTGTCCTGAAACTCACTCTGCACACCAGGCTAGCCTCAAACTCACAGAGATCCCCCTGCCTCTGCTCACCTGGTGTTGGGATTAAAGGCATATGCCACCACCACTAGCTGAGTCTGTTTCTAAGGAGACTATGATAAGGTGTGTAGCATAGTTGGGGGGTACACAGCCCTTGCTCACTGCTAGAATTCTGCTCCAGCAGCCCTGCCTTTCAGCCCTAGCCCTTCAATGCTTCCTGTCAGCAGTTTCCCTGTGCTGCCTTCCTGAGTGGGTCCCCAAGGGTGTCCTTTCAGACGTGTCTCTCATCTAGGGCTAGGTCACTCTGCCGCCCCTCCCCCCACACTAGTGTCTCCTCACCTGTCCTCCAGATGTCTGGTCACTATCCTCGTCATTCACTTGGCAAATATATGTAAGACCTGCTCTTGCCCCAGGCTGTCTGAGGCTCTGGGGTCCCCTGCCACTGCCTAGTTTCCGGTGCCCCTAAACACCGAGACCTGCACAGAGCCCTGAGTGTTACCAGCACCCAGTGGATGCTGTAGTTCTGTAGCACTGCCTGGCGAAGTTCAACAGCTGAGGATTTCCAAACAACCATTCCAGAACAAGACAGGGTTCTCCATGCTGCCCTCCAGCCCTGGCTGCCTGGGATTCAGAGAGCATCTCTGTCATCTTTGCTGGGGCTTGTGAGATTCACTCTTTACACTCGTGGCTCTCCCTGTTTTGCTGTGTGGCTGGACCTTGTCTGTCCTGCCTACCACCTGCCTGGGTGCCTTACAGAATGTCCTGTCCTATCACCACCCCACCCTAACCCCATCCACCTGCTCAGCTTTCAGTCTTTGGGTCAACTTCACACACAGCGCCCTTGTCCTGCCTCAGAGTGGCTGCTCCTACCCTCTTGCACTCCTGTTCTGATTCACAGGCCTGAGCAGGGTTCTTGTTCTATCCTTACAATGTGGCCTCCTTGGTCTGCTGGACCGGGGGCCTTGTGTGTTAGTACCTGACTCATCTTGTCCTTGTTCCCAGGGGCTGCCATGGCTACCTCTGTACCCTGCGTACTTCTCCTACTTTGCACCGAGTCCATGAAGATCCCAAGGCATCAGTCTGAAGGATAGGGTAGTTCCTGTTCTTGGCAGATGCTGTACCAGGGGCTCACAAGGTGTAGGTGTGGATTACTCTGGCAACCTTGTCTTGTGGATCCTCTAGGGAGTCCAAGCAGTCCATGGCCCACAGTATCCTCAGAGGCTGTGTGCTAACCAGATGAGTTGTCCTTCAGTCCTCTGTCCCTGTCCTTACCTGGGACAGCATGCTTTGTAGAATCTGGGTGCAACCTCTTGCTTCCTTTTCAGCCTCCAGAATCCAACATGGCCCTTGGCTGGCCCTACAGGGCTGTCCTTGTTTCTGCTACACTATGTGGAGGTGGCTGGACCTATTGCCTGAAGCTCAGACCTGGGGATAGTAGCTGGGCCTTGTGAAACTGCAGCTCCGTGTTACATACACTCCTGCCTGCCTGTGCCCAGTGTCATGCATCTGTGGTTTCTTGTTTATATTGCCTAGTGGGGTCAAGGAAGGCTGGGAGTTGCCATCCTATAGGTGGGAAGGGAATGTCAGCAGAGGCCAGGAGGAGGTAATGAGGTGGATATTGCTTCAGGTCTCAGAGGTCACACCTGTCCAGTCTTGCCTGGTGACATGGTCTCATGGTGACCACATTCTAAGCTGTCCTAATTTCATTTCTGTGGCTGTGATAAAGGATCCAAACCAAAAAGCAACTTAGGGAAGAAAGGGATTTATTTTTAGCTCATGGTTCCGGGTTACAGTTCATCTCTGTAGGGATGTCACCCCAGCTGGAGCTTTAGACAGCTGGTCACATCACCTCCATAGTCAAGACCAGAGAAAAACGAATACACTTACAGTCACTTGCTTGTGCTCAGCATGATTTCCCCACTCTTACCCAGATCAGGACCCTCCGCCTAGGGAATAGTGCCGCCCACAGTGGTCTGGGTCTTTCCCCACCAATTAATAATCAAGTCAATCCCCCACAGACATACCCAGAGGATAACATCATTTAGACAACTTCTCAGTTAAGACTTTCTTCCCAGGTGATTGATTTTAGCTTCTGTCAGGTTGACAGTTAAAGCTAACCATCACACAGACCTTATCAGTAGGCGCAGACCTTCCCAGCTACGGGAGGAAAGCTGAGTAGGCCCTAATCTCCAAGAATCAGGGGTGTAGGGTAGAGGCTCACAGTACTGTGGGAACAGAGACCTAAGAAAGCCATTGGTGATCAAAGGGTGGTACTGCCTGGGGGAGTCTTGGCGGAACCTGAAGCCTTAGGCAGCTCTCCTTGAGCAGCCTCTGAGCAGTTGGCTCACTAACCTCTGGAAAGGGCCTCCCGCATCAGTTTCCAGTTCTCTCGGTGAAAACAAGCTTAGAGAGTAGATCCGTGAAGTATGGGGTTGGGGTAGCTCTGTGTGGTGGTCAGGACGGTTGTGGGTGACCTGTCCCCTGGGCTGCTCTCCATCTCTTTCTGACAGCTCAGGTAGACGGCAGGTATAGGCATCTCCTTTGCTGCCTGCTGTTACACTGACAGTCAGTGATCATCCCCTACCTTCTGGGACTTTATCCTCCAGCCTGGGGAAACACCAGCTACCGTCTTCATTGTGTGCTCTTGGGTGAGGCTGCAGGACCACACGCCAGGGAGTCTTCACTGTGAAGATCTGTGTCCCTGATTTTCAAAGCAAGATGCTCTGATTTTCCCTCCTACCTCTACCCTTTACTCCTAGTGGGTGGGCAGACCTCTCCCACCACCTCCAGTCAGGCCCCTCTGCGCTGTTCCTCCATCCTCCAGCTCCCCCACAACTATATAAAGCATGGGGCTCGGCTCAAAGCCAAACTTAAAGCTCCAGCTGTCTAAATCAGAGAGACCCAGGTGACTGGAGACAGCTTGGCCTTGGGGCTGTGGGAGGAGCTAGAATCATTGCTCTCAGGATAAGGAACTCTGAGCTCCTAGGAGCGTCTGGACCAGCAGGCCGAGTTACATTCCAGAGATGACAGGCGCTTCCAGAGAGGCCAATGAGGAAGCAAAGGTACTCATGGCCCCAAGTGTGGCGGCTCAGTGTTGAAACACCGTGATCTTTCTCACTCATTGGTGGAAACCTGGCCCTGCCTAGTGGCTTTGGGGGGTGATGGTGGTGGTGACAGACCTAGGTGGGAGCTACTGGGGACCTCAGGAGATGGTGATGAGGTAGGTATCTCCAACCATCTTACGGGACAAAAAGCAAAGCCTTCACCCTCTGTCAGACTCAGGCTCAGGTGCCTCCCCGAGGTACTCTCGATCACACAGCCCACCTGCATGTGGTTAGGGCCTGGTGGTGTGACTATAGCAAAGGCCATCTGTTCCCCATGCTGAGTCTCCAGGTCACCCAGGATTGAACCCTTGTATTTGGTTATTTAAGTCTTCACTGAACTGTGTTCTGGGTTATGTTGGCTTTGGGGGGGTGTGGCACTAACCACAAGAGTCCCCCTGGGCTATGTAGAACCCAGTGGGTACTGGGTAACATTAAAACTGTGGTTGATAATGCTGTGTGATGGCTTCATCCTGCAAAGTAGAAAGAGGACAGTTCCAGGCTCAGCCTCTTGTTCAATTCCCCCTGTCCACAGATGTTCTGACTCTTGGCTGTGCTGCTGGATGCCTTTGGGCAGTCTATATAGCTTCTCTGAGTTCTGAACTCTTCATCTTTGTTTTTGTTTGTTTTGAAACAGGGTTTCTCTGTATAGCCTTGGCTGTCCTGGAACTCACTTTGTAGACCAGGCTGGCCTCAAACTCAGAAATCCGCCTGCCTCTGCCTCCCAAGCGCTGGGATCAAAGGCGTGCGTCACCACTGCCTGGCTGAACCCTTCATCTTTAAGAAAAAAGAGTAAATTAACAGAATCTTTAATTTTTTTAAATTCGTATCCAGGGCTGGAGCGGGGCTCAGAGGTTAAGACCACTTTTTGTTCTTCTCACATCAAGTGCTCACAACCACCTGGAAACTCTAGCTCCAGGGGATCCAGCACCTTCTGGCCTCCACTCATGTGCAAACATAGATGCACACATATACACATAACTCAAAATAAAGTTTAAATATTTACACTAGCACATAAGGTATGGATATCATTATTGTTTTTTTTTTGAACAAACAGGTTTTTTGTTGTTTTGAGGGGAGTGGGGAAAATTTTGTTTTGTTTTTTTGGTTTTGTTTTAAGGCAGGGTTTTCTTTGCAACAGCCTTGGCTGTCCTGGAACTCACTTTGTAGACTAGGCTGGCCTTGGACTCAGATCCCCCTCTGCCTCCTGAGTGCTGGGATTAAAAGCGAGCGCCAACCACTCCTGGCCGAACTGTTTTAGTAAATTCTCCTCCTGCTTGTTTAGTTGTTTTAAATTATATTTATTTTATATGTGACTGTGTGTGTATGGATGGTTTGCATGTGGAGGTCAGAGGACAAGTTGGGGGAGTCAGGCTTTTCTTCCACCATATAGGTCCTGGGGATCAAACTTAGGCTGTCAGGCTTGGCAGCAAGCACCTTCATCCTCTGAGCCATCTTGTTAGCCATGAACTCAAGTCATCATTGGAAGTGGGGCTGGGCATCCGGGCATGGCAGCTCTCATCTATAATCCCAGCACTTAGGAGGCTGAGGCAGATTGTTGCTAATTTAAGGCCAGCCTGGACTACCTAATTCCAGGTTAGCCTGGGCTACAGCGTGAGACCCTGACTTAAAAACAACAACAAAACTGTCCGCCTTTAATCCCAACACTCAGGAGGCATAGGCAGTGAATCTCTGAGTTCAAGGCCAGCCTTGTCTACATAGTTTCAGGACAGCTTGAGCAATATAGCAAGACCTGCCTCCAAACAACAGACAACAACAGCAAGCAAACACCTGACCAGCAGTCCCTGGTACAATTGTCCAGCACTGTAACTATTCTGTGGTAGAGATTCCCTTCCCCAGCCGGTCTTTCTAAAGTCTTCAGATGTAAGGTTAACCAACTGTAGTGCTTGTCCCTGCACCTCTCTGGGAACAGCCCTGCAGGTTCCACGGGTAGAAATGTCTTTTGAAACCTGACCTGAGGGAGGCAGAGCTGGTGCACAGACCGAGTGTCTCACTCTGCAGGCCAGATTGCAGCTATAGGGAGTTGTGCATCTTGAGGAGGGCAAAGGTTAGCTATCTGTTCACACGTTGCCTGTTGGCGGTTTGTGCCTTGGAGCATTCTGTTGGTTGGCTAGGTGAGGAGAGGGTCTGGGCGTGTACTCCTGGAGACAGGGGTGATGTTAGATGTCTGTGGCTCAATGGCTTTATTGGCAAGTTACATGGCTTCTTTATTCTTTGAACCCTTCATCTTTCAAAATGGGCTTGGACCAGTAAGATGCCTCAGTGGCTAACGGTATTTTCTGCCAAGTCCGATGACTTCCTTGCTCAAGAAATATAGCTCAGGGAACGGAGCCAGAACTCACTGAAAGAAGGAGCAAGGCCGGGTTGCCCTATGTGACTTTATCCGCTTTGAGGCCCTCTGGCTGAATGTCTGTGGGCAAGTCCTGCTCTGAGCTCCGTCTATACTACATTGTCATGGCTGCTGCTGTCCTTGGCCCTGCCGTGCAGGTCACAGGCCTGGGGAAACTGAGTAAGGATCTGTCCATGGGCTGTGGCTAGCTGCAGGGTAGGTGGGTATGACCGTCTGTAGCTTCAGGCTCTGAGACACACAATGTGGGCTGAGTGCAAGCTGTCTCATGGTGTCTGCACCGTCGGTTCCCTCTGGGCTTAGCAGGTGAAGACCATACCAAGCATCTTTCTTTGAAAGGGAAAGTGGTGGGTAGATGTTCAAGCGTCAGGGTTAGTGTTATCTCTGACCCAGCAGGAAGGATGCTGGAGATGTCAGGTTCCCTTCGCTGAGGCCTGACTATGAGTTGATGTTGTAACGGGTCTTAGAAGACACTGTATGTCACAGATGAAATATAGATTTTTGAAGCGGTGTTAACTCAGGAATACCGGAAGGGTGTGCTTGCTAGCTTTGGGGAGGTTTAGAAGTGCCCAGCCATTGACTGGCAATTCTTTATTACCAGTCAAAGTCAGCTGGGAGAAGGGACCCTCAGTGCCTGGAAGCGTGGCTTTTGGGAGCGGAATTAAGACAAAACATTAGAACCACTCCCCAACGTATGTCTGCTGTTGGGAATGGTGACTAGGACCCAGAACCCCAGTGATCTGTCCCTCCCCCTCTGCCCAAACTGGCTTCGGTAGTAGATGCAGCGTGTGGCAACCCCTTTAACCAGTCACTCCCTTTCTGTCTACTTAAGGAGTAGAGGTAATTGAGGCCTGCCGTAGCCTCTCCCACCACACAGGTTTCTTGCCATGGAGCCCCTTAGGAAGCCCACCTGTTCTTCCTGTGTTACCCCTGCAGCCTGGCCCGGGGGAAGGGCTGGTTCTGTTGTCTTTAGGCCTTTTCCTTCCTGTGAAGAGGCTGAGCTAAGCCTTGACCCTTCAGAGTGACCCTTCGAGGCCCACAGGAAGCCGAGAAAGGCTCTTTGTGGTCAAAAGCCATGGGAGTCAATCTCAGAATTCCGTGGCCTGGTGTTTTCAGGGCTGCTCGGAGAGGCTCAGCAGCCTCACGTGCACACCCATGAACAGTCTCCAGGAGGTGAGGCAGGAAGCTTGGTGCAGCTGCGGAACCAACTACAAGCTGTCGGCATGTCACAGCGCGTACAGCGACTCTAGTTTGGTAGTCTTTTAAGGGACGCAGAATTGTCGACACACTTTACAGATGAGGAAACTGAGTCCCGGAGGTCATTCAGAAGCTGAGCTAGGACTCAGCTATTCTAAACGGCCGAGGCCGTTCTGGCCACGAGGCTGCCGAGACAGCCTAGGTCCCGGGAATACACAATGAATGACCTAGTACTTCTGACCTGTCTGTCCTGAATGGCTTCTCTCGGTGACATCTGTCCCCATCCCTAGACCCACTGAGGCCATGTGGAACATAGTCTGGTCCAAGCTTGAGCTGAGGGTAAAAAATCAGCCTGCGTTTCACTGGTAGGAGGACCCATTGATGCAGCTTCTCCCTGGGAGGGGAGGGTGTGGTTAAGATGGAGCTCCGCCCTCCAGGGTGGGGTTGGCAGGGAGGTTAGCCACTCTGGACACTGGGCACAGGGACCCTATGGGGTTGACACTGAGGCCCCAGGAGACCCCCAGGGGATGTCTGCTGCTGGCTTCACCACCAGGAATTAGATTAGTTTTCCATAAAAACAGGATGTGGCTGTAGGAGGACTGCCCGCCCGCCCGCCCGCCCGCCCGTCATTTTTCTCACTCCTTTTTCCAGGAACTGAACATATAGCCCTTGGCCGGCACTGTCCCTGTCCCCACCCTGCCTGCCTGTGCAGGGAACAGCCCACACTCTGCTCTTAAGTGGCTTCTTAATCGGTTCCTCTTGCTGGCCAGGGGAGCCCATTGCTTCTCCTGGAGCCAGTAAGCCTCTGTGGGGATAATCTGGCAGTGTTAGGGCCAGACAGGGTATAGCGTGGGAGGAAGGTTTGGATCATGGGGTGGGGGGGGGATGACTGACCTCCTTGTGCCCCGGCCCCAGCACACATCACTGGGCATAGAATTAGAGTTCTTGGGTCCCTCCTGTGAGCCTCTGCTCTAGAGGTCACGGACTTAAGAGAATCAATGCCTACTGTAAGCTGCTGGGGATATGCTGAGGAAGAGTCTCCAGGCCGTGGCCTGAGCCTGGGGAAAGTTCCAGAAAGTGATGTGTGCAAGCTCCCGTACGTTTGAAGGGAACATGGGGCGAGTTGGGTTCCATTCTGTGTGTGGCTAGTAGGTCCCAGGAGAGAAGCCAGTGGGAGCTGAGCTCCAGTGAGTTCTTCATTCTACTCTTGACTCCTGAAGGGTTGGGGCAAGGTCCCTGGGGTTAAAGCTGGCTTGGTGGTACATTTCTAGATAGCTCTGTCCCTCCTGGCATGGCTCATCCTCCATGGGTGGGGACAGCTGTAGTTCCTCCCTCCTAGGTGTCCCAGGTTGGTCCTGTGAGTGCAGGACCGGCTCGCTAGCTCCCAGGCTCAGAGTTAGTAATGCTGCTTTGAGGCTCTGAGATTTGAGGGAGGGGCAGAGCCTCCTGGGAAGTAGAATGACAACCACTCAGCATTTAGCAACTTAGCACCGCATCCTCCAAGGGGTGCTGATCAGAGCCAGAGAGAGCCTGTCTGTCGCTGTGGAGGACTGGGCCGCTCCTCAGTCTCCTCCCTGACAGGTCTGGGGCTCCTGTGGCCTCTGTATTCTGGAATGTCTGCTGAGGGTTGGACAGCATAGGTCTCCTGCCAGGCTCTGCTGGGTCTCTCCTCAGGCCAGGAATCCAGCTGTTTTCATCTGTTTCAGTCCCAAACCTCCGGCAGCCACAGGCCTGGAATACCCTTGACACCGACCCTGGGAAGAGCTCATTGCTGAAGTAATTCCCTGGAAGAGTTCTCAGGAGGGAAGAGGACTGAGACCCAGGTAGAGAGATCGAGCTTCAGTAGGTTCTGATGGGGTAGGCAAAGTAGCTGGAAGTGTGTCCCCACTGCCTTTCCCTCTTAAGACCACAAAGTATGCTGAGAGTTGGTCAGGGGCCTTTCACGGAAGGGGGAAACTGAGGCTTGCTGGGCCCAGGTCAGTGGGCATCTACGCACTCATGTGTTGGGGTGGAGCCAGGCATGGCCACCAGTCTGGTGGTTAGAGCTGACATTGTTGATTTTTCCCTTCGTCGCTTGCCTTCCACAGCACATTGGAGCCCAGCACTTGGCCACCCTGCCTGTGGCTACAGCTGTTGAGAGCAGACCTTGGCTCCAGGCTTCTTTCTGGCTTGCTGGTACTGCTCCCCCCACCCCCCATGAGGTCATGTTGGGATACTGAGGCTAAAGAGGGGTCACCTGTGGTCGAGTTTCAGACAGGGTTGTTCCATCTGTCTATATCCCTCTCTCTGTCCATCCATCCATCTACTATCTGTTCTCTTATGATCATTTGCTCATTCGTCATCTCTACACACACCGTCTATCATCTCTTTATAGTTATGTCATCTGCCCATCTGTCCTGTGCTGCCACTTACCAAGGTGTGGCTGGGAGAGGAGGGACCAGATGCCACTTTGCTGCTAAAACACAGAGGTGATATATGTAGAGGCTCAGGCTGAGAAGGGGCACCTGGTCAGGGAACTCCCCCTACCTGGCTACTTCTCAGGACAGTGACTATTTCCTGCTGTGTTAGCAGCAAGATGCAGTTGGGTAACATTCTTCTAAGGTGCCGGGGAGGCCCTGGAGAGCTGGATAGCCTATGACCAGGCCCTGAGCAGCTTATATAAGGGCCAAGAGGTGCTATGGTGAATCACAGGATGGTGGTCAGAGTTAGTACATAACCTAGAGTCTCAGCCAAAGCCACATGGGAATGTGGAGTTGACGGGAGCTGTTTAGGCCAGGTACCCTCATCTACCAGGAAAGCTATGGCATTAATGAGTGGTGGCCAGAGGGCTTCCAGGTACCAGAGCTCTTGTAAAGCCTACTACCTTTCTGGGACAAAATGATACAGGTTATTGCTAATGGAGTTAATCAGAGCCGGCCATGGTCTTTACATCCTCTTAGCAGCTGTGGTTCAGCACAGCTTGCTGTGGGATGTTCTACTAATACTGTGCATTTATACAGGTCCTAGCCAGCACAGCTGGTTGGCTAGAGGTGTGGCCTGTACCTTGTCTCTCTTCCTCAAGGGAGCCCTGAAGTCTACTGTTACAGGGAGGGTGCCCCAGGACTAGACTGAATGTGGTGGTTTGAATGAGAATGGCCCTTACAGGCTCATGTATTTGAATACTTGGTCCCTAGTTGGTGGAAGTGTTTGGGAAGGATTAGGAGGTGTGGCCTTGTTGGAGGAGGTGTGGCCTTGTTGGAGGAGGTGTGGCCTTGTTGGAGGAGGTGTGGCCTTGTTGGAGGAGGTGTGGCCTTGTTGGAGAGGGTGTGTCACTAGGGGGATTGGGCTTTCAAAGGACTATTCCCAAGTCAGCTGTCTGCCTCATGCTTGCAGATCTCAGATGTAAGCGGGTGGCGTCACACCTGCCTGCCTGCCTGTTACCATGCTCCTTGCTAGGATGATCACGGACTCTAATCCTCTGAGAGTAAGCCTCAGTAAACTCTTCCTTCTATACGTTGCCTTGGTCATGATGTCCCACAGCAAGAGCACCCTGACTGAGACCTTAAGATTCCATATTTCCCCCGGGCAGTGGTGGCACACGCCTTTGATCCCAGCACTTGGGAGGCAGAGGCAGGAGGATTTCTGAGTTCGAGGCCAGCCTGGTCTACAGAGTGAGTTCCAGGACAGCCAGGGCTACATAGAGAAACCCTGTCTCAAAAAAACAAAACAAAACAAAAATTCCATATTTCCATGGGCTCTCATGTGAGGCTGAAGGCGTGGCTGGAAACCCCACCTTGAGGACTTGTGTTCTCCATGATGGGTGACACTTAACCTGGACATAGCAAAACAGATAGTGGGCCATGTGCCCAGTGAGGGATCCTGTTCTGTGACTGACACCCAGAGCCTCACAGCAGCTCCTGCCCTATCATTGTACATGAGCTCCCTCCGCTGAAGCCCGCCCTCCCACCATGTCTAGCTCTAGTGCTGGCAGCAGATTCATCCTGACTGATGCTTTCTGTATGTACTGGTTTATTGTCCACCATGGCTCTGGGAAACCATGGACTTCTAAATGTGGGTCTTGGCCCTCCTTGTCAATCCCCTGCCCTCTCTGCCCAGGCTGGGTTCCTCTTTGTAGCTCACTCTGTAGACCAGGCTGGCCTTGAACCCAGATTTGCCTGTCTGCCTCCCAAGTGCTGGGATTAAAGGCGTGCACCACCACCGCGTCTGGGCTGCCCTTGTTCCTTGTTACTCTGTAACCACATGATCCATTGGGCATCTCCTGTGTTGTTGGGTCTCATATCTGCAAATTCTGCGTGTGTAGACCTCGGGCCTCCTTCCCCTGCTCTGACGTCATGGTAATTGCCTCTCGACTAAACTATACAGACTGTTTTTGTTGTTATTCCCGAACAGCTCAGTCTAATGATTGTTTGTGTTCATTTATGTCGTGTTAGGTTAGTATGTGAGTTATCTAGAGTACTGGAGAAGGGAAGATGGCTGTGGGCTCTGTGCAAACCATTTTATTAAAGAGGCATGGATGTCATGCTCCGTGCATTCCAGGGTCCCAGAACCAGTCTGTCCTGGGTATTGAGGTTACACATATTGGGTTTTTTTTTTTTGGGAGGGGGGAGACGGGGTCTTACTTTGTATTTCAAGCTTGCTTGGCACTTTCCATGTAGACTAGGCTAGCTTTAAACTCACAACAATCCTCCTGCCTCAACGTCTCTAGTGCCAGCATGACAGGTGTGCACAGCCACACCTGACCTGTATTTATGGCAGATCTGGATCTCATACTGCCCCGTGTATGGTCTGATGTTCTCCCTGCCGTTGTGAGCAAGCTCCCTCGGGGCTGCAGGTATCTGAGGTTAGAGCTGTGGATATTCTTTTGTGACTTCCACAGCCTGGGCCTGGGCATTGCAGGTGGGCAAGTGCCCTCTCTGGAAGGGAAGGGGGCAGCTGTCTTGTCTGAGGCCAGAGCGGTCTCACTAGTGCAGTTCTGAGGGACACTGTTTAGTGTTAGTCCCAGGGAGGTTTCCGCTCTGAGGATTGTGGGGCCCAGATTTGTGCCACCGCCTCAGACTGATGAGCATGGAGGTATGGTGACAGAGGAACTAGTCTGGCGCAGAGAGATCCAGGGGCCGGGCCGGGCCGGGCACTGCAGAGTGTTGTCTAAGTTTCCTCAGCCTCTCCACCCTCCTCAGGTACCCTGCTTAGCTGGCAGTGAGGAATTCTGCCTTCTGGCAGCTTGGAATTCTGGGGGCAGTGCCTCCAGGTCAGGAGCTGTGTTGTTTACTCAGAGCGAAAGGCCAGCCCTTCCATGCTAATCAGTGTGGTTCAAGAGGCTTCTGGAATGTGCTGTCCACTCTGTAGGGAAATTGCCTGTGGTAACCTATTCCCTGTCCAGCAAGTGAACATGGGTGGGGGACTGGGGGGGGGTGCCCAGTGCTTTGTCCAGGAGACGCACCCCCCCAACACTTGTTCAGGAGAGCAACCCCTCCCTTGGAGAGAAGAGATGAGGCCAGAGCTGTCTTTCCCAGGTTATAGAGACTCAAGGGCTCACCCTGAGTTTGGAGCCTGCCCTGCTCACCAAGGAGCCTCTTCCATGCTTGGGTTGGGCTGGCAGTCACCAAAGCCCCCCAGGGCCTGGAACCCAACTATGTCATCTCTGAGAATTCAAGAGCTACTGTGCTGGCTTCATCCTGTTGACTGCAACTTCCCAGCTGGGCACCGGGCAGGTTTGAATCATAACCTGGACCTCTGGTGCCATCAGGTCCCACACGCATACTCAGGTCCTGGGGCAGGGTCTATGGCTACCCTGCTTCCGTTTGCCTCTTTCTTGGCACCCTCTGTGGCATTCTCAGATGACTGTAGTTGGAGAATTATGGAATTGCAATCGACCACTGTCCGAACTCACCTGGGGCTGTGTGAACGTCCTGCTGGGGTGTGTATAGTGGGGTCTCAGGGTCTCTGTTCCTAGGAAGAGCCCAAGGCATCTGTGTGCTTGTCGCCAGTGGGCTGAAGAATTGATCATGCCCTGGCCAGGTTCTTTTGCTTTGCTTATTTTGACGTAGTGTCTGGAGGATTAGGTGAAGCTGTGGACGGGCCATGCCCACAGTGCCTCAGTTTCCCCCATCTGACAGATGGCAGGCATTGGGTAGGGAAGGGGAGGCTCTACCTGGGAAGGCCTTCTGTGGATTGCTAGGTCCTTACTTCTCCTCTCTGTGTAAGCCATATGGTATCTTTGCAGCTCAGCTCTGAGCCCTGCACAGCTCGGCTGGGAGGCCCGGATACACTTTTTATTCCAGGTAGTGGTGCCCTTGTCCCTGGGAGTCTTGAGTAGTGACGATCTGGGAAGGGGTGACTTGTAGTCAGGCAGGGAATGGGCAGGGCCGATCCTCTTGGAGGCTCTGAGCGGCTCACCAGGCTTGTTCCAGGCTCTGGGAGAGCTCACAGTGTATTAAGAGAAGAACTCAGTCTGAGGCTAAATTTGTCAGTGGCACACAGTGTACAGGGCCAGCAGTGGTCCCTTCCTAGCTAGGCTTCCTGCTGAGGCCAAAGACCCCTAAGCTCCAAATGGTCTGTGAGGAGGGTGTCACCTTTAGGAGGGACAGTTCTGCAGGCCAACTCCCTCCCCAATTGGATAGGGACTATTCTGGACCCATGTACTTCCTGGGGCCCTGCCCATGCACTACCCTGCCTGTTTACCTGTGACAGCCAGTAGAGATGGCTGCAGATAGATCTGGCTTCCTCCCTCCAGGGACTAGTGGGTGGGGACGGCTGATACAGAATGGGGCCCACCCTGTACCCTGAGTTTCTCTCCTCTTTTGTTGATAGTTGTTGCCTGTGGGTAGGTCAGCTTGGGGTGGCTCCAGTCCCGAACCTCCAAGGGACCAGTGTGGAGTGCCCTCTGTATGATGGGCAGTGTGGGTTGTATGGGGGGAGAGGCTGTGACAGGGTCCCCAGTTAGTTAGCTGATTAAACTGGGACCAACCCAGCTTCTGCTGGGAAGGGAGACTGTCATGGTCAGATCGAGTTTCTCCTCGTGTCTTCTCTGGTCTCTGGCTGTCCTGAGAAGTTTGGGATGGGAAGCGAACAGCCCTCTGCCAGCTTGTCTGTGCTGCCAGCGTGCCAGCATGCCAGCATGCCGGCAGTAGCCGTATCATCCTCGATCTCTTTGTCTGATGCAGCCCTGCTTGAGAGCGAGGGCTCCGCACCAAGCCTTTCCTGCTGGTCTTCTAGTGCAACCACCTCCTTCAGTACCTCTGATGTGCTCTCCTAGGAGTGGGTGCCGGGGAGTTGCCCCAGTTAGTGAGAAGCTGAGAGGCAAGTAACCACGTGCCCTGCGGGCCATATCCTGCTCGAGGGGCAGTGGGCATCCCTCCCACCTCCTCCAGGTGTGTCCTGTTCAGCTGTACCTACTGTTTGTTCGTTACCTGTATAACATACTTCATCTCAGCCCGTCCCCTGTTGCCCTGAACTTCCTCAAAGTATCACAAGGTCACTGTAGGCTGAGGGAAACATAAAAGTTGGCTAGCTGTTCAGATGGGAGTATGTGACTGTGCGCCCAGGCCACCCTCAGTGTTGGCCATTTAACTGTGGTGCAGAGAGAGTGAGCCGGGATGACGAGACCTGCCCCACACAGGTCAGCTGAGCCGTGAAACCACAGTTCCCAGACATCACACTAATTAAACCCCCAGCACTACAGTAATTAAATGACCCAAGAGCTCCCAGAGCCCCGGGCAGTTTGGCCGGCCTCCAGGTAGGTAATATGATGTCCCTGTGCCTCTCTCTCCCAACCCTGGCTGCTCAGGCTGGGGCAGCTCCCAACTTGACCCCTCTCCTCCCTCAGCCAGGACCGGTCCACATGCTCTCCTGACACTTCTATGTCTGTTTTCCTGCCGTTGGCATCAATTTCTCTCCAGCAAAAGGAAAAGTCCTAATATGTTTAGAACTCTGTTTCCTCAATGTGCTTTGAAACTGTCCCTGCGCCTCAGGTGGGCCTTGGAGCCTGAAGAGATGTCAGCTGGGCATTCTCAAACCCAGCAGATCAGGAGTGACTCCGAGAAGGGGCCAGCCAGATTGGATGTATCTGTGAACAAACAGTCTGTAGCCAAGCACTGAAATTACCCAGGGCCTGAGGTCCCTGCCACAGTGGGTGGGAGGGGCTTTAGTGCAGAACGTGAAGTCTGGGTCCCATGGGCTTTTCATGGAGAGCTCACATGACTGCCAAGCTCAGTGTCTGCCTGGGACTATAGAGGTGACAAGTGAGGGCAGCTTCAAATGAGCAAAGAAGTTGCACATTAGGCCTGACCCTCTTTCCTGTTGGCTGCATCTAGGCCTGGTCTCAGGCACTAAGATATCCAGCCACATGGCCCAGGCTAACCCAGTCTGTGAGCCCTAGTCCCAAGACTTAGGGATATGTCCAGGCAGCTGGCTTCCTCATGTGCCCTCAGCTGACTGTGCCAACCCTCTTCTTCCAGGAAGGGGGATTGATCAGAGCCTTCTGGGCCTGGTTTGTCTTAAGTTTTTGTTTTCAGCCTCCCTGGGGGGCAGCAGGTGTGACCACTGGGCTTCCCTGCCACCGAAGCTTGATGCAGCTCCAGCGAAGGCGAGCGGAGCTGACCTAGCTGCTGCTGGGATCCTCTGGCACTCAAGTCTTCCTCCTTCCTCTTCCTCCTCTGCCTGGCCCCACCCACTGGAAACCTCACACAGAAGTGTTTATAATTGCAGCCCAGGCCAAATAAGGCAGGCAGACACCCAGAATCCCAAGGGGTTACAGCAAACAGCTAGGGTGTGGATCAGGACCCTCCCTCCCCCACCCCAAGTCCTGCAGCTGTCCTGCTGCAGTTATCTGGTTCCCTCCCTTGTACTTCATGTAGCCAACTGGCAGAAGGGAGGAGATATATATATACACATACATATATATGATGAGCACACTGTAGCTGTCTTCAGACACACTAGAAGAGGGCATCGGATCCCATTACAGATGGTTGTGAGCCACCATGTGGTTGCTGGGAATTGAACTCAGGACCTCTGGAAGAGCAGTCAGTGCTTTTTTTTTTTTTTTTTTGTTTTTGGTTTTTTGAGACAGGGTTTCTCTGTGTAGCCCTGACTGCCCTGGAACTCACTCCGTAGACCAGGCTGGCCTCAAACTCAGAAATCCGCCTGCCTCTGCCTCCCAAGTGCTGGGATTAAAGGTGTGCGCTGCCACTGCCAGGCACAGTCAGCACTCTTAACGGCTGAGCCATCTCTCCAGCCCCAGAAGGCAGGATCTAGCAGGGTGCTTTCTTAGATCTGAAGTTCTGGGTTCTTAGATCAGATCTGGGTTCTAGTGTGGTTAATATACTCATGTATTTTGTGGTACTGGATGGTTGACCCTAGAGTTTCACACATGCTAGGCCTCATCTCCAGTCGCTGTCCTTGAATTCCCTAGGCAACTGAGGTTGACCTCACCGAATCCTCCGCCCACCAGATCCTCCGGCCTTGACCTCCCAAGTGCTTAGTGTATAGGCATGCACCACTATGCCTGGCCTCTAGGTTTTTTATTTTTTTCTATTTTGAGATAAGGTCTTGCTGAGTATCCCAGGCCAGACTGAAATTTGTGATCCCCCTGCCTTGGCATCCTATGTAGCTGAGATTCCAGGCCTGAGCCACCAGACTCAACTAGAAGTCTAATCTGGTAGCCTCTGTTTGCTCTGGGAGGAAGATAGCTCGTGACCCTCCCTGCCCTTCACTTCTGTGAAGGACAGACAGGGGCAGATGCCCCAGCCTGACCATACTTAGTTCACGTACTAACCACTCTGGTAATGTGTGACAGCATTCTTCTTATGAGAAAAGGAGACATCAAATTCAAACTTTTAAAAACATTGTATTTATTTTAACTTTATCATGTGTGAACATTTAGGCGTGTGGCATGCGTGTGTCACAGCGTGGTTGTGGAGGTCCGAGGACAGATTCTGAGAGTTAGTTCTCTCACTGTGTGCAACCTGAGGATCAAACTCATGCCATTTGTTTATTTTCAATAAAAGTTCTTATTATTTTAAATGTATAGATGTGTTGCCTGCCTATATATCTGTGCACCAAGTGCATGTCTGTTGCCTGCAGAGGCCAGAAGAGGGCATCAGATCCTCTGGAACTGGAGTTACAGAGATGTGAGCCACCGTGTGGGTGCTGAGAATTGAACCGGGGTCTTCTGGAAAAGCAGCCAGTACTTTTAACCGCTGAGCCATCTCTCCAGGCCTCTGGCTTACTTTTAGAGTTTTGTTTGTTTAGGCTTATTTTATATATATAAGTACATTGTCACTGTCACACCAGAAGAGGGCGTCATTATAAATGGTCGTGAGCCACCGTATGGTTGCAGGGAATTGAACCCAGGACCTCTGGAAGAGCAGCCAGTGCTCTTAACCGCTGAGCTATCTCTCCAACCCCTGCTTTTATATTTTTACATAAAGGAATCAATGGGTAAACTTGACTCACTGTGTCTACATCTTTTTTTTTTTTCTTTTTAAAAGAGTTACTATCTCTTTAATGTGCGTGATGTTTTGCCTGTATGTCCATGTGAAGATGTGGCGTCCCCTGGAACTGGAGGGACAGAAAGTAGTAAGCTGGCATGTGGGTGCTGGGAATTGAACCCAGATCCTATAGAGCAACCAGCACTCTTAACCACCGAGCCATCTCTCCAGCCCCATGTCTATATCTTTTGTTCAGAAGTATGTGTCACCTCTCAGGTGCTGTATCTAGTGTGTCTGCAGGAGCTCCATACATGGGGACAGTTGGGACTCTCGAGGTACAGCTGAGCAATCTGAGATAGGCTGGGCTTGTCTGTGGTTGTCAAACAGCTGGGAGGTATCCGGGTGCCCTGCGGGATCAGTGTTGCAGGGCGTGTCCCAGGATCGGTGGGGTCCCTGGTGCTGTACCCCACATGGACTCATACTGGTGGACGCAAAAGCTATTGCTGAAACTGTTACTCTGGTTGCCAGGCTCGTTACCTCTTGCAGGTCCACAGCTCTGTTCCTCCGGGACACCGTGGACGGGTGACCGTCGAAGCTGTCCCCTGCAGAGGCTGGAGGAGAACCAGTCGTGTGGAAGCCTCTGTAGGCCAGTGTGGTGGACACCAGCCTCAGTGAGCCAAGTGATAGACGGCGGGAGAGAAAGCGCCAGGGTACTGTCCCAGCCACAGGTGAACCATAGACAGCACAATGGCTTGTAGAACAGCAGAAAGCCCGCAAGGCTAGGTGGTCACATGAGGGCCTACAATACGATCTTAAATGGTAGGCAAGAAATCAGCCCACACCTGTCTGGGAGCTGTGGGCACCACCGTCCCTTGACTGACAATGGGACGATGCCTGGGGATACACCTGGTTACAGACATGAGACCAAGGGTGGAAGGACATTTCCCGTCCCTTCCCCCATCCCTCCTTGCTGGAAACAGAGATGGTTGGGCTAGCTGACCAGACCTCCATAAGGCATCTTCCGGGGTTGGCTGGACTTTGTGACACTCACATGGACTAGCTCTAGACTTCCCTGCTTCCAATACCATCTGGCGGGTGTAGGGCAAGGTGGACCAAAGTCACTTATGTCCTAGACTCACCCAAAACCCCCTGCTTTTACTCATCCTCCCTGTCCCCGGGTTGGGCACACAGTACCAGGTTTAGAGCCTGGCCCCCATTTTTTTTTTTTTTTTGACACCAGTCCTTTGGTGCTTTTTACAGAGGAAGAAAAAAGAAGGCAAGTTTTCAGTTGGGTCCTCCAGGCCCGCTCTCCATTCCTCTTCTGGGATCTCTTCCTATCCCCTTGTTCTGAATGCTGCCTCTCGGCTGTGCCCAGTATGTACCATATCCTCACCTCCACACTGAAGGGCCCCACCAAGCCCTCACCCTATGCTGCAGGCAACAGTGATCAGAGCCCTCTCTGGTGTCTGGAATTAGTTTAGACACGGTCCCATTCATCCCAAAGACACGTGATGGGGCGTTGGTGGCCCCTCACCTCACATTGCTATAGTCATGGCTCATGTGGGGTCCCTTCCTATCCCAGGATTCTGCTTGGCTTCTGTGGGTTTGAATTGAAAAGCCTGGTCTTTCCTGAGTCCTGAAAGATCCTTTGCCTGTCTCAATTCTTTCTTACAAGTGCACATAAATCACACCAGGGACAGGGACTCACCTCAAGGCACTTACCACAGTCACTGGTGACTAGGCATTCCATGGTGCATTGTGTAGCAGGTGCCCAGTGCCTGAGAGCAGAACTATACATATCAATCGTTATGATCTATCAGCTGCTCAATTCCAATGGTGGTCAGTGCTGATCATTGATGTGTCCGGGACCCTGGCCAGGTGGACTCAGGGACATAGAGATTGCTTCCTCTGACCCCTGTCTCTGATCCCTGAAAAACCAAGCTTTCGGGGACACTTGTGAGACTAATACCCACCCCCAGGACTGTGCCAGACATTGGGCTGCATGTGGCATTGTCCAGGCCTTTGTGTAATGCCACGGGATGGGGCAGATGCTGCCCTTCCGAGAAGTAGTCTTCTGAAGATGGAGGCTACTCCTGGGCCCCAAATATACCTTGCTAGGCCTTCCCCAGCCTGGCAGCTATGGCCTCTCTAGACAGCATACTCATCTGTGGGACCCAGGGTCTCAGTGAAGTCTCTACTCCACCACTGAACAAGGCTGCTGCCCCAAAGGACTCCAAGTTCTGCTCTGCCTTGCTGCTCTTTGCCAGTCTAGACACCACTTCCTCCAGGGCTGAGACTGTGGCTGCCCCAGGGTCCAATGCAGGCCCTGCCCCGCCCTGCTCTGCTCTGCCCTAGAGATGGGTTGCAGTCCTTTGGGTTAGCCTGGTCCCTCCTGGCGGGGCCTCTGCCCAGCTGTCCCTGTTCACCCAGGACTTTCTTTGGCCTAGAGATACTCTCCTTCCATGGTACACTCTGTCTCCTTCTCAGATGCAGGTGGCCTAGAGATACTCTCCTTCCATGCCACACTCTGTCTCCTTCTCAGATGCAGGTGGCCTAGAGATACTCTCCTTCCATGCCACACTCTGTCTCCTTCTCAGATGCAGGTAGCCTAGAGGCTGGGAGGGCAGATCATCTATGCCTGCTCCCTCTCTTGTGCAGACAGGAGTGACAGGGGTAGGGTGGGGGATTATATGAGACCCTTAACTTTGTGTCTCTACTGGGCAAAGGTGAAGTGTGTCTGCTCCTCACCCAGTCTTCCCTCAAAGAGACCATGCTGTTTCCACACAGGAAGCTTAACTCTGTTTGGGCCGTTTGGCCTCCTGTGTTGGTGCAGACTAGTGTGAGCCTTCGCTGTGTTCTGTCCCTGTTGTTACAACCCCCAAAGGATCCAGTCATCTTGAGCACACACTGCCTCCCTGTAGCTTTCCTTCTGTCTGTCCAGCACTGGCTGTGGCAGGGGAAACTCCCTGCAGATCCGCCTTGTGCTTCAGACCTATTTCCAGAGCCATTTACAAATGAGTCTGGCATTTGCCTTGGGTCACCGGAAGGCTTCTTTGACCAGAGACATATAGGAGCAGCTTGCTCAAAGAGTCTCCATGGAGTGGTGAATCCAGCAGGCCCAGTGGATTCTCATCTCCTGCCTAGACCCTGGGCCAGGCTTGGGGATCTTGAGTAGCTAAGGTCTCAGTCACAGCCCTATCCCCAAGCCTGACTTCATGCTTGCAGCAGGAGGAGGGGTAGTAACAAGCCTTCTGTGTGCTGTACTCTAAAAGTTGTGTGTGGTCCTATTACCCATAAGCCTTCCTCCCTGACCCAGTTCCCACTATGAGCGAACGTTGCTCTGCTCTGGGTCACTCGGGAGTCCAGGGGAGTCACTCTGTGGCTTCATTACCCCCAGCCATGGCTTGAGGACCCCAGCGTGGATGTTAGCAAGGGTCTTCCGGCTTTGTGCTGAAGGGTGAGGGTCTATAAAGGGTTAAAGCATGTGCTGGCCTGCAAGGGGCCTTCCTGCCTCTGTCTGTCCTATTGTTGCTGGCTCAGGAAAGGCCTGTTTCCTGTGAAGTCACAGGCTTTGCCCAGCAGCTCCACCAGAGCAGGCTGAGGCTCTGCCCTCTTTTAGGAATGTCTTTGTCCCCTGTGACCCCTCAGGCAGTTAGGTTGCAGCTAACCTTCAAGGACAAAGGCAAGCCTGTCCCCTCCAGGCTACTTGCGATGAATGATACCTCATCTCTGTCCTCACACAGTTAAAGTCGTGGTTATGACTGTCACATCAATGTGCTTCAAGCAATACCCTACCAGGAGGGGTGGGGGGACCCTGGCATCCCATTGCAGCCTGGCTATGTTGCCTCTTAGTGTTCTTTCCCTCAAGCTATACTGCTGACCAGGCGGGCTCGAGCTTCTGGCTGGCTTTTTGCTCTTGAGGCGTGATAATCTGGGAGGAATGATGGCTGGGAATGAGACCCAACCTGGAGTGTCAGGTTGTGCGTCTGAGCCTGTTTCCTTGGGTAGAGTGTTCGTATCTGGATAGAGCCTTTATTTATCTGTACAGTGATGGGCCAGCTCTACACTTAGGGGCAGGAAGGAAGGAAGGGAGGGAAGGAGGAAAGAAGGAAGGAAGGAAAAGAAGCAGGAGAAAGAAAAGACTTGAGCACTCAGGACTTGTGCATCTCCCCAGCTGACCTATGTGTCTGAGGCAGGGCAGAGTGTTACCCTCATCTCTGTCCCTGGTGCCTCACCTTGCATTTCCTACCTTTGGCACATATTTAGGGTTCTCCTGGCCCCACTTGGGGTTGGGAGTAGAGGGGAGGCCAGGCCCCAAGCTCCGCAGCCCATATCACGTTTCCTTGTTGCCAGGCATGGAAGATTCTACCCCCTGCCATCCTGAGTCTCTGGCTTCTGGAACCCTTCACAGATTTTGGATTTATTTATTCCGGTAAAAACATATGTCCAGGAGGTTTGCTGTCTTAATCTATTTTTGATAGTGAGGTGGCATTAGGCACTTCCTCGTATGTCACTAATGGTCACCTCAGGACCATCTCATTTTCCTGACTGAAACTTGATAGCAGTTAAACTTTAGCCTCGGAGCTGGAGAGACGGCTCAGAGGTTAAGAGCACTGACTGCTCTTCCAGAGGTCCTGAGTTCAATACCCAGCACCCACATGGTGGCTCACAACCATCTGTAATGGGATCTGAGCCCTCTTCTAGTGTGTCTAAAGATAGTAAAATAAATAATTCTTAAAAAAAAAAAAAACTTTAGCCTCCCCTCCCCCAACAAACACAAAGAGCCTTGAGGTCTGAATTTTAAGTTTCCCAAGCAGGCTGTAGGGTAAAGCACCTGTCCCTGTTCCTCAGGGCCTGTGTTGGCCGCCCTTCACAGGCTGTGCTTGTGGAGGTCAGGAGTCTTCCTCAGTTGTGTCCCACATTATTTTGGAGTTCATCAGTTGTCTTGATTGGCCAGCAAGCTCCGGGGATCCACCTGTCGCTGTTTCCACAGCCTCCCCTCATGACGTTAGAGGTGCACGCTACCTACCACACGAGCATACCTGCACCGATCTACCGTTCATAATCTAAGTGTGCATATGTGTGTGAACACAGGCACATGCATGTCACAGCGTGCTCGTGGAAGTCAAAGGGCAAGCTTAGGTGTTGGTCCTCACCTCTTACCTTGTTTGGCACAGGGTTTCTCTGTTAATCCCTGCTGCTTTTACCAGGCTAGCTGGCCTGGCCACTTCTGGCGAGTCTCTTCTCTCTCCCTCCCGTCTCTCGGTACAGGTATGCTGGGATTGCAGGAACGTGTAGTTTTGCATCTGGCTTTTGCACAGTTCTGTGGATCCAAACTTGGGTCTTCAGGCTTCTGTGGCAAAGCCACCGAGATGCACCCTTAGCCTGGCTTTTCATCTTTTTACATGGGTTCTGGTGATCTGAACTTAGGTCCCTGTGCTCAGGTGGCATGTCCTCTCGGCTCCTGTCACGGGCTTTTGATCACCGCTCCTCACGTACTTGGACTGGTTCAATGCTGACATTCCTGGCATATGAGATCAAACCAATGTCCTCAGAGGCAAGACCTGTCACATCAGGGATGTTAGATGAGAGAAAGCTCTCAGGGGCCTGTGGATGAATGGACTGGTGGGTAGGTGGCTGGATAGACAGATGGATAGGATTGATGAGCCAATGGACACCTGGATAGGCATCTACCTGACTGGAAGCAGCCGCTAGCTGGTATGAGGGAGAGTGCTGCCTCGGTGACACTGGGATGGATTGCCCTGGTTGGGCTCAGAAGCGAAGCCCTGGAAAGCAGAGGGATTTTGGAAAGCTTTGCCACAAATGCACTTCCCTCCTGCCTCTTGGGCCAGAGAAGATCGATTAAAAAAAAATGTATCATTGTTTAAAACTTCAGATTTGATTTAGGAGAGCTGAGCCTTGCATGGTAGCCAATGTATGTCAGGAGGAAGACAGCACCCTGACTCCAGGGAGGCCCTTAGGAGGCAAGAGAAGTGTAGCCATGGTCAACAGCGCCCTCCCCCCACCCCCCTCACACACACACCAGGCTCCTTGAAAGGAGCAGCAGGGGCCCTTGGAAGTTTGGATACATCTCATGCCCACTGTGATCCTGGAAGAAGACTGTGTCAGGGGCTTTGAAAAGGGCACAAGCTGAATTCAGATGGAGTCATCCACCCAAAGTGGGCAGTGTCATCTAAAGAGGTGACCTGGTTCTGCTTAGTTTTGTTTGTTTGTTTGTTTGTTTTGTTTTTGTTTTGGGTACTGGTAATATCATTTATAGCACATTAAAAAAATTTTTTTTTTTGGTTTTTCGAGACAGGGTTTCTCTGTGTAGCCCGGGCTGGCCTGGAACTCACTCTGTAGACCAGGCTGGCCTCGAACTCAGAAATTTGCCTGCCTCTGCCTCCCAAGTGCTGGGATTAAAGGCGTGCGCCACCACTGCCCGGCTAAAAAAATGTACTGTGCACTCTGGGTCTCTGCCACTTCCTTCCAGGGGAGCCTGTCTCTGTGGCCAATTTCTGCCCCCAGTTCAGGTCTACCCTGGCTGTCCAGGTCTGTTGTTGGGCTCGTGGTTCTCACACTTGGGGGGAAGAGTGGACGATGCCCACTCTGAGGAGACTACTCTCAGCGGGACAGTGACGTGGGTTGACACTGCTGGCCACAGAAGCTCCAGTTTTGGGATTGCTTTGTCTAGGAGGGAATTGGGGTTCCTGATACATCCTGGCTCCTAGTTCATGTTCTGCTAACCCTACCTGTCTAGGGCAGTCAGTTTCTATAAATAGCAATTGCCTGTGGTGTGGACAGCAAGGAGACTGTAGTGAATGGTACTGCATGTGGCTGGGCTCTCTCACACAATATGTAGAGCCTCTTTGGCCTGGCTCCTTTTGTATCCCCATAACACAGGTAGAAATGGTTGGATCTGAGATCTGCATAGAGTCCCAGAACCTTCTCTCCTGGAAAACCCTGTGTTTCTGGGAAGAAACTTGCTCATTTGACAAGTGGCCAGCCATGCTATCTGCCTATGCTTCAGGTCCTTTGGCCTCCGTGGCAGACTTCACCAGGATGGGTAGGGCATCAGGGTATCAGGGAAGTTCCCAGAGGGAAGCTGTGCTGTACGCTGGCACAGGTAGGGTGGTGCGAAGCCAGGTTCAGAACCGCACCGTCCCATCAGTGACTCAGAGCTCCATCCCAGTGACTCTCACACAGTAGTTTGTGGAACCATTTCTTAGTTGAGCTGCCTGCCAATCAACAAATAAAACTTCACACAGAAGGAAAAGCAAGTTGAGGAGTGGGTGCCAGAGCCCTGTGTGGGTAGGATTATGCCAAGTGGCCACACCCTTGTGTGTATCCATGTATGAGTACATGGATTGCTTTGAGAGAGTCCTGGGGTATCATGGAACCTGGGCATCTTGTGACAGGAACATGGATTTTCTGTCTGTGGTGTACAAACCTTATGTACACAGGCTTACAAGGGTGAGGAAGGGGCACTGGGGGTTACTGCCCCCAACCCCTCAGGTGAGGGCTGCCCCTATTGTTGGTGTACTAACTGTTTGTCTCTCCTCTAGCCTCCTTGTTACGATTCAATGCTCTCTCGCTGGTCTATTTGCTGTTTCTGCTGCTGCTGCCCTGGCTACCAGGCCCCTCAAGACACAGCATACCAGGTAAGGGGCAGGATCGGGGATCGGGATGGAACCCAGCTCCTTGGGGACTCTGACTGCAGGGGAGGGGGTTGGGTATTTGGATAGGTACTCTACAGCCACAGACTTGGCTCAGTTTTAGCAGCCTGGGTAACTCCTCTGGGGTCTCAGGGTTCCTTCAGTACACACTTGTAGCTAGTTCAGTTTTTTTCTTCCTGCTGGTTGTTTGTCGCAGGCGGTTCTATTGTCCTTGAAGGTGACAGGGATGGGCGGTATGTGGATCGCCATTTGCCACTGAGTGTCCCTCAGAAGGCAGAGGGAATCAGCGGATTCTAGTTGTCCCGTGCAGGTAGAAGGTTTAGGGATCTCCATCGTGGTCCATTCCTTCTTCTAGGTAAGTTACCAGGACCGGCCATGTTGCTCTGCCTGGAAAGGCTCTGGCCAGCTTGTCTCTGTCACCCTATAAAGCCAGGTCCTACCTTGGACCACCTCTCTATGTAAGGAATTGGGCCACAGTGGGCTTCATCAGGATCTGAGCTGGGCAGGGGTATGTTTCACTGTTTCCTGCTTTGCAAACAATAGATGACATGCAGGCCGGCCCCAGCGTTGTGTCCATACGTGGGAGTGGACAGTGATACCATAGCAAAGTAGGGAAAGGCTGGGGCTCAGCTTTCCACATAGGATGATGTAGAAAGTGTCTTCACAGCCTGGCAGCTGAGGCAGTGCCCTCAGAGGTTAGGACATTCACAGCCCAGCAGCTGAGGCAATGCCCTCAGAGGGTCAGCACATCCAGAAACCCTTCGTCCTAGGGCTCTGGTCACCTATGCTGTAGGTGCCTAGAGTCTGTTGTGTTCGGTACATGCTTGGTGACCCGTCCCCAAGTGTACCCGCACTCCTAAAGTAGAGAAGGCTTGCTGTTGTCTTCTGGGTTTGTGGGATTCAGATCTGCATGGGAGTGACCTGAGAAACATTAGCAGTGAAGTGAGAAACCCTGCCCAGGAGACACTGCAAATGTCACAGTGTCTAAGGGTCAGCAAAGGTCGGAGCTAGGACTGATGTGATGGCCTGGGACCTGGGAAGGCACTTACAGCCTTGGCACTACCCTCAGAGTGCTGGATTCAGCATGTGTAGGCTCCGGTGAGAGTGGACTTCCTGTAACAAGTCACCCTGCGAGAGCCACACTCACTGGCTCATGTGAGCCCAGTTGTGCCTTTTCAGAGGGCTTCAGGGATCCGTTTCCTGGCTCTTCTTCTTTTGGGGCATCTTTGGGTCATGGCACCTTCTACCTCAAAACCGCAATGGCTGACTGAATCCTCTTAGCGTCCCATGGCTCTGTAGCTCCCTTCACTGCTAATGCTCTGTGATGACAGCCACTGGTGCTTCAGGACAGACTCCCCTTGTTGTTAGCTG
This sequence comes from Mastomys natalensis, assembly GCA_021653895.1. Taxonomy (NCBI): domain Eukaryota; kingdom Metazoa; phylum Chordata; class Mammalia; order Rodentia; family Muridae; genus Mastomys; species Mastomys natalensis. The sequence continues at coordinate 814,195 of JAJTUV010000412.1, forward strand.
TGACATCAGACCCACCACTCTGCCTTGGTCTCTTTGCCATGTGAGTCACATGTGCATGGGGACAGAGATTGGGCAGGGCTGCCTTTGGGTTCACCGTTCTGCCAAGCATAGCAGGGCGGTTGTCCAGCCCGGTGTGCTTTGGACCAGAAGGTCTTAGAGGATGGGTAAGATCTGGGATGCAGGGAGAGATATTTAAGGAGTTCAGCCTGAACAGTGTGCTGACAGCCACCGGGTCCTGAGCCAGACACTGGGCCCCTCTGAGACACACAGCCTAAGCGCTGAGTCCTTTCTCCTGTGTTGAGCCCCTGGCGAAGGTCTGGCTTCCATACTCTGCTCACCACAGAGCCCAGGCCCTCCGACCTCCATGTCCTCTTTGGAAAGAACTTGTCTCAAGACTGTTTCATGCCCTGCAAACAGCTGGAATCACTCCTGATCACCCGTGGGAGGCACAGGCTCCCAGCCAGGCAGGATGCATCATGAGGGAGACTTGGAAAGCAGGGTGGGAAGTCTTTCCCTCTCTGACCCTCCAGCTCTTTAACTGTCCAGCCTCAGAGGCCCTTCAGGGACATGATGCTGCCTGGTTTTTTCCGGGTGTGAGAGGAAAATGTGAGGCCCGACGGTGCAGAATGAGCGCCCTGTGTGCGTTTATGATTTGTGCAGCTGCTGCCCTGGCACCGGCTCCTGGAAGGTCTGACACTGCTGGGCCCTGTTCCCCACGTAGGCGGCTGCCTGGTTCTCCAGAGGCTGGGCCTAAGCGGGCTGCACAGGAAGGAGATGCTGGCCAGCTTAGGGCTGGGCATCGCAGGTAGGACAAGGCATGACAGGACAGAGTGGGATGTATCAGAACCCAGGGTGTGTGGATCTGCTCCCAGTCTGCCAGCCGTCTGCTTGTAATTTAAAGCTAGGAAGCGAACTCCCTGCCCTAGCAGAGTTTACCTCCCAGGCTGCCCCTCATCTTTGACCCCGCCTCCCATTCATTACTCTCCCTGAGGGGGCCTGCTCCAGTCTTAACCTCTCCAGTCCCTTGGTCACCACACACACACACAACAACACTACAACACACCACACACACACACACACACACACACACACACACACTTTGCCGGTCCAGTGTAGACTTTACCCTTTCCTTTGGCTGCATAGTCTCCCTAGCTCAGCTCTGGAAAGCTACAAGACCCACTTGCTCTGCTGAGCCCAGCTCCGTTCTGCAGGCATCTCACAGACATCCTGCGGCTCTTAGCTGTTAGGTGCTATGTGACTGGAGAGGGATACGGGGTGGTGAACAGTTGATTGGTAGGTAACTGGATGACACTGGGGTTCTAGGCCTGTGAGCGACGGCCTTCCCCCTCAGGACAGACACCTGGACCCTGGGATGCTGGATCACAGCTGGCTCCTTGTTCTCTGGTTTTCTACGATTTTCTCCAGAGTAGACAGGAGAAGCCTTCCCCAGCTTCTCCTTGCTGGGTGAGCTTCAGCTCAGACTCTTGGGGTGATTCCCCATGCTATGCTCTCTTCATCCTGTCAGAGTGTGGAGTCAGATGTACAAAACACATTTCCTTCCCTCCCTAGAACCCTAGACAGCACACCCTGAGAGTGGAGCCCCATTCTGCACACATTAGGACAGTATTTGCCAACAGCTTCATGAGATATTGTTGAGGGATTCCTGCTTAGGGGCCGGGACTGCTCAAGAGTCCAGCCTGCGGGAGGCCCAGGGAGGGCTCTGGTCACTGGGGATGGGACATGAAGGTGGGAAGGAGGCAAGAATACGGGGAAGCAGAGGAGAGAGTGAGAAGCCCCTCTGAGCCTGTGGAGTTCCAGCAGGGTCACGGCCACAGGTCAGAGGCTGCTCTCTCTGCTGTTAGAATGTCCCCACCTCACCCCTAGCTCCCCATTTTTTCTAGGGAGTACCTGTAATAGTGCATACTTTTACCAGTGGCTATTTGTTGCTGTGGTAAGCCCCTTGCTCGTCTGAATGGTACAGGGGTATCGTGGGATGACAATTCCTTCTTTGAAGTTGTGTTCCTCCTATCAAGCTGATGGGTCAGGGCCCAGACAGTGGTAGGAGAGCAAGGTGGCCAGGGACAATGGTGGCTGTCATTCCAGGGCCTTGGGTAACCCAGATAAGCCCAGTGTACTCTCTTCCCCATGACAGGGGAGTGGCTGGAAGCAGTCAGGCCAGTAAAGGAGGTCCTGCCTGGAAATGAGCCAGGCGTGGTGTGGTAGGAAACTCAGGGCTTTGAGGATTCTGGGCCTATGGAGGCACGGGGTCTGTGCGGGCAGAGGGTGAAGCTGGATGCTGGCAGCGAGTCTGGGGAGTGGCTGAGCCTGGGAGCTCGCCTGTGTCATGGAGCCTCCACCTCCTCCCAAGTCAGATTGGGGGAGTTACCGCTACCTCACAGTGTGTGGCGAGGATCAAGCAAGGACTGACTCTTGGGTGCAAGTGGAGATTCTCAAGGCTCAGCAGGAACCCCTGCCCAGCTGGGTGGTGGTGGTAGAGGTGGAGGTGGTGGTGTGGTGTACTCTTTCCAGGGTTGTCCACCTGCCATCCCCAGGAGTCAGGGTTATTTTAGAGGTCAGGGTTTATTCTGTAGAGCCTGCCACTACTGAGCCAGCTCTCTCTCTCCTGGTGCTCCTTGCTGTGCTAGGTGTCCTCACTGTACTTTTAGCACTTACCGTGACCCAGGAGGACTCTCCCAGAGACCCGCTGCCTTCTAATTTCCACGGGGCCTTCTCACAGGCTCTTCCACCGTGGAGATGGCCTGCCACCCTCCAACACGTGCCTTCCGCCCTCACTCAGGTCTGTCCTGACATGCCCTCTCTGTGACTATAGCTGTTGTTCTCAGTGGTGACTGTTTCCAAGAAGGACCATGTCCTTTAAAACAGGTCTCCACAGTGCACTGTTCATAGCTGCGGCGGTCAGCATTGAGTTCCTGTCTCTGCTCATGCACCTGTCCTTCCAAGTACTCGGGACCTACCTCAGGGTCCTGAGGATCCTCCTTCTGGTTCTTCTGGCAGGAACCAGCCAAACCTTCACCTCTCAATGTCACTGGAGCAAGGGTCCTCCGGCCCTGATGTCAGGGTTGCTCTTGGTGCTAATCTCGTCCTAGAGTCAGGCTTGTCTCTCCTTTGTTCTCTGATACCCTTCCAGAGGTTGGGCACTGGAGAATACTCAGACCACAGCTGGAGCATCACCCTGTCCTCTGGTGCCCAAGGCTTAGCTCAGGGAGACAGGGTACCTGTGGCTGAGTGCTAGAACCTTCTGGGGTGGGATCTTCAGGGAGGAAAAAAAGGAGTGGGTATCACCAATGAAGCTAGCCCAGCAGGGACCCAGGTCAGTTCTGAATCTGTTCCACACATACTGTGCCCAGGAAACTGCACAGGACAGACACTGGCAGCAGTAGCCCCGGGAAGAGGACAGAGTGATGCTTTAGGGCTGCCCTGTGGGAGAGACCTGTGGCTCTGAGGTTTTTAATGATGATGATGGCCTCAGTAGCCTGGTGGTCTGATTTGACAGGACTGCTGCAGTGGGTTGACCACCAGCAGGCAAAGAGCTAGAGGCTAGCCCCAGAGGGGTCCCGAGCTATGGCCACCTAGCCTGGTCTGCAGCCAAGGTCTCCCTGCTAGGTGGGCTAGCTGGGGTGGTTGGAGGTAGAACATGGCTGTAGACCATTCTTAGCGTGAATATATAGCCTGCCAAGCATAGTGTGTCCCTGTGTGACAAGGGTCCCATGGTTTGTTGGCTGACTCCTGGCTGGTGTCTTTCCCATGAAGTGATCAGGGGAACAAGATCTTAGAGGGCTGCTACTCAGTGGGGCCTGAGGTTGGAGGCTCTATCCTGTTTGCCATGGCTTTGTGTGACTGTGGGTGCTGGAAGCTTCTGCTCTCCAACACTCCAGATAGAGGCAGCAGGCAACTGGCAACCACTTTTTGGAGGCATTTGGCCCCCACCGCCCAGGCCCCTTCCCTGGAATACCACCCTCCTCGTGACTTCACTTCCAGCCTCCATGCAGGGGCAGGTGAGCATAGCTGTGGTTGATAATAGTTTCCTGTTTTTCTGGTTGCTTTTCTTGTTCCCAAGACCTAGCAGTGATATCCCTGTAAGGTAACTAAATAAGAAAATTCAATTATCTTGCCTGTTCAGGGGGCTTAGACAGTGTTGGTCTTTGGGATGTGTCTGCATGTACCAGGATAGGAGAGAGAGCAAGGCCAATATAGCATCTGGGCCAGAGTTGCTCCCTAAACTTCCCTAAACAGTCTCTGGCAGTCCCTTCCCTATTCCAGGCTGGTATTCTCATTTAGAAACCAGAGTCACAACAGTGTTTGGACACCCAGGCACCAGTAGGTGTCCCCGGGAGGGAACAGGCACCCCCTAGGGTCACTGTCGTCACCGGAGGCTTCCGCTGCCTCCTGGAAGGCACTGAGTCCTGGTTCCACACGGAGCATGTGTCTCAGGCACATGGATGGGGCACGGGTCTACCTGGAAGCTATCGGCGTAAGCAGTATTCCACCGATTTATGCTCTACCCATTCCGTCACAGGTCACACGGGTCGCCTGCTTCGCGCACTACTCTGCCTCAGCGTCCTCTTCCTGGTGGCCCACCTCGCCTTCCAGATATGCCTACACACCTTGCCAAACCTGGATCAGCTTCTGGGACAAAATTGTAAGTGATCGAGGAGCAACGGGGGGTGGGGTGGGGGATATGAGGACAGCAGTCCTGGGATAGAGGGGAAGAGGGTGCCAGCCTTGAACCTCAGGCCTCCAGCCTCATTGGGCCGCCCTGCCTCACCCAGGCTTCACCCAATATGGGCTGCACTCAGGTGCCTGACCATGATTTATGTGTGGCCCAGATGGCCTACCCCGCATGCTCCTGGCAGTGATGTGGTCAGCGGGGCCAGGCGCGTCCCAGAACAGCATCAGGTCTTCTGGGTCCACCTGTCAACATCTTCCTCCTGTGGCTGCCTGGAGCTTAGTTGTACGTCTGTGTAACACCAGGGGTCTCAGTGTCCCCGTCCATCCTTATGTCTCTGCCTTTGTACCTATATACAGTGTCTCCAGTGGGCACCTGCCTTCTAGTCAGGTAGGGACTGATACCAGCACCCCAGCTTTATGTGTAGAAAACCTGGGCTTCAGGTCTCTTTTTCTGGTTGCTTTTCCTGTTCCCAAGACCTAGCAGTGATATCCCTGTAAGCTAACTAAATAAGAAAATTCAATTGTCTTGCCTGTTCAGGGGGCTTAGACAGTGTTGGTCTTTGGAGAGCAGGATGCATCTGCATGTACCAGGATAGGAGAGAGAGCAAGGCCAATGTAGCATCTGGGCCAGAGTTGCTCTGGACCAACCAGGTAGCATGAGTCTCCCTGGCTGCCTTTAGTTCCCCTGTCTGTAAAGATGGCATTTCCAGCCAGGCATGGCACTTGGGAGGTAGAATCAGGAGGATCGCTGTGAGTTCGAGGCCAGCCTGGTCTACATAGCAATTTCCAGCCAGGGTTATAATAGAGAGACACTGTCTCAAAAACAAAAAAAACAAAAAACAAAAAAAAAAAAAAAAAAGACATATTCAGCATTCCTGAATCTCTGATACTCTGTCCTACGTGAGATCCGTAGCAGCCATGCCGCAGGGTTCCCGGGCCCCACAGGAATAACCACTGGGCACCCTGCCTGGCCTGGAACCCTCTTCCTCAAGCCCTTTCTCTACAGGTAGCCTTTGGGCGAATGTGTCTCAACACATAGGGTTACAAGGTAAGATCCCCATTCCCTCCGTACCCTATGATCCGCCTCTGAGTTTCTGAATCCTAAGGATGGCCTCACACCTCCTCACCCCGCTCTCCCACTCTTCTCTCCCTGCCCTTCACAGGCTAGACCTGAAGGACATCTTTAACACTACCAGGCTGGTGGCTCCTGACCTGGGAGTGCTGGTGGCATCCTCCCTATGCCTTGGCCTCTGTGGACGCCTCACAAGGAAAGCCCGACAGAGTCAACGCACCCAGGAGCTGGTAAGGGGCGGCAGCAGCCAGGAGGGGGTGAGGGCGTTAGTACTCAGGTCCCACGCTGACCGTTTCAGATGTGTTTTATTTGTTTTGTTTTGTTCGGTTTGGTTTGGTTTGTTAGAGACAGGGTTTCTCTGTGTAACAGAGCCCTGGCTGTCCTAGAATTCATTTTGTAGACCAGGCTAGCCTCAAACTCACAGAGATATTTCCACTTCTGCCTCCTGAGTGCTGGGATTAAAGGCGTGCGCCACCACCGCCCGGCACACGTAGACTTTTAAAGTTAAGTTTGGAGGCTATTTACGTATAGCAAGTGAAGAGGGGTGTGGGAGAGGAGTCCGTGTTCTGGTACATTCTCCTGCTCTCAGTCCTGTGGCTCTGTCCACTGGAAGCCTGCTCTGCAGGACCCCAGTTTTTTTGTTTTGTTTTAAAGATTTATCTTATTTATATGAGTACACTTTAGCTGTCTTTAGACACACACCAGAAGAGGGCATCGGATCCCATTACAGATAGTTGTGAGCCACCATGTGGTTGCTGGGAATTGAACCCTGGTTCCTCTGGAAGAGCAGCCATTGCTCTTAACTACTGAGCCATCACTCCAGCACAGGACCCCAGCTCTTAAACACTAGAAACTCCAGTGGATCTGTGCAGTGGGAACTGTCACTTGTGGACATCAGCCAAACTGAAGTACACCAAGCTGGGTTAAGACCTGAGGGGTGGTGGTTGCCTCCCTGCGTGACCTGAGGCTCTCTCAAACTTATTTCTAGGGTGAGCCGGGTCCTGCCACTGTTCCCAGGGGCCACAGCTGGACACCGAGCACCCTTGAGCCCTGTTCGAGGGCCTGCTCCAGCTTCCCCACATCGTGGCACGCTTAGCCTAGTCCCCCATCCCCCCCGAGCTGAGTTAGGATTTATGGCCACCCAGGTGTCTTGGTACAGGCACACCCTGCTTTCAGACAGCAGGTCCTAGAACCCATTCATCAACACCTGACACTTGCTGGGCTCTAGAGGAAACCCGAGAGGGGTAGGGACTCCAGGAGCCTCAGGGGCGGGGGGGCTGGGTGGAGCAGTGAGGATCGGGTAGCTTGGGGGGCATCTGTCTCTGTCAACAGCTATCCCTTTCTTCCTTTGCCTGGAATTGCTCATTTGTCTCAATGCTTCTCAAGAGGTTCCCAGGGCCGAGGCCAGGCCATCTTATCTTCCACCCCAGGGGCGTGTCCTCCCCCTTGACTAGCACAGGATAGCTGTGCTTTCTTCCCTCAGATCCTCCTCACCGTGTCCTCATTGGCCTTACTTCTAGTTTCTATGGGCTTACAGAAGGGGTGAGCTCAGAGACCAGCCATTCTGTCCCCTGGCCTGGCCTCCAGCCTTCATGCTTCTAGTCTGTGATCCCTGGGACCTTGATAGCTGCCTCAGCCAGATGAACCTGCAGGCCCTTTCTTATGCCCGGACTCCACACCTTGCTTTGCAGATGGGAAGCAGACAGAGAGGTTAAGCCACTTTCCTAAAGCTATACAGTATGGAGACTATTGGAGCTGGGAGGTGCCCATACCATCACTCAGCCTGAGTACCTGGTATCCCCTCAGCTGTTCCCACAGGCACAGTTGGAGACATGGGCTGCCAGAAGCTGGCTTGAGCTAGGGCTGCTGACAACAGCCCATGTTCTTTTCCGCCATGCTCTGGCCTTCTCTGAGACCTAGGATCCAACTCTGTTCTGGGAAACCTTCTGTCAGTGCCAGGGAAAACAGGTCCTGTCGGCTCTCCATTTCCTGCCCCAGGCAGGGACTGTCCCGCCCTTCTTCCCAGGTGTCACTTCTGTCATTCTGAAGGGTCAAAGAGGGCTACCAGCAATCCTAAACATGGCACCTTCTCTGGGATACAGAAAGGCTGGGAAATGCCCCGTTGGAGAGCTGGAGGTGCCTATGCTGTTGGGTCCCCCAGCGTCCCCCCTTACTTCCTAGAAGCCCCACAAGGTACAAATGTAGCCTTGCTCTCCCTGACCTGTGGAATTGGGGCAGTCATCTGTCACCGCTAGATCAAGGATTATGGGTTTGAAAATGCCCTAAAAACAGTAGCGTGGGGCACATGGTATACGTGTCCAAACTCTTTCCCTGTATCCTAAAAAAACTTCTTCCCAGTAACTCCACAAAACTGACACAGGATCTTCAGGGACAGATTTGGGACCTGGGTGACTGTCTTGTCTTTTAGGGCATCATGTCCAAGATGGGGGTAAAAAGAAATGCTTGGCGTATTCCAGAGAAGCTGGGATATCCTATACCTGGCCTGGCAGGGTTTTGTGTCTCAGAGTAGGGCGGGGCTGTGGGGGTGCCCACTCTGTGAGAAGGGAGACAGGCTGGTTTCAGGCTGTGTGACATCAGAGGGGCAGCTGTGGGACAGGCCTCATCTCTTACTTCAGCTAGGTAGATGAGGCTGGAGCGGCCTCGGTGGTGATGACCCTGACGTCACTTCCCCATGACTTCAGCAGGAGGATGATGATGACATAGATGCTGCCCCAGCCGTTGGGCTGCAGGGAGCCCCTGCCCTGGCAAGCAAACGCAGGCTGTGGCTGGCCTCCCACTTCCGGGTCACGGCCTACTGGCTGCTGCTGACCTCCGGACGGATACTGATTATTGTGCTGCTGGCACTGGCAGGTACCTGGGGGCAGGGAATAGAGTCTTGGCACTGACTGGCACGGTGGTGGTGGTCGTGGTGGTAGTAGTGGTGGTGGTGGTGATGGGGTGACTCAGAGCTTCCCAATGGGCCAAGCCAGGAGTGACGCAGAGTGCCTGTGCCCAACCCATCACCTGTAGGCATAGCCCACCCTTCAGCCTTCTCCAGCGTCTACCTGATCATGTTCCTGGCCATCTGCACCTGGTGGGCCTGCCACTTTCGTCTCAGCCCCCTGGGCTTTAACACCCTCTGTGTCATGGTGAGCTGCTTCGGTGCCTGCCACCTCATTTGCCTATACTGCTATCAGACACCATTTATCCAGGACATGCTACCGCCTGGCAGCATCTGGGCCAGGTAAAGCTTCTACATAGCTCCACCCATCCAGCCACAGCTCTGCTGCCCGCAGACCTGGCAGTCAGTGACATGCCCTCTCTGGACAGGCTATTCGGTCTCAAGAACTTCGTAGACCTTCCTGACTGCTCCAGTCCCAACGTGCTGCTGGTCAACACTAAGCATGCCTGGCCCATCTATGTGAGCCCCGGAATCCTGCTGCTGCTGTATTACACAGCCACCTCTCTCCTGAAGCTCCACAAGAGCTATCCCTCAGAGCTGGTGAGTCCCAGCCACCACCTCTGTTGGCATCTGGCACACGGGTGAGACAGATGTCCTGGGGACTCCCAGCCCCGGGACTGCACTCAGGGTGGTGATCTCTACAGAGGAAGGAGACACCCAGGGAGGATGAGGAACACGAGCTGGAACTGGACCAGCTGGAGCCAGAGCCCCAGGCTAGGGGTGACACCCAGGTGAGCAGGGGGTCAAGGGTATTGAAAAGTGATGGGGAGCCGTCTGCAGCGGCTATCTGATCCATGTATCCCCTACAGAGTGAGATGCCCATGACCACAGAACCTGACATTGACAACTGCACCGTGCATGTACTAACCAGCCAGAGCCCTGTCCGCCAGCGTCCTGGTGAGTTACAGGCTCGGTGGCCATGGGATGCCCTCCTGGGAACATTTACTGTGATCTCTCTGTGGGCAAGTCTAGGCTGCCCCCTGGTGGCCATAGGTCTTATACGCACGCCTTGCCTTACCCTTGAACTTCTTAGGGCAGATCTGACCTCCTAGAGCCTTTGGGTGGCCTTCTAGGTCTCCCATTTTCTGTTCTCAGGTAGGAAGCCCATAGCTCAAGGCCCCAGGAGCCTCTGTCATTCTGAGAGTGGTGGCTTGAGGGTTTCACTGGTCTGCATTACTGTGGAGAACTCTAGGTCTTTTTCTAGGTCCTTAACTTCTTTTTCTTGAACTTAACAGTTTTTCATTACATTTACTTATTTATTGCGTGTGGGGGTGTCAAGCTGTTGTATGCGTGTGGAAGTCAGAGGACAACTTGGTTCTCTCTTTCTACCTTGAGGCTTGAACTCTGGTCCTTAGACTTGGTGCCAGACACCTTAACCTGCCGAGGCGTCTCGCAGGCAGACCTCCACTTTGGTAACATGTCATTGTGTGATGCGTGTGGGTCACTGATCCGAAAGGGCCATCTCCTGCACCAGACTCTTAAGAAGTGAGGCCAGAGGGGGGGGGTTGGCCAGGCTTACATGACATTTCAGAAGGGTCAGATTCTTCTGTTGTTTTTGGCCAGCATCCGCTGTGGTTACCTGATGGCCCTGGCCCCCTCCCACCTGTAAGGCCCTGACACTGCAGATAGCCAGCTCCGTCCTTTAGGGCCACATTGAGAATGGGGGAGGGACTCCACATGGTTCTTATATGGTAGCTAATCTCAGTCCACCCCCAGTACGCCCCAGGCTGGCTGAGCTGAAAGAGATGTCACCACTACATGGCCTGGGCCACCTCATCATGGACCAGAGCTATGTGTGTGCCCTGATTGCCATGATGGTAAGAAGCAGCCTCCTCCCCACACCCCGGGGCCACTGCATTCTTCTCATGGGATGTGGGGAGGTGGGGTGTAGTTCGTTTCAAAACCTGAGGCCCAGTCACCAGAAACAGTGCTGGAACTGCCTGTGTAAGTCACCAATGTCCCTTAACTGTGGAGTGTGTGTGCACATGTGTGTGGGCTGCAGCACTGGCCAGGTGTCCCATGCAGTCCCTGCTCACCGACCCTGGCTGTCCAGGTGTGGAGCATTATGTACCACAGCTGGCTGACCTTCGTCCTGCTGCTCTGGGCCTGCCTCATCTGGACGTGCGTAGCCGCCACCAGTTGGCCATGCTCTGCTCACCCTGCATCCTGCTGTACGGACTGACGCTCTGCTGCCTGCGTTACGTGTGGGCCATGGAACTCCCCGAGCTGCCCACCACCCTGGGCCCTGTCAGTCTGCACCAGTTAGGATTGGAACACACACGCTACCCCTGCCTGGACCTTGGTGCCATGGTGAGTGTCACCGGTCGTATCTGGGTAGTGGTCGGATTTCTCCCTGGGAACCCAGGAAGGTTAACAATGCTCTGCTAATTGGTCATTTGATAGGTGGGTAGAGACTGAAGGAGAGAGAATGTGTCTGAAGCCAACAGTGGAGTGGGTTCCTGTGGGTCCACCCTAGAATATAGACGTTGTGATCGAGTGAGTGGCATGCTGTCACAGTGTCCTCGACACTGTGAGTGTCTGTGTGTATTCTGCCTGTCTGATAAGGGCTCCATTGTGTGGCATTGAGTGTCCGTGACTCAGGTCTGGTCCGTTTGACTCTTGGGTCACCCAAGTATCCCTGCATGAGGCAGGAGTGGTGTCGCCTGCCCACTGTAACCTGGTGGATTTCAATATAGCTCAAGTGAGACTATCTGTGTACTAGTATGAACATCTGTATGCATCTGTACACATGTGAGTGTAAACTTATGAGTGTGGCCAAAGTATGTGAGACTGAGAGCCCGTGTCTGTGAGGCTTTTGTGTATATCCGTGGATCTGTGACCGTGTAAACCTACACATGCGAGTGAGGTTGAATCTGAGGCCACGGGAGAGGCTGAGGGCTTTCTGTGGCCCTGGGTCATGGGCTGGGCCCTCGGTGACACCCGTGCTCCCCACAGCTGCTCTATCTGCTCACATTCTGGCTCCTTCTGCGTCAATTTGTGAAGGAGAAGCTACTGAAGAAGAAAAAGGCGCCTGCAGCGCTGCTTGAGGTCACAGTGGCAGACACGGGTGAGTAGCATGTAGTGGTGGAGTCTCTACTGTCCTCTCTCTGCCGAGGCCATCACTTCACCTACTGTCCTGCTCTGCAGAGCCCACACAGACCCAGACACTGCTGCGGAGCCTGGGGGAGCTGGTCACCGGCATCTACGTCAAGTATTGGATCTACGTGTGCGCCGGCATGTTCATCGTGGTCAGCTTTGCCGGCCGCCTGGTGGTCTACAAAATCGTCTACATGTTCCTCTTCCTGCTGTGCCTCACCTTGTTCCAGGTTACCACGGTGACGGGCGAGTAGGGCTCGTGAGCGGGGGGCACTGTCCCTCACCTGCCCTGCTCACCAGTCACCACCCGCAGGTCTACTACACCCTGTGGAGGAAGTTACTCCGCGTCTTCTGGTGGCTCGTGGTGGCCTATACAATGCTCGTGCTCATCGCGGTGTACACTTTCCAGTTCCAGGACTTCCCCACCTACTGGCGCAACCTCACGGGCTTCACAGATGAGCAGTGAGTAGGATCGGCTGAGCGTCCTTCGGGGCAGTAGCGTCACCTTCCTTGTCCCTGTCCCGTGCTCAGACTCCTGTTCACGATGACTGCTGGGGCCGGGCAGAGTGAGAGGCTGATGGTGCTCTCTTCTGCCAGGTTGGGTGACCTGGGCCTGGAGCAGTTCAGCGTATCGGAGCTCTTTTCCAGCATTCTCATCCCTGGCTTCTTCCTGCTGGCCTGCATCCTGCAACTGCACTACTTCCACAGGCCGTTCATGCAACTCACTGACCTGGAGCACGTGCCGCCGCCTCCAGGCACCCGCCGCCCTCGATGGGCTCACAGGTTTTCTGCCTTCGAGGGTCACGGGTGGTTTTGGTCTGTGGGAACTGGGGATGCCGCTGGGGGCTGTGTCACAGAGTTAGCCGACCGTCCTGAGCTTAAGAGGGAGCCATGAGGCTGCCTTAAGCTATGTAGACTTGGCCTAGAGTTTACAGATGGACCAGTGGGGATGTTGTGCGGGGACAGGGGGCTGCCTCAGGAAGGGAGAGCCAGGCACACAGGCAGGAAGTGACTCTTGGGGCTCTCCCAGGCAGGATGCAGTGAGCGAGGCCCCTCTGCTTCAGCATCAGGAGGAAGAGGAAGTCTTCAGGGATGATGGGCAAAGCATAGATGAGCCCCAGCAGGCCACACAGGTCCCTGAGGGTGAGTCTGGAAGGGGTGGCAGAACATAGCCCCACAAGGCACACAGGGGGCTAAGAAGCGTGTTCAGTTCCGCCGCCTCCTAGATGTTGGTTTGAGGAAGGCAGTCAGGAACCCCAAGAACTTCAACCCTCCTTTGCGGGCCTCCCCCTTTCTTCCTGAGCTCAGTCCCCTCCTCACCAAGATCTACCCTGTCCATACTGAGCTCCACCAGATCCCATCCTTCTAAGCCTCGTCCGCCTCACCAAGCCCTGCCCCGTCTCTGAATCTCGCCCCTCCTTACTGAACCCCGTTTTCTCCACCCCCCTTTATTACTGAGTCCTTCCCCCCTTTAACTCCACCCTCTCACTAAATCTCACTGAGCGGCCCGGCCCCTTCCTTACTAAGCCTCACCCCTTAACACATCTGTCTACCTCTTCACCAAGGCCTGTCCCTCCTCACTGAGCCCCCACCTCCACAGGCACAGCCAGCAAGTGGGGCCTGGTGGCTGACCGGCTGCTGGATCTAGCGGCCAGCTTCTCCGCTGTCCTCACCCGAATCCAGGTGTTCATACGACGCTTGCTAGAGCTTCACGTCTTCAAGCTGGTGGCCCTCTATACTGTCTGGGTGGCCCTGAAAGAAGTGAGTGTCCCAACCCCGGGCTGTTTGCTTGTCTGAAGCAGGGTTATTCCTGCCCTGGCCTGCTGGGTTACGGCAGTCGTCCTGGAGTCGAGTCTCAGTGCTGCCTGGTCTGCCCACTGCCATCTGTTCTCCACAGGTGTCTGTGATGAACCTGCTGTTGGTGGTACTGTGGGCCTTCGCCCTGCCCTATCCGCGCTTCCGGCCCATGGCCTCCTGCCTGTCCACCGTGTGGACCTGTATCATCATTGTGTGCAAGATGCTCTATCAGCTCAAGATTGTCAACCCACATGAGTACTCTAGCAACTGCACTGAGGTACAGGCATGGGGCATCCCTAGGGCCCCGGGCTGCCCGAGGAGTTGCCCCAGTGATTCCTCATGGAATGTAGAGACTGGGCTGGTGGCACCTGCAGTGACAGTAGAGGGCCCTCAGGATAGCTATGCCAAGATTCAGATGGCTTCATTCTTTCTATTTGGCCATCTATTTACACTTCTGGCCTTGACCTGTGTCCCCTTCCCCATCAAGGTGGCCCCAAGGCTGACAGCCCTGTGAACCTCTGGTGGGGCAGCTGTTGTCTACCCTGGATCCAACCTGGTGCTTCAGCTGTGGGATGGGCTTAAGATAGCACCTACAGGGGCTGGAGAGATGGCTCAGTGGTTAAGATCACTGACTGCTTTTCTAGAGGTCCTGAGTTCAATTCTCAGCAACCACATGGTGGCTCACAACCATCTGTAATGGGATCTGATGCCCTCTTCTGGTGTGTCTGAAGACAGCTACAGTGTACTCATATAAATAAAATAAGTAAATAAATCTTTGAAAGAGGAGAGAGAGAGAGAGAGAGAGAGAGAGAGAGAACCTATAATCCCCACTCCATCCAAGTCTCCAGACCTGGGATCTGGGGGCTCATGCTCACCCCTCTTTGCAGCCCTTCCCCAACAACACCAACTTGCAGCCCTTGGAGATCAACCAGTCTCTGCTATACCGTGGCCCTGTTGACCCTGCCAACTGGTTTGGGGTGCGGAAAGGTTTCCCCAACTTGGGCTATATTCAGGTAAGTGGGGACTGGCAGCCAGGGCAGATGGTCTCAGATGAATGATTCCCACTGACTCCTGACCCCCACTGATCCCCACTGACCTCTGACCCCTCCACACACCTTCACAGAACCACCTGCAGATCCTTCTGCTGCTGGTGTTTGAGGCCGTGGTGTACCGGCGCCAAGAGCACTACCGCCGGCAGCACCAGCGGGCCCCTCTGCCTGCCCAGGCCGTGTGTGCAGATGGCACCCGCCAGAGGCTGGACCAGGACCTACTCAGCTGCCTCAAGTATTTCATCAACTTCTTCTTCTACAAATTCGGTCTGGAGGTGAGGCTGGGTGTCCTTTTGGCAGGAATGCTAGCAGGAGGTTCCACTGGGCATCTCTAATGATGCCCGAGCACTCCGAGGCTAGCAGAGGCTTGCCACATGCCCAGGAAGGTCAGGAGGTTGGATTGGGTCCGCCCTGGCAGGAGAGCAGGCCTGAAGTTAAAGTCTTCCCCAGCTATGGGGCTCCTCATCTCTGAGCCTTGACTTCCTCTAAGTTTGGTGGACTTGTGTCTAGCCTCTGCTGTCCTAGGACGTTGGTCTGGGAGACTCCAAGGCAGAGCTGCTCTGAGCCTGTGGACCTGGAGTAGCTCCTTTCCTATCATTCTGCTCACCCCTGTAATCCCCTCCAGATCTGCTTCCTGATGGCTGTGAATGTGATCGGGCAGCGCATGAACTTCATGGTTATCTTACACGGCTGCTGGTTGGTGGCCATCCTTACACGCCGGCGCCGTGAGGCCATCGCCCGCCTCTGGCCGAACTACTGTCTGTTCCTCACACTGTTCCTCCTGTACCAGTACCTGCTGTGTCTGGGCATGCCTCCCGCACTGTGCATTGGTAAGCCACAGGCTGAGGGGCTTGGTATATATGTGTTGCATGGAGACTCCTGGGGTGTTTCCTGTTCACCTCAGGACCTTTGCACGGCTCCACACCTGCATGCCTGCCAAGGGAACCCGCCATATCCTCTGTAGCCTGAACATTCTCTCTGGGCCACTTGAGCCATAGCTGTGAGATTTCACACGGTCCTGGCTGTAGCTGAGGTTGGCTTCCTGAGGGCAGAGTGACACTGCCCGCAGGGCTGCAGGCCTCTCCCTCCTCCTGACAGCCTATGGCAGCTACAAGTATCCTTGTCAGCTGTGTGATCTATAGTAAAATGGCACCGGCTCGTTTTGGTACCTGCTCTCAGTTTGACCTTTCTTCTGTGTCTTCTTGTTCCTTTCACGAAGCTTCTCCTAGCCTATGACATTTCCGGACAGCCAGGTTGGTGGCTTTGCCACACGCCTCAAAGGTTGGATGTGACTGATTAAACATGAGGAACTTCATGGGCACGGAGTTCACGGTGGTACCACAGACCTGGTGTGGCCCACGACTGCCCATTTGACCTGTTCAGAAACAATCTTGCCTGTCCACATCTGGGTGCAGCAGACACAGGGTTAACACAGGGTGACTGTCCACGGCTCCAGTGACGGCTTTTCCTTCTGTTCTCACGTGTCTTCGCCAGCTTCTCGGTGACGGAGGGCTTGCATTTTTCAACTACGTATTTAAAGTCTTGTTTTTAAAGAATTATTTATTTACTTTATATATGTGAGCACACTGCAGCCGTCTTCAGACACACCAGAAGAAGGCACCAGTCTCCATTACAGGGGGTTGTGAGCCGCCATGAGGTTGCTGGGAATTGAACTGGGGACCTCTGGAAGAGCAGTCAGTGCTCTAAACTGCTGAGTCATCTCTCCAGCTCCTATTTAAAGGTTTTTTTTTTTTTTTTAAATCAACCTAAGGGTGGAGGTGGAGCCGATGATTTACATGTTACATGTTAACCAAGTGCTCAGTCACTGAACTACACCCCAGTCCCCGCTCTTGGCCTTAAGCAAAGTACAAAGTGTTTCAGGTCCCCAGATTGTCCTCCTGTCCTAGTTTGTGACTGTTCAGTAGACATTACTGGCTCACCCATCTCTCTCTTCCAGCTGGGTGATTCCTGGGGTTTTCCTTGTTCTCTGTATCCTTGGTGAATGGACAGCCTTTCCTCCCTGTGAGATTGCCTGGGATGTCCCTCCTTAAGTGGGTTGTGTACCTGGGACAGTTCCGTACATTTTGGACATGTTCTTAGGGGGCCCTGGTTCTTGACGAGCATGCCCAACCTCATATGTCCCTTTGTGCAGATCTTTGAAGTCAGACCTGCCCCCTCACTTGGACATCAGTTCATAATCTGTCCAGTTCAGTAATGTCAGAGTGGAATGGTGCGATGTGCCTCTGTTGCATTAACTTCTTTCTCTTAGTGGGTGCAAGAGAAATCCCTCAGTTGTGCTTTCTGTAAGACGTTATGGCAGGGCCCTTGAGTTGTCTCTGTGCACTTAGGAGCCTCCCAGGTGTGGTTGCCTTGGCAACCACATCCAGGGTGTATAGTAGTTGAAGGATATCTGGGTTATTTCTTTCTTTGTGCTTTATTATTTTATGTTTCATGCTTTTTTTTTTTTTAATTTGGTTTTTCGAGACAGGGTTTCTCTGTGTAGCCCTGGCTGTCCTGGAACTCACTCTGTAGACCAGGCTGGCCTCGAACTCAGAAATCCGCCTGCCTCTGCCTCCCAAGTGCTGGGATTAAAGGCGTGCGCCACCACCGCCCGGCTTGTTTCGTGCTGTTAAATTGTATGAACCATAATCCATCCCAAACACTGGCATCTCCTTGGGAGGTACCTGCCTTGTCTCACGGTCTTTCCCTCTGGTCCATCTGTGGGTTCCAACCTTATCCCCCCATCCCTCCAAGCCTGGTGTAGTTTCTGCTTAGAGATCATGGCCTGTTAGAATCTCTGAACCTGTGGGTCAGTGTCTCTGGGACTGAGAGAGTGATGTGAGAACAGGTTCTGACCACACTGGAATATGTGACACCGTCACCGGCCTCTGGGGCTCCTGGCAGCAGAGGGGCTAAGGGCAGCTTTTGCCCTTTCTGATGTGCCCCCTATCCATAGACTATCCATGGCGCTGGAGCAAGGCTATCCCCATGAATTCTGCGCTCATCAAGTGGCTGTACCTGCCTGACTTCTTCAGAGCCCCCAATTCCACCAACCTCATCAGTAAGTGCAATCCCATCCTTACCCCAGGCACCTGCCGCAGGAGAGCGGAAGGACTCACGGGCAGGGCGCTTGTTGGATACACAGGAACCTTTGCCTGGAACCAGCAAGAGGACAGCTTGTCCAGGTGTTAACAGTTGAGTGGCACTTCATTCCATAGGAGAGCCATGCCACCCCGCTGCCTCACCCAGATGGGACTGAAGGTCTGACCCTCGTACACACAAAACACGTCCCAGAGTGTATGCGCACACAGTGATATAGTGGACCTGTGTGTTCGCAGGTGTGCACGGTGATGGCCTCACAGGTGCAGGGAGATCCACAGCCGTCCATATTCCCTGACACACGTGCGTGTGTAAGGCACACATACAGACCGGCGTGTCCTCAGTAGGACGCCTTCCTGTTTCTAGCTTTTATATATAGACACTGAAGTGGCAGTACATTCTTCCTCCTCCACCTGCAAGATGCATGGCCCGCAACGCCTCTCCTGTCCTGCAGGTGACTTCCTCCTGCTGCTTTGCGCGTCCCAACAGTGGCAGGTTTTCTCTGCTGAGCGGACGGAGGAGTGGCAGCGCATGGCCGGGATTAACACTGACCACCTGGAGCCCCTGCGTGGGGAGCCCAACCCCATACCCAACTTCATCCACTGCAGGTAGGTCGCACACTGACCGCTCCGAAGCACTTGCTAAGGGGCGATCTGGGGTGATCTAGTAACCGCAGTGACACCCCCTCCTCTTTGCCAGGTCCTATCTGGATATGCTGAAGGTGGCCGTCTTCCGATACCTGTTCTGGCTGGTGCTCGTGGTGGTGTTTGTCGCAGGGGCCACCCGTATCAGCATTTTTGGGCTGGGGTACCTGCTGGCCTGCTTCTACCTGCTGCTTTTCGGCACTACCCTGCTGCAGAAGGACACACGAGCCCAGCTCGTGCTGTGGGACTGCCTCATCCTCTATAATGTCACCGTCATCATCTCCAAGAATATGCTGTCGGTGAGCAGACCGCCCCGCACAGCCCTGCCCCGGTCCACCCCAGGGGCCCTGGGGTTAACCCGCCTCTACTCCCGCCCCAGCTCTTGGCCTGTGTCTTCGTGGAGCAAATGCAGAGCAACTTCTGCTGGGTCATCCAGCTCTTCAGCCTCGTGTGCACGGTCAAAGGCTACTATGATCGTGAGTAGGCAAGGGATGTGGGTGACGGGCAGGCACAAGGAGAGCCACTGCTTCTCGTGCTGTCCCCTTAGCCATGCTGGCCTCTGCCCCACAGCCAAAGCGATGATGACCAGAGACCGGGACTGCCTGCTGCCCGTGGAGGAGGCCGGGATCATCTGGGACAGTATCTGCTTCTTCTTCCTGCTCTTGCAACGACGCATCTTCCTCAGCCACTACTTTCTGCACGTCAGTGCTGACCTGAAGGCCACGGCCCTGCAGGCCTCCAGGTCCGCCCAGCTGCTTCTCCCTGGGGTGAAGAAGACCCCCCCATCCTCAGCAGGGGTTTCTTCTACAATAGCATCTCCATCCTGTCACCCAAAGGGAGACCAAAGGATCTCTAGCGCCTTGGTTGCCCTTGCTGCCCATGGCTGGACACACTAGAAGGCAGTGTGGCCCCCAGTGGCCTGAGTGTCCCCCAGCTGGAGGGCTGTGACATGGTATCATGCTCCCAGCAGAGGTCCCCACCCCTGGAGCTAAACTTAGGGTCAGCAGCTTAATCTGCGTACCTGAGAGTTGCCACCCAGCGTTCTTTTCGGTGATGGTTTTCTGTCCCAGATAAAGAGGTGACAGGTATTTCTCTCGTGGCTGCAGGTGGCAGGTGTTGCTCAGCACATGTCTCAGTGTGAGGAAAAGGACTCCTTAGGCACTGGGGTTGAGCCCAGCCAATCCCAGAGGTAGAGAAAACACATGCATCTGAGATAAGTGCTAAGTAAAGTCATGCTCTTCCCTGCAGGGGCTTTGCCCTCTACAATGCAGCCAACATGAAGAGCATCAACTTCCACCGCCAGACTGAGGAGAAGTCCCTGGCCCAGCTGAAAAGACAGTAGGTTTTATCTGGGCTAGGGACCCTTTGACCCTTTTGGCCAGCTTGGCACTCAGAGCTCCTTCCTACTGGCAGGATGAAGCGTATCCGTGCCAAACAGGAGAAGTATAAGCAGAGCCAGGCAAGCCGTGGCCAACTCCAATCCACAGACCCTCAGGATCCCAGCCAGGAGCCAGGTAAGCATGGACAGAACTCCCCACCTCAGAGGGTTCCCCTGACACACACACACACACACACACACACACACACACACACACTACATCCAGGCATGTGTGCTGCTGAAGTCTCCCTGTACCTGTTGCAAGTGGTGTGCCACAGGGTCCCACTCCCTTGTCCTGTGCTATATGTAAGTGATATGTCATGGGACCCTGCCCCAAGTCCTGTGCCATGTGGTGTGTTCCCCTTTGTCCCTGTAGGCCATATGGCCACCTGGGATTGTCTACTTGCACTTGTGGCCCTCTCCATCCCTCTGGGGCTCTGAGACATGTGGCACTGCATGGAACCTTGTCACTGCAGGACTCCTGTGTCTGTTTCTGTCCCTGCCACGTGCCCTTGTGCCCAAGACAGGCTGCCCTCACAGCCTCCCCTGCTTGTTCACGCTTGCCTTGCACCTCCACAGGGCCTGACAGCCCAGGGGGCTCCTCCCCGCCACGGAGACAGTGGTGGCGCCCCTGGCTGGACCACGCCACAGGTACCCTGCCTTGATCCCTCTGCATTCCTGCTGTGGACCTTCCTGCCTATTAGCTTTTCCTTGTCCTGTCTGGTTGTGTCAGGCCCCTAACCTGTGCATGGTTCTCTGTTCTGTGCATGGTTCTCTGTTCTGTGCATGGTTCTCTGTTCTGTGCATGGATCACCTTCCCCACACTGCTGAGACCTGCATGGGATGCTCCTAGTGGGAAGGGTGGCACTCAGGCAAGAGCATGTGGGTGGAAGATGCTTGGGGGGGGGGGCGACATCATTCTTAACGATGGGTTCCCTACCACCCAGCTCAAAACTGAGCATAGGAACTCCAGAACTTTTCATGGTCCTGCTGTGGAGACTGGCTCTCACACACACACCCTTTCCTACCCCTGCTGACTATAGTTATCCACTCTGGCGACTACTTCCTGTTTGAGTCAGATAGCGAGGAGGAAGAGGAGGCCCTACCTGAGGACCCCAGGCCTGCAGCACAGAGTGCCTTCCAGGTAAGGTGGAGCCATGTCTTCCTGCTCTGTCTATGGGGTCTCTGAGCAGGACAGTGTGCAGGGACAGACGTCTGAGGTCCGTGGGATCCCGCTCTTACACATCAGGAAGCCCACCTAGTCCCTCAGACCTGCCCAGGCATCTAGGGAAACAGGCTGTGGTGTGAGGGTCACAGGTCACCAATTGCCCCTCTGCATTCACACCCTCCTCCTTACCCAGTGGGCTCTATGACCCACTTAGTCTAAGAGAAAGGTCACATGTGCCTACTGGAAACTGCTATCGTGGGACCAGGAGAGGCCCTTGTCCATCTCTGAGGCCCTGGGACAGTTCATGCTGGACAGCTGCATGTCCATCTCTGGAGTCTCTAAGTCCAGAGAGGGCTTAGGGAACTGAAGACCCACAGCTGGATAGGTAACAGGATCTGGTCTGTGGTTGGCCATATCTTGTATATGGCTGGCCCTTCGTCATCTTTCTTGGGAGAAGACCATGATGCAAGGCTGAATGGGTGTCTCAGCTAGAGATGTCAGACTCCTAACTAAGAAATCTGGCTGGCAGATGGCATACCAGGCATGGGTAACCAACGCCCAGACAGTGCTGAGGCAGCGTCGGGAACAGGCACGGCAGGATCGTGCAGAGCAGCTGGCTTCTGGTGAGTTGTATTTGGGGGCTGTAGTAGGAGAGCTGCAGGACTTCCTGATACTGATTATGTCTGTGACCAGGAGGTGACTTGAGCCCAGAGGTGGAGCCGGTAGACGCTCCAGAGGATGAAATGGCAGGTATGTGGAATTGCTGGGAAAAGGGAGAAGGCTGAGGGCTCTTATGGCTAGCCAACCCTCCAGCACCATCCTGCCGTCTCTGTAGGCCGTAGCCACGTGATGCAGCGTGTGCTGAACACCATGCAGTTCCTGTGGGTGCTAGGCCAGGCCACAGTAGATGGGCTGACGCGCTGGCTGTGTGCGTTCACGAAGCACCACCGCACCATGAGCGATGTGCTGCGTGCAGAGCGTTACCTGCTTACCCAGGAGCTTCTCCGGGTGAGCGCCACTCGGGTCAAGCCCCTCCTCCTCCTATACGCCATCAAGGCATCAAGCCCTACCTGCTGAGCACATTCGGCACAGAGCTGGGCCAATCCCAGTGGCCTGAGAGCTTTCCCATACTCCCTGCAGGGTGGAGAGGTACACAGAGGGGTGCTAGACCAGCTTTATGTGAGTGAAGATGAGACCACACTGTCAGGTCCCATGGAGACCCGTGATGGACCCAGCACAGCCTCAAGGTTGGTACAGGGACCAAGAGGTCTGGGGTGAGGTGAGATCCCCATTTCTGCATGTCCCCTGGAGGAGCCATTGGGACACAGCACTGCTCTCAGTTACCCTTTGTTCTCCCGGTACCAGTCCTCCACCCTTCCCTCTGTAACCTTTTCTCCCACAGTGGGCTGGGAGCCGAAGAGCCTTTGAGTAGCACGACAGATGACACCAGCAGCCCCCTGAGCACAGGCTATAACACTCGTAGTGGCAGTGAGGAGATTGCCACCGACACTGGGGACCTCCAGGCTGGGACCTCCCTGCATGGCTCCCAAGAGCTTTTAGCCAATGCTCGTACCCGGACGCGCACAGCCAGCGAGCTGCTACTGGACAGGTGGGACGGGACTAGGCTGTGTGTGGGTTTTCAAGGGAATTCTCCTGAGCAGGAAACGCAGGGGAAGAAGCTGGGGGAGGGAGGCAGGATCTGGCTAGGCCCAGACCTGGGATCAGAGTCTGTCTATTGCCATGGCTGTGGACAAGGCTCTGCACCCCAGGGATGCGCTGGGTTCTTGCCCTCAAACTCCTGTGGTCCCGAGGCAGGCGCCTGCATATCCCTGAACTGGAGGAGGCCGAGCAGTTTGAAGCACAGCAGGGCCGGACGCTGCGGCTGCTCAGAGCTGTGTACCTGTGTGTCGCGGCGCACTCGGAGCTACTCTGCTACTTCATCATCATCCTGAACCACATGGTGACAGCCTCGGCGGCCTCCCTGGTGCTGCCTGTGCTGGTGTTCCTGTGGGCCATGCTGACCATCCCGAGGCCTAGCAAGCGTTTCTGGATGACAGCCATCGTCTTCACTGAGGTGGGTAGCAGCTTTAGGGTGGGGACCGGGCCACATGGCCCGTGCTGAGTGCCCCTGTCCTGCAGATCATGGTGGTCACCAAATACCTGTTCCAGTTCGGCTTCTTCCCCTGGAACAGCTACGTCGTGCTGCGGCGCTATGAGAACAAGCCCTACTTCCCTCCGCGCATCCTGGGCCTTGAGAAAACAGACAGCTACATCAAGTATGACCTGGTCCAGCTCATGGCTCTCTTCTTCCACCGCTCGCAGCTACTGGTGAGCCCGCCGGCTAGTGCAGGGGTGGCAGGGCTGCCTTGGTAACACCAGGCATTTCTGAGCCTGATCGGCCAGTCTGGTCCAAGCATGACCTGGGTCAGGCTGCTCACTACTCGTATTCTCCACAGTGCTATGGCCTCTGGGACCATGAGGAAGACCATTTCTCCAAGGACCATTGCAGGAACAGTGAAAAGGATCAAGAAGACAAGGAAGAGCCAGAAGCTAAGCTGGAATCGCAGCCTGAGACGGCCACTGGGCGTCTCGAGGAGCCGGTGTCAGCTGGTACCCCTGAGGACCACATCCAAGGGAAAGGAAGTGTTACATCCAAGGATGAGATCCAAGATCCCCTAGAGGACCTTAAGCCTAAGCACACAAGGCATGTCAGCATACGCTTCCGGAGGAGGAAAGAGGCTCCAGGACCCAAAGGAGCAGCCGTCATGGGTGAGACCCCAGGCTAGATTCCTAGGAGGGGAGGAGACACAGATGACCCCTCAGTTGGAGATGGCCAGCCCAGCACAGGGACAACCCACTGAGAAGCACACAGTTGCTCAGTGCTCTCCCTGTATCCGTCCTTGGAGCTGTCCCTACACCCAGGATGAGTATCTATGGGCTGAAGTCTCAAGGCCACCCCAAGAGAGGACACAGTAGCAGTTGCCCTCACTGGTGACCGTGGGGAGTTTTCTGTGCTGTCCATGAAGTGGGGTGAGGTCACCTGCTGGAGTGGACACCCACCCAGCCCCTGATAGGCTCATTGGCACTTCCCTGGACGTACGTACCCACAGAGGCTGAGCACGAGGAAGGAGAGGAAGGAAAAGACGCTATAGGGAGAAAGAGGCCACGTCACACTCGAAAAAGGTTGAAGGTTCGGGAGAGAATGAAGGCAGCTGGACGCCGGCTGCAGGGCTTCTGTCTGTCACTGTGAGTGGCCTGGCTAGGGACGGTAGGGGCGTTGGGGCAAGAAGGTAGTCCCTGGCTTATACCCTCTGAGGGCTGTCCATCCACAGGGCCCAGAGCTTTTACCAACCCTTGCGGCGTTTCTTCCACGACATACTGCACACCAAGTACCGAGCGGCCACTGATGTGTATGCCCTCATGTTCCTGGCCGACATCATCGACATCATCATCATCATCTTCGGTTTTTGGGCTTTTGGGGTAAGTTGGCCTGGGACCCCAGAGTGGATGGATGGCCTCTAGGTCTTTGGAGTGCCTGGGCTTAGGACCCTGAGGTGTACTGCGGCTCTCTCTCCCCAACCTGTACTCTCTGCTACAGAAGCACTCTGCGGCTACAGACATCGCATCCTCGCTGTCAGATGACCAGGTGCCACAGGCCTTCCTGTTCATGCTGCTGGTCCAATTCGGCACCATGGTCATCGACCGTGCCCTCTACCTGCGCAAGACCGTACTGGGCAAGCTGGCCTTTCAGGTGGTCCTGGTGGTGGCCATTCACCTCTGGATGTTTTTCATCTTACCAGCCGTCACTGAGAGGTGAGTGACTGAGGCACTGCATGCTGGGGCCTCAGTCTGTCTGTCCTGAGGTACTGTATCCTCTGGGTGTGGCATAGCTCGGGTTGGCCTCCAGAACTGTTTGTCATGTTCACCTTCCCCGACACCCTGTCCTGTCCCATGCAGGATGTTCAGCCAGAATGCGGTGGCACAGCTGTGGTACTTCGTGAAGTGCATTTACTTTGCCCTGTCCGCCTACCAGATCCGCTGTGGCTACCCCACCCGTATCTTGGGCAACTTCCTCACCAAGAAGTACAACCATCTAAACCTCTTCCTTTTCCAGGGGTGAGTGTGGGCTGCCCAGGGATTGTAAAGAGCGGTCAGAAGCCATTGCAGGTTGTCCCTGCTGATGGAACCCGGTTCTTGGCAGGTTCCGGCTGGTGCCATTCTTGGTGGAGCTGCGGGCCGTCATGGACTGGGTATGGACCGACACCACGCTGTCCCTGTCCAACTGGATGTGTGTGGAAGACATCTATGCCAACATCTTTATCATCAAGTGCAGCCGAGAGACGGAGAAGGTGCCAGGGCAAAGAGGATGGATGGGTACTTGGGAATTCACAGCCTGCATGCACAGCAGCTCAGAGAAGGGAGCTTTCTAGAACTCTTGTGGACAGTGGACTGGGCCATTGGGTTTGGGTGGTAGGGACTGTCTTGTTTTTTTAACATCTTCACGAAGGACATGTGCTCACCACTGCAGCCAGCTTTGGGCCATCACCTAATGTCCTAACACCCACAAAGGACACTTAGAACATGTCTTTACTCTGCTCCCCATGTCCCCTCTCCACCCTTGGTGGTCTGTAGTCTCCTTGCTGTGAGTTTGCCTGTTTGCTTACACAGAACCGTTTGGTACCAGGCTTCCTCGCCTCAGCCGTGCCCCTCCACCTAGCAATGCTCCCAAGGTTCTTCCTTGTAGCGGGTCAATACTCCCGCTTAGAGCCACGTAATCGGTCCAGTGCAGTGCAGAACCCGTCTGCTGCCTAGCCATGGACAGACTGCTGCTGTTTTCACCGTGTGTTGTCCTACACATGGCCCGTGTGAGGTCCAGTCATCTCAAACTGTTTTTGAGGTGGCTGCACCCCTGTCACCAACAGGCTAAGGTTTCAGTGTCGGACAGTTCGTGTGCCTGAGAAACAAGGCTCAGATCACACCCTGCATGTACTCAGGTCATCTGCTCCATGTGAAAGCCTTGGGAGTGGGTTCTGGCTGGACTTTATGTCTGTGGGTGGGTCTGTGCACGCGTGCAGGTGCCAGAAGCCAGAAGAGGGCTCCAGATGCCCTGGAGCTGGAGGGACAGGCGGTTGTCATCTACCCAACATGACTTCTGGAAACAGAACTCTGGTCCTCTAGCAGAGCAGTGCGCTCTCTCGATCGAGAAACAACTTTAGTATTTAAAATAGTCTTCCTTTTCCTGCTCACTTCTGGTGTTCCCCAAGCGTCCTGGCCATGTCTAAGGTTGTCACCCCCAGCTCTCTGCTCCAATGACCCTGCCTACAGCTGTGTAGAAAATAGGCCCCCTTCTCTTTGTGGCATGTAGCGAATGTCCCAGTTGACCCAACTGATGCTAACTTCTGGATCTCGGGCCTATTCAGTGACACCAGGTTGAGGCTTAGAGCTTGTGGCCAAGGGGCTGGGAAGGTCACCAGTGTCTCCCTTCCAGAAATACCCCCAGCCCAAGGGACAGAAGAAGAAGAAGATCGTCAAGTATGGCATGGGCGGGCTCATCATCATCTTCCTCATCGCCATCATCTGGTTCCCTCTGCTCTTCATGTCACTGATCCGCTCCGTGGTCGGCGTCGTCAACCAGCCCATTGATGTCACCGTTACCCTCAAGTTAGGTGGCTACGAGGTGAGTAGCCGGCCAGCAGCCCACCCAGTCCCCTCAGCCTGAGGGGCTCTGTGCTGACCGTGCTTCCGTCCCTAGCCGCTGTTCACCATGAGCGCGCAGCAGCCGTCCATAGTGCCGTTCACGCCCCAGACCTATGAGGAGCTGTGCCAGCAGTTTGACTCCTACCCAGTAAGTGACCTGCACTGGACCCACTTGGTGTGAGGTGGGCTGGCAGGGGCAAGGTGGCCTGCTGCCCCTGACTGAGCATACCCCTCACAGCTAGCCATGCAGTTCATCAGCCAGTACAGTCCTGAGGACATCGTCACTGCACAGATCGAGGGCAGCTCAGGGGCGCTGTGGCGCATCAGCCCGCCCAGCCGGGCCCAGATGAAACAGGAGCTGTACAACGGCACAGCCGACATCACACTGCGCTTCACCTGGAACTTCCAAAGGTGGGTCCTGTTCTTACGGGGCTGGGGGACGCCCCACACCGCCTAATACTGCCTGCTCCCCAGGAACCTGGCCAAGGGTGGCAATGTGGAGTACACCAACGAGAAGCACACCTTGGAGCTGGCCCCCAACAGTACAGAACGAAGGCAGCTGGCCCAACTGCTCGAGGGCAGACCTGACCAGTCAGTGTGAGTGGAGGCCTCTGTGGGGCATGTGGGCAGGAGGGCGAAGATGGCCTGACTTACTGACTCCTCCCACAGGGTCATCCCCCACCTCTTCCCCAAGTACATCCGTGCTCCCAATGGGCCTGAAGCCAACCCCGTGAAGCAGCTGCAGCCGGGTGAGCGTGGGACCGGGGTGCGGGACACAGCCTAGGCTGGGGAGGGGCTGGAGCCCAACTCTAACGGCCCCACTCAACTCAGATGAGGAAGAGGACTACCTTGGTGTGCGCATCCAGCTGCGGAGGGAGCAAGTGGGCACAGGGGCGTCTGGGGGCAGGTGGACACAAAGGCCTCTGACTTCCTCGAGTGGTGGGTGATCGAGCTGCAGGACTGCCAGGCTGACTGCAACCTGCTGCCCATGGTCATCTTCAGTGACAAGGTCAGCCCACCTAGCCTGGGCTTCCTGGCCGGCTACGGGTGAGTACTGCAGAGGGATCTCCTAAAGCCATGGGGAGTTCTGAGTGGTCCTGGCTCACGGGCCTCTCCCAACAGGATTGTGGGGCTATACGTCTCCATCGTGCTGGTGGTTGGCAAGTTTGTGCGGGGCTTCTTCAGTGAGATCTCCCACTCCATCATGTTCGAGGAGCTGCCATGTGTGGACCGTATCCTCAAGCTCTGCCAGGACATCTTCCTGGTGCGGGAGACCCGGGAGCTGGAGCTGGAGGAGGAGCTGTACGCCAAGCTCATCTTCCTGTACCGCTCCCCAGAGACCATGATCAAGTGGACGCGCGAGAGGGAGTAGGGGCCCAGCCCCTGGGCACCGGGAATGAAGGAGCTGCCCCAGGGCAGCATGGCCACCAGGGCTGCCAGAGCGCCTCGGGTCGGAGTGTGGCTGCCTGAGGCCACGAGCTGTGACACGCCCTGGCCTACGTAAGCCCTGAAGATGCTGCTGTCAAAGGGACGCTGTGTCCCTACTGTTGCGTCCCTGCCAGTTGGGCTGGGGGCCCAGTGTAGCCCAGGGCTAGCCACACTGGGTCTGGGGGCCTAGCTCTCCCTTCCCACAAGTACTGTAGGGTTTTCTAAGTAAAACATTTTTATTTATACAAATGGCGTGTCACAGACCAACCCCTTTGTCCTCGCCTTCCTGCTTCTCAGCTTCGCACGGCTCGGCTCTGTCTTCCTCTTCCTCCTCTCTAATCAGATACTCCTGGATTTCCTCAGAGACGGAGCCCCTGTGGAGAGTGCAGTGAGAACCAGTCCTAGGGGTGTCCCCCAGGCCCTCCCCAAAGAGCAGGCATTACCTCTGTCTGCGGAGCTGAGCCTCAGCCAGGACGTACGGTGGCAATGGGTCCAGGGAGGGCTACAAGAGATGGAGTGTGAGAAGCCATGGGACCATGGGGATAGGTCACAGGACAGATGGACAGCCACTCACCAGGTCCTTCATGTTACCCGGCAGCTGTAACATAACTGCTCTGTGATGCAGGCCCGTGCATCAACCCTGTGGAAGAACGGGACTTGTGTGTCTGGCCTCAAACAGGACAGAGTCTTCCTGCCCCTCCACCCCTGCCCACAGGGCAGGACACAGGCAGGGTCTCACCTCCTGCCGACTGCCCTATGGCAGCTCTGGCCTGACCCTGCCCTGCATCACAGCAGGGTTGGGGAGGCATCCCAGCATCAGCAGTCAGCATCTGGGAGAGATGTGAGGAGGACTGAGCCCCAAAGGCCGTGGCACTGTCTGCAACAGAGAGGGGACCCTGGGGCAGCCAAATAACCACCCACACAGCACTCCACAAAGGTCCTGCATGCACCAGCACACACACACACCCCCCCCCCCCTCAGCACTCCAGGAAGGCCCTGCACGCACCAGCAGTGTCAATGTCCAGGGCACACATGCAGAGGAGGCAGTTGGGGCCTGAGAGGCCAGTGGCACAGCCTTCACGGGGAGCTTTGACCAACTTCTCGCTTGTCCTGTGGACAGGTGCGTAGGCAAATGGGGTGGGTAACAAGAGCTCAACAGCACCCCAGGGCGCACACACCTGTACACAGTACTGTACACAGCACCCCAGGGCACACACACCTGTACACAGTGCTGACTGTAGAGGGGAACAGAATCTGCAGCTTCAAGATAAAGGCCTCCATCAGTCGGTGGATGCTAGCCTTTTCTGGAGCCTAGGGACAATCAGATGGGGGACTTCAGAAGGGTCCAAGGGACCTAAAACAAGTACCGTGGGCTTCATGTGGCCAGCACTGAGACCAGCAGAGGACTCACAGTGTCATCTTGCCACCCTTTCACCTCAGGGACAGACCCTCTACCTCCAAGCCACTTCCTTAGGCAGCCTGCTCTTCCAGGATACAGGTCATGCTTGAAGAAGCCTTGTAAACATGGATACTGCCATTGGTCTTTTCAGAGGCCGAGTGGCAGGTGCTAAGAGCACAGAGAACCAGCCAGCTCAAGGCCAGCCCTAGGAGACGATTTGAGGCCCTGAGAATGCACTGAGGATTTCTGACTCTACACGGAGAGGCTGGCCCCAACCAGCCCATGTGGTTCTCCGAAGGCCCACCTTGGTATCAATGGCTGGTGTGAAGACTGAGGGGACACCAAACAGGTGGTTGTAGAAGGCCACTTCCTTCAGCGTGTGGTCCCTCATGGGCCTCACCAACACCACATCCCCATGTCGCTCATCTGAGAAGCCCTGGGGAGCAGAGCAGACACCGTGTGGCTCATATCCTAGCAGTATGGCCTTCTACTGCCACCACCATCTACGCTTGGGTCCCAGCCTCTCCATTTGGAAGATTCCAGGATAACCCAAAGGTGCCTTCAAACAGAGGGGGTCAAAGAGTCAAGGGACACCCTGGCCTCTAGACCCTGCATACCGTGTCCCAGGCGAGGAAGGCGCCTCTCCCCAGGGCCAGGTTGGTCATGAGCTTGATGGCTAGGCGGGTGCAGCTCTCCCCTGTCATCACCTTGCAGTAGCCATGGGTTCGGGCCACATGCACAGTCAGATGGGTCCTGGGATGGGGTGAATCACAGGAGCTGAAGCTGGAGCCCCTCCCACGAGCCAGGCAGGGCCAGGGGCAGTGTGCTCACCTCAGGGTCTGCAGAAGCTCCTCTTTGGCAGTCAGTGTCTTTATGGAGTTGAACAACCTAGACAAAGCCTCAGTCTGAGCAGCTTTGGGGTACCCGGCCGTGCCTAGGGGTTCCTGGCTGTGGGACGGATGCAGCTGCTCCTCTCCCTGAGCTGGGCTGCTGCAGGCCTCAGCCCCTAGCACATGCCACTGCTGCAGGAAGCTGTCCACCGCTGCCTTGTAGGCCTCCTCTGTCCCTGCCGGCTCCTGGGACGTGCAGCACAGCACTGATGGTGGCAAGCTGAACACCTTCCAGGATCAAAGAGGGACACTGAGTCCAAGGCCCATGGGGCCTGATGAGTATCCCTCCAAAGTCACCACAGGACCCTCTACTGGGGCAGACCCACCTACCTCTTCTAAGGCAACCACATGCCAGGGGAAACCAGTGTTCTCCAGGATCCGCTTCACCTCAGCCAATGTCTTCACCCTGTCCTCTAAGCTCTGGCCACAGGCTGCTCCCTCTGTAAAACCCAGGCGGGAAGCAGGTAGGTTTCAAGGAGGAAGAGCCTGATGGGACAGGCTGAGGGGTCGGTACCACACACAAAAGTCCCAGCATGTCTGTTCTGTAAGAGCAGGACTGGCCTTTTCTTTGGGGTGTTTTCAGACAGGCTCCCCTCATAGCTAAAGAAACTTTTTGCCCCAAAGACCAGCTCTAAGTTCACCTTCTGCTTCCACCCTGGGCCCTTCAATACAATTGGGAAAACACCTCTGTCCCCTGGAAAGCCTGTGCGGTTCACCCATTGCTTGGGCTAGAAAGAGGAGTGGCCACACATACCATCAACATAGATGATTCCTGGCACAAAGCGTAGTCGTTTTGCAGAATCCTGACTCAGGCCCTAGAAGGGAAGTGTCAGAACTCAGCTCTGGCCAAAAGCACTTCTCTGGACTTCAGACTATCCAGACAGGGGACCAAACTGCCTAGGTCTTCCCTCCTCACAGGGCCAGGTCTTCGATCCTCTATGAGGGCATGTCCTATTATCAGAAACTTCAGAACTCCGCCCCCAGCCTGTCTCTGACACCTAAGCAGCCTGAGACAGCGGCTGAGCTATGAGGTGGTAGGGTTGCTTTACCATCTGCTGGGTATCCCAGAATTCTCAGAAAGTGTTCTGGAAGAGGTGACAGTATGTGGAGAGCACGGGCAGAGTCTCCCAAGAGAAGCGGTGTCAGACACTGACAATGACTTCACAGTGAGCTCTCAGCTCCACATGTAGGTCTAGGAGACCCACAGGTGAGACAAAAGCCACTCAAGTACCACCCAGATCAGACACACTGGAGTAGCACTGCCACTGACACCTATCCTACCAGGACAGCCTCTCCACTGGCCCCTCTAGCTGGTTCCCCACAGGGAGAGAGCAGAGCATGTCAGTCCCTGTTCTGCAGGAAACCCTGTATACCTCTGTAGGTTCAGACATTCTTAGCTTGAGTCCCTGTTCCATCTGCCTCAGTCCCTTCTACCTAGGCCCGTTTCTCCCTTGGTTTTTGGCAAATACTTCTCTCTGTTCACAGTCATGATTGGCCAGACTTTGAAACTGTGTCTTAACAAATAAAGCTAAACAGGGATGGATGTAGCCTGGGACCCTGCATAGGGCTTCTGGATTGCACACCTGCTGAATATACGTGGTACAACCTAAAGGTGTCCCAGCTGGGGTGGGGGTGCTGTCCAGTGTCAACCAGAAAACCTCGAGTAGTACAGGTTGAAGAAGGAGGCTCCTGCTAATTCAATCCAGAAGCCTACAGCCAGAAGATAATGTAGATTTACCTCAAGAACTTGCCAGACCATGGAGCTGGACGAAGGGCCCCCAGACCATGACAAGAGCACCTGGGGGTGGAGAGAGAGCAGCAGCAAGGACATGCATCTTCAATATGAACATGTCTGGTCCGCTTCTTGGAGAGCCCCACACACCAAGTCTACCCTCAACGTCCAGAGACAGTAGGCCAGCTGAAGAAATGAGGACAACGGAAGACAACAGGGCTGACAGCCAAGCGCCCAGGCCCCCTATGTACCTTCTCGCCAGGAAAGATGACCCGGTTTTTCCCCAGCATGGCTCTGAACTTGTGGACGTAGAATGCTTTGAAACAGTCCCTGTAACGCAGAAGCAAAGGGAGGCTGGTTGCACCTGCCCAAGAGATTGTGGGATTTTAATTGACAAGGTCTGGGTCTCTCTGTAGCCCAAGCTGGCCTCGAGTCAGAGATAATTTCTCCTGTCATGGAATCTGTAGTGTTGAATTGACAGGTGAACCTAGTTTAGACGACAAGGGCCGTTAGCAATGGTTCCCACCGCACCATTACCTACAATTAGGGCCCATGGGACAAGCACGTACAAAGCAACCGTGCCTTGACAAGGAACGAGCAAGCCTGGCAAGGGGGGGGGCTGCCAAGATCTCACCTGCAGAAGGCATCTCCCGCTCGTATCACCACCACCGGCCGGCCTTCCGTGCACTTCACACATTTCTGCTCCCGGCTTGGAGAGAACAAGAACATACGTGGCAGATCCTCGCACCACTGCGCGCCTGTGGGAGTCAATGTCTCCCTTCCCGGCCCGAGCTGGCGGAGGAAGCGCCAGGCTCACATCACATCACACGCCAGGGCCTATGTTTAGTTCTAGCTCCCGACTCACAGCAGCCCTGGAACTCGGCTCGGTGGCTGCGAGGACCGAAGGGAACTGTCCTCGGCCTGGTGGTAGAAGGGTCTTACCTCGGTCGAGGCACGGGCGGAGGCTCCCGCTGCGCCGGGCCCGCGTAATCCTCACCGGCCTGACACATGGAGGGGCTGGTCCGGACTGCAGCCCTGGAGAGCCGGCGCGCCGAGATGACGTCACCGCAGAGCGGGCGCTGTCATGACGCAACACGAGGGGGCTGAGCGGTGACGCCAGCGCGGCGCCGTCGCGGTAGTGACGCCGGTCTGCCGGCCTGGATAGGGGGCGGCGGCGGCGGCCTGCCCGGGGATGGCGATGTTCCGCAGCCTGGTGGCTTCGTCGCAGCAGCGGCAGCCGCCGGCTGGGCCCGCGGGCGGCGACAGCGGCCTGGAGGCGCAGTTCAGCTGTCCCATCTGCCTGGAGGTGTACCATCGGCCAGTGGCCATCGGCAGCTGCGGCCACACGTGAGCGCGCGCGCCGGGAGCCCGCGGGAGGGGGGTCCGGGCCGGGTCGTGGCTGGCGGCCGAACGGGGACGTGGGGAAGCAGTCCCTGCCCGGCGGCCGCACGCGCGCCCTGCACCCGCCCCGGCCCCGCGCGTTGCCAACGGCCGCCGGCTGCTTCGAGGGCGGTGGACGCGGCCGCTGAGCCGAGCGCGGGGGTCCGGGCTTGCAGAGATCGGGCGGGCCGTTGTAAATAAACGTCTTGTGGCTTTTGCAACCCACTCTATCCACCCTATGTCTGCTCGTTTTGACTGTCAAGGTAATGAGTTCCTTAAAGTTAGCAGAGGGGCTCGTTTGGAGCCTGGTGTTTTGTTTTGAAGGACTTGGCCTATTCTGAACATGAAGCTTCCAGACAGCAGGGCCTAAAGGGACTCAGACACCAAGCACTTAGTTAGGGGCCCAGCTGAGCTAAGACCTTCTCCTCCCCCCCCAACGCACCCCCAAATCTGGCTCCTCCTCCTCCAGTGTTTCAGGAGCAGAAACTTGAGGATGTGACTCTTCGCGGAAGGGAACGGTGCTCAGGGCCTTCACAGCCCCAGCCTGGTTGGGAGGGAGCCAAGATAGAACGTCTGCTCCGTGACCTCCCCACAGTACAGCTCTTGAGATTAGCAGATGGAGAAAGGGCAGGAGGACTTCTCAGTAGAGGGCCACGCTGCTGAGGTAGTGGGGCTCAACGCTGCTTGGGGCTGGACAAGATGCACCCAGATTGGTGGGAGGCATTTTGCAAACAGAGGCAGCTGATTTTGGAGACTCTAATGCAGAGGGAACTGGAACTGCTTGGGTAGGCGTGTGCCTGCTAGTCATACAGGGAGGTGGCAGAGACCTCGTCTCCATCCAGAGCTGCCTTCACTTCCCCTGCCCCCTGGGTCAGGCCAAACAGAAGACTCGATCCCTCTGGAGAGTTCTGCTAGGTTGTCTTGTAAGAATACAGCTAGCTCCTGCCCAGTCTAATGCTCCTGTGACATTCTAGGAGGAAGCCTTTGGTCAGGACCCATGTTTTTGTATGCATGCACGAGTGGGCGTTCTGTGAGGTGTGTTCTGTGAGGTGCCATTTTTAACAAGCCCCTTCCTTCACTCTGTGCACACAGGCCTCTGCGTTCTTCAGTTTGCTAGTATTCACCAGTCAGTATTTGTTGTCCTCCTGACAAGGTAGAACACAGGATGGAAAAGCAAGCACCTTTCCTGTAAACCTGTTCCCATCGGTCCCTCTGCAGGCTTCTGTCAGGATGGCTTTACCTTGCCTTCCTTGCTGGTTCCATTTCCCCAGCTGTTCAATCCTCCCTTTAATTTGCAGTGTCTGTCGGGTGTAGCCCGTGTTCAAATAAAGTGTGAGGGTTGAGCTTTTACATCACCTTTTAAAATGTCATCGATTCCTTCTGTCTTCAAGCCACCTGACCAGAAGCTGTTTGTTTCCTGAGGTTTTCTCATGAGTAGAACCCTACAGAATTGCTGCACCCAAACCTGGACAAGGGAGGAGAGGAAATAGGAAGTGGGGAGGCTTTGAGGCTGCAGAGACAGGCAAGAGGCCTGCCAGTGGGGCCACTGTGGAGGTGTGCTCGAGGAACTATGCCAAGGCCACAGAGACGCTGTGCCCAGAAAGGGAGCAATCTTGAGAATTCACAGGCAACCCTGCCTGAGGGGACTGGCTGCCTCAAGGGCCTCTGAATGTTTGCCTATCCGAGAACACAGGAAGGGGTGACACAATGGGGGCCTCTCTCCCACATTCGTCCCCTCAGTTGCTTCACTTGGTGGAGAAGCTGCCCAGCGCCAGCCTCTGTAGATGCAGGCAGGAACTCTCTGTGGGAGAAATGTGGTCTGGAAACTAGGCCAAGAGTTGCAGCCGGTGTTTCGTTGTACTTCCTCCTCTTGGGGGCTGTGACTTGGGGAGAGTCACCTCGTAGACAAGCAGTGTCCTTGAGACCTTGCGTTCTTAGAGGAGAATGGGCACCTTCCTCTCCGTTAGCATCAGCATCTCTGAAGGCCTGCTCTTCTGGGACAATTCTCCTCTTTTCCAGTGTTGCCTTGTTCTCTCTCTGAGTTTCTTTGAGGTAGAATGCAGTGCTGCATAGTTTGCTCCTTTAGTGTTTGGACACAGACCAGGCATGATGGCTCCCACCTGTAGGTTGGTAGCAGTCCTAGTATTCAAAGAGGTAGGACAGTAACGAGTCCAAGGCCCGGCATAGGCCGCAGAGTGAAATCTTATGTTAAAAATTTTTATTTTTTGTTTACGAGTGTTTTGCCTGCATACGTGTCTGCACCGTGCATGCCCATGGAGGCCAGAATGGCATTGGATCTCTCTGGGACTGTAGCTTCAGACAATTGATAGCCACCATGTAGGTGCTGGGAATCAAACCAGCTGTGTTCTTAACCAGTGAGTCACTGAGCCATCTCTTCAGCTGCATGTCTCAAAAAATTTCAAAAACTGTAGAAGCCGATGGTTTCTCTCATCCTCAGTCACACAACCTTTAGCACCCTTTAGAACATTCCCCACCCTAAAAAGAAGCCACTCTTT
Organism: Mastomys natalensis; assembly: GCA_021653895.1. NCBI lineage: Eukaryota > Metazoa > Chordata > Mammalia > Rodentia > Muridae > Mastomys > Mastomys natalensis. The sequence goes on from JAJTUV010000412.1 coordinate 850,191, forward strand.
CCACAGTCCTAGCATCTGCTCACCAGTTGTTTCCCTCTCTGGATTGGTCCCATGATGCACATTCATATAAATGGTACTGGGAGTCCAAGTCTGCGTATGTGGTTGCTGGTGCCATCTCAGCCTGCTCTGCGAGGGTGAGGTAGGTGAGAGAGAGCCACTCTGACTGCTGAAAAGTGCTTCTGAGAGTCCTTCACACCTACTGAGTGTCAGGTCTCAGGCTGATCTTGTTTCTTCGGCTTGGTTAAACATGGCATGCCAGGTGGTGGCTCCATCAAACACAAGGGTGCAGGAACCTTCGACACTTCCTCGTGGGTCCACCAGCCTCATTGCTGCAAAGAGGACATTTTCTTGAGATCTCAAAATGCCAGAAGGAACATTGGCTGAGTCACCTGCAAATTGAGGAATATTCTGACATCTCTTCTGACCAGTGTGGCTCCTCATCCCGACCCCACAGCCTACTGAAAAGTCTCAAGGAGAAGTAAAACTGTCTTCGTGTAGCCTCTTGTAGCCAGTAGTCTTGGAGGTTGCCATCTTTCTGGAGGCTGAGTCATTTCCCCTCCTCCTATCAGGTTCTATTAATGAGCACTTGTGATTCTGTGCAGAGGTCACCTTTTAAAACTGTGAGCTTCCACGTTAAACCTAAGAATCTTCACTCAATGCGCCCATGTCAATAAACTCAGCCTGATCTAGTTTTATGTTCCTTCCTCCATTATCCCACACACTTAAACTCCATTCCCACACATATCCCCCAGACTTCTGCAAACTCACTGAGCTCTGTAGTAGTGTGGCTCACCTTCTCAGGACTCCACTGTCTACCTCCCGTCTAGGAGCCTGCTAGCCTTAAGTCTGGGTATGGGTCTGGAAGTACACCTGTTGGTGGGCGCTGAGGGGCATCCGTGCTGTCTTGCCTGGCATTTCCTTCAGACAAAGTCACTGCTGGTTTAGCAGACAATGAACAGTCTCCTCAGTCAGCAGTAGAGGTGGCAATACTTCAGGGAGTTGGAGATCCTCAGGAGAGAGACCTTCGAGGATCTGAGGCTCCAGGGTTCTCAGTATGGTCCTCGCACACATCTTCATCCCAGGTTCCAGGACTCCACTCTACTAGTTTTTGTCACACCCCCTGAGGTTGGAGCTGGAGCTTTTGCTGTAATTTAGCCAACCTTAGACTGAGGTTTGTTCACTTCAGGGTGCGCTCTATAGCTCTTTGACAGGTTCTCTTCAGGGTGCACCTCGAAACCTTTTCTGCTCGAAACCTTCTGAAGCTAGTCAGTTTTATCATTCTCCATTGTTGTCCTTTACCGTACTCTCTGTGCTAGACGTCAGCCAACTGTAACTGCACAGCTCAGTCTTTCCCCTTTTTGATTTATCTGGGGATGTGAGGAGCAGCTGCCTCGAAGCATCACTCCCCTTAGTTTTGCTACAAATTGTCAATTTTGTTTTTAATACAGAGTTACCAAATCCACTGCCTCTCAGCTGGTGAATCAGAATAATCAAATCCATTTGTCTTAAGTTTATAAAATAGTTCACACCATGGGCTTTTGGTGCTCTGAGCTTCCAGGAGAGGCTCTAATAACTGTAGGTGTCAGCGGATTGGAAAGCCTATTTCAGATACTTACAAATTCATCCTTATACTTCTCTTCTTGCTTTAGAGACAATTCTGACACCAAAATCTATATTAGTTAGTATCCTATAGAGAAATAAAACTTAATAGAATGAAAATGTGTGTGTGTGTGTGTGTGTGTGTGTATGATTGATTTATTAGAATGGCTTACAAGCCAGGCAGTGGTGGCGCACGCCTTTAATCCCAGCACTTGGGAGGCAGAGGCAGGTGGATTTCTGAAAAAAAAAAAAAAAAAATAGAATGGCTTACAAGCCATGGATGGCAAGTCCAACAATGGCTGTCTACCAATGGAAGGTTCAAGAATCCAGTAGGTGTTCAGTCTACACATCTAATGCCAGTGAAAGACTGGCCAGAAAGAGCGAGAGCAAGCATGAGGTGGGAGCAAGCTTCGTGTCCTCTATATGCTGCCGGCAGGAGGTGCATCTTCCCACCTCAGAGATCTGGATTACAAGTGGGTCTTCCCACAGCAAATGCTTTAATTAGGGAAAAAATCCGTCACAGGTGTGCCCAGCCATTCAGTTTTAGTTAATTCCAGATGTAGTCAGGTTGACAGCCAAGAACAGCTGTCAGCGCACGCAATCACACTGTCCCCCACTGGTGTGCAGCGGCTGAATGGCAGACACCACAACCACCAGCTCGAGTGTGGCCAGGCAAAGACAGAACTCACAAGAACCTTGTGGCCTAGAAGCCTGTCCCTGGCCAGCTTTGACCATCTGGTGAATCAGGGCTCCAGGCCTGGCATTTTCTTCACAGTTGTTAGTGATTTTACTCGCTGGCCCCTGGACTGATACCCTGACCCAAAGGTTCTGTCAATCACCACATGATCAGGAGACTTTCAGGAAAGAGCCCTCATCCTGCCCTTTCTGGGGGTGCAGGCTACCGGGGATATACCAAATAAGAGGGCTGTACTGCTTGCTGGGAGGGACAGCTCACCTCTTAGCTGTGTCCAGCTGGGGGTGGAGTGGGGTTGGGATATGAACACAAGACTGTCTGAAGAACTATCAGTAGCAAGTGGGCGACACTCTGTTTATACTGGCATGGAGGAAGTAGCCTCAGGTCCATGTCACCCGCAGGTTCTGCGGGGAGTGCCTCCAGCCATGTCTGCAGGTGCCATCCCCTTTGTGCCCGCTCTGCCGTCTACCCTTCGACCCCAAGAAAGTGGACAAGGCCACCCATGTAGAGAAGCAGCTCTCATCTTACAAGGCACCCTGTCGGGGTTGCAACAAGAAGGTACTTGCCCTGCTCAGGTTTCCTCAGGCTGGGAGGGGGGGCTCTGGGGTGGGGCAGTTTCCGCCTACGGGTTCCACTCTCCCCTGGAGGAATTGGGTGCATGGGCTCACACCCCTTTCTGTTGAACCACATCTGCTCCAGGGTGAAGCCAGCTGCCAGACCCTCTCAGAGCTCCAAGGGAGCAATGCTGTCAAAGCTGCCTGACCTCAGCTGGACTGACTGCTCTGTGGCCCGTGCAGACTCTGCACTCAGACTGGGACAGATCTGGGGGAAGCCAAGAAGGTTCTGGGGGCTGTGAGGTGGGAAGTGCAGCCAGACAAAGACAGGGCCTTTGAGTATTAGCTCCTTGCACCTGGTGTCATGTCTGTCCTGAGCAGAGTGACCTGGGCACTACTCACTGTATTGTCTCACAAGGTCCTGCCACCTGTGATAACTCACAGTCCCCAGAATCCACCTTGCTCTCACCTTCTTCCTTTGTTTCCAGGAAATAAGCAGTTGCGAGCACACTGCAGTTATGTCTCAGACATCCATGCGTTAATAAACTGTGACTGTGTAAACCTATCACAATGTCCCAAAGGCCACCAGGCAGATGAACTGGAGTGACCTTGGGCTGAGTCAACTGCTGTGGTCCCCTTGGTGCTTGGGTGCCCTGGTTAGCCTTTCCCAGGGAGACTTGAGGACAGAATCTTGTCAGTGCCGTATGTGAAGTGGCTGCACACCTCACCTGAACACCTCGAGTTTATAATCTGTCTTTTGGAGCAAATTTATCCTGCATGGATACCCAGCTGTGACAAGTGGCTTCAGGAGGACCTTCTTGAACTCTGCTAGTCTTAGGCACAAACTCTGGCTACTGGGGACATGTGCTGTACCCACCTGCCAAGAGCAGTGCACTGACGTGGCCTCCTTCCTCAGTCTTGTAGAGTGTCTACCCCCAGCCTGTGTCTACCCTCAGGGGAAGGTTCACCATGGCTTCTTTTCTCTCTTCAGAGTTACTCATTGAGCCCAGGCTGCTGCCCTTGGCCAGTTTCCTCCAGCATGGTTGTGGTGACTTGATAGGACCAGCTTGGTGGTACAGGCCTTTTTTCCTAATAAGACTGTCTACTCGACGGAACAGCTTCGCATTTGCAGGTCTTTCTAGGGACTCAGGCATGGGGCCTACTAGTCCTGTCCGAGGAGTCGTGGCTTACATCTCTTACAGCTAGCTACTGAAGGCCATGAACACTGCTGTGTCTATGTGGCTCTGTAGAAACCCATGTACCTTTATGTGTTATCTCTTCCTCACCAGGGTCCCTTCCAGAAGCCCCAGCTGTAGGCTGCTGCTCAGAGGCTCTGCATGTTCTAAGGGCAGGAGGCACGGGTCCGGTGCCTTTGCTGGTCAGTGTCTATCTCTGCCGCCTGAGGCCTAACCTGCGCAGCTCTGCTTCTTGTCTCCCAGGTGACACTGGCAAAGATGAGAGCGCACATTTCCTCATGCCTGAAGGTCCAGGAGCAGATGGCCAACTGCCCCAAGTTTGTCCCTGTGGTGCCCACATCCCAGCCCATCCCCAGGTAGGCAAGCCTTCAGGATGGGGACCCAGGAAGGGCAGAGCAAGGGTTCTTCCTAGGCCAAGGATCCCACAGTCACCTCCCCTCTCTCATGGCCACGGCCCATTAGCCCAGTGTGTGGGGTAAAAGAGAGGACCAGGAGTTTCCTTACATGACATATAGTGCTCCCTTGGGCTGCAGGGGATGGGTCAGCACCAGCCTGTCTACAGAGGGGAGGGTGGCTTCTTAGCCCAGGCACACTCAGTGTCCTCCCACCCCTAGCAATATCCCCAACCGGTCTACCTTCGCTTGCCCCTACTGCGGAGCGCGCAATCTGGATCAGCAGGAGCTGGTGAAGCACTGCGTGGAAAGTCACCGTAGTGATCCCAACCGTGTGGTGAGCGTCAGCGGCTTAGGGCTTCTGCCTGAGGAAGGCATGGGGGGGGCCCTGGTCTGGGGAATGGGACCCTAAGTGGAGGGCACTCTGCATGCCATACTCTGAGTGGGTGGGTGGGCAAGCAGGCAGGAGAGGGCCCCTCCCTGATACCCCCAACTTCTTTTCTAGGTATGCCCCATCTGCTCAGCAATGCCCTGGGGGGACCCGAGCTACAAAAGCGCCAACTTCCTGCAGCATCTGCTACACCGGCACAAGTTCTCCTATGATACCTTCGTGGTAGGTGTCTCCTGCTGACCGTGACAGTGCCAAGATCCAGGGGCCACTGCATGTGGGGCACCAGGCATCCAGACCTGTCAGGGCTTGGGCCTGCATGAGGCTAGCTGCTAGGGCCCTGGGGCCCTGGGTGCTCACTCTGGGCCACCTGAGGCATTACATTGGCTATGTAGCAGCTGCAGAGACCGAGTCTCTGGTAAGGTGTTTCCTTCAAGGAGACTCTGGAGGGAAACTGGAAGGATTTTCTCAGAAGTCACACCTGCCTGCTCCTAACTAGGTCAGAGGCCCACCCATCCATCATCTCCTGCAGCCTCTAGCCAAGTAGGGTCCCCAAGGCTGGAGACCTCATGGCCCTGACTAAACTTCCACCTCAGAAAACCCAGTTCTTGTCCCAGAACAGTGGGTAAAGGCTCCTGCTGGCAAGCCTGACAACTTGAGTTCAATCCCAGGTAGCCATATGAGGAATGAGACAGTCCTCTGTCGCACCCACACTGTGCCACAAATGTCTATACACACACACCAAAAGCTAAGCTGTAGATAGACAGACTCCTACCATCTGAAAGGAAAAAGTTCATTCGTGAAAGTAACGCCTCACGGTCACAGCCTGCAGAGCACTGGTTCACACACATGAGCCAAGGCTACCTTTGGGGACCCATGTAAGAAATGGGGGAGGCATTCTGTGAAGGAGGCTTGGGACCCAGGGTGACAGTGGGTGTCTGACTGCTGGGAGCCGTCCTGCTCTTTCCACATGCATCTCTGCTTGTCCCCAGGACTACAGCATCGACGAAGAAGCCGCCTTCCAGGCTGCCCTGGCTCTGTCCCTCTCTGAGAACTGAGGCACAGCCTGGCCACCTGCCTCGTCTGGGGCAGAAGACACACTCCCGCCTCAAGGGATAGGGCTGTTGCCCTTCTGCCCTGGCACCTGCACAGGAATGCGCCTCACCGGGCCAAGTGGAATCTTACACAAGGAGAGCTGGGCTCAGAACCCCCAGGCTGGGATCCTGGCTAGCCGGCCCCTTGTCATCAAGCAGGGCCACCGGGTCTTGGCCAGCAGCACTGGGCCCTCGGTGCTTCAAGGGGCAGGTGCTGGCCGTTGGGTTAGAGCAGTCGGCTGTCTGTGCCAGCCTTGGTGTCTTTGTGCGGAGAAAGATGAGGTGCCCTAAGCTGTGCCCAGCAGGACCAGGGGAGGAGGTGCCCAGCCGAGGCTGCCAGCCCCCCGGTCCCTAGCTTCGCTTCCACCGTGAGCTTTTGGTACTGGCTTTTGTGATATTTAGGAACCCTGCGTTTTTCTATCTTATCCTGTGTGATAATCTTTTCACGTTTTCTAGAGCAAAGACAAAGCAGTTACTCTTCTATCGCAATACCCGTGTTTGACTAGGAAGAGCAGTATTTTTATGGAGCATTTACAAAGTTATATTTTTAAAAAAAAAAAAATTCAAAAATAAACAAGTGTGGGATCAGTGCAGAGGAGGAGCGTGGGCGTGGCCAGGGCTTGGTCTGTGGCAGGTGGGAGGGGGTGTGGGCGTGGCCAAGGCTTGGTCTGTGTGGCAGGTGGGAGGGGTGTGGGCGTGGCCAGGGCTTGGTCTATATGACAGGTGGTATCTCCAAACCATGTGCTCTCTGAGGAGGTGGCTCGTGTCTGCTGTTTTCTTTTGATGACCCAGAAGAAATCCTAGCACCCGGCCACTTGCTGTGGCTCTCCCAGCAGACGTAAGACAGCCCAGGCTAGAACGAGCCTTTCTGCCTCCTGTCACCTTCCAGAGCCAACCGCATCCCTCCTCAGGCAGGGACTTCCCTTACCAGTGGTAGAGCCCTCGAGGACCAGAGAAACCTGCTTAGTGTCAGGTCAGGCCAGAAAACAGTTGTCAGCATCTTGTTCTGTTCATGGCATAAATTGCTGTCTTTTCAAAAGAGTTTAAATAAAGTGTTTCCAAGCACCCATGGGAGCCTTGGTCCTGGGTTATTTTTACTACACCAGCGTCAGTGTGGGCTGGGGCTGCCAGGGTCCACAGCTCCTCCTTGTCTCAAGGTGCTTTCTCCTTGGTGATTATACCATCATGTGCCCTTGGTGACTTTTCCTTGGCCCCTGGTGGCCTGCAGAGTGGTCAAGACGTTAGTCCGAGTTGCTTCTCTCCATCCCTGCCTCCAGTTTCTCACTATCCTGAGGCTGGATCACGGATCTTGTGAGGTAGGCCAGCTGCTGTGACTTCCAGGGCCACCTTCAGGACACGGGGCCCTGCTGTCTTCTAGCTTACCAATGGTTTCTAATAATTGAAGAGAGCTGGGCATGGTGGTTCAAGCAGGGGATACCCAGCACTCAAGAGGCTGAGGCAGATACTGCTTGAATTCAAGGCCAACCTGTGCTACATGGCAAGCTCTAGGAGGTTAGTAAGGTCTACAAATAAGACCCTGTCTCAGACCATAATAAAAAGCCGAAGATTCAGCAGGTCTCTGTTGTAACACTTAAGTGGGACATGGTGGACAAGTCAAAGCCCCCACCCACAGGCTGTAACCTGAGAGGGGTTGGTTGCTGGACAAACATACCTTGTGAGAAGCAGTCACCTCCAGACTTCATTTGGGCGTTTCATGGCTGGGGGCCCTTGCAGGCAATGTCAGGCTCTGGATTGGCTCTGGAGCCGCAGTGCTGCAGCAAGGCCACCGTCCCCACTAGTTTCCAGGAAGGGGATCTTCACTGAACTGTCAACTACATCCGAGAGGCCTCAGAGCAGTTCTGGCCTGTGCTCACCCCCTGGCTGCCAGCTAAGCCTACCACTTGTTGGGCAGCTCACTGTCCTGAGCTGAAGTGGTGCTCTTACAGGCCCAGGCCTGTGCTATGACTGACTGCAGTGACACAGTCATGTCACCCAGAGGGCATGGTCCCTGGGTGCCCAGGAAACTCAGTCACAGCTCCAAGCCAGGCACAGCAGGCCCTGACCTTGGCAGCAGCCCTGAACTTGGCCTGTTTCCCCGAGTTCTCTATGCTGCATCTGTGGAGGCCACCGGTAAGCCCAGTCTCTAAGGATCCTCAAAACTGCAGGGTCTGCAAACCTGTGAGGGTTAGGAGAAAGTGAAAGAGGAATGAAGATGGGGAAGCCGTCAGTCCACGGTGGTCACAATGCACATCTTGGCAAGGGGTACGGGGCAGCCTGTTCTCCAGGCTCTGCTTCCTAGACAGCACAGGCAGCAAGAGATCTTCGAGTCACCAGTTAATGTGGACTCATTAGCCCCTTGTACACTGTGGTATCTGGTCTCCTCCCTCAAGAGGCCTGGAGGAGGGGGAGGGTATAGCTGTCTTTGGTACTTTGTTGGGGGTTCTTTTCCCACCTTTTATTCTCCCTACCCACCCCAGTTTCACCCCCTAACACTAGACAGGAGAGAAACAAGGATAGAGGGGATAGAGATACCTGAATCTAGTTTCTTTTTGTTTCTTCTTTGAGCACGATTACTAATAAACCTCAAACCACCCCCATCCCAACAACCACCAACTCCACCTCTTGGGGGGTGGGGGGAGGCCTAGCATTTATATACCCTCTGAAAAGTTCCCAGAATTCCAAGCATCATACAATCACAGAAACTGTCTGCAGCTGGCAAAACCACACCTCTGCTAGAGCGTGAGGCAAATCACAGTCAGCTGCTGTGGACAGTCTGAGGCAGCCCCACTCCCCACACTTGGGATTAAGATGAAAGCACATTCTTATAACATTTCTGTGTTTTTTTTTTTTTTTTAGAGGAACCAAAAGTCCACAATTGCCGTCACCGGAAAGGAAGAGGCACACCCAACTGCCCCTGCGGTGGATGGGAGCAGAAGCAAAGGGCAGGATTCCTTTCCTGTGTCCTATGTGACTAGCCTCTGTTCTTCTTGAGTATCCAGTTCCCAGTTCCTGCCCAGGCAAAGCAGTCCTGGGGAGAGAGAGAGAGAAACAGAGAGAGAGAGGACGAGAGAGAGACAGAGGGACAGAGACAGAGAGAGACAGAGAGAAACAGCAAACGGGAGGTGTCTTCTAGCCGCTCTCACACTCCTCCCTAAGTGTCCGTATCTTCAGAGCACTCCACCCCATGATAAAGCTCACCCATACCCTCTCTTTCCAGGCTACAGAACTTCTGATTCCTTTTATGCTGTCCACAGAAGCCTGAGGCTACCATGGGACTGACAGACATCTCCTCTCCTGTGCCCAGAAGGGCCTACACCCGTCTCAGCTCTATCTTAGTAAAGCAGAGAGGCAGCACCCAGCTGAAGTACCACCTCATTCTTGCTCCCAAATTGGCCTCGACATCTTCTGGTGAGTCTACATCTAGGACTGGCTGGAGGGCCATCAGAGTCAACCCCACGGAGGGTAGGAAACCCAGAACAAGGTATATATTGGCAGACCATATCCAGTGAGCAGTCTTAGATCACAAAGCATCCAACCATTGCCTGTACTGTCTGGAGATTTTTTTTTTTTTTTTTTTTTTTTTGGTTTTTTAGACAGGGTTTCTCTGTAGCCGGCTGTCCTGGAACCACTCTGTAGACAGGTGGCTCGAACTCAGAAATCGCTGCCTCTGCTCCAAGTGCTGGGATTAAGGCGTGCGCCACACCGCCCGCTCTGTCTGGAGATTTAAAAAAAAAAAAGTCTCTGGAGACAAGTAGCTGAGATCTGCAATACTAATGGGTGGTTCCTGAGAACAGGGGCCATGACCCTTCTCGAGAGTTTCACACACAAACCTATTGCCACATAGTCACTTGTGAAGTTTGCCAGCGGGAGGGACAGTCTCCCCAAGCAGAGAGCAAAGCAGCACCATGTCTACAACCAGGTAGCTCCTGTCCTTAGGTGTGCCTCACCCTCTCTAGGCTAGAAGTTCAGCAAGCCAAGGGTTTTCTACCTTGGACTATTCTAGGAATAGCAGGAAGCCACCTAGGACTCCGAGTAACTCTCCCTCCCACTCAACCACCCTCTTCCAGCCCATGCTGCCGTGCCCTGTGGCATCTAGGGTGTCAGAAACCTGGGCTGGCAGCAACAGCACCGGAAGCTAACACCCTGCTTCCTAGAAAGCAAACACCCTTGTCACAGGTTCCTGGACCTTCTTCTTAGGAAAGGGTCATGTGACCAACTAGAGGCAAAAAACCCCAGAGCATGGGGCTCCTCAGCCTTGGGCCTCTGAGGAACCAGCCGAGGATCCCTGGGTCTTAGGGATCTGTGTGCTCCCGCAGTACCAGAACAAGCGCTGTGTGATTTTAAGGCACTGTATGCCTCAGAGCCTCACTTCTGAACCCACCAACCAGTGCCCAGCCGCACATCATCCACTCACCACCCTACCCAGCTGCAGGAGTCTGGCCTTCCTAGAATCTCTCTTGCACATTTGTGTTGTGTGTACTCATCTACTTAGTGCAGGAAAAAACCCCCTCATTTGAGCTCATGAGGCCTTGTTCCCATCGGATGAAGGGATTTTGGAGACCCTGTTTCAAGCTTGTATGGAGGAGGAGAGGGAGGAAAGGGGAGAGGAGGAGGAGGACAGAGCGGGCCCTCCAGCTTCCTACTCAGCTCTCCTGGAAACCAAGGTGTCTGCAGAGGACTCAGACCCTCAGCTGAAGATGTGAAGTCAGGAGGAAATTGAGAAAGGATCCCTGCACATGAAAGGCCAGGTGGGTCAGGCCTGGGCAAGGGACAGTAACACAGTCTGTCCTCCTGTTGGGCCCTGCTCTGCAAGATGTCAGCCCTCTCTGCCCTCTTTCTGAGCACTCAAAACACTGGAGAAAAAAGACTTCATCCACACACAACAGGTGTCGAGACTCAGTGCAGTTCAAGGACTCTCTCTACAAAGGCCAAAGGCTATTTCCAACTGAAATCTCTTGATAGTGAGTGGACCGCCTCCTGTAGATCAAGGACTCTCTCCAGTGGCCCTTGCACTTAGTGTCAGGTCAAGGAAGTGGGAAGGGTGAGCCCCACTTCCTTCCTCATTCTCAGTTTTTCCTCAGGGAGGAGCAGGGGGAAGATGGACGGTGGAGGCTGTTTGCAGATCACACGTCCCTTAATCAGTCCGAAGTTCTGAACTTCAGAATCTCTGGGGAACCCCAGGGAAGGCTGTATCTGGGAGGATGATGCCCAGAGAGCAGGAGCAGGGACAGCTGTGTCCCCCAGGAGCCCTCAGCCATGTGCCCTGAAACTGAAGGCTGTGCTGGGCTCATCCACAAGTCTGCTGGGTTTCTGCAGGGCGCACAGGATGTCATCTGTGCAAGCATCATGGGCCGCTGGAATGGTGGTGTGCCAAAGTTTCGAGCGAAAGGGACATGGGCCTCCCTCGTTGCTGACCACTAAGGCCTTAAGCCTCTATCCGGACTCTTCAGCCACCCCTGTGCACACCAAAGTCCCATTGCCCTCTTTGTTAGGACATTAATCAGTGGGTTAGAGCCCTCTTGAATCAGCAAAGACTTAGCATCTGAATTAAATCACACAGATGTATACATTGAGTAGACATAGTCCAACCCGTGACACCATCATTAGCTTGGGCAATACATCAGGGACCAAGGCATAAACAAACTGCATCGTCTTCTGTGGGCATGTCGGTGGGAGCCTCCAGTGAGGTAGCAATGTAGAGTGACTTGGTACTGTGGTACAGGGTGAGTGTACCTCACTGTCCTCAGGGCTGCTGGTTTTCCTGTGGCCTGCTCCACGTGCTTCTGGGGGTGGCTGAGATCTGCGTGGGGCCCCCTGAAACCTGTGAGTTGCTTCCCAAACCAGTATTTCTGCTGAAGGAGATTAGTGAGCAGCATGGCAGGAGATTAGTGTAGGCAACAGACAGCTGGTCTCCCAAGCCCTGAAGAGGCTGAGGCAAGCCTCTCTCCCCGGGGGTGGAGGGTGGAGGGTGGGGGGTGGGGGTGGGGCTTCCCCCTGCAGTGGGCTTAGAATTTTAAACCCCAGTACTGGAGACAGCTACTCCCTCTTCCTGGGGCTGCGCGGGGCCTGCTGGCTTTAAGCGGAAGAATGAGCTTGCACGGCAGCAAGGTGAGGGGGTTCAGAGAAGTGAGGATCTCCAATTTCTTTCAGGGCAATGGCTTGTGAATGTCAGAAACCTATTAGCCCCGCCTCAAAGGTGGGCCCAGCACCTTTCAGGAGACTGGCAGTTCCCTTCAGCAATGCCAGGTCATCCCTCATTAAGGAGCTTGGAGAATCAGCCGCAGGCGACGCATTATGTGGGAGGGCAGGAAGGATATGGCAGGTGAGGGCTGGTTCGGAACTGTAGGCTTTATCTATCTATGCCTGGGAGGGGAAGAGGTTACAAAGGCTACAAATAGGTTATCTTACAGATCTAGGGAACCCGGGAATGGGCAGCCACAGATGCCTGTTTCCACACACTTACCGTAACAAACGAGTACTTAACGCCACACCTGCCCAGCCAGGAGTGCGGGCTAGTCCCAGTTCTGTTGACCACAGAACTCTCAGGACCTTGGTTTTCTCCTAGAAACAGAATGACAGCAGCTACTGTGCCCTGCAACCGTGAACACGAACGCCAGGATGACTCAGTCCCCTTCCCCCACTGTCTCTCCTACGCTGCAGACTCACCTTCCCTTCCCACCTCAGCCCACAGATGCCCAGGAATGTGGGGTTATAGGGTAAAACTCGGTCCTGGCTACACAGCTCTGCTACTCAGCCACAGACACACCCAGTAGGTGCTATGTCCACCTATCCCAGAGACTGTCCCACCGGACTTTAAAGTCGTAAACATCCATACGGAGAACCCAGACAACCAGACAGGGCTGTTCCGATTATAAAGGATGCTGGAGAGGATAGGGACTTGGCTTATCCAAGTTGGCTGACCCCTGTCACCCAACCCTGAACTCTGCTCTTTCATCCAGGGCAGGTCGATGGCCAGCCCCCGCGGGGTCGGTGCGTGACCATGACACGGGCCAGCCGAGTCCCGTGGGGCAGACACCGCCGACCACGCGGCGGGTTCCCCCCGCCCGCGCACCTGTCCTGGGCGTGGCTTCGCGGCCCCGCCCCGCCGAGCTCGGCGCTGGTTGGCCGAGGTGGTGCGCTATGCTAATGAGCCTGACCCTTCTCGCACCTGCCGGCCTCGCTGCCCGCGGGCGCCGCCAGAAGCTACAGTCGGTGTGTCCCGCTGCAGGCTCTAGACCCTGCCTGCTCTCGGGAAGGGACCATGCCGCGCTCCTTCCTGGTGAAAACGCACTCCAGTCACAGGGTCCCCAACTACGGGAAACTGGAGACACAGAGAGGTAGGGGTTGGCCGGATCTTCGCCCCCAGCACGCAGCTCTTGGGGCTGGAGGCAGCTGGGAAGTCCTTGGGAGCTGGGTCACACCTGCCCCAGGTGAGAGGGGAAGGGGACAGTTTTCCAGTTCAACAGAGGACGAGGTTCCCTTCTGGCCTAAGATTGGGGCTCCAAAAGAAATCCATGGCCCAGGGCAACTAACTTCTCTGCTTCGGTAGACTCAGGCATGCCTTGGGTTCCCCACTCGAAAAAGTTTCCTGAGCCCCAGGTCTCCCTGGAGCTCTCTCCCTGTGGACTGCCAACACTACAGCTTCAGCCAAGCAGACCTGAAGTCCTCTCTGTGCAGGCCTGGAAGGGTTCAAACTTAAAATATGTCCCAGGCGCTGTATACACCCACCTAAAGAAGGCCTCACTGACCACAATGCAAGGAAACTTGTCCCGCTCATGGTGACTGGTGAGAAAAAGCAAGACTCCCCCAGAGCATCCTACCTCGTGGGTGGTGAGCTCACTGATAGAGCGAACAACCTCTGGTGGTCTTCCCTCTTCCCAGAAGCCTCCTTGCTTTCCTGGAAGACCAAGGAAGAACGGCCCTCCTCGCTCAGGCTCAGGGGCTTTAGGTCTGAGCACCTGAGACAAGAACCCTTAATCTTCAGGGCTAGCCTGCTGCAGTAGGTCAGAGCTATCCCCGCTAAGGTGGGCAGCTTCTTGGAGAAAGACCAACTGGGGAATTATCCAGTGCCTAGGGACACCTTGGATGTCGGGGCTTATGCCAGCACCTTCATATAGTGAGTCCTACCCAGAGACCCAGTTGTTGGGAGTTCCCCATCACCTATGCTGCCACCAGGGGGTGCTACCTAGGACCCTGCTCTTCCGGGAACATTTTGAATTCAATTTAATGACTCACCACCAGCAATTCTATAACAGAAGCTACTAAAGTGTGATGAGACTTTTCTTTTAGTTGGGTGGTGGGTCTCCTTACAGAGAAGATGGAAACTTGTACTTACAGTTAATGTAGGTTTTTTTTTTTCTTCTGGTACGGAGGATGGAATCAATGCCTCACATAAGACTGGTTATGCACTTACCCTGAACCATACCTCTGGCCCTAGGCCATAGTTTTAAGACTTTAAAACCTTAGGTTGCACTTTGATAGTGCACACCAGCTTACCACTTAAATGGGCAAATCAGGTGCCCTGCAGAGCTATGTTGCTGACAGGAGGTTGTCCAGAGTAGTCTTGATGCCCCTTAGCGTTCCCTCTTGGCTTTCCCAGGACCCCATGGTCCCAGTGATTCTCTTCCTATTAGGGTGTCACCCTAGAGTATACCTGAGGTGCTGAGGTCTGGGGTTTCCCCCTCCCTCTTCTCAAGGGGCCTTGAGAGGGCATTGAGACCCCTATCTCTGGGGAACCAAAGCTTCAGAAATCACACAAGGGCAAGAGAATGAGAACATAGGAAAGACACATCCAGAAGCCATGGTCACTCCCACCTGCATAAGGTCCCTTTCCTCTGCCTGTGGAGCAGACACAGAACACAGACAGTGTTTGAACGTGGCCATATCTTGGCGGCAGAAGTGAGACCTTCCTGCAGACAGGGTCCCAGTGAAACTTCCCACATTCTGTTGTCTGGAACTCTGCTGACAGAATCTCTTAGCTGTCCTGCTCTCTCCTCCAATCCAGAGTATATATAATTAGGAACAATGTGTCAAAGAACTCAGGTAGGGAGAAAGTAAGGAATTTAACTTCCTGGTTCTCCATATCCTGTCCAGCACTTGTCTCTTCTTGCTTAAGTTCTAGCCATCCTTGACGTTAAGACAAGGCACCTTGACATGGTTTTAATTTGCACCTTACAGTGTCTAACAATGAGTGATTTCTTGTGTGCGTATTGCCCATATGCTTTTTAAAAAGTTAGTCTTTTTTAATTAAGAAAATTGTATTTATTTGTGAGTGGGTGTGGACACGTGTGTCAGGAAGGTGTGTAGATGTCAGAGATAACGTGCAAGTAGCTTTCCCTTTCATCTTAGGGGTTGGAGGTATAAAAGTCAGGTTGGCCGACTTGGCTGTGAGCATGTCTGTCTACCTGCTCAGTCATCTTGACAACTTGAGTATCGTCTTTGGAGAGATAAATATTCTTATAACCCCTAATTTTGGAGAGGGGGGATGTCCCATGTAGCCCAGGCTAACCTTGAACTCTGCATAGCTGAGGATGACTTTCAGTTTCTGATCCCCCCTGCCTCCACCTCCCTAATTAAGATTACAGATGTGCAAATTACACCCAGCTTGGAGAAGGAACCCAGGACATCTTGAGTACTGGGCAAGCTCCCTACCCACCGAGCTGTGCCTCCTACCCTTTTGTATGTTTTTTGTTTGTTTGTTTGTTTGTTTGTTTTGGTTTTTTTCAAAACAGGGTTTCTCTGTATAGCCTTGGCTGTCCTGGAACTCACTCTGTAGACCAGGCTGGCCTCAAACTCAGAAATCTACCTGTCTCTGCCTCCCAAGTGCTGGGATTAAAGATGTGCACCACCACCACCGGGCTTTGTATCTATTTTTAAATTGTGCTATTAGACTTTTCATAGTGGAGTTGTAAACTTTCTTTGTACATAACTTAGTTTCTAATCAAACATTTCTCTTGGGAATATTCCCTCCCAACCTGTGAGCTGCCATTTCTACCCAAAGCCTTGGCATCAAGGTAGAAATGGGGGTAGAGATCTGAGTCAGCGGGCGTAGCAGAGGAAGGGGATGGAGGGCTGGTTGGTGCTTCTGTCTTTGGGGAATCCAGAATTTGCCTCTTGTTTGCAGCCTGGTCTCTGTGTGTGTGTCGGGAGGGATACCGGCATTGTTTGATTAAACACATGAGATTCTGGCCACAAATAAAGGAGCCACAACCAAAAGACACACAAGCCAGGACTAGATCTGATGCTGCTTAGTTCACTAGCTGCAGCCACTTGCCTGGCTGGGCATGTTCATGCACGCAGACAGGGTAGCAAATGTGTGTTGTTGAGTGGCCAGGGACGTGGCTGAGCACAGCACATCATGACACACTCAAGGAGGCGCCACAAGGGTGACCCTGCAGTGAGTGGAGGCTGATTGCTGTGGGGGTGGCTGGCTGGTTTTACCAGCTCCTTTTGTCTGAGAGCATACATCTGTGTGGGAACCCAGGGGTGCTAGCCCCAGCTGCTACCCACTGTCCAGATGTGGGACTGGGGCTCCTTAGACAAGCTGCCCAAACTTGAGCAAAGAGCCCTGTGGTGAGCTGATTCTTGAGTTCTCTATATGTAGCCGAGGCGGGCTCAGATTTGAAATCCTCCTGACTTAGTCTCCGGAATGCTAGGTGTACAGGTGTCTACCTGCATGCCTGGCTTTGCAGCTATTTCTGTCCCTGGGCACTGGAGGTCCTGGAAGATACATGAAACCAAGTATCTTAAACAAGTTCAGTTCACCTTCTAGTGTCTGCACGTGTCTAGTTCATACATTCCTCAGTCCTTACCTCCCCTTACCACCTCTCTGGACCAGAACGGTAGATGAAGGTGAGAACTCAGGCTGCTGTAGGTATGATGGGCTCATGTGGGCTTCCATACCTCTGGCTTCCTGCTGGCTGCTGCTGACCTATCAGACAGGCCAGACTACAGTCAGATGAGTAAGCAGAAGTTTGAAAGCCCAGATCTTGAGATCTCATTCCTCACTATGTGTTGTCTCTCCCCTCTGCCCTTTTAGAAGCTAATGGCTCTTGCTCTGCCTGTGGGGAGCTGGTGGGATCCCACCACCGGCCAGACGAGGCCCCTTCCAATCCCAGCGACCCTCTGCAGCCTTGGGACAGTACCTCTGCCGTTGCCTGCATCTCCCTGCCTCTTCTGCCGCATCACAGAGAAACTCTGGGAGCCTCTGGACCGGAACCCGGGAAACCAGCTGGGTGGGCCCTCGGGCTGGCCAGGCCCCCAGTGTGACTCTCAAAGACAGCTTCAATCTGCCCCCGCTGTTGGTGCTACCCACACGCTGGCCCCCAATCCTGGGCCCAGATGGAGCTCTGAATGAACATCTAAGGGCTGAGGCAACATCTCGAGTCCCAGATAGTTTTGAGTGTGTCCACTGCCACAGGCCGTATCATACGCTGGCTGGTCTGGCGAGGCATCAACAGCTCCACTGCCACCTGCCGACTGGCCGTGCCTTCACCTGCAGGTACTGTGACAAGGAGTATGCCAGCCTGGGTGCCCTCAAGATGCATATCCGCACCCACACGCTGCCCTGCATCTGTAAGGTGTGCGGCAAGGCCTTCTCCAGGCCCTGGCTGCTCCAGGGTCACATCCGCACTCATACAGGTAGGAGGGGCAAGGCTGCAATCCTGGAGAAGGATCCAGGTTAGGGGAGGGGCTGGTCTCCTTGTCCGCAGGGTCCTTGCACCTCCTACAGCTGCTGACACCCATCCCCACAGATAAAGAGCAGCATAGACATGTCCCCTCAAGGTCCTAAGGCCAGAAACCTAAACTCCAGGCACGGCTAGGCTACATTCTCTGCAAAGACCATAGGCATGACACTTCTTGCCACTCTAGTCTCCTGGCAGCCACTCTACTCATTGGCAAATGGCCACATCTGTGTATCTGTCTCTGCCCCTGCCTTCTTAATGCCATCTCCCTGGGTGTGTCTCTCTGCTGTAAGGGGAGGAAGACCCCTGTAAATCATAGAGTTAGGATTCGCCCAGATGGCCTCATCTTAACTGTTATCTTTGTTTCTGAGGAGGGTTGGAAGGGGAGTTAAGGAAGCAGGTGTCTCTGAACGACAGCACTGAGAAACTGCAGAGCCTGGCTATCCACAACTCGTGGCTTCAGGGCCCGGGGAGTCTGTGAAGGTGAGGGAGCGTAGTCACTGTGGAAACTCCCACAGGAAGGGCAGACTCTGGACTTGGAGAACTGGAACCAGTTAGGGTACCTGTGTCTCCTGTGGGCTGCAGAATCAGACAGGCATCTCTCAATGGCCCCTCCCCTTCTACTTCAGAGGGTTATCCTGGAATCCAAGATCTTAGCAGAAAGATTCTGTCCCCATCCTTGGTGGCCCTGATTGGAGATGGTGCCTGTGTCTAGGATTCTAGCTTACTCCTGCCTTCACAGTGGCTCAATATCACACTTGCCAGTGGCCAGGAAGTGCTGCCAGGGGTTCCCACTACTTCTCACAGTCAGAACTGAGCACCTAGGGAGTCGCAGAGACACAGCTGCCACCCTGCCTTTGTCTCAGAAGATCTCTGATGCTGTGATCCTGTCCTGAGTGACAATCTGATTGTCCACGGGGCTCTGGCCTTGGGTGCTTGGGCTGTGTTGAGGATTTGGAGGACAAGGGCAAGTTACTGGTTGGTCAGCAGTGATGTTTCACCTTTGGCTACAATCTGTGGGATTGTTCTGGTGGTGGCCGCTCACCTGACCTCCCTTCTTCCTCCCACAGGTGAGAAGCCCTATACCTGTTCTCACTGCAGCAAGGCCTTTGCTGACCGCTCCAACCTGAGGGCTCACCTGCAGACTCATGCTGGTACCAAGAAGTACAGGTGCGCCGTGTGCCCCAAGGCCTTCTCCCGCATGTCTCTCTTGGCGAGGCATGAGGAAGCAGGCTGCTGTCCTGGCCCCTAGTGGGGGCACAGCAGGGTGGAGGGGCCAAACCTGACAATACTCTTCAGTGGTTCTGTCATCCAGGACAGGGCCCAGCTCACTGTTGCCTGTGTCCAGCCAAAACCAAGGCCAGTGGAGCCTTCGGCCATCTTTCCCTGAGGCCTATGTTCAGAGGAGACTTATCACCACAAGGCTCACCAAAATAAGAACCAACGGTTCCATTTTCAGTTTGGCCTGTCTGCTGGACCTGTTCCAAAAAGGAGTGTCTATTGGGAAATAGCTAACATTGGATAAAACCCACCATGACACCAATGACCCTGGCCACCTGGGTCCCTTTGTGTGCAACTTGAAATGACCGTTTTTACTTGAGAGCACAAACACAGCTACCTCTCAGCCAGCCTCAGTTGCCTTCACCTTGGGGTCGGAGACACATTTTCTCCTGCCCCTTATACACAAGCACACATACACCCTGGCTCCTCCCCGTTAAGATGAGGCAGGGCCAGAGAGGATTGGGCTGAAGCAGATCCCACCTCACCTGTCCTCAGCATTGTTGTCCTGCTCAGCGCTGGCCTCAGTGGCTGGTTAACGTCTCAGGAGAGCAGCTGTGGCTAATAAAGAACCTCACACTCAGCCCTCCGTCTTGAGTCTTTACCAATCCCCTGCATCTGTGGAGGAGGCAGAATTCTCCAGGGATAACAGGATCCCAGAGGACTTGGACCCTTCTGGGTACAGAGCAGACAGGAGACAGAGGGCATCATGTCAGAGCATTTCAGAGGCCTGTGTGCAGGTGAGCCTGCGGCCTTCGCTGGAAGAAACGAAACCTGGAAGAGAGGCTGCATGAAGTGACTTGGAGGAATGATGTCAGCGGGACACTAGCAGCAGGGTTAGGGCCCATGAAGGATGCTGGGATAGGACCAAGGCTGAGAACTGGTAGGGTGGCTAGCAGCTGAGTATCATCCCAAGCACAGGAGAGAGCAGGACTCGGTTCTTCAGTGGATCTGATCGGCTCCAGTTAGCATCTGGGCAGAGAAAGGAGACCCACAGAATCCAGCAGAGAGAATTCTTGATGTATTTTTAAATAACTGTCTCTCAGCCACTCCACTCCTGGCCCAGAACAAGAGACATAAGTCAGCCACCTTTGTCTAGGCCAGTAACAAGGGTTCCCACCTTCTCTGGAGCTTCCAGGAGCCTGCTAAACCTTCGTGTGGGAAAGCAAGTGGCCAGGAAAGCCCATGGGTGTCTTGCGGGGTATCTTAGCCTCTGGTTTTGCAGCTGCTTCAGGCTGGACTTGGTAGTGGGCATCTAGCTGTGGTTTGCTGGCCTTCCCAGAGGAAGCTTGACCTGTTTGTTTGGAGACGGTCTCAGTCTATAGGCCACGCTGGTCTTGAGCTTACTGCAGTCTTTCTGTCACAGCCTCCTCAACTGGTTGACAGGCATGAGCAACATACCTGGCTTAGAAACTTAACCTTGAGGTTGGGCTTCTAGACCAGGAGTGACTGCAAACGTATAAATACTATACCCACCACTCCTGCGAGGGAGAAGGCTACAGACTGACTGACAGCACCAGACCTATGCCGGCTGGTAGAGGGAACACACTTTTGAGACAGACACACTCATATTTCCAGACCAAGACCTCTGAATGGAAATGCACACATCGAAAGTTCTGGCAGTCAGAGGTCCCAGCTCAAAATGACCTCCAAGGAAGGAGGTGGATGTTGTCCTTATCTTGTAGGAGGTCTTCTGTCTCTGCCGTCACACTGCCCTGTGCCTGTGGGTCTCTCCACAGGACCTCATCTTAGCTGCAAAGACTCACTTCTAAGGGTCTTCAATGGGTTAGGATTTTGACATGGATTTGGGGTGGGGGACTACTCTTCAGCCCAAACATCCAAGAATATTTGAGAAGTCACCCTACCTGGTCGTCACTCTTAGAGCAGAGTGGGGCAGGGTGGGGTAGGGTGGGGTGGGGTCTGATCTGATGATTCCTTCTTGAAATCTATACAGGGTCATGGGGTAGTCAGGTGTTGGAAATGGCTTCAAAGTTTGTGGGTAAGAAGCCTCCTCCCTCCCCCACCTCCTCTTCATCTCTCTGTCAAAGCAAAGGAAGGAATCTTGTCCCCAAATGTCTGGTCAAGATTCCCCTGACGGAGGGGCCCTCAGAACCCCAATCAACATGAGCCTGGGTTTCTCACAGGAATGTTCTTTTAAAATAGCATCCAGATGCCCAAAGGAAGCTATATTGTAGATTGTGTTCTATTTCTGGCTCCCCATGTCTAAATGGGGCTGTCACACCTGTCGGGTATGAAGCAGGGAATCTCACAGCCCAAAATAAAGTGGGATGTTTTCCCCCTTTGGTTCCAGCTCATGGAAAATGCTCTTGTATTTATATCTGGGCTGGTGAAGGGCTGAGGCAGCGGAGGGTGGGGGTTGGCAGAGAGGCAGGAGGAGGGTACCTGCCAGGGAACAGATAGGGAATGAACAGAGAATGCTCTCCACTCAGCGGGCCAGGCTGAAGTCAGGTGGCGGCAGCTGAGCAGCTTGCAGACACCTGCGCCTGCCCAGCCAGCCTGGCACAGCAAAAGGACTGGGGATGGTGGCTTCTCAATTTCTAGGCCCAGTCCTTGACATGCAGAATGAGGGTCAGGAAGAGGGTGCCCCAGTGTGTTTGGCTGGCCTTTTCTTTGGGGTTGCTAGTCTTTCTTGCCTGTCCCCTTCTACAGAATTACTTTTGAAAGTCCCACTTCCCCTCCTAAGAACCAACTTTTGAGAAAACTTCTAAGCCTTTTGTTAGAACCTCTCTTCAAAATGGGAGCAGGGGACAGGTAGGGACAAGGGGCCCAGGAGAGTTGGAAAACGGGTCTAGTCACAGCCCTGTGACGTCTATGGGAAGCAGAGACCTGCAAGATCTGTGATACTCAGGATGAAATAAATACGTAACCCATCACATCCAGAAGCTGTCTTCCCTGCGTGCTAGCTGCCCTTCCAGGAGGGCACAGGACAGCACCTGCAGAGAGAACATGTAGGGTCTGAGGGCTCTACTGGTCGTCCAGTCAGGGTTGAAATCAAAGAACATCCCTGGCTTTCTGGAAACAGGTGCTCGAGGGACAGCAGGCCTTTGGATGACCCAGTCCCTCTCTCACGGCCTGCTGAAAGAAGCCTCTTTAGAAAGCCAAAGAGACACGAAGGTTATAGCTCTTGCTTCCAGAAGCCCGGTGGATTATATAAATAGCATTTTGGCCCAGAATATTCTAGGGGGTTCTCCAGATGCTTGAAATAGCCCACTTGTTACTATCTATACTCAAAGCATCTACCCCTGACCGCGCCCACGTGGCTAAGTATAGCTCCCTGGCTGAGCTTGATGGAACATAAGTTTCCAGGCTGCTGTGACTGTGGAGGGGGACATCCAGGGAGAGCACATGGCTGCTGAGGCAAGCAGCCACACCCCTGCAGCCTAGCCCAGAACATCCAGTGTCTGCCGAGTTAACCAAATAGCCAGCTTCTCCATGTCTAGAACTGCTGGGACTGGAGAGATGGCTTAGGGGTTAAAACAGCGATGTCAGGCAAATTACAAGTGCATATAACTCCACCTTCAGGGATCCGATACCCTCTCTCCCACTGGCTTCCATTGACACCCCATACATGTAGCATTAGACATAGATACATAAAAAACGATACATAAAAAAACTCCTTAAAAAGAACTGCACAAAGTTCAATGTCAGAATTAAAGAGAACAGCAAGCAAAGAGAACTCCAGTTACAGAACACACGGAAGCCCTGGGGTTTGCCCTTGGCTCTGAATTTTATATCTTTATTTATAGATCTCTGAAGTGGGGATGTAGTGTAGCAGTAGAAGACAGGCCTAGCATGGCTGAAGACCTGGGGGAAAGACAGAAAGAGAAGGTGAGGGGGGATAAAGGATCCTTAAAAACACAGTATGACTATACCTTAGACCTGACCAGAACACAGTCCCACCCCTTAAATACAGTGGTCACTCTACAAGGCCAGATCCCATACCCTGAATAAATCAGGACACACCCCCCTGCAGCTCTCTTTGGGACAGAGAGTTAAATCTGATGTGTGACAACTCCTTTTCTTCCTTCACGTGTACAAATGTTTTGCTTGCACATCTGTGCACCAGATGTGTGCCTGGCTCCCATAGAGGTTAGATTGCATGGGGATCAGATTCCCTGGGTCTGGAGTTGCAGACTTCATTTGTTTGTTTTTGAGACAGGGTTTCTCTGTGTAGCCTTAGCTGTCCTAGAACTTGCTCTGTAGACTAGGCTGGCCTCAAACCCTTGAGCTCACAGAGATTCTCTTATCTCTGCCTCCAAGTGCTGGGATTAAAGTCGTGCGCCACCACCAACTGGCCTAAGTTACAGGTAATTGTAAGCCACCATGTGGATGATGAAAACGGAGGAGCCCTGGTCCTCTGCGAGAGCAACAAGCGGTCTTAACTGCTGATCCATCTTCCCCACCCAATGTGACAACCCTTAATTTAAGATACCTCTCCCCTCCATACTCTCTGGCTTATACGCTATGTTGAACTAAATCATGTGATGTGAAACTTCCCACTGATTTCCCAAAATGAATAACAGTTGGACACTTCTTTTGTTTGGGGGATTGCCCAGGACATCACTCTGGGGATACCACCTCCTACCTGGTCAAAGTTCTCTCTGGCCTCACCATCTCCTGTCTCACGGAGTCCCTCTCCCCCCTCACCCATCCTTATCTTCTGTTGCTACAATTCCTTCCCTTAGGGAGGCCAAAGAACATTTCCCCGACTTCACCTATGATCTCCAAAACAAACCAAGGTACTATTCCACTAGGTGACTCCCTGTGGATTTGTAGATGGAGTTCTGTCCCCTGATTCTTCACTCACATAGATTCTCTAGCCCTAGCCAGAGACGCCAGGTCACATGCAGTTAGGGCGAATTGCATACAACTTGTTGGGAGGAATGGTCAGATACTCATATGAGGTTCCCATGATCCTCCAGACCTGCTCCGCCAGGAGGGAAGGTCAATAGACAGCAAGTCTGCTGATGGCTTGCTGTGATGGCCTCTGGTTATGACGTTGCACTCTTTCGGGTACATCATTTAATACACCAATACCAGCCGTTTCTTCACTGGAGCCTATGACTTCTTTGGTGAAAGGTTTTTGTCTACGTTCCCAGCACCAGAAAGGAATCGCCTCCTCTGGAAGGGCATTAAGTTCATTCATAAAGTTGGGTGGGGTTGTTTGTTTGTTTTTGTCTCTATACATAGCCCTGTTGTCCTGGAATTCTCTATGCAGACCAACCAGGCATGAAACTCACAGACATCCACCTGTCTCTGCCTCCTGAGAGCCGGGACTAAAGGCGTGAGCCACCACACCTGGCTTAGAAAGTTCTAGTCACAACCACCTGGGTGCCGACTGCACTAGCTGCCGCACTGTGAATCACCCAGGGCCCACACCCAAGTAGGACTTTTGGTTTTAATCCTCTCCAGCATTCTTAGTAGTAACGTGTGGTACCACAGGCTAGCTCGCAGAGAGGAGACACTTCCAGCTGAGTCCTTGTTAGACTTTGGCCCGCAGCTTAGAACAGACAACACCAGACCAAAGGGTTCCACGGGGGAGGGGTTTATTCGGGGCAGAGGGCAAAGGTGGGGAGAGAAACAGGAGAAGATGGCGGAGAGAAAAGAAGAGAGAAGTGGAGGCGGGCCATTAGCACATGGAGAGAGGAGGAAGGGAAGGGCGAGGGGGGAAGGGACAGAGAAGCTAGAGGCAAGAGATCGAGAGAGCAAGAGAGAGAGGTGGGGGCAAGCAGCCTTTTATATTAGGCAAGCCTACCTGGCTGTTGCCAGGTAACTGTGGGGAGGAGCATACCTGGCTGTTGCTAGGTAACCGTGGAGGTGGAGTTTAGACAGAATGCTAACAGTCCTGGCTTTATTTCTTCAAATCTGCAGCCAGGGCATAAAGTATCTTCATCCCTAAGGTCTTACCATTCAGTTCTGAAATAGACCCAGCAACGGTGGCAATAGCTGTTACCTTTGGAGGCCTCCAGGGCTTCTTCGGCCAACAACTGCTAAGGAAGTACCCATCGCTGGCACTGGGGTGCTCAGTCAACTTTATGGGCGGGGCATGGGGGGCATACACCTTTACTTGTGAAGCACAGGCAGGAGGATCTCTGTGAGTGGGAGGCCAGCCTGAACTACATAGCAAGTTTCAGGCCACATAGTGACGCCCTGTCTCCAAACACACATAGCCACCTTATAGCTTCAGGGCACCCTTGTCCCCACTCTCACAAGATACTCCACTCCCGTTAATCTTTGACATTTACAGACCCAGGTTATTGCAGACTTTGTCACAGTCACCTTGGTGGGTAGCGTCTGTGCCTTACCCAACTATAAAGCTCCCAAGAATGTCACAGCTGCACCTGACCCTGTCACCCTTTTGAATTAATCTCTTCTACTCGTTCCTTCCTGGGCAGTCACGCATCTCAAAAGGGTTTCCAAATCTGCAAAACACCCAGAGTTTAGCATTCTGTCATCTATGTGACAAAGCCTTTTCCCGGGCGAGGATCAAGACACGCCACAATGCAAAGGCCTGAACCTCCACGCCATAGTGGTCGGTGGCCGGTGTCACACTCGGAAAGCCTATCACATCACAAGTGTCGGGTTATCACAGAAGCTCACAACTAGGAGGATTCCAGAGTCAAACGGAAGCAATATCTCACAGCATGGAGAGAGTCCTCCATCCACTAGAACCAATCGCTTCCTCTATAGATAAAGGTTAGGTGTGGATAGAACCTAATTAGCTCTCTCCACAGTCCTCAGTCACTCTCTGGGCCTTCCACCTCCCCATGCTGAAAGTCTTCCCTGGAGCCTCCCTGTATTTTCTTACCCCAATGAACTCGGTGGGGCTGGCTTAAGTTACTCACCTCTACCCGGGGCCAAGCGGTGCTACCCAGGCTCCGCTCTCCCCTGCTGCCCCTCCTGGCTCCCTGAGTCTGAGAGGCTCTGTGTAGGGTTGGCACGGTGACGGTAGAAGCAGCTGTTTCTCTATCTACCACACCTGGCTACTGGCAGAGGTCCTGCCTCAACAAATGGTCTTGACCAATGTTGTAACTTCTTGTAGAGAGGAATGTTCCCTGCTTCGTCGGGGGATAGAAAATTGACCACCCCTGGCACAGGCTTGACCACCTTCACCTGGGTGATTTTATCACAGTGCCCTCTGTAAACTCCTCCCCAGACGTCAAAGCCTTCCAGCAGCGCCTTAGTACAGAATTTCTTTTTTCCCCCTTAGAACTCAGGCACATCCTGCTACTTCTGCTTTGAAAACCCAGATGAATCTCTTCCCCTGCTTTGTTTCTCGTATCTCTGCTAGGTTGCGCATCCTCTATGCTAACATGCTATAGGGGATAGCCCAAGACATTCAGATCCTCCAAAGCCTTTTCTTCATAAGGACCCTGCCCCACCAAGGGCCCAGCAAAGCCACAAAGCTCCAAGCCAGACCCGAGGTCCCAGATGGAGCCAGCTTCTCCTTGAGTATCTAGTGATCGCTGTCCTCTCAGGCCAAGTGCCCTGGGTACTAAACATCGCTTCCCTCATACCTAGTTCCACAAGCAGCACCTAGCTCGAGTCTCTGTGGTTCTCCAGCCCCTAATATACAGCGGACCTCCATGCGGACGAGCAAGTGTCTTAGTGTTTTTATTGCTGTGATGAAACCTATGACCAAAAGCAACTTGGGGAGGAAAGAATTTATTTGGTTTTAGAAGCCAACGCAGGAACTCAAACCAGGGAGGAACCTGGAGGCAAGCGCTGATGCAGAGGCCATGAAGGGGTGCTGATTGGGGTGCTGGCTTGCTCCCCATGGCTTTCCTCAGCCTGTTTTCCTATAGAACCCAGGACCACCAGCCCAGGGGTGACACCACTCACAATGGAATTGTCCTCCCCAACGGGATACCTCCCAATCAACTGCTAATTAAGACAATGCCCTATAGACTTGCCTTCAGCCCAATGCTTGTGGAGGCATCTTCTCAGTTGAGGTTCCTTCCTCTCAGATGAGCTCCGGCCAGGTTGACGCAGAACTATCTCTGATGCCCCACATGGGCCAGTCCATGGGATGGATTCCTCGTGCGCCGCCTCAGGAATGCAGCTTGTGTTCCGGAGATGGATGTGTGGTCACACTTGCTCAGTTTCTCTGCTTCTTCAGCCCTCATACAAATCCACCTGCCCCCATGGCCTACAGCTCAAGTGTCAGTCTGTGAGAGACTGTTCACTGCCTCACTTTTCCCTAATGCTGAATACTTAGGTTATCATAGTCTTCCACAGCAGGTTGTTGCTAAGTGCCCCGTGTTTGAGAACTGGATCAGAGACTTCCCCTTTCTGACGGGTGTCTTCTGCCTCTATGTTACTCTCTTCATCTCAACTACCAAACACCTCCTGTGGATTCCGGGCTTCCAGAAGAGCCTCTTCAATGCAGATCTAAGTTTTCTTTACCCTTCGACCAAGCTCCGAGAAGATGCGAGCTGACATCGCCATCTTTCCTCTCTTCCATCCAATTTACTCTCTAGATTGGAGGCTAGCACAAAGGATGTCAGTCACCTGTGCCTTCCTCCCTTTAGCCTGCAGTCTTTTCCCTCCCGGCTGCCACCGCAGCCTCGGGTAGGTCTTGCTACCCACAGGAGTATCTAGGCTGTCTCTGCAGCGGCTTGCTGACATCCCATCATTCCCAGGGGCTGTTCTGGATCCTCAGGTGTTCTCAGAGGGTCTCCACAGTCCCTGGGCAAACCCCACCCATCGGTCTCTCATGCCCCTTGTTACCACCCAGGTAAGGACCACTATCACCAGATCTTCCACAGACATCCTCACGTCCCACTGCCCGCTGTGCTATACACAAAAGGCACATTGCCACGGGCCACATGGGGACAGGAAGCCACGTCAACATGTCCTCTCCCCCTAAGTAGCATAGCTTCAGCTGCGGGTCTCACTGCCCACCTCAGGGCCAGCACCGCTGCTCTTCTCGCACTCATCCTTGCTTTTAGTGTATTCTGCCAGATGACTAAGCTGGGTGGCTAAACTTCCTTCCCTGGGGGAGACATAAACAATGTCTACCTCCTCTCACTAAGGGCTTCTTTCATAAACTAAGGTACAGTTCCATCCAACTTCACTCTGGGGAATTAACAAGTTTATTTGGCTTACTGATGGGGCAATGGGTAAGGGGTTACAGGCAGGAACATGGGTGAAGTCAAAGCAGCCGCATTGGCAGGTCTGCACCCAGCACAGATTATGACGCACACCCCTGTCCCTGCTGTGACTGTGTAGCTGGACACACTCTATCGCCCCTCATCCCTGCCCCCCCACCCCTGCTGTGGCTGTGTAGCTGGACACACTCTATTCCCCCATCACTGCCCCCCACCACCCCTGCTGTGGCTGTGTAGCTAGCTGGAGCTCCCTCCCTCCCCTAGACTTCCCAGGCAAATACTCCAGCTCCTCTCCAAGATGTGAAGCTACACCAATTTTGGCAGGATTGCATACAACCGTTTGGAAGGAGTGGCTGGCTGCTCAGATAAGGTTCCATGAACCTTAGAGAGGAGATCGAGCCTAACTCCTGAAGATGGTGGAAGTTTGGCACAGAAGATAGTCCTTTACAGCGGAAGGCTTGCAAAGAAGGAAACGGTGATGCCTACACACTGTGTGGGTGTGTCTGGCCTCTCTTGTTCTGTATATAAAAGAGCCACGGCAGTTAATTTTGTGATAGTATACATATTTGGCCACAATTTTTAAAAAACACCCAAATTAGGGGCTGGAGAAATGGTTCAGCAGTTAAGAGCACTGACTACTCTGGAAGAGGTTCTGAGTTCAATTCCCAGCAACCACATGGTGGCTCACAGCCATCTGTAATGGGATCCGATGCCCTCTTCTGGTGTGTCTGAAGACAGCATACTCAGATACATAAAATAAACAAACAAATCTAAAAAAAAAAAAAAAAAAAAACAAAAAACAAAAAAAAAAAAAACCAAAAACCCAAATTGAAGTAATTCTTTGTGAGACTTGGAAGGTGTGATCCATCCCAAGGTCCATGGCATCAAGCCACTTCCATTTATTTGGTTCTTATCTGAGGCTGCTGGCATTTCCTGTGGCACTACCCCTATCATCACCCATCTCAACACGTACAAGTAGCATTTGCTCACCTTACTGGAAGTGTGGCTCATACCCGTTCTAAAGGCCACGTTGGGCTGCAGTCACGGAGTCCAAACAAAGCAAACCAAGGAGGCCCTTTAGAGGTCGCCCAGTGCAGGGATCTGATTTGTCACGGCCAAGTAACGAGGACCAAAGTCCAGGCAAAGAAGAAGGAAGATAGGAGCAATGAGTCCTGAGGGCTGGTGCTCAGGTACCCTCACAGGTCAGAGGAGGGGTTGATGGCTACCCTCCTGGCCTGGGCTAAGGAAGGAATTTGCTTCTCATGGCAGAGTAAGAAAATTCCAGCCTGGGGTGGCCCCTGACAGTTTCTCCTTCCCCTCTGCTCATTCTAAGCTAACTTTCCTTCCTCCCCTAGTTCTGCCCAGGCCCCACACCTTCCCCTTGGTCCTTTCCTACCTTAGCCCCTCCTAAACACAGCTGCCAGCCTATAGCCACCTACTTGATTGGCTGCACGAGCTAGCCCTGCACCATGCTGTTTTTCACAGAGAACCAGAACTCCTGGATGAAATCTACCTCTCTTCCAGTCTCTCTGGTTGCCCAGGCCAGCCAGGTACTCTGGAACACCTCTGACCTCTGAAGACTTCCCTAGGGAACTGAGTTCAAAGGGACAAGGGACACAGAAATCCACAAACAGTATCACTCCCTTTCTAGGTTGTTTTCAGAGGTTTTCTGTCCCCAGTGCCTGGGCTGGAAAAAGCCCTACCTGGGAATCCCCCGCTGCGCTTTGGTCCCCTCTGCTGGCCTGTTCAGGCCAAGCTCTGAGGTAGGAGCAGAATCTTCCAGCCCTGGTGTACTCTCCTCCCTTCCTGTGTCTCATACACGTGTATCCCTGACCTAACAATGAACCTCACACACGGCAGACATAATGTTTGATGAGTAGAGAGATGACCTACCACTGCCTCTTAGCTTCAGGGTACACGGGGTTCCAGGTACTAGAGTCCTTCAGCCCATGAGGTAACCTTGGCCTCTGTACCTGATAACAACGTACAAAGATTCCCATGGATGAAACTATTCCTTCTGGGTTGAATCGTTCTCTTCTTTCTTTAACTTAATATTTTTATTTTTTAGAGACAGTGTGTACTCACTGGCCTTGAACTCACAGAGACCCCCCTCACCTTTCTTCTTCTTTGGGTTTATTTATTTAGGATTTTTTCAAGACATGGTTTCTCTGTGTAGCCCTGGAACTTACTCTGTAGATCAGGCTGGCCTAGAACTTAACAGGAATCCACCTGATCTCTGCCTCCTGAGTGTTGGTATTAAAGTTGTGGACTGCCACCTTCCTGCTGGCTGTGTGTGTGTATGTGAAGTAGAAAACTTATTGCAAGAGAAATTGAAAATGAAGAACCATCTAACATGCCACAAGGAAACAATAGTGAGCTCCCATTGGTCAGCCGTCACCCTGACTGACAGGCTGTCTACCGTGGCGCAGAAGGCCTATTCACACACTCTCGCTCTACGGAGAGAGCTGAGCAATCGATCCAGCTTCCAAGATGGCAGCCTGCCAACAGCTATCAACATTGCCCCAGGCACATAGCTGCTTGGCTGGTTCATCCACTTCTAGGAATCTGTCTACAGAAGCACTCTTACACAAAATGCAAGGAAAGTACGGTGCATGGCCTTCAGAGGCTTGAATAAATTACCGACGGTCTAGACAAACAAGGAAGTTGTTTTCGTGTGGAGCTGGAAATTGTTCAAGTAACTCAGAAATAGAAAAAGCAGCCTGGAAGAAAAAAAACAACTCCCATTCACTGTATATAAAATGTCAGCCAGAAGGCTGTTAAAGAATTGGTACCATCCACACTCCTAGAACAGAACTGGTGGCCTGGGTATCATGTATCTTACATCTTTGGAACTCTAAGCGCATTCGACAGCCACGAATTCAAGAGGAGACAGAAGAACTAGGAAGTTGTATCTGTTTCTGTTGGAGAATGGATGGTTAGTTCTGGAAACAGAGGTGATGGCTGTACCAAATAAATATACCAAATGTCACTAAACTGTACCGTAAGAATGACATAGAAATGTGCCAATCCATTTCAGCTATGAAAAAAAAAATGACGAAATTCTTGCTTGTGTAGAGCTTGGGAGAGAGGCCGGCATTTGAAAATGCCCATCTTCGGTTGCAGCACATCCGCCGACGGCTGGACACCTCAGGCAAGGTGGATGGCCCAGACAGACTGTCGGACCAGGAGGCTCGAGACTGTGACAAGAGAAGTCAGATTGTAAGTGTAAGAGACTCCAGGATGTGGGGCTCGGAGCGCGACCTTGGGCTGAGGATCGGAGGATCCCTCCGGATTCTCTATCTAGTGAGCTTTGCGTGCAGCGGAGAGGCTGGGTGCGCATCCTTGTTCAGCTCTGCTGTTTCAACAGCAGATGGCCCCGCTGTCCCGACAATCACTCAAGCTATCCAGTGTTGCCTGTGCGAGGAGGAGGCCTCCCGCGCCTGCGCAGATACCACCTGTGATACAGCGCATGCGTAGATTCCACTCCCTGAGCAGACCCGGCCCCTCGCTTGCAGCCAAGAGCTTAGAGGCTCCGGGGGCGGGCTCAGTGTCAGCCGCACATCATTCGATTCTGTCCATAGGCTAAAAAGTGGATCATGGGCTCGGCCCGTCGCCTATTGGACCGCACGGGAGAAGCCCGGTCCGCGGGCCAATCATACGGCAGCGCGTGAGACTGTAGACAACCGGGGAACCGGTGCTGGGCTCTGCAGCTCGGGATTCCAGCTTCTCGGTCATGGCCTCGGAAAAGCCTCAGGACCTAATGGTCACCTGCACCGCGCCGGTCAACATCGCGGTGATCAAGTACTGTGAGTGCTGGAGACACGGGTCAGCTCGGCCGGGATCGGGGCGTAGAGCTGGAGGCTGTAGTCACCGGGACTGGAATCGGGGGACCTCTGGGGGGGAGGAGGGTCAGGTTCCAGAGTAGCTGCGCTGTGGAAGTGGATCCTCCAGTCTGGAATGGGGGGAAGATCACCACCTCGGGATCCATAGGCACAGTGCTGGAAACGGGACTTACTGCAACCAGGATCGGGCATCCTGGGAGCTGGAGACCGGGGCCACAGGTGCCGGGATCGATGGGCACAGGGCTGGAGATGAGGGTCACTGTTGCCGGGATTCAGGGTCCTAGGGCTCGAGGGAAAGGCCCATGTCCCAGATCTGGAGTAGCTGGCCTGCAGAAGACTGGGAGGGTAGCTCAGTGATGAAGGGGGCGTTACCATGCAGGGATCAGCTGGGCGGTGGGCTGGTGACTCCGGGTTATCGCTGCTAGATTGGTTGAGCTCTGGCTCGGAAAGAGAAACATAAACACCACTGCAAGTCTGCGATGGTGAAATAAAGGCTCTTCGCTGCTAGGGAGAGGCAAGGCTGTCTGTGGGTCAGCCTCAGCCTCCACATGCTATGCACCCCTGGCCTCTACTGTCACTCCTCAAGCTTTGCTGTTGACACAGTGGCCGCTGCCTCTTGCTCTTCCTCCTTCCCTGGTGACCCTTGTAAACTGGGGAGGCATTGCAGGGACCAGGGCTTCTCACCCCAGTCTACCCACTGCCCCTCCTTCCACCGCGGTCATTTAGAACTGGTCTTGGAAGTGGTTCCACACAGCCTGTAGATTCTTGAGTTTGGCTCGTTTCAGTCGGCACACTTTTCTGGAAGATTATCCAGGTGGACGCAGCAAGGTTTCATTGCCCACGGTTGCTAGACCTTATTCTAGGGCATAAACAACCCCGGGGGCTCTGTTACCAGGAAAGCTGCTGCCCGCAGTTATGGGCAGGTTTTTGTGTGCGCTTTCATCCTTCCGAGGAAGAATACTCTGGAGCAGCTCTGGGAGGACAAGTGGCAGTTTTTAATTCGGAACGATCTGTGGGTTCCCTGGGGTGGCAGTACCCAGCTTGTATCCTCACCAGTGCTGCACAGATCATCTTGATTTTGCTGGCTTTTTTTTTTTTTTTTTTAATGTATATGAATACACTGTGGCTGTCTTCAGACACACCAGAAGAGGGCATCGGATCCCATTACAGATGGTTTCGAGCCACCGTGTGGTTGCTAGGATTTGAACTCAGGACCTCTGTAAGAGCAGTCAGTGCTCTTAACCACTGAGCCATCTCTCCAACCCCCTTGATTGGTTTCCATTTCTATTTCAAAAACAAAAAAAGGTCCCTCATCATTCCTATTTTCTTCTGATAATTCTTTCCCAAACTACAAATGGCTGTGATTTTTATCAAATATCTTTTCTATTGATAAGATCACATGGGTTGGGAGTGTAGTTCAGGGTATAGTGCTTGCCTAGCATGTGAGAGAGACCCTGGGTCCAAGACCTCAAAACCAAACACAAACATGGGGCCCCCTGGGAGCAGTTGGAGAGAATAATGGGGCGGGGGGGGCGGATTGTGAAAATAACTAAGATACATTGTGTGCATGTATGAAATTTTCAAAGAATAATCTTTTTGGTTTTGTTTTGTTTTTTGGGTTTTTTCTTTTTCTTTTCTTGTGTGTGTGTGTCTGTGTGTCTCTGTGTGTGTGTTTTGAGACAGGGTTGCTCTATATAGCCCTGGCTGTCCTGGAACTGACTTTGTAGTCCAGGTTGGCCTCGAACTCACAGAGCTCCACTTGCCTCTGCCTCTCAAGTGCTGAGATTAAAGGGTGTGCCATCAAGTCTGTCACAAATATTCTTTTCAACATCGTGACATTATTCTTCTGCGTGTTGTGCTGGGGTGCTCTGCGGTTGACTGACGTGTGGATACCAGTCACGGTTCGGCTGCTGGGGTTTCACTCCATCATCTGTTTTACATTTGCCCCTAGCTTTGTTTCAGTTCTCAGCTCTGCTCTCAGGTTTCCGTTTCTTACTTCATCTCTTTGGGGCAATTTCATCTTTGCTTCTGATTGCTGCCCGGAACACTTTCATGGTGGCTGCTTTAAAGCCTTTTGCCAGCCATTGTGGCATCTCTTGACACTTCAAAGTTAGTGTCTTTTGCTTTTTGTCTCAGTTTGAGATCCTTCTTTTTGGTGTGACATGATTTGGGGTGAGATCTAATGGTTTTCTGTTGTGCCCCGAGACTCAAGTCCTATTAAAACCTTTAGCTGGTGGAGGAGGGGCACCACTTCTTTTAAGGCAGATAGAGGGATTCTGCCTACATTGTATAACACTTGTCCCTGCTGGGCCTCTGTAGGGTTCCTACAGGAGCCATCAGGTCTCCTCTGGAAACTGCCAGCCAGGCTGGGAGATGCATCCATCAGCCCTGTGGATGAAGTCCAGGCTGTCAGTGCCCTTCAGGGCAGAAAGGACGGTGCTCCTAGGCTACCAGGGCCTTGGGATGAGGGTGGGGCTGAAACAAGCAAAAAGTTTGTCTCACCCAGCTGCCTGGGTTTCCTTGACGAAAGTGTTGCTGACCGGGGGGACCGGTGGGCAGGAAGAAACCCAGATAAATGTACCCAAAGCCATGCACCCTAGCCATGCCTGCCGCCGAGGGCCCAGGGTCTTCCGTCCTTCCTTGTTCAAGGGCCTCCTGCGGGCTTGTGTAGGACAGCTGGGCTTCAGCCTTAGAGAGTAGAGCAGCTGCCCCATGTTCCTCAGAGCTACCGTGATTCCAGGAGAGCTACCTGTGTGCAAAGGGTGAAAACACCTGCCCACTGTTAGTCTTTTCTTATCGCCTGGCCAAACACCTCCTAATTAGCCAAGCATGTGCAGATGCCCTACAAAAGCTGATACTACAAGCCAAGAGCTATGGGCGCCATCGGGTGTCTACTCCTCAGGCTTTCTGGAGATCTGACTGTGCTTGGTGGGGCTTGGAGCACTGGGCAGAGAGGGGCCGTTCTGATTGGTACTATCTGTGACATGGGACCCGGGCTCCTCTGGGTGGACGAGCAGGTGGAGGAGTAGACTGCTAGCCACATAGGCATGTGATTCCTAGCAAACGCCCACGGCTGTATCTGGGCAGTGAAAGAAAGATGGAGGAAGTGTAGGTAGGCTGGCCCCCTGAGCTCTGAGTCTGCAGCCAACCTAGGAGGTCTTCCTGAGGTGGTGTGGTGAGAGGGGGTGGGGCACTGCCGGGAGTACCAGGAACTCACGCCTCCTCGGTTGTTGTTTCAGGGGGAAAGCGGGATGAGGCACTGATCCTGCCCATCAACTCTTCCCTGAGTGTCACACTGCACCAGGACCAGGTGACTATGCACTGCATAGACGACACTGTGCTCTGATGGCTGGGATGGAGTGGCTTCTCATGGGACCATAGCCAGACCTGTGTTCTTCTCCTAATTCCTGTTGACCGTCCAATACGCATTTCCCTTGTCTCCTCATCCACATACAGACCTGAAGCCACAGGACTGTTTTACATCTGATTCCTTTACTCACGAGGTACCAGGTGCCCGTGATTCTGCTGTGGGCGAGATAGTTCTCAGCCCGACACAGCGCAGGCCGGGCCAGTGTGGCCTGAGTGGCTTGCCGAATTCCCTGCTACCTAGCCAGGCCTGACCCCAGTGGTCCTTCTGACCTTCCATATGCATGCCCCTGCCCAGATGGACAGTCATACTGGCCCTAGGTAGGAAAGACCTCCTTGGCAGAAAGGGATGCTTGGTGGGCATTCGTCCTCAGCACTGACCTGTTTTTCTTCCCAGCTAAAAACCACCACAACTGCTGCCATTAGCAAGGACTTCACAGAGGACCGCATCTGGCTGAACGGTCGTGAGGAGGACGTGGGGCAGCCACGGCTCCAGGCCTGCCTGAGAGAGAGTGAGTTGGGGTGACAGCGGGGTGCTGAGTGCCTACAGGAAGCCTCTGGTAGCAGACGGAGAAGGGCTGGGGTTGGAACAGCCCAGGATGAAGTCTGTGTGAGAGTTACTATGTCACAGATTTCAGCCATACTCTCCCCTCCCAGCCCCAGTTAAACGGAGGCATCAGAAGTAGGTTTTGCCAACTGACAAGGCCACTCACTGTGCCGTCTTCCCTGCAGTTCGACGCCTGGCTCGGAAGCGGAGAAGCACAGGGGACGGGGCTGCTCTGCCCCTCAGCCTCGGCTATAAGGTGCACGTGGCATCATTGAACAACTTCCCCACCGCTGCAGGCCTGGCATCCTCAGCAGCCGGCTACGCCTGCCTAGGTGGGTGCCCACAGACACTGGGGAACCCGGGTTCTGTTCTGTGGTAGGGGGTTCTCTGGCTGTCAGCATCCAGGACTAGTGTCTTAGTTAGGGTTTTACTGCTGTGAACAGATACCATGACCAAGGCAAGTCTTACAAAGGACACATTTAATTGGGGCTGACTTACAGGTTCAGAGGTTCAGTCCATTATCATCAAGGCAGAAACATGGCAGCATCCAGGCAGGCATGGTGCAGGAGGAGCTGAGAGTTCTACATCTTCATCTGAAGGCTGCTAGGAGAAGTCTGACTTCCAGGCAGCTAGGATGAGGGTCTTAAAGCCCACACCCACAGTGCCACACCTCCCCAAAAAGGCCACACCCACTATGACAAGGCCACACCCACTACGACAAGGCCACACCTCCTAATAGTGCCATTCCCTGGGCCAAGCAGATACAAACTACCACAGCTCCCATTGTTGGAGCTCCCTGTACATAGCCTTTGGCCTTTCCCAGAATGCAATTGACCACCAGACCCTCTATGCATTTGTGTGAGGTCCCTTCAGCTCCCCAATGACACAAGTGACTGAAGCTACTTATCTTGAGGCATGGGTAGTGGGGAGGTGGGTGTTCTTGGCTCCCCCCTCTGACCCCAGGTCAAGAGCCCTCCCGTGTCATCTCTGCTCCTTGCCTTGGGTCACTGCATGGTATCCTCATCCCTGGCCCAGGCAGCTCATGGTGGTGAGCTTTGCCCCCATCCCTTGGCTCCAGGGTGATAACTTCCTGGTCCTGGTGTTTCCTGTGTTGTCCTGAACTAGAGGTGTAGGTGAGCCTTGAGGCAGGTTCACCTTTTCAGGAATGCTGGACTCAGGGAAGGCCCCACCTCACTGCCTGCCCTTCTGCCTTCCCCATGCCTCAGGCTTTCACCTGGTGGCCTTCTCAATGTCTCCTCTTCCCTCACTGTTCCACTTGGGTGCAGCTCCTCAAAGAAACTTCCCCACCCCAGATCCTGAGGCGGTGTATGAGACTGACTACGTTAGCAAACCCAGTACTGAGTGAAGCAAGGCGGAGCTGGGTGATGCCAGCCCAGACTGCGCTCTGCCTTCTCATTTCCCGTACAGTGGGGAGGGAGCTCCTAGCAGAGATGCCCTGGGTAGCACATTAACCCTTACCCTTCCTCTGTGTCTTTGCTGTTCCTTCAGCCTATACCTTGGCCCGAGTCTACGGGGTTGAGGGAGACCTCTCTGAAGTGGCCCGGCGGGGCTCGGGCAGTGCATGCCGCAGTCTCTATGGGGGCTTTGTGGAGTGGCAGATGGGGGAGCAGGCCGATGGGAAGGATAGCATCGCCCGGCAGGTAGCCCAGAGTGGCACTGGCCCCAGCTCCGAGTCCTTATCCTTGTGGTAAGTAGGTGGGTGTGCGGCTGCTGCGGGGATGGCTGTTTAGCAAGGACTGGGGCTAGGAATGGAAGGACCGTAGCTATGCAGACTTTACCAGGAACCTAGGCCAGTGGGGCTTGAGAACAGACCAAGGCTGTTGGTGGTAGGTGGTGAGGTCAGGGGTAGCTCCTACAGGGCAGGGATATGCCCCCTTTCCATGATGTGGCCAGACACATATCCACATCACCCGTCCCCGTTGAGGACTTCGGGGTTGGGATAGCAGAGGGCAGGGCCAAGTGATAGTCTGCTGCTCTGGGTTCCCTGTGGCCCGGGGCTCAGTGCTACCTCCCATTCAGGTGAGTGCCGAGAAGAAGCAGACAGGCAGTACAGTGGGCATGCAGACCAGCGTGGAGACCAGTACCCTGCTCAAGGTAGGCTTGCTGGGGACGGTAGAGACCAGAGCCCTGCCCAAGGTGAGTCTGCAGCAGGAGAGTGAAGTGCAATACTCAAGGTCAGGCTCCCCTGGTGGGTGGATGGCTCCCAAGGTCCTGGGCCCACCCACCCACTCGCTCACTCACTCGCTCACCTTGCAGTTCCGGGCTGAGTCCATTGTGCCTGAGCGCATGAAGGAGATGACCCGCTGCATCCAAGAGCAGGACTTCCAGGGTTTCGCCCAGCTGACCATGAAGGATAGCAACCAGTTCCATGCCACCTGCCTGGATACCTTCCCGCCCATCTCTTACCTCAATGATACCTCCAGGCGCATCATCCAGCTGGTCCATCGCTTCAACACCCACCACAGGCAGACGAAGGTGACAGGGCGTGGGGGGCGCAGGCGAACGGAGGGCTGGCTGCGGGGGACGTGGGTCAATGCGATGAGCGTGGGCAAACAATGGGGGCCGTGGTACACACGGACAGACAAAGGTTACAGAAGAGGGTGCGGGTGGCCTCCAGGATGGGCGTCAAGACCATGCTGACACAGCACAGACAAGCTCCACCCGACAGTTCTGGTTTGTTCTGTGTTTTTGTGTCTTGCCTAATTCTCAGCCTAGTAACTTGTTCCTGACCTCTAGGCAAAGGTGACTCACACCAAGGTGTCTGGTTGATACCACTCCTTGGTTTGAACGCATGGGCCCTATACAGCTCTGGGAGACCCTAGGTGCCCCAGCAGGTAGAGGGTCAGAGCCAAGGGTGCCGAACGAACGGCTGGAGACACACTTTGGTTCCAGGTGGCGTACACATTTGATGCGGGCCCCAATGCCGTGATCTTCACTTTGGAGGACACCGTGGCTGAGTTTGTGGCAGCTGTAAGACACAGCTTTCCCCCCACTGTCAATGGAGACAAGTGAGTGTGTACCCCTCCCTCCTACCTTGAGATTCACAGAACACTCTAGAAACAAATGGTGGTCACAGCGCTAAGTCTAGATCCCTTAGGCACATGGATCATCCCTGCGGGGACACAGCCACGGCTCGTGGCAGCATTGAAACTCTCCTGGTAGCCACACGTTGCAGATGTGTGAACAAATACCATATCCCCCTTCTAAGAAATGACATTTCAGCTGGGTGAGGTGGCTCACACCTGCTAGGAGGAGCTACAGTGTGAGACCCTATCTTAAAAAGGTGAATTTTTAATTTTTTAAAAATTTTTTCTAATTTTTGGGGTTTTTTGTTTTTGGTTTTGGTTTTTTGTTGTTGTTGTTGTTGTTTTGTTTTGTTTTTCAAAACAGTTTCTCTCTGTAGCCCTAGCTGTCCTGGAACTTGCTCTGTAGACCAGACTGGCCCCAAACTTAGAGATCCACCTGCCTCTGCCTCCCGAGTCCTGGGATGAAAGGTGTGTGCCACCACCACCTGGAAAAAAAAATTTTTTTTTAAAGGAGAGTAATACTATCCCTGGAAGTTCAGGAGTCCTGCTTCAGCAAAAGCTGACTCGAGCTTTACTTATTTATTTAAAACATTTAAAAAAAAAATGTGTCTAAGTATTTTGCCTGCATGAATGTTATGCGCCATGTGTGTGCAGTATCCCTGATGGCCAGAAGAGGGCATCAGATCCACCGGAACTGGAGTCACACTTGGTTGTGAGCTGCCATGTAGGTGCTGGGAACCTAACCCGGGTCCCCTGCAAGAGCATCAGGTGTTTCTAATCACTGAGCCACCTCTCCAGCCCAGAAGTGAACTTTATTAGGAAATTAATGCACGGGGGCACTCTGATGAGCGTGTTCGGTATCTGATACTTTGAAGTGTAGGATTGAAGCGAAGCCCCAACTTCTTTATTGAACAAGTTTGTGCTTGTGGTTCCTTGTCTCTTCCTGGCATGGGTCTATCATCTGGGGCCAGGCTGAATGTATATGTACCACTTAGCAATTCAAATTCATGGTGTACTCACCATGCCTAAAAGAAACCTCCCTCCTAGTAGACCCTTGCCCCCCTCATCCTCGCCATCCCCGCCCACCGCGTCTGAGGAGCTGCCCTTCTAGGCCTCCCACGCACAAGATCATGAGCACACCTCTGCCTTCTTCGCCTAGGTTTCTAAAGGGGCTGCAGGTGGCGCCTGTTCTTCTCTCTGATGAGCTGAAGGCTGCACTGGCTGTGGAGCCCAGCCCCGGTGGGATCCAGTACATCATTGCCACTCAGGTGAGGCCAATATACACGGCAGGCACCTCCTCACCTGCTGGAGAGTCCAGGTTCCCTCACTCCACTGTGTCTCAGGCAGGAGGCAGATGCCTCCATCAGCCAAGACACAGAAGTAGCCACATGCGGTTCTTTAGGCTCAGTCATCGGACACCGTCCGGCTTACTCATTTCCCCTCGGTGGTCATTTAGGGACATAGAGGAGGAGAGCAGGGTGTACTGGGGTGCACTCAGGACCGAGAAATGAAAAGTAGTCACTTGCCAGCATAGGTAGGTGTTGGGGTCCCCAGGACTCTGCCCTCAGGATGTACCCTACCACAAGCAGGCCAGCATCCCCGTGTCTCCTGATCCTGCTCAAAGAGGTTCCCTCTGAGTCCCTGCTGTCTACACCAGGCACGTGGTGAGGGTCACTAAGGTCCCCAGGTCTAGCCCAGCCAGGGTAAGGAGCACTGAGCAGCTCAAGAGGTTGAGCTTCCACAAGCTGGTGTGGACTTACCAAAAAGGGCCCCGTCTCACCCCAATCTAATCCTGCTGTAGAGTCTCTGGAGCAGTGGCTACTGCCTCGACCCATGACTGAACACTCATTTTTCATCCCCAGGTTGGACCAGGCCCTCAAGTCCTAGACGACTCTCACGGTCATCTGCTAGGCCCGGACGGCCTGCCACTACGGGACCTTTGACCTCTTCCACATGCGGTCCCTCGTGCCATTCAGAGAAAGGGGTTGCTCACTGGAACTCAGGAGCCTTAAGGGTTGCTTGATGATAATCCCGGGGGAGTCCCGTGTGATGAGCAGCTGTCTAGGCGGCCAGGGAGACCCCTTTCAAGTGCCTCATGACCCCTGCTGGTTTCGGAAGGGCTAGCTGACCCCACTCTGTGGACTTTCCTGCGCTCTACACAGGTGCTCATTAGGGAAGGGGAGTCGGTGTCTCTCCCACTGAAGATGCTCTGAGGGCCTCAGCAAGTATCTAAGCGTGGTGGCTCAGACAGTGGTGCATCTCCCTTGAGACTCAGGCCTCCTGGTGAGGGTAGGGGCGGTGGGGCCCACAGGTAGGGTCCATTGGTGTGGATGCATCATCATGAAGGTGCAGTCAGTGAATAAAGTGTGCTGCCACCGCCTCCCTGTCTGGGCTGTGCTTTCTTCTTCCTAAGCCAGCTTTCTGGGGTCGCTGGTCTACTGTTCAGTTACTGATCTGCTGGGCCCTACCTGCCGTTGAGTTCAGTATTGTTTCCCTATGTAGTGGAGAAGTGGGGCCTAAGGTGGGGCCTGCCAGGACCGCTTCCCACTGCCCACAAGCCAGCCCCAACCTCTGTACCCCCCCCTTGTGAGAGTCTCCTGTCACCTTGTCATCATACCCCAACATACATGCGACAGCTGCTGGAGCGAGTCTAGGCGAGAGGAAAGAGACAACAGAGCGACGGTCTTCTGTCCTCTGCTTTCTGGGGTTTCCCAGCCTTGCACACCATGGTTCCCCACCCCCACCCCTTAGTCATGTGACCCAGGACACACCTGCCCCAGCTCACAGTGGGTCGGAAGTAACCTCATCCCGTTTTAGCGAGCTGCCTTTATCTGATAACCATAGGAGCAGATGGGTGAAATGACTTACCCCTGTGGTCTTAGGGGTACGGTCATAAGTCACAAGCAGTCCTAAGCAGCCCTGGTACTTTCCATCTGGAGAGAGACGCCGATGGTGAGACTGTCCCACCCACCGAGGCTCAAAGGGAAGGTGCAGAGGAGGCCTCTGGGGCACAGCCCGAAAGGGCGGGGCCTGAGCAGGGGGCGGGCCGATTAGTGAGGACTTGCGGAGTGGGCTGCAGAGTTGGAGCGGGCGGCTGCGTGTGCAGGGTCCTCGCCATGGGGCAGATCGAGTGGGCCATGTGGGCCAACGAACAGGCGCTGGCGTCTGGCCTGAGTGAGTGAGGTGGGCTGCGGGTGGAGGGGTCGCTCGCACCGCGGGGGAAGCAGGGCTCGGGCTGGTTCTTCAGACCCCTAAGCGCAGAGCCTCGGAGCGACCTACCGGGGCCTCGGGGCTCGGGACAGGCGGTGGCCGCTGCAGGCCGAGCTCCGCTGCCTGCTCTAGAGGC
The DNA here is from genome assembly GCA_021653895.1 of Mastomys natalensis. Taxonomy (NCBI): domain Eukaryota; kingdom Metazoa; phylum Chordata; class Mammalia; order Rodentia; family Muridae; genus Mastomys; species Mastomys natalensis. The sequence goes on from JAJTUV010000412.1 coordinate 892,349, forward strand.
GACCCCGCCCTGCACCCTGTTCGGTTGCTCTGGGACCTCAGAGGAGGAAGTTGCTTGCAGCTGGGGAAGAGGCATTCACTCGGTGGTTTCCCGCCTGGTTAGGAAAACCCCCGGAAGACCCTCTTCTGCACACAGCCCACTTGGCCTGGAGTTGGGACTCTGTCCTTGGGGTCACTAGGGCTCCGGCTCCTCCTGGAGGGGCCTGGGGTAGGAGCTGAGCTCATCCTAGAGGAGCAGTCGGCTCTATCCCACAGGCTGAATGTGCGCAGAAACTATTTCACAAGAGTCTGGGCACCACTCAGTGATCTTAGCGCTGATGTCCTGCCGAGTTAAGATGCAGGATACTAGCCTTTAGTCAGATGACACTGGCTGTGGCTTGAACAGTCCAGATTGTCTGGGAGGTCTGCCAAGGGTCAGTAGGACCCCTGGACTTCTCTGTACCAGGAAAGGAACCCAATAGACCAGACTGGGAACATCAGGCCTGAGACTAGAAACTGCAGACATACCTCAAAGCTGAAGGTAGCGAGGAAAGACCTGCAAGGGCAGGGAGGGTAGTCCAGACCTACCTCCACTCACCAAGGAATAGCGAGTAGATGAAGTGATAAGAGAAATCTTCCCCAGTCCACACTGGAAGCTCCCATGCTGGGGTGGGAGGCCTTGAAACTGAAACCTTTTTGAGAAAGATGGGGCCCCTACTGTCTCCCTTCTTTCCCCTTCCCTGCCTCCTACCAGTGGTGGTTTGTTCTGTCAACTCTACCAACAATTTTTAAAGTTCCCTCCAGGAAGTGGGGGTGACAGACACACCTGGGGAGGGAAGACGGGGCAGGTGCTACTCTTGCGTGTGCTAGCCATCCAGTGTCTCCTGTCCTCGTGTGTGCGTAAGGCCTCTGCGTATTGCCTCAGCTACTGTCCACAGTGTTGAGGCTGACACAAGTCTCCCGTGCTGTTCAGCAACAAGAGAGTTGGAGAAGTCACAGGCCGTGACCACTTTCTAAATCACAGAAAATTCCATCTATCCTGGCCCCATCATCCTGGCTCCATCTCAGGACGAGAGCCTGTTTCTGATGGCCTGGAGTCCCTGCTTGCGTCCTGGGCTCTTCCTGCCTTCCTTGCTCTGCAGTTTCTTTTCTGTCTCTGAGTTTCCCCGAATGTGCCCCGGGGCCTTTGCACGATCTGCTGCAGCCACAGCTGATGCCGCCTCTCTCCCAGTCTTGACTCAGATGTCACCGGCTGGGACCTCGACCTCAGATAGCCTGCTTCCCTTGGATGACGGCCCTCTGTTACAGGGTACCACTGTAGCAAGTCGTGGGCTTGAGAATGAGTCCTTGGGTCTCCCTGCTGGGTAGAGAATGACCCCTCCCACTCATGGTGGGCGGCATAGCAGAAGCTCAGAGTGAGGGCGTGACTCCCTAAGGACTATGGGTAGCAGGCCGAGTGAAAGTGTGGCAAAGCACCCTTCCCTCCTGCAAAGTTCACCCTTAATGCTGACCAGCAAAACAGGAAGGTTAATATGTAGCCGGGCTTCAGGCTAAGCGTAGAGATTCACCAATACTATTTGGAGGGTGGGAGAGGGACCTGAAGTCTGGGGAAGCCCAGGGCAGTATGGAAGTTTTTCCTGAGGCTGTTCCACGATCGATCTCTGTGCTGGAGAAGGCAGGAGTCACCACTCTAGCAAGACTCTCATAGGGCATCCATCTCTCCAGCTGCCAAGAGCTGTTGCTGCCAGGATCAAGTGGAAAAAGATCAGAAACAGCCAGAGCCTGAGACCTGGGCCTGTGCAGGGTGTAGGAGTGAGGCTGCCTCCACCCACAGATGCAGAAACTAGAGACCTCAATTAGGGCCACGGGGCGCTGTGGGCTCCACACCCTATTGGCATGATTTCCCTCTCACTGAGGAAGTGAAGCCTGTGGAGAGTCGGCACCCACAGGGCAGGGTGCCATGGGGCAGGGGTGCTGGTCCCACTGGGAAGCGGGGAACATGTTCCTAGGAGATAAATGGCCAACTGGATCTGAGAAAGGGAATTCTGCAGACATATCGATCAGGTCTTCTTGGTGGTTGTGGATACACTGGGGATGCACCACCGCCCCGAAGAAGGAAACAGAAGGGGGCTGAGAGGAACCACACGGACCTGGGGCTTTCTACACAGAAGTTGTGTCATACATTGTACAAGAAGGGTAACCATGTGAGGCGCTGAGTTCCACAGCGTGGGGGAGGACTGGAGGCTGCGCAGGCACTACCCAGAGATGACGAGACTTTAGGCTGAGGAGAAAAAGAAGTCTTTTTTTTTTTTTTTTTCCAGAACTAACGGAAACAAATCCCTCCTTGAACCCACTGAAGTGAAATTAGACAAAGAAAGAAAAAGTCATGAGTTAGTACCAGGCTAGAGTTCTCAGATCAGATGTAGATGCCGGGAAACAGTGCAGTAGTAATCAGATACTGAGAAAATAATACATCTCCGCTGGCAAGATCCCGCTGAGTTTCAGTGCAGAGGTGACTAGCGGATGTGCTGCAGCGAGAGAGAAACTGAATCCAGGGAGGAGCTGGGGCTTCAGAGAGAGCGGAAACTGCCAGACAAGAAACAAGTTAGGAACAAAAGCAAAGCCGAGCTTCCTGAGGTCCACCCACGGCCACGGAGAAACTCAAAATAGGTTGCCTTTCAGATTTGGGAGAATTAATTTTCAAATGTCAGGACAGGAAAGAGAAGACCTTGACTCTGCGCACTTCAGTTTGAAAAATAGGAACAACACCTCACTGTACCTTTGAAAATCCTTGCTAAAAGTATTTCTTTTAGTCTGAGTAAAACTTAATGCAAACTTCTAGGATAGAAAGAAAAGGAAAAAAAAGATTTTTTTGTTTTTTGTTTTCTTATTGTTTGAAATAGAGTATTGTCCTGAAATTTGTGATCCTTCTGTTTTAGCCTCAAGGCTGTCGGGATTACAGACATGGCCGCACCTAGCTAAAAAACAATACTTTGGAAGAGTAGCGGTGCTCTTAAACACTGAGCCATCTCTCCAGCTCGATATGTCATGAATCTTCCTAAATCTACAACTCCTAGCTTTTATTTTATTATCTGTTTGTTTTGAGATAGGATTTCAGGCTGGTCTCATATTCACTATGTAGCAGAAGATGACTGTGAATTCCTGGCCCTCCTAGAGTCATCTCCAAGGACTAGGATTTCAGGGACTCATGTATCCTAGCCTCTCCTGGAGCATACTGTATAAGCCAGGCTGGCTTTGAACTCATGGTCTTCCGGCTTCCACCTTCCAAGTGCTGAGATTACATGCAGGCACACCACGTCCAGTTTATGCAGCCCTGGGGGTGGCATTGAAGGCTTCGTGCACGCTAGGCAGGCTCCCCACCAACCTAGCCACTTCTCCAGCGTTCGCTTGTTTGTTCGTTTGAGCCACAATCACTTGTAGCCCAGGCTGTTCTCAAACTCATGGGATTAGCCTTGAACTCTGGTCGTCTTGCCTCTACCTCCTTATACTCGGATGATAGCTGTGCATCACCGTGCTAAGATAGGAAGCACACGGAGGTCAAAGGACAACTTACAGAGTCGTTCTCTCCTGATGGGGCCCATCAGGATGAACTCAGGTCTTCCGGCCTGGTGGCAAGTGCCTTTACTCGCTCTATCATCTTGCCAACTCCACAGAATACCTTAAAAGCACTCTTACAGTCGGTTAAAAAATAAAGTAGAAACATAGTCACATCACCTTACCCATCCTGGCTACAGATTGGAAGCCTCCAAAATCCCAGAGACAGAGAAATGTATCAGTAACTCACGGTTGATTCATAGGCTAGAAAAAGCAATCAATTTTTAAAAGTTAGTTAAGAAGCAGGGTGGGGTGGTCCATGCCTGCAACCCAAACACATGGGGAGGGAGGTCCGAGAGTTCAAGACCAGCCGGCAGCAACAACAAATAATCAGTGAGCCACTGATTATTTCCAGGGCACATCGCTTTAGCTCCATCTGAGCCAAAGACATGGACACAAGAACTTCCTGAAATGAGGGAGGTTGTACGTGGTGTGGTTTGACAGCGGGAGCAAGCACAACGCTTGCGTATGTTACTGTAATGTCGTCTCGGATGGGCTGGCTGAGACATCAGTGCGGGTGAGGGTATCACAATACTGCAGGAATGTCTCTTCCCCTTCCCCTCCCCCTCCTCCTGCCCCTCCCACCCCAGCAGGGTTTCTCTGTAGTCCTGGCTGTCCTGGAAGTCCCTCTGTAGACCAGGCTGGCCTTGAATTCACAGAGATCTGCCTGCCTCTGCCTCCTGAGTGCTGGGATTAAAGGTGTCTGTCACCATCGTCCAGTTAAACCCTCCCAACCCCTACCCCCCAGCAGGGATGGAACTCAGTATGCGCTACTTACAAAAGGACCAGGAAGTAACAGCACAACTGAAAAGAATTGACAGGGATGGAACTCAGTATGCGCTACTTACAAAAGGACCAGGAAGTAACAGCACAACTGAAAAGAATTGACATTCCTAGCACTAGACAGCTATCCTGGAGCTCAGCTTGCTGTGGCCACCTTTCCAAGTGCCCTCTCTGCCCCTGAACCCCTTGCTGTACAGTGCCCTGCCCCAATAGGCAGAGAATTGGAGGTGGTCCCAAGCCCTGGGGCAAGCTCAAGCTGGCTCACACCTGCGGCAGGTGGCACGTCCTAACCACTTCCCTCCATCCTTAGTCCTCATCACAGGCGGCATCGTGGCTACGGCCGGACGCTTCACACAGTGGTACTTTGGCGCCTACTCTATGTATCCTTCTACTGGGGACCAGGAAGGTGAGGTGATGGGGTTGCTTTCTTTCTTTTTTTTCTTTTTTTTTTTTTTTTTTGGTTTTTTGAGACAGGGTCTCTCTGTATAGCCCTGGCTGTCCTGGAACTCACTCTGTAGACCAGGCTGGCCTTGAACTCAGAAATCCGCCTGCCTCTGCCTCCCAAACACTGGGATTAAAGGGTGCGCCACCACCGCCCAGCGATGGGTTGCTTTCAGGACTAACATGTGAGTCTACAGAGCACTACACATACGCTGTTTGGCCACAGCCTCTGGAAGCAGGCACAGCTCTGTCTGCAGTTTTAGAAGCCGAGGCCCAGGGCTGGACAGCCACTTGCCAAAGGCCACAGAGGAGGTTCAGGCAAATGTGGAGCTGAGGCCCAAGATCCCAAGGCTTGGACTGGAGTCCATTGCTTCCGCCCCACCTTGCTAGACAGTGGACTTAGCCAGGGCCTGAGAACGGAACAGATGGAGGGTAGGTGTGGGGGCAGCGGCTGGGCCTCGGTTTACCCATCAGCAGAAGCACACCCTGGCCTAGGCCTAGCGTGGCTTTCCTTAACCTCACTGCAGCGCTGCAGGCGTGCTCATCTGTGTGCTGGAGTACCCCCGGGGAAAGAGGAAAAAGGGCTCCACCATGGAGCGGTGGTAAGTCATTCCTACCCGAGTGACATGGGGACCTGCCTCATGCTGCTGACTTGTCCAGAGCTCCTAGCCCAAGGCCTGCCCAGCTGCCGGGTTCATGTGCCCAGGAGGAAAAAGACCTAGAATCCTGGAAGGAGGCGGATAAGGAGTGACAAGGGATTCTGGGTGTGGTTGGTGCTGACTCTCTGACTTTTGTCTTCCCGCTCTCTAGTGGACAGAAGTACCTGACCGCTGTGGTGAAGCTGTTTGGTCCCCTCACCAGAAATTACTATGTCCGGGCTGTCCTCCACCTCCTGTGAGTTCCTCTGCCCATTCAACGGGTAACAGGAGACTAGGAGACACCCACGGGTCTGTAGCCTGGACAGGAAGGCATTGCCCATTGCCCAGCCCCTCTTCATTGAAGTCTATCCAGATAGAAGAGCTCAGCTTTTAGAGAGGGCAGAAGGTCTTGAACCTGCAGTGCATACCAAACCTAGCAGCTGAGCTGCAGGCACTGTGCTAGGCCTGTCACACCAGCAGTTTTGGGATACACCCATGTGGCCACAGTCCAGCTCAGGCCTTTTGCCCCAACAAGATGTCTGAGGCTTGAATCAAAGGACACATCACCACAGAGAACAGCTTATACCAAACCCAAGCTGGACCTGGGCAGAGCTGGGCCTCTGCTCATCCAGGGCCCTGGGGATGGAATCTTCCTCTGAGACCTTGTCACCAGATCCCCTCTGACTGCTGTCTGTTTCCTCCTGTCATGCCTCAAGGCTGTCAGTACCTGCAGGCTTCCTGCTGGCCACCATCCTGGGGACCGTCTGCTTGGCCATTGCCAGTGTGATCTACCTGCTGGTAAGTGGCTGTCCTCAATAAGTCTGCCTCGCTGCCACACCCACCCTCATGTCCTCGGTGCCCTTGGGTCTCTCTCATACCAGCTCGCTCACATCAGCTGTGCCCAGTGCTCCTCTGGTGTATACTGAGCACTTCCCTGTTGAAGCTGTACTGTGGCTCTGTAGGGCAGGCAGATGAATAGATGAGCTCGAAGAGGTAGCGTAGCTGGCTCAGGTCATACCTCCAAGCCTCTGTGTGGGCCTACAGTTCATCCAAGCCTGCCTGGGTTTGGGTTGTGTTAGGTTGACTTCCCAGGAACTCATGACACAGAAGTGTTTGTTTGTTTGTTTGTTTGTTTGTTTTGAGAGGAAGAGCAAGGTCTCATGTAGCCCAGATTAACCTCAAACTTGCTCTGTAGTTGAAGATGGCCTTGAACTCCTGATCCTCCTGCCTCCATCTCCTGATGCTGGGATGACAGATATGTGCTGTTTCACCTGGCCTAGTTTGTGTTCATTACAGGTCATATAGATATCTTCCTGCGTCCTCTGCTGCCCGCTCCATCTTTACCTTCTGGATAAAATATTCTTCTGACTTGTTGGTTAGAAGGTGTAGCCACGGGTGTGTGCCCTGCTGTAGACTTTCCATATCTCAAGCATTGTGGGATACGAAATCAATCTGTCAATTGATTAGTTCTGGCTTTTTGAGACAGGGTTTCTCTGTGTAGCCTTGGCTGTACTGGAACTCACTCTGTAGACCAGGTTGGCCTCAAACTCACAGAGATCCCACTTCCCAGTGGGATACTAAATTTAAATTCACCTTCCCAGATTCACAGAGCCAGCTGCCATGGAGTGTGGGGGTGGAGGGGATGACAGCCCTATTTCCAGCAAGTTCTCTGCCTGCATTCTTCAACACCCAGCCCTACATGCTTCCTATAGAATGCTTAGCAGCCGCCTTACAGAGGCTGTAGTATAGGTGGGTAGCCTCTAGAGGAAACCTAGAGGCTCTGTGGTCATGGAGTCTGCACCTGCAAGTGCTTCTAGAAATGTTATAAAGCCCAGGAGCTTTCTGCTTCCTGTACTACAGGGCTCCCTTAGCATGGCCACATAGCTTGGATTTGGGGTCAGGCAGCCCCAGATCCTGACTGTGTGGCCTTGGGCCAGTCAGTTAATATAAGCCACACCCATCATGGGATTAAGACCCTTGTCCACAGCCGGGCGGTGGTGGCGCACGCCTTTAATCCCAGCACTTGGGAGGCAGAGACAGGCGGATTTCTGAGTTCGAGGCTAGCCTGGTCTACTGAGCGAGTTCCAGGACAGCCCGGACTACACAGAGAAACCCTGTCTCGAAAAAAAACCAAAAAACCCAAAAAAAAAAAAAAAAAAAAAAAAAAAAAAAGACCCTTGTCCACTTGGGGGCCCTGGGGACAGTAAGCAGCTCAAAGCATAACATAGACCCTCTCTGTCCCAGGCAGCCATCCGCGGTGAGCAGTGGACTCCCATTGAGCCTAAACCCAAGGAACGACTGCAGGTCGGAGGCACCATCAAACAGCCGCCTACCAACCCCCCGCCCCGGCCACCAGCGGAGGTCCGCAAGAAGCCAAGTGTGGGTGAGGAGGAGGCAGCCTCGGCTGGAGGACCCCAGGTTAACCCAATTCCAGTGACAGATGAGGTTGTGTAACCTTCAGTGGCTGTCTACAGCTCCTGCTTGAGTTTCTGTGGAGTTGCCCCCAGACGGTGGTAATGTTCACTGTAATAAACATGGTAATAGCTGATATGGACACGTAGTTCTTCCTATAAGGCTGGGGACTATGGTCAGCAATGGATCTAACACACTTCCTGTCCTGTTTGGTGACCCGAAGTCCTGTCATGGAAGGCCTGGTGACTTCCCAGTGGACCCTGGGAGGGCTCATGTTTACAAGTGGGACCCTGAGTCTAGTCTGCCGGCATCCAGTCCTCTTCACCCAGTGGAGCCAGAGTACAGGGTGGCACCCTGGCAGCTCCTGCCTCTGAGTGGGAGTTTCAGTCTCCAGTTTGGCTTCACAGCTCTGGGTCCCTATTGGGAAAAGGCCTGGCAGGTCCATGCTGGAAAGACTGTCTTTATGCAGGGGAGTCGGTCATTCCTGAGAACTAGCCTCGGGAAGAGATGATGTTATCCAAATGGTCAAAGCAATAACAAAGACTGGGGGGGGGGCACAATATGGCTTTGAGGGACTGCCTGGGACCACAGTGGCCTCCCATAGAAAGGTGTGTTTGAGTCCCTCCCCACTACTGCAGAACCCGCTGACCCTCAGGAAAGGAATTTGGGGCTTTAGTTACCCTCTGAGCACCCACTCGGTGAGTAGGGCCAGGAGGGAAGAAAACTGGACTTGCAGGGAGAAAATGAAGGAGGCACTGAACTATGTCAGTTTAATAACAGTTAAAATAAATAATCATTTAAAAACAGATAGCGAAGGGTTTCCATCAGGTAGGAGCCGGGGCTCTGGGGTGACACAGATGCAGCCTCCTTCTCAGTCACTGTTGCTAGAGGTTCAAGGAGAGGAAGCTGGTTCCTTTGGAGCCACCCCACCGTCTGGCTTCCCTGAAACTCATTGTGTAGACCAGGCTGTCTGAGACCTGTGGCAGCCTTCCAGCCTCTGCGGAGTGCTTGGGATTCCTGGTGTGCTCTATACCACACCCAGCTTTCCCCTTTGATGACAGGGTTGGCTAATTGGTCCTTGCAGACGTGGAGATACCTGACCTCCCCAATCCTAGGGAGTGGTCCTTCCAGACATGGGGATTTCTGACCTCCCTAATCCTGAGACCAGCAGCCTGGATCCAGGCAGTGGTCATGGATCACAGGGCAAAGGCTAGGTATAGCTTCTGCTCCTCTTGAGTCAATAAATAATCAATAAATACACATAAATAGAAGATGTCCTCTGTGGAGGTGCCTGGAATGTCTGTCCTGGAAGGATCTTGATGGACCATAGAAGCCACGACAGAAGTCGTCACTGTGTAGACCTGGGAAGAACACAGGTGCAGCCAACAGGCACTCGGATGAACTCGGTGTGGAAGGTAAAGGACCCCCGGGGTAGGGTCCGCTGCCCCGACTCGGGAGCAGGGTTGTCGCCGCAGTACCAGCAGGCTCTGCAACAGCTGCACAGAGTTCAGGGCAGCTGTCTCTCTGCCTGTCTTGGCGTTGATACAACCACGACACAAGCATTCTGCCACTGCCAACTTCTGTGGGTAGCGGTTCTCATCTGTGTCGATGCTGTGGGGAGGGAACCATGAGAATGCTCACCCCAGCTCTACCCAGAGTCAGCAGGGTAGGCTCAGCATCCCTCTTCCCTCCTTGGAGCTCTACCGCCTTGCGGCTATGCTGATCTCTTGGGAATATGCTATCTGAGAGTTCAGATTGTAAATGCTACAGACAGAAAGGTGCAGGCACCAAGAAGACTGGCATTCTGTCGGTGCTCGATAAACGATGTTATGTGCATTTCCCCCCATGACTTCTGAGAACACAGACGCAGGGGCTTCGGTGGGGACTCCGGTCTCGCTTGGCCCAAGCCTCAGCTTCTTAGGGGAACTTGTTTTTAAATGTCAGGTTGGGTGTCCATAGTGAACAGACAAAGTTCTAAGGCTCCGGAGTGGGAATAAAGCCACCCACTACCCCACCAGTGGGGGCCCCATTGCCCTCACCGATATCTCCATGGTGAGATGGAACGCTCGTGGGTGTCAGCTTCCAGCACCTCCTCTGGCCGCAGCACAGGGCACTGTGTTCCAGCTAGGAGTCCTTCACGCTGTCTCTTGTGGCCCGTGGACTCCAAACTGGCCACCAGGGCCACAGGGAGGGCCTGCTCCCACCTGGCACTTCGAGTTAGCAGGTGTGGAGGAACCTGGCCATGAGACAGTTCCTCAGCAGAATAGCACCGCATGGTCCTATGGTTTCGGGGTTTCCCCAGGATGGGAGATCTTGGTGGGTCATTCCAGTAGGCAACCAGGCTAGAAGCAGGAGACACTGGAACAAGGCAGGTATATGGTTAGGGGAAGCCCAGAGAACACCCACTTCCTCCCAGGCTTGCCTGTTCTCACTGAAAAGATGGGGTTTCAATTTCCCTTTGTAGGTGGGCAAATAGGCTTAGCCTAAACGCATCCTGGACTTAGAGAGAAGGCCCCTGACATCCACCCCTCTGGGATAGGCTGTCGTCATGAGGCTGGGAAAGGCTCCAGGCTCACCATCACAGTGGCAGTGACAGTGGCCATGGCAGCAGGCATGGAATAGCCTCACACCTGGCGAAGATCCCCTTGCCAAGCCTGGCAAAGCCTGGCTGTGTGCTTCTTTATACCTGGGGCCACACCTGGGGAAAATCCAGCACTGCTTCCTCCTCTGGGTCTGTCCCTTTGCATCACAAGAGTCGTCCAGGTAGGTCCTGAGAACAGTTCGTGCCCTGCCCTGACCACACCCACTCCCTTGTCACAGATACTTAGGAGCCCCTGCAAAGCAACCTTTCTACCCAAAGATCTTACCCAGTGGAATGCCTAGGAAAACACAGGGCCCCGTCGGGTGAGATGCTCTGAAACCAGGAACTAGAGGTTTTAGCTGAGGAGCTAGCTATCAGCAGCTCACCGCTTTGATTTGTGTCGGTTCTGCTATTTGAACTTGCGGACCTTGGGGTTGGCACCAGGGGCCTTACATGTTACTTCCTGCCTGCTATGAGTCTGTAAGGTTCAGGCCCTGGACCAGTGGATGGACTTTGAGGTTGTGCTTCTTGCACCCCTTCCCTGTGCAGGCAACAGAGATGGATGCCCTTAGATTGATCGGGGATCCTACAGGTTTATAATAAAATTTTGTGTGTGTGTGTGTGTGAGCTAGGTATAGTGGCACATGCTTTTAATCCTAGCACTCAGGAGGTAGAAGCAGGCAGATCTCTGTGAGTTCGAGGCTAGCCTAGTTTATCGAGTGAGTTCCTGGACAACCAGGGCTACATAGAGAAACCCTGTCTCAATAAACAACAACCAACCAACCAACAAACAACAAATAATAAACTACTCCCCAAAGCAAAACATGTGAATGAGTATTTTGTCTGCATGTATGTGCCTGGTACCCATGGAGACCAGGAGTGGACACTTGTTCTTCGGGAACTGGCAGTTTGACTGGCTGGAAGCCACCCTGTGGGTGCTGGGAACAGAGCCTGAAGGTTCTGTAAAAACAGTCAGTGCTTTTTTTTTTTTTGGTTTTTCGAGACAGGGTTTCTCTGTGTAGCCCGGGCTGTCCTGGAACTCACTCTGTAGACCAGGCTGGCCTCGAACTCAGAAATCTGCCCAGTCAGTGCTTTTAACCTCTGAATCTTCTCTCCAGACCCTCTCCAACAGTTTTATCCCAAGTAAAAATCCTGGGGCCGGGGAGGTAAACATACTGGAAATGAATCCAGCCAGTGAGTCTGGTAGCACCTGCAGTGCCCCGCTCCCCCCTGAACCCCATGTAGCACAGCTGGGTACGGTGGGCTGGGTACTGTGGGTGCTTTTGTTTGTCTAAAAAGAGGAAAGCGGGAGCCAGATCTTGGGATGTTTTGAATGGCTAAGGTTTGAATGTCATTCTGGGAAGGCCTCTTCGTTGGGGCCCTTTGGAGCTCTGGTCACCTCCAAAGTAGAAGTCCTGTCTGTCCTGGGTTTTGCTAGAGTCTAAAATCTCCAGCTGTGGGGGTGGGGTGAGGGAGTATAGCTGCAGTATCAGCCTGAGGGCAGGGGCTGTGGTGGCCACATCAGGGTGCCCTATGAGTGACAACCCAATGGGATGAGGGGATGGCTCTGCTCACAGACTTTAAGTTCATCCGGCCAGCTGGCTGGGGTCAGTTGAATCCCTGAAGGCTGACAGTGTTGCTGTCACCATATTCAGAGAGTGCCTGGCTCCCGGCCTGCTCCCAGAGTCTGGAGTGGACACTCCCAGCCTCTTCCCTCACATAGCACAATGGCAGGTAGGGCCTGACACTGGGTAAATGAGTCAAGGAAGGCCCCCTCTGAAAGGTCCTTAAGGCTCCTGAAGCTGGGGCTGAGGTGTTTTGTGCAAAGCCCAGCCCTAGTTGCCTCCCTTGCCAACCCGCTGACCCCCAGCCCCCTGGCACACACCCACATCCACCAGCATGCACTTAAACACCCATCCAGGTAGACCTTCAGGGCTCCAGGTCCTCAGAGAATATTCTGGTGGACAGGGGTGGGGTTTCCTGGACTTCAGTTTTTCTGGCTAACCAATGGGAATCCTGACATGATTCCTGTGGCCTTTCTGCATTCTGAGTCTGTGAGTCATAAGACTTTTCAAGACACAGGTGGGAAGGAGGTAGATCTGAGTTGAGGGAAGTGTTGGGCCAGCTATATCCTGGAAGAGAGGAATGTGTCAGTAGATTCCAGCCTCTTCTTGGGTTGGAGTCTTTCGGTATACAACCTGTCTGACAGCACTCAGTGTCCTGAGAAGAGCAGGAGGAAAGCAAGGGAAGGAAAACCAGTGTGTGTGAGTGTGTGTGTGGTATGTCTGTCTGTGTATATGTGTGTGTATATGTGTGTGTTTGCCTGTGTGTGTCTGTATCTCTCTGTGTCTATGTCTGTGTATATGTATCTGTCTCTATGTGTGTCTCTGTGTGTGTCTGTTTATGTCTGTGTCTATGTCTGTGAGTCTGTATGTGTGTGTGTTTATGTCTGTGTGTGAAACAGAAATGGGAACGAGAGGAATGCCAGGGAGAAAGGCCCACTTCAGAGTGGCCTGCTCTCCCGGGGCTTCCTCTCCCAGAGTGGAGCCCAGAGGGGCTACATGGCTCCCTATGGAAAGGCCTCTGTCAAGGCAGTGCCCAGTGGGAGGGAGTCCACTGATGTCTGCACCTCTTGCCTCTGTTTCTCTGTTCCACCTGGTACCTCAGGCCCAGGAGAGAACGGGAGCATGAACTTTGGAGACATGCTCAACTCTTGCCACCTGCACACTCTTTACGGGCTCCAGGTTACCCACTTCCCAGGTGGGAAAGCTGAGGCCCAGGGTGGCAGCAATTAACCCAGGCAGTACAACAAATATGTTGTACAAATATGTACTACTCTGCTTCCTGCCAGGTCCTGAGGCTGAGATCTGTGGACCTGTGTGCTATGACCATTTTCCAAATGGAACCTGGCAGATGACCAGACCTCCTGCCTTGGCTTACAGCAACTCCTTGTTGGTCCTGTGGCCTCAGTGGCTGGCAGCTGTCCTATGCCCAGTTAATCCCAAGCAGGGCTTCAATCCAGACATCTCCATCTCTTGAAATGCAGAGGACCCATGTTGGAGCTGAAACTCCATGGATGTCCTAAGATGGCAGCAGGACAGCGGTCAAGCGTGGTCCTAGACTATGTCCTGTAACCTTTGGTCTCAGTACCTGCCTGTCTTCCCACCCAAAGCCTGTTTTGTATTCCACTTTAACCACTGGTGGCTGGGTGGGCAGGCTGAGGAATCCGAGTGCAGGATATGGAGAGTGGGTGCGATGTGGGAGCCAGAACACATGCAAGCGTTGGAGGCAGAGGTGGGTAGCCTTGTTCCTGAGGTTCATTCAGAAGTCCCAGGTTGGGCAAGACTGGAAAAGCACCCAGGAGGAAGGATGCTGGGCAGACCTGCCCTGGCTGGGCAGGCCCGCCCACACCAGACTTCAGCAGCCCCTAGATTCTGCTCTGCCTGGGTCAGGTAACAGTAGCAAGCCAGGAGATCTCAGGTCTCTCTGAGGGATCTCAGGCAGGGGTTGTTGGTGAGTTGCTAGGTAGGGCTGCATCTCTCCTGTGCCTGGGGTGCAGTCAATTAGCAAGGCTGGCTGCTACTCTGTGACCCAGAATCAAGGTTGTGGGGAATGGTTACACTAGGCCTATCCTGAGTGAAGACTGGAGCTAGGGGTTGGTGAGACAGCTCAGCTAGTAGCGCTTACCTTGCCAACACAAAGGAGCAGAGTCCAATCGTTAGAATCCATGAGAAATGTCACTTGTGCTGGGGAGGTAGAAATAGGTAGGTCCCAAGGTCTTAAGCCAGTCAGTCTAGCCTAATGGTGAGTTCCAGGTCAATGAGATCCTGTCTCAAAGGAGGTGCAAGACACTTCTGAGAATGACTCCTGAGGCTGTCCTCCCTACTCCTTCAGACTTGGGGGCTTTTGGGCATGGTACTTCCTGGAAAGTGGTGACAGAACAGATAAGGCTGGGCACACCACCAGGATCATTTGTCTGGGAAGACACTGTGGTATCGAGCTCTCTGTACTAGCTGGGCCTTATTCAAGTGCCCTCATAGGAATAATAAATACATGGAGGGACACCGCAGTGCTCTAATCTTATCTAGGCTTTGCATATCCTGGACCTGAACATATGCCTGGGTCAGGGCCAGGCGGCATGTTCAAAGCCAGAATGACAAGCAGCTTTCTAGCTGGGGTCAGCCCAGTCATGTTTACAGTCCCTGCCCGGCCAGGGCTCACTGGAGGGAGGCAGTGCCTAAATCACTCCACATCAGTGACAAGAGCTGGGCTGCTCTTTGCTCAACCAAAGACCAGGAAAACTGAGGCGTAACCCTCCAGGGGGTAATGGCGAGGACTGCGCCCCCTGGCCCCTGGTGGGCGAACAGCATCTGCTCGCCTGGAGAGCTTGGCCCAGTTACAGCCAAAGCATGGGTGCCCAGTGGGGAGGCCCTAAGCAGACATCACCAGAACCAGAAAGTGCTTATCAAAATATTTTATTTTAGGAGATCGCTCAAAAAAGACCCTCCACATTGGACAGACACCCCAACAATACCCTTGGCCTTTATTATTTTATTTTTTTTTTTGTCTTTTCTTTTTTTTTTCCTTTTTAATCAACTAAAACAATTTGATGCTTAAAATAAAAGACAGGAAATGTTTCCCAATCAGACTTTAGGCAAGAATATATATATATATATATATATACTTCTGATCCGGGGAGGGAGGGATGGGTGCCTGTAGTCCAGAAGTGTTCGGCTTTCCTGTCCGATAGAGGAAACTGCTGAAAACCGCAGCCCAGGAGGCCACCTGGGAGAAGTGAGGACGGAGGCAGAGGGTGAGTCCAGCCCCTGCGTGCCTGAAGCTCTTAAGTTACACAGAGTTGGTGCTCCCTGCTCAGCGCTGATCTGTCTGTCTGTCCGTAGAGACTATTCTGGAAGGAGCTGGTTCCTTCTGGTGGGAGGCTGGGACTCGGCGTCGTCTTCATCTTGTGTGTGGCTTCTTTTCCAGCTGAGAAACTTTTTTTTTCTTTTTTAATTTTTAAAAAGAATCACAGCCAAAATAAGACATTGACTGGAAAATCCAAAATGGCTGCGCTTACCCTATTTTTTTATAAAAACATTGAAGAGTCTACTCCAGGGAGTGAGCTGGCCCATTACACTTTCCCGGGGATCTTGGCTCGCTTTCGAGCAATGGCATCCTCCACGGCCTTGAGCTGTTTAAGGAGTTCCTCTCGCCGTGACAATGTGCTGGCCTTCCCTGACTTTGTGCCTGCTGGGGCAGTGTCTGTGGCTTTGCCAGGCACGCTGGTGACCTTGCTGGAGCTCTTGCTGGGCGACAGTGGACGCTTCCTGCAGGGTTGAGGAGGTGAGGCAGTGATGACAAAGCCTGGCCTGGGTGAGTGAGCATCCAGGGCTAGCCTGCAGCCTCTCCTAGTCACCCCACTATCTAGCCACCCTCAGACCCACTGGCACTGTCTAGGGCTCTATAACGAGGAGGGAAGTGCGTCTGCAGAGTTTAAGAGGAGTGGGTTGAAGCTGCCCCTGTCGTGGACACAAGCAGACTTACCTGTCTGCTGGGGCAGCAGGAGCTTTGGCATTCTGGCCTCTCTGCCTCTCTGGTTTTGGGGAGCCCATTCTTCCACCCGACTTCCGGTCTCGAGAACCTGGCCAGCAAGGGGACAGAGTGAAACCACTGCTTTGTACCTGGGGCTTTCAGAGAACTCTGGTTCAAAGTATCAAAGTGAGCAAGTGTGGTTAGCTATAATTCTAGCACTGGAGGTAGAGGAAGGAGGATCAGTAGTTAAAAGTGGTCTTTGGCTCGTAGTGAGGGTAAATTCAGTCTGGGCTACCATGAGGCCCTGCTCAAAAAGCCAGTGTCAGGACAGCAGGTACACTTCTCTTTTTATAAAGAATAAAACAGGAAGAGCCAGGGTGGAAGAGATGGCTCAGCAGTTAAGAGACTGGTTGCTCTTCCAGAGGTCCTGAGTTCAATTCCCAGCACCCACATGGCAGCTCATGACTATCTGTAACTCCACTTCCAGGGGGTCCGATACCCTCACACAGACAATGCATGCAGGCAAAACACTAATGTACATGAAAATATTAATAAATAAATATTAAAGACAAAACAAATAAAACAGGCAAAAGGCAAGTGCTACTTTAGAAAGCAGAGCCCAGAAAGCCATGATGCAGGGTCTGGAGCTGGACTCAGTCTCATCGAGTGCACTCTAGTGAGATCCTTCTCTCTCAGCCCACAAGTCTGACAACGAAGAGCAATTTACAACTTGAAGCCAACTCAAGAGTGACGTGCTCTCTGTCAGGCTTGGAGCTAGGCAGCAGAGATGAGGGCCAGGCCTGAGCACGAACCAGGCTGTTGACCCAGTGGCCAATGGCTCTGAGGAAAGAATTCCCTCTGGGGTACAAACTCGGCCATAGCACTAGGGACCTGCCTAAAATGAGCCCTAGAGCCCCAACCAGCCTCCTTTATGCCTGCTTCAGAGAGGAAATATTGTTTTTGGCTGTCTATCAAAGCAAACCAGGAGAATTCCCCATCTTTCTTGCTGGACTTGAGATGGGGTGTCCTGGGAGATTTGGAGGGTCTCCAAGACTCTTTAAGTCTCCAAGGTTAAACAATGACTCAGAGCCACCTTGCCGTCTCACACGCTAATGACCCTAAGGTGTGCAGAGGCACAGCTAGGTCAAGCTGGGGTGAGGCTTCACTGACTGTTGGGTGTGCAGGCTGGGTTTATGGCAACTTGACACAAACCAGAGTCATCTGACAGGACGGAACCTCAGCCAAGAAGATGCCTCCCTAAGATCTGGTTGTGGGTAAGCCCACAGGGCATTTACTTCCTAAGTAATTCATGTAGGAGGGCCCAGCCCTCTCTGGGTGGGGCTATCCCTAGGCAGGTGGTCCTGGGTGCTATAAGAAAGCAAGCTGAGCAAGCCAGTAAGCAGCACCTCGTCACAGCCTCTGCATCAGCCCTGATCCCCTTTCATGATGAACAGTGGTGTGAAAGTGTAAGCCAAATAAACCTTTTCCTCTCCAAGCCACTTTCAGTCATGGAGTTTCACTATAGCAACAGTGACTATGACTACGACATCGGGTGTTAGCACTTGACTAGAAAGAGCAGATGCACTCGCATTCATTCGCTTGTTGCCCTTGACTTTGGTTTTCATGCTGTCTCATGTAGGCCAGGCTGGCTTGGAACTCTGTGTAGCTAAGGATGACCCTTAAACTTCTAATCCTTCTGCCTCTCCAGTGCTGCCATTACAGATGTCCACGGCATTAATGTGGTGCTGGGAACCAAACCCAGGGCTTTTGTTCAAGTCCCTGCTCACCCTGTTTTGGTTTTATCCTGGAAGATTGCTCATTAGGAACAAATTGTATTTGTGTCAATATGCAGACACTTGTTATCTGGAACCCAGGATCTTGTGCTCTGCCACTGAGCCATAGTTAAAGTAAAGACGTAAAAACTTTCCCATCATATACCTATAATCCCAGCACTTTGGAGGCGGAGGCAGGAGGATCATGAGTTGGGGACAAGTCTGAGCAACACAGCAAGATACTGTCTAAAAGCGAGACCAAACCTCGGTGCACTCTCTAGCACTGCAACTACTCAGGACACACACACAGAGTGGAGCTCTCTGGTTCCTCCACAGTTTTCAGAACAGACTGGGGTCAAGGCCCTGCAGGTGGGCCTTCTGACTTCTGTGTGGCATCCACAGTATGACCTCAGGCACTAGACCTCGAAAGCTTACCTCGGTCTGGGGACAAATTGGCCTTCTTGGCGGGAGGGCTCTGCCGGTCCTTGTCTGATGGCTCATAGCGCTTCCGGCTTCCTTTATCAGCCGCCTGAAACAGCACAGTGAGGGTGGTAGGGCCCAGATGGCTGTTAGGCCAGGCAGAGGGTGGCGGTGTATCTGTTGTTACTGGCGAATGGTTCTTTGCTCCCACGAGCCTCCTCTTGGCAGAACCCCTGACCCTCCAAAGCAGCTCTGTGGCCCTGGCCACCATGTGATGGGCCCTCTGTGCTGCACGAGGAAGTGCCTTGAAGAATCTCAACATGTCAGGCCTTGGCTCTTCCAGACATGTGCAGAGCTTTGAAGATGTCTGATGCTGGGGTGGGGTCAGGACCCAGGCTGGCCAGGCCGCAGGTACAGGCACATGGACTGCGCTCATAGATGTGCGAGGTCCCTTGGGTCGAGTCCCCAGCACCCAGGCCCAGGTGCAGTAATGCAGGCCTGTCCCCTTGTCTCACCTTGTTCAGCAGTGTCAGCTTTATCTCCTTGTGGGCAACAAAGGAGCCCTGTTGGGGCTGCCCAGGGGCCGCCTGCTGAGGTGCCGCTGCCTGCTGGGAGGACTTCCCGCCCGCTGGAGCTTTGGAGGACTTGGGTGGCTGTGTGGATGGATCCCGTCTCCGCTTTTCCTCTCTCACTCCGTCTTCTTTCTTAGATTTCCCTATCAATGACAAACCTCAGCCATGGTCCTGTGTACGTGGACCATAAAGCAAAGTCTCTGTTGAAAGTTTACCCCAGCCTGCACCCTGAGGGCATGGGCCCTGCCTACCTCTCTCCTTCTTGGTCTGGGCAGGGGTGGGGGATCGAGAACTGGCTGAGGACACAGGACTGGCCAGGTCTGCATACATGTCGTCTGAGTCCACACTGTGCACCGAGCTGCTACTCGAGGTGGCGCTGGAC
Organism: Mastomys natalensis; assembly: GCA_021653895.1. Lineage (NCBI taxonomy): Eukaryota > Metazoa > Chordata > Mammalia > Rodentia > Muridae > Mastomys > Mastomys natalensis. The sequence goes on from JAJTUV010000412.1 coordinate 911,475, forward strand.
ACTGAGGAAACGCTGCTCACACTCAGAGACCTAGACACACAAGCACAGCTGCGCGCTCAGCCCCACGGTGACTGCAAGATGGCTGGGCTACAGGCTGACAGGAGGCTCTCCATGGCTTGTCTTTACCCAATTTCCATGTTTATGGAATGCACATGGACAGAGTATGAAATCTCAAGGGACTTTCAGACGTAATGCACAGTGAAGGGACAGCTATGTGTCTCCACTTCACTAACCTGGGTGACACTGCTGGGAAGGGAACTATGACTGAGCCCTATCCAACCGTGATAAAGACACAACTTTAAGCTAGTTGATGGTGCACAACAGTTACAATTCATAGCCTTGGTAGTGTGTGAAGTATAGGCAGATCTCTGTGCTTCAGGATAGCACAGAAGGGGTGCTGGCAGCCGGAGGTGTGCGGAGCTCCTCTGGTCCCAGTTTCCTGGGAGTTCAACCTCATCTGGGCAACACAGGGAAACTCCCAGTTCAAACCAAAACCAAGGGCCTGCAGCTCAGTGATAGATGCTTGAGCAGAATGCAAGGCTCTGGGTTTCCCCTTTAGTTCGACCACTAAGACATTTTTTACTCTCCATGGGGCAAAGGGGTGGGGTGGGATGGGGAGAGTAGATGGTGATACAGTTTTGATACAGCACAGAGCCATGACATGTTTATCACAAACACCAACCAGATTCTTCTAAGGGCATCAGGAGACAGAACAGGGGACAGAGAAAGAGAGAAGACAGAACCAAAGGTTTTCTAGCTTTAAAACAAAACAGGCAGGGCGTGGTGGCGCACACCTTTAATCCCAGAGCTTGGGAGGCAGAGGCAGGTGGATCTCCATGAGTTTCAGGCCAGCCTAGTCTACAGAGCAAGTTTGGGCACAGAGAAACCCTCTCTCAAAGAACCAACAAATAAAAATCCCATAGGTCTTTGAAAAAGTCTAGACTGCTAAAGCCTTGGACAAAAGCTAAGGCCCTGATGCCCGAGGAGAGGGAAAAATGGTCAAGTAGATTCCAAGAGCACCGAGTCGACTCTACCTTCTAACTCCTTTCTGGTTTTCTTTAAGGGTTCTTCCTCCCAACTGCTTCAGGGCTGACTCCCTCCACTAGGGATCAGCAGGCCCAGAGGACACCCAGTCTATCCTCAGGAAAGGTGTGGGCAGAGAACCTGGGACTGGCCTCAGCTTTGTCCAGCTGGGGAGTAGCACCAGTCAGGGCCTCTTCCCTTAAGGTTACGTAGGTGCTCTTGTGTGAAGGGAGGCCATATTCACACTGAGCTGTGTTCGTGGCTACTGAAAAGCCCCTAACATGGTCAGCCCACCTGGTGAGGGAAAAAAGATCAATAGGGAGTAGGACCAAGCAAGTGACCTGGATCGGGAACTGGAGCCACTGTAGCTGCTACCACTGCCGCTACCACTGCCGCTGAGCGTCCGCCTGCAACACAAGCAGCATAGTTCACCTCAGAGGCAGCCTCACTGAGGCAGAGCCTTCCTGCACACCAGGCTGGTAAATGGGCCTGTTCCAGGTTGGGCCTCTGCTCCTTGCTGCTTCCCTGGGGATGTACCCACCGCCCAGGCTCCAGTTTTCATCAGCACTTATACCAGGAGAACTGTACCAGGACTGCCGTAAGTCCACACTGCTCACCTCCTTGGGGAGTCCTGGTTTGCCGTTCCTTTCTCCTGGCTTCTCGGAGATCTCCAGGTTTGCCAGGCTCAGGACCAGGAGCAGAGTTTTGGTGGCCTGTGGTGGGGCTGGGGGCGGGGCTGGCTTCTTTACTGACTTCTCCCTGTGAGGCAGAGGCAGGGTCAAGGCAAGGTATGGCTAGGGTCCCTGCTCAATACACCCACATCTCAGTTCAGGCACAGCACATGACTGCCAAGGTCCCATGCCACAGGGACCCAAGTCTAGGTACTGAGCCCGTGCCTCCGCCCACCTCCTGGGAGCCATAGCTGCTGCCCTTGGAGGCTGCTCACTCTAGTTCAAGGAAGGGATGGGAAGAGTAGAGGAGGCTGGAAGCCCTGGAGACCCCACCGAGGTGGAGCACCACAGCGACCTGAGGAGCCTCAGGACTCACCCTGCTTTCCCGGGAGGCGGGGCTGGCTCCCCCTTGGTTCTGACTGGAGGTCTGTGTGGGGAAGGTGTGGGAGACGGGGATGGGGACGAAGAGAAGGACCGGGACCTGGGGAACAAAGAGAGTGTGAGGAAGAAGTCTGGTGCTTAGCAGATTTCCTGATTGGCCGGAGCTGGCACATCCCCTAGGAAACAGTCCTGATCCACAGAAAAAAGGTTCAGGCTCAGCTGCTTCACCATCTGATAGAACACACACTCAGAAGAGAACAGAAGAGGCAGCATGCAGCCTCAGGAATGGGTGCTTGTATGCAGGAGAGGGCACATGGTTCTGTCTTAGCATGAGGCCAAATGGATGACTATGGCTTTGGCTAAGTGTGGAATCTGAGACACCTAGCTGGGAGGTGGCAGAGCTGGTAAGGGTCCCAAGCGCTTGGTCGGCAGGCACAGGCACAGCACAGAGGTAGGTCCCCAAGCAGTGACAGCACGACATAAGCAGAGAGTGTACAGCGGGGAGATTATGACCGGATGATTCCCAGTGTCAGGTGTCAGCAGGTAGACAAGCAGCCCAGGAAAGGGTGCTGGGTCCAGGCGGAGTTTCCAGGATGAAGTTCTGACACTTTAGTCACAAGGATGAAAGAGACTGCGTTGGCCTATGTTACCTACTCAAAAACCACCACATGGATGCCCGTTACTTTGAGCTGGGTGGGGGCAGCAATGGGTCAGGTTCCTGCAGTCCTCCATGCTTTCATGTTCAAAGGCAGATCTAGAAAATCTAGCATTTACTCTCATGGGCTCCCGATTGCTGCCTCATCTCATGGGCAAGCACTACAGGGGGTTCAGAAGACTGCAACCCAAGGGACCCTCCAAGCCTGTGGCAGCATGCCAGCCTCCCCTCCCTCAGTCTGTGCTTCTTCTTCAGCAGGTCCTCCTGAGTGCAGTTTTGGGAGGGGCCACTACAGATGAACTTCAGGAAGGACAGCTGCAGGGCCCCAAGGCTAGGACTCCAGGTCTCCTTCCTCACTTCAGAGGAGCACACCCAGAAGGACGGGTCTCCAGGAAGATAGTACGTCCTCCAAGTGAGGCTAAGCTACTGAGAAAGGCACGTCTACTGTGGGAAATATTGGAGACATTTACGTCAATGGTGAGACTTGAGACTATGATGAAGCTTCTGAGGCAATGGATGGCATGGGACGTACTCTCACTGGAGGACCTGTGTCCTGCCTGCTGGGGACTCACTCAACTTCTTGCTTTCTGTGCTGCATTTACCAGGAAGGGCCCAGAAACACATGGACTGTCACCTGGAGTCTATGCCTCCCGGCCCTCTGGCAGCTGCCTCCTTGACCCAAGGCCCTAAAACCTTAGAGCACGGGATAGGCGCAGAGTGTTTTCCTGCTACCTTCTGTCACTATCATTAGCTGCCTGCCCCAAACAAAGATCACGTACACAACTTTCTCTCCACACGGAGTCCAACATTTCTAAAGGCCCCCTGTGTTCTGTACCTCTCCAGCCTCAGAGTTTCCACAGTATGCTAAACGGCCTCCACACAGCCTTGTCTAGGCTACTTTCCCCTCCTGGTTGCCTGTTATTTTATAAGAGTTTCAATGTTCATGAAACAGACCCACATTCACTTTACTCCACTGCCCACCAAAGCATTAGTGAGACAGCCTCAGTGACCTCAGAACTGCATTCTGACCTCTCACTACATCTAAAGCAAGGGCAGCTGGGTGTGACGGCACACTTCTTTACTCCCAGCCCTCAGGAGGCAGAGATAGTTGGGAGTTAGAGGCTAGCCTAGTCTAATACATAGCAAGTTCCAGGCCAGCTAGGGCTATGTAAGTGAGACCCTGTCCCCAAAGAGAGGTTAAATCTCAAAATTTCCTTAAAGAAATAACGCCCAGTGATAATATGTCCCAAGGCAGTGGGTTGCACTAGTCTGTGCACCAGTTAATGACTAGGATTGACACTTCGGCTTTAGTGAGCACCATGCCAAAGTTTTGCCCTTTTTCAAGAGCTTGACAGTGACGGCGGTGCAGGGAGGACACACAATGGAACATCAGTTCAGTTGAGGGATGGACCGCTGAGCACTGCCCCACCCCTCAAGCCAGCCTGACTGAAGTAAAGGGCATCTTCCACTGGCAGAGACACTAAGCCGTCAAGCTTTTGTGGGGGCAGGTCAGGGTGAATGTGGAGTGCCCTTATGTTTTTGGAGAATTTTTGCCTAAAGCTCTAGAAGTATCTATTTTCAATGAGAAAACCTTGCATGACTCTCCTAGGGCTTCCTGGGATGATGGGCACTCTGCATATTCATACCGGCCGCTCAACAGAGACACCTTAGGTGCGGGTCCCAGGTGCAGCACCTCAGTCCAAACTGCTCCTCAATGTACAGTTTACTGAACCCATTCTGGAAGCAGGCACCCAGGAACCCTGCCATGTTTTGCAGATAGAGACCCGACCACTGGCTCCACCGCAAACGCCTGTGACCGCTGGCCCTGCGAGGAGGCCAGCAGGCTGGGGCTTACCTGGACCGGCTGCCTGAGAACGAGCTGTGTCTGGAAGAGCGGCTGGAGTAGGAGCTGTAGGAGGAGGACCGGGACCGGGACCGGGACGAGCCAGAGCCAGAGTAAGATGAGGACCGTGAGGACGACCTGTGGGCCAGTGGGCAGAGCAAAGGCAGTGAGACAACACGGCTCCACAGAGGACAAGCACATCCAAGGACGGAGACGACCGTGAGACCTGCAGCCGCACTGCGGCGCCATCGCTGTCAGTCCACTGTCGCGCGGAGTCCTGCACTGGGTGCACAGGCTGAGGGGTGGGGTGGGGTGGGGGAGTAGGTAACCAGAGACAGTTTGAGTGCTGGACAAGGCCAGAATGTGAGTTTTCAAGCTAGCCCAGTGTTCCCACGGCTGTGTTCCTGGATGTGTCCCAACACACGTAACTCAGATTCTTCCCAGACTCCATGTGGAGCCCTTTCCCCTGAGGTGCAGTCACAGTTCTCAGCACCCAGCACGCACACTCGAGTTCAGAGTCACTAAGGGAAATTCTCCGAGAGCTGGGTGACAGGTCAGCAGAGTGTGTAGCTCCTCTGTCAGCAACCCAGAGCTTTTTTCACAGGATCTGAGAGGCCTTCTCAGGGCCTCCCTGAGTAACTATATGACTCCAGCAGCCCGCCAGGCAGCCAGTGTCTCTCTATACCATGTTAAGTCACCCATCCTACTTACTGTTTTAAGTTCTGGAGCATGGAAAGTCTTACCACAATACTTGATATTAATCCTACCTAATAACCCACTGACCCTTGAGTAGTAAACACACACACACACACACACACACACACACACACACACACCCCAAATTGGCAGCCAGTGAATGTCACTAAGCTGCCTGTCTACAGTCTCCTCCATACCTGGAGGAATTGGAAGCAGAAGCTGATGAAGCAGAGGTTTTGCGACGCCTTCGTGCCCGGCTTGGGGAGACTGACACACCAAGTTTCTTCTTGGGAGACTTGGATCGGCGCCAAGGGTCCTTCCACTCATCGGCTCGTTTCACCTGTGGCCCCACAGAGGCGGTCTCCTTCTTTGGTGGCTCAGCTTGACGGCTAGAATCACAGAGGAGCTCAATGCTCAGGCTGTTGCCCTTCCCCAGCAGTGCTGCTCTGAGAACAGACTGGGAAGCCAGGGCATTCAGTGACAGCTTATTTAAGAGACTCCTGAAGAAAGAGTCTGACGAAGAGGAAACACGGCACACCTACTCCACAGCTGAGTCCCTCCAGACATGCGCTTAACTTTGATGCTGTCTCTTCCTGGGAGGATTCCCATTCTCTCTTATGTATAATGATAAGTACTTTTTTTTTGGTGGTGGATGCACATGTCTTTAATCCCAGCACTTGGGAGGCAAAAGCAGGTGAGATCTTTGAGTTTGAGGTCAGCCTGGTCTATAGAGACTGTTCCAGGACAGCCAGGACTACACAGAGAAACCCTGTCTCAAAAAAACAAACAACAAATAACCAACCAAACACACAAACCAGAGCATGTCCTTTTAGGGGAGTCATTACTTAATTCTATCTTTCTGACTGTACTGTCAGACAGGAATGGAGCCCACCTGGTTCAAACATGCTTATTTCCAGTGTTGGCACATTACAGTACTCATGGAATTAAAGCAACAGGAATCATGTTTTTAAACACCTGTTAACAAAGAAAAGTGAACAAGTCCATGCCTTAAGCCTTCTCTTTACATTTAAAGAGTCTGGTTCCACTGAAGCCTGAGAACGTCCTGATTAGTGCAGAGAGAATGAGGACCCTAGAGTCTTTCCCTAACAGCACTGGCCTCAAGTGCTCAGGGAGGCTAGAGAAAGGGACATAAAGGCTACACTACCATCATGGAAATAAAAACCCTGCCTATTTATACTTTCAGAACTTCTGCTTAGTCACCAGCCAGTGGCAGATACCAGGACTTTTACCTGCTGAGGGGCGCAGGGGAGAGCAACACCCAGCACTGAAGCTTAACCACAAGACATGTGAATCTGGTTTGTGCCACTGTTATCTCAGCCCTAACCCCAGAAGCTAAGGGCCCAGGTACACCAGGTGCTGCCTATAAAGAAACGCAGGAAGGAAGTGAGAACCTGACAGCCTAGCAGCTCCCTGACACTGGTCAATGGGTCATGGCTTTCATCTTTATACTTCCTAGATGTTCTCATTGTAAAAACTCAGGCTGGGTGGGTGGGTAGAGAGGCAGCGCAGTAGCAGTTAAGACAGAAGTTCTGGTTCCCGCACTGTGGCCCACAACTGTCTGTAACTTTGGTTCTAGGGTCTTTGACACCCTTTTCTGGCTGCCACTGCCACTGTACACATATGGTACACATAATGCCACACAATAGGCACAATATCATACACATAAAATAAAATACAATTAGAAAACAAAAGAAACAAAAAAACTAAGAGGAAGAGACACAGGGTCACTAGCCTCTCTACTGGTCATCTGGCTAATGTAGCCTTTCCACACGGGAAGAAAACAGGAGGAATACCCTGGTCGTGGGGAGTTCCCTCTTCTTTGGATGCAGCTGATTCATTATTCAAACCCTCTCCTCAGGAAGGGCTCCTCATTACCTCTAGAGATGGACACTGGAGCCCAGGGAGAGCAGGCGCCTGACTAGCAGGTGGAGGACAGTGCTGTGGATGGCCTCAATCTTCTCATCCCTATAGTATAAGCAAGCATCTGAGGGCTGCCTCAAGGCTCTCCAAGGAGGAGGGCTGTCCACTATGTCCACGTGTGAACGGGTAGCGGCATAGCATGCTGAGTTTTGTTACTATAGACAGCCAACTTTATTTTAGATGTTATTTACTGCAGTGACTCCGAGGCACATGAGCTGGTGTTTGCTGTGTAGCAATGATCAAATGACGTCCTTAAGAAGGAAGGGTTAGAGCTGCAGCAGTGGTAGAGTTGCTTTCCTAACATTGCATAGCATGAGTTTAATTGCCAAAGGAGAAACAAAGATTGACGTGATGCGGGGTGATAACAGTAGTATTAGGATAGGATGGGAGTGGGGTGGAAGTATTCTGAATCCTCAGTCAGAGCAAGAAAAAGCACAAGGACAAACTGAAAGGTTATGTGGATTGAAACCATGGTATCCAACGTAAGCCCCATATTAGTGATAGGTATTTGGGAGGAATGACTGGATGAACCATCATTAAAGAATTCATTACCAAACTATCACCATAGAAAAATTGTTCATGACATTTAGAAGACAAGCTGCAAGATTGACGTGTCTACGATTGACGTGTCTCCAAGTGCCAACAAGTCTGGCCATGGAGAATATCTACAACCACCAAGCTCATGCATAAGGGTAGTAGCTTTTGAGCTGAGAGGCTAACACCTGAGTTGTCTTCTGCGTGGCGACAGTCCAGGCATGGAGTCTGCAGAGTGACATAGGTTGTATCTTTGTTTCCCAAGACACCCTGAGAAAACTGCTGAATCCTCTTTTAGTGGGGAATAACCACCCAGATATCCCATCAGACCTAGAAAGCCAGGCAGAACACAAAACCACAGGAGGCTACATCTCTCCATAGGTGCCCTCATAGGTGTCATAGGTCTCTCAGGTGCCCTCATAGGTGTCATAGGTCTTTCGGGTGCCCTCATAGGTGTTTGGTCTGTTTCAGGGCCTTAGTATGCAAAGGGTGGATGGAATGCTGGTCAGGGACTACAGCAGGTAACTGTTGGGCAAGGACAATTTGCTATTTCCAGATAGTTCTGATGAGACAAACAAGGGCACAGGTGATCTGTGACCTTGACCCTCTGTGCAGCTGCATCGCCCTCTTATCTCCCTCTAGCACAGTACCATATCCAAAGGCTACCGGAGCCTCTACAGGGCAAGGGTCAGCTGTGCTGTCAGAGTCAATGCTGAGGCTGACAGCACACAGGCACGGGAGGCACAAGGAAGTGAGCCGCCAATGAGCAAAGCAGCCACCCCTCCTGTCTGGGAACTCCAACTTAGACAGCTGTCAAGTCTGGGATCAAAGAATCAAAAAACAACTGATGGCAAGTTGCTTCTGAAATCAGGATGGTTAAACATCTAACAAAGACAGGAAGAGGGAACCCATAGCATGTGGGTTCATCCCTACTACCTCAATTGGCCAACACCCAAGGAACACATACTTTTGTTATCTCCCAGGAAAATACATAGGTTCCCCATGGCTGTCCACTTGGCCACAGAGGATGCAGTGAGCCCTCATTTCAGTGGGTGACACCCACTGTATCTCTTCATGCCCATACATCATGCACAAGATGACTTCTACTGGCTAAACCCCTCCAAGCCCAGTACGTCCTTCTTTCTGGAAGTTCCCTAGGAGTGAACGTCCTAGGTTTTCTCTGCTCTGCTTTGCCATTACTTCTTGTGATGTACCTTCTTCCCAAAGGCGACACTCGCTGTCTGGTCCTCTCTACTAGCCCTACATGTATGAGACACAGCAGGGATGCAAGTATTTCTTACTGCCATTTCTCCACCCCGTGTCCTAAAGAACACAGAAGGCTAACACATGCCAATCTACTGAGACATCAACAAAACCCAGAGGCAAGAACATCTCTGTTAAGGCCAGCCTGGTCTACATACCTAGTTCCAAGATGGCTATAGCCACATAGTAAGACACTATCTCAAAAGAAAAAAAACCCAAAACCAAACTAAACTAAACCAAACCAAAACCAACCAACCAACCAAACACAGAAACAATACAAGAGCAAAGTCCTATCCGTGTGCTTCACTTAGCTCAAATTACCGACCAACTGACCATCCCAGAAGGTCTGAGTTCAGTCCTGACCTGCAAGTGCTGAACTGGAGGAAGGCTTTCCCACAACCTACCACTTTGATTCTGAATCTAAAAATGGTTTTTGACCATACTCATGAGCCAGCAAACCCAGAAACACAGAACTGGCAACATGACAACAAAAGCAGCCCTAGATCCATGTGTTCTGGGACAGGTAGAAAGAGATACAAAAATAGCCCAGCACAGTGGCACATGCTTGGAAAACCAGCAGCAGGAAAAACCAAATACATTATTTGTATTGTTTCAGGTGGTGGGCTGGGCTCACTAAAATGAACTTCTGACAGAATGCTATCCACACTGCCTTTGGCTCTTCATCTCACACCTACACTCTGCTCCTGCCACCTTGCCGAGAACAAGGAAGGGAATATTTACCCTGGAGTGGCAGCAGTATGGGCTGAAGGTCTAGGAAAAATGGAGAAAGTGGCTTCTTTGGAAAATGGGTCTGTCAGAAAGTCACTTATGAGACGACCCAGCAGTTCCTCCCATAGGTAACCCAAGAAGAGAAAATCCACACTCACACACCAACATTCATGGCTACAACTGTCAAAAGTGCCCACAACTCAATGTCTACCAACACACACACACACACACACACACACACACACACACACACACACAGGAACTAAGGCACAGCCATCGTGCTTTCTGCAAACATAATCTAAGAGGAAGAAACCAGCTCCACGCCTACATAGGCAGGCTGCTTCAGGGAAGCAAGGAGCTCGTGCCTAAAGGTCTTATGGAGGGAGAGGCCAGGGGTAAGACGTGCTGACAGATGGGACTTGGGTAGTCTACCTTGGCGGCTGTGGGGACCGGGGCTTCGGCTTCTCCTTGTCCTTCTCTCGGTCCTTGTCCCGGTCTCGGTCTCGGTGCTGCCGGTCCTTCTCGTCTCGCTTGGCTCGCTCTCTCTCCCACTCCTCTTTCCTCCTCTGTCGCTCCTTGTCCCGCTCCCGCTCCCGTTCCCGCTCACGTTCTCTCTGCCGGCGCTCACGCTCTCGGTCCCGCTCTCGTTCCCGCTCGCGTTCTCGTTGCCTGTTCTCTCGCTCTCGTTCCCTCTCCCGTTCCTGGGTTAAAAAGCCAAATATAGGCACTGAATTACACACTATTTGGTAGATGCAGAGAGAAAAAAGGGAGCAGGTAGGAGGATGATCTCAGGAGCCATTTTATATCCCAAGTATTTCCTTAAAATAAGTTAGCTGTGTCTGATGGCAAAGGCCTACAACTAGGAGATTAAGGCAGGAGGATCTCAAATTCAAGGCAAGCCTGGGCCAGGTGAGAGCCTTCCTTAAGTCACTGACCAAGTATGTCCAGAGTCTTAGGTACTTAGGATTAATTCCTAGTACCACAAACACAGACACATACACACACAAAAATACATGTTAAAAAACATGCATACAAATAAGAGTGAAGTTAACCCAACCAATAAATTCACTACTTTGCCAGCACCAGCCTGGTATAAGCCCATACCACAGACCCTGCCATGAGTGACCCAGCTCATTCTTAGAATGGCTGTCCATGTAGGGAAGCCCCCACCACAGTGCTTCATGAACGTGTCTGGAAGGAAGAATGTATCTATCCCCTTACTGCAACTCCCCACTGCTGCCTTCTTTTCCTGCTTTAATACTCAGCATTAAAACCCAAGAAGTTCAATAATGACAGAGCTGACGGGCTTGGGAGACACCATGCAGGCTCCTGTGGCATTCCTACCAGCTACTCACTCGACTGAACAGAGAACAAGTACTGTACTGGACATCCCACCTCCAGGAGTAAGGAAGCTGTGGTTCTGGGCTATAGAGGAGTCTGCATCGCTCATACCTATGGGCTCCTGGGGCCAGTACCTATCTTCAGTGCTGTGACAGCTGATGAGTGGTAAGTGAATCACAGCACATTACTCAAGGGGTTCTCAGAGGCCTTTCCTAGAGCAGACTTGCCAAGCAGGCTGAGAGAGAAGACGGAACAGGCAGTCTGGAGCACTAGGTTCTTGGGAGTCTTTGCCTGACCAACATGGCAAGGCCAGTCAGAGGCACGTCCGTAACCAGCAGACTAGTGGACAAGAACGCAGCTACAAGTGAGGACACTGCTCAGGAGACTTCTAAGAGCAACATACTCATGAGGGTGACAGTCTCCTGAAAACTGGCATTGACAATTTACCAGCAAAGCTAACCTTACAAAACCATGGCAAGAACAATGATTCCAAGAAAGACCACAGGACATCAGAAGATCACAAACCTAGCCAGTGGTTGCCTGCACAACTAACCTGGGCTCAAATTCAGGACTGTGGATAAATACAATTTGCTAACTGAATAAGCTTACAGTAAATAGACCACAGAAGAGTTGACTACTGCTGGATGAGGAAGCACACAACACTAACTGTACAGCTGAGACAGAAGGATTATGAATTTGAGGCTAGCCTAATAAGGTACACAGTAGACCCCGTCTAAGGAAAGAGGAAAGTTTACACGTGATCATACTTACGCGATAGTTATGATACGGCTCTGCTTCTGTATACTGCACCCTGAAATTCTCGTACTGTCCACCACGCCAAAAACGCTCTATCTCATAGTCATAATAAGGATCTGCATAAGGCTCAAGTCTGAAAAAAGAGCCAAAAAGAAGGAAATCGTATCATTTAAGAATGCTACAGCACAAATTCTACATAAAAGACAAGCCAACAGAATCCAACCCCATATGATGAAAATACACCACGACCGAGTGGTGTCTGCAGCACAAGGCTGTCAGCAACAGGACATCCTATTGCAGCACAGGTCAGTCAATCTGGGGGAAGAAGCCCTGGGATTGTCCACAGGTGAAGACAAAGACAAACCTTTTGTATCCATTTCTGGAGAAAACATATTTTTTCAATGAGATAGAAACATATTTTTAAACACTTGCTGCAGATGATTTGAGTTTGGTTCCAGAAAACCATCAACAATTCCACAAAGCTGTCCTCGCTCGGACTCCCGCACAGAACATTCTATGCACGTGCACAGACAAAACACTAACAACAGCAATAGCACTTTTAAGGCCAAAGCTGGAGAGAAGTGTCGAGGAATTCTCTCGAATAGGACACAGTAGGACCCATCCCCACATGCTGGTGTGCAGTACTGACAGCAAGTCTGGCAGGAGGAGTCCAGAGGGTTGGAACACATAGAAACTGTCTCCATTTGCCACTCTGTGATACTACATCTAAACAGCCCGTGACAGAACCAATTCACACAGCCCACTCACCCACCTCAGTAAAGAAGGACAAAAAGCTAACACGGGAGCCTAGCTCCTCACTCACAGACAGACAGCTAGTGCGGAGGCATAGAGCCACTGGCAGCAGCAGAGGGAAGGTGCCTGGGAATGACACATATCCACCCTGAACGTCACAAAGCAACAACTAAGTGAGAAGATGTGACAGAGCACTCCTTATCACCATCCTGACTCATCTTGCATGGTTCATCAGCATACCCTAGTAAAACCCAGTGAGAATACTCATGGGCTAGACAGATATGCTGACAGCCTGGTCTACGTCAGAAAAAGACACGAGCCCAGCCAAGGAAACTCCACAAGGAAGAAGGCAAATCTCTGAAGCTTGACAGCAGCTAAAAGAGCTGCAAGGAAACACAATTATATGTGCTTCATGTAGTGCAGAGAGAAAGCAGGCCCAGGGAGACACCTTAGGGTGGCACCTTTCCATGTCCCCCGGAACAATGAGGACACCACACTACTCATACCTAGAAATCATGCCACTATGCTGGGGAGAAAGTTTATAAACAAAGGGAGATATGCAATTAACTGAAAGAGTAACTGTAACAATAACTAAAGTCACCAAAATGTATTATCTGCTTACTTTTGGAATTCTCATTCAGTCTTTCTGAACCTGGTAACCCAAACCACAGAACGGAAAGCTTGTGCCATACACCAAATTTATGTTTTCACTCTTAGTGATTCCTACCTGAGCAGGCACAGACTCAGCACCTGTCCTACCCAGTGCAGAGCTCCAGGGCATCCTTGTGTGTGTGTGTGTGTGTGTGTGTGTGTGTGTGTGTGTGTGTGTATCTTAGGCAGGTGTGTCTGGGTGGAGGGTCGGAGGTGGCTAGGCAGTGATGCTGGAGCACAGCTACTTATTCCGTCTTCACGCTTTTTACCACCAAGCAGACAGAAATGACAGAGATGAGGACTGCAGAGAAGAGTTTTACAGACTACAACAGTGATTCGACTGGCTCACAGCATCCCCATGTCCTAAGTCCACACCTTGCACCCTCAGCAGGCAGAAATGTTAGGAGCCTCGATGAAGAAGCACAGAAGGAACACCTTCAAGGCCACATGGCTCCCCTGAGCTGACATTAGTCCTCCACACCACACAACTCTTCTATCGAGGTTTTTTTGTTTCTTTTTTTTGAGACAGGGTTTCTTTTCTTTGTATGGCCCTGACTGTCCTGGACTGCTCTCTGTAGACTAGGCTGGCCTCAAACTCAGATCCATCTGCCTCTGGCTCCCTAGTGCTAGGATTAAAGGTGTGTGCTACCACTCCTACCTCTATTGAGATTTTTTGAAAGACCAACATTAAATGCCTGAGAAAGGGACTGAACAGATGGCTCAGTGGCTAAGAGCACTTGCTTGCTGCTATTCCAGAGATCACAGTTTAGTTATCAGTTCCTGTGCTGGGCAGCTCAAACAGTCAGAAACTCCAGCTCTAGATCCAATGGCCTCTTCTGGCCCCATGGATATATATACATATAAATCTTTAAAAAAAAAAAAAAAAAAAAAAAATCATTCCCCAAGGAGCTGAGGAAGAGGGAGGAGACAAAGGTACAGACTCATCGCCAAGCCTGTAGGAACTTCAGGCGTGTACCTCAGAGGCAGCCTTTCAGCATGGAACTAAAGTGTCTCCTCCACAAAATCCGGAGTATGAAGATAGTGCCTTGGGGACTTGCATTGGCTACTCCTGACAGGGCATGAATGGGGCAGGGTAAGCAGAGGCTTCCTTACGTTGTGTCTCTGACATCTCTTGGGACCCGAGAATTCCAATCTCGGAAGACTTCATTTTCTTTGTCAAATTCCCGGTCGTCTTCACCAATGGTTACTGTGAACCTTTTTTCTTCAAAGTCGGGCTCCTGCTCTTTCCGAATGGTTGCTTTTTTTAAAACCTAGCCCCAAAGACAGAAAAACATCAGTGTGAAATAAGGGCCTCCAAAGCCACTAGAAGGACACGGGGAACCCGAGACCTGCAGCAAAGGGTGTGGCAAACACAGGACTCAGTCTTCTCCTGCAGGCCTCAGAGGATGGTCTCTGCACTCACTGGTCTGCTGTGACTCATTTGTACAAGAGAGCATCCAGGATCAGCACAGGGGGCCCCAGAAGACACAAGTGTAAGCAAGGCCTTTATTTCAATCTCCCTGAAGATTAAACTTGGGCACTGAGGAAACAAGGTTGGGTGTCAGCAGACACGGGTGCTAGTGGGATACTGGGAGCCACAGCAGGCAGGTCAAAGGGCGTCCTGAGAGAACGAACAAGAGCAGACACTGGATGTGGAGACAAGGAGTAGTTCCCACTGAACGTGGCGATTGTCTCACTGCCTGGGGTGGTGGCCAGAAATACTTAAATATGTTAAGTCTGCATCCATGGAGGATCTCTCTGGCCTACTGAGATAGGCCTGAGACTAGGCCTGAAATGGCTAAATATTATTCCTCATTCTTCTTAAAGAAGCCCAGAAATATTCTCATGGCTCTGAGGCTTCACTGAGTTTTCACACTCTCTGGATCAAAGCCATGGCAGTTTATTGGGTCCACTAGAGGTGCCACCACTGTGCCTTTCCTCCCAGAGCACACTCAGTCCTCACCTCTTTTGCATGTCTGAGTCCGCGTTCCCAGGCACTCTCTGTTGGGGGTTCTGGAGGGGGTGGAGGCAAAATTTCATCAACTACTGGCCCACCCTATTAAAAAATGAGAAGAAAATATTGAGGACGTACTTAAAAACTATTAAGAAATGGGGCAAAACATTTAACAACCAAGCCAGCTGGCCGCACACAACTGGCTGTCCTGCCCAACCGTCATGTGCTCTAGCACGTAAGGCTACTTCTGCACGAGCACAAGAGCTACTCCTGGTAGCTAAGATGGCATCTCCATAAGGAACACTAGCTTGTCTTCAGTCCAAGATTCAGACAAAGCTCAGCTATCCCATCTGGTGGCAACTAAAGAGAGCTCACGCACCCAAGGGTTGGCAGGCATCAGTGGGTGAGGTCCAAGAGGCGGCGCACCGTTGGGTGGAAAAGGTTCCGTTTTGGTGATGAGAGAGTAGTTCCCCTTGTCATTCACTCCAGGGTGTATAAACCTACAGTTCATTCCCCATGTGCAATTTCCTAGGGAAACAAAAGTTCAGTGAAAAAGGATACCAAAGAACACACTGTCGGACGGCAGTAGCTGGGGTGTGCAGCACAACACTTACTGACATCTCGAGAAGCAGCCATCAACCTGCTCCTGCCCACATAGGTCACTGGACCTCTGCCTGGACAGCCCGCCTACCTCCCTCTCTGTGCACACAGGTGTCCCACAGAGGTGAGCAGGGCCAATGGTTCAGGCCAGGCACTTCCATGAGATACCATTCCCTGGATGAGAGCCCCTGCCCAGACTCCCAGGGCCTATTTATAGTCATTCTGCAGGTTCTATATCTGTGGATTCACCACCACAGATCAAAAATATTCTTTGTGTTGTACTGAACATGTAGAGGCATTTTGTGTCTCTACTCCTTAAACAATATAGTATAAAAAGGACTTTTTTACACTGTGTTCCCAGTTGGAAAAGCACTTAGAGAGGGTTTGCATTACAGGAGGGTATGTGCTACACCATCTTTTAATGGGGACTTGGATGTCCTCAGATGTGGACACCACAGACCCACTGGGCACCGACTGAGCGCCAGTGAGAGCAGAGAAGCCTGGATATTTGCTCTGCCTCATGCTGAGGCAGACACAGACGGGAGGGAGGCTCGACTGTTATCAGATCTGTGGAGTCTGTCCCAGGGTGGCCCTCTCCAAACCACTTCAGGATTATTTCTGGCCCTTAAATGCATGATATTAAGCTATTTTAATTTATCAAATCAACCTAACTACAATTTTATACTTTGCTCATAAGTGAAGCCCAGGATTACTGAGGGGAGCTATTCCAGTTGTCAATGCTTTTGTCTCATCTGTACATGCATCACTAAAATTAAAAAAAGAAAAAAAGTCCTATGTACACACTACTAGAAGCACCTAAGATTTAAACACATTTCCTAGTGTAACACATATAAACTTAAGTAATTTAAAACCATATTCAGGGGCTGGAGAGATGGCTCAGCTGTTAAGAGCACTGACTGCTCTTCCAAAGGTCATGAATTCAAATCCCAGCAACCACATAGTGGCTCACAACCATCTATAATGAGGTCTGATGCCCTGTTATAGGTGTCTGAAGATAGCTACAGTGTACTTACATATAATAAATAAACAAAAACCTTTAAAAAAAAACTATATTCAGTTTGAAACAGGTATTCCAGTTGAACATTTTTGCTAACAAACCATGTTTTCCTTTATGTAGTAAGAAATAATCACTTAGTACTTAGGAAAAAGCCAAGTTTCATCTTTAAATATCATGACTACTTAAGCCTATGTTAAAACCAACTCAACACAAAGTAATGGCATACCAATATAAATAAAGCACAAAATATACTCAGAATTGTTTCCCTTTAATTACAAAAATGACAAGATAATTGTTTTCATTCCTAAAAGTATTTAAAGCTTTACACGGAAATGAAATGAAGTTGTACTTTGAGCCCTAGAACATGACTAATGTAGCTAGGAATCTGAAGACAGATGCAAACACCATCCATTTCCTCACGATCAACTCTCCATATGCACACACTTCTCAAGCTTGTTTCCGTAATTAAAATGTAACAAGAGCTCATTAGACAAAGTCAGGAAGAATCAAAAAGTGCCAAGTATATGATTATATACTTTATATATATTATGCCTAAAATACACACCCAGTTAGTATATAAGTGTTTATTATTTGCTTTAAAATTTTAAAACAAAACAAAAAATAACTCCCAAACCCACTGTTAAATTTTACATCACTCACATGGGCTGAAAAAGAAATCCATACACATGGGAAGAGGGACACAATGGGGTAAAGTGAGGAGAGGGCACAGGTAGTCCCCAACAAAGTGTCAGGGTGACAGAACCCAGCTCTCAGGGAGCTAAGTTAGGTCCCTGCTGAGTCTTGACCCTTGGCCACCTAAGTAACAAGGAAGATGGCTCCATAAAGAATAGCCACCCCACTACCCAGGCAGAGCAGACGGCCCACAAACAGGAGTGCAGGAACCTCATTTATAGAAGAACACTTTCATGGGAATGGGGCACATATACTATTGCTGAGACTGTCCTTCTCAGGATATTAGTATGCCTTCATGCCTTCATGCCAGGGACGGCTTAGCAGGTAAGGGCTCTGGCCACTCAGCCTGACGACTTGAACTTCATCTGCAGAGCCCACTCCTACCTATTGTCCTGAGCACCACATACACATGTGCTCTCCCTCTACAAACTTAGTTTCTTTCCTTTTTGGTTTTTTGAGACAGAATTTTTTTTGCAGACCAGGCTGATTGTATATAGACAAAGCTGGCCTCAAACTCAAGAGAGATGCACCTGTACCACTCAGATGCTCCTGAGTGCTGGGATAAAAGGTGTGGACCACCATGCCTGGCTATTTTGCATTTCAGAGGGCTATCTTTAGACATAAGATTCTCAAAGGAAAGAAAAAAATTTTCTTAATTAGATGGTCCATATCTCAACAATTCTTTTATTAATATTTATGCTTGGGTAGATGTTAAATTAAATAATTAGTAAGTCCTGGTGGCAGGGTTTATTACCTACATCAATGCCTTTATATTTGATATGCCTTAATCAGCACAATAGCTGGGCTACTGCCTAACCTCCACTACTGATAGAATCTACCTCCTGCTGATACTTCTGAGTTTACAACTTACTAAATTCTGAGTTCTACCTTGGCTGCTCTGGACCCAGAGCACTGCCCATCTTGACCAAGCTCTCCCAGCTCCTTCAGATGGTGGCCATGCCTCTCTGCTCTGCACTCTTATCAGGCATGACAGATCTCTCCTCCTCCACTCTCCTGGCATGGCCAAGATAGAACACAGGTATAGAACTAGGATAGAGATTTGTGCTGGTTTGGTATGCAAGATTCTGGGGTTAGTGGCTTAAGGCTAGGACACACTCAGGCCGACACAAGAGATATGGACGGTGGGCTAGTGATTTAGTTGGAAGCTCTCTCGGGTTCTGAGTTGCTATGAGAGCTCAAGCCGTGGAGACCAACAGCTCCTGCTGGGAAAAGGCAGGCTCAGAGAGCAAGCCTAAATAAAATATAGACATGGAGGAACTGATGGAAATTTAGGAGTCAAGGCTTCAAAAGCAACAGGATACTTGGAACTTGGGGATTCTGGGATAGCTTGGTGTAGCATTCATTCATAAATCAGTCTAAGGGAACTAATTGAAGTGAAATACATAGGAAAAGAAATTAATGCAAGATGTATAAAAAGAAAGGGGATATAAATATATCCACAGATACTAATATCCTGAGAAGGGAAGGAATAAAGGAAAAGTGCATTGTCTTAGGATAGAAGGGAGAAATAGTGGTACCTGCTTTAAATGTTTTCAAGTAAGTAATAAATGTCTTAAATGGTGTTAAAGAGAGATTAAATCTCCATAGAACAGAGGAATAAAGAAATCCAGGCCTTTGAAACAAAGGCATGGAGATAGAAACTATCTCAACAGATAATAATCATTTAAATTATCAAAAGGTGGTTCTAAGTTTGGTGGTATTAATTATATTACTAATCCTCTGGGAGAGAGGTCAGAGTAGAGCAGGCCCTAAGGAAAAAGAGGCTGCTACCCTGAACTCATCGATTCTGGGTTGCTGGACCAAGGACATATTGTTTTGGGAGAAAGGCTATGTATTTCTGTTAACAGGAAATCTGGACCCCTTCCACAGTACTACAGACCAGATATGATAGGGTAAGACTCCCCGAGTTCTTGGCCACAGACAGGAAAATAACCAAACAGGACAGGTAACATGAATTGCTGATCCCTCCACAAGGAAACAGCCCTGAAACTGGCTTAGACATCAAAATGTCTCTAGCCCAAAACTTAAGCTAAAATTAGTCAATGAATCTTATTGGTTACAAAATCCTTAAAATTCGTCATGCCACCCTTCACATGGCATGAATGAAGACTTATTACTGGTCATTGATGAAACTAACTCATTAAAAAAGACAGATGTCTTTCACCTGCTCAAACAAGGAGCAAAAATTCATCCTCAATTGGTCTATGCACCTTATACAATCCATTCAAATATCTCTATAGAACTAAAAATTTGGTTGTAAGATTCATATATATTGCAGAATCAAACACCAAGCAGCAGCTCTGACAAGATTTATGCTTGGGGATGCTGAGATGACCTGCTGTTCCAGCCCTTGCCTGACTCTGCCTCACCTGATACTTGTTCCAGAGACTTGCTCCCAGAACAGCTTCAGGAATGGCTGCTGACTTCTGATGACCTCAGTTCATCAGCCTTTCAGATGGATCCAATCAGAACTTCAGTTAAACCCTAAATTTTTAAGGCATATGGAGATTGGATAACAAATGCTAAAGCTACCTTTCTTAAGGCTAACCAATCTTTCCAGTTTTTCTACCCTTTCCCCACCCACTAAAAAAAAAAAAAAAATCATCACCCAATTCAGCAGGAAGAAGCCATGGAGAGTCATCATCCCGATTCCTTGGGTTGGGGTGTCTGCTTATGGTGATCTTATAAATAGGTAGGTTGTCATTTTAAGGGATAATTTGGAAATGATCATAATTTTGGACAGAGAGGAAACTATATAGAGAGCTTAGACTCGGGGATTTCTATCTTTCCTTTCCTCTTCTCTATCCCTTCTTTCTTAGGCAAAGGGAAGGGGGTTGAAAAGAAAAAAAGGGGGATAGAGTAATATTGTAAGAAATAAGATATATGGGGATGGATTACTGAATGTACTCTTTTTTTTTTTGTTTTGTTTGTTTGTTTGTTTGTTTTTTTTTTTTTGGTTTTTCGAGACAGGGTTTCTCTGTGTAGCCCGGGCTGTCCTGGAACTCACTCTGTAGACCAGGCTGGCCTCAAACTCAGAAATCCGCCTGCCTCTGCCTCCCAAGTGCTGGGATTAAAGGCGTGCGCCACCACCGCCCGGCTCTGAATGTACTCTTAAACAAAACATTTTATAGTATAATCTTATACTGGTAGAAATCTTTTTGATGTAGAATTGAAGTTATAATTTCTTAATTGGTACAAAATTTATATATTGATTCAGGTTTAAGGTTTTCATTGGCATAAATCTTTGTATATTGATACAAAATTTGTATATTGATACAAAATTTTAAATTAATTTTGTTACTCTTAGATAGACATCGTGTCAATGTAACTCATTTAAGAATACAAGGCTTCGGGCAGTGGTGGCACACGCCTTTAATCCCAGCACTTGGGAGGCAGAGGCAGGCGGATTTCTGAGTTCGAGGCCAGCCTGGTCTACAGAGTGAGTTCCAGGACAGCCAGGCTTACACAGAGAAACCCTGTCTCAAAAAACAAAACAAGAAAAAAAAAAAACCAAACAAAAAAAGCAAGGCTTAGACCTAGTCCTTCTAATAGCTGCTATTGCAAACTGTTTAGATGATAAAGTAATGCAGGTTAAGGGCCAGACAGTAAACTCATGGTAATATTAAATATAGTGTTTTCAAAGTTATTCAAATAGTAAATAGCTAAGAGTAGTCGAGGTTTTACAGTTCAGAAAGACTATATATGGTTAGTCTTCAAAGCATCAGAGATCCACAGGATATGGCATTTGAGATAATTTCATTATTACTGGCTCTCTTGACTGACAGTACCCTCATCCCACATCAAAGACACTGAGCATCATTACCTCCAGCTGGAGTTCCTTGGATTATGGCAAACTAGCCACTGGGTGAGAAATGCCCTAATATCATTCTGCAGACAATTACGGTCCAAAAAAAGGACAGACAGATACAGGATAGTTAACTGTTAAGCTCTGCCAAGAAGACAGGGCAAGCTAGTCCTTCATAATTCCTGCTTCACTTAAGGTCTGTCAGATGGTTCTGGGACAGAAGGCTGAATGACAGATGCCCCAACATTATGAGGAATACTGAGGACTGTCCAGCTAGTCAGCTGCCTCTACAGAACATGTAGGCTTTGGAAGCTGTGTCTGTGTCTTTGTGCTTCCTACATATTCAAGTAGTATTCAATTCCTTATCAGATCTGACTGCATAACTGTTATAATTATGTTCAATATATATATGAGAGAAAAGAGTCTTTATTAATTCAACAGGTAGATACTACTTAACATGAGAAATATTTTATGGTAAAACAAAATAAAATTAGGATTATATGTGACTAAGAGTATATTCTCTAAAGAGCATATATATAGTAGAGCTGGGTGGGTATGACAGCAGACCTTTGATTCCAGTACTCAGGAGAATGTCTCCTTTTCCCTTGTCTTCAGAAACTTGTGCAGAAGTAGTTACCAACTTAGGGGTGGTCAAGCATGTAGTCAACAAATGCCCACACCATTTTTCTTGAATATATTATATACTCTGGCCTGATCTTTACCGCTCTTGTCTCTATGCAATTTAAGAAAAAAAACAAAACGTGTTTGATTAGTAGCAACAGACCTAAAAGCACATCACTCATTTAACCGACACATGACTATGGCAGATCTCTCAGCAGCAATCAGGAGCTAAACAGATGGCAGGAGGCGGCTGCCCCATCACCTGCTGGCCACAGTCCCCATGTCCAATGGCCAAGATTCAACCCTATAAACATGTGCAGATGCCAGCAAGAGCAAGTACACTGTGGCCAGGTGCACGAGGAAGTGCTGTGTGTGTTAGGTCCCGTAATGGCCTTTAGGCTTGTGATATACTGTTTGGACCAGTATCAGCTGCATGATCACCACAGTAGGCAAAGCACTTGCCAGAAAAGCGAAGATGGTTTTACACTGTCACTTTACAAACAAAACACTCGTTTTGGTTCAGAGCACACTTTCTGACAAAGTGGTCCTCTTTTATATGCCTTGGTTTCCTTTTCAGCTAAATCCAAGCAGCTGCAAATAAGTAATAAATACAGCCTGTGTATAAACGTCAAAGTGCTTCACTGGTTTAAAACAATCTTGAGAGGAAGGTAGACCATATAAAAATACAACAATTGAGCCTTAAGAAACTGAGCAAACCTCAGACCTACATATCTGTGCCCTCACAGGGCTGAAGACCCAGTGGCTTAGGGCACATAATGGTTCCAGTGACAGGAAATTTGTATGTCCTTTTTTTCTCAGCTCAGAGACACAGGAGACTGCAGCTTCTCTCAGGAGCTCACAGATGCTTTGAGAGTTCAAGGAGATGAGAGCTCAAAGAGCTGGGATAAATGGCTATGCTGGCTTGCACGAACCGCTCTGGGAGAATCCTGGCCGTCCAGGAAGCCTTTGCTCCTGTACCTGATTTCTACTAAGATATTTCAGTTATCTACTTAAATACAAACATGTCAGCACATGTCTATGAAATATTTTAAACTAGGAGAAGACTTTGAGCAGACACATGCTGAGGCAACATGCACATTCAGTGCTGATGCTGACTCTCTGTTCTAGATCTGGTTGTTGGTGGAGTGGCTATTCCACTTGCTGCATAGGAGGCAAGGCCTTCCAGAGGCTCTTCAGTCACACCACAGGTCTCCATCTGTGGGTTGTGAAGTTCACCCCAGCACAGAGCCTGGGCACTGATTTTTCTGAATGGACCTGCCAGGAACTCTGCTCTGACTTTTCAGAGTTACCTGCAAGGCTGATGGACACTGGAAAGCAGTCATGCCCAGAAGTCCAATTCTTGTACAGGAGAACAGATCTGAACACCAACACACTGACTGTTCTCTCTTCTTGAAAATATCTACTTACTTTCACTTTATAGGCATGGGATTTTTGTCTATATGTCTTTTTCTCGATACAGGGTTTCTCTGTGTAGCCCTGGCTGTCCTGGAACTCACTCTGTAGACCAGGCTGGCCTCGAACTCAGAAATCCGCCTGCCTCTGCCTCCCAAGTGCTGGGATTAAAGGGTGCACCACCACTGCCCGGCTCTATATGTCTTTATATGTGTGCACCATGTGTGAGCTTGGTGCCTGTGGAGTCCAGAAGAGAGATCTGTTGGAACTAGAGTTACAAATGGTTGTAAGCCACGACGTGTGTGCCAGAACTGAGCCTGTGTGTTCTGTAGGAGTAGCAAGCATTCCCAATAGCTAGGCCACCTCTCCAGACCCCAAAAGTATTACTTGCAAAGTAGCAGTTTTCAGCCTTCACAATCTGGGCCCAGCTTGGCCCTCTACTAGCTGCACTGTCTGTCTAGCCTGAAGGACTACCATACTATGGAAAGGTGTGCACTGAGCAGTCTTATTACAGCGACAAATCTTAAGGAGACTGAACTAAGGTGAGGCATATACAACTTGGCAGATTTACTCAGAATCACTGAATTATACATTTACAGTGGGAACATTTTATGGCATGTAATTGTATCTACCTCTGTAAATCTAGAAAACAGCTAGTCAGAGCCAGAGGAGTGGTGCACACCTTTATCCCCAGCACCTGA
The DNA here is from genome assembly GCA_021653895.1 of Mastomys natalensis. Lineage (NCBI taxonomy): Eukaryota > Metazoa > Chordata > Mammalia > Rodentia > Muridae > Mastomys > Mastomys natalensis. The sequence continues at coordinate 935,538 of JAJTUV010000412.1, forward strand.
GGTTGGGGGGCACAGAGACCGGCAGATCCCGAGAGTCCGAGGTCAGCCTGGTCTACAGAGTGAGACTATCTTAAAATAAACAACAACATCCCTGTCAAAATTCAAGTTTTTCTTACTAACATAGGTGAGGCTGGCCTTCACATATGCAGGTGCACAGTAGGAGTACCTTACTTACCACTATGAAAACTACTCTAATTGCAGAGTCCCTGAATGGTCTGGCTGACTCCCATAGGCTACAGGCCACTCTGAGTCATCTCAATTTATAAACATGAAGGAGAACACGAAGATCCAAGTGAGCAAACAGTTATACCATGCATAAAAAGGGCACAGAAGAACATGAAAAGGATGCATAGCACTGAACATCAGGGAGTCCAAAACCCAGACGCCGAGACACTGCTAGAAATGCTACTAACGAAATGGGAAAGATTAAAGGGCACAGCCACAATAGAGCTCCTTAGGGGTGTAACTTAGGGTTCTGGGTCTCAACTTGGGGTTCAAGGCTCTGAGTCTCACTCCTCAATAAACCGTCCTAAAGCACCCTGTAATGTGAGCTCCACTTCTAGATCAACCAACCCAAACAATCAAGATCACTCTCTTGCCCACACATAAGTTTTTAGGTGGTCACATCTTTATTTCTCTTGGACAAACACAGTAGAGGGCTTGATGTGGTGGGGTGAATAATAATGACCCCCCCCCAGGTTTATATATATATATTTGAATGCTTGGTCTCTCGTTACAGAAACTGTTTGGGAAGGGATAAGAAGTGTGGGCTTGTTGGTGGGGGGGGGTCAGACATTGAGGCTTCAAAAGCCACATGATGCCCAGATGGCTCTCCTACTGCAGATAAGGATCTAAGTGCTCCATTACTACTGCAGGATCATGCCTGACTGCTCTTCACACCTTCATGTTCATAGATTCACCCTCTGAAACTCAAGCTCCCAAACAGACTCTTCTCTATAAGCTGTCTTGTTTATGGTATCTCATCATAGCAATTAAAAAGTAAGTAAGAAAGACGGTACTAGGAATGGGGCTATTGCTGTGATAGGCCTGACTATGCGCTCTCACGTGCTCTCACGTTCCTCCCTCCCTCCCTCTCTCTCTCTCAGAACTGTGCAAGATGTTGGGACCTTGAAATAAGAAAGCTTTTGAATACTGTAAACCAGGCTTAATGGGACATCCTAGTGGGAGCTGGGGGATTATTAGTAGTGACGAGAGCAATGTGGACTATAGAGACCCAGCTCAAGAGGTTGCCTATGGGAACAGTATTAGCAGCTGGTCTAGAGACCATTCTTGTGATATTCTGGCAAAGAATATGGTTGCTTTTTGGTTTAAGAATCTGCCTGAGGGGCTGGAGAGATGGCTCAGTGGTAAAGAGCAGCACTGACTGCTCTGCCAGAGGTCCTGAATTCAATTTCCAGCAACCCCATGGTGGCTCACAACCATCAGTAATGTGATTCCATGCACTCTTCTAGTGTGTGTCTGAAGATAGCTGCAGTGTACTCATAAATAAATCTTTAAAAAAAAAAAAAAAAAAATCCAGCCTTGGGAGCAGCAGCAGGCAGGCGGATTTCTGAGTTGGAAGCCAGCCTGGTCTACAGAGTGAGTTCCAGGACAGCCAGGGCTACACAGAGAAACCCTGTCTTGAAAAACCTAAAAAAAAAAAAAAAAAAAAAAAAAGAATCTGCCTGAGACTAAACTGACAGAGGAGATGCCAAGGCAGCCCAGTACCGACTCTATTGTTTTAGTATTAGTAATCACTCTTCTGCAGGTCTTCAATGGAAAAGGACAACTGGGGAAAAAGGAAACAAAAATGTGCGACATGATGGTACATGCCTTTAATCACAACACTTGAGAGGCAGAGGCTGGTCTGAGTTCGAGGCCAGCCTGGTAGACAGAGCGAGTTCCATAACAGCCAGGGCTACACAGAGAAACCCTGTCTCAGACAAACAACAAGGCTGGAGAGCTGGCTCTGTGGTTAAGCGCCTGTACTGTCCTTGCAAAGGACAGGATTTCAGTTCTCAGCAGCCATGCTAGGCAGCTCACCAGAGCCTGTAACTCCAGCTTCAGGGGTTCTAATACTGCTGGCCTCAGCAGTTACCTGCACTCAAATGAACACCTACACATATTTAAACATTATAAAAGTAAATCTTTTTAAAAAAAATACTGAGAGAACGTAGTGCAAGAACTAAGGTTTGTGCTGAGAGAAGAAATGGGACTAAGGGGAGTGGTGCCCTCAGGACCCTCCCCAGCTGATCCTACATGCTACTTGTGATAAGGCCTAAGGAGTTCTCTGTTCCTAGAGAGCAGTAAATCTAAGTTTATCCAAACGTAATCCAAGGAGGGGCCCAAGTTCCATGACAAGAAGGCAGCCAAACTTGGCAGCATGGGTTCTGGCTTTGGAGTCATGAAGGATACGGTGAAGGGGTGTGGACTCTTCCTCATCAGTAAAGAGTGGCTGAGGTCAGGTGTATGGTAGGTGAACCCTGTCATGGAATCTGGAAGATGCCATTACATGAAGCCAGGAAAGTGTTGGAGACCCCAGGATGTTGGAGGCACTAAAGCTGTGAGACATCTGTCAAGGAAAGCTGCATGCAGACAGGGAGTGGAAGAGAGAAGTGTGCAAGGGTAGAGCTGACTAAACTCTCTGACATCAGATAGATTATGCAGCAGTTCTCAACCTTCCTAATGCTGAGACCTTTCAAATAGTTATTCATGTTGTGGTGAAAATAATTATAAAATTATTTTCATTGCTACTTTATAACTGTAAATTTGTTACTGTAATGTAAATGTCTGTTTCCTGATGGTCCTAGAAAACCCCTGTGAAAGGGTCAGCTGACCTTTAGAGGGGTTGTGACCCACAGGTTGAGAACCAGTGGACCATAGGTTTTGAAGCATGCCAAATTGGATTCCGATCCTGCTTTGGTTCAGCATTTCCTCACTCTGCTCAATCCTCCCCTTTTGGAATAGTAACACACATTTTATACTGGAAGAATGTTATTTGCCTTTTGATTTGATATTACATGAATAAGAATTAAGAGACTGTTAAAAGCCTCAGGAGACTTAGACCAGAAGCTCTCAACCTTCCTAATGCTGCAACCTTGTAATATAGTTTCTTACGTTGTGGTGACCCCCAACCTCAGAATTATTTCATTAATACTTCATAACTGTAATTTTAGTACTGTTAAGAACTATAATATAAATATCTGATGTGCAGGATATCTGCTATGTGACCCAGGGGGTTGCCACTCACAGGTTGAGAACTCCTGCTTTAGACTGTGCTGACGCTATGAAAGACCAGTGGGGACTTTTAAATGTTGAACTAAGGTATTTTTCTTCATGATAGTCGCACAACTCAAAGAGGCCAGGGCTGGATGGAATTGTAGTGTCTGAAATGAACCCGGCTCAATATATTTGAATGCTTGGTCTACAGCGCTGGTGGGACTGTTTAGGACCGATTACAGATTGTGTCACTTGGGGCAGAGATTGTAGTGTTTCAAAAGCCACCGGGTTGTTCCTGGTTAGGTCTCTTCTCCCTCTCATTTGCCTTCTGACCTACAGTTAAGGGTTACAGCTTTTAGCTATGGCCTGCAGAGCTATGCCTACCTGCATGCCATGCTCTGCCACTGTGCTCATGGACTCTCCCTCTTCAACTGTAAGCTCCCAACACCCCTTTTCTATGCTGCCTTGGTCTGCCCCTTCTCTTTTGGTTTTTCTTTATTTTTTTATTTTTTTTATTTTTTTATTTTTTGGTTTTTTGAGACAGGGTTTCTCTGTGTAGCCCAGGCTGTCCTGGAACTCACTCTGTAGACCAGGCTGGCCTCGAATTCAGAAATCCACCTGCCTCTGCCTCCCTCCCAAGTGCTGGGATTAAAGGCATGCGCCACCACTGCCTGGCTTGGTCATGGTATCTTATCACAGCAACTGAAAAGTAAGATACACGCTCGCCCACAGCCGTTCTACCCCTCAGCTTCTGAGGAACGGCTAACTCTTATTTATTTTCCCACCAGTAGCATGCAAGGGTTCCAGTACCCCACACCTTTGCTAAAAAAGCAACCTTAGTGTTGTTTCTAAAGTAACTTTTCTCATTATTGTTTTTTTCTTTTTTTGAGACAGTATTTGTAGCCCTGGCCGACCTAGCACTTAAGAAACATGTCTGCCTCTGTCTTCTAAGTTATGGGATTAAAGGTGTGCCCAGCCATGTCCAGCTAAAGAATTATTCTTGTGTATGTGTGGGTGCATGTGCATGCCCACATGTGAGTACGATACATGCAGAGTCCAATGGAGGGCACTAGACCCCCAGAGCTGGATTAACAGTCAACTGCCAGCTGCCCGACATGGGTGCTGGTAACTAAACCTGAGTCCTCCAAGAACTGTACCTGCTCTTAACTGTTGAACTGTCTCTCTAGCCCTATGAAAAGGATGATAAACCAACTGTAAAGGTTAAAAGATGTACAAACACACCCTGCTTATAACTTACAGGCAAACCAAAAGAAAACTCTTGCAAATGAGCAATGATGATAAAGACATCTCAGAGAACTGAAGTTCATCATTCCCTTTCCTCCTGCACATTATAAACAGGATGAAAGGAAAGCAGCAATTAAGAACACCCTGAAAATGCTACTACTGTGCATGCTCACTCTACTGGCTGTTTTTAGGTCAACCTGACAAAGGCTACATTCATTGGGAAGAGAGAACCTCAATTAAGACAAAAGCTCCAACAAGCTTCAAGAGTGGCCTATAGGCAAGCCTGTGTGTGGACATCTTAAGTGATCAATATGGGCGGGCAGTATCACCCTGAGCAGGTAGTCCTGGGGTTTAGGAGAAAGCTGACTGAGAAAGACAAGGGAACAAGCAAGTAAGCAGGGTTCTTTCATGGCCACCGTTTTAGTTCCTGCCCTTTCTTCCCTCAATAACAGACTACGATGTGGAACTATGAACTGAAATACCAACCACGCCTCCCCAGTTGCCTTTGGTCTTGGTGTTTTATCAAAGAGATAGAAACTCTAACACACTCACCTAAGCTGCTTCCCATTTGACTGCACAAACCTCACCATGCATGGCCTCACTCATGAAAACCCAAACACAGCTTATGGACCCAGGGTGCCCACCCATGGGACGATTAAAGCAGCACAAGTGTTCGCAGATGTCTCCCAAAGCATTTACTTCATCTGTATGTGCTTGGTAAGGTCTGAGAACTAGATTAGGTTGTGGGCCTCTGGCTCCTGCTCCAGAGACTCATGCTGCTGCTGCTGGCCTGTCCCTGTCCCTGTCCCTGTCCCAAGCAGCTGACAAGCTTCTCAACTGCAAAGGCATTATGCAGCACAGTCTGAACGCAGTGTAGCGAGAGCCAAGGGCAGATCCATGCGGTACACACTTCCGCTGCTGTAATCTGCACATCTGCCAGGATCTGTAATCTGCATTTATTCCTCATGTCATTACCTGGAAAGGGTCTTCTGCTTGCACTTACATTTCTTGAAATACCAGCACTTTAAATATCAAAGCTTTTTAAGAACTAAGATGGAGTGTCACAGCCCTTCACTCTTAGGGTGCTTGGGGCAATCTGGAGTGAAGGTCACCAAAGCACATACCTATCTATACACTGCCCTGTATCCCACCCAATGGACACCAATGACTGTGCAACTTCTGGGCCAACTCTTCTCACTCGGCATCCCAAAGACCGGAGAAGGAAGCCTGAGTGAAATTTTCGTGAATGTCCCAACCCCAGGGCATCTCCTGACCTGAGGGACAGAGCTGTTTGTGGGTCACTCCTTGGGTACAATCTTCCCCATAAATAGGACAGGACTCCACTGCACACCTGTGGAAATTCCTGTTCTTCAAGTGCAGTGCCTGGCCTCAACCTGCATCTCCTCCCCGGCTCTAACGACACTAAAGGAGAAAAGGGCCACAGCAGTTCTGCCCCTCAAGCCTCCTCCCTGTTGGGGTCCCAGCTGTGCTCTGGATCCAGGAGAAAGAAGTCTGGCCTCCGGCGCAGGGGACTTTAAGGCACAACAGAGAGTGAACACAGGATATTTTGTACCTTTAACCTGGCCTCTGAGTGGTATGGAATTTGGTATTGGTGGAAGAAGAGTGGATAATGGTGTCACAACATCTGGAAAAGAAGTACAGGAAGCTCTTGTGAACTTAGACTGCACACACAGGCTGGCGAAGCGAGCAAAGTCATCCACGCCAAGAGAAAACACCTGCCTATCTGTCCAAGGGAAACACTCAACGAGAAATATACCCAAACCACTGCAGAATATCCAAGCAAATCTTACAGACTGGAGACTCTTGATTCCTTGTCTGAATCCCACCCCCACCTCCCGGCTTTACAAAGCCAGAGCACACATTACTTGTAATGTGGTCAGTCCAGATCTAGTAAGAACGACAAGTGACCCTGCTGATGCTGCCTGACTGTACCAGTCCTGTGCAGGATGCCCCTCAGAGGCTCTCCCTTGCCTTTTCAATTCCACCCACAAATGAAGGACCTGCTTCTAATCCAGCTTGTAAAAAGTGGTTCTTTCTTACAGAGGAGGGCAAGGCTAATGCTGGAACAGCTGGCCTTGTAGAAAGAAGCACTCGGAAACAACTGCCACTGTCTGCTGCAGCCTCGGGTCTGCTGTAAACAGTGGGCCCGACACCTGCAGGGTAGGAAGAGAGGCTCTCCTCTAAGGCAGTTCTTAAGGCAATATCAGGCCAATGAAAGGCCCATTGTTTACCACCAATAGCATCTCACTGCCATCAACTCTTGCAGCCTAGCCCATAAACCTCACTGACATGGACAGTGTGCCCAGAGGAAGATGGATCACCACCATGGCCCCAGGAGAGCAGAGGCTACAGGTGGCTGCAAAAAGGCTGGAGGCAGACAGTTACCTTTCATGAAGAATCGGCAGGTGGGGCGAGGCCTCACCTTCCGGTCACTGGGGTCCTTCACTTCGCCTTCCTCCAAGTCATCATCCTGGAACAGAGGACAGTCATCTGGAGGTGAGCCAGACCATTTTGCCCACCACACCTCTTCACCAGGCTGGAAGCACAGAACGGGGTGTGGGGAGCATCCACCTTTTCCAAGGTAAGTCCTCATCAGCTCACCTCCAGTTTCCCAATCTTAAGTGCCTAGTTACACAATAGATGGTTTCCAGTCACCTATAATCTCTGAAGAGTACTGTGGGAATGGTGGGCTCCACCAGACACTTCAGAGCAGAGCTTCTGACTTTCTATCAACTGCAAGCAGGCAACGGTCACACTTTGGTCTTTACTACTATGCACATTACACAAGTACTCCATGTCCTTGACAACTGAACACTACTTGCCTCTCATGGGGACGTCAGGTGACCCCGATGGCAACACCACCTATAGCTCATTGTTCACCTCGTCATTACCTTAGAGTGACCCAGAAGCTTTACAGAGAGCAGAACCCAACTTGTATTTCCAGGGTTCTCCCCAGACAGCCCTGTGCCCAGAGCCTGTTCACCAACCTACTCCCATCAGCCTAGACTCCTTGTAGTCAAGCTATGCCCATGATCCTGTGCTCTGGATAGCCCTGGCACCAGAGGAAGAGTAAGCAAACATGCCTCCTGCTTTGGCCTACTGACCCCATGAGGAGACAAAAGCAGAACAAAGCCAAGCCAGAAAGTGAAGGAACAACCCGTAGTCAAACACACATGGGCTGCTCTTGGTATCCTTTAGATGAAACTAACTAGTGAATCTCTGGCAACAGGTCAGAGGGATCAGAAAGGATGCCCTTGCTTTCCTCAGGTGGCAGGGAGGTACTATGCCACCCCTCCTGTCTGCAGGACCCCATGTTTACTAAATATCATCTATCAGGGAACATCCTTTTCAGCACACGCCAACAAGTAGTTGGCCCACAGTTCAAACTACTGCCTATATCCTGAACATTCATGTAGAGGCACTGCCCGAGAGACAGTCATCCTGCATGACAATCTGAAGATAAGCAGGTCTTGGTCTAGGAGACTGTTTCTGAGGAAAGAGTCTGGTGATGCAGCAATCATCTGAGACTATGATAAGAACAACGAGTATGCTGAGCAAGAATCACTGGATAACCAAGTTAGGCAGTGGTGGTATACCATCACAGAGACAGGTGGATCTGAGTTCAAGGCCAGCCTGGTCTATAGAGCGAGTTCCAGGACAGCCAGGGCTACACAGAGAAACCCTAACTGGTGGTGGTGGGGGGAGGGGGGGCGGACTATCACAGTGGAGGCCCATGAGCCTACAGAGACGTAGCAACAAAGTCCAAACATGCAAACAACACTGTGGGGTGGGAGGGAGACAGAGTCCAGGAGAGGAGCTTCCAGGGAAAGTGGCTGCTGGCCTGGAGTCACTGTGCTATTCTGGGCTGGGCTAAAAGTATCACTTATGGTGCCTACTTGCCTACCTGTCCTGTTATATCTTCAGCATGCTATTGTGATCCTAATACATTTCCAGGATCCCCAGTGTCCAAGACTTCCCAGCAACATGAACCATAGGGAACTGTGGGCTAGAACAGTCTGGTAGGAAGGAAGTGACCTTTCCTGTTACTAAAGGATGCTGGGCTGGGGTCTTTTAGTAGCATGCTACTTCCCATAGACTGCAGGACCATTCACATGGGGGTAGCAGGCACAGTAGGCAAAACAAAAGCATACTATAGAACTGTGTTGGGCCAGAAAGTCAGTGGCAGATTCATCCCATAACTGTTTCCAAGGAAATCAGAACAGATGATTGCTGTCTAGGCGAGCTTAGTTCAATCCATTTCCTCACTGGCCATACCCACAGCACAATATGAGTTACCAGTGCCCCCACTGCCAACGCCCTCCATAATTCTATCAAGATTCTCACCCCTCTCTTTCACATTGGAGGAGGAAGGGCATTTAAGAGGGAGCACCCAAACCAGGCATAGCTAAGACAGTCAACTTGAACACCACAGCATCTTTTCCCTGTCACCAACCCTGAGGTAAAGATCAATTTCCCTAGAAATCATGCACAGTCAAGTTCTTCCTGAGGGGGAACTAAGCAGGGTAACTCAGGAGACTGTTTACTACACAGCTGGAGAGGAGGTGAGGCATCTGACACTGTACGACGGCAGCCATACGTACCCCCCACCATTCACACTCACTCTACCACTGGGACACAAAGGCCTACTACCAACCAGCCTGTATGGCCAAGCCATCCTCCATCCATGAAACCCTAAAATGAACCAGGTATGCAGGGACCAACAGGCTGCTACAGGGATGGTCATGTGAGAACCTGGGGTCCCCAGACAGTGGCTCCCACTCTCTAGATCACTCCAGAGATGGTTAACCTATCTTCTAACAGATGAGCAGTTGTTTTCTGAGAAACCTCAGTTGGCTCATCTGGTCTTCCAACAGAATCATCTGCAAAGAAAACCTGACCACCACACCCATGATTCCACGTGAAGGCCAGATTTAAAGATGGGATCTTCTCTTGAATCTGAAACTCATTCACTGATAGCAGCTTTCCTCTGAGGTTTTCTGTGTGAGCCTACCTCCCATTCTCCACTGTGAGCACTTCCTTTCCTGTCTCAACACAAGCTCTCATTTTCCTGTATGCCTAGCCCAGTCCACCACCAACCATCTCTCTAGGAACAAGGGAGCCTGGAAATCCTGCTGGGCCCGCTCCTCCTGGTGCAGGCATGGTGCTCAAGGGTAGGGCTCCCGGCAGCTCCTTCATACTCACATCTATCTCCCCATCATCGATCTCCCCATCGTCATCCTCTTTCTTCTTCTCCTTGGCAGCTTCTGTGGGTTCTTTTTCTTCCACACTTTGAACATCAGGCTTCCCTTCCTCTCCGGGAGCCCCTTCCCCCTTCTCCTCCTCCTCCTCGGCCCCAGTCTTCTCAGCTTCCTCCTCCGGGGCAGCAGGAGCTGGCTCCTCAGGGACCTCCTCGTCATAGTCTAGCTCGTGCTCATCCAGTTCCCGGGTCACTGAGGAAGCTTCGTCCCTGAGGTCACTTGTCCCATCTTCCTCACCATCATCCCCCTCACATGGGGATCCTGCTGGGCCCCTGCTCAGCTCATGAGCCTCGGAGTCCTGATCCTGGACTTGGGCTCACTGGCTCGGTCTTCCTCATCCGAATGAGTCTCCTCCTGGCTTTGTACCCTAGTTGCATTTTCCTCCTCCTCCAAATCAGAAGCCCTTTCCCCAACCCCATCCAAATCTTGTTCAGATCCACTTTCCCTCAGAATGTCATCATCTGAGAGTGCCGGCTGCTCTTCATCCTCTGGGGAGTGAGGCTCCAGTTCAGGGCTCTCAGCCACATCCATCAGGACCCAAAGATCTGCAAAAGACAGACACCACAGACTCAGCCTGGGCCCATCCTCCTGGCCCACATGCCCTCTGCCCTTGTTCCACACAACCCCTACTCCCAAAACCACATGCCTCCCTGTGGAGTGCCAGCAGCCTATGGCTGGCCTCCACTCAGCCCTGTGCCTTCCTGCAGCTGGCACAGGTGAAGAAAATGAACAATAAGAAGTCATGGACTGCCAGGGACAACTAACTATTGAGACTCATGGGAACTGAAATGAGATCTTACCCTGGGTCAGCTGCAGTTTCTAACTGAGCCTTTTCTGTTCCTCTGCATCTCATGCAGTTTCTTGGTACCTCTTCAAACCCCATCCCCTGCACTCTAAGACTCAGACCTTCCACCAGCCTACAGTATTATTCTCCAAAAGCAGTGCTCTGGGACCAGTGACTCTGGAGGAGGAGTCCAAACAACCAAAGCTGTCCAGGTATCTGTTGTACAAATGAACTATGACAGAATTTTTTTGGACATTTAAATCATATACTTATATAAAAGAATTTTTCCTTTTAGAAGATTCACTTCTATTTCTATGAATTCAGATTTAATGAAGCAAATGTGGTTTTTTTTTTTTTTTTTTTTTTTTGGTTTTTCCACCTCCACAACTCATAGAAAGTACTTTGCTCTGCTGGGTGTAGCAGCACATACCTGTAATCACAGCACGTGGGAGATGGAGGCCACCCTGCCTTACACAGTGAAACCTGACTCAAAGGCGCACGCTGCACTTGTTTGAAAGGTGGCCACTAAGCTGGAGTTGAGAGAGTGTAGACAACACAGCTAGCAGCCAGTAGCTACTATCTCTAACTCATAAGCTACAGATGCCAATTACAACACAGAGGAGGAACAGTTTGGAATTCAGTCCACTCTATATTCTGGGGCTGGGAGAAACCAAAGCTGCTTGGTATCTAGCAAAATGTACAAGTTACTGAATTCGGACTCACTCTGTTAGAGGTACATTCTTTATACACTGTCTTTACATAACTTCCTATTTATCTATTAAAGATACAATGTATTTTTCAATTTGTGCGTTTCTGAGAGGGGGTACAGTTTTGGAAGACTGAATTCAGGACTTTGCACATGTCATGTAAAATGCCCTATCACCAAGCCACAGCCTAGATCCCAAATTGATACTCTGAAAAACTTATAGCCTGGGTTGCACATTGAGTCAAAGGCCTGCCTAGGCTGTAGAACAAAACCTATCTCAAAAATAAGAAAAGATGGGCCAGCAAGATGGCTTAGTGGGTAAAGGAACCTGCTAAGCCTGAACACCCAAAGGTCTCTGGGACCAACACCTGCAGGGTGACCTCTGACCTCCACATGCTCTGACACACTGACACACTGACTCACTGACTCCTCTCTCTCTCTCTTCTCTCTCTCTCTCCCCTCTCCCACACACACACACACACACACACACACAGAGGAAAGAATTTAAACAAGAAAAAAAAAAATCACCTGTTTTAAACATGCAGTGTCAAGAGTTGGCATCAAATGCTTCAAACCAGGTACAGTGGAAAACCCTTTAATACCTGTGCTTGGAGCACAGAGGCAAAGGACAGAGAGTTCAAGTAATCCTCACCTAACATCAAGTATGAGACTAGTCAGAGCTACAGGAGACCCAGTCTCAAGCAAAAATCTTGTTTGCTGGGTAACTGAATATGCAATAAAAGAAACTACTTAAAATCAATCTTTTGTAAACCACAATGATTACATTATAAATTTGCAGATCAAATCAATCTATCAACAGGCAGTGGTGGTGCACGTCTTTAAACCAGTACTTGGGAGGCAGAGACAAGGGGATCTAAAAAGGGAGTGAGTTCCAGGATAGCCAAGGATACACAGAGAAACCCTGTCTGGAACCCTGCCCCCAGCCGACCCCCCCAAATAAAGTAAGAAAAACAAACAAAAATCCCAAAACCGAAACCCCAAAACAACCTATCTTAAGTCACTCAAAAATACACAGTAGACAAGATCTTCTGGGCATCACTGGAGAGGAAGGAATACTGAAGTCAGTCCTACCAGGGATCACAAACACAGGCCAGTTTGTCAGTTTGTAACCCCGGGATCTGTGCAGCAGAGACACATGCTTACTGTTTCACTGGCTAACTACTGGGACAGCACATCTGCCATGTGCTGAGAACGCTGCAAGACTCCTGAAAATGAACGCATTTCCTTACGTCTCATGCTTTTCTTTTTTCTTTTCTTTTTTTTTTTTTTTTTTGAGACAATGTCTCATGGTGTAGCTCTGGTTGTCCTGAAACTCAGACATCTGCCTGTCTCTACCTCCCAGGTGCTGAGATTAAGAGGATGTGTCAGTATGCCCAGCTTCCTCATGCAATTATTAATCCCTATCTCAACCTTCCAAGTAAATAATCTGAGGCCATATGGCTATTGCATATGTCACAGGATTGCCATTCAGGGATATTCTGGAACCTGTATGCCAGACATAGATGGAATTAGTGCTACTTCCAGCCACTAAAGTTACTACTATAAATCCTTTTTGGTATAGACCATGCATAAACTAGAGTCTCCACAAACCTGTAGGTTCTGTTTCTCTCTCCCTCTCTTCAAATATCATGCATTAGACACTCCCCACAGGTACATCATTTTTACAAAAAGACACAGCCAGGCTGACTGGCTTGAGAATCCTGAAAGCCTGGTGTACTGTGTCCATGTCCACTGAGCTTTTATACCCTCCAGTTGAACTTACAGTTACTTTGACTGCCGGGAGTACGTCAACTTCTAATCTATAGAGGCAGTTATTGGCACATGCCATAAAGTAGTGGGGCGAATGGCTGTCCTGTTGTGTGTTTATGGGGAAGGACAGGTGACTTCTGGATCACAGGCTGTTCTGAGCAACCACTGGCAAGTTATAACAAGCTCAAACATACAAAATTTCTCTCTTTCTTTCTGGTAGTTCAAACCCCAGAATCCTCTCTAAGTTAGGAATCTTGTTTCTTACACTGTACATTATTCTGTGTATCTAACTGCAGTACTATACAAACTCCAACAGTTTATTTAAAGACTGTTATAAGTTGGGATCTTGTTTCTAAAAGCCCAAATGTTAAATGTTAAAAGTCTTAGTTCCTGCGGGCAGTGGTGGCACACACCTTTAATCCCAGCACTTGGGAGGCAGAGGCAGGCAGATTTCTGAGTTCGAGGCCAGCCTGGTCTACAGAGTGAGTTCCAGGACAGCCAGGGCTACACAGAGAAACCCTGTCTCGAAAACAAGTCTTAGTCCCCAGGGATTCGCTAAGAGATACAGTGTAGGATTTCCCTGCTTCCTCCCAGGACAGGTTTCTCTGTGCAGCCCAGGCTGCCCTGGAACTCACTCTGTAGCTCAGGCTGGCTTTCAACTCAGAGACTCACCTACCTCTGCTTCCCAAGTGCTGGGATTAAAGGTATGTGTCACCAGCTGGCTCTTTATGTAAGAATCTTAACAGGTTAGTGGGAGATCTTAGTCCAGTCTTTGCTTCCTGGCCTCTGATGAGGTTGAATGATCTTACTCTGGCCTCAATGAGCCACCTTATCACTTGAACATGGACTCTACCAAACTGAGAGCCAAATATACCTTTTCTTTCTCTCTCCTCCCCTGTCTTGGTATAAAAGCAGGTTTATTGGGGACAGCTCTTGAGTGAGTTCACTGACCACACAGGAAGGGCCAATGAAGGTACCATGCAGAGGGAGACAGAAGGGTCTGGAAGAGAAAGCATGTGCATGCAGAGAGGAGACAGATAGATAAATAGATAGACAGAGAGAGGAAGAGAGAGAGAGCCTCTCTTTTTGAGATAGGGTCTAGGTATTCCTGGTTGTCTGGAATTCTCTATGTAGACCTGGCTGACCTCAAACTCACGAGCTCTGCCCGATCCCCTGGGCTTACTGGAATGAAATATTCACTACGACATCAGCTTATGTTTTCTTTGTGTGAGACTCATCCCCTCGGATATGTGTCATAGTAATGAAAACTGATCTACTCTTCCTGCTCCTAAAGTGTGAGGGAGACGATGGGGGCTCTGACAGGGCTGGCTCTCAGCAGCCTACACATCACACACTGCACTCTATCTGCCTGGGACACTTCTGAGACTGCAATGCCACCATTAGCATCCACAGAAGGCATGGCCAGGGCTTCTGTAGTGCAGTCTCCTTTCTGAGAAAAGGAGCTGCACTATCTTCCTTCCCATGGAACTTCCTGGGATTGTACTATTGGGGGCCGCATCAGGTGAACATCTTTCAGAGACAACCACAAATCTCTATGTTCATTAGAAGCACACTAAATCATACCTTCAGACCAGGAATCACACTGGGAATCAGTAGAGGGCTTCATCTCCAGCCATGCTCCAAAAAGGTCTACTGTCTCTCTAGGGTTAGCGTTCTGTTTTAAGACTAATTTTGTGAGCCGGGCAGTGGTGGCGCATGCCTTTAATTCCAGCACTTGGGAGGCAGAGGCAGGCGGATTTCTGAAGTTCGAGGCTAGCCTGGTCTACAGAGAGAGTTCCAGGACTGACAGGGCTACACAGAGAAATCCTGTCTCGAACGCGCCCCCCCCCCACCAAAAAGACTAATTTTGTGTTACCCTATGCCAGTTGCAGGGAAACACATGTGCTATCACATAATCAATGAAATCTAGGGTCCTCCAGTCCAGCTACAATGTCCACAATCTTCTTACTCACTAACCCAATAGTGTAGGATTCTCACAAAGTTTAGAGCTAATCTTTAGACCTCCTATCCACAATGGTGAACCTGTTCAGGGGATGGAGTAACAGTCTTTCAATATCTCTGTCCCCTGCTGCATTTGACATACTGGAAAATGCTTGACTAAATGATAAAATCTCATTAATCCAGGAACCACCTGTTGCATACCAGAAAGAGATCTAATAAAGTTGCCAAAGTTGTAAAACATTGTAACAGAGCCCCAGAGCAGCCTTCAGTTCTTGTCTCAGCAGTAGCTCTGGGAGGCCAAATAGACTCCAACCACTCTACTAATGGCAGAACAGATATGTCTCCTCACAATTGGGTCATTTTGAGGAACTGCTACAAGCTACTTAAGAGCCTGGCCTGGTCAATTTACCAATTCAGGTTAAAACAATTCTTGGTCAAACATGGGGTGTGACTTGGGGAGGGGGAAAGGGCTTCTCACTGTAGCCCTAACTGGCCTCGAACTTATAGAGATCCACCTGGCTCTGCCTCCTTAGTTCTGAGATTAAAGACTTGGTTACCAGACTGGCTGGGGTGTGACTATTAAATGAAACCAATTACTTTACATGGCTTACTACTGAGAAAGGAGTTTCAAGTAGGTTTTGTTAAGGAGGCTCAATAACAACAAATACAGCTTCTGGAAAACTACTTCTCTTTTGAGCTAAGGTCTCACTTTGTAGCCTTGGCTGTCCTGAAACTCACTACATAGACCACACTAGCCTTGAACTCAGAGATCCTTTTGCCTCTGCTTCGCCTGAGTGGTGGGATTGAGGTGTGGGCTGCCATGCTCAGCTGTGGGAAACGACTTTAGCACAGCAGATCCTATGTTGATGTCTAAGTTCTGTTATGCCTGGTTAAATCCTCATTCATAGCTTCATCCGTGTACAGAGTAAGAACATCAGGTTGAAAAAGCCACCCCCAAAGTGACTTAAGCTCCGCCAAGACTCTCTGATAATGAAATGACCTCCTTGAGATGGTCTGGAGATGAGCAAGGCAACAGCTTACCTGTTAGGTGTTCGGGAAGTAAATCCAAAGTTCTCTTAAAATGTCTGAGCATTCCCCACCTACAACTGGAGAGGAGTTTCAGGCTTTGGGACATACTGAACTGGTTCCAGAACTGGCTGGGCTTCACGTGCTCAGATCACTCAGAGTCTCCTCTCAGGGGCTGGGAAATATGAACTAGCCTAGGGATAGAGAATCTCAACCTCTGCCTCCGGATAGGTAATGTGATGAAGAAGAACCAAATGCCTTCTTTTATTATCCCCAAGTGGGTCTGAGACTTACTTACTCTTGTTAATGAGTGCTAAGAAAAAGCTCATTTAAAACAGCTATTGTGCCCGGCAAACTCAGCTGTCAAAAATATACGGGAAAACTAAATATCCAGTAGGAACGAGACTGCAAGTCTTAGTTTCATTTTCTTTTAGCACTACAACTGTTGGCTACTTTACACTAAAGAATCGGCCTCTCTAAGCAACCAGTCCAAGAGGCGTGGAGGTTACACTTCCTAAGAGATTCGGGACTCTCTCGGAGCACAGTGAGTACGTCCAACCTGTGCTCACTTGAAGTTGCGAGAGCAAGTTGCAGGAGGTTCCAGAAAGCTCAAAGTTCCCTGTAGAGCCCGTCGATAGTCTAAGCGGGCCTCCTCCCGAGCCAACCTGCGTGATTCGCTCCCCTTTGTAGGCGGCGAACATGTGCCACGCCGAGTGGCCCGGAAGGGAAAATGACAGCTTCAGGAAAACCAACTTCACCATGGCAGACCGCGGCGCGCCAAGGCGCCCGGACGTCCCAGGCCGCAACGGGCTCGCGCCTGCCCGCTGTCCCGGGCCGCGCTTCGGCCCGCGGCTGCGCACAGCCGGGGGCGCGCCCGAGCGCTCGGGAGGCGGCGCCGGGCTCCCGGGCCTCGCTCCCGCCGCCGCTGGGGCGGCCTCCTCTTCACCGCCCGCCGGTCTCGCTTACCTCAGCGCGAGGACGGGAGGCGGCCACGGCTCCGCTGGGATGGGGCGGCGTGGAGAGGACGTCCCTCAGCCTTTCCGCTTCTCACTGGCTCCGGCTTCAGGCACGACGCGGGCGGAACAAACGGGCTCCACTACCCGCGGGGGCCGGCCATTGTGCGACGTCATCAGGCCGCGACGGACCGTCCTGCGAGCCGGCGGGCTTCCCTCGCTAGCCCCGCCCTCTTTGCACTTCCTTCCGGCCTCCGCTGGCCCCGCCCCCGTGGCGGCGCTCGCAAGTCTCCGCTACTGCGCAGGCTCACCGAGGTCGACCCGCCCTCTAGCGGGCCTTCTGGCGGCGCGTGCGCAGTGTGTGGACCTTCGTGGTAGTCGCCTGGGATGAGATGAGATGAGCCGGCTGGATGCGCGCCGGGTAGGGAAAGCCCTTTGAGAAAGCTCTTGGTGCGTGCGTGTGGACACTCCAGGGTCTGAAATCTTAGCATTCGTTTCGTCAGGGTGCGACCTTTCTGCCTTATTAAATATCAATACTTGACCAAAAGTGTTTTGGGGGCTGGAGAGTAGCTCTGAAGTAGAGACAGCACCTGCCAAGTATGTGCGAGGCCCTGGTACTCTCAAAAAGAGAATTTTTGGAGTTGGAGGGTTTAGATTCTCTTACCTGTTTTTGTGACGCTAAACATCTCTGGCATCGTTAAAATGTGATTACCGTGACCCTGTGTAATCTCCCTGGGGAGGACTTAAACTGACTGGATCATTTTTCAGCCCCCTCCTACTACTCAGATGGAGCTCTGCTGCTCGAGGCCTAAGTCCACACCCCTAACCCCCGCTACTGACTTGATAAAGGGTACCGAGTTCATTCGGCACTGGCCCCTTACAAATTTTGGAGCCGGTCTTGGTCTTACTTGGGGGCTGCTACAAGCACAGAGGAACCCTGGAAAGGCGCCAGTCATGACAAGTCGAATACTTTTGACTCCATAATACGGCTGAATTATGCCGCCCATCTTCCAAGTTACATGTGAAGTCGTAACACCAATTTGTTATGGATTTCGAAGCAGAACCTCTCCTTCAGGTCATAAAGGTGGGGTCTGGATCTCATAGGATTGATGTCCTTCAATAGATACCAAGGAGAGCTATTTGAGAGATCAAGTCTCACCGGGTAGCCCAGGCTGGCCTGGCACTCACGGAGAGCTACCTGCTACTGCTTCCCTAGTGCTGGGATTAAAGGTTTGTGCCACCCCAAGTCAGACAAGGATCCCTGTCCCTCCCCTCCCCTCTCTCTGTGTTTCATTCTGTCTGTATATATGTATTTATGTCTCTTCACATACCACCACCATCTGATGAGACAGTGAGAAAGCAGCCATCTTCGAGCCAGGGTTAGGCCCAGCTGGCCTCCAACCTCTGGGAGAAAATTAGCTACCCAGCTGTGCTAGTTTGAATACGAATGGCCCTCCCTGGCTAATGTATTTGAATGCTGAGTCTCCAGGGAGTGGAACTATTTGAAAGAATTTCAAGGATTAGAAGGTGTAGCCTTAGCTGGTAGTGCACTCCTTTAAATCCCAGCACTTGGGAGACAGAGGCAGGCGGATTTCTGAGTTCAAGGCCAGCCAGGTCTACCAAGTGAGTTCCAGGACAGCCCGGGCTATACAGAGAAACCCTGTCTCGAAAAACCAAAAAAAGAAAAACAAACAAAAAGGTGTGGCCTTGTTGGTGAGGGTGTGTCCCTGGAGGTGGGCTTTGAAGTTTCAAAAGCCCAAGGCAGGTCCAGTGTCTCTGTCGCCTGTGGATCAGGATTCAGAACACTCGACTACTTCCACATCACTAGGTCTCATAAGTTATTTCTTCACCAGTGAAATGAGCCAATCAAGCCAGATTCGATTATATTAAATTGCAGGTTTATTCGGAAGCTGTTTTCTGGTGAGTTCACGGTCCCAGACGATTGAGGCCAGGGAGTTGCCATGGAAAAGGAGAGAGATCTGAGGGGCAGGGGAGGCCAAAATGTCTGGATTATATAGAGAAGAGCCTCTGGAGGAAGGGCATTGCAGTATCTGGGCTGGAAAATCCAGGGTTGGGGCACAGGATTTGCCAGATAGAAACTGAGGGATGCTGGGAGAACCTAGAGGCCGGGTCTGCTTTGATATGTAAAATATGCACCTCTTACCCTAAAACCTGGGATGCAAAACTAGACATCGTCCACCTGTATGCTGCCATGCCCCCTCCATGATGATAATAGACTAATCTCTGAAACTGTAAGTCCGGAATTAAATGATTCCTTTTATAAGGATTGCCTTGGTTGTGTTTCTTCACAGCAATAGAACAGTAACTAAGAGACCAGATTAGTCAGCTTGGCAAGGCAAGTTGCATACTATTCTATTTATATAAAATAGCCAGTTTTACAGTATTTTGTGGATGTGGAACCGAGAGAGTCCTTTAGATACCTTTAGGAATGGCAGCTGTATTCTGGAATTTGGTAATCAATAGCTAACTTTGTGGATATAGTGAATCCTAGAAATCCTACCCTTAGGAGCTTGTGAAATGGCTCAGCAGGTAAAGGAGCTTGACGCTCAAGCCTGGCAGAGCGAGTTCAATCCCAGAACCCATGTAAAGGTAGAAGAAAAGGACTGCACGACTTTGTCCTCTGAGCCCCTTGAAGGCCTTAGCACATGCGCGCCCTGCAACATCACACAGACGCAAAAGGTACGAGTTTTACAAATGTGAATTAGATCCCAAAGCTGATGTTTTTAAAAATGTAGGGAGACGGGGGCTGGAGAGATGGCTCAGCTTTTAAGAGCACCGACTGCTCTTCCAGAGGTCCCGAGTTCAATTCCCAGCACCCATATGGTGGCTCACAACTGTCTGTAATGGGTTCTAAGGACCTCTTCTGGTGTATCTGAAGGCAGTATACTCATATACACAAAATAAATACATCTTGGGAAAAGATGTGGGGTGGAAGGCAGTTGAGAGGAACTCCTGAGACAGGATGGTAGACTGTAGTGTTTGTCATTAGATTGTAAAAGCTACCTGGGAAGTTAGGGAAACTCTGTAGGTTGTCTGTGAGGGCATCTCCAAAAGGATGAGACTGACCCACGAGTGAGCTCACCCCTCAGTGGGTTCATAACATAACAACGCCACCAGGACCTGTAACGCTTCCAGGAGGAAGTTGGCTACTGGGTACCAAAACCCAAGTGACTAGGTGCGCCTGTGATAGTCACTTGAGGTGGGAAGACCCACCCTGAATCTGGATCTTTTGAGGTCGGAGGAAGACCCACCTTTAATCTGGGCCACACCTTCTGATGGCAGACGATATAAAAATCATGGAAGTAGGAAGCCCTCGCTCTTTGCCTGCCTGCCCTCACTCTCCCTGGCAAGTTCCTTCGTTCCCTGGCATTAGAGCCTCCTTATTCAGGATTCCAATGTATGATGAAGGCCACGTGAGACATCCAGCCTCGAGGAGTGAAGGAGTACAGGATTCTTGGACTTCCTGCCGGTACACATTGATAAGTTGTTGGTGGCCACTGCAGAAATGCAGTTAGTAGAGGCGACGAACCGGGGAACTGGTTGTCTTCCAGATAGATGTTGACATTCCCTCCTTGTTCTCTATGCTCTCCACCCCTGGTTCTCGCCTCAGTTAATGCTAAAGTCCTCTTTTCTCCTGCCTCATTTTAGAACCCCTCCAGTGGCTTCAACCACGAGATGAAACCTACACTCCTGGTGCCCCCTCCTCCTGTGGCCTGGTGTTCCTAGCTCATTTCTCATGCACTCATGTCCTCTTTCCTGTCCCCAGGTGTACAGGATAGTTTTTTTGTTTGTTTGGTTAGTTGTTTTTGTCTTTTGGGTTTTTGTTGTTGTTGTTTTTTGTCAACTTGACCGAGCTAGAGTTATCTGAAAGGAGGGAACCTCAACTGAGAAAATGCCCCCATAAGAGTCATCTGTAGGGCATTTTGTAAATTGGTGATTGATGGGGAAAGCCAAGTCATTTGTGCACAGTGTTATCCCTGGGCTGGTGGTTCTGGGTTCTATGAGAAAGCAGGCTGAGGGAGCCATAGGGAGCGAGCCAGTAAGCAGCACCTTTCCGTAGCCTCTGCCCTGCTTGAGTTCCTGTCCTGACTTCCTTTGATGAAGATGAGCAGTGCTGTGGAAGTGTAAACCAAATAAACCCTTTCCTCCCCAACTCGCTTTGGTCCTGGTGTTTGATTACAGCAATAGAAACCCTAACTAAAGACACCAAGTCTTCACATGGGCCTCTCACACTACCTGAACCCCCTGTATGATGCACATTTATTCATCCTCAGGTCTGACCATGGATGGAATTCTTTTCAGGTACACTCCAGACATACTGGGGCTAGGTGCCACCTATGTGTACCACTCAGCCCTGCCAATCAAGGCATGCCCTTGGCAGAGTGTTCTACACCAGAAATCTATGCATTCTCCGTTCAACAGGCCTAGGTGATTCTGATGTTCTGAGCATGTGAGATTGGGGAGTGGGTGACCTTGGGACCGAGGAGACACCAAAATCTTATAGTTTTTTAAAAAAAAGAGAAAAAGTTCTGGAAATGGCCCAAATATTTATCAGAAGATATTTCAGTATTGTAACTAATACTATACACAATGTTGCAGTTGTTAAAAATTATATAAATCTAGACTATATAAAGATACTATTTGGAACTCATAAATTACATTGAAAAAGTCAAGTGGCAGAAGAAACACAGAGGATCATGGTTTTTGCTGTGACAAAAATAGCATCACAAAAGCAACCCAGGGAGGAAAGGGTTAATTTTGGTTTACAGTTAGTCCAGTTGCCTGGCAGGGTGGGTGATGGCACAGCCAGCACTTGTGAGGTAGGGGCAAGCAGATCTCAGTTTGAGACCAGCCTGGTCTACAGAGTGAGTTCCAGGGCAACACAGAAAAACCCTGCCTTTAAAAGCAAAACCAAACACAGCAACAACACCACAGTTTATAGTCCAGCATGGAGGGAAGTCAGAGCTGAAACACACATTGGAGGAATGCTGATTATTGGCTGGCTCCTATGTTTGCTCAAGCTGCCTCCTTGTAATGCTGAGGACCGCCTGCTCAGGGGTGGCACCTACCTCAAGTGATATGAGCCCTGTCGCTCAAGTCATTAATCAAAAACACCACATGGCCTTGTCTACAGACAAGCTGAAGGAGGCATGTCCTCAGTTGAAGTTTCTAGTGACAATTGTGGAATTTTGGTTTCTTTTAAAAAAAAAAAAAATACAGAAAATATAAGAATACATTTTCATTTTAATCCCAGGTGTGGGATATGGGGCTGCTTCAGATTGTCCACTGCAGCTGACAATGATTTGGTTGGTAATCCAGCAAGGGAGTGATTTTTGCCAGCTGCAGATAGTTTCTGTTGAGGTTTGGTCTGTATGCTAATTCTGTACCTGAAGGTCTAGGCCTGCGAGTGATTTCTCAGGGTCACTAGCTTTTTGTTTTGTTTTGTTTTGTTTTTTCGAGACAGGGTTTCTCTGTGTAGCCCTGGCTGTCCTGGAACTCACTCTGTAGACCAGACTGGCCTCGAACTCAAAAATCCGCCTGCCTCTGCCTCCCAAGTGCTGGGATTAAAGGCGTGGGCCACCACTGCCCAGCTGGTTATGAGCTTTTGTGCAAACTTTGTTCCTTAAAACTATTGGTTAAATAAAATTGCCAGCAGCCAATTACTGCAGGGATTGGAGGTAGGTGGGTTTGGAGTGACCTGTTTGGAGGAGAGACTGGAGGAAGGAAGAAGAAGAGGAGGAGGAGGAGAAGAAGAAGAAAGAAGAAATGAGATATCCTGACAGCAAAGATCAAACTTGCCGCAAGGAACTCGCCCTTAATCTGCAGGAAGTCCTCTAAGGCTTCCCTCCCCTTTCTTCTCTATCCAGTGTGAGGGGGTTGAAAGAGTGGGAAAATGGTACTGTGGGCAAAAGAAGAACCCACCAAGTAGCAAATGACCAGCTACAAAAGTTCCTCTTCTCAGGTAAGTCAAGCTTGTGTCAAGTTGACAAAAGCAAAACCAACCAACCGGACAAGCACGCTCACATAAGATTATATGTGATTACCACGAGTCGGGTGGTAGTGGTGCATGACTTTAATCCCGCACTTGGGAGACAGAGGTAGGCAGGTACCTACCCCTCTGTGAGTTCAATACCAGCCTGGTCTACAGAGCAAGTAGCTGCACAGAGAAACCCTGTCTCAACACAACAGAAAACAAAAGATCATAATTGTGAATCGTTTTGGAGGTGTGGAGCAAGTGAAACACTCGGACAGACGGACAGCAGGGATGTAAATGATGTGTAAAGAGGCAAATGTCTGGGGTACGCCAGTATGAACAGCAATGGTGGCACCCACTTATAACCCAAGTACTTGAGAGGAAGCAGGAAGATGAGAAGAAGTTCAAGGACAGGCAGGACGGAATAGTCCGGAAACAACAGAGGAAAAATATCAGGATAAATGCTAGAAAAATGCCTACAGACAAAAGAATGGGAAATAGCTGCCTCTTGAGAGCGGGAAGGACAGAGAAAGACGTTCGGGGGAGGGGCTGGCTTTCTAAATTGGGGGCTGTAAGGAGACAATGTACAAATGATAAAAGTCACAAAGTGTACAATTTAACTTTTGCAAAGCATACACCAAACACTTCCACCTGGCTAAGACTGTCCAGCCTGTTGCTGTGTGTGGTGGACGCTCCTCTCAGGACACGAGGCACAGAGTCAGAAGCTTGGGCCTTACAGCTCTAACAACCGAGCCTCAGTCACCCCGCCTCAGCAGGCCAGTTCAACAGACA
Organism: Mastomys natalensis; assembly: GCA_021653895.1. Taxonomy (NCBI): domain Eukaryota; kingdom Metazoa; phylum Chordata; class Mammalia; order Rodentia; family Muridae; genus Mastomys; species Mastomys natalensis. The sequence continues at coordinate 959,269 of JAJTUV010000412.1, forward strand.
AGTGGTGGTGGAACTGCGGAGAAAAGAGGTTTATTTAATGTGGCTCTGATCCTGCTCCCCTCCCTCCAGGATCAGGGCTCCCAGACCTAAACCACATTCTCAAGGCATGCATGGACATATCCATACACGTGTGCCCAGTCTTTCCTGTCTGCAATGCCAAGAGTAGCTGACAAATGATTTTGTCTGAAGGTAGCATTTTAGAATAGACCGCCTTACTGATTCTTCATGTGGTCACCAGGGGGCGTGCCAGAGTAGCCTAGCTCTGCTCTGCGACTGACCCTGTTCTGGCTGACCAGCTGTGAACTCCGCTTGTAAGACAGACTCGGAATCACTCAGAATGTGAGGAACCTTGACTTCTGAGGCAAGGAGAAAGAGCCAGGCTGGATCAGCAGGGGGCCCGCTCTCTGGCAAGGAGGCTTATCGGTCCTATCTCCTTTAGGCCTTGGCTGTCCTCTGTGCCCAGCTATGGTCCCATCTACCTAACTTAATGTCTCTCAGCCAAGGTTCTTACCCAGAGAGGTTGGACAGAGGATCCCCAGACCACCTGGCCTCTACTGACTATTTTTGCCTTACTTGCATCGAAGGGCCTCAGCTACCGGTTTGGGTGAGCCAGCGACTGCGGCAAAGCAAAGGGCCTATATGGGGTCAGCTCCTACCTACATTCAGAAGTTTATTTATGCAGGGTTGCATGTAACACAGCACAGGCTGGCCTTGAACTCGCCATGTTGCCGAAGATGACCTTAAACTTCTGATCTTCCTGCCTTTACCTTCCCAAGGGTCTGGGACTGCAGGTTTGCACCACCATGCCTCGGGTAAGTGGTGCTGAGGATGGAACTCAAGCCCTCACATACTCACTAGACAAGCACTCTACTAAACTTAGCCACATCCCCATAGCTCCCAATAGACTTGGGATTATCGGTAAAAGTTTATATGCATATTTTATATACTTAAAAGCCTAGGTCATGTAAAATTGTCTTGGGCTTTCAAAGAGATCATGAACAGAAAGTTTAAGATGCCCCACTCTCAACCTCTTCCATAGAGCCAAGACAGAGGGTTAGTATTTGTCCCACAGCTATGAGCATTATAGCTGGGCCAGTGTCTGTTGTCTGGCTGAGAACTGTGAACATCTTCCCTGTGCTTTTGGAAGCATGCTGTGCTGACCCCTCATTGGAGGCACGGTCTACTCCACATCAGATGCAGAAGGCAAACTGTGAGCGTGTACTCACCAGTGAAGGCTACATAAGACAGGTGCACACAGGGAAATAAAGTTGGCTTAGAGACTCACAGCATACTGGCTTGCTTAGAAATTTACAGCCGGGCAGTGGTGGCGCACGCCTTTAATCCCAGCACTTGGGAGGCAGAGGCAGGCGGATTTCTGAGTTCAAGGCCAGCCTGGTCTACAGAGTGAGTTGCAGGACAGCCTGGGCTATACAGAGAAACCCTGTCTCGAAAAACCAAAAAAAAAAAAAAAGAAATTTACATTTGGGGTGGTTACCATATTAACAGAGGTTGGGGTGACTCGTGGGTGGAGAATCTGTTCAAGACTCTGCAGTCAGCTGTGAGGTTGGTTTTCTGCTGTGTGTAGCCAGGATCCCCAGACCAGATAGATCCCTGCCTTTCACTTTACTGTAGGCTGCTGGACTCAGCAGGCGGCTCTTCTCCATGTGATAAGGCCAGGACGTACATGGCTTAGCCTGTCTCCATGGCCTCTATAGCAGCATAGCTGGACTTTCCACACAGCCCAGCTGGGCCCCAGACAGAAAGCTTGCTGGGCTTAAAGTCACAGTCCCATTTCCCCTGGACTCTGGGTGCGCTTATGGAAGGATGTGAACAGATTCATTTACTGGACATGCATCGTTAACATTTCTTCTCAGAGGAAGATGTAAACAACACTATAGCCTCCTCAGCTCTCAACAACAAACTGTGTTACAATTACACTAAAGTCCATTCTTCGGAACCAATGGATTTACTGGGCTCCCATAGAAAGCACAGGTGACAGGTTATTTACTGGTGCTTCAGTGCTTTCTCTCTTCAAAAGGGCATACACATGTAGCACGGATGACGGCTTCCCCCATAGGTGCACAGACGGAGCATGCTCAGTCTTCCTGCTGACATACTCTAGCTCCTCCCTGAGGCCATGTACAATTAGAGCAAGATTGTATGCAACAGGCGGCATGCAGTGGCTGGTACGGGGTCCCTGGCCCTCCCAGGCCCTCCTCCTATGTGGTAATGTAGAGAGTCAGCAAGCATAGCTTGGATGGCTTTTGCAAGTGGGCACAACTAAACTCTCAAAGATGGTAGTCAGTTGTATGGATAGGAGAATAGCCATGTACCACAATGGTGGTAGCCCGTGGATGTAACCCAGATGCCCAGCAGGTACCTTGACTAGAGCATCATACGTACCCAACAGAACTATTTAGTGTCCCTGTTCATTCCTGTTGCCACAGGGACCCACTCCTGCTTGGGGCCTTAGTGAGGGTTTCTATCATTGTGAAGAGACGCCATGACTGTGACAACTCTTATAAAGGAAGACATTTAATTGGGGCTGGCTCACAGTTTGAGGTTAAGTTCATTGTCAGTGTGATGGTTTGTATATGCTGGCCCAGGGAGTGGCACTATTTGGAGGTAGGGCCATGTTCCAGCCCCAGCAAGCAGCAGAACTCGGCAGCTTCAGCCACGTGTCTCTGGCTTTCTAGTCAAGAGGAAGAGGAGACTACTGGGACAATTGGTGCTGGTTAGCTGGAGCTAAGAAATTAACGGTGATTAAGAAGAGACCAGCATCACTGAGGTGAAGTCTGGGAAGTGTTTTCTGAGAGCACAAAGAAGCTGTGTTCCAGAGACAGCCAAGGTTGTGTTTTGTGCAGCAGCTGGACTTGGTAATGTGTAAGAGCCACCCAGGTGGTACTGGTTTTGAAGGCATGAAGGGGATCATGGAGAGCAGCTGAGGCTTGGCTCTGTGAGAGGCCAGGGAAGGCCATTGGTGAAGACGCAGCCTCAGTTGCAGCTGACAGCCTAAGACTGAAGGGGTCATGCAATGAAATTGAGGCTTGACACCATGAAGAGAGCCCATGAGAGGCTACTGGTGAAGCCTAGTTGCAGCAGAAGACCCCAGTGTATTGGAGATGCCAGTACCATGGGATGACCACCAAGAACATCAGCAGCAGTGGAGTGGATCAACCTGAGCTTAGAGTGCTACAGAGGGCAGAGCTGGAGAAGTGACGCCAGCCCTTTGGAGGAGCCCAGAAGATCGTATGTGGATCTCAGACATTGGAACAAGAAGCTGTAACACTGAAGTTGCCTTGGAGACCCCAAGATGTTCAAGATGACAGAGTCGTGGGATACCTGCTGAGGAAAGCTGCTAACAGGAAGTGGAACCAGCCCAGGAAAAGAAGTTTGTTGCAGTCAACAAAGATGAAAAGGAGTTGGAGATCTCAAGACTGCTTTGACATCAGACATGGAGATGCAGTTTGGAGTTTGTCCCACTGATTTCCTGTCTTGCTTTAGGGATTACAGTTAAATGATTGGATGAATCTCAGAAGAGACTGAACTTTGGACTTTTAATATTGAGACTGCTGAGTTGAGACTGCTGCAGACTATGGGGACTTTTGAAGTTGGATTAAATGTATTTTGTATTATGCTATGTTTAGTTATGGCCCCCATAGACTCATGTTTGAACAGTCTTTGGGGACCTGGGAGTGGAATGTAATGGTTTGTATATGCTTGCCCCAGGAAGTGGCACTATTAGAAGGTGTGGCCTTGTTGGAGTAGGTGTGGTCTTATTGGAGGAAGTATGTCACTGAGGGTATGGGCTTTAAGACAGACTCTCGTCCTGGCTGCCTGGAAGCCAGTCTTCTCCTGTTTGCCTTCAGAAAAAGATGTAGAACTCTCAGATCCTCCTGCACCATGCCTACCTAGATGCTGCCATGTTCCTGTCTTGATAATAATGAACTGAAACTCTGGACCCATAAGCTAGCCCCAATGAAATGTTTCCCTTACAAGCGTTGGTCATGGTGTCTGTTCACAGCAGTAAAATCTTGAGACAATCAGCATGTCAAGAAGCGTGGTGGCATGCAGGCAGACTTGGTGCTGGAGAAGGAGCCGAGAGTTCTACATGTTGATCCATAAGCAGTAGAAGACTATGAGGTAGCCAGAGCATCTCAGACTTCAAAGCCTACTCCTACAGTGACACACTTCCTCCAACAAGGCCACACCTTCTAATAGTGCCGGTCTCATACGGGCCATACTTGTTCAAACCACCCCCAACCCCCGTGGATGCCATGATGTACCAGGCTTCATCAGGTCAGGCCCTTTCGGTCCTACCTTGATCTCTCCCTCTCCTGAGCTCACAGCCTGAAGTGTCTTCAGCAATAGGGTTTTATCACTAGTTGCAATAGACATCATCATTTTAGGGACCTCTGGTCTTGGGGTTCAGCAACTATAGAGATACTAAACATATACTGTCAAGGTCCACTGCTGTGGAGAGACCCCACTACCCGCACCAGCCGCTCATTCAGCAGAGCACTGCCAGATGCAGCTGCCTGAATGGGAGACACTTCCTTAGTTAGCCCCATCATTCACCGCCTCTCTCGTGGAGCCATAGCGAGCTTTTTTATTGGCCACACTGGCTGTTGAAAGGGCTCTGGGCTCACCTCTACCCTTCCCAGGTCCTGGCTGGTTTCTTTAGTTTCATCCTGACCCTTAGGAAGCCTCTCCTGTTTAACCATTTGGGCACTGGGTAACTTTACAGCTCCCGCCTCACCCTGCACTGCGTTTGCCATTTCAAAGTCAGCCAGAACTCCAGGCAGTAGTCTGTAGAGTGTATCCTAGTAGGACATCTTCCCCTAGAATGTTCCTTCGTAGGGGAGAGGTGCACACAATATATTTTCCTGTGGGGGATGATTACCCATCTTCAAAAGTGAGTTTATACTCCTCCATTGCTATGGTTTTACCCTCCAAACCCATCCATCACCATCCAGTGACCCTAGTGCTTTTTGGGGTAACTGAATCAATCCATATCTTGCTCCAGTATCCAACGGTGGGGGGGGGGGCTGTCATCTGCATATTTATTAATGAGCGATCAATAACTCATCAATTCAACATGGTGCCTCCTGTCACCCTGTGTGGCTCTCACGTGTGAGTTTAACCTTGACCATCCCTGCAGAGGAGTGGCTTGGAAGACTCCTGGCTCCTTCCTCTCTCACTTGCTCCTGTCTGCCTGCTTTAGCACCTTGGAAACCAGGCTGTATGCTGAGGTCCAAGTCAGTCAGGCGGGCCAAAGCCTCTCCTGGTTCACACATAGAGGTCTGTGGTGTGGTGGTCTGAATATGCTTGGCCCAGGGAGTAGCACTATTCGGTGGTGTGGCCTTGTTGGAGTGGGTGTGGCTTTGTTTGAGGAAGTGTGTCACTGTGGGGGTGAGCTTTGAGAGCTTCCTCTTAGCTGCCTGAGGAAGCCAGTTTTCTCCTGTTTGCCTTTGGAACAAGGTATTGAACTCTCAGCTCCTCCTGCACCATGCCTGCCTGAACACTGCCATGCTCCCTCCTTGATAATGGACTGAACCTCTGAACCTGTAAGCCAGTTCCAATGAAATGTCCTGATAAGAGTTGCCTTGGTCATGGTGTCTGCTCACAGCAGTAAAACCCCAACTTAGACTAGGTCTCCACCTATTATGTGGCTCAGAATGACCACAATCCTCCAGACCGGCCTCACAGTCCTCGATGAATCCGTCTCTTAGGTCTCCCATAATTAAAGTCTCCCATAATTAAAGTCTCGATGGGCTTGTGAACTGGACACCTAACACCACTTCCCACATCCCCAGTTCTCTTAGTGCCTGCCCTTCTGTTTTCTGGTTCCTGATACTCAGGGAGACCTTGGCTATAACCAGGTGTCCCTAGCAGCTCCTCAGCGCCATCCCACCAGGGACTGACCCCTCACCTGCTGCTCCGCTCTGTGCTGTGAAGCCTTTGTCTCAAGGAGGGAGGAGCAGTCACCTTGCCTAGTTTCTCTGCTCTGGCTACGCTCAGGCTGATGCCGACTGATCCCCGTGTCCCAAGTCTCACAAGTCAGGTGGCAAAGGATTCCTGCATTGCTCATTCTAAATGTTCCCTAGGTCCATCAGCTGTCACTCAGTGTTCTGATCACTTAGTCTTCTACACTGACCGTTGTTAAGGCCTCTGTCTGCACACTAAGGCATCAGCTTTCCCTTTATGTTACAGGCTGGACCTGAGGAGTATCTTTTGTCACTCTTAGGTTCCTTCCCCATAGGTTCTGGTTTCAGGGTCTCGGGAAAGGCTCTGTATTACTGGTCAAATATGGACATTCTTCTCTTTAGAGCCCCCTAGCCATAAAAAGCAACAGGCCAACAATCTCCATTTATTCTCTCTCATCTGGTTTTCCTGCTAAGTCTTAGGTCAATACAGAACGGCCAGCCTCTTATCCCTGTCTCCCTCCAGGCTGCCTCTGCAGCTGTTTGCTGATACCCCAATCCCTGATGCATCCCTCCAGGGCATGTAATATCTGTTCTCAAAGCATCTCTACTTCCTAGGCAAATCCCACCCATCAAGCAGGTATGCTGTTCCATACCACCCGGAAGGCTGCCATCCTGGGATTTTCTCCATAGACATGCCCACCACTTAGGTGGTTTCACCTGAGTTAAGTCTCTCATGAATCTCCATTCCCTTGTTGCTCGTTTCTCCATATTATGGGTGACATCATTGCCCTTCTAAAGCACGCACATGTGCCGCTAAAATTCCTTCCCAGGAGGACAGGTAAATATCGTCTCCGAGGGTCCCAAGGACAAACTGAGGCACAAGTCCATCAAAGTTGACTCCAAAGGGCCAGTGAGTTTGTTGGTCCTGTCTACAGAGCATGGTTCAGGTGTTTGGGTTATTTACTACAGTGTGGGCGCCTGCTCCTCCACCCACAAAAGGTTGAAGGCAAAGTCTTCATCCAGTCAGGACAATGGCTTCCTCAAAGTCACATAGATGGAGGCCTCCTTGCCCTCCCCCCAGCGTAGTCCCTTTCCAGTCTGGTCCCTCATGGACACTGGAGCCGGCTCATCCATGGGGCTCAGCTTGGAGCTGCAGTCTTTGCTGGCTATTGGGGATTCGGGCCCCACTCCCCAGGTTCCTCTCCGGACTCTTTGTCCTCTCCTTGTCTGTCAGGTAGAGGGTTGCTCTGCTCCCTAGCAGGAGTCCTTGTCAGCCAGATAAACTGGGAGCACTCTCCCACCCAACCTGGAGAGGAGATGGGCAGGCATCCCTGCTTCCTCCTCCCGGGTCTCCCTGCTGGAGAGGCCTAGGCTGCTGATGTTGGTACAGGTTGGCGCTGGGACTCCCGGCTCTGCAGAGGGAGGGTGGGAGTGGAGCTGAGACGCCGCCACTGGGAGAAGTTAGTGAGGCTGTGAGTGTCTGTGTGAGGTGCACACGCGCATCTGTGTAATACTGCAGTCGGCAGAACATAAAGCCGCCTTCCACGGAATGATAGAGGCTCGGGCATTGTTTCTCTCTCTCTCTGTCTCCCTCTCTCTCTCTCTCTCTCTCTCTCTCTCTCTCTCTCTCCCTCTCCCTCTACCTCCCTTCCTCCTTACTCCCCCCTCCTTCTACTCATTCTCTGCTTCCTCCCTTTCACCTTCCTCCCCTTTCTTTCTCTTATCCCTGCCCCCCCAACCCCACCTGGCCCAACCTGGAAAGAGGAAAATGCATTGAGTCTTCACTAGGTAAGTTCTCTGACCTTAGAAGTTTCTCTTGGGGATCTAGGGGCTGTTGGGTGGCAGTTCTTGCTGGGACATTGTATGCAGTGGTTCCCACTGAGGGGTGTGTGTGTGTGTGTGTATGTCCGCCCTATACTGTGGGCAGAGTACACAGGGCATTTACATCAGGGCTAGTAGCAAATGAGAATTCCTGGATGTCAGGGATGGATCTCTGCAGCTCTGGCTCCCACATCTGGGAAGAGCACTGTGAGGACTCTGGATTCAGCCCGGTTTCCAGCTTCTTGCTGACTATAGAGAAAGAGGGCTGCTGGGGTTGGAGCAGCTGTTAGGTCCTGCGGAGCGCAGAGCGCAGGTCCTCTGCTCCATCAGCCAGAAAGGGCTGGTGTTCAGGAATGTCCCAGCTGTGTGAATGCATCTGTAGGGGCAGGCACATCGTGTTATGTGTCTGTGTGGGAATATCAGAGCGGACAGTGTATATGTCCAGGCTGTGGAAAGTCAGCCTGTGGTGTGTATTTGTGTGTGTGTGTCTGTGTGTGTATCCTATACTGTGAGCACAATATACAGGGCATTCACATCAGAGCTAAATGTCATGTATGCACACAGAACATGTGTTACATGTGAAAGGTTTGTAACACCTGTGTGGGCAGTCATTGTGTGTTGGGTATGGTTTTTGGTTTGTATTTCTGTGTGTGCATGTGTACACCTGGATGTATGCTCCAGTGTGTGTAGGCATCTTCCATGGGCACAGGTGCAGTGCACATGTGTAGGCACAGGCACATTGTGTATGCATGTGTACTGGGTGGCTACAGACATGTGCTCTGTGCTGCATGTGTACAGCTGTGTACTGTGTGTGGGCAGCATCCTTGTTCTGATGCTCTGGTCCCTGTCCCGAGGGCCGCAGTGGTTCTCTGTGGGACTGGGCCTCAGGCTGAGCAGATGTGGATAAGCACTTGGCCCTGTGTGATGTGCTTGACTGCCTACTCCTGGTTTATGTGGTGCTGTGCTCTGCAGTATTTACAGGCAATCACACTGACTCGGTGCAAGCATTGAGGTGTGTGGGTGTGTAGGACTGAGCATAGTGTGTGCTGTATGTGTGTGTGTCTGCTGAGTGTGTTGCACAGAGTAGCATGTGTGTATGTTGGTGTGTTGTAGATTGGGATGTGTGCGTCTGTGTCTATGAAGTATGTTTTATCTTGTGTTCTCTTTGTATGCAGTGCGGTATGTTTGCCCTGCGTGTCAGTTGTAACAGGTATGTGTATGTGCACTCTAAACTGAACCCCCATTTTGCTCCCAGGTTGGTGCCTGCCCTATCTGGATCCCCAACAACTCCTTTGTAGCCATCCCCAGGAAGCTGGTACTCCAGAGTTCTCAGAATACACATCCAACTCCTTGTGGTTCATCTGAGTCTCTGTGTCTTGAGCCTCAGACACTTGCATTCCTGCAGGTGGACAGAGGCTCAGGGCCTGGTACTGCTGTTCCGGGCTTCAGGCTTGGGACTGAGCCCTCCCACCCTCAGCTGTGGGCTGGGACCACATCATGAATTTTGTAGTCTTATAGGACTGCTGCGGCAGCTGGTGTCCCAAGAACCATCCACTTCCCTGTGCTGATGGCTGCTGTAGTTCCACCTCCAGCCCTGACGCTAGAGCCCTCCTCGATACCTGCCATTCTGCACTTCAGTGGACGGTTCTCAGTGCTTCTCAAATATGCATCCACCTGATCCCTATGCTGAGCCCTGTCCCAGCATGCCCCACTCACTATCTGAGCCCTGTCCCAGCATGCTTCACTCCCTATAGACTGCCCTGGTGGCATCTCCAGCTGCTCTTCCAGAGGACCTGGGTTCAATTCCAAGCATCTATATAACAACTTACTAACAGATTGGAGTCTGTAACTCCAATCCAAGGGATCTGATGCCATTTTCTGACCTCCATAGGCACTAGGTACACACATGATACACAGTCATACATTCAGGCAAAATGCCCACGCACATAATTAATTAAATAAATAAATAACAAAAAAACAGGCCAGCTGGAGAGATGACTCAGCAGTTAAAAGCACTGACTGCTCTTCCAGAGGTCTTGAGTTCAGTTCCCAGCAAATCACATGGTGGTTCACAACCATCTGTAATGGAATCTGATGCCCTCTTCTGGTGTGTCTGAAGACAGTGACAGTGTGCTCACATACATGAAATAAATAAATAAATCTTAAAACAACAACAAAAAAACCCACTCTATTGTAAGAACAGACACGGGTCATTTACCAAGGTCAAAGCCTGCAGGGCATCACAGAAAAAAAAAAAAAAAAAAAAAAAAAAAAAAAAAAACGCCAGCAAGATGGATGGCCCCAACAATGTCTCACTCATTCACAGTGATGCCACACTGGGCCTGGCAGAGTACAAGGTGGTCTCAGTCTTCCTGGTGCTCCTGGTGTGCACCACGGGCATCGTGGGCAATGCCATGGTGGTCCTGGTGGTGCTGACCTCCCGTGACATGCACACACCCACCAACTGCTACCTGGTTAGCCTGGCTCTGGCTGACCTCATTGTGCTGCTGGCTGCGGGGCTACCCAATGTCTCTGACAGCCTGGTGGGGCACTGGATCTATGGGCACGCTGGCTGCTTGGGCATCACCTACTTCCAGTACCTAGGCATCAATGTCTCCTCCTGCTCCATCCTGGCCTTCACTGTGGAGAGGTAAGTGCCCACAGGCTACCCATGCCCTCTTCCTTCCCCTTGTCTTTCTTAATGAGAATCCTGGGAATCTGGATTCAAGCTGGAATTCCGCCTGGTAAATTAAGGTCCCTCTGTTCAAGGCCAGCCTGGTCTACAGAGTGAGTTCCAGGACAGCCAGGTCTACACAGAGAAACCCTGTCTCGGGAAAAAAAGAAAAAAAGAAAAACAAAAAAGGAAAAAAAAATTCCTTCTGAACAGAAGGGGAGATGAGTCACTGGGAGGTGCTAGAAGAACCAGTCCAGATGTGGAAATTTACCCTGCTTCTAGATTTATGTAGGGCATCAGGGAAAGTCCTGGCCTTCCTCTGAGTCTAGATTTCTCATCTGGAACACAGGCAGTTGGACAGTCCTTCCCATCACCCTCACTATGGGAGACTGAACCCTGGGTCTCCCATGGACTAGGCAAGCCGCATCTCTAATCTTTTTTTAAAAAGTTAAAAGAGACAAGGATTTGGTAAGGCTGATTATAAGATCATGATCCTCCTGCCTCAGCGTCTTAAGAAGCTGAACTAACAGATCTTCACTGTTGTGCTTGGCTATGGAGTGTCTCTTAAGTCTCCTCCAGCTTAGTTTTGGGTTTTTCTTTTTTGGTTTTATAAGACAGGGTTTCTCTGTGTAATAGCCTTGGCTGTCCTGAACTCTCTTTGGAGACCAGGCTGGCCTAGACATCACAGAGCTCCGTATGCCTCTGCCTCCCAAGTGCTGGGATGAAAGGCGTGCGCCACCACCCACAGCCTCAGCTTGATTTTCTTATTTGCTTGCTTGCTTGTTCATTTTATGAGAAGGGGTTTCATTTTAAAGGCGTACTGGAATAGCAAACTGTCCTTGAGTTCTCTTTGTAGCTGAGGCTGGCTCAAACTCATAGCCTTATCTCCTGAGTCCTGGAATTACAAATGTACCACCACGTCTTGCTTACCTCTGACTGTAGCACCCCAGAGACAAACGGTCCAGTGGTTGAACCTGCTGATGCGAAGCCTGAATTTGGGGTCAAATTCAGCTGTACCATTGGCAGGAGCTGAGGCTTTGCACTCAGGAGCTAGTTAGGGCTGCCTAGAATCTGAATAGAGCCCAGATCTGCCACATCCAAACAAAGAATCATCTCCTTCTCTAATCCATATATGTGCTTGTCTGGGGACAAGTCATTCTAAGGATGTCTCATCTGAACCATGTGATTGTCCCCTGGGGCCTAAGGGTGAGCATTAAAGGGATCTGCCTATGAGAGATATATAGTCTGACCCCTGCCTTTGGTGGAGGGTAGCACAAAACACTTTGACCACTCGTGGTCTCTTTTGATCACAAAGATGCCTTTAGAAGGCATGGGGATCCCAGGAGGGGACATTTCCAGATTGCTCTATTCCTCTCCAGAGACTGGCTTTGCTCTGCCTGTCCTTGAAGTGTCCTTGCCCTAAACCTCTACAGCCCTCTACTTCTGCCCTTCCAAAGTACAGCTCAGCCACTACTACCTAGATAAGTTTCAGCTTGAGACAGTAGTCCCAGACATACAAGCAGTCCTTAGGAGCCAACACGCCTTGCTTCTGTCCCACAGGTACATCGCCATTTGCCACCCAATGAGAGCACAGACCATGTGCACTGTGGCCCGGGCCAAACGGATCATCTCAGGCATCTGGGGGGTCACGTCCCTCTACTGCCTACTCTGGTTCTTCCTGGTGGACCTCAATGTCCGTGACAACCAGCGCCTGGAATGTGGCTACAAGGTGTCCCGAGGCCTCTACCTGCCCATCTACCTGCTGGACTTCATTGTCTTCTTCATTGCACCCTTGCTGGGGACCCTCGTGCTCTATGGGTTCATCGGGAGGATCTTATTTCAGAGCCCCTTGTCCCAGGAGGCCTGGCAGAAAGAGAGGCAGTCCCACGGGCAGAGCAAGGGTGCACCAGGCAACTGCTCTAGGTCCAAGAGCTCCATGTCCTCCAGGAAGCAGGTTAGGGGTCCTCCTGGGTACAGATGGGGTTGCATGTGGGGAGAGCTATGGGGTGAGGCACAGATATGCAAAAGAATGTAAAATACACAAGGTGTATAACTCAGAAAGCAGATAAGTGAAACAGTCACTTGGTCCCCATTTGTCCGATCATCTGTCTGTCTGTCCATCCATCCACCTACCTATCCATCCATCCATCCATCTACCTACCTATCCATCCATCCATCCATCCATCCATCCATCCCACCCACCCACCCATCCATCCATCCAATCTACCCACCCGTCCATCCATCCATTCAATCTACCCACCCATCCATCCATCTACCCATCCACCCAGCCAGCCAGCCAGCCATCTACCCAACCATCCATCCATCCATTCACCATCCATTCATCCATCTATCCACCCACCCACCCATTCATCTACCCATCCACCTACCCATTCATGCATCCATTCACCCACTCACCCATCCACCCACCCAACCACCCATTCATCCATCCATCCATCCACACACCCATTCATCCATCCATCTATCCACCCACCCATCTGTCCATCTGTCTATCCACCCACTCATCCATCCATCCATCCACCCACCCATCCATCCATCTATCCATCATCCATCCATCCAGCATCCATCCATCCAGCATCCATCCATCCACCCATCCATTCATTCATCCATCCATTGCCTGCCAAGCCCTTGTATGTGCCAGCTGGGTGCTGGAATCATAGGGAAGGAGAACATGGAGAGGTGGTAAGATGCCCTCCTTGTAGACAATAGTAGAACCAAGTAAACACAAGCCTGTCCAAAGCCAGGAAGGAAGGAAACATGGGAGCGAGTGACGCTGGAGAACATCAGTTAGGGTACTGTTCAGGGTCTTTGCTGACAGGTGACAAATGGATAGAGCTCTGAGCTTGGCAAGGGAGAAACCCAAGCTGTTAGCATGGAAGTGGTCCAGGAAGAGGAACAGGCTGAGCAGAGAAGGGACTTTGAAAGAGGAAAAGTCACAGTGGGGACCCTATCTGGGTCCAGACTTTGTAACAGAAGGGGATGATGACCATCCTGATGCTGTATGAGGCCCAGTTCTGAGAGATCTCCAACCCTCTGGTTTTCGCATCTGACCTATTTGGCCACCCTGTTGTCAGCTTTCCCCATGCCTGGTGGGTGTCTCACAGCCACGCCCCCACCTTAGCCAAACCCTACCTTTCTTTCCGTAGGCCACCAGAATGCTGGCCGTGGTCGTGTTGTTTTTTGCAGTGCTGTGGACTCCCTACCGCACACTGGTGCTGCTCAACTCCTTCCTGGCCCAGCCTTTCCTGGACCCCTGGGTCCTGCTGTTCTGCCGCACCTGTGTCTACACCAACAGTGCTGTGAACCCTGTCATCTACAGCCTTATGTCGCAGAAGTTCCGGGCAGCCTTCCTGAAACTGTGCTGGTGCAGGCAGCTGGGCCACAGAGGCCTGCAGCATGCATCCCCACTAGTAACTACAGTGCGGCCCAGGAGACCTCGCTAGGAACTGAGAAGATGCAGCCGGGCTCCGGTGAAGTCACAGGTCCCACAGCAGCTGGTTCCCTGCATTGCCAGCCAAAGCCCCACTTCAGTGTGCTCTGAGGACTCCTGCCTGGCCCCTGACTCCACTCCCTGGGTTGGCTTACTCGCTGGCCTGACTGGCATCTGCTCTGAGCACAGCGGACCATCAGGAGAGGGGCAGGCAGCTCCTTGCTTCTGGGTCTCCAGAGATTCCTTTACCATGAAGGAGGACACTGGAAAGCTCTCAGATGGACCCTGTGTGTATAGTTCTCTACTCTGAAGCGAGGCTGGTGAGAACAGACAGGAGGCTAGAGGATCAACCCCCTTATCTGGTTTCACTCAGCACTTTAAGCATCTTTCAAGGGCGTTACTGAAGGAATGTTCTTCCAGGCTTTGATCCCTTGGTGAACCCATGCACACAGGTCTCAAACGTGGTCACTGGACAGTGGGGGTTACATAGAATGATTGTCTGCCAGTCACACCAGCACCCAGGACAGCTCCGTGATACTCATCCCCAGCCCCGGCTCTCCTTCCAGTCTTCCCTAACAGTGGGCAGCCATTCAAGAGACTCCACCAAGCAAGCTCACCCACAGTGGATGTTCCTGAAGGAGATCATATGTCTGTCTTTCCAACAGCCATCGAGAAGCCACCTCTACCCCCTCAACCCCAAAGGCTCAAGCCTGGCTCTCTGAACCCACTTTGCCAGGGGCTGCCCTTCATGTTATGTCTCTACGGGAGGTGCACTGCAGACTCAAAGACGAGGAGGCAGGAAACATCTGTGCTGGGGGATAGCCCCATCACTGCCTGCAGGACCACTGGCTAAGCCTGAGGACAGCAGGCCTCTGCGTCCACCCTGTAAATGTGGTCAGTGACCTTATCTTGATCCTAGGACCCCAAGACTGAGGGGTTCAGTCGCAAAGTCTCAACAAGCAGGACTGTTCACTCTGACTGGAGATGTCAGGAAGGCAGGAATTGAGGGGATGCTTGTGGGGTGTGATTGGCCCGAGTGACTCAGCCTACTCAAGTAGTTTCTGGCTGATGTGGTCCTAGTGACTCATTCCTGCTCTTGGGACCTGGGGTGCTTCAAAATAGATGTGGCATTTTAGGGGCTCTGTTTGCTGAGTCTGGGCTGGTGGGGCAGAGCGTTTAGAACCTCAGGAGGTAAGCCCACACAAAGGTGGGGGTGTGACCAGGGCAGCTGAGCCCTATCTCCGGCCTCCCCATGTCATTCTCTGCAGCCTGAGAGGCACACGCTCTAGAAGCTCACACACCAGGCTGGCTGTGCTGGGCCAGCGCTTGCTCCATCTTCTACCTGGGCTGGCTGGATCTGCCACCCTTTGATCAGGTTTTTCCTGAAACACCCCAGGGGATCTTTCTTCAACGATGGCCCTTTACTCCGTGACTCAAAACCACGGAATTCTTCCTTACCACACCCATGTGACATGCAGGTGTCCCCTAGCTGAGAGGCACATTTCCTAGAAGCCCACACGCCAAGCTGGCTTGCTGATGTGGCCAGACAGACCTGACTCTCAGCTCTGCCCTGTTTCTTGCACCATTGTCTGGGATGAGAGCTATGTCCACTGGGAAGTAGTGCTGGGGTGGCAGCACAAATGTGGGGGACAAACATGGAGGTACGGCAGGATAGGCGCAGCCATGGTCTCCCACGCTGTCCCGCCTGCCAGTGTGAGCTGCACACACAGGCACAGCTCAGATGTGTGACCTCACCCTATGGCTATGCTCTGGATAAATCCACCATCCTTGTTCATGGGTCTCCTGATGTCAGACACGCCAAAAATGTTCCTGTCCTATCTCATCTTTCCTAGTTGACTGTTCCCTTGAAGCACAGCATTGTCACCAACATGACTGTGTCACGTCTGTTGGGGGTATATAGCAGCCATTGCCTCATGTCACATGACAGGCTCACACTGGCCTGTGCTTTAGTTAAGCTAGTCCATGATGCTGACAGCCACGTGATGGAACCCACAGGTATGACCGATGTCTGCCTACTCAGGTTTATACACCACCCTTACCCTGTGCCTCCCAGTGGCACCTGAGCCCTGCATCTGGCCCTCCCTGAATACTTCTCTCTCTCCTAGTGTAACCGTGAGAGTTGGGTCCTCGGTTCTTGTACCACCTCAAGAAAGAATTCAAGCAGCCCACGAACAGTAGCGGAAGCTAAACTGAGCTGTACCCCAGGCCCATTGAACATTCACTGAAAGAATGGAGCTCTATCAAGACAGGGGTCACCTAGGGGGCACCCAATGTGGAGCTGGAGGATGGCTTTCACTGCTCCAAACTTTCCCCTCCTGACCCTAAGGTAGATTCTGGAGTTTGATAACCCTAAAGACCTTGTAACTTGCTGTGCAGTGCCCATGTCTCTGCCTAGAAGTCACCAGCAAAGTCCACCAGCGTCAGGATGCCAATGCTACTGGCATGGTGCATTGAGCTTTAGTTCACAGGACCTGGGAGCTGGCTCACTGAATCTAGTTCTTGTTCCTTATTGTATGCACCAGGAAGCAGCTGAAGCATCCTTACCCACAACGCTGCAAAATGCTACATTCCCAGGATCCTGAATTTTAACTCCTCCGAGTCCCACTCACATCTGGCTAAGTGCATAATCAGTAATGTCACTGTGCACGGGCAAATGACAGAATTCTGCTCATCCCCAAGTATGGGCAGAGACACTGGCCATCAGTCTGTAGATGCCTGAAGAGGAGGTGCCCACTCAGCTGGACAGCCACCCAGAAAGCAGCTGTCTGCAGATCCTGGGCTCTGCAAGAGCCGCTCACAGTGCATAGCACAGTTTCTGGGACACCAGGGCAGAAGCCTTTGTCAAATGTGGACCTAAAACATCATATCACGACAAACAGACTCTCCGGGGGTTTTGCGTTGTGCTGCTGCACGCCTGGTATGCTCTCTTTCTGGAGTGAACTTGGGTCTTGTAGGGCCTAGCTCAGGTTGTGGCCAGGCAGAGTTCCTGAGGTCAGAACCATGCCATCCTCTGAGACAACCACGCTTCGGCTCCATGCCCAGCTGTTGCCTAGCTCAGCTTCTCTTTGTAGCCCACGAGGTCTGTGGCCAATCCTACTCTTGGCTTGGAATGCTCTGTTTGGTGGAGTTGCTGGTTGGCTGGTAAATGCTCTCTAGGCCTATGGTGTCCTGTTATTCTGGAGTTTCTCCTTTGAGTGGTGGCCTTAGGATCTGGGGTGGGATGAAGCAGGCCAGCAGCCCCATGAGTCTTGTAAAGGTTTCTGACGTTCGGTCACTGTGGATCCATGCCTCAGAAGCTGGCTTCCTGGGTTATAATGAACACCACGGAGAATAAGATCCATGGATCAGACCTCAAGGGTCTCTCTGGCTCTGAATCAGACTCCCCTATACACTTGTGGCACGATTTCTGTCCTGGGGAGGCAGCTGAGAACCCATGAATGGAAAGATTGCAGAGAAAGACATGGGCGACGTGAGCCTTCTTCGGGACTGCCTAACGATACTCGGACATTTGCAAAGGCACGCATTTGCGGACGTGTAACGTAAAGTCTTTTACAGACCCACGAGCTGTGTTTGGAACAAGTCTTATGTATGTTTCCCTGGAGGCTAGGTGACCGTGGATACCTGTTCCAAAGCTTGGGTTCTGGAACCTTCTCAGATCACAGTAAACTACAGACACCTTGTTTCTCTCCCACAAGACTCAGGAGCCTCCAGGTCCTCCATGGTCAGGTACACACACCCTCCCCAGTCACCAGTTACTCAGGATCAGCCCTGAGAGATGCTGGTCTATTCCATGATGTGATGGCCTCCCCCATCCTCCCTGAGGAGACCGGATGCTTGCTCAGGGCTTTCCACAGACAAGCAGATCCAGCCTGTGAGAAGTGTGGTCTAGAAACACAGTAACTAGCCTGGCAGCCCCATTTGTCACCTGCAGTCCATCCTAGAGCCACCCAGGTGACTGGAAGGCCATTAGCATGGGTGTCATGGGATTTGAAGGAATAGTATTGGCCTTTCTTAATTCTCTGAAGCTTCTGGGAGCCAAAGGCACTAGAAGACAGAGTATCTACTGAGCTTTCTCTGAGTGCCAAGGCAAATAGGAGTCAAAAATAAAAATACATATATATATGAATGAATAAGTTAGGGCTGTGCTCATGACTGCAGTACCCTCAGAAATCAGAATAGGGGATTGGATCTTGTATCTCTTGGAGCTAGAGTTACAAGCGGTTGTGAGTCACCCAGTATCGGAGCTGGGAACTGAACTCGGGGGCTCTGCAGCAGTAGTAGCAAGTGCCCTTAACTGGTGAGCCATTTCTCCAGCCTGCTGTGCCTGTTTTGTGAATCTTTTTTTAAAGGCAGGGTCTTGCTATAATGGACCAGGCTAACCTTGAACTCTACAGCCTCCTATCTCCAGCTCGTGAGCTCTGAGATTGTAGTCACGGAGGACATTTCTCAAGGACTTAGCTACATTTCCGACCTCTGATCAAAAGCTGGGGTTCTGCCTCCCAGTGTCTGGCAAGGGGAGCTCATAAATGGCACAGCGCAGGTCAGATGTCAAGGAACAGAGGCACAGGAAATAGACAAAGCGCCTGGCCAGAGGCACAGGAAATAGACAAAGCGCCTGGCCGCATGGCCATCTGTGTTTCAGTTTGCTGTCTCTGGGGGATGGGGATAGGATGCAGGAGGCACAGTGCCTCCCATGAAGCATTGCTAGGACACTTGGGGGGGGGGGATGGCAGCTAAAGGGGACCACGGAAGGATGGCCCAGGATGAAGTGCAGGGCAGACACCTCACGGAGGACTCTCAGCAGCCCTGCCCCAGCCACTGAAAACGAAAGCAGGCAGTGCTGTCTGGTTTGACTCCCCTAAAACCAACTGGAGCAGAAGACGGAAACAGCTGCTGCTCTGGGGGAGGGGGCGATTTGATTTGGGAGGAGGCGGGGAAGGATGAGAAGTGAACATAAGGTACAGCATGGAGACCTTCGCACCTGACTTGGTCCCATTGGGACCTTACATACAACTATGAGTTTGTCCCCCACATCCTCCATGGCATTTGCTGTGACCTCCATCTTGTGGCAGAGAAGAGTTACGTGACTTAAATGCTGGGCACCCTCACATAACAAGCAGTTGAGTGGGACCCAGGTAGGTGGTGGGGCATCCAGAGAATCCACAATAGATGCTGGAGCCACTGAGGTCCCTGGAGCACACTGAGTGCTAAGAAGGAACGAAATCTGTAGACACGGTCAGAACAAGCTGTGCCGGATGCCGTTGTGATGGTGGCTTCTTAGGAAGCAAGACACTTGATGAGTGTCCCCTAAGTGGCTTGTGAGTGGCATGAGGAATTGACTCTCAGCTCCCTCTTGAAGGCTGTGGAAAGCTGGGCTCACCTTGGTCACGCCTACCGAGGACACCAACTGCATCAAACGTTGGCAGATCAAAACTGAAACCCAGACCCTAGGAAGAGAGGAGACTTGCCTGTTATGCTTAGAAATGCTGTCCTGGTTCTCACTTCCTGATGCTTGCAAGAGTGGTGATCCATCGTGGCTAGATCCCGGGAACCTTGGGGCGCAGACACTTCACTGCTGGTCAAGCTGGAACTGTATCTATCCAGTACTGACAGGTTTCATAACTCCCAAAAAGTCATCAGGGTTCCTGCTCCCTCTAGATAGTTGAGGGAAAGATTGCATATCCTGTGCTAGTCCCAAAGGATGCAAAGGTCAAGGTGGGAGGAGCCCAAGGGTTCAGTCACAGGACTCGCTGCACGGTGCATTTCTAGTTTTAAGTGAAGAAGACCAGAATCCAGACTGAGTCCGAGTTGCGAGTCCCGCTGCCTGGACTCAGTACTGAAAAAGCCGCTTGGGTTGAGGCAGTGACCAGGGGATTCACTTCAAAATAATAATGAGGGGATGAGAAGAGGAGGTAGGGAGGACCCACACGTGGAGGAAGAACCAGGAGTGTTGAGGATGGAGCTCTCAGGGGTCTCTCTCAAAGCCATCAGGGCTTTGGTGCTACACAAGGGACGGGGTTGGCACACAAGGGCCCTCAGTCCTCATCTGTGTTCATGTCAGCTGCTCCAGGCACCAGCTGGCTGACACCTCTAGACACACTGGCTCCTGTCTCTCTCAAGGCCTCCCTAAATATCTTTCTCACAGCCCAGATAAAGAACAAAAGAAAGCACTTCCCACTTCCCACTGGGTCCCACAGGTCTCCACCTGCGTCTACCCCAGGCTCGAGTCTGCTGTCTCCACCCTGCAGACTTCCATTGACTCTGCTGCCCACCCTCCCCTAAGCTAACCGGGCCAGCCTCTCCTCACAGCCGTCCATTCCGCATGCACATAAATTATCTTTTAATTGAAAGGTTATAAGCTCTTTAATCTTGCTTATTGTTGCTGAGATGATGTATGTTTGTACAGCTTTATTGAATAATGAATGTCCTTGCCTCCCAAATGCCCATTTAATTTGCTTTACAGTGGTTTCACGTGGGTAGCGTGGAGAAGAAAGGCCCTACACTTGCAATGCCTAAAAACCGTGGCTCCAGGGGCTAGGGGATGGATGGCTTAGTTAAGATGCTTACCACACAAGCATGGGGGCTGAACCTTAGCACCCATGAAAGGTTGGTGTGTATCTGTAATCCCAGTGTTGGGAAGGGAGAGGCAGGATTAAATAAAATAAAAATAAATAAATCTTAAAGAAAAATAAAGGACTGGTTAATCTAAAACTTGCTTTCAAAAACCAACAGGTAGGTAATTAAGGAGGACCTCAGCCTCCAGCACAGGACACAACTGTGCTAATGCCACTGGGAGCACTCAGGGATTCCGCAAGATGTCTTCTCACTCTCCGTGTGCTGTGGGCTCCATGACAGTCTACACAGCTTACCTGGCCTGTCCTCTAGTGTTCCGAGGGCTTGTGGCTACAGGATCACTGACCCAATGTGGGTCTGTCTCCAGGAGCCCTGCCTCTGTCACACAAAATAAAGGCTACATACGAACCACCCACAGTGCATGGTAGAAAACTCCAAGGCCCCTGGGTGGCCTGTGGCTGTTGTGACAAATGACCACAAACCAGGGGCTAACGCAGTAGGCACTTCCTCTTGTGCTGTCTGTAGTCCGTAAGTGTGGACTCTAAGCACCAGCAGAGGCCCGGCGTCTGTGAAGGCCTCAGAGGCCTCGTCTTATCTCTTAACTCCTGGCAGCTCCTCGTCTGTCTGTCTGTCTGTCTGTCGTGTTGAGTCTGTCGAGTTGCAGCTCCACGGCTCTAGGCTCTTCTCTCCTGGCAGTCACACCTGTGTATCCCTGTCATCTGATCTTCTTGCAAGGGTGCCTGTCATGTTGATGGGGACCGTTCTCATCTTACCTGTATCATAGCTACAAAGTTTGCTAATGATGTCGTAGCTACAGCTACTGGGTTAGAACTGGAACACAGTGTCTCCCTGGCACGTGAGCCAGAACACTCTTGATATGTTCAGAGGGAGTTTGCCCGTATCTCTGCCACCAGACAGGGTTATACCCTCCCAGTGACCTAGGATGTTCAACATGCCTCAAACTGAGGACCTAGCCTTTGACATATAGGTCTTTGTGGAAAACAGTCATGTTCTGTCCCTCAGCTGAGGCCATAGCCTCGCCAGCAGGCATGGCCTTTCTAGTTTGCATTTTAGGGATAATACAAAGCCAGAGTGGTGGACGGGCTCAGCTAAGTCCAGGAGCTGACAGCGCCAGGCTTCTAGCAGACACGGGACTCAGAGCTGTCAATGAGCACACGTGGATACACAACATACTTGAGTCAGATATTGAGGTCAGCCTGGGCAACAGAACAGGAACCTACATCCATAGTCTAAAATAAAAGAGGAAGTAAGAGAAACCGACAGACATATTCATCAGCTAACAAGTAGTTAAACAAACATGGCCGCTCCGCACAGCTGAGAGCCATGCAGATTGGAAAAGAATCAGGCATGCACATGCTCAACATAGAAGATCCTAGCCAGCACAGAACTGAGAAGCCATGGCAGGGACCGCAGGCGAAAAACTCATCAACAGGAAAAACACCCATGACAGAAGTCTCCAAAAAAGAGCTCTTCAGGTACCTAAGGGCTGGAAGAAGGGCTGGGAGACATGTCTGCTCGTGGGCTCAGCAACTTTGTGCTACGGTAGGAAGGTTGTGGACCTAGTTAGAGATGAAGGCTGTACAACTTTGTGAATCACTAAATATTACTCACTTGCATGTGCTAAAGAGCAGAGAGAGGTATTCTGGGAATTTCATCTCAAGAACAAGGTAGATTGCTAGGCTGTGGTGGTGGTGAGCGCCTTAATCCCAGCATTTGGGATGCAGAGGCAGGAGGATCTCTGAGTTGGAAGCCAGCTTGGTGTGTACATAGTGAGTTTCAGGACAGCCAGGGCTACACAGAGAAACCCTGTTTCAAAACCAACCAACCAAAAAACCATCATGACAACAAGAACCTAAGAACAAGATGCACCAAGAGACAGCTGAGGGACATGAGCTGTGTGATTTCCCTCACAACACCCTTGTAGCACACTCCAGTGACTTTTTGTTTTTTTTTTTTTTTCTTTTTTTGGTTTTTTTCGAGACAGGGTTTCTCTGTGTAGCCCGGGCTGTCCTGGAACTCACTCTGTAGACCAGGCTGGCCTCGAACTCAGAAATCCACCTGTCTCTGCCTCCCAAGTGCTGGGATTAAAGGCGTGCGCCACCACCACCGCCCGGCCCAGTGACTTTGGCTTACATTTCAGCTTAGGGACCCAACCCTCTCTGGTGGGCTCAGGCTGAGGCCAGTTCTGTTACCCCCTGTGGCAGTGTTTGGTGACCCTGGTGTCATTTTGCTTCACTGAGACAAAACTGAGAAAACGTGGCTAGAACCTTAAGAGAGTGGGTTGAGACTTTCACAGTGTAGCAAACACTGCAGTTTGGGTTATTTTTGGTTCTGGAGCAGGAACCCTGAGCCTTTTTGTGCTGCCTGGCAAGCACCCCAACACTGAGTCACACCCCAGCCCCCAACAAACTCTGCAGAGGAAACCTCAGCTCAGAGTTTTGGGTGCAGCAGGCATGGCATGCTCCATAGGCCACTGGCTAGGCAGCCTCTCTGATTGTTAGGCCTGGGTATGGCCCAGAGCAGTTACTTGGCTGAGGTCCAGGCTCATCTCCTGCCTTCTCTAAGCCTCTGAGAAGTTCAGGCTTAGGATGCCAGCCCTGATGACTGACTGTTCCCCTGACTGAGTTTAATGTCATGTGACTCTTTTTTTTTTTTCTTTTTTTTCTTTTTTTGGTTTTTCGAGACAGGGTTTCTCTGTGTAGCCTGGGCTGTCCTGGAACTCACTCTGTAGACCAGGCTGGCCTCGAACTCAGAGATCCGCCTGCCTCTGTCTCCCAAGTGCTGGGATTAAAGGCGTGCGCCACCACCGCCCGGCATGTCATGTGACTCTTGAATTGTAAGCAAGAGATGAATCCCAGGACCACCTCTGAGGACCTCTGGCTCTGAGAGAGCCAGGTCAGACGGTTGCTGGCCATTGCTAAAGTCCACTGTCCTCTGCCTATGTTATCCCAGAAAGGAGCCAGAGACCCTGTCCACTGCCTTTCAGGAAGGGTCAGAACTCCTGGTCCTGGGCTAGCCTTAGCTGCCTCTAAGGCATCTTTGTCTGTGACGTCAGTTAGGGCAGCTAGATGACCCTGGGAGGCAGAGAGGAAGGAGCTGCCCACATCTGTGTCTAAGGTGTAGACACCAGGCAAGGTGGTGCCAAGGGAAGCCTGGGTTCAGATGAGCTTGGGGTGGGAAGGGTCTGATCTCCAAGGAACCACAGCTAAGATGGCAGTGGTCAGGGCTCGGGAAGCTATGCACTTACTTTCCTGACATTCTGACACTTTGGAGAGACACAGGTGATCAGTAGGCACGAGAGTCTCTCATCTTCTGACAGTGGGGTAGGAACTAGGGATCCAGGGTCAGCATTACAAGCTTCAGTACACTCAGACACTTCTTGCACGCTTCTATATAAGAGGGAGATGTGGCGGGCTGGCTTGGTAGCCTGGCTTGGACCCCAGGTCCCCACTGAAGACTTTCCTTGTGTCTAAAGGAGACAGGCCTCAACACCTCCAACAATTCCAGATGGCGAAAGTTTCAAAGTCTTGCTATTTATTTTACTTATAATTTTGTTTCTCATGTGTGTGTGTGTGTGTGTGTGTGTGTGTGTGTGCGTGTGTGATGTATATAGGTGCAGGTGTAGAAGCCAGCAGGGAACTCGGTGGATATATAATATTTTGAGAAATTCATACCAGTATACAGTAAATTTGGATCCTATCCATCCCTCCTCATGCTTTGCAACAGTCTTTCACTGAGCCTGCAGACCACAGAGTCAGCTAGACCAGTCCTGCACTGCACTTACAGAGTGTGTTCCTGGGGATCTGAACTCAGGTCTTCGTGCTGCAAGGCAAGCACTTTACTGACAGAGTCATCTGAGCCCCCAAAGGCTACCGTTTGTTCTCAGACACTCCTAACATTTGGGGTGTTAAAATGTGTGTGTGTTTTAATGAAATGTTGACACTGTTAAACAATAATGCCAATAATGAAAAATACTAATGTCAGTGTTCTGACAAAAATAAGAAAGTAAAGTAAGCCAGAGGCCTGTGTGACCTGAGGTGACTGCTGACAGTTCTCTGGGGACTCCAGCCCTGTGAGTTTTGGGTTGTTGGGTCTAACCTCGAACTCAAAAGTCTCAGGCTGGCTCTTAATCCTCTTTGATGAACTCCAGATAGGGTCTCACGTAACCCCTGTGAGTGTGGTGCTCTTGGCTGTCCAGTCTTGCAGAGTGGAGTGTCATTCCTGACAGCGAGGCCAGCCTGGGGTCAGTCAGCAAGCTCACCTGGAACCAGGGCTCATTGGAAGAGGAAGGCAGGAATTCTTCCCAGAAAAGCAGGTGTGAGCTAGGTGCCCAGTCAGGGGTAGCCTGGCCTCACCTCACAGAGTATTAGCTCTGGAGGTGTGTGTGTGTGTGTGTGACTAGAAGGTCCTCTGTGAGGGAAGCTAGGAGTCAGGTGCTACTGACTGTGGAGACTTGGAGCTGGAGCAACCCAGCTCAGTCCTGCCATGATAGGTACCGTCAGAGCTGCCGTGAAGAACCAGGTACTACGAACTGTGAACACTCACGGTGGCCATCTGTCTGGCCTTGGGGACCTGTTTCCTTTTCTGCCGCTCCCAAGCCCCAGAAACTGCCACCAGAACATGTCTGCCCGCTTTGTCCAACTCACCTGGGAAGGGGGCTTGTTCTCCTGATACGCTGAACCTGGGGTGTCTCTTATTATTTTTTTTTCCCGAGACAGGGTTTCTCTGTGTAGCCCTGGCTGTCCTGGAACTCACTCTGTAGACCAGGCTGGCCTCGAACTCAGAAATCCGCCTGCCTCTGCCTCCCAAGTGCTGGGATTAAAGGCGTGTGCCACCACCGTCCGGCAACCTGGGGTGTCTCTACCTGCTCCTCTTGGTACCCAGTGCTCTCCCTCCCCACCAAGGCTCCTGTTTAGGGGTGGGGGTCAGGCTCAATAGTTCCATGTCCGGATGGCCAGCTCTGTGCAGAGAGCTGTATCCTGATGCCGCCATTGTCCTAGAGACCAGAGATGTCCATATTCCATCTGACCAGGGAGGCCTGAGGGTCCCGGAAGTGAACTGCCCCATCGTGGGGCTCACAGAGTAGATGGGGTCAAGCACATTCCTATACATCCCATGTGTCCTGACCTTTGGCTGATGTTGCCACAAAGGCTGGCAATTCACGCCAAGATAGTGAACGCTGCTCTTCATCCAAGGGAAACACAGGCGCATCTGTGGGGACTGGCTGACATGAAAGGGCAGGGACACGAACTGTTAATGATGTGGAAAATGGGAATCCTCAAATAGCCCTACAAGAAGGGTGGAAGACAGTGTTTCACAAGGACTCTAGAGTCACCTCACAATCAGAAAGACCAATTGGTTGTGGTGGTTTGCATATGTTTGGCTCAGGGAGTGGCACTATTAGGAGGTGTGAACTTGTTGGAGGAAGTGTGGGCATGGGCTTTAAAACCTCATCCTAGCTGCCTGGAAGCCAGTCTTCTTCTGACTGCCTTTGGATGAAGATGTAGAACCCTCAGCTCCTCCTGTACCATGCCTGCCTGGATGCTGCCATGCTTCCCACCACGATGATAATGGACTGAACCTCTGAACCTGTAAGCCAGCCCCAGTTAAATGTTGTCCTTATAAGAGTTGCATTGGTCATGGTGTCTGCTTACAACAGTAAAACCCTGACTAAGACACAGATTAATAGCCAAGAAAGCTGACAACACAGGGCCACACAGACCATGTCCTTATTGGTAAGATGAAACCAACCAAGACTCCAGAGTGGAACACTGTTTAGTCACAAACAGGAAGCACTAAGACTAGCCACAACATGCATGATGGGAACCTCTGGAGCTCAGTGAAAGAAGCCAGACCCAAGAGACCACTCTGTATACAGTAATTGTCTTGCCACCCAAATCCGAAGAGCCAGAGGGTTGACTAGTAGATGTTTAGAAAGCTGTGGGGATATGTTCAACGTCATATTTCTTTCTGGAGTGGTCGTGACTTTGTTCTAAAGTTGAACATGGTGGCCGATTCACTGTGACATCTGTGACATCACTGTTGGCCAATGAACTGTGTGCGGGCTGGGGGACTGCGTCTCTGGTCTCTGAGAGCTGTGGTGGGTACAGCTTCCTGGGTCCTGAGGTGGCTGGGACTCTGGGACAGCTTGGGGTACAGCCAGGTATTTGGGGTATAGCTCTACTGTTCTACAGATCATTGGAGAATGAAGGGCCTACAGTCCAGTCTTTTTCCAGGGCACCACACCTTACTCTACCCCACAGTGGATTGCAAGAGAGAAGGGACCCCATTTTCTCTCACAGAGCTAAGTCATAAGCCTGCCTGCCTGCCTCCCTCTCTCCTCCCTCCACCCACTGAGGAGATGGCATAGGGTGGCTGGCTGGCAGACACAGGCTTGATTAGGTACAAGTGTAGAGAAGAAGCAGCAGTCAGGTGACCTGTTTGCCCCGTGTAGGCAGGGGCTCACTTTCCTCTGGGGACAGAGCTAAAAATAGCGCTCCAGGGAGCAGCTGTAATTCTGCATGTGCACCCCCTTCCTTCTCTCTCCCTGCCCCTCCTCCACCCTCTGCCTTCTTCACCCCCATAGCTCTTTTTTACTCTTCTCCTGATTTCTGCCCAGATCCTCCTTTTTTGGAACCTCTTTCTATTTTTTTTTTTTTTTTTACCTCCCCAACCTGGGAAACAGAGACTAAACAAGTCAAGGTTAATTCTAACAGAGGGTTCTGCACGCTGGGTCTCTCACCCTGATGACGCCGAGGACAGGGGCCATGAAAAAGCAGAGCTTGTCACCCCCCTCTCTGCAAAGGTAGCCCAATATGTCTGGCTTAGCCAGACCTTGAGCAGCTGGGGAGCGCTCTGGTGAAATCTCCCAGATGCCCACCGTCCCAGGGAGTAGACATAGCGGTCCCATCTTGTTATTGTGGGACCATCCCCTGGGTTACCTCTCCCATCCCCCACAGCACAGATCATTGTACCTCCAGGGACCGTGGATCCTCAGGGCTCAGTGCTCTTCCTGGGTTCTCACCACCCTTCCGAGGCGCTGTCCCATGAGGGCTTTGTGCTAGGAGAGGAATTACTGTCTATATCCTTTGTCTGGGGTTTGGAGCCTGGAGTGGTCTGTGATAGTCCAGCTCTTGGCCTGGCCATGCTGTGGGCTGGGCTGTCATGCCCAATGTCCATTTGCAGGACATGTAGTCTTGGTCCACAGGAAGCCCTGGGTAGTGTCCTGCAGGAACCACGTTCACCCACCTCCCCAGGCTACTGTTTTATTGACTTTAGTGGGTGTAATGAAGGCAAGGGTGAAGGTGGAGCAGAGGGGGTGGGCCCTACATCTGAGGAAGAGGGGAGGAGGCAGGTCAGGAGAGGCACAGGAGAGAACCGCGGGGGGTGGGTAAGGGGGGATGGAGGCAGACAGCCAGGGTGAGTCCACACAGGTGGGGCCCAGGAACTGGGGTGGGGGGCAGGGACAGATCTCCCAACCCGGGACATTGAAAGGGTGAACCTAATTCAGTACTGATGTCCTTATAAAGGGGAGAGCCAGAGACTCACAGGGAGAGATGCTCATGTGTGAAGGAGGGAGAGACAGGAGTGACATGAAAACTGGGTCCTCTGGGAGCTGGAGAGGCAGGATGGAGCCCCGCTCCCGCCCCTCCGCCCTCGCCCCGCCCCTCCGCCCTTGCCCAGCCCTCGCTGCCCTCTGTCCCCGCCCCTGTGGAGGACTGGGGCGGGGCACAGCTCTGCCATACTTAAGAGTTTTTATTTCTGATCTGCAGAGAAGCATACCAGTTTTCAGTCATTGGTTATAGGTGCCTCAGGAAACTATGTAGAGAGACGAGCCCATGAACTAAGCCTGCCTCAGCTCCCTCAGTATCTCTGTTGCTAACGGAGTCCCCAGATTGTGTTCCGCTCTACAACCCTGGACCGATGCTCTCGGTTCCCTGGAAAGCTTTAGATGCCGGCTAATTTCTGGAAATATGCTAAAACTAATATATCCGAACACGACCATTGTTGTGATTTTGGAGTGCTGTGTGTGTGGTAGAATCCCACGAAACGGGGAGCATAGAGCTCTCCGCTGGGAAACTGGAGCTCTCAGGACCCCATACAGATGGAAGAATGATGTTCTTAGGCTCTGTGCATCTCGGAGACTGGGGCTCCATCTGGAGACTGCACAGTGCAAATGGTCAGTGAGGGGGGGGTAGGCTGGGTGTGGTAGAGCTAGAGAATCAGGTGCTGGGTACTCATCCCATCTGCACAGCAGTGAGGTGAGCCTCGGTCCTGAAAGAGGAGTTAGGGAGTGTGGCAAAAATCCCCCAGAAAGTGCGGGTAAAGCCCTGCTGATGGTGAAGACAGGGCTCCTAGTGCCACTAGGAGAGAGGATCCCCAGGGCAGTCTTACGGAACTGGAGCTGGAGTCTGCGATAGAGAATGGGTGAGGCTGGGCTGGGAGCCAGGTCCTTCACTATGGTATACGCCAGCCCTGACTCAGCAACAGGACAAACAGGAGGCAGATCTGGTCTGTGAGATGAAGCTCTTAGCTTCCGTTTCTCACTTATCACCTATATGCATAGTCAGAGGCCTGCTTAGCCCTGTGGATACACACAACGCATCCCAGCAAGGAACAGAGTATAGGGGCCCAGTCCTCATCTCAAGGGCCCATGTCCATCCACCATCCAGACCCTGGAGTTCTGGGGATGTCTGTCCTTAGACACCCAGTAATTTCTTCTAGGAAGTAGGGCGTCTCTCGGGAGTCCCCAGCTGGCTTCTAAGTCTTGGGATTCAGTGATGAATGTGCTTGATTAGACGCACAGAGGAAATGCAGCTAACTCTCCGGTTGTCCTCGGTGACTCTGAATACTGTTTCATGTGAGCTTCAGGCTCGATGCTGGCACTGCCTGGATGTACTTGGATTCTCTGTCCCAGGTTCAACTCAGGGAAGAGAGAGTAGAGTGACATTTTTTAAAATTCTGTAATTTTGGTTATTTTAAAAAGCAGAGCTGGGCGGTGGTGGCGCACGCCTTTAATCCCAGCACTTGGGAGGCAGAGGCAGGCGGATTTCTGAGTTCGAGGCCAGCCTGGTCCACAGAGTGAGTTCCAGGACAGCCAGGGCTACACAGAGAAACCCTGTCTCGAAAAAACTGGAAAAAAAAAAAAAAAAGCAGAGAAATGTCATAAGAACGTGCGTTCTTTGTTTTAATCTCAGGCGTGAGATACTGCTTTGGATTGTCGACAAGAGGTGACCGTGATTTCTCCTCGTGCTCTAGTAGGGCCGTGGTTTTGCCCTGCTAGATAGTTTCTGTGATTTTGTGATGTTTGGGATTCTGGGAACTTTCCCAAGGGTAGGGTTCCAAGAGTTGAGGTTGGCTCAGGTTTGTTAGTAGTCGTGCTCAAAGAGGAAACAAAAGGAGAAAAACTCAGATTCAGGGATTTTCCCAATTCCTCTCTCCCCTCTATCCTTCTATCTCTCCTATCTAGTGTTAGGGGGTGGAACGGGATAAAGGATGGGACAAAGAAGAATCTACAAAGCAGCTAAGACCAGCTACAAGAGAGCATTCCAGAAGCATAATGTGACCCTTCATGCCTCCCTGTCCTGTCCAGTGAGTATTCTTAAGGGCCGAAGAGAGCCACAATGTCTGTGACAAGTCAGGGTAGGAAGAGCAGAGACAGCTAGGTACACAGGCTCCACTGGGGCTGTGTCCTGGTGAACTGGGGATGGAAAGTCACCTTCCATAGCAAGCCAGCCACACCCCTGTCCAGGGCTTCTGGATGAGCCTGACCTAACTCTGAGTAGGGAGAGAGCTGTCAACACATACACAGTACACATTGTGCCTGTCTGTAGCTGTACTGAACACACCGGAGCCCTTATCCCTATGGAGGGAAATGGGGACTCTATATGTGACTGCGGTGCCCTCCAGTAGTGTGGGTATATAGTCCTGTAGAGTGCCTAAGCTTCACGGTGTGCCCCAGCTCAGCCCCCTTGCCCCTGTGCAGCCTGGACTGTAGCACAGCACAGTGAGCACTGTCCAGGGGATGTAGGTTCACCAATGCCCAATGTGGTGGTTTGGCCAGGGAGTGGCACTACTGGGAGGTGTGGCCTTGTTGGAGCAGGTGTGGCCTGGTTGGAGTAGATGAGTGTGTCGCTGTGGGGGTGGGCTTTGAGACCCTCCTCCTAGCTGCCTGGATGTCAGTCTTCTGACTGCCTTCAGATCAAAATGTAGAACTCTTGGCTTCTCCAGCACCATGTCTGCCTGGACACTGCCATGATCCCTCCTTGATGATAATGGACTGAACCTCTGAACCTGTAAGCCAGCCCCAATTAAATGTTTCCTTAGATGATAGGTGTCATGGTCATGGTGTCTCTTTAGAGCAGTAAAACCCTAAGACACCACCTCAGACACATGCAGCCAATGCATCCAGAGAGAGAGAGAGAGAGAGAGAGAGAGAGAGAGAGAGAGAGAGAAGAGGTGGGGGTGGCAGAATGATCTTGAAGATGTCTATAGCCCATCTCAAGTGAGAACTGGGTTGACATAGAATAGATGTTCCTCCTCAGCTGCCTTTGGGATAAACTGTCCTAGACTCTCAGGTAAGTGGGGGGTGACAAGACTCTTATCAGTAGAGGGAGCAGAGTCTTGGCTCTGAAGAGGGAGGAGCCACTAGCTACAGAATGTAGAAACTTCTAGAGCAGTGGTTCTCAACCCTCCTAATACTGTGATATTGCAGGATATTTGATCACACCGTGAACCCCAAAATTATATTATTTACTGAAAAACAACTGTTTCTAGTTGTGGTGTGGCTCATCCCTTAGCACACACCTTTAATCTCTGTGTCTGGAATACAGACACACCCTTGGTATCCACCTTTAATCCCAAACAAGGAATGTAAAGCTAGTTTGTAGAAGGAAGCACCCATGTTTGAAAACGATTTCAAATTGAGTGGCAGAAAAAGTGACGAATCAGAGAACGCTGACAGAATAGGAAGTGCCCGATTCTCAGGAGAAGAGAGAGGAAAGGGAAGCTACCTAAGGGGCAGTACAGAGAGAGAGGAGGCAGTTTTACCAGGAGAGTCTTACAGAGACAGGTTGAAGAGAGAACAAGCTAGACACAGGTGAAGACAGAAGATTAGAACAGATTGCCAAGGTTAGCATGAGGCCAAGCAGAGCAATTCAGGAGAGGCCGAGAGAGAGAAGCCAGATTGAGTCAGTCAGCTTGGAGAAGAGTTTTGAGCAGAACAGCTGAGTTGCACCAGCCAGCCAGAGCCCAGGAAGAACTAGGAAGGGGTGAGCTTATTCAGCAGTAAGTCTCAGGGGCTGAGATGAGATTGAACAGAGGCCAGAAGCTTTCAGGGTAGGCCTAGTGAGCCTCAGAGACAACAACTACAACAGAATAAAAAAAAAACCCACAGTTTTTCATGTTGTGGTGACCCTCAACCATAAAATTATTTTGTTGCCACTTCATAACTGTAATTTTGCTACTGATATGAATTGTAATATGAATAATTGTGTTTTCCAATGGCCTTAGGGACCCCGGTGAAAGGGTCGTTTGACTCCTAAAGGATCAAACCACAGGTTGAGAACCTCCATCCCAGAGGCTATAGAAATCAAGGAGTGAGTTCTCCTTGGAGTCTTTGGCCGGAACTGCTCTACTGACCCTTTTCCTTCAGCTCACTGTGGCAGCACTGGGCCCCTGTACATCGTGACTATGATAGAATTCACATGTGCTGTTTAAACCACCTGCCTGGGACCTCTGTCAAAACAGTCACAGGAACCTTCCACAGAAGCCCCAGGCTGCAGGGGCTGCAGGAGTGTAGTGAAAATAAAACAGCTCAGAACAGGGGAGAAGATACGCCAGTGTGGGTGCTTTTGCTCTGCGGCCAGCCGGAGAACGTAGTGGGTGTGGAAGAGGAGATGTGTGTGACCAGGGAAGCAAGACAAAGGCAGAGAGAGAACAGACACGACACAAGTTCATCCTTGCAAAGCTCTGCATGACATTCGCGATGGGGGACTTCAGACGTCCCTGTAGGGGAATCCTCAATAGCCCTACAAGAAAGGGTGGAAGAAACAGTGTTTCACAAGGACTCTAGAGTCACCTCACAATCAGAAAGACCAATTGGTTGTGGTGGTTTGCATATGTTTGGCTCAGGGAGTGGCACTATTAGGAGTGGTGAACTTGTTGGAGGAAGTGGGGGCATGGGCTTTAAAACCCTCTCCTAGCTGCCTGGAAGCCAGTCTTTCTTCTGACTGCCTTTGGATGAAGATGTAGAACCCTCAGCTCCTCCTGTACCATGCCTGCCTGGATGCTGCCATGCTTCCCACCACGATGATAATGGACTGAACCTCTGAACCTGTAAGCCAGCCCCAGTTAAATGTTGTCCTTATAAGAGTTGCATTGGTCATGGTGTCTGCTTACAACAGTAAAACCCTGACTAAGACACAGATTAATAGCCAAGTAAAGCTGACAAACACAGGGCCACACAGACCATGTCCTTATTGGTAAGATGAAACCAACCAAGACTCCAGAGTGGAACACTGTTTAGTCACAAACAGGAAGCACTAAGACTAGCCACAACATGCATGATGGGAACCTCTGGAGCTCAGTGAAAGAAGCCAGACCAAGAGACCACTCTGTATACAGTAATTGTCTTGCCACCCAAATCCGAAGAGCCAGAGGGTTGACTAGTAGATGTTTAGAAAGCTGTGGGGATATGTTCAACGTCATATTTCTTTCTGGAGTGGTCGTGACTTGTTCTAAAGTTGAACATGGTGGCCGATTCACTGTGACATCTGTGACATCACTGTTGGCCAATGAACTGTGTGCGGGCTGGGGGACTGCGTCTCTGGTCTCTGAGAGCTGTGGTGGGTACAGCTTCCTGGTCCTGAGGGTGGCTGGGACTCTGGGACAGCTTGGGGTACAGCCAGGTATTTGGGGTATAGCTCTACTGTTCTACAGATCATTGGAGAATGAAGGGCCTACAGTCCAGCCTTTTTCCAGGGCACCACACCTTACTCTACCCCACAGTGGATTGCAAGAGAGAAGGGACCCCATTTTCTCTCACAGAGCTAAGTCATAAGCCTGCCTGCCTGCCTCCCTCTCTCCTCCCTCCACCCACTGAGGAGATGGCATAGGGTGGCTGCTGGCAGACACAGGCTTGATTAGGTACAAGTGAGAAGAAGCAGGCAGTCAGGTGACCTGTTTGCCCCGTGTAGGCAGGGGCTCACTTTCCTCTGGGGACAGAGCTAAAAATAGCGCTCCAGGGAGCAGCTGTAATTCGCATGTGCACCCCCTTCCTTCTCTCTCCCTGCCCCTCCTCCACCCTCTGCCTTCTTCACCCCCATAGCTCTTTTTTATCTTCTCCTGATTTCTGCCCAGATCCTCCTTTTTTGGAACCTCTTTCTATTTTTTTTTTTTTTTTACCTCCCCAACCTGGAAACAGAGACTAAACAAGTCAAGGTTAATTCTAACAGAGGGTTCTGCACGCTGGGTCTCTCACCCTGATGACGCCGAGGACAGGGGCCATGAAAAAGCAGAGCTTGTCACCCCCTCTCTGCAAAGGTAGCCCAATATGTCTGGCTTAGCCAGACCTTGAGCAGCTGGGGAGCGCTCTGGTGAAATCTCCCAGATGCCCACCGTCCCAGGGAGTAGACATAGCGGTCCCATCTTGTTATTGTGGGACCATCCCCTGGGTTACCTCTCCCTCATCCCCACAGCACAGATCATTGTACCTCCAGGGACCGTGGATCCTCAGGGCTCAGTGCTCTTCCTGGGTTTCTCACCACCCTTCCGAGGCGCTGTCCCATGAGGGCTTTGTGCTAGGAGAGGAATTACTGTCTATATCCTTTGTCTGGGTGTTTGGAGCCTGGAGTGGTCTGTGATAGTCCAGCTCTTGGGCCTGGGCCATGCTGTGGGCTGGGCTGTCATGCCCAATGTCCATTTGCAGGACATGTAGTCTTGGTCCACAGGAAGCCCTGGGTTAGTGTCCTGCAGGAACCACGTTCACCCACCTCCCCAGGCTACTGTTTTATTGACTTTAGTGGGTGTAATGAAGGCAAGGGTGAAGGTGGAGCAGAGGGGTGGGGCCCTACATCTGAGGAAGAGGGGAGGAGGCAGGTCAGGAGAGGCACAGGAGAGAACCGCGGGGGGTGGGTAAGGGGGGATGGAGGCAGACAGCCAGGGTGAGTCCACACAGTGGGGCCCAGGAACTGGGGTGGGGGGCAGGGACAGATCTCCCAACCCGGGACATTGAAAGGGTGAACCTAATTCAGTACTGATGTCCTTTATAAAGGGGAGAGCCAGAGACTCACAGGGGAGAGATGCTCATGTGTGAGGAGGAGAGAGAGACAGGAGTGAACGGATGAAAACTGGTCCTCGGGAGCTGGAGAGGCAGGATGGAGCCCCGCTCCCGCCCCTCCGCCCTCGCCCCGCCCCTCCGCCCTTCCCAGCCCTCGCTGCCCTCTGTCCCCGCCCCTGTGGAGGACTGGGGCGGGGCACAGCTCTGCCATACTTAAGAGTTTTTATTTCTGATCTGGCAGAGAAGCATACCAGTTTTCAGTCATTGGTTATAGGTGCCTCAGGAAACTATGTAGAGAGACGAGCCCATGAACTAAGCCTGCCTCAGCTCCCTCAGTATCTCTGTTGCTAACGGAGTCCCCAGATTGTGTTCCGCTCTACAACCCTGGACCGATGCTCTCGGTTCCCTGGAAAGCTTTAGATGCCGGCTAATTTCTGGAAATATGCTAAAACTAATATATCCGAACACGACCATTGTTGTGATTTTGGAGTGCTGTGTGTGTGGTAGAATCCCACGAAACGGGGAGCATAGAGCTCTCCGCTGGGAAACTGGAGCTCTCAGGACCCCATACAGATGGAAGAATGATGTTCTTAGGCTCTGTGCATCTCGGAGACTGGGGCTCCATCTGGAGACTGCACAGTGCAAATGGTCAGTGAGGGGGGGGGTAGGCTGGGGTTGGGTAGAGCTAGAGAATCAGGTGCTGGGTACTCATCCCATCTGCACAGCAGTGAGGTGAGCCTCGGTCCTGAAAGAGGAGTTAGGGAGTGTGGCAAAAATCCCCCAGAAAGTGCGGGTAAAGCCTGCTGAAATGGTGAAGACAGGGCTCCTAGTGCCACTAGGAGAGAGGATCCCCAGGGCAGTCTTACGAACTGGAGCTGGAGTCTGCGATAGAGAATGGGTGAGGCTGGGCTGGGAGCCAGGTCCTTCACTATGGTATACGCCAGCCCTGACTCAGCAACAGGACAAACAGGAGGCAGATCTGGTCTGTGAGATGAAGCTCTTAGCTTCGTTTCTCACTTATCACCTATATGCATAGTCAGAGGCCTGCTTAGCCCTGTGGATACACACAACGCATCCCAGCAAGGAACAGAGTATAGGGGCCCAGTCCTCATCTCAAGGGCCCATGTCCATCCACCATCCAGACCCTGGAGTTCTGGGGATGTCTGTCCTTAGACACCCAGTAATTTCTTCTGGAAGTAGGGCGTCTCTCGGGAGTCCCCAGCTGGCTTCTAAGTCTTGGGATTCAGTGATGAATGTGCTTGATTAGACGCACAGAGGAAATGCAGCTAACTCTCGGTTGTCCTCGGTGACTTGAATACTGTTTCATGTGAGCTTCAGGCTCGATGCTGGCACTGCCTGGATAGTACTTGGATTCTCTGTCCCAGGTTCAACTCAGGGAAGAGAGAGTAGAGTGACATTTTTTAAAATTCTGTAATTTTGGTTATTTTAAAAAGCAGAGCTGGGCGGTGGTGGCGCACGCTTTAATCCCAGCACTTGGGAGGCAGAGGCAGGCGGATTTCTGAGTTCGAGGCCAGCCTGGTCCACAGAGTGAGTTCCAGGACAGCCAGGGCTACACAGAGAAAAACCCTGTCTCGAAAAAACTGGAAAAAAAAAAAAAAAAAAAAGCAGAGAAATGTCATAAGAACGTGCGTTCTTTGTTTTAAATCTCAGGCGTGAGATACTGCTTTGGATTGTCGACAAGAGGTGACGTGATTTCTCCTCGTGCTCTAGTAGGGCCGTGGTTTTGCCCTGCTAGATAGTTTCTGTGATTTTGTGATGTTTGGGATTCTGGGAAACTTTCCCAAGGGTAGGGTTCCAAGAGTTGAGGTTGGCTCAGGTTTGTTAGTAGTCGTGCTCAAAGAGGAAACAAAAGGGAAAAAACTCAGATTCAGGGATTTTCCCAATTCCTCTCTCCCCTCTATCCTTCTATCTCTCCTATCTAGTGTTAGGGGGTGGAAACGGGATAAAGGATGGGACAAAGAAGAATCTACAAAGCAGCTAAGACCAGCTACAAGAGAGCATTCCAGAAGCATAATGTGACCCTTCATGCCTCCCTGTCCTGTCCAGTGAGTATTCTTAAGGGGCCGAAGAGAGCCACAATGTCTGTGACAAGTCAGGGTAGGAAAAGAGCAGAGGACAGCTAGGTACACAGGCTCCACTGGGGCTGTGTCCTGGTGAACTGGGGATGGAAAGTCACCTTCCATAGCAAGCCAGCCACACCCCTGTCCAGGGCTTCTGGATGAGCCTGACCTAACTCTGAGTAGGGAGAGAGCTGTCAACACATACACAGTACACATTGTGCCTGTCTGTAGCTGTACTGAACACACCGGAGCCCTTATCCCTATGGAGGGAAATGGGGACTCTATATGTGACTGCGGTGCCCTCCAGTAGTGTGGGTATATAGTCCTGTAGAGTGCCTAAGCTTCACGGTGTGCCCCAGCTCAGCCCCCTTGCCCCTGTGCAGCCTGGACTGTAGCACAGCACAGTGAGCACTGTCCAGGGGATGTAGGTTCACCAATGCCCAATGTGGTGGTTTGGCCAGGGAGTGGCACTACTGGGAGGTGTGGCCTTGTTGGAGCAGGTGTGGCCTGGTTGGAGTAGATGAGTGTGTCGCTGTGGGGGTGGGCTTGAGACCCTCCTCCTAGCTGCCTGGATGTCAGTCTTCTGACTGCCTTCAGATCAAAATGTAGAACTCTTGGCTTCTCCAGCACCATGTCTGCCTGGACACTGCCATGATCCCTCCTTGATGATAATGGACTGAACCTCTGAACCTGTAAGCCAGCCCAATTAAATGTTGTCTTAGATGAGGTGTCATGGTCATGGTGTCTCTTTAGAGCAGTTTAAAACCCTAAGACACCACCTCAGACACATGCAGCCAATGCATCCAGAGAGAGAGAGAGAGAGAGAGAGAGAGAGAGAGAGAGAGAGAGAGAGAGGTGGGGGTGGCAGAATGATCTTGAAGATGTCTATAGCCCATCTCAAGTGAGAACTGGTTGACATAGAATAATGTTCCTCCTCAGCTGCCTTTGGGATAAACTGTCCTAGACTCTCAGGTAAGTGGGGGTGACAAGACTCTTATCAGTAGAGGGAGCAGAGTCTTGGCTCTGAAGAGGGAGGAGCCACTAGCTACAGAATGTAGAAACTTCTAGAGCAGTGGTTCTCAACCCTCCTAATACTGTGATATTGCAGGATATTTGATCACACCGTGAACCCCAAAATTATATTATTTACTGGAAAAACAAACTGTTTCTAGTTGTGGTGTGGCTCATCCCTTGAGCACACACCTTTAATCTCTGTGTCTGGAATACAGACACACCCTTGGTATCCACCTTTAATCCCAAACAAGGAATGTAAAGCTAGTTTGTAGAAGGAAGCACCATGTTTGAAAACGATTTCAAATTGAGTGGCAGAAAAAAGTGACGAATCAGAGAACGCTGACAGAATAGGAAGTGCCGATTCTCAGGAGAAGAGAGAGGAAAGGGAAGCTACCTAAGGGGCAGTACAGAGAGAGAGGAGGCAGTTTTACCAGGAGAGTCTTACAGAGACAGGTTGAAGAGAGAACAAGCTAGACACAGGTGAAGACAGAAGATTAGAACAGATTGCCAAGGTTAGCATGAGGCCAAGCAGAGCAATTCAGGAGAGGCCGAGAGAGAGAAGCCAGATTGAGTCAGTCAGCTTGGAGAAGAGTTTTGAGCAGAACAGCTGAGTTGCACCAGCCAGCCAGAGCCCAGGAAGAACTAGGAAGGGGTGAGCTTATTCAGCAGTAAGTCTCAGGGCTGAGATGAGATTGAACAGAGGCCAGAAGCTTTCAGGGTAGGCCTAGTGAGCCTCAGAGACAACAACTACAACAGAATAAAAAAAAACCCACAGTTTTTCATGTTGTGGTGACCCTCAACCATAAAATTATTTTTGTTGCCACTTCATAACTGTAATTTTGCTACTGATATGAATTGTAATATGAATAATTGTGTTTTCCAATGGCCTTAGGGACCCCGGTGAAAGGGTCGTTTGACTCCTAAAGGATCAAACCACAGGTTGAGAACCTCCATCCCAGAGGCTATAGAAATCAAGGAGTGAGTTCTCCTTGGAGTCTTTGGCCGGAACTGCTCTACTGACCCTTTTCCTTCAGCTCACTGTGGCAGCACTGGGCCCCTGTACATCGTGACTATGATAGAATTCACATGTGCTGTTTAAACCACCTGCCTGGGACCTCTGTCAAAACAGTCACAGGAACCTTCCACAGAAGCCCCAGGCTGCAGGGGCTGCAGGAGTGTAGTGAAAATAAAACAGCTCAGAACAGGGGGAGAAGATACGCCAGTGTGGGTGCTTTGCTCTGGGCCAGCCGGAGAACGTAGTGGGTGTGGAAGAGGAGATGTGTGTGACCAGGGAAGCAAGACAAAGGCAGAGAGAGAACAGACACGACACAAGTTCATCCTTGCAAAGCTCTGCATGACATTAAAACCTGGCAGAGTTGGGGTGACATTCAGACGTCCTGCCTGTAGGGGGCAGGGTGGGGACATCTTTCCTATGTCAGCAAGAAGTCACAGGACCTGTGTGTCCTCATAGTCCCGTGAATAGAAAAGTGTCTCCAGAGACGGGCAGAGACAGGGCTGGGCCCTTTGGGGAAGGTAGCTAGATGTTGCCATGGAAACCTAGATGCTAAAACAGCAATAAAGCATTGAGGGGCAATGCCAGCTCTCCCGGAGGCTGAGGTGTGAGTTGTGAGTTCCAGGTCAGCCTGAGCTAGAGAACAAGACTCTGCCTCCTCTCAAAACACCACCAGCAGCAGCATTAACAAAAACATGCAGTTTATAGAGTCAAACCAGTCAGACCGACCACTAACGTCACAGTGTGGCTCACTCTGGTGATGTTGAGTTTCCTGTCATGGAGGGCTGCAGGGGTTGGTCTTTAAGCTTTAGGCTATAGTATCATGCAGCAAGAGTGTTTTTTTTTTTTTTTTTTTGGTTTTTCGAGACAGGGTTTCTCTGTGTAGCCCTGGCTGTCCTGGAACTCACTCTGTAGACCAGGCTGGCCTCGAACTCAGAAATCCGCCTGCCTCTGCCTCCCAAGTGCTGGGATTAAAGGCGTGCGCCACCACCGCCCGGCTACAGCAAGAGTGTTAAAACAGCCTCCCCAGTGAAAAACAGGACACAAAAATCCTAAGTCAAGCTGGTCGTGGTGACACATGCATTTAATCCTACTACTAAGGAGACAGAGGCAGGCAGGTGGATCTCTGTGAGTTTGAGGCCAGCCTGGTCTACATACCAAGTTCCAGGCCAGCCTGGTCTACATAGTTATATCCAAGCATACACGTGGTAGCTCTTAACTATCCACAACTCCAACTCTGGAGGATGGGTCACCCCCAAACACTTACATCCATAAAATAAAATAGATCTAAAACAAAATTAAATAAAAATTTAAACTCTAAGAGAGAAGACTGAGGAAAAAGCCCAATGAGTCCCAAGGAAAATAGCAAGGTAAGACAGATGTAAGTAAGATAGGGTGTAAAATATATATAAAAGATGGTAGGCCTTAAAGTGTCGCAGGAGCCGACAAGCACCCAGTCCTAAAATGGACACTGGGCACACTGAAGATAGGCAGATAGATGCTGGGCCCCAAGGGCACCCAGGCCTCAGAGCCCACCTGTGGGATCCTTGAGGCTCCAGGACTGGATGTGGGGGTTCAGGAAGAGCACCCTGAAATACCTGGGATCCCCACAGTGGCCAGAGAGGAGAGGCTGGGTTCCACTCCAGGCTGGTTGCAGGCACCCTTGTGTAGGCCATTTGACCTCTGGCGAAGCCAGACAGTGCTAGTGGATCCCAGAATTTCAGGGATAGATTAGGGTAGACGGTGTCATGTGCTGTGAGCGCAAGATCACCTTCAACATCAATAACGTTTACTTGCACTTCTGCTCAGGCTGCCATGTGAGTGCAGAAGCTCCTATGCAGAGACCCAAGGCGGCTCACTGACTGCCCGGGACTTCATGTTCAGGTTCAAGCTGGAACAACTGGAACGCACAGGCCACTTGTAGGACATCTGAGATGTGGCTCCTCCCTCCCTAGGGTTATTCCAGCCCTAGTCAGCTTACTCCTGTCAGCTCCAGGACAAGTCTCGTCCAGCTGCCCTTCGGTGTGCCTCAGTTGACCTGCCGCTGCCTGGCAGCTCTGTGCAGGATGTCTCGTGCATGGTGAGGGCAGAGGCTCCTGGCGTTCATGACAGAATAGGCCAGCGTGGAGCTGCCATGTAAGGGACCAGGTTCCCTTGGATAAGAGCTGGGGTTCAGCTCCACCTCTCAGCAATGCCACTCCCTCCCCAGGGGCTGAGCGTCTGTTCAGAAGGTGGGTACTATATCTTCTCATGAGGCTTTCAAGGAAGGCGTTAACAGTGTGCACCCACCTGTGCAGCTGCCGGGACACTCGAAGGAGGTCCCCGTGCAGGCCTGAATCCCAGTGCCCAGAAGCCCTGTGGCATGTGTGTTCCGGTGGTGCTGAGGCAGGTGATACAGAAGCAAGCTCTGAGGATCTGCCCACCTCAGAATTAGCCTTGAGGGACTTCCAGCCCAAATGCTCGGCTCCCGATCTTCTTCTCAGGCCCGCAGGGCTTGTTCATCTGTCTCCCAGGGCTTCTCCAGGAGTCTGGAAGGCATCCATAGAGGTGGGGGAAGGGATCTGTGAACTTGGGGTTCTCACGACTCCTTTCTCTTCCTCAGGGGTTGTAGTGGCGGGCAGGCCACACGAGCTAAGCATGGTGGCAGGCCCACCAGGCCCTTCTGTGAGCCATCACTGCCCTCTACTGTCCTGAGTTTTCACTAGTGTTGAAACCAAGAACAGGATTTGGTGGGTGGGATGGACGGTGGGGTCATGGTCTGCTGGAGAAGGGAGAAGGATCTAAGCAGGGGTCCTGAGAAGATCTAATGGATGGTATATATTGCCTCAATCAGACGTGTATATGGAGTCTTCGGAGGGGAAAGCATTACTAGCAGCATCCCCCCCCCCAACCCTTCCCTGGTCAGCTGGGTGGATTTCGACAGGACTGAGCTCTATGCCGGTAACACTGGGCCTGGGGATCATGCTGACGCTCTCCAGTACAGGGGACAGGCCAGACAACTTGGCTAAAACCCAACGGTACCGGAGGTGCTCTGGCAGAAGCTCAGCACCACTGAGCCTTGATGTCCCTGCCCATGGACCAATTCATCTGGCAGAGATGATGGCGGCAGTGCCGTTCCCTGTGTTGTCTCATGGATGCTCACGTGTCAAGCATCGTGAGGTGTGCAAGGGCAGATGGAGTCCATCAAGCCTCCGTGACAGCAGCTTGGCCAGCACAGGCCTCCAGTAGAGTGGAGTGTTGAGAGGGAGAGCAGAGGGAGGGATGGACAGTGTCCTACCTGCAGGGCCCTGGGAGGAGGCAGGCTGTGGTGATCTGAGGCTATCTTGACGGGAGGAGTGTGCCAGGCAGGGCTGAAGGAAGCCACCGTGACTTAGCAAGCAGGCTCCTAGGCACTGGGTGGTGATCGCAGCAGTGGCTATGATATTGGCTGCACACATAAGGTGTCATGGATGGTTTACTTTGGAGGTTGACACACACAGACAGACCAGTTGGGAGGCTCATGGGGACTGACCTTGGGGTCTGTGATTGGGGATGGAAGGAGGTGGCTAGCAAGTTTGCCTAGTGGCTATGGATTCAATGGATAGGGGCCCTTGTCTCCGGACCAGGCCAGACAGTGAAGGGCAGGAGGGTTAGACAAGAGCTGGTGATCTCTAGAGACCTGCAGCTCATGGATAGAATGGACGGAGCAGGGTTGGACTTCTGACAGTGGGACGAGAGAAAGACCCTGTCCCTTCTACATGGTAAGGCAGGGCAGTCTGCTCTACAAGAGTGGAGAATGGGGTTTACGGAATGAGTGAGGCCAGAAGCCAGGCCTTAGGATATGAACATCAGGAAGGTGGAGGAAGTGTGGCATTCTGAGGAGATGTGGAGACTGGGAGGAATGTTCCAGACTGGGGATATGAAATGTAGACGAACATTTACACAAAGTACAGCAGCTGGAGCTGGTGCCTTTATCACTATAGCACGAGGGGCAGAGGGTTCACGTGAGTATGTGTGTGTATGTGCGCGCGCACGCACGTAATATACCCTGGGGAAACACTGGGGTAATATTCCTCAGTGGGAAGTCAAGAGCCGGAGTGAAGAGGCATGGCCAGACCTGTGGCAAACCCAGTGCCCACGGTCCCTGCAAATCTTTAGAAGGGAGGTTGAGACAGGTCTCTCATATAGAGTACAGCCTTCTTGGGAGCAGGGGACAGACACCCAGGGGAGGTATGA
The DNA here is from genome assembly GCA_021653895.1 of Mastomys natalensis. Lineage (NCBI taxonomy): Eukaryota > Metazoa > Chordata > Mammalia > Rodentia > Muridae > Mastomys > Mastomys natalensis. The sequence goes on from JAJTUV010000412.1 coordinate 1,002,354, forward strand.
GAAGTGTCAGTTGGCTGTCTTGCTATGGTGGCCACAGAGCAGGTGCTGGAAACCCCTTGGGCCAAGGGGATTTCAGGGGAAGAAGAATGGGTCATGAACTTGAGGGTGCACAGGGACTGCTGACATCTGTGGGAGCCTGCCAGGACTCAGTGAGTTCTAAGCATAGGTGTGTTTGGACTGAGCACATGCTCAGGTTTAAGCTGATATTTCTCCTGGTCATACACTGTGGGAAATGGCAGGATCCAGCATTCCACTGAACGGCCATATGAAGCTCACAGGACTGCCCAAGACATGGTAACACTCTTACAGCCCAAGGCTCGGACAGCAGGAGGGACCTCCTGGTACCAGGGTACATATGACCTGACCGACAACTCAGTCTGGGTGATAGTCACAGAGTCCCTTCTTGGAGTTCTCAGAAAGGGTCTCAATCCATTTTACAGGTATGGAAACTGAGGCAGGACTGGATGATATGTGGGCCTGTGGTACAATTCTGCAACTGTGTATGAAATGGGTCAAAAGGGGAGGTTAGGGGTCACCTTGGGCCTTCTCTCATTCAAGCATCTATTACCCACCAGTCCACTTCCCTGATGTCCCCATCACCTTCAGACAACTTCAGGCACACCCTGTAAAACCGTTGTTTAAACTGCTAGAGGGTAGTGTGTGCATTTGCTGTCTACCAGGCTTTCAGTGGAAACCAGAGCCCTGCCCGCAAAGTCAGACAATGTGGAGGGGCAGGGCAGAGAGAGGGTCTGTGGCTTCTTCAGATTTCCCATCCCGCTGGCTTTTGTGAAGAGAGGGCCCAAGACAGAGGCTGCCTGACTTCTCTGGGCCCTTTGCTAGCCAAATCCCCAGTGATCCAGTTGACCTGGGGGCTGTGGCACCTCCTACTAGTAGGGATGGCTTTTACTGTACCCCTTGTGGTAAATTGGGCAGGGCCTGTGAATGGACTCTCAGGAACATTTATTCTTGTGTAAACCCAGGCCCATGAGCAGGTCATCTCAGAAGGCTGGGTGAGAGGCAGACTGGCCAGCAGGCCCCAGGTCCCCTGAGGTGTTTTCAGGGTTCACTTTCAGCCTCCACAGCTGCTGGTTAAGACATACAGAGTTGGAGAACAGGCATGTTTACTTTCTCAGGGGACCAAGCAGGTAGGCCAAAGCAATGGCTAGACTGCCCTTGGTAGTCTGCTAGACATGGCCTACAGCAGGCCAGCAACGGACTACAGGTGGTAGCCCAGGCCCAACTCTGTAGTGATAAATACTCTTTGGGACTTGGTGCCCTCCCTCGAAGACTAAGTACAAGGTTTCCTTCTCCCTAGTGGTCTGCAATTGGATGCTTATTCTGGCAGGGCTGGGGGATGGAATGAGGCCCACTAGATCTAAGACAACAGGCCGGCCGGCCAGCGAACTTAGCACATCGAATGTCTTTATTAAGTGTCAAGGGTCCCGGTGGTGCGGCCCCACAGGCTCACTTTACGTGCTCGGCGGCGTGAGAAGAGCAGTAATACTTCTTGTGTGCGATGAAGGTGGACAGGCTGCTGAACCTGATGTTACACAGGCGGCAGTAGCGGTGGCCGCCACCGCCACCCGGCGCAGGAGCAGGCGCGGGCGGGCCCTTGCAGGGTGTCCGAGCGCCTTGATCTGCCGGGTCAGAAGGCGTGTTCTCGGGAGCAGGGGAAGGAGAGCGTGGTGGGCGGCCGTCGGGGCTGTCGCGCGGAGCACGCTCGGCGGGTGTGCGGGGCTCAGGGCCAGGGCTGGCCGCCGGCTTCGCCACCTGTAGGCCGTGTGCCTGGCGCAAATGCTCGACCAGGTCGCCGCGAACGCGCCCGTTGGGCGGGCAGTAGGGGCAGAGAGCGGCGGTGCGCAAAGGCGCGGCGGGGCACGAGTACTTCTTGTGAGCCAGGTAAGCTTCGAGGCTGTGGAAGCTTACGCGACACGCCGTACACTCGTGGTAGTCGGCCAGCGCGGGCAGAGCAGGAGGTGCATCCGGGGTCTGGCGACGCGGCCGCTTGCTCAGGTCTATGGGGCCGTCGGGGACCGGGCCCGGGGAGGGCGTGGGGGCGGGGCCGGCGCTGGCACTCGCCGGTCTCGGAGAAGACGGCAGCTCCGCAGTGGGGGAGGGTACAACCGGCACAGGGGCGGGGCCTGCTGCTGGGGGCGGGGCGCCGGCTGCGGGCAGCTCGTACAGCTTGCGACGCCGGCGCGTGCGCACGGGCGGAGCTGTCAGCGCGGGAGCCGCGGGTCCCGGAGCCGGCGTGGGTGCGGGTGGCCGGCGCGGGGGCGGGTCGTGGCGCGAGGCGCAGTAGTAGCGCTTGTGCACAGTGTAGGTTTCGTGGCGGCTAAACCGGATGTTGCAGGCCTCGCACAGCGTGCGGCTGGGATCGTCCTCTGCGTCGTCTACCGAGCTGCCCGGGCTCTGGCTGCCCTCGCTGCCCCGGCCCGCGGTCTCAGTCTCAGGAGTGGTCGCTCCACTCGCCTCTTCCTCTCGTGCCCCGGGCCCCGGCGACGTGCGTGGCGGGTCTGGCTCTGCAGCGGCACCCGCGGGTGCACGGGCAGGGCCCGTGGCCGCTTTGGGTCTGCGCACGGCGGGCGGGTCCTCGGGCGCGCGGCGGCCCGAGCAGTAGAGGCGCTTGTGCACATAGAAGTTGTTGATGTTATTAAAGGTGATCTCGCACTCAAAGCACGTGGCGCCCTTAGTCCCTGGGAAGAGGCCCGTGGGCGTTCCCGCCGCGCCAGAGCTCCCTGCGCCTTGCTGTAGCCGGTTGTGCACCAACTCGGACATTTTGGCCAGGATCTCCGAGGCCTGTGGCGCTGCAGGGACGGTGGTTGTGCCCGCGTCCGGACCGAACACATATTGTGGCAGGAAGAGTGTCCCGGCCATTGTTAGCTCTCCCGGCCCCGGGCTAGAGCCAGGCGTGGGGCTGGACAGTTCTGTCTTCACCTTGACTGGATTGGGGCTGTGTGGTGAAGGTGTCCGAGATGGAGCCTGGGGACCTGGCTCTCCCGGCCCTGAGGCACGGGCGGCTTCAGGCTCCTCTGCAGCCTCCACCTTGATGGTCCTGGGGCTGCAGGGGACTCGCTGCTGCCCCCATTTTGGGGGGGCACTCTGGTCTCTCCGTTGGTGACTTCGGCCAAGGCCTTACTGTCCAGTCCTGAGGATGGCATGGGTGCCTTGTCAGCGGGAACCAGGGGGCTGGGCATCAGCGAGTGCTGTTGGAAGCCTGCCAGGCTGTCTACAAGAACACAGGGCTGCATGTCAGGCCCGGGGCAGGCCCTAGGTAGGATGTGGTAGGCAGAAGGGATTTAGGACCAGGGTTGACAAGGACACCATGTGTTGCCTATGGACAAGTCCCCTCACCTCCCACTTCTCAGAGGGCCAGTGAGGCCCCAGTATGGTTGCTTACCTGGAGGAAGTTTGGCTGCCGGATGTCCAGCCCCTGGTGAGTAGATCTCACCCTTGGAGCCAGGCTGGCACACCATGTGGTTTGTCACCAGGTGGCTGTAGAGGATGTCCCTTGTGGTGGATATGAAGCCACAGTTGTGACAGACACCTGTAGGCCACGCTGTTGTGGTCAGGTTCCTGGGGCTGAGGTATAGCCCCAGAGACCCCATCCCGACCCCCTCCAGCCCACCTACCGCTGAGCGTGTCCGTGTGCACCTTGAGATGGCGTTCACAGTTGGCCTTGGTGGTGAAGGCTGACAGGCAGATGAGGCACACGAAGGGGCGCTCTCCTGGAACATGGAGAGAACACTGGACCCGGGCCCTTTTAGGCTTGGCTATGGCAGGGCAGTGCGGCCAGGGCAGGATGGGCACTCACCACTGTGGCTGCGCATGTGGATCTCCAGCGAGCTGGCGCTGGGGCAGCTCTTCCGGCACTGGGGGAAGGGGCAGACACGCTCATTGGGGTAGGTCTCCTTGGGTTTTTCTTCAGTCGCTGAGACAGGAGAGCCTGCACGCTGGCGGCTGGCACAGTAGTAGAGGAGGTGGGCTTGCAGGTTCCGCTCACTACGGTACCAGATCCCGCAGTCTTTGCAGGGGAAGACATCCTCTGGTAGGGGTACAAGTGGGGTACAGACTGGATGAGACAGGGACTGACCTTGATAGCCCAGCTCCCTTTCATCTTGCCCCTGAAGGCCTCACCCAGGCTCTGGGGGTTCTCCTGTCCCTGCACAGGGGATGTGGGGACTTGGGGACTCAGCTTTCAGGCATGTACTACCCTCCCCCCCACCCCACAGCCACCACCTTCTTTCTACTGTATGTTTCTCATGGGGCCTGCATCCAGATTCCCCTGGGGGCTGGGCCCTCCCTATGGTAGCAGGCCATGAGCAATCTTCTAGCACTCAGGTTGTCATCCATCCTGCATTAGCTGGGTTCTGTCCTTCAGTTCAGTGTCTTACTGGAGCATAATTCATCCCCTGTCCCTCCCTCTCCCTCCTCACATCTCTCTCTCTCTCTCTGTGTGTGTGTGTGTGTGTGGTGTGTGTGTGTGTGTGTGTGTGTGTGTGTGTGTGTGTGTGTGTGTAAACTGGACCTCTTGAATACTGAACACCCAGAACCTGCCCTGCCCTTTGACTTGAGTGTCACCAAAGTCTGCCCTGGCAAATCACATACTTACTGTTGATGACTGCGGTAGCAAGGATGGATGCCATGCCAGCCTGCTGGGGCAGCAGCTGGATGTCTGTGTGCACTGGGGCTGAGCCTCCAGGTTCTTCGGGTTCCTGCACAGGGTGTTTGGGAGTACCATGGGGCTCGGTCACGAGGAACACGTGGAGTAGTCCACCAGAAGGTACCACTTTGGTAACCCTGCACCAGAGGGCGCCATCTGTAGGGTACAGGCATTTGTGATTCTGGGCTTATAATGGGGGGGTCCTCCCTTTGTCTCCCACACTGGAGCCCCGCTGTACCCCCTCACTCCAGGGATGGGTGAGGCCGGGAAAACGGCAGGAGATGGATGCACTCAGGTTCACAGCTGTGTCTGAACAAGGCCTGGGGGAGCTTCCCTTTCCAGTAAAAGGGTAGACATGGGACTGGCAGGGATAATTGAGGGGATCTTATGTAACTACTTGGCTGGGGTGGAGCGGTGTCCCAATGCAGGGGGCTCCAGAACAGGCAGGTTTGCAACCTGTTGGGAATGGGCCAGGTGCTGTTCCCACAGTAGCCTGTAGAGGGCAGACTCAATCAACAAAACCCAGGTGTCCTGAGGCAGAAGTTCTGCCTAGTGGCCTGGAACCCTGAGGCTGCACTTCCCTCTGAGCTGTGGGTAGGGACACCGCTGTCCTCAGGCTGAAGCCAGTGGCCACTCCCAGCAGAAAGTGGGGAAAGAAAGGGGAGTATGTGTGTCCTAAGGCAGCAGTAGGAGCTGAGCTGCAGTGTAGAGCTGTGTAAGTTATGGGGCAAGTGATACAGGAAAACCACCCATCCCTGTCCATAGGACACTGTGGTCACGGGGACCCTGTCTGCAGGCCCCACCAGGTCATGTCACGTTTATCAGCCCTATAAGGACTTCTGTCTTTTGTGGACAGCACACTTGGGCAGAACCGTGCTGTAGACGCCTATGGGCAGGCCAGGGTGGTGGTACAAGCACATGGCTGATTGCTTGCCAACATCCAATCTGGTGTTGGGGCATGTTCCTTCCTAGTACAGGCTTCTTCTGGCTGCTCTCTCTGGTCCTTAGAGCACCCATTGGTAGGACTGGGAACATGATCCCCTGTGCCCTGCAGACAGCATCAAGTGTTGACAAAGGTCCCATGTACCTGACCTCAACTCTTAATACCCTTGGTACTTATGGGAAGGTGCTCCACTTCTGCTGAGGGGCTACTCAGGAGCTGACTTCAAGGACAGAACTTCCAGAACAGTTTAGCCAACGGGATGAACTGAGGGAAGATACCCTTGGTACCTCCAACTCTTAGAAGGTCGGACGGGGGGTGGGGTGGGGGTCAAATAGGATGGAATGATTTAGCCACAGCCTCCTCCTCACTTTCTACACGGAGCAGCAACCTGGAAGGCAAGGGACTCACCAAGTCCCACAACTAGTAAAGGGCGGGTCTGGATCTGAACAAAGTCGGGCCAGCAGAGCCCAGGCTGGGCCTCAGGTTGCTGCCCTTCGGAGGCCCCCGGAAGCCCTCGTAGTTCAGTCTCTACCTAAGCCTACATGGGGAAGCAGAGCTCTCAGTGGCTGTAGAGTGGCCCAGTGTGGCCCCTCTAGCTCTCCTGTCAGTGGGTGTGATTCACCGGGACTGCAGCTCCTAAGATTGTCCCTCACCCTCTCAGATGGGGTTCACGGTGCTCTCAGGCAGTTTGACTATCACGGTCACCCAGATAAGCTGGTGGTGTCCCTTTAAGAGCTGGACCAGACAGAGCCAAGTGTCCCTGCCTTCTGAAAGACCTTAGAGGGGAGGGAGGCAGGCATGAGACACAGACCCTGCCTGTAGATCTCCGAGTTGGCTTCTTCTTCAGTTAGGGCCTGGGGTAGCATCCTTAGCCAGCAGTTCTCATCCACCATCAGAGTCACAGCTGGGCCCTAGGGAAGAGCAGGAATAGGAAAGGATCAGTCCACACAGCAGTGCCTAACGGGGCTGTGCTGTGTTGTGTAGTGGTAGTCAGCAGCCTGACAGCTCACAGCGGTAGGACCTGTGTAGTTCAAACACTATGGTATCTGGAGGCATGGCGGGGAGCTGTGCTTTCCAAGGCTAGGCATTAGTCTCTTGGGAACAAAGCTCCAGAGAGATCAAGCAGTGTGCCCAAGGGCACACAGAGCTGCTGGCACCAAGGGTATGGCCCATGCCACACAACTGCTGGATGCTTGCAGGGAACTAAGGTGGGGGAGGGAGGGAGGGAGGCTGTGTCTCTGTCAGTAGAGCTTTCTTCTCTGGTGTAGGGTGGGACTTTTACCCCTGTCCATTCATAGAAAGCACTGTCCTTTCCCTGGGATTGGCCATCCCAACCCAGGACCAGCCAGCTGCTGAGGAGTGAGGGGCAGTGGGGAGCCGAGGTTCCATGCCCTCTTCACTATCATATAGGCCGGGAAGCCAAGGCAGAGTAAAGGGTAGGGGCTGGGGGTAGAAGTTCCAGCCTAAGGCTGTGCCACACACTTCCTCTGCAGCTCCATATGAACTGGAAAGAAAGAGCCCTGGGCTCAGCCCCTCAGGGCCACTAAAGCTGCTTGTTTCCTGCCCCCTACACCCTGGCTCTCAGCCCAGCAGCAGAGGAAGTATACGTGGCCATGTCTCTATGCAGCCCAGGCTGGAAGGCTGGGCTGGGATTTGGTCTCACATGGAGGATGAGACGCAGCCAGTGGCAGGCAAAGACAGCAGAAGCTCAGTCCTGTTTGTCCTTGGAGGGTGGATGACTACTGCCACCAGGGCATCAGCCTACAGGGTTGAGTCTTACTTAGCTCCCGGACCCAGCCACTTGGACACTAGCTGTAAAGGTAGAACATGCCCGTGTGTTATTCTGTCAGCCACTTGCTGCTTTAGTCAAATGAACGCCTTTTCATCAGAACCTGCAGCTCAAAGACTTTTAACCGACGGCCCAGGGCTCACTCCCAGGCTCTTAAGAACTGCTGTGGTGTTCATGGCGATGGGCTCACTGGGTAGGAAAGATCAACAATTGGCTGGAACAGGAGGAGAAACAGGCTCCTGACTGTATGTGGCACTGCTAGGACAACGCTTGGCATTCCTGGGTTTCCTTGTGTGTGGTGCCCACATAGGTTCTGGGGCCAAACATCATGGTCTAGTTCAGGCTTGACCATTCCCCTATGACCCCTGTGACCCCTGTGGGCCAACTCTTCACAGACCCCATTCACATGGCATATACAGAGCCAACAAGATAAGGCCTTCTAGCTGGGAACTCCCAGTGACCATGTACCATGAGGTCATGACAGCCCAGCCAGGTGGCTGCCACATCACCTGCCCGCTGCCACGTGGCTTGCCATGGAGCAGAGAGTGGAGATAAGCTGCTCTGAAGGGGAACCCTAGAGTCCCAGCAGGTGACATCTGCACCTCTGGCTTCAGTTTCCTGTATACCAGCAGGGTGAGGCCCGCATGACAAAGTTGCTGTCACAACAGAGGGAGGAAACCCCCTTCCTTGTCCTGCTACCATCTCTGGGGGGGGGGGGAGGTTAGGTCTGGGGGTCCAGGCAGGCCATTTCCCTCTCTGTAGCCCTTTCTGCCCCAGGCACAGGTTAATGTGAGCATAAAGGAAGTCCTTGGAGCTGCACACACTGGCCATGGGGGCATACTCATGCTTTGCTTGAAGGATGACATGAACAGGAAGGAGTCTCTGGACCCAGGTATGAGCCTTGCGTCTTGGACCTTGCTGGCATTTGCCACATGTCCACTGAGGGAGTGCAATCTACCCAAGAGCCTACTTCAGGTCTGCTGGTGTCAGGAGGGTGACTCCCAGAGATGCAGGGATAGGTGAGCCTTCAGGGTCACAACTGGATAATACAGCAGACAGGTGTGGGCAGCCACACTGGGGACCTCTGACTCTCACAGCCTCCCTGTTCCTAGCCAGAGCAGATGGCTGTCAGTGAGGTGGCTGGGCGCGGCCCTCCCTGCCTCAGCCTTCCGCGTCGCTAATGAATATTAATGAGCGGAGGAGGGTGAGAAAATTAATCTGCCTGATCCTCTGATGGGTGCTGTGGTAACGATATGAAATCTAATTATTCGTCCCAATATTTCTAAACCCTCAAACTGAGACTGACAGCCTCGCGGTCGGTTTAACGCTTATCGCTCTCCGGAGCAGCGTGTTCACCGCATGATAAAAACACGCGCGCGCACGCCACTTTGCTGACACTGCACAAGCCGCTCTTTCTGTGGAGGTCCCAGTGCAGGGAACACCATACCGCACCCCTTTGCAGCACTGTGGCATGGGGTGAACCTTGGGGAGCTGTGCTAGGTGGGAGCTAGTGGCTCCCCAGGGAAACAGATCATGAGATCCTGGCTGTCCCAGAACAGATGTCCTGGGCCTCCATGCACGGTCCCTTCTCTGTTTCCAGGGGCCTGCGATTGCCCTGCATCAGGGTAGGTTGGGGCTTGAGACAGGGCTTTGCATTCACTCTGCCCCCTGTCTGGGTCTCGTAGGCCCTGGTGGGAGGAGCTCTGCTCCCGCCCGGGCACCTCTAAGTCTGTTCAGGTGTGTCTAGGTCAGAGAAGAGGCCTGGCATTTGTCCTACTTGCTGCCCCTCGAGCCTTCATTTGTCTCTCCCTCCTGGCTCCAACTCCCTCTACCCCCAGCCCAGGATGACATCAGCCACTTTAAATTCTCCTGTGGATCTGAGCCTGCTCCTGTTCCCCCAACAAAGAGGTCAGTGTCTCGACTCTGTGGGCTGATAACCATCAGAAACGATATCTGAGCACATCCACTATGACAACTTTATCTGAGGCTCTCCCCAAACCTTGCTGTTCATAAAGCCATTTATAGGGAAGGTGGCCCCTCTCAGGTAGGCAGCTTGGTCCGGAAATGGGATCCCACACAGCTGCCTGGGCTTCAGGTCCCCATATGCTGGAGAACCAGTGCTGAGGCCTGTGGCCATAGGGTAACTCCAATTAGGACCTTTCTCCTGCTGATCCACCGTCCCTCCACAGTGATGGCAGCCTGTGGCTCTTCTCTTTTCCTCAGATGCCCATCGCTCACCTCATAGATGTAGGGTTGAGGCCCACCAAGAATACACGCTGTGTACACAGGGTTAGATCAAAGTCTGAGAAGCTCTACCCCACCCCACTGTCATTTCTCACCCATGCACTCGCCCCTCAGTCCCTGAAGGCCAGCTGTGTGGCAGGGGCTAGGAATATAGTACATAGCAAAGAGGAAGGACCAGAGCCTATCCAGGGCCAGGGACAATAGGAGACAAGGGACCAGCAAGTGTCAGGCCTGGGCTCACTGCTAACTGCACTCTGTTGGGAGAACAGCCAGGGTTGATGCTGGCCCATCACAGGCAGCAGAGATCACCTGCAGGGAGAGGCACGGGTGGTGTATGGTTCATGCCATCTCTGCCAGCCATCCCTCTATGTGGGGTGGGCCCTTCTGCTCACCTCCTGGCCCCTAGCCTTTTACCTCAGGGTGGCTTTGGGGTCCAAGGATGGAGCTAGCTGCAGGCAGGTCTGAGGCCATAGCTGCTGCAGACGGAGGAGCCTGAGGAGAGGCAGGAGAGAGATATTTCCTAAGCTCCTCCCACGTCAGACAGGGAACTGAAGATGGGGAAGAAAGGTGCTCAGGCCCCTATAGGGCGAACAGTAAACCTAGACTGGGCCTGGTGACCGAGCCTAATGACACTCCCGACTGTCCCAGTCTCTGTGGGCTGGGCAGAAGGGTGGCTTCACAGATGTTACCAGAATTGTGAGAGTGATCTCATTTAGAGAACGGCTCTTTGTATATCTGAGTTCAGAATCTCCTATGAAAAAATTTGAATCACCTGGGACAGGGTAGTCCCAATAACAAATGACATAGAAAAGAGAAGAGGCAAGGGAGACGAAGCCACATGAAGGCCTAGGGTCCTGGGGCCACCAGACGCCTCAGGCAGCACTGCCTCAGAGACCACAGGACCTGCTCTGCCCCTTAGGATAGTGGTAGTGGCCTGTGTGCTCAGCCATGACAGAGTGTACAGGTTGTGACACTCAGGGCACATCTATGCCTGCTGTCAGGGTATGTCAGGGCTTTGAATGCTTCTGCAGGCCAGCAAAGCTCTGGGCTCAAACACTGCACTTCACGTCTGGACAGAACAGCAGTGGGCACAGCTGGACTGCATGTCCTGGAGAGTAGATGCCTTTCTGGGTACCATTCCCTTCCTGTCACAGAGATGGGGATGAACACCAAACTCCCCCAGCACCTCCTCAAGTCCCAGCAGAGTGAGTTTGGGGTTTGCCATGCTAGCCTAGGCTCCCTTCCCCCATCCCCAGATGAGAGGACCTCAGGCCATTAGGGATCAACTTAAAGGCCGGTCCACACTTAGGTCATGCAGTCTGGGCCCACCTGATCCCACTTCAGTCTTCCTAGCATGTTTTCTTAATGCATCTGCCACCCGCTCAGCAGTCACGGACCCTCTCCTGGCCTCACCGATGCTATGGTGGCTCCTGGCTAAGTAAGAAAGCTGAGCAGGCAGACCAGCATGGCCAGGGTGGGCGAATGGCTCTGCACTCACCATCCGCCTATCCATCCCCCCATGTCATCCACCCATGTCCATCCATCCCATGTCCATCCATCTGTGTCTGCTCATCCACTCTTCCACCCATCCATTCACGCACTCACCATCCATCTAGTCATGTGTCTATCCGTCCACTCACCCTTTACCCTCTCTATCTGATCACCTGTCCACCCACACATGTACTCACTTATGAATACACGACTACACATTCACTTATCCATCAACCCACCCACTGTTCATTCACCCACCCACCTAAAACCATCTACTCATCTTTTCATCCATCTGTATACCATGTATGCATCCATACCCACTCACATCCATCCACCCATCCATCCATTTGTCCATCCGTCTATCCACCCACCCACTCACCCTTTTTACCACCCTCATCTTCTCCCTCATCATTATCCACTGTGGGCTGTGACCCTAAGGAGGCTTTTCAACTGTCCTCTTACAGGCATGGAAACCATAGCAAGTGATAAAGACAAGACTACCAACTCTCCACTCAGGGCTGTGTGACTCGGTTTCCTTCCTGGATACTAACCCTGGATATCTGGTGTGGGTGGGAGTGTTGGGGGGCATTTCCCTTCCAACTCGTCCCCATGGCGAGCAGCCCCCAGCCTAAGAGAAGCCTGGGAGACGGGAGACAGCTGCATATCTACATGCGCCCCTCCTTCTCTAAGGGGAGAGGAGGAACTGCCTGGCGGCTGATAGGGCCATGGGGCAGGAGGCGACTTCTTCCTTAGGCTGCTGGGAGAACTGGGACCCATCAGCCGAGCTCGATAAGAGCCCACTGAATGTTAGCAAAAATATTTAGACAATAAACGAAGTATCGCGAAGGCACCCATATCTTTCAGAAATCAATCATCTGTACCGTGTGTCTGGACGCTTGGCGCCAAGGCAGAGATAGTGCCTTGCTGGGGAGATAAGGGTTAATCAAGGATTTAATTCTGTGAGATAGAGGGGAGAGAGGGAGGTGCTTCCTCCCTCTCTGAGCGCCTCAGAGGCAGGGACTGCACTGCTTTGGCCAGCATCTTACACCTAGGTGGAGATTCTACCTTCCTGCGCCTACCCGGGCTGAGCCATGCCAGACACAAGCTAGGAGCAGAGGGTGGCAAGGCCTGGGGCTCTTGTGGAAAGGGGTGGCTTGCAGATGGCAGGGGAAACATTTGAGCACAGTTGGGCTGGGTTCTAGTTCTTCTTTAGCTCTCTGGAGCTTGGTGACTTGGGCCAGAACCTCAGAGTCCTAGCTTTGTCATCTATAAAATGGGGACTTTGAGGGCTAACGAGATGGTTCAGTTTGTAAAGAAGCTTGCCTCTAAGCCTGGCAATGTGAGTTCAATCCCTAGGACTCACAAGGCAGAAAGAACAAACCAACTCCTGTAAGTTGTCCTCTGAGCTCTACATGTGTGTGTGGGCGTGTGTGGGTGGACAGACGGGATGGGGGGGAGGGGGAGAGCGAGTGAGCGAGAGAGAGAGAGAGAGAGAGAGAGAGAGAGAGAGAGAGAGAGATAGAGAGAGAGAATGAATTTAAAAAATTGGGGACAGTGGCCTGCCTCCTAGGGTTGGAGGAGGATACCATGTGGAGTGTACCTGGGACATACTTTGTCCTAGCTTTGGCTGACCACCTCAAGGAATACAGAGGAGCCTGACACAGGGCACACCAGGACCTGGCTCCCAGGTCTGCCCAGACCTGCCTTTGCTCCTGTTGCGACATGTGGGTTTCCTGATTGGAGTCTGGAGACAGGGGTTCCAGGTTCCTGCTTGCACACTGACTCCTCTTCCTGACTGGCCAGTGTCAACAGTCTCCAAGTCACTGGCTGTCCACAGCACACACGGCACACCCTCCCTACACAGCCACTTTGAAAGCCCTGGCTTCCTTCCTACAGGACCTTAATCAGCTGTGGTATGACATTCCTCCCTGGACCTTGGACCAGTCTCCGTCCTCAGGCTCTACCAAGTATGTATAGGGTCAAGTACCACTCCAGACCTCTCTTAATCCATGATGCTGCCAGCAGGCAACGGGGATCAACTCCTACCTCACAGTACAGCCTGGCCCTACCTTCTCTTCAGGCCTAGGCCTAAAGGAAGCCTCTGGGTTCCACGTGACCTGCCTGTGATCTCAAGGACTGAGGAAACAGTGGCTCTGAGCAGGAAGGATCTGCCTGGGGTATAGCAAGCAGAAAACCCAAGGTGGACATGCTCTGGTCAGGAGCTAGCTCCTCCTCTTATTGGACTGTCTGGGACAAGTTCCCTATCATAGTGAATGGAAGACTAGGTGGCCAGGCCACAGGCCTCAGTAGGTGGTATATTTGAACCCAGTGAGCACAGATTCTGAGTCACCACATAGGGCTCTGAGTGGTGGTGGTCTACTGCCCCCACCCGCCTGTGGCCACTGTGTCATTCTGTGCTCCTGAGATATTTCTGAAGATGAGTCTGTGTATGGACATGCGGGTGCAGCACCCTGGTGCTGGGGAAGTCCAGCCTATAGTGTCAGCCTTCCCCACAAAGGGCCCTAAGAAGGCAGCTATGGGCCCTCAGACTAAGGAATCCAGAAGCATGAGACACTGGCCAGCCAGGGAATATCTTGGATCAATCCACATTCTAATTCCACATCCGGAAACAGGGCCTACCCCACAGTACTCTGGCAGGGAGACACTTCGTCCTAGGATTGACAGGACTAGCCGGGAAGCCTAGGGCTGGCCCAGGCCTTTGCCATCACAGGCTGTGGACATTGTACAAGCCCGGCTCCCAATCCCTGCTCCCCTGTTTATACCCAGGTCTCCGTGTCCTGGTGTCCTTTTCCATCTGAATGATTTTAAAAGAAACGCACACATCTCAGCAGGAGGAAGCCAGGCTTGCCACAACAGAAGCAGCCTCAGAAACAAGGCCAAGATAAACGGCAGCATGGCTGTGTGGGGAAGGAGGCTGCCTTGGGAACTCTCCGCCAGGCAGGGCTGCTGTGGTGAGCAGGCGTCTGCAGTGCTGGGAAGCCACGCCCACCCAGCACCTGCTCTCGGGTCAGAAGGAAGCTTCCCTTCTGCAGCGCCCCCTTCCCTCCCTACCCAGTGGGCGCCTGTTCCTTGCTGCTCACGTCCTTTGGATAACCTTCCTTTTCTCTGCTGGGCTCGAATGCTAGTCTAGAAAGTCCCCCTGGGATCCTCAAAGTATAGTGTTACCCCCTTCAGACGCATCCCAGGAAGTCCTTCCCTTTTACCCTTGCCTCTTTGGGTTCCACCAAAGTTCCCTGCCGGAAAGGCAAGAGGTTTGGTGGGCCAGCTGGGGCTCAGCTCCTTACCGGTTCTTCTCTCCCAGGGGACAAAGCTCTGGTCTGGATGCTCCCGTAGAATGGGCCCCAGGACAGGCCCTCAGTGAGGCTCAGCCGGGCCCGCACACACCTCTGCCCATCCTGCAGTGCCAGCTCCAGCTCCTCTGAAGGGAAACAAATGGGTGAGTGGTTGCTTGGTGACCCCTAGCCCACTTTTGTCCCATAGCCCCTACTTCCAGCCTGGCTCTAGGGCCAGGCCTTTGCCTTTTTTGAGGGCATGCTGGGTTGTAGAAACACCACAAAGACATGGACAGGGAGGCCACACCGTGCCTCAGGGGGGTCACAGTCTGTGAACCTGTGTGTGAGCCACACACTGCGTGCAGGACCTTGCTAGGCTGAACGACAGCCCTTTACAAGACATCACCCATGGCTGTGAATGCCCCTTGCATGTGGGAAAGGTCTGCAGGCATGATTAGATTAAAGATCATGCTGTAAGATTACTCTGGATTAGCAGGAAGTTCTAAATAAAAGACAATGTCCTTAAGAAAGGCAGGTGGATAAGACAGAGCCAGAAGGTGTGCCACATGAGGCTTCTAGAACTTTTCTTGGGTTGGGTAGGTCGTAGCAGAATGCTAAAGCAGGGATAAGGAGCTCCTTGGTTATACGAATTGGTGTTAGCTGTGGGACACACAGACACCTGGCCAGCCACCTGCCCTACTCTAGTCTCTATTTCTTTAAAGGATATGGGAGCACGGTCACTTCCTCAAAGGGTGGTACTTCCCCAGGCCACACACCCTCCGCCCTGTCTGCCTGCTACCGAAGCTGCCAGCCCGTGGAGGCCTCACATGGCCTGGCCTGGTCCTCTGGCCAGAGTGCTGTGGCGGCCCCACTTCCTGGAGCCCATCAGGCAGGCTGTGGCCTTAATGGGCTCGATCATCAGATAACTGGGCAGCTAATGGTGGAGATAAGGTGTAAATACGCCAGGAGGCCCCGTGGAGAGCTGTAACTGGGCCTTTGTCTTCCCGGGGCTGATAAGATGGCAGTGGACCAGGACTGGAGGCCAAGGAGGCCTGCGCCCCTTTATCAGCCTGGGAGTGGGAGAGGGGCTGAGAGGCCAAAAGGCAGGCTCTACACTTCCTAAAAGCAAACAGTCCTCTGCAGCTCACCCAGGACACTGTCCTGGTGCTCGGCTGTCCCACTGGCTCCACCACCCCCTTCCCTTGCCCCACAGGGCATGGCCCAAAACTGACACCAGGACGGTCAGTATTATCTATAGGAGAAGGGCCAAGGCCTGGGCAGTACTGTCCTAAAAGGGATGCAGAGACTGTCACCTGTGAAGTTTATTCCCAGTGTGGGTGAGAAAACCGAGGCCCCAAGAGGCCCACTGCTGGCAGTAGGTGTCAGGATCCAAACCTGGTGCTACTACAGGGCCGTTTATCTGTTGTAGGGACAGTGACCTGACAGCCTCCCCTGGTTCTTGTGCCTATGTCTGTGGCCCCCACATAATGGCCCTCAGGACAGAAATGGAATTAGAGTTCTCCTGAGAGTCTGTGCTTACAGGTCAGCCACCCAGAGTCCCACCTAGGTGTCAGAAAGGGACACGGAACCTCTGTCCCAAGACGGGTGTCCTGGACCTTGAGACAGACAGGTAGGTCACCTAGTCCCACTTCCATTCTGTTTCTAGAGCATTCCTTGGGATGGGGCCTGGCTCCTTGTAGGAGCTCCCTGTTACAGGGATACCTTCATCTGAGGCTGTGTCCGAATAAATTGGGGTACAAGGTAGGGAGGCGGACCATGCAGGTCAGCCTAAGGGTGTGGTATGACATGGGCAGTCCCACAGACACACCTGTCCATGATGCTACCTGTGGTAGCCAGTGCCTCTTGGACAGCCTGGGCTCCAGCTTGCTTCCAACCCCCATGGGGAAGGAGGCAGTCGGTGCCACCCCTTGCTCACCCACCGGCAAACGGCCCCGCACCCTAATCAGAGTTCACGGCCATGGCCCAGCCTTCCAGATAAAGAGCATGGCTGGCATTTCCCACGGCAGCCATCCCATCCTCTGGGTATCACGCACCGCCAGAGAGGGCTGGTTGCTGATAAGGGCTGTGGTCCCTCTCCCGGGGGGAAGCACCACATTCTGCACTCAGGGACTCGGGGAAGCCTGGGAGAGGTGACAATGTACAACAATCACTATGGTAACATGCCTCTCTGGTTCAGGGTCCATGTCAGCCAGTCTGAGGCTGCCTCTTGAGGCAGATTGGTAAGGGG
Organism: Mastomys natalensis; assembly: GCA_021653895.1. NCBI lineage: Eukaryota > Metazoa > Chordata > Mammalia > Rodentia > Muridae > Mastomys > Mastomys natalensis. Next base: position 1,019,025 of record JAJTUV010000412.1, read on the forward strand.
AAGGCAGCTGATCTCATCCTCAGCTCACCCCAGCACCTTGTACAAGACAACCTGTGCAATTGTGTCCAGCAGCTCTGGTGATAGTCAACATTCAGTTACATAGATAACCTAGTTCCTGCCTCAACCCCTTGCAGCCAAAAGACAGCTAGCACCCAGCTAGCTCCTAGCACCCAGCTAGCTCCTAGCAAGTAAAACAGCACAAGAAAAGTGTGGTTTGAAGAAGCTGTTCTTTTACCAAGGACCCTGAGACTGACAGCACACAAAGGAAAGCCCAGGGCTTACGGATGGGATGCCATGGGGGCTCGACAGTGGTGACAGAAAACCTGGGCTGGATGTGGCATAATCTAGTCTCTGTCCTGGGGATTCCAGGAACAAGGTAAATGTCCAGATGTCCTCCATGGCGGGATGTCATGGTGGCTTTCCACCTGACTTGGGCCCTGGCCACCTGCTTCCTCAGCTGGAGAGTGGAGAATGTGTCTTTGTCTCTTAAAAACTTGCAATCTGCACGTGAATCCTGCTCCCATTTCTGTGTCACAGCCCAGTACCAGATGTGACTTGCAGGATCCCCCCAGGCATACTTGGGAGGCTGAGTCTCACACACTTTACAACCTCAGTACCCACTTGAGGGATGCTGGGAGGGAGCAGCTGGCTTTGGCCTGAGCTTCTCTATGCTCCCTGGTGAGCCCTTGACAGGAACCAGGCTGTCACTCCAGGCCCAGCACTGGGTCAAGGGCTAATTTATTCAGGTAAACAACTGTACACATTGCTTCCCAGAACACGTGCTGGGACTTAATTGCATTCCCCAGAAGCATCTTCAGGGAACTTAATGCATATTTCTCTGTTTACAATGTTAGTCATGCATGGCCCTCACAGGCACCCATCCCCCAGGGACAGAAACCCAGGGTCCACTTCCTCAGCTGGAGCCTGGCTGAGGTGGGGGTGGATCTGGCCATTGTTGGGGTGCTCTAGGGGGCAGAACTGGTGTTCAAACCAACAAGCCAAGTCCTAGCACTCCCCTAGTGTCTGTGTTCCTGTCCTGCCGGAGCCTCAGTTTACCGTGTTGTAGAAGGGGTGTACACATTTCTTCCTAAAGCGTCCGTGTCTGTTGGCTAAGCAGCTGTTTACTACAGTTTTGAGACTAGCTCCCCAGGTGGTGCCCTTGCCCTGGGAGCCCCTCAGACTTAACTGGAGGCCCCCTGGGTTCTAGCTCTCCCTTGAAATCTAAGCAGTTTCCATCAGCAGCATGCACAGCACGGCCTCCTCTCTATGGAGGTGGAAGAAGCCCAGAGATCTTAGTGAAATCCATAAGGTCCCATGGCCGAGGGAGGCCACTCCTTTTAAAATGTTTTATCTATAGTATGTGTCTGTATATATGTATGCCATATGTGTATCTAGGTGCCCACAGAGAACAGAAGAGGGTGTCGGATCCCTTGTGGCTGGAGCTTCCTGACATGAGGACTGAGAACCAAACTTGGGTTCTCTAGGAAAGTAATTAAGTGCTCTTAACCACTGAGTATTCCCTCCCTCTCCTCCCCCTCCCCCCACCTCTTCTCTTTCTCCAGGGTTTCTCTGTGTAGCCTCAGCTGTCCTGGAACTTGCTCTGTAGACCAGGCTGGACTTGTACTTACTAAGATCTGCCTACCTCTACCTCCCGACTGCTGGGATTAAAGGCATGCACCTGGCTAAATATGGCCTCTCTTAAGCCCTGACCTCAGAGTGCCCTTCTGATAGGACACGAGTCACTCCCGTTTTCCCCACGTGAGTAGCGGCTGGCTTGCCAGTCTAAAACAGGACTCTGTGGTGTGTAGGAACGTCAGCAAGAAGCTCCCTCAGCTCAAATGGGCCAGACCCTTTGTGCCAAAGGCCAGGGCCTCTGAAGCACCAAACCAACCACCCAAAGCTCCACCATGCTCTGTGGGGTCTGTGGTTGGTATGTGGGTGCCCACCGGCTCACCACCAGCACCCACTTATCTAATCAGCCCATCGGTCCTGCCAACCCGCCCTGTGGCTCCCACAGGGCAGCTGGGGCGTGGTCTCTATCACAAGGATCACTCTGTTTGCTTTTGATAAAAGTCACAGTAAAGGAAAGAAAAAGGCATGAATGGGGAGGGAAGGAGGGAGGGGGAGGGAAGCCCCAGTCTGGTGAGGTCTAGAAAATTCTGCAGGTATGAGCACAGAACAGCGTAGGTAAATGATATAGCCCAGAGGACAATCAGCTCCCACTAAAACTAAGGGCCAGGAAGGGCAAATGACTCCCTAGAATCACACAGCAGATGACGGGAGGGGTCAGAGCAGCTGGAATGTATTCCTGGGTTAAGCCACACTGAAAGACAAATCTGGTTGTGAAAAGGGGCTTGTGTGTTATGCCTGCTGTTGCTCAGGGGCTCTGCCTGCTAAACAATCTTTAGGGACGATGGTGTGTGTGTGGGGAGGCATTGAAAGCAAGTTTGGAGAGGTCAAGGGACTTTCCAGAGGCTACATGGCCAGGAAAGAGAGTTCAGCTGGCTTTCACTAACCCCAGACTCATGACTCCAATGCAGGTGGTGCTGTCTCAGTCCTAGCAATCCCCCTGTGGTAGGCAGACCTCAACCAGCATTTCCCATTACAAATGGGAGCGTAAGCAGCAATAGGGGTAGAAAAGGATCCTGAAAGGCCAGCAGGGTCCCAGTGCTCACTTCCAGGGAACTGAACAGGGGCTCTCAAGCCTGTGGCCACCAACACGGCCAAGATGGAGGTGTTTCCTGCCAGGCATCCTGCAGAGGGAGATGATGGCACCAGGCAGATAAGCTGCAGAGTGACAGGCACTGTGACCCAAGCTTGAGCACCGCCTTCAGAAGCCAAGGCACAGAGGGCTGGGATGAGCTCCAAGGGAGGGGGGGAGCTGCCTGGCCCATCGGGAGGTAGATTCTGACTTTGCAGAGTGCCTACAGCTGCCAGCCACTAGGGAAATGGGGTCAGTAAGCTGGATGACTGGAGGCCACCAGAAAGCTGGGTTCAGGTCCTGTAAGGATGGGATCCGCTCATACCAGGAAGCAGCCCTGTTCTGAGCCACGTACGTCCACTCTTGTGAAGGCAGCAAAGGTGCTGGGACATGCAGGTGCAGGGCAGTGTCCACGGGAGCCTCGGGTGGGCTGATCCAGGGGCGCTGCACCACACCCTGGGAAGCTGCATGCTGTATTCCCCTCCTCACTCTGCTCAAGTCCCCTCCCTCTTGCCTCACTGTTCTTAGTGGCTCAAACCTCAGAGGACAGAGGTGTCTGGCTTCGTAGACTGCCAGCCCTGAGGAACATTCTGGGCAGCATGTGCCTGGGAGAGAGGGCAGCTGGTCCCAGGAGTGGGAGAGCACTCCTGCTTCTCTTCCTACCCATCCAGCCTCCTCTTCCTCAGGTCCAGCCACCACTCTGGGGAGGAAGAAGCCAACCTCAAGCTTCCTGCCCATCAGAATGGAGCAGGGTAGGGTATGGTGTGTGGTCAGTTTGGCCTAGGGTTGCGTCACTGGGAACCCCAAACACTGGTGGCAGGTGGAGGAGGGCTGGTCCAGGGTGCTGAAGCCCTGCCCCTTCCAGCAAGTCCACGGCCCCTCCCTGGTCTCTGGGACTATGCTTGTTGAGTATTGATTTTTTGACATGGAGCAACAGCCAGCTTTTATCGGCTGAACCCTGGCCCTTACTAATGGCAGATCTGGGCCCATCTGGGAAAATCAGGCAATGGTGGGTGGGGCTTTTCCTTCCAGGGATCTGTGGGGGCCTCTCTCCACCTGGGGTAATTGAGCTCGTTCTGGGGAAGGTTTGGCTCTCACAGAAGGTGCATATATAGCTTGTCATAGATGGAGGGATGCCAGGTGGAAGGCACCCCTACTCCTCCCAGACCCCTGTATGGTGCAGAACCAGGATTCTAGGTCTGAACCTGGAGACAGGACTTCTTGGAGAGGGACACTACCTTTGTCCCTTCAGGGCACAGCCAAAGCAGCCGGGCTAGCAGCAAGAGCCATGGCAACAGTGACCTGTGCACCCACTAACCCCTCAAAAGACACACAGATCCCTTGTTGGATTGTGTACCATGCCTAGGCAAGGAGCTCTTTCCCAGCACCGCACATCCCTGAGGAGGCTGAGGCATGGGCTCCAGGCTGCACTGAAGCACAAATGTGGCTTCCCTAGGCTCCATGCTAGATGCCCCACCATCTTTCCTCCCCAGGCTAGGGACAGAGGAAGCTGTCAGCTTAGAGCCCTCACTTCCCCTGCCTGCCTGTGGTGGCACAGATACTCTGGTCTGGTCCAGAGCTTGGCTCACCTGGCTCCAGTTCAGTGTACCCACCCGCCTGGTCTTCACTGCATTGCACTCTGGTGCCACACTTGCTGGTCTAAGTGGTCAGAGGGTAGGTATGAGGGTCTGGGAAGTGGTTGTTGTTGCCAAGGGAGTGACAGCTGTCCGCCTTGTACTCACATCCCGGGCCAGTAGCTGACAAGGAGGCAGATGCTGGGGAGCCAGCATGTCAGGATAGTCAGGACACAGCTACCACTGGAAGCTGGAGTCACACTGGGATGCTGGGAGTTCAAACCCAAGCCTCTGACCTGGCTCTACCCTTCCTCAAGCTCCCTGATGAGGAAAGGGAAGAGGGATGACAAAGAGGAGCACGAAGCAGGCTGGTCCTGTGGCAGCTCCCTGCTGACCCTGGAACTGGGCAGCCAGCGGGGGCTGGGCATTGGAGCTTGTCCTGGGGCACCTGTCCCACCTTCCCACAACTACAAGTGATCTAGAATACATCATGACCTGGGGGTGGGGGTGGGGAAATTGGGCAGAACTAGCCAAAGGCAGGGGTGGGAGACTATGCAGCTTGGCGGCTCTGTGTCAGTGGAGCATGTTGGTCAACCCTGTCCTGCTCAGGGACCTCCTACAGCACCCCGTGGAGTCTGCATCTGTCAGAACCATTTCTGTACTCTCCTATAACTTTTTTCCTCCAAGATCAGGTTTCTCTGTGTAGCCCTGGCTGTCCTGGAACTCACTCTGTAGAGCAGGCTGGCCTCGAACTCAGAGATCCACCTGCCTTTGCCTCCCAAGTGCTGGGACTAAAGGGTGTATATCACCACTGCCCAGCTCTTGTAGAGATTTTTAAAGGTCAAAAGTGTCCTCTGGCTTCACTACGCTGGCCGTCCTCACCATTCTGCTGTCCATACTCATGGCTTTCTGGATAAATTCCCAGAGCTCTGTCAAGTCCCTGCCTAGGCAGCAAAGGACTATGACAGGCCTTGGCTAGTGGTCCCCAAGTCACTCCACAGCACCAGATGTGTGTAGAGGACACGGAGGCTCAGTGGCTTGAAGGACAAATCAAAGACCTGTGTTGATTCCAGAGGACCCGGATAGCCCAGCTGGGGGCAGGGCTGGGTGGGCAGAGCCCCCATGAGACACAATAAGGTATGATAGCATCTCGCCTCATCTCAGGCCGCGCTGGGCCCTTGCGTGCAGGATATGACCAGCCCTCGAGCCGACGGCGGCCCCTTTGTCCCATCTCTGGGGACCGATCTTATCGGCTGCGTCCACCGCCTCCATAATGGAAAAAACGCAGCGAGGAAATCAAAAGTTACGCACAGAGATAGAGAGGTAATAAATAAATAAATAAATAAGGAGCCATTGTGGTTATGGGGTAGGGGTGCCTCTCAAAGAACAGCAATGTCACGGGGCTGGCAGGGAGTGTGTGGGGGTTGCTTCCTGGCTCCCATCCTGGGTCTCACAGGAGGGTCTCATAAATGCTGCTCACATGAGGGCAGTGCTACCCACAAGTAATCAGAACTGCCTCAGTTTCCCTTGTGGAGCAGGAGACCAAGAGAGGGGAGGGAGCATGTCCCAGTACCTATGTGTCTCGGTACTGTGGCTAGACCCTGGGCCTGTGTGGATCCCAGCTATGGGCATATGCAAGTGCAAGTTTGCCCACTTTGGCTGCTCTGCCTTGCGGCAGTCACCCTGTGCACATCCCACAGAGAAAGGACAGCTCTCTGGATGAGGTCATCACAGCTACCAGTCAACATGAGAAGAATGGGGACGGAAGCCTGGGCCACCCTGTCTTATTGCTACTAGGTACTCTGGTCATGGTGGAAATGGCTGGGGCGGATGGGACTCCGGCCAGGATGGGCATGATAGCCAGACAAGAGCGGGCGAGGCGGCAGAGCTGGCTCTCACTTCTGTGGTGATGATACTAGCAAGAGCGGTTCACCAGCGATGGCCACGGCCAGTGAGCCAGTGGCAGTGTTAGGACAGTCACAGGGCTGGGGCTCGGAACCACACAGGTAGCATCATTTATCACGGCACCAATAACAACAGCTGTCCCTCACCGCATACACAGCCCAAGGCAGACCTGTGCTCTCCATTCTGAGGAGATCATGACTCTCGGGGTTGAAATGACATGTCGACCTTATAACCGGGGAGGGGACAGGAGGAAACTGCTGGAAGACAATGGTCATAGCTGGGACCCTGCCTGGCTGATGTCTGGGCCGGCTGTGGGGCTGCTAGCCGGGCAGGAAGCTGGTGGGAGGGCGGAGAAGGAAGCGACTTGATTAGTGCCGCCACCAAGATAGCCTGCCCTAGCCACAGACAGCAGGTCCGGAAGGGGGTGAGGTCAGTAGGCCACACATGGTGGGCAGCTAGGCCTGGGGGCCCCTCTAGGTCTCCACCTGCACTTCCTACTGGATGTCCTGTTGTCTGTCCACTTACCCTCTGCCTACAGTGTCTACTGAGAACTCCTTGGGCTGAGGCTTTGGGGTAGGTAATGGACCAAGACTTAGGCCTGCTTAGTCCTCCCCAGAGCTGTCCATCTTGTCTGCCTCAGTTTCTACATCTGTAATGGGGGGTACCACAGAACCTCCTGCTGCCTGGAGAGTATACTCTTGTGTCTTTTGAGAAGTCTTCTGGGCTCTGTGTCTATCAGCCAATAGGATCTGCTCCCAGAGCAGACCTGCCTGGCACACCCGGTCCCCTACTTTTCCTGATGCTGTTATACTAGCTCTGCCTTCAGGCCATACATCAGAAAGAACGCTGCGAGAATCTTGAGCACTAGACTGCATAACTAGGTCCCCATGTCTAAGCCACGTTTCTGTCCCTTGGTCATTGGCTGCCATTGCAGCTGCTGTTCAGATGGGGCCCTCAACCCCAAGGATCTGTAGCAGGCTGTCATGTACCAGATACTCACTGTACAAGAAGAAAGGAGGAGGGGGAAGCAGTATGGGGAGGAGGGTGGTTTGTGAGAGGCCCAAGGCTCAAGAACAGTTGTCATGGCTAGCCTAGGACTCAGGTGGACAGAGCCAGCAGGCAGCCAGGGCGCCCATCCCCCCATGGCCCATGCTGACCCTAGGCTATGACCTCTGAACCTTGTTTCCAGAACAATCACTTGCTTACCACCACAGTCCCCCACCTCTGAGCCTCCTTCCTCCTCACCCCCAGTGAGATCTAGCTATGTACACTCAGCTTAGGCCTCTCATGGTGTCTTCTGTTCCAACACACTACTCCTGGGTGGCTCAGGAAGTCCCACTCCAACACCATCTAGAATCATCTCTGGCCTTGGACATGGAGGATGGTTGTGTTTCCTATACATTCGAGGAGGGCAAGGCCATCCTTGTGTCTTTCCAGCCCCTGAGAGTGCCTGCTCCCCTGCCCCCCAGGTACTCAGCGACTATTCAGGAAGAATGTGCCTGACAGTAAAGATACAATTTCCTTAGGTCTTTTCACACATCTCCTAGCTTCAGATTGTTCGTAGCAACCCTGGGGCCTCAGAAAAACATGAGTCTTCAAAGGGGCTCCAAGCTGGTGGGCTGGGCTCTGAAGCTGACCCTAGAGTGACCCCTATCATCTACCAGTGTCCCCTCCCCCGCTGACTAATCTTAGACAAATAGGCCTATCACCCGCCACGCCAGGCCCCATGATAACGCAAAATAGCTGGAATGATTTTTCCCACCCACAAACGCCAGCCAGTCGGTCGTGGGGAGGGGAGCATGGCCAGCTATCGGTCCATCTCCCAGGCTGTCCATCAGGACGAGCCGTCCTGCCTCAGCCGCCAGATAACAGGCCTTGAGGTTCACACAGAAACCCTGGGCCTGCAAGATTAGTCAGCCGGACACAGTCTAGATAACAAGCTACCGCTCCATGGGAGGGAGGGGTCCTGTCTCCTGCTTCCCTGGGACCCTAGGCAGGATATCTGGCTGGACCCTCCAACAGGAATGGCCACCACCGCCTCCTGTGGCCCTAGCAGCCCGAGACCCCAGGACGCTCTAACACTGATCTGTTCTCCCAGGCAGGTGATCAAATGCCGCCCAATGCCTTTCAGCGTCTCCACTGTGCAGCCAAGAATTCTGGGACTGGGTGTGGCTCAGGTGAAGTCCTTTCCTAGCATGTCTGAGAACTGGGATTCCATCCCTAGCACCACGACGAGACAAGGCTGTGAGCGCTGTCCACAAGGTCTATGGCTCAGAACCTGGACCCTGACCCGTCTGTGCCCTGAGCTCTCTCTCTCTCTCTCTGTGTGCTCACCAGAGCCCTAAGGCTCCATCATGTCATGACCCCAATGCCTCAGGACCTTTGCACATCCAGCTCCTTGCCTGAGTACTCCCTCCATCCTAATGTGCCTTTCAGTCATCAGCCTAGAGATGGGGTTCTTCTCCAGGGCTGCCCCTGCTCTCCTACTTGGCCTTGACACTCAGGCACCCCCTGTGCTGACTGACCCTGTTCAGGGACACACTGGCCTGATACAGGGCCAGCCTTCTTGGCCCTGCCTCCAGGAGCTGGGATGGGCTGACTGGCTCTCACTCAGATCATAGCAGATCCTGGAAAGAGTTCTGGGCTCCAAGAAACTCCTGGGCGGAAGACACACAGTCCTTCATGCCCTAGCTGGGCAGCCTGGCTCAGAGGCCTCAGCACATAGCTGGGCTCCCTCAGGCCAGGACTGTGGGGTCAGCCAGGATCCTTGGTCTCAGCTGTCAGGAGCCACAGGGCTCCCTTCCCTGCTCTGCTTTGTCTCTGGAGCTGGGAGGTGGCAGAGTTACAGGTCCTAACTCTCCCTAAGGACCACGTGCTCAGTCATGTCTTTTCCAAAACTGCATGGGAAGGTGCTGCCCCATTCCTAGCCTGTGCTCTCCCCTTCCACGGCCTCATCAGGATTCGGCCAGATCTCCACCTGGCACCTCAACATTGTGTGGGGAAGTCACCCCACACCCATGGCATGCCTGTTTATTCTGTCCCTGCCACCCATGCCACAGGTCTGTCTGTCTGTATAGACCCTTCCAGAAGGCCAGGACGGGGCTGTTCATCTAGCCCACTGTGGATCCCCACACAGATTCAGGGCGGTGAGCCTGGAGGGGTTCAGGTAGCTCTCCTGATGCCTCTGCTTCACCTCCAGGGGATTCCAGAACTGAGAACTGGGTCCTGCCTGGGGGTGGATGGTCTTGGGTCACCTAGCATGTTCACATGGTGCTCATGTGCTCAGGGTAGCCTTCCCAAGTCACTCTGATGTCCTCTTGCCCTCTGCCCCTGGATCCTGTGCTCAGACAGCGGTGACCAGAATAAGCTCTGGGCTCAAGACACTCATAGGGCAGAAGAACACTGCTAAGCCCTGCTGATCCCTGTCCCCACCACAGGCTGTGGCAGCATTCACACTGACAGCTGGTGGAACTCTCTGGGCTCTGCACTCACTTTACAGGAGAGCACACCCCAGGGATGGTTTGGGGCCGCCATAGTGACTCAGGTTGCCCTTCCAGATGGACTCTCAGAGGGAGCTGGAGGGAGACTCATTACAGATGGCATGCCACTCTGCTGGCACAGGCAAGCACACAGCTGGTGTACTGATGGCACGCATGCAGCCTTTGCGGGGCCCTGGGAAGGTCATGGTCCCTCTGTGTCCCAAAGCCCCCCATTCTATATAATCTTTTGGAAGAAACTGGGTGGTCTATCAATTCATTTGCTGAGGCTGGCCCTGGAGGAATCCCTAGGAAGAGGACCCACACAGTGATACCTGACTGACAGCAGCCTCCAGGCCTGTTTATTTCTGCTCCTTTAAGCCACTTGCTCAAGACCATGTCAGGGAGGCCAGGGGACCCAGGGGGCTGGGAGAGGGCTGACAGGGTTGGCTGGGAGCTGCATCCTGACAGTGCTGGTATGTTTGCAAGTCTGACTTTAAGGTGTTAGGAGGGATATGACACTGGGGGCACCAAGTTCCAGGGACAAGTCTCTATATCCCATAGCAAGGTGGCCATGCAAGATTACAGATCTACTTCTAGGCTATCTGCATAGCTGGATTTGAAACAGCCATCACTCCTGCAAACAAAGTCATCTCAAAGATGACAACTCAGTCCCTCTCCTCCTCTATTCTTCCTCCCAGTTAGAACTCAGCTGAGAGCCAAGGGAAGCCGGACTTAGGCTCAGCTTGGAGAAGTTGTGTACAGAGTTCAGCCCCATGTACACAACTTCCCAGAGCTCTGGACCCACAGAGTGGTCTGTGGCCCATCAGGCCCAGGGTGTGTCCCTGCTGTACCTCAGGGGCACATAAGCCCTCCTGCCCCAAGCCCTCCTATTTTCCCCTCACCTGTTGAGCTCAGGCCCAAATCCACAGGCCCTGGGCTGCCGCCTCTCCACTCCTGTCTCCCTTGGCTCATGGACTATTCAGGCTCCAAGTCCTCTAAACCTTTGCATGCATTCCTTTTTTGTGGGCTCCCCTCTCTGGCATCTCCAAACCCCTCAGTGTGCCTTGGAAGGCCCATCTTGGTCACTGTCAGCCTGCAGAACACCGAGCAGGGCCGCCTGTTTTGTACGCTCATTGGCTTTGGCCACGTGTGCTCTGAAGACACTTTCCTGGTGTCTTCCTTGGGTTTTATAATCTCCATGGGGTTACAATATTCCCACTGCCCAGAAGAGGGTACCGAGACCACACCATGGAGTCACTACAAAGCAGGACACTGGGTAGTGTGTGCCTATCACAGCTGCATTCATTGCCCATTGTGTTGCTCTGATGCAAACGTAATGGAAAATCAGCTGCTTGGGGTGGGGGGTGGGGATGAACTCGCTTGTTCCTCCACAAGAGGAAAACCAGGCTGTCTAGTGGGTGACAAGTTGGAATGCCAAGTGACTCTCCCCATCTCTATTTCACAGAACATGAAACCAAGGTCCAGAGGTCAGCAGTCCATCCCTAGACACTCCACAAAGCTGGGCTCCTGCCCCTTACGGCAGCAGCACCGAAGACGAGTGGCCAGGACCCAGCAAGATATAGAACTCCTGACACTGGATGAAAACTTCACTGTGCACTACCCAGACTGGAGTGTAGCGACACCAAGTACCAGGCAGGGGCAGGAGGGAGCCAGGGGCAGAGACAGAAGCAGGAGAGGATAGGAAATCATGACAGTGATGGTGATTCTCGGAACCTTGGGCTGCACTCTACTGTGTGTAAAGCAAGGAAGTCTGCAGCAGTCAGCCACTGCTCCTTGGGGAGCACCACTGCTCCTTGGGGAGCACCACAGTGTGAGTATGCAGGCCCAAGGTTGATGCTGGAACTCATCCTTGATTGCTCCTCCACCTCATGAGGCAGGGGTCTCTTAAGCAGGAAGAGGTCACTAACATGGCCAGCACTGCTAGCTAGCTTGCACTGGGAATCCCTGTCTCTGCCTGGAACTACTGGTGGGTGGCTACATCCACCTGACATTTGTGTGAACCACCAATCTTCATGCTTATGTGGCAAACAGTAATCACTAAGCTACTTTGCCAGCCCTTCTTGAAGGAGTTTTCTTCATCTGTTCTAGGCCTGGACCATCAGGAGATGAGCTGTCTCAAGTATGTATACCGCCTATGAAGAAGCAATAAGACTAGGCTCTGTGATAGCCACTTTCTGGGGCCTGTTTAAGTGCTGTCTCATCTCAAGATGAGTTTGATGAGTGTCCCCAGGTACTTAGAAGCCAGGTGCATCACCTTCTGGAGATCCCAGCCTGGACTCTCAGCTCTGTCATGGGTCTAGTGACCATCACATCTCAGGGAGAGCAGGCACTTCCCTGAGCCAGACAGCCAGAGGGAGACGAGGTTCAAGCCGGCTCTGTGCCTTCTCTCCAGAGAGGAACAATCCAAGATCCCTCTCAGGCAGGGGCCTTGGTACAAACAGGGTGGGTGCTGGGATCTGCCAGAGGGGAGCTACAGGCCAGAGGTCAGGAAGAGTCACAGGCAACCCGCAAGGTAAAAGTGGCACTTGGTCTGTCCCCAGACTGGGCACTGCCTTCAGGCCTTAACCCTACAACCCCATCAGAGGCTCGGGCGGCCCCGGAGATAAGAGCCCCTGGGCCTCCCCAGCAGCTTCCCCACCGGGTGATAAGCACGGCCTGTGCGGGAACTGATAGGCCAGGGCTACCACGGCGGTTGGCCAGCGGCCACTTATCAACCCCATCGCTGCCCACGGCACAGAAATTCCTATCTGTGGGAGCCGATAGTGCACCGCCTGGCCCTGGAGGATGCAAATAACTCGGGAGGCTGGGGTGCACCCTGACCCCAAACCACAGCCCATGGAGCACGGCCTTCACAGGGGGCAGGGCAGGCTGCAAACTGAAGGGGCCTTGCTTCTCCATCTAAGAAAAGAAGTAATGACCCTTATGTGAGTGAGGACAGCGGGCAATGCTTCACACTGCTGTAGGTAACTCCACACCTGGGCCTCTGCAGCGAGCGAGACACAGGTCTCTGTCAGTGATGTGGTGTATGCCTGTCCCTATCCCACACTGAAGTGGGTATGACACTGTGCTGGCCGCAGGAGGCTGACGTAAGGGGCATCCACGCCTTCAAAGGGGCTCCGGGTGCTGAGTCAGTGCTCATGGACCCCCTTCCAGCTGGAGAGGCTGAGCCAGCATAGGGCTGGTTAGAAGCTGGGCAGTCTGAACACAGGCTCTGCCCAATTCCATGGCTTTGGACACTGACCTGTGAGTAGAAAAGGGTCTGGCACCCATGTGATCTGGTGTAATTATTCCCACCATGGTACCAAGATCTGGGGACACTGGCCTCACTGAGATAGGACCCTGGGTTGGTACCCAGCTCCTGCCAGGGACTCTAGAAGTGGACATCTTCGCCCTATACCTCTGCCAGGTCACCTAGAGCCCTGAGGGATGTGCCAGGCATCTGATGTACATGTGGCAGAGGGCAGTGCTCTGGGATAACTAGCTATGGGACATTCTATGGGTGGACTTGATTTCCCAAACGTGCAGGTCTCCATTCTGGCTGTGGCCTTCTAGGTCAGTCCTCCCTCTATGGCCTCAGGCTGATGCGCCATCGTGCAGCTCTCAGCCACACCTGCCACTCATGGCAGATATCGCCAGTTGACTCCTGCACTCTTTTAATGCCTTAGGAACCCACAGAAACATCCACATTATAGTTAGGAGTTCATTTCTTACCCCTTCCCAATTTGGTTCCCAAGTTTCCCAGAGGAGGGACAGAATCTCTGCCCTGGCCAAGCCCTCTCGGATCCCTTCGACATGCCGTCTATCCACAGACAGGAGTCTGGCTGTGTTTCTACCTGTTCACATACAGCTGGCGGTACTGTGTGCACACGTGCCGCCCACCCACGTGCTCAGCCTCCCACTCTTCCCGTGTTGAGGACCATACGCCGCTTGCCCTGCACGGCGGCTCTCGGCCCTCAGTGAGAGCCCTGGGAACCAGTGATGCCCATGGTTCCCCACTGGGCCATGGCTTCGTTTATTGGCAGCAAGGGTGTCATGACTGCCACACTCTGGGACCTGTGAGGTCTGAGCTCCAGCTGCCGATGTGACTACGAGCACATGCTGTCTGCGCAAGGGTACAGGCCCGACTGGCTTGTGGGGCGGATGGTAACCAGGAACCTCAGATGGGCTGTGGCCCCCAGGAAGAGCAGCTGTCCTTCTCGCACAAGTGCAAGCCCACCTGGGCACTAGCCAGCTCAGACTCCCAACCATCTGCTGCTGGGAAGGCCTCCGCTCAGGGGCTCCAGGCTCTTGTTCCTGCTGTCATCTCTCAGGCTCCATAGCCAGCCACACCAGACCCTCCAAATGCCCAGAGTACAGGCTCTGGGCGTGGGCACCCTGGAGACCATCTCAGACCACATTTGCTTGGGCCAGCCACACAGACCAGGGTACTAGTGGTCTCCAAGGGTCCAAGATCCCAGGATAGCCTAGTCCCCAGCTAGCCCAGAAGGCTGTAACAAGACTGCCCTGGGGTCACTGCACTACTCTACACGGCTAGTCAGCCTGGTTACCTGGCCCACTCCAGGGACTAGCCATGGCTGCCTCTTCTTCCTTTTCCTCTTTCTCTTCATCCTGGGGCCTCATCTCCAACTCTTGCCCCTCCATATCCTCAGGATCTTCTGGGGACTCGGGGGGTGCCGGCACTGTGGGTGGGCTCACATCTGTAGAGAGGAAAGCATTGTCATATCCTTGCTGTGCTAGCCTGTGACCAGGAGGGAAACTGAGGCCTCAGGGCGCACAGCCACCTGCCCTCTCGCCTTCTCTAACACTCCAGGCTTCCTCTTGGCCTTGTAAAGTTCTCAGCCCCTGCTGATCACAGCAGTCATAATTGGCCTTTAGCTACTATCTGTCACAGCCCAGTGCCCACCCAGTGCACCAAGGCCCGTGGCTTCTGGCTCTCTGGTCTCTGCAACAGCTGGGCCCCTCCACCAGCCCCGCACCCAATTCCAGCCCAAAGGGCATGTTTGCCTTCCTGTCGGGCCAGATAACCAGTGTGGCCCCCGATCGATGAGCTCCTGTAAAGCCCCCTGGGTGACGTCATAGGACCAGCAGATTATTAATACCGCGATAAGGGCTGTGATTAACATCAAATAAATCAATCCCATGGTATAAAAGTCCTATTATTTTTGGCTATAAATCAAAGTGGCTGGCATCTGAGCTCCAGCCACCCAGCGGAGCCGCGCTGGACCCGCCTGAACGTCAGATATGCTCTAGCGCCGTTATCGCGCCCATCACTGCGTTATCACGGCCGCTGGTGCCAGGTGCAGGCCCGGCTGTTTGTCCCAGATCCTTCCCGGCCCCACCCGCCTACCCCCTCAGCAGCCCCAGCTCCCCAATCAGATAAAGGCCAGCTCCCCTGGAAGCCGTGGGTCAAAGTCCAGCAGCCGCCAGCCACTTGCCCTTTGGCAGCTCAGCCACGGCTGCACTAGTGCGGCTCCTGACGGTGGCACCGATGGTGAAGGAGATAAGGGAGCAGCCTCTGAGCATGGCACCTGCTCTCCTGGAGGCCACTCAGGAGAAACTGAGGCAGCCATAGCTTCACCTCTCAGGACTGTATGGCAGGCCTGGCACTTGCCACCTCACTCCTGAGGCAGGGGTTCCTGGGGGCTGAGGGTGAGGGGAGTCAGGGCAGTTGCCAAGGAAAGGCCAGAACCTCAGGCTGGGGGCTGTGCTTGGAATGAAAGGGAAAGGGGAGGGTCCTGGCCTGCATCTACTCAGTCAGGGACTCCGGTGCACGGTGGTGTGCATGGTGAGGAGCCCCCAGGGATGAAAGGCTGTGTGGAATCTCTGCTTCTCTTCAGGCTCTGAAGACTCTCTGATGTCCCCTTCTGTCTTCTCTGTCATTCCTTTTGTGTTTTTCTTGTGTGGTGGCCAAACAGCCATCTTGGAGATCCTTCCTTAGCTGCTCTCTACCTTGTTTTTGAGATTGGACCAATCTGTCCAGGCGTGCTAGTGCCCTGGATACTTTGTGTCTACCTCCCCAGTGCTGCACACATCTGGGTTTTACAGGGATGTTGAGGCTCAAACTCCCGGTCCTAAGCCTGTGTGGCAAGCTGACTGAGCTGGCTCCCCGGGCCCTTCCCCCATACTGTCTCCCTCTCCCCTCTCCTGCAGCTGGGGCTGCAGTGGAAGAAAGGCTCATGGGTAAGGAGTGAAGTGCTCCGGAAGCCCAGAGCTGCAGAGACAGGCGGCCAGGGCTCTAGACTGGCAGCCAGGTAGAGCCCAGAGTACCTGGTGGGGATGCAGGTGTTCCTTAGACAACCCAGGGCCCTAGGGCTCACCGCCACTCCTCCTGAACTTGACGCTCTCCAGAACACAGCTCATCTCCCAAGTACTCGCTCTTCCCAGGCCTTCAGGGCTCCTCAAGTCTCACTGCCCCACATCCAGACCTGGCCTGAACTGCCTTCCTAGAGTTTGGGTAGTGTGCGGGTCTATGGGGGCTTCCTTCAGTGCCCTGTCCTCTGATTCAGAAATGTAGACCTGGAAAACTGCAGTCAGGTGGCCCAGGAGAGTCTGAGGAGGTCGTGGGGCTGAGAAGTGGGGCGACGTGATATTGGGATGAGTCTAAACCCAGACCTTGGTCAGATTCTTGGGATGGGGGCTGTGTGATTCCAGACAAACCTCTTAACCTCTCTGGGCCTGCTGGTCTGCACACTCACCTTCTCTGGGTGGACTTGGGGGTTCCTCTATGGCCAGGGCCTCTGGGGCTGTGGCTTCCTGCTCCATAGGGCTGATGTCCATGGCCTTGGCTTCTTCTCCAGCCTCCATGTCTCTGAGGGAACCTGTGGACATGAGCCCCAGGAAATCATGAAGTGCTTCTGAATAAGGCCACCCTGGTATCCTAATGGCCACTCAGGCTGAGCTTTGGTACCTGGATATAGTGGGTAGCAGGACATGGGCAGGGCCAGCTAGCCATGGAGGCGAAGGCTATGACCCCTTCTGGGTCCCCTGGTGCCAAGCACATGAACTCCACCCCATGTACACCCAGCCCACAGCAATTCCTAAGCTTTGGGGGTCACTTTCTGCATGTTTTGTCCTTGCCCTTCCTGTTGTTTGTCCCTCCCCAGGCAATGGACACCCTTCTTGCCAGGACAAGAGTCCCAATCTTTGCAACCACTCACGACCAACAGAAATCCTTCTGGGCTCAGATGGGTCGGTCCTGCAGGCCTCTGCCTCACAGGTCACACACAGACTCATAGGGCCACACAGTGTCTGCTGGAGGCCCCATCTGTCAGGCCACCCCACTCTTGGGGTTTGGTCCATGGCTCTCCAAGGATGAATTCTTGTGCTTACTACATTGAGCAAACCACGCTGGGCACAAACATGGCAGATGGATGGTCCTGCTCGGAAAGCAGGTGTCCTTCACAGTAGGGGCTGGGAACCTTTCCTCTCCCTCCCTCCAGACAAGCTGGGGGGCATCCACCTAGCAGTAGAGATGGCAGGCTAGAATAAGCCCCATGGATCCACGGTGACTCCCAGAGCCCCAGAGTATACAATCCCCCCAGGGTATGGGCGGCAGGAACAGAGAACCGAAGTCCTAGGAAATCCTCACCTAGCCCCACCCCCAGTTCATGCTCTTTAGCCACAGCCCCGCCCCCAATTCGTGTTCTTTCGCCATAGCCCCGCCCCAGTTCATGTTCTTTAGCCACAGCTTCCAGGGGACGCCTGTCCTGTCACTTTGCAGTCTCTGAGGAGGTGATGAGCTTAAGTCTTGGGCACACCCACTGGTGTAGGAGGAGCCCTGAGTCTGGGAGCAGTGAGGCCTCAGGGTGCTAGAGAAAATAAACCAAAAGGCCATGATGTGTCAGTGGCTGAGGACACCTGAGGGTGAGGTGTCTGCCCCAGGGTGGAGGACAGGGCAGACAGCATGCAAGAGCCATCTTTGGTGTTGCTTTTGTTGTTGTTCTTTTCAGATAGGGTCTCATGCGCTCCGGGTTGGCCTTGAACTTATTGGGTCAGTGGCTCTCAACCTGTGGGTTGCAATCCCTTTGGGGGTTGAACGACCCTTCCATAGTGGTCTCCTAAGACCATCATAAAACATAAGACATTTACATTACAATTTGTAACAGTAGCAACTTTACAGTGCTGAGGTAGAAGGAAAGTAATTTGATGGTTGGGGTCACCACAACATGAGGAATTGTATCACAGCATAAGGAAGGTTGAGAACCAGTATACTATGTGGTAGAGGCTCTGCCCCGACCTCCTGAGTGTGGGGACTACAGGCATGTACAGCACGCCTGGTATATACAGTGTGGGGCATCTGGCCCGGGGCTTTGTGTACGGCAGACAAGTGCTCTACCCACTGAGCAGCAATGCCTGCCACTTCAGAGCCACTTCTGGAGGCAGGCCTGTGTCTTCAGTCAGGGGGTGGACTAGGATGCATCACTTTAATGTTTGAAGATTCCCAGCCTGTCACAGCTAGTAAAACCTGCCACTCCCCAGAATCGCGGCTCAGGCTGCACCTTCTCAGAAGCAACAGAAGTTCTGTGGGAGATGTACAGGCCCATGACAGGGCCATTGATATCACCACGGGTCAGCCTGCATCCAACGCTGAAGCTACTGTGGGGTCCTTAGTATTGGTCACGTCAATGGCATGGGGACCCATGAGGACAGAAGAGATGCCAGGCTGGGACCAGGTGTCCAGACAATTTTGTAGATGGGTGCATAATTCCAGCGACACTACTGGGGTCAATGCTATCCTGCTCACACTGCTTCAGATGGCCAGACGCCATTCTAGGGTGCAGGGGTCTCGTGTCACTGGACAGTGCATGTGGCTCCTGGGGGTGGTAAGACCAAAGAACCATAGGTTCCTGGGTCAGTAACCTAGGCAAGAGCAGGGGGTGAGACGCGAGTGACCTGTGGGAGACGGTGTCTGTACCAGCAAGGCTGTGCAGTAAAAGCTGTGAGCGAAGGCTCACGGGCAGAATCCTAGACACCTGCCTCTGAGGTCTGCAAAGGAGGGACTCTGGGCTACCAACACAAGTCCCAGGGAGGGGAAGTGGAGTGGGCTCCCTGGCTGCGGTTCTAGACCCAGTCTCCCACTCTGTTCCAGCTGAATTGCTCTAGGAGGGTGGCAGGCAGGACTCAGGCCTTCCACAAACAGGGCTAAGGCTCACAGTGGCAGACTCAGGGCAGCCTGGACTCATGTGTTGACCCTTATGACCTTGGACCAGGGCTGGAAAACAGTGCTGTGGTGGGGACCCACCCTGAGCAGAGCCACCCTTCAGGATGCTGGAGACAGTTCTGCCTAGGCCCATGTACCTTCTGTTGGATCTCCATGACTCTCCAGGGGCTGGGAGTCCCCGGAGTCTCAGTTGCCTATTCCAGTAAATGGGATTAAATCTGTCCTCAGGAACTCTGGGACTGGCACTGAGCTGGGCCAATGAGGGGCACAAGCTGAAGCACTCTTCCTCAGTAATGTCACGGAGCCCAACCTGGTGCCCACCCAGGTGGATCTCCCACACCCAGGCGCCTGGGGCAGGGATGTGCCTCCATTTACAAGAACAAAGGAGAGCGCTCCTCACAAAGCCGTGTGGATGAGCGTGGAGAAAGAAGCCGGGCTGCACGCGGCTCATTCTGATGTTGTTAATTCAGTTCCAGAACAATTAAAATGGTTCTGATAATGCAGGAGACAATCACCACTGGCAAACAGTGAGCCCACAGACGGATGTGGCACTCCTGCCTGGGGCCACTGTGGCTTTCTGAGCCCCAAGTCGGCTCCAATGGAGTCTAAGCTGGCACTGGGCCCTCTGCTACACCTAGACCCATGAAGGCTGTGGAGTAGAAAAGGGGGAAACTTGGCCCTGTAGGTCAGGGGTGTCTGAACTATGGCGGAACACTGGCCCTCCCCAGAATGCCCTATACTAGGGTCCTTTTGGGGAACCTCACTGTTCCCAACCAGGTAGAATGACAGATAAAAACTGTGTCCTTGCTGTGTGACCTTGGGCAAGCGGCTCTACCTCTCTGTATTCCTTCTGAGCTACGAATGGAAACGATCACAGCTGCAGCCTCTCAGGATGGCTGGCTGGCACTATCAGAGTGCAGCGTAGGGTGCTGGGGGCCAGTGCTTTGCAAACACCAGCTGTCACCGGTTCCTGCCACCAATGACCCAACAGGGCCAGAGAAGCAGTTATTAAGCACAAACCGTGTACAAAAAGCCTGGGCACAGCACTTCACAAATGTCCTTAACCCTTCCCATTTACACAGCCTAGTGAGGACATCTCCTGTCCTGTCTCAGTGGGAACCTAAGGCACAGAGGGTTCCCGCTGGATTAGATCTTGGTATGTAGGGTCATACAGAATATGTACTACGAACCATAGTTTGCCATGGAGTGGAGGGCAAAGAAAAGTAAGGGGACCTGAGGATGGTCCTATCTAAATTCCATTGCCATAAGCAGCCAATCATTACCACCCACCTCAAGAGGGAAGTCTGAGTTACGCCCACTTTATGGATGGGTAAACTGAGGCCCATTTAACTAAAGCAGATCAGCTTGCCCATGATCCTCAAGGAAGAGGCAGGGGATGCTGCAAGGAGAGAAAGAAACTTGGACCACATTCAAACCTGACCAGATAGGCTGCTCCCTCCTCAGTACGGTCTCAAACCACACCTCCTATTACCCATAGTAAGGCAGATACTGGCCCTGGTGCCTGGCTACTGCTCAGGTTGGAGAGGTCCGAGTACGAGACTACATTTCTCAGTGGCACCCACAGGCCACCATGGTGGCCACCCACAGCCAGGGCAGCACTGGGAGCAGCCCCCACAGTGCCCCAAGCCCCTTGGTTATCACAGGGAGCAGACGCCCAAGCGCCCATCCGTCTCCTGCTCATTAAGCCGGACGCCGCTTGGGAATGAAAACATAATAGCTATTTGATTGGGGGTGAGATATTTTGCATATTGGCTCGGAGCTGATAGCGGAATTTCATCAACTCCCTTTTTCATGCTTTAAAACTGAATTATGGTGACGGGCTCTGTGCAGCAGGCTGAGGCCCACTGCCTTCCAAGTCCTCCTATGTGAGGGTGAGTGCGGCCCTGTCCTGGCTTTGAGGAGTTGCAATGAAGGGTGGTGGTGGTCATTTTGAAACCACCACATGGAGGTCACTGCAGGTCCTGGAAAGGGGGACTAAATCCCCCAGTCTGTGTCACCCAGGCAGCATGGAGGGCTGTCCTTGGTCCAGGATTGTGTCATGGGTGAGCCCCCTGCAGACTACCACATGGGGATGAGAACCACTGACAAGAACCAGAGCAGCACCCACCTTTCTGAACCCTTGGTCCCCAGGCCAAGGCCCACTGGAGCTTGCCTGGTCCAGGGTCCTTCCTTTAGGGTCACCAGAGACTCTCTCCTCCCTCTCTGTAATAGAACAAAGGTATCTGCAACAGCTTCCTGCCCATCCTTGGGCTGTGGATCTCACAGCCGGATTCCGGGTAGAGCCCAGAGAGCAAGCAGCCTTATCCCAACCACAGACACTTCATCTGCTCACGTCCTCCTCAAACCTCCCCATTCCCTTGTGCCAGACTCAGGAGTAAGAGCTGGAGACACAGTGCAACTAAACTTCTCCCCAAAGGAGAAAAGCTGCCTATGGGTATGGCCAAGAGGGAGGGGTGTGAAGAGAGGAGGCTTCCTGGAGGAAGTGGCAAGGACTGATGACAGAGGAGGCTCCTGCCTGTGGGGTCAGGATGAAAGCAGCGGGGTCGGGGACAGTGCACACCGGGCAAGGCAGGGCTATTCTCTCACGGAAGACAAGGACAGCCTCTCGTGGAGGCTGGAGTCCACATGGCCACATGGAACAGTGGTTGGGAGCACAGCCCAGGGCTACCGTGACAAGTGCTGTTTCTTGCAGGGCTGGGGGGTCATCAGGAGGAACAGGAAGCCCCCACTTTTCTTGAGTCTCCTCACTTCACTGAAATGGCTTGGCACTGCCAGGAGGGAGACCCTGGCCTCCAGCAGAAGCAGCTGCCAGATAAGGCCCTGACAGCAGAGAGAAAATAGCAACAGATACAGACTTTCCCACCACTGGGCAGCAGGCAGCGAGGGCCATGGTGGGGACAGACGGGTGGGAAGATAGCCTGCCCTCCCTGAGTGGCTGAGGTTAGGGAGTTTAGCATCACAGGACTCAGCCCAGTGGGGACTATGGCCAAACAGTCTAAGGGCCTGCATTGCAGGTCTACGTTCTAAAGCCTTACTCCTTGGCTAGCGACACCGTGACCTCTAACAGTAGGCCCTGGTCAGCAGGTTGAAGTAGGGACTCTGATCCAAGCAATACTAAGGTATGGAAACAGAGGCTCATGGTCCCGGAGCTGCAGCCCAGTGCACAGCTGTTCAAGCTCCTCAGACTTGCCTTCGCTTTCAGTTCTAATAGCTGATACCTCAGTCAGAAAAGTACCGACAGGGATGTGTCGCGGAACCTTGGCGATAACTCTGACCCCAGTGCCACCAGATCATCTCAGGTACATTACCCACACTGCAGTGGGGCAGAGCTCTCAGGGTAGGGTCCCCTTCACCCCTGGCCATACTCCTTGGACGTAGCCCAAGTTGTCTTGCCAGCGAGGGAAGGGCAGGTCCCTTCAGCATATGTCTAGTGTACATGCTCTCCATGTAGGACATCTGTCACCAGTGTCCAAACCTGTCCCTGAGTGGCTGCTGAATTCCCCACTGCAAACCTTCCGTCTATTTAAGGACTCTCCTCCTTCAGGGTCCCTACACTCAGTGCAGTCGTCTGTGTTCTCTGGGACCACCACCTTATCACAGTTGTATACTACAAGTTCAGGGACCCTGTGGCCCTCAAGGCTTAGCAGGTGTCCAGTGTGCCTGGGAAGGTGAAGGGCCACTTGAAACTCAGTGTTGGTCTCAACCTTGACCTCAACTGCAACCTCAACTTGGGATGCCACTGGGGCAGCACTGAAGAGACAGCCGAACAGTGGTGGTAGAGATGAGGACACTATTGGAGGGACACTGCCCACACTAGGCTGGCCACAAAAGAGCTGGCCATATAGCATTGCTTGAGTACACACCCTGCCCTAGAAGGAAAAGTGCATCTGTCCCCCTGGGGTTCCCACTGATGACAGTCAAGCTGGAGTTGTAGCCAGGGGCCACCATCTTTGAGTCTGTGACCTGTTCACAGCATGGGTGGCACAGGGGCTGAACGGATGAAGGATGGGACTGTAGAATTTGTTTCTCACCAGTGTGTCACAGAGGGTGTCCCCACAGACCCTGGGATGGGAGCTTACTTCCCTTTCAGAGGAGTCTGAGCCTAGGACTTCATGTCTTGCCTGACCCCCTCTACCCTGTGTGGTCTCGGGTGGCTGACCTGCTGACCTTCTGTGCCTGTGAGCATCACAAGAGTCCACCCCAGCTGGCATGGACTCAGAGCTCAGGACATCCTAGAAGGTGATACACATCTTTCTCAGTCACTGGGCAATCTTACAGAGGCACCAAGCAGGGGGTCTGACATCCCAGTAAACATGGGCCTATACAGACCTCAGCATTCAAACACTAAAAAGATCCTACTGAGATATGATTCACACACAATAAAATACAGGCTTTCCTGCTGCTTGACTCTTAAAGGCATAGATCTTTACTGGGGGAAAAAAGGTATGTGTGGGTGACACGCAGCCCAGATAAAATGCACAGAGCTCTGCACCAGGCTGCCTCGTGAAAACAAACATGCTGGCTACCTGAGGTCAAATTGGTTCCGGAAACTTTAAACGGAGTCACTGAAAATCTGACATCAGTCACCTTCCCTTGCCTATCCCCAGAGGGCCCAGGGCTTCACACAGCTGTGATCTTAGCCAGGCCATGGGCAGCCCCGAGCTCCCTCCTCCTGGAAATTTATTCCACTCCCGTTTCCAACCCTCACACAGAAGCCAACTCTGACTTAATGGGCAGAATGTGGTGGGCTTCCCTGCCCTGAGCTGCTGCTGTTCTGGCTAGTCTGTGTGTAGCCGAGTGGCTCTCTGGAAGCCTCTGAGGACCCAGGCACCCCAGCCACGTGCTTCAAATGGCTTCACACTGTAACAGTGGCGAGACAGACCCTTGGGCTGAGGAAGAGCTGCTGGAGAGCTGAACATTCTAATTCCAGTGGCACAGGACATTTATTGGCTCTCCAATTCAGTGCTACCCTGCTTTAAGTACGGGAAACTGAGGCAGAGAGTAACAAGGTCTCTACCAGTAGATCGCAAGGCTCTCAGAGTCCTTCCAGGCCTGGTTCACAGTAGATGAGAGCTAAGGTCTTGCTGTTCCCCTTGTTGGGCCGGTTCCCTCCCTAGTCCCCCATGCCCCCTCCCACCTCTGCTTCTGACCACACCGGGTCCCTATGTCTGTTCCTGGGCTCTGCTAGCTGCTCCTGGCACAGTTGGAGTCAGGACACCCCTCTGTTTTATGGGGTGACCCCTGCCCCCTCCTGGTGAACCTGGAGTCTTTAGAAGCTAAGGCTCCTTCAGCCCAGATCCCTGCAGACACATGCGCACTGACCCCAACCCCTCGCTGCAGTCTGTCAGAGCCTGACCAACACTATCATGCAGGAATGTGGACTCGATGAACCGATGTGGAAACCAAGGTGGAAGCCAGCCATCCTAGCCACCACCTGACCTGCTATTCAGGGCCATACATAATGGAGACCTAGCTGGGCTGCAAGGTCCAGGGACACACATCTGACATTACAGAGTTCTGGTGAGGAGAGGATGGAGAGAGAGGCTCTGGAAGGGACCAGGAAGTTCCAGGCAGGGTCCATCCCTAGCTGGGGACTCACTGTGCAGACAAAAGAGAGGGGATCAGTCTGGGATGGAGACAGATGTGGGCCTGTGTTCCTCAGAGGGCTGGCTCAGTCCACGGGATGTCAGGGTACTGGGGCTTCTCAGAGGAGGTGGCATTTAAACTAAAATGAGCTCAGGTACTGCATGCAGAAAGACCTAGGGTGGGGAGGGGGCACAGAAGGCCCAGCTAGGCTCCCAGGACTAAAGGTCCAGGAGGGGCTGAGGGTTAATCAGGGTACAGTGAGCAGCACCACCAAGTGCCAAGCCTGTGGAGAGTGGTGGGGGGGTGTGCTGAGCCCTCACTCCCTGTTTCAACAGCTACCTCTGTGAGCTCTCTTACTATCTTCCCCTTGGCTTGAGCCTGGTTCCTCTCTCAGGACAGATCCAACCAGCAAGCTGGTCCTTTACCCTGTCCCCAGGGGCAGGAGCCTGGGTGGGGCAAGGCCGAGAGAAAGGGAGGCTAGGAGGAGGGAAGAGGGCCGGGGGCCTGAGAAAGCCCAGCCTGGCTGATAGAGAGAGATTGGTTT
This sequence comes from Mastomys natalensis, assembly GCA_021653895.1. Classification (NCBI taxonomy): domain Eukaryota; kingdom Metazoa; phylum Chordata; class Mammalia; order Rodentia; family Muridae; genus Mastomys; species Mastomys natalensis. Next base: position 1,044,016 of record JAJTUV010000412.1, read on the forward strand.
CAGCCGGAGCCTAGGGCCTGCCAAGTCCACATCCTATCTGCGGCCTGCGCTTACTCAACATTCATCACAGCTGAACTCGGAAACTTTATCAACGCTAAAGGTTGGCGCCATCTCTAGGCCCAGCCACTCCTGTCCCTCCCCTCGATGGGCCTGATAGCCACTGATAGATTACACAAGATTGTTTCACTCCGGGAAGCCATGGCCTGCGCTTCTGGGGGAGGGGCTGCACGGGGGAGGGTCCAGGGTGTCACAGGGGCTAGAGCTGTGCTCCCAGAGGATGGTCAGTGCCCAGGGGTCCTGCGCTAGGATGCGGCCTGGGGCTATTGAGGCCACATGCCAGGCAGGGGCGACTGAGGCCACAGCTCAGGGCCTGGAGTAAAGAGGAGGAAGCAAACTGGTGGAGATGGGCGCTGACGCTGGAGTGATCCTTTCTCCAGATGGGTGATAAGAACTGGGCCATGTGAGCAGGTTTTCACTAATGGAGCCATCGCTGCATGGTACAGTCAGAGCTCAGGAGAGGGTGGCTTCTGTGTGACAAGCCCTCCACCCAGTAGGCTGGGCTGTGCCCACCTGCAAAAGCACTTACCCAAACCCACTGTGGGTACCCCATCCTCTCCCATACTGTGGGTGTCCCATCCTCTCCTGCCCTGCTTACACACGAGGCCCTGTGCTATGTGTCTTTCACGTCCTCACAAACACCTTCAGTATCTACGCTCCACTCCCCCCCCCCCCCCCCCCCCGCCTCCCTGCTCAGCTTCTGCCCTAGGCTCTGAGTCAAGAATGCTTTCTCAGTGCTTCGGGGCTTCCGCATCATCAGTGCCCCAGCCGCTGTCCCCCCCTCCCCTGTATCAAAACACTTGGTCCATCCTTCAGGCCTCTTCAGGCCCCTCGGTGCCCCTGTCTGTGGCAATGCAGCTTCTCAGACTGACTTAATCCTGTTCTTTCCGTCCGTCCTTTTCCTCCATAGAGCAGCAAGGCGATCTAGAAACAAGCAGGGAGCTTTTACCCAGCTCTGTGCTTTGGGGGTTGGCCAGAGCAGAGACTGAGAGGCCACCTGGAAGGCCTTGTGATGGGATAGTGAACCCTGTGCTTCTGACCCTCACATACGCTTTATAAAAACAGGTGACAGAGATTCAGAGTGTGGGGGCCAGGCCACGAGATCACTCCTGCCTCTTCCTCCCTAAGGTCTCAGCCTAAGCTCTCCAGTGGATCTTGTTCCACTGCTATTTTGCAATTCCACATCTTAAAAAACCGCCCGTCCCAGTAGCTGTTCGGTTAGAGGCTTGAGGATGCTGTGGGAGTCAGTGAGGCCCCCACTGCTGTGACTATGGACCCCATCCTGCAATTAAAGTACGCTGAGGAGCCGAGAGGCGGGAGGAAAGATCAAGGCCCTATCTCCGCAGCTCTGTAAAGAACATGGAATGCACAGCTCTAGAATGGACCCATGACGTGGGTGGGGAAACTTAGGCCCAGCGCAGGGTTGGGGTCCAAAACCATCCTGGCAGGCTGAGGGACTAGGTTCCTTTCCGTTTTACAGATTCGGAAACTGAGGTGTGACAAATGGAGATCCCTGTCTTCACCAGAGCCTAGGGTCATAGAAGCCTGGTCAGCAACATTCCTAGTGAGTCACCAGGAGCAGGAGGGGATGGGGACAAAACCAGTAGGGTCTGGGGAGTAGGGGGAGGGGAGGGAGCTGCCAGCCTTTTGCTGCCTGTCCGGGCTCCACTTCTCACCTCCCCATTTTCATTTGGCAAGGGAGCTGACTGTAGTGTTTGTGGAATGCCCAGGTCCTAGTGCCTGAGGGTGTGGCTTAGGCTGAGGTCAGCAGAGCTTACTCAAAGGCTGGCCTGTCCAAGGCAAACACAAGGTTCCCTAAGAAGGTTCAGAAGCCCGGGAGGACTTCCACCCAGTGGGTCTAGGCTGGACAGGTACACACTCTCCGTTTAAGATAAGGCCCCACCCCCGCCATGGAACTGTAGCCAATCTCTGAGCCTCAGGTCTGTTCATTTGCACACTCTATTTTCATTGGCTGCTAGCAGGGGCTGGACAGCAGTGGGAGGAATGGTTGTCCTGTGGGCCAGGGCTCAGTGGCGCTGCTCTTGGGAGCCCAGGAAGTTTTAAGAAAATCCACAGGGCTTTGGAGTTTTCAAAGGAGGCAAAGGTGGAATGGATCTTGGGAGTGTTTTGGAAAGTGGTAGATTCTGGTTGATTTAGGTAGAAAGGAACTTTATGGGGGAAGACTGGTCCCCCTCTAAACTATTCTTGACAACCTAAATCCACTCTGGGTGCCTCAGAGGGAAGATACTGACCAAGGTCACACTGCCAATATGCAAGGGGTGCCGTGGAGACCTCCCCCTCCCCTTGGCACCCATTCTTGGACAACTCCATCCCAGCTGCCATGTCTCAGAATGGGCCATTTGGGTCTTCCTTTTCCAAAATGCCGAGGGTGAGGGGCCTCGACTTTGTTTTTAGGTTTCAGGGCCATCTCTCCTGGCAGCCCTGAGTTGGGCCATGGGCTTGGCAATATGTGTAACTCTGCAATGCTTTTGTTCCTGGCATTTGGAGGGGTGAGATAAGGGGAAAGAACCGCGAGTGAGCAGGCAGATAGATGGGCTGATAGCGGCTCCTCCACGCATGGCGCCTATCGCTCTTTTTATCAAGGTTCCCTTTCTTTCTTCTTTTTGTTGGGGGCCTGGAAGGGCGGAACACACCCACCCCATTCCCTCCCACACCAGTGGAGCTTAGGAGGATGCCTCTCTCTTTCAGGCACCAGCCAGGAAGAGAGACAGGCCCTGAGAAGAACCTGGGAGGGTGGGGGTCCCACCTGCCTGCCAGGATTCCAGGGTTCCCAAGGTCTGTCTCCTCATCTCCTCACAAGAACCTGCAAGGACACTCCCTGCCTTGTTTGCTGTTTGAGGTAGCCAGGCCCAGTGAAGTGAAGTGCTTGGCCCAAGGTTACACAGCCAAGTCAGATGGCGCTGAGTCCAGCTGTGCCTCTCTGGCCTGGAGTCTAGCAGTCTGGATTTGGTGGGCACAGCTAGGAGAGGAGGTATGAGGCTGATGGGGCGGCCAGAGAATATGGCTAGAGGTTCTGGGGAGCAGGACCAGGACTGCAGGGCAATCTGTGCATCTCTAGCCCTGTCTAACAGCTACAGAAACTGAAGCTCAGACAGGGAGACACCTAAAGAGTGATGGGTAGGCTGGACCCTAACCCCTCTCATATCCTTGAGCTTTATGGTTCAGAGTGTGAATGCTGAGACATTCCAGGTATGAAAGTCTGGTGACTAGCCAGGAGGGGGTGGGGATAATGACCCAGGTGACAGACAAACATTCTAGAATCATCCAGGTGATAGTGGTCAGAAACCCTGAGCCTGACACCTCATCAAGAAGCCCTGTGGGAGCTGTTTGCCCAGAGGCAACATGTCTCAGTGTCCTCAGCCCTGGGACTACAGGCCCACACCACATGCTTGGTTCTTTATATGGGGCTGGTGATCTGAACTCAGGTCCTCACACTTGCGTGTGAGTAATTCTGAGCACCTGCCCACTTTGTGCGCACGCCTTCCCTTTAAAGTGGAGAGCCCAGGCCCCTTTATAGAGGTGGGGGGTTGTGTCTGCAAATACCTCAGAACCTCTAGGTAGATGAGGGCTCAGAATGGACAGAGCCTCTGGGTCAGAGTGCCTCCTGTGTTTTGTGACCTTGAGTCATCAGAAGAGAAACAAGGGATAATGGGAGGACACCATGTCAGAAGCAGGACGAGCCCAAGGGTACACACACAACTTAGTCAAGATCGTTTCCTCAGCATGGCCAGCACTGGGATCATCATACCCGGGAAGACCCAGGACTACACAGCAAAGTTCCTGCCCTCCTCAGACCTTCCCATCTCTGGGATTCCTGAGTTTCAGTTCTCAGGAATGATTTTATATACCCAGGACAGGGAAAAGAGCTGAGTGCCCCCACCTCACTGGGCCCGGGAGGGCTTGTGAAGGGGTTCCTGCCAGTGTGGCCAGCATGGCCTGGCCACCATCCCAAGGGGGTGTCTAGGGCTGACAGAGCCTGGTTTCTCTTCTCACACAGCAGTTGCCTCAGTCCTCCCTGGCTGCCGTACCTGTCCCTCAGCAGGAGGATTAGCCTGGCGCAGCCCTAATCTTAGCGCATCACACCATCAGCGAGGATCTCTGAAGGAGGCAGCTTTATCCAGACAAGCTCGCAATGGCACCTGAGTCCCATCTGGGTGCTGCCTGTCATGAGAGGCAGCTGGGCTGAGCTGGGAGACACAATGACTGAGGACTAGGCCTGGGGCCCATTGGGCATCTGAGTGCTGCAGGGCCCTCACAGCTGGTGGGCGTGGCTTTGCATGGGCACGCTGACACTTACAGAACCACCTATGGTCTAACCAGGCACTATGGGGCAGCAGGGCATACAGGCCAAGCTGCCTGGTGAGGTTGCAGAGGCACCATGTCTGCTGCGCAAACAAGGCCATGTTACACAGATCTGCCCAAGGTGTGTGTGTGTGTGTGTGTGTGTGTGTGTGTGTTTGGGGGGGGCGGCCATCAGTTCTGGAGGCTGGACCCTATGGCCTGGGAGCCCCTGTACCAGAGTCTGCTCTGAGTGGTGCCTGCTGGGCCTAACTGGGTCTGACTGCAGTTTCAGTGGCTAGACATTTGGTGGCTACCAGCCTGGACCAGAGGCTGGGAGGGCCATCTCCTGAGAGTCAGCCAAGGGCTCCCCTCTAGGGCCCCCTTCTCTCCACCCGCCTCCCTACCTTCCTTTTCAAAAACATAATTTATCTGTGTATTATCAAGAAATCCAGACACTTTAATCAGCGAGCTATGAAGTCAGAATTTCCATTCTTATCTGCGGGAGGAGTGGAAGGAGAGGAGATAGCGAGGATCGCTGGTGGGGAATGTTAATGGGCGGGAGCCCAGGCCGCTGGCCACCGAGACGTGGGTATCTCCTCCATTATCGAGCTGTATCTTGCCAACCATCTCAGTGCAGTAATGGGGCCAGTTCAACTTTCCGAGTTATCACAGGAGCTGAAACCTGCGCCGGAGGAGGCCGGGACCAGAGACAGTGCAGGGAGGACCAGGTTGTGGCTGCTCCAAGAGAGAGCTGGCTGGCCAACTAGGTGAAGGAAGGCCTGGTGCCCAAGGACTGTCCAGGCTGTATGGTCGGTTGGGATGTCCCTGTCTCTGGTCAAGCAGAGTGTGGGACTCAATAGGGGAGACCAAGGCAGGGGTGCTGTGGTAGCCCGGGAAGTGGAAAGGTAAACAGCCGGCACAAAGGCAGCAGAGGAGTGAGACTCAGCCAGTCTACTGCAGCTCTGATCTTTGCTAAAACCCTGGGAGCAGTGTTGCGACCAGAGCTGGCTGTGGTTGAGACCCACTTGAAAGCCTCAGACTCTGGGCTTGAAGATGGGCGTGGCTGCCCACCCCACAGCATCAGTGGCTATTGCTCTCTCATCTCCCAAACATCCACATGGTGACTCTCCCATAGGTATGATCTTCAAACTTTCTAAGCCTTGGTTTCCCCATCTGGGCCTTGAGCCCAGGCTGTTCACACTGGTGGTGAGCAGACTGTTCACACCGGTGGTGAGAGACACAGAGCTGGGTTGGACACACTCAGCATGTGCTCATGTCACACCTGGAAGTTGAGCTGACTTCTGAGCCTCAGTTTCCCCTCCCCAACAAAGTTCTGTGTGCCAGAAGGCAGAGGGGTCCTGGAGGGACAGTCGCAGAGGCCACTCCAGCGAGGTGGGGATAGTACCTTGTCCCTGAGCAGCGATGGAGTTCTGCAGGAAGAAGCTGAGACCCTTAGCCCCGGCCCCTTCCTTCCTCCTAGGGTGAGAGAATAGGCAACTGAGGCAAGTGTAAACTTGGGGGAAGATGGGGAAGCTAGAGGGCTAAAAGTCAGATATCAGGAGGAACTGTCCCCTGAGACAGAATTGCAGACACCGAGAGCTGGCCATCAGCAACAGAGGAAGAGGACAAAGACCCGTTTCCCTCTTCCTTGGCTCTAGTTGGCCATGTCTCCTCTGCCAGTGCTCTCTAATCTTTGTCTCCCGCCAGGTAGGCATCACGGTGCCATATGTAGTAGGGAGGCTAAAGCTCAGAAGACTGGACTCACAGGAGAGCCCGAGAGGCCCTATAGCGCACACCTGTATGGTGGGGGCAGACAGGGCTGCACATGCCACCCCCACCAGGCAAGCTGTTTCCATAGTGAGAGCATTGTGCATAGCTGTGAGACCCTGGGGCAGCCTCTTTGCTACTCCAAGTCTTGTGGGGCAAGAAAAGAACTTCAATCTTCTTCTCCCTCCACCCCCGACAGGATTTCTCTGTGTAGCCCTGGCTGTCCTGGAACTCACTCTGTAGACCAGACTGGCCTCAAACTCAGAAATCTGTCTGCCTCTACCTCCCAAGTATTGGGATTAAAGGCGTGCGCCACCACCGCCCGGCAACTCCAATCTCCTAATTCTTCTGTGTAAAAGGGGGAACGTCAACCTAAGAAAGCACCTAGAGAGGTGCTTAGGGATGTGGGGTGAGTACTGAGTTGAAAGGAGCACTCACAGTGATGGGGAGCACTGCCAGGGTCTACTGTAGACCTTGATCAAGGCATGGGAAGGAAGGGGCCTGTACTTCACTGGCTCAGAGAGGCTGCAGCGTGCTCCAGCCACCACTCACCGCACAGATGGAGCAGCTGAGGCTTAGAGGCCACAGCCTGTTGGAGCAGGTACGGGAAGGGGCACTTGAGGTGTGTGTGGTGGTGGCAGCAGCCCAGTGGGTACGTATGTGGGGGTGCTGCTGCTGCTGTGCCTGGCCAAGTCTGCATACGTTGCCACATTCTTACCCAGAGGGCTGCTGAGGAGAGAGGGAACTGACAGCCTGCAGAGAGGCTCCAGGGACATGGAGGATAGTAGGGCTAAGGCAGTGAGCTGCAGATTTCTGCTCAGAGACTCTCCACCCTGGCTTCTGGGTAGTTGGCTTCAGAGTGCTTTGATGTTCTCGCCCATAACAAAGGTGGGAAAAGACCACCAGGCATATGCCAACACCAAAAGCCAGCAGGACTGGCAGTGTCCACCTAGTACCGTCCTCTGTTTTCAGTGCGCACCCTTAAGCTCTCTCTAGGGCCCTATAAAGGAGATGCTCTTATCAGGTTCCTACGCTACAAGCAGAAGTGAGGTGGAAGGGCCACTTACACACAGCTCTCTAGAGAAGCCAGGCTGAGCGGCTCTCCACAGGGGACACCTCTGTGGCTGCCTGGCTTAAGGCAAGGGCTAGGCTTGTAGTCCAGAGTTCTTAAGCAATGGGGGCCATGTTACTAAGGGTCCCTTTGATTGAGCCTACTCTGAAGGGCTGCTGCTCCTTAAGTACCTATTGTATACCACTCCTACCTAAGTGGCGAACAGCACCCTACAGGCTAGGACCTGCTATTCCCAGGCCGTGGGTGAGAGAACTCAAGCTGGCAGAGCACCAGGATGAGACTGACTGAGGCCCCTGGGGAGAAATGGGCTAGGAGCTGAGTATCCTAAAGTTAGGACCGTATGCTAGGGATGACTGCACAACTGGAATGGGAAGAGAGGGAAGGGAGGCCCTGGCCTCTTAGACATAGACTGCCCAGGGCTAATATGGGACAGCCCTAGCCAGCAATGCTGACAGCACCAGACTCCAGTGTGGGGCTGCTTCTTTCGCCCAGGCTCTCAGCAGCCCCTGTGGTTTTCTGGGACCTGGTCGGGGCTGATCTGCACTCTTGAACCTAGACAACCTTATGTGAAGTTGGACAGGGTCGTTTTCCTGTCAGGCCATGTGACAAGCCCCATCACCCTGGGACTCACCACGCTCACGTGAGTGAGAGACCAGCCACAGGTAAGAGCTTAACTTCCTGCAGGTTACCAGTAGAGGGTAATGGGGTAGAGGCGACCCACTGAGGGCTCTGTTCAGGCAACTCTACATGCCATGGGCAGCTCCTTGGCCTTCCCCATGCTGGTGCCCATGTTCCATGCTCCCATGCTGCCCAGGCCTTCTCTCTCTCACTGGCTTACCAGCTCCTCTGTAGAATGGGTACTATCCTGGGAGATCCAATGACTCACTTGGCTGCCTGGATCCATACCACTACAGAGCACAGAGGGCAGATGAGAGCAGAGGTGTCTGGAGGAGGAGCACGGAAGGCAAGCAACACACCATGGCTGCACAGTCCAGGGGCCCCCTTAGCAAGTCAGTGTGAATATGCAGAGGCTGGCCGGGGACAGGGACAGTAGCAGGAACCCACATTTACCCCACATCTGTGAGCCATGGGCAGGGCCTCTGCATGTGACATGCTGAGATCTCATGGGCTGGAGCTTGGGACAGGGATATCCCATCTCAGAGAAGCTGGACCTGGTGGTGAGGAGAAGGGGAGGAAAGGGCGGCAGGGATGGGGCGGCAGCTGCTTCTGAAGACAGGCACTATCAGCCCACACTGGGTGGGGAAGCAAGGTTCCTGCCCTCACCACATGCCTTTCCACGCTCCCACAGGCAAGAAGAACTTCCCAGCAAGTATCTGGCTCTGGTGGTCCCAAGGAGTGGGATGTGGCTGAGGCAGGCTCTCCTCAGAAGCCAGAGGAGCTGGGTGTCAGCAAAGCTGTCCCAGAATATGAGGGACAGATACTCAGAGAAGGCCTGGATAAGCACCAAGGCTAAAGATACCTGAACAGAGAGTCCTCAATGTCTCTACTAGAGCACAAGCCCCGACTGGGTTACCGCTATCCCCACTGAGGGGCCATACACACCCTAATGACACGATGAGCATAGGAACCATATAGAGATGGGGCCTGCCAAGGTCACACTGCCTGACAGATGGGAGGGGATGGGGTGTGTATGATATAATTCCTGAAGGTGCTGCTGCCCCTTATTCTGCCATGCCTTCAGCCAGAAGAGATCTGCAAGGCAATGTGTGGCTGTGGCCTCAGTTTCCCCATCTGTGAAATGGGAACAAGGACTGTAAGTACCTCCAGGGGGCCTCAAAGGGATGGTGGGCAGGTGGGCAGGAACCAGCAGGGCCTGAGTATGGCCAGGCGGCTCCATGTGGGCTGGGTTCATAGGTTTTTCCGATACCAATCAGGAGGCAACAGCTGCCTCCGTGAGGCCTGTCGATGGCAGATAGGCCGGCCTGGAGTATTATTCACGAGCCGTCAAGCCCCAGGACCGTCTGGTTGGCATAGAAACAGGAGATAAGGGGCACAATTAATGGCATCACATTCCTCCTCCTTTCTCCCCAACTGACCCACTTAAATCGGTGCCATACTGGGTTCCTGTGACCTCCGGGGAGGGGCCTGGGCCATTGGGACTGGGTCCCAGGCTCAGGCCAGGGTAGGGCTGAGTAAGGCTTTCCCAGGCACTGCCCTTGGGTTGATGCATCTCAGAGAGCAGCACTGGGATGGCAAGGGCAGCTGGGAAGGGACAGCAGAGGCTCTCAGCCCTCTCATAGGCCCACTGTACAGATATGAAAATTGAGGACTATGATCAAAAGCAGACGGAAGCCAGAGCATGGTGAGACACCTAGACGGGGTTCCTGTCCCAAAAGCAAGGACCACTTTCTACTTCCATCTCTGGCTTCACTACTTTCTGGGGCTCATTTTCAGGAAGGTACAATGATGTGGACACTGGGCCTGCATAGGTTCACTCAGGCCTGGTATAGGGTAGGTACTTGGTTGTTATCCATGCCTGTACTGTATCCATCTACGCAGGTGGGACCAGAAGGCCCAACAGGCCCTGGAGACTTCATGTGGGCTGCAGAGTCAGGGGAGGGTTCACACAGTGCCTCCTGCCTTGGGCGGGCCCGTCTGCACACAGTACCGTGCTTGTGCTCTGGTACCCTACAGGGCCAAAACATCAAGTCCCAGGCCGATGCCTGGGACAGCCAGGCCAAGGCTGGATGGGGACAGTTCTTAGTCCCCTGTCACACTCTCTAAGTTCTGGATGGCAGACACTGTCAGGAGGGGAAGACATGGAGACAGAGTAATCTCCAGGAGGTGTCATGGCACACCAAAGCCCTTGAGGATCCAACCCTAGGGACCTCCCATACTTACAAAGGGGAGTGGGGACTGCTGTCTGTAAATTGTCCTTCCTATGTCCATAAAATATAGCTAAAAACTATCTGGCTGCTATTGGGGTTCCCCCCCCCCTGGAATGGGGCTGTCCCCTGCTGTCAGCACCACCAGCCCTGTGGTGGGTGTTAGGTATTAGCAGAAGCTGGCAGGTGGCTTCTGGGCTTGGAGTGAATTAGTCATCCTGTGGCTACCACTAACTGTAAGAATGTGTGAAAACATCTCAGAGGCAAGGGCAGGCGCACCAGTGGGATGCGGTAAGTTCTAGACTCTTCCTCCAAACCTGTGTCCAGTGACCTAAGTCTTTTAAGCATCTGGGATCAACAATTCCTGCCTGACCTGGGGCTTCCGGTAGCCCTGAATGCTTATCTCAGCTGATCTTATTTCAAAGAGGGAAACTGAGGGCCAGCCCTGCATGTCAGAACCTTCCTGATTTGCCTCTCACCAGCATCTTGTCTTTCACACTACAATCACAACAGGCCAAGTTTCCAAAGCACAAAACTGAGGCCAGGTTACTATCAATGGAAGTGCACCCAGGGCTGGCCTTTTCTTGACAGTCTAGAGGCTAGCTGCTGAGAAGGGACCCTGACTGGTCTGCTTGTGCCTTCTGGCTCTGCTCCTTTGCTCATATTGTGGATACAACTGAGTCGTGCTTGCATACAGCAGGTACTTGATAAGTAGAGAGCTGCATACAGCAGGAGCACAATAAACACTCCACTGTACACAGCACACAACAAGCTCTCAATAACTGCTTGTCTGCTTAGGCAGATCTATACAAATCTCTTCACGAACACCTCCTTGGCTTCCCAAAAGCAGCCAGGTTGGTGGAAACCACCTCGAGTTTTTCTTTAACTCCACATGGGTCACACCTAAGACTTGCCAGGAACCAAGAGCAACCCAACATGATTCAGGGGAAACCACCCTTCGCAGGTGACAAACCGCCCCTAGCCTCTGAGTGCCACCTAGTTGGAATGAGGGGTGGAGTGTCCGCTCACTCGCTCCCCTCCTCTCAGGCAGCACCAAAGTCAGTTTTCTTTCATTTTGATGGACTGTACCACTGGCCGCAGGGGGAAGATCAACTTCTTGCCAATTAAGTATGTTTGGGGAAAGTGTCCCAGATGGACGCCCCCCCCCTCCCACGTTGTTCCCTCGTTTGCTGCCCAGGCCCCCTGCTGCCGCCGGACGCCCCCACACTGCTGTTACTTCGAACCCAGCGGGGCCTGGTGGCCGTAGATAAGGCCTCTTATCTCTCTTGGCAATCGCACTGGGAGGACTGGCCCACGCTTAGGCCCCTACTTATCAGAGCTTACATCGACTGGGCAGGAGGAAAGCTGGTGGGCCGGGGCACCGAGGGTCCCGAGCTGCACCCTGCCCCTCACCCCCTCCAGGGGCCCGGCCTATCATGTCAGCCATCTGGCTGGCTAAGGCCGCGCTCCTGCCTCGCCCTCCCCCCTCTCCCACGTTTGAAGTTAATAAATGGAAGCGCTATCGCGGCTGCCATCGGTTGCAAGCCTTATCAGCACGGCACATCTATCTTTGCGCAGAACAAAAGGCGCACAGAGGCGCGGGCAGCTGCAACCCGGCTTTGGTGGGGGCGTGGAGGGCGTCGGCCCCTAGAGCTCAGCCTGCTTCCCCTCCGCACCCTGAGACCCGCCACAGGTGAGGCCAAGGCAGCAGGCGCGCAGCTGTGAGGGCCTCACGTACGGCCTTGGGCAGAGAGCAGGCGGGCAGGCGCCTCCGCATGGTGACAATCTAGGTTCGCATCTTAACGCGTTTAGATCTGCTAGGGGAGGAGGGGCCGGGGCCACGAGTTGCACAGAGGGTTCAGGGCCCCGCCCCCCAGGCCTGCTCTCCTCTTCTGCTCGAGTCGTGGGGCACTGTGAGGGGATCCGAGGGGCTCTCCTGCACAGTCTCGGTCCTGAATCTCAGAGTGCGGGGTTTCGCTGACCCAAGTGGGTTGGGCTCTACTGGGCTCCCGCGGGCTTATCAGCGCTGGCGATCCGCTCCCAACCTGAGATCTCCCTGCCCTAGCTATCTGCATTTCTCATCAAACTGAAACACACAGACGCTCACGCACACACACATACACGCGAGAACAGAACCCGGCAGAGGCGCACAGGCGAGGAGGGGAAAAAGAAACCAGAGAACCAGCACAGATCGGGACCTGTGGGTGGCTTTAATACTTCAGTTGACATGATAGAAGGAGACTTTCGGAAAACAGGTCCGCTCGCATTTGGGGAGTCGGGTTACCAGAACCCAGATTCCTCCCTGCGCCCCCTCCTCCCCCAGCCCCCGCCCCCGATTTCAGTGGTAGGGGATACTCTCACAAGCTAAAATGCACATTGGGTCCTGTGGCAGTGCCTTATGGGCAGAGGAGGTAGCTCAGGCGTCTGGAGCTGGGAAGCCGGATGCCCAGCCCCCCTCCCGTCACCTCCTGGGCAGCCCAGATGACCTGTCGCTCTCGCCAAAGGGAAGCTCCAGGGAGGAAGCCCCGCGCCCTGCCGGGAGAGGCGCGAAGTTATTATTGGTGTGGCGTGGGGAGGAGCTCTTCCTGTGTGCTTACTCGCTCCTACAGCAGCCAAGAGGCCCCGCAACCTGGTAGCCCAGGCAGCCCAGGAGGCTCTTACTGTAGGGGCACGGGTGATGGAGTATAGGGCCTGGCTTGCTCGGGAAAGTGCCCACGGGAGGACCTGCGAGAAACTTGGACTCACTCGGGAACAACGTTTGAGTCCCTTGTGTCCCTGGATGGTTCAGAATAACCCTCGGAAGCGGGGGTGGAGGGAGCGCTGCCCATGGGCACACAAGGGCAATATCTGTCTGCGCAGCGTTGTTAGGGGCAGTTAGTGGGTCGGACCTCCACATGTTCCCCAGCAGGCAGAAGTCAGATCGAAAACTCCAGAGCCGGAGCGGATAAAGAGGGTTTGTTTGGTCAGCCAGTACCGAGCGCATGGATTGCAGCAGCCTCCACTACCTATCCCGCTGCCTTATCGCTTTGCAGCCATAGCGCTGCGGTGGGCGCCGGCCGGTCCCCGCAGTCCCAAGTCCCCCTTACTCCCAGGTCTTTCTCCTTCTGCCTCTAGATACAAAGCCTGGGAGAGTCGAGCGCGCCAGATAAGATCACAATTTCAGCCCGTCCCGACAGAGCGATCTTATCAGGATGGGACTTGCAGAATGGAATATTTTAAACTTTATCTGAGCCCAGATCGGGGGCCGCCCTATCGCCGCACCATCTCTGATGGGGGAGGTGCAGGCCGCGAGGTGGCCGGGCTCTGCCGGAGCCGCGCCCCCAGCCACTCTCCTTCCGCTCTCGGGACCCGCCACCCTCTCCGGGGCCCGGACCCCCTGGGTGCCCAAGCCGAGACGCGGGGCCCTGCCCGCCGGCAGAGATTAGATTACGGCGCGCTTGGCACTCGGCGCGGGGGCGCGGCGCGGGGTGAAGGTCGCGGGCGCAACGGGGCTGGGCGGCCGCACAGGGGCGGCGCAGGGCGGCTGGGCGCCAGCGGGGTCTGGCGGGCACCGCGGGCAAAGTTTGACTCACGCTTGATCTGCCGGGGATTGCTCTGTTTCCTCCTGGACATGTCTCCGGCGCCGCGCGCCCTCGCGGCGGCCGCCTCTAGCCCCTGGCGGGCGGCGGCGGGCGGCAGGGGCGCGGCGGGGTAGCGGGGCGGCTCATGCCCCCGGCCCGTGGGCTCCACGGCTGCCTCGGCCCGCGCCCCCAGCCCGCCGCGCCGCGCGTGGGCCGCCGGCGCCGCCGCGGAGGCCCGAGGCCACGGCCCTGCGCTCGGGCGCGCGGACTGCCCGGCGGGCGGCGGGCTGGTGGCGGCTTCTCTGCTCCGGCGCAGACGCCGCCGCCGCCGCTCAGCTTTTCTCAATGGAACCTGTGAGCCGCGAGCGGCGAACCGGCGGCCGCCGCCAGGGCGCTCCCCGCAGGCTGGCCGGGCGGGCGGACCCTTCGCGTAGCTGGCGGCGGCCCCGCCTCTCGCCACGCCCCGGACCGTCCTCCGCGGTCCCGCCTTCCCACTCCACTAGCCCCGCCCCCAGACCATCCTCCCGCTGGCCCCGCCCCAAACTATTGCTCATCTTTGCTTGCGGCTTCCGCGTACTCACCCAGCCTGGGCCGGGCCTTCTTTCCTCGCGCTGGCTCCACCCCTCATCCGTCCTCTTCGCGCTGACCCCGCCCCTCAGCCGATCCTCCTTCCATTGGTCCCGCCCCTCAGCCGATCCTCTTCTATTAGCCCCGCCTCCTCATGTTGACCCCGCCCCTCAGCTCGTCCTCCTCACGTTGACCCCGCTACTCAGCCATCCTCTCCTCGACCCTGTCCCTCAGCCACCTTATCACACTGCTCCCGCCTATCAGTCGTCCTCCCCACATTGTCCCTGCCCCTGCCCCGCCCCCACATTGCTTTTGCGTCTCAGCCTCTCAGCTCCTATTGACCCCGCCTCAGGCGGTCCTCCTCACACTGACCAGGTCCCCCGTTCTGACCTCCTCACATTGACCCTGCCCCTCAGCTACACTCTCACGTTGACTCCGCCCCTTTGCTCGTCCTCACAAGAACACAGCTTCAGCGGTCCTCAAACTGACCCCGCCCCCTTACTCATCCTTTCCACGGGCCCCGCCTCTGCATCCCCTGCTACCCCGCCCTAGCCACGCCCACAACCCCTCCTTCCCAGTGCTGGCTCCGCCCACGTCTCCTCCTTCTTTACCTTCGCCCCGCCTCAGCAGGCCCGCCCTTCTCCCTGGCTCCGCCTCTGCTCTGTAGTCCTTCCCCGCCCCCCACCCAGGCCACGTTTGTCCAATCCTCTCAGCCTTGTCCTCACCTCCTCCGGGCTGGCCCCGGGCTGGCCCCAGGCCGCGCTGGCCTTGCCCTGAATTCCCACCCTCGGTTCTAGTAGACCTCTAGCCTCCTTCGCTAGTTCCAGCTTCCCGAGGCTATGTCCGCAGGTCTGTTTAGGACCTGGAGACCTGTTCTGCCCCGCAGCCCCGCGGCACAGGCCCCTGGCTTGTCTGGCCCTGCCCCTCCGCTCTGGAGCTCCGCCCCCATGGCTTCAGTTGTGCTGCCCCTTGAACCTCTGCCTTTCCGGCAGCCTGCAGTGGGGTCCGGATGCCCGAGGCCTGGACATAGAATTCTTGCTGGACTTTGAGTTGACCGAGGCTCTGATCCAGAAGGAAACTTCAGTATGAGATTTGCAGCTTCCGATGGCTGTGGGCTCAAGTGGTTCAGTCTTAGGCCTAATTGGGCAAGGGAGGGACCTCAGGTTTTTCCCTCTTGAACTCAGACCTGCCCGGAAATCCGGGAGGGGCCAGAGGTCAGTTGGTCTTCTTGCTTAACCGCAGCAGAGGCTACGTGACCATCTGCCAAGAAGGTGGCTCCCCCTCGCCCCCAAACCCTTAGCTTTCCCCGCTCTCACAGCCGAAGGAGGCAGGTTTCCAGTGCCCGCGCAGGGTGCTCCAGACTCGCGTCAAGAATGTACCTCTTGTTCTTTGAGGATATTGAAACTCGAGACATGCACAAGATCACACAGCTAGGGGTGGGGCCATGTCTCATCTAGATGGAACAATCAAATGGACATCGTCGATGTCTACTGCCCCTCTTTGTAGCACACGGGAAACAGAAAGGTCTCCACAGAGAAGACACATGGCCCCACCTACCTGGTAGACAGCCTTCTGTTGGTACAACTGTAACCATCCACGTCCCCTTGGAAGTTTGCCAGATGCCAGGTACCAGTTGTTCTGGGGATGAGACCTGTTTCCTTCCAGCTTCTGATACTGAGGTCTTTGCAAAGAAGAGAGAGGCGGTTGCCTCTTCCCTGCCACCATATCCACTGTGCGGGACTGGCTAGTGGGACTAAATGCTGCCCCTCTCGGTTAGTCATACAGGAACACCAAGGCCTGGATCCAAGATTTGCACAAGGTTGCATGGCTTTCTAGCTCTTCTCAGAGGAGCCGTCCTTCTACAGCTGGGGACCCCACGTTTGCTGAGTCTTCTCAGTCTGGGAGCCCCAAGATGCTTCTGAACTGAACAAAGCATGCCTTGTCTAATTCCTTGGATACTGCATCTTCTTAAGGGAAGGACACTCGACAGGGAGTGGGGCTTAGGAGCTGGGAGTCTGAGAGGTGACTAGAGGCTGGCATGTCGGGTAGAGTAAGAAGCTGGATACTCAGTAAGTAGCACTCAGGCTGGAAGTGCTGGTGAAGATCAGTGTTGAGTGGAAATCTGAGAGTCATAAGAGAAAGCTATGGTGTTTGATTAGTAATGTCTGCTTGGGATGCAGGAGGAGGAGATGGGATGTCTTTGGACCCTTCTTTGCCTGACCTGATTTCCTTGTATGATGCTATGTATACAGAGCCAGCCTGGAACAGAAGGACATACTTACCTCAGCCAGCCAGCCAGGACAAACTGCGTCATTTGTGGGGCCCAAAGGAAAATGAAATATGGAACCCTATTTAAAAATGAAGAATCCCAGCATGGTGACAACTTATAGCCTCTCATCCTTGGGATATGTGTCCTCCAGGATTCTGTGCATAACAGAAGGTCCTGTGGGCCCCAATTTCCCCTGCCTCTGTCTACTGGGAGTCACAAGTTCATGACCACAGATGTGGGTCATGCCAAAACAGATGTGGGGCATGGGCCGGAGGGCAGGGCTACAGGATGGCCGTTTGCACTGGTTCCTCTGACCCTTCCAAACCTCACTTGCTTCTCATCTCAATGGCAGCAACGCCTGTGGTGGCTCCGACTCTGCAACTTGAGCTTTGGCCATCTCCTCCTGACCTCCTAGCATCCTGACTGCTGCCCCCAGCTCCAGCTGGTCCCTACATCCACTCATATCCCCATGGGAGGCTGACACCAGTGGGAGTTCCCTGAGAGTCTGATGCCAACTACACAAATACTTGTCTTAGCTGGGTGATGTGGTACATGTCTGTAATTTCATTGCTAGGGAGGCTGAGGTAGGAGGATTGCCATGAGTTCATGTATTGCCTTGAGTGAAATCCCCTTTTTGTTTGGGGGGAGTTGTTTGTTTGTTTGCTCTGCCTTAACTTCTAAAGGTCTTACATGTGGGTCCCACAGTCCCATGGCCACCAGGCCTTTGCATTAGTTGTTTGGTGCCCACAGCAACTTCCCTCCCGTTGTGTGTGCCTATCCTGTTCACCTTTCCTGAGAGAATCCCTGTTCCTCTCCACTCCAGCTTGTAAGACAGCTGTAGGCAGCCCCTCAGCTCTAGAAGCTTTATCATCTCTCACTAGCCGTGGCAAGGAGGGGCATCATGGCGGCATCATGGTAGCAGCCTCCATGCTGAGCACTGCCCTGTCCATGCCTTGAGCACAACAGCTTTCTGAAGGAGGAACTGATAAGAATTATCGTTTGTGAGGTAGATAAACGGAGGCTCAGAGAGGTGAAGTCACTTGCCTGGAGCCACACAGCAGGTAAGGGCAGAGCTGGATCCCCCCTGGGAAATGCCCGGACTTTGTCTTAGAATGGATGTTGAATGCTGTTTTGGAGGGAGAGGCTCAGGCCTTTCCCTACTTCTTGCCTGGGTCAGGCCTCTCTCTCTTCCTCTCCTGTCAGTCATCCCGGGCCCTGAAGACACCAGGCAGCCCTGCCAAGGGCAATCCTGACATTTGTCACCACCAGCTCTGTGAAAGGTTTAATTAACTTCCTGTTTCAATGGAGGATAATGAGTTTTAAACACCACGTGACTCCCCAAGGAGGTCAGATGGCAGCCAGGATGTCAAAATAAATTAAGTTAGGAACCGAGGAGGGTACTGAAGGAGGCAGGTCTATAGTGCTAGCTCCCCCATCTGGCTGTCTGTCTAGGCTGCATGGGCTTTGGGCCTGTTTTTCCTGACTGGCTCTGGGGAGAGGGCTCAGGCAGTCCTTGTCCCTGTTCTTGGCCACCAAAGAGGTCAGAAGGCAGCATCATCGGGAGAAAGAGCTGGCTCGGCCAGTTGCATAAGCCCTTCCACCTGGCCTCCATGGTCATGTACACAGCCAAGGTCTCTAGCAAGCCCACCCTGTCAGTCAGCCACCACAGGCTTATGTCTAGATGCTGCTGTCTCTGGGTACTGTGAGCATCAGCCAAGCCCCGCCCAGTGTTGCTTCTCATGTGACTTTTATCTGCCCTCCGGGCAGGAGTGGACAGAAACACATCCTCCTCCCTTGGACATCACCTACATCTGAGCTCGAGGTCAGGAGAACGTGACACTGGGAGGACCTGCTTCCTTCTGCACGTTGACCACGCCTCGTCTGCTTCACCTCACAGCCTACCTGCTTCCACCCGCCTCCGTTCCTCCTTTCCTTCCTCCTTCCCCAAAAAGGTGATGGGCCAGATTGGCGTACTGAGATGAGGCGGTGAACCTCAGACATCCGTCACCCGTGTGCAGGTTGGAGAAAGAGGGAGACAGTGGACAGGAATAATGGGTGTTTGGATCACAGGGGAGGTTAGAGTGGCAAAAGACAGAGTTAGACTTGTAAGGCGGCAACGGCATGTGGACAGTCCTGGAAGGTTAGACAATGGTTCTGTGGGAGCTCGGAAGGCTAAACCCAGTGGGGGGTATAGAATACACTGGAAAGAAAAGTATCCTGAGAAGTCAAGAAGAGGAAGACTATATCTGGGGGGTGCCACAGGGGATGCCCAGTCTCCCCTAAAGCCTATGTTGGAGGTTTTTTCCTCACATGGCAATGTTTAGGGGTACTGAGACCTTTTCTAGCTGTGGTCCAGTAGAGGCCGTTTGGTCACTGGGATAAGCACTTGAAAGGACAGGGAGTCCCTATCTCTGCCTGGGCTCTCTCTGCTCCTAATCAACATGTGAGTTTTGTTTCTCCTATGATCTCTGAGCATGGCTGCTCCCTCACCCGGTACTCTCCAGAAATGGGTAGATGCAGGTGCTTGCCTGCCCCGAACCTCCAGAGCCAGGAGTTCATTGGAACCTTTCTGTCTGTCTGCATGGTTGCCTCCAGCATTGTGTTGTAGTGACAGCAAAGCTGACTCAAAGCTTTCCTCAATGTAGCTGTGGCTCGGGAAGGCCAGTGATAAAATGACCAGAATAGAGACAGGAGGCAAGACGGGGGCTGATACCTGGGGGAGGTCAGCTGTAGGCTGAGCAGGCCTCACCTTCTAGCCCTCACCTGGTTCTCCTAGGCCAGCCCACATTCTGGCCACAAGACCTACTTCAGCCAGTGGGCAGTCAGCAAGGATGGTTAAACCCTTGGGTAATTTTGGGCCAGCCGGAGGCAAATGCCATTAGGAAGCTTGCTTAGGTGTTGAGCCACCTCAGGACCTCAGCTGACTGCAGCTGCTGGAGGGGGGTGGGGTCGGGAGGCAGGGGCAGGCCCTGCTCAGTCAGCACCCAGAACCAGCACCCATGTGGAATCCTTCTGTATTCATCCTTGGCTACGGGGATAGGAGTTCCCCATGGATGGGGTGGGGTACTCAGTACCAGCAGTGGGAACAGCTGCAGATGGAGGCTGGGAGGGGCCTTTCTAGACATCCAGGGTCATCAGCCAGACTCTAGGCAGGGGAGCCTATGGGACGAAAGGTGCCAAGGAACTCAAGTCAGGACCAGCTGTAGCCAGGGAGGATGGTCGTGTGCTGTGGCTCCCATGCTTGCTTAGGACAAGATGCTGGGGGAACACACTAAGGCAAGGCACAAGAACCCCAATCAGGTTAAAAGATAACACCATGGCTCATTGCAAGAGCTCCAAAAAGGCCCGAGAGAGAGAGAGAGAGAGAGAGAGAGAGAGAGAGAGAGAGAGAGAGAGAGAGGCGCTTCACACTGGGATATGTGTTCAAGATGTGGCCATGAGATCCTTCAAGGAGCCCTTAGTTGCAAATGAAAGCCAAGATTCCTTGGCTGTAGGCATGGGCAGAGTCCCCAGGTCCCCAGGGCTCTGCCAAGCCCTCAGCTGTGCTCAGGTGGAGGGATGTCTGCCTGGCAGCCACAGCTGTCCTAGGGAAACAGTAACAGTCTGTTTGGAACAGGACCTCAATGGCAAAGCTAGACCCACAGTCGTCCTGGCGGGGCTCACTCAGCAGGGCTGGAACAGGGAGATGAACATCACCTGGGTGGATCGCTACCCTTCCCCCATTTCCATATGGGAGCACTTGTGGCCCTTGTCTTATGTCCTGCTCTACAGGCCCCCTTCTGGTCTCCTGGGGACTATGGAAGCTCTGTGTGATGTCACTCTGCAGCCTGCAGTAGGAGCACAGAGCAGTGTGGGTCCCCCCTCCCCATTTCCTCTGCTTTGTCTTAGCAGTGACTGCTTGTCATGGGGGCAAGGTTTGGTGGTGAAATCCACACTGTTCTCTGCCAGCCAGCTTCCGCCTGGAGTCGGGGCTGAGGAGAGAGCTACTGAACAGCAGCCAGGGTGGCAGGATGTGTATGGAGCATGGTGTCCATTTAGGGGCAGAGGAAAAAGGCAAATCCTACCATTATCATCTCTGTGACTGAGTCCTATGCTCTCTTCCTGGGGACCCAGAAACAGCACTGGGTGGTCTTGAACAATGGAGACTGGGGTGCTGTTTATCCATTCCCGGTCAAAACCCAGGGCCTAGGTGGACTACCCCTGCTGCCTCTCCCTGCCTCCATAGGGCTGGAGACCAGTGGCCTTGACCTTCTACCCTCAAGGCTGTGCCCGCAGCCAGGGAGGCAGACAATGTCCTGTGTGAAAGTGGCCTGTGACCTTGGGTTCCCTTGCAAACTGGGAGGGCAGCAGTCCGGGTCTCATTGTGTCTGTCTGACTGTGACGCTCCACCCTCAGGGTATCGGGACTAACACTTGAAGCAGAGCCCAGTTCACTCACTTCGGCTCCTGGAGGTTGGATGAATATGTGTGACCAGGGACAAGTGTGTGTTTCCTGTGGCTTCTGGAATCTACAAGCCCCAATGCCTCATGGGAAGATCACAAGGGACCCAGCCACGAGCACTTAACACTACACTGCCCCCTCCCATACCCAGGCAGCATCTGTCTATTCCACTAAAGGTGCCTTTCTTGAGCCTGTCTTTTGTTAATTTATTACCGTCCTGTGTGAGGGTGCATGTGTATTTGAAGGTCAGAAGACGCGGGAGTCGGCTCTCTCTTTCCACCTTTATGTGGGTCCCAAACTAAGCACCTTTACCCACGGAGCCACCATCTCGCCTGCCCAATTCCATGCTTTCAATTCTTCCTGGAACTGGCCACACTTTCCTAGGCCCAGGAGCACAGATTCTGTAAGGTGCTGCAGCAAGCCAAGGAAAGGCGGCGTCCGAAGCAGCCTGCGGGGAGTCAAGGAAGCTCTGAGGAAATGCATGCTGTTGATATGGGCGGGGCCCTGTCAAAGACCCTAGTCTCAGAGTCACAGGGAAATGGTAAAGCCTGCCCCTCTGGTCTGTGTGTGGATGTTGACAGTGTGTGCAGAAAATGGCCACCCTGGATGTGTACAGCCAGAAGACTGTTCCCCATAGAGACTGTGCCCACCGAGATCAGCAAACCCAGCCTCCTCCATCCAGCTGCACACCATGAAAACCTCCCCATCCGCGCACACCATACCCCCCCCCCTTCGGCTGTATTCAGTAACCCTGCCTCTCTGTTCAGCGCTGTACAGTAAACATGCAGAGCGTCCTGGGTGCTTCGGTTTCTCCATCAGAGAAGCAGCCTGCCTGAACCAGGCTCTTTCTGTGTGGCTGTCTGTCCTGCCTGGCCCCCAGTTGAAACTCAAAGTTTCTACTTGTCTCCTGTCTTCCATCTGATCCTGGGCATGTTCATTTCTCCTTCCCTCTCCCTAGTCAGGCTGAGATAGATTGGGGGCTTGTGGCAGACACTGTGGGAAAGTATAGTCTGTCTACTCCCTCCCTTGAGGCAGCTCCTGAGGGGTGATGACAGCCAGAAGGGAGACCTCAGAGCCTCAGGGGCAAAGTGGCCCCGCCTAAGGTCAAGGAAAAGGTTTATGACCCCAGTGATTCCCAGGGCTGGGATTCTCTGCAGTCACCCTTCTGGATAACTTGCTGTCTCTTGGCTCTCAACGTGTTTGACAGAGAAACTTACCCATGGCTCCTTCAGAGTCAGGCCCCTGCCTCCCAGATACACCCCAGATCACATACATCAAAATCTTTTCCAGGTGGGCAGTGGGGATCTGGAATATGTCCTAGAGGCTGAACAGGTGTGCTTTCAGAGAGCGCCTGTACACGTGTGAACATTCATCAACGTGGGCCACGTGAGCAGGCAGGGTACCTGACTGTGTTTGCAGATCCCTAGTTCTGTCTGCAGCACTTTGAGATGCCCCAGGGCCACATCTGCGCACAGGTGGCAAGTCAGGTTCCCCGTCTGAGTAGATGCTGCCACCTGGTGGTCAGGCTAGGGTTATGTCCCCTGTTTGTCTACTGGTGACAGGATGGCCTGGGGATAGGAAAAGGGGAGAGCATAGGAGTAGGCGGATATGAACCGGCTGGGCTTACTCCTGTCAAGCTCTGAACACAGCCTAGATGGCTCCCCAAGAACTTGCCCTCAGAGTCAGTTCTTAAGGGTGTGTGAACGGGCAGAGTTCCACCAGTCTGTGACACATGACCATAGTTCAACCCTAGTCTGAGGCGCTGGAGCTGTTGCTAACTCCCTCACTCCTGCCGAGAGGGAAGGATAGGGCAGGACCGTGGACCCAGCTGGCCCATTGGGTCTTCATGTGGAGCCTGACAAACCTTTTCTACGGCCCAGATCAGACCATCATTCCCCTGAGCAGCCCCTACACAACAAGTAAGGGCCCTGTATGGTCAAACCTCTCCCCTGCCCCTTCCTGATCCAGCCTCAGCCACCTTACCCACTTCCCTGTTTTCCTAAATCCATTTTAGGGGATTCCTATCCCCCTCGGATCCTGGCTGAAGTGTCCCCATAGCTTTGGCTTGGTTCATAGCACGCAATGACCCAGAACAAATGTCGCCCAGGCCACATCTGGGCTCCAGTGAGAAGAGGGTGCAAGGACAGATGTAACACAGCCACGAGGCTTCTGCGAAAATAGTGGGAATATATTTGAAAAGACAAATTAGCTGTAGCGTTTACAGTACGACCTCGGGGGGGCCCCCTGCCCACGTCTTTATCCATTGGAAGGAGGCATTCTGAAAGACCCCAGCACCTTCTACGGAGGCAGTTTGGGCCTTATTTGGTCTTGTTTAAAATGTCAAAATAAAAACCTTTTGACACTCACATTGCACCAAAGCTAAAAAAACAAAAAAAAAACAAAAAAAAAAAAAACAAAAACAAACCAAAAAAAACCCCAACAAACTACACAACAAGATAAGCTAGGAATCTCTAAGACTCCCAGGAGAAATGGGAGGCCTCTCCCTCTGCCCACGTTGATACACAATGCTCTATCAGGCAGGTGTGCAGTTGGCAGGGTCGTGCCAGTGCACAGACCGGACCCACAGCCCAGCCTGGAGGGTCCCTTCACTGCTGGGACCCTGGGCTGGAGCTCAGCTGGGGAGACCCGATGAGGCTCTCTCGAGTCCTGGGCTGCAGCCTCTCTGGCTAGGTCTCCCCACCCTAGTCATCCCGTGGTTTAAAGACGACCAGGGAGCCTGAATTCACATTACAGCACGGGAGTAGCACCAGAGCCTTTGGATCAGGCTTTCTGGGACCTAGAGACGGAGCCCCACGGGGAAGGAAGGCACTAGGAAGGGGCCGTAGGGCTGAGGGATCCACTGGGTGCTGGCTGAGGAGGGCCTTCTCTGCATTCCCTTCCTATAGGAACCCAGGGGACGTGGGGGTGAGGACAAGGTGCTGGAGACATCAATCAGCAGTGCAGCTGGAGGCCAGCGCAACTTTGTGGTTCGGGGTGGGGGAGGGCGGTCCTGTCATGCTCTCAAAGACCAGGTGGCTCAGAAATGGCCCAAGTAGACAGCATGGTCCTCTCCCATGTGAGGTCTAAGGACACTTTGGAATCTTAGCAACAGCGGTGGAGAAGGCGGCGGTCACCGTGTGGCTGACTGCCTTGGTGTGTGCGTCCCTGCTAGGAGAGCGAGGGACCCTGTGCAAACCCTCAAACACGAGAGTTTTACAGCACGAGGCACCTGGCCAACAGGGCATGTGGTGGCGGTGACGGGCGTGACCTGCTTTCTTCAAGTACTTCATACTAGGGATGCAGTGCACGGTCTCAGGGCGGTAGAGGCCGGTCCTTCCCAGCCTTCCAGCAAAAAGCCCTGTTCTCAGCAGCACAATTCGGGTGCAAAGAGACAGACAAGTGCTCTCCGAGTGAGCTGTCCCCAACGCCGGATGCCAGACAGAAGCCCATCAGCTGGGCACCCACGCACCCCCTCCTATGAGTCACTGGGAACTGTCTTTCTTTAGAGGGATTTTGAAACTGGTCAGTTTCTGCCCAAATAGCTGGCTGAGGAGGTTGCTCTGGGCTTCTGCAGTCCGGCGGTCTCGGGGCTCCATAGCTTCAATGCCATGGATAGCTCTGACCCTTTTGTAGGGCCTGGGAGGGCTCTTGCCTGGGGGAAAGAGCCCTTTTCCGAAGTGTGGCCTGGATCCCCTTTCTGCTGTGCTGATGGCTGTGGCCTGGCCCTGCTGCTCTGGCCGCTGGGTCTTGACTTGACAGGGGGGACTCTGCTGGGAGTTGCTTGCTTTCGGGGGGCTCTGGATGACTTGTCAGGGGCTGAGGGGGCTTTCCCGTGTTTGCCACGCTTCCATGTCTGCCCAGTCCCAGGGCCTGGCCCTTCCTCTGTTTTTCATGGCTTTCTCTTTTCTCCCTGGGGCTTGAATGCACTTGGACTTGAACAGCTTCTCCAGGCCCCCTGGTGCCACCCTTGGTGTGGGCTTGAGGTGGAGGCTGATCAGGGGTGGAACTTGCCCAGCTCGACAGCTGGGTTCACTGGGGGTGGAGGCCATCTCACTTTGGAGTTGACCACTGGTTGGCTGGGGCTGGCTGCCACCCCCTGTCTGAGTACCAGGCTGGAGCCCCCCACTGCTCTGAGAGCTGGATCTCAGTTTACCTTTAGAAGTGTTGGGCTTTACCCTGTCCTCAGGACTCAAGAGCAGCTCTCTGGCTGGGATCCCCACCCCTAGAAGTTTTCCGGGTGGTGCAGGTAGCTTCAGTGTTTTCTTCGTGGGCTCTGCTGGTCTCTGCTTGGAAGTACTTGAGAAGGCTCCTGGTTTGGTGGCATTGCCCTTCTGGGAGGGACTCTCTATTCTCCCCTCAGGTGCCATGTGGTGTGTGGTCACTAGCCTCTCCTGGAGCTGAGAGGGGTCTCCTGAGGAACATCCAGGGGCACACTTGCCTCGATTGCCTGGGCTCCTGTGTTTTCCTGAGAACAGGTGAAGGGTCCTCTTCCCCCCTACCAGAGTCTGCCGTTTACACGGCTCAAGGTTTCCCAAGGAAGCCTTCGTGTTCCGGTTTCTCCAGGGTTCTGTCCAGCTTGCAGCGCCTGTACCTTCGGCTGAGGAGGCTGAGAAAGGAGACAGAGATGGAGGTGGGAGATCCTGGCCACTCAATGGTGGGTTGCTCCCCCTGGGTGAGCGGTCTGCCTGGTCTACAGGTCTCTCTTGAGAACTGGGCTGGTCCAGGATGAGGCTAGGAGCTGTCTCTGAACAGATCAGGGGCAGTGTAGGAAGGGACACCTCGCTTGGCGTAGGGCTGGCTGTGGATAGGATTCTGTCCGTGCTGAGCTCAGGGGGGCTGGAGGGCGCCATCAGCCTGTGCTGCATGCTGGGTAGCACATCCTGGGAGACATGGATCTTCCTCCTAGGAACCCCTGGCCGCTTAACACTTCGGAGTGTGAAGGGCTGCTGGCCGCTCCTCAGGTGCTTGTCCATGTGTCTGTCAAATTGCTCCTTCTTTGCAAAGGTGTAGTTGCAGGAGCTGCAGACAAAGGACCTCCTGATGACGTGCATGACGTTGGCGCAGAGCTCACAGGCATAGAGAGGCACGTGTGGTAGCTCCTTCTCCTCTGTCACCCCGTGGGTCAGGCCCAGGTGCACCCTCAGCTCCCAGTGCTCAGGGTAGACCTGTGGGCACCGAGGACACAGGTAGACGCGCTGTGGGCTGTGCACCGCCAGGTGGCGCTGCAGCTTGAAGGGCTTGGGGAATTGCTTGCCACAGTGGTGGCAGTCACGGGAGGGGTCCTTGCAGTCTTCGTGCACTGGTACAGCTTGGAGCGGGGACTCACTGTGGGACCAGGGGTCTGGGGATGGAGTGGGGGGCGTCTTGGCGGAGTCAGAGCAGGTGGCAGAGCTGCTGGTCAGAACGGAAGGGCTGCCTCCTTCCGCGCCATCGTGGCTGGGGGTGACTGAGGCACGTGCCTTGCGCTTCACCTTCGTGGGGTTTTCTTTCCAGCTTCTCCTTCCTGCTCCGATGGCTCTCCACTGGCCCTGCTAATTGAGCGCTTGATCCTCTGGGGTTTCGATGCTTGCTCCACAATGGTGTTCAGGAAGTGTGTGAGGGTGCTTTCCCCTTCCAGGCACCCAGGCAGGTCTCCTAAGGCTCGCCGCGCCTGTCCATTTCGGGCAAAGCGGGCTGCGTGCTCCCGAAGGTGCTGGTTGTACATCCAGACGTCGGCCACCTCCTTCAGGCACATGCCACAGGCCCACGGCCCTGCTTTCCCCTGCACGTGCTTCTCCCACAGATGCTCCCGCAGAAGCTCCCGGGAGCTGAATCTGCGCTCCACGCACATGTAGCACGTCGGGGGCGGCGAGGGGCTGTGTGACACCTTATGGAGATCCAGCTCGCCCAGGCTATGGAAACGCTGGAAGCACACCCTGCACTTGTAGGAGGCCCTCCTGCCCTTCACCCGCAGGTCTCTGCCTTTGGCTCGTCTGGCCCTGGCAGCTCCCTCCATTCTTTTGTTTGGAGGGCCCTGTGAATTTGCTGGGTCCTGGAAGTCTAGGGCGCCTGGGTTAGGGAGCTCAGCAAGGTGATCACAGGGTCCTAGAAAGCACAGGTCTTGTATCTCCAGCTGGGTGCTGAGAACCTCCAAGTCTTTAACGTAAAGTGGGGGCAGGATGGCATTTCCGGGAGGCCTGTTGTCATGTTCCCTTTCCAGGTTGGGGGGTTCCGGGCTCATGTCTCCAACAGAAGAGGCTGTCTCACAGACTGGGCTACACGGTTCCAGGTCTCGCCAGGCTGCTGGCACCATGTGCAGCTGGGGATGGGCTCTGACCATTCATCTTGGTTCTCCGAGAGGCAGGGGGGCTCCTCCTTTATGTAGCTGGCTTCCTTGTTGGATTCCAGGGCCCACAGGCCGAGGCTGGGGCTCCACGGGTCAAGGCCAGGTGTTTTATTGCTTAGGAGTCCATCGAGTAGAAGGGACTCAGGCAAACTCATGACTTCATCATCCCACAGATCCTCTTCCTCGCGGGACAGGCATAGAGAGCCCGAGTCACTGAGGTCTGTGGGCAGGCGCGTGGAGTCGAGTGAGACACTGTTTATTACCTCAGTGATGGGCTCCTTTGGTGATGGGCACTTTGGCCTTTTGCAGCGCTTCCCATAGACACGGAGGTTCTTCTGAGTGAGGCGGCCATCCAGGGGGAAGAGCTGAGAGAAGGATACCTCATCATCAAACAAGTCCGGAGGTTCCCTTTGATCTGGGCTGGGGGCATCGGGAGTGGCGCCCTTGGACCCCTGAACTCCACTCTGGGTTTCCGGGTCTTTGATAGGTCCCTGGGGGTAGCTGCTGATGGTGCTGTCCACTTCAAGACTGTGTGTCCTGTCAGGTAAGTCAGGTGTCCCTTTCCCAGTGCCTCCATCAGACCTGCCTTTGACTCCTGTGCCGTCCTCTGGCCGTTGGTTCTCAATAGCCTGTGAGGGTTCTGCACTAATGTTCAATGCCCTGGCCTCTTCTGGTCCCCAGAACCACTGTGTCCAGGCTGCCTTCTGTTCCGCCGGCTGCTCTACTGTCCCTTGACAGACTCGCCGCTCTTGGGAGGTCTTCTGTGCTGGCACCTCCTCTGTACACAGGTCCCCTGGGCCAATGTCTTCAGCATCCTCCAGTGCTCTGGGTCCTACTGTGGAGGGTGGAGGTGATGGCCGGACAGCTGCCCGGCATTCTCCCTCAGGCGAGGGGCTCACGGGGATGAGAGGATGGCCACAGGCGGTTGATGGGTCTGAGAAGCGGCCATCTGAAGTCACATGGGTGACTCTGGGACCATGCTTCTGCCTCCTTGCTCTCAGCTTCCCCCCTTTCCTGTTTGGTTTCCTCTCTGAGTGGCTGGGGGAACTGGCAGGCTGTCCACCTTGCATCTGGCCCGTCACTTCTGTCTGGTTGGGATGGAACTGGTCTGCTTGCCACCTGTCTGGGCTCCTTGGTTTTGAGACCGGAACCTTTGCAGGCTCTCTTTGTTCCATCAGGCCTGGGATGGGTGGGTGCTGACTGAGGGGAGTGTCTAGTGTCCTAGCTCCCTCAGATTTCTCTCTAGTCATTTGCAATATCCCAGGACCCATGGTGTCCTCCAGTGTTGTAGAGACCTGGAGGGGAGGTGGTCCAGAAGAGTGGCCAGCGCCCAGGGCTGGGTGACTTAGTCTTCCCTTTCCAGGTGCCTTGCGGTGTTTCTTCCCAGGAGTCTGGCATGTTTCGGTCATGGGATCTGGAGGCTGACAAGCTGGCACAACCATGGGGTTCAGCGGGGATCTAGATTCCCTTTGTGGCCGTGCTTCCTGGCTTTGTGCCGGCTTAAGCCCGCTTTGGAGCGGAAGGAGGCTGAGCAGAGCTGGCAGGTCACCGGTAGCTCAGCAGGGGTCTTCTCTGTGGGAGCTGGCTTTTTGTTTAAGCCACGGGGCCTCCTCCGTTTATGATCTTGTGGATTGAAGGAGACCTTCTGGGGAGGGTGATGAGAGATACTGATATAGTAATGAGGAGAATCAGACCTGAAGTCACTGGATGTGCTGCTCAGAGGAGTTTCTGGGGCCAAGTGGAGCCCGGTGGGCATGCCTCGGGCACTGGCTCTGGCTACCTTTGTCACATCACAGTGTCTTGTCCCAGGTGTTCCTGGGTTGTCCTGTTCCTCGATGCTGGCTTCTGCCTCGCCTTCTTGGGAGATTTGAGAGTCTGGTCCTGTCGTCTCCAGTGTGGCAAGGCCTGTGGACACAGCTATAAGGCTGTGGCCTTCCCTGCGGCCAGGGCAAGGTGTGCTGCTCTGGGGCCCTAAGGAAGGGTCCTTGGAGTATGTCCTTTCTGGGTGGCTGAGGGGTGGGACTCCTGTGCAGTGGGGGTCTGGCACCTCAAGTGTCTCTCCTAAATCTAGCTTATCTTTGGGGGGAATGCTGGTCAGAGGGGCAGCTCTAATGGTCATTCTGGAGGAGCTGGGATCCTCTGGGGAGGAACAGAGGAATGGGCAGGAGATAGCCTCAGCTCCTCCTTTCCAGAATCTTCTAATGTTCTTACCGTGACACCTGTGGGGCTGTTCCTCTCCAGTGATACAGGAGCTGAGAAACTGACGGAGCCAAGGGAGCCCAAGGGAAGGTCCTTGGGACTGCTGGTTCCCAGCAGAGAGTGGTGGGATAGAGCCTCTTCAGGGCCACAGTAGCTTTTCACCAATAATGTAGGGGCTCCTGGGGGCTCAGCATCTTTGGTGGCTTGGCCATGACTGGCACCCAGAGGTGCTAAGACAAGACAGGCAGGCTCATCATCAGGGCTGGGTAGGTCTCTGTGGGAGGAAGGCGCTGGTGACCTAACAGACCTGACTCTGGCCCTGGGGTCTTCCTGGGGTATCAGCTCAAGGTCACTGGGAGTAGGCGTGGCTTGGGGGATGGTGGAGAGGACACATGTGGCCAGGTCCCTAGTGGAAGGAGTGGGATTCTCTTGGTTAAACAATGGCTGTGGCTGGCTGCTTTCTCTGGGCTTTTCCTTGCAGGCTCCTTCTGGAGAGGGACCGGTTTCAGGACTGGAATCAAGGATGTGCCATCAGGGCAGGAGGGGTTTGTGGAAGACAGCCCTTGTCTCCAAAGGCCCCGGGCTGCTCTGTTCCCCTGGCGTGGCCTTCTGCCCCTAGCTGGCCTAGCTTCCAAATGGGTACTGACCTTGGTGAGTGTGTCTGGGTTCCCCAGGCCCCTCCAGCTTTTTGGCTGGAGTCTCTTGGCTGGACTCTGGCCCTTGGTCTTTTCAGGTTGACCGGGTGAGCCCAGACATCCATCTGCCTTGGACCTCGGCTGCTTTCGGATGCTTGCAGGAAGACCTGACATTTTGACAGTCCTTGAGGAACCCTCTTTCATATCCGCCCCTCCTGTCACTGAGAGGTCCCCAGACTGGGGGCCCTGGGAAGTGTCTTCACTCTTGGCTGTAGCATCCAGGACCTGAAGCAGAGGAAAGGGGCAGGAGGCTGGCTCCTGGAACCTCTGTCCTCCCATAGAGCCTCTGGGCTCCCGCGGAGGAGCTGCCATGGGATGAGACAAAGCCCTACTACCACTTTGAAGGGTGGACAGTGGAGAGCTCCCTGCAGGTCCAGACTCTTTAAAACCAAGGCCCTTTGCAACAGGCTTGTTAAACTCAGCTCCTGTAGAACTCCCTGCTTGGTCCTCAAGGTGTCCCTTAGGGTCATGGCTGAGACTGGCACTTGGAAAGGAGGTGACATCCTCATCACCCTTAAGCATCAAGCTGGGTTCTAAGGCCAGGTGAGCATCGGGACTGTTGAATCCTTCCAGTGCAGGGGGACTTGGGCAGGGCTCCTGGGTCTCACAGGATGATGGGTCCAGAGAATGCCCTCTTGTGTGTTTACCAGGAAGCAGCAGTGGGGTATTCTCTTTCTGTGTCCCAGAAGCTTCATTATTTTTAGAAAACAAAAGCCCATGCTTCGGGCTATCCTTGGGTAAACTCTCAGCATGTAGGAAGGGTGCCCGCTGCTTGTTGGAGTCAGGCAGGTGGTCACTTAGGGGGATCCGACTGTCTGCATTGGACATGATGGCCTCCTGTGCTCTCTGAAAACTGAGTGTGACTCTTTCAGGGCTGAGGGGAGCCCCAGAACCTGGTTCCTTCTGGGTACCAGGGGGAGGTGCTGCTTTTTCTGTGTGGCAGGAGGCTGGGTAGGACCACTGTTTCTGGGGGTTCCTGAGGGCCCCTTCCTGATGGGAACTTGATCCCTCAAGACCTGTAAGGTTGTCTGCTGGCTCTCTCTGGGGTGAGGTAGCCTGATTTGTGGGCAGAAGGGAGGCCTGCTTTGGACTTGCGTCCATCTTGCCTTCCTGTGTAGCTTCCTCGGGCTCTCCCAAGGCCCCCTGTGTTCTCCCCCTCCCCTGAAGTTGGCTTTCTAATTCAGTCACCAATCTTTTGATCTCCAGTTCATCCTCACACAGATTGCTTGTAAGTGTAAGGCTAAATTCACTTCCCTTTTCAGGGACAGTGGGAGGCGCTGTCTGTTCCAAGGGACACTGCTTGCTGAATGCCTTTCCCTTGGAGAGGCCAGGAAAAGAGCCAGGCAGCACCAGAGAATCCTCCAGCAGCAAGAATGGCGGGTACAGAGGATCTGCCAGAGGTTTCTTAGGGAGAGGGTCAGGACCTGCCAGTGGTACTTGGGTGACCCTGTTTGCAGACAAGCTGTCATAGAGTGGTGGGTCAAATCCATCCTCGGGCAGCTCTGCAAACAGGGATGTGGACTGCAAGGTCAGTGGGGAATGCACCTTGCATGGGTCTGTGTCAGCTGGGTAGGGCGGACTCTTGGGTGCAGTTGACTCAAGGGTCTCCGCACTGTCCTGGCTAAGGTAGCAGCTTCGGGCAGGCAATGGGTCCATAGCTAAAGGCTTGGAGTACAGATCGTCAGGGAAACAGTTAGCTAGGTCCTTGGATCCAAGAAACAATTCACAGGAGGTGTCGTTGTTAGGCAGGGGTCCTCTTTTGGCAGCTGGACACTCTAGAGAGTGCCTGTCACAGTGGTCTGGGCCATAACCAGGACTCGAGTTCTTGAAAACTGGGATGCTGGATTCAGTGTAGAAAGCGTCTGACACCTTATCGATGGGTACCAGGGACCTTCCAGGCTGGGAGGCGGAGTCCTCTCTGGTATGCAAACTGGGGGGCTTCATGCATTCAGAAGTGCCCAGCAGACAGCCTGCATCTGGTACTGGCATGCTCTTTCCCGATAGTGTTTCAGGGTGGCTCCCTGATGGCCTCGGACTGGCAGCCTGTGCTGGCACTGGAACAGCAGATCTGAGGCTCTCCCCACCACAGTTAGCTGGAGGACTGGACCTCTCTCTGAGCTCTGTGGTGTCGGGGTGTAACACAGCAGCAACTTCAGGCTTCTCGCCATCCTGGGGAAAGTCCAGGGCTGCATGGTTTTTCCTCCTGGGTCTTGGTGGTGGCAAGTACCTGCGGAGGACGCTCTGGGGCTACTATGGGAGGACCACTATGCTCAGGTCCTCCTTCCACAGAGACTTCTCCAACACCCAAGCTCTGCAACAGGCTCTGTGTCCCTGGAGTGGGAGTGCCCCCGTTCTCACCAGCCTCCTGCCTCATGACCTTTCTTGGGTTCTGGGTCAAATCTTCTTTCTTCCTCTTCTTGCCCTGGCGCCACCGCTGGCGGCTGTGGGGGGAACAGCCTTGGGCAGGACCCCTCAAATCCTGCTGCTGCATACCAGCCTCCTCCTCAGATTCAGAGGCACAGCCTTGCCCCGTGAGCCTGCCCTCTGGGTGCTAGGTGGTCTGACAGGCAGTGGAGGGACGTGGGAGACCTGGTTACGTGGTGCCTGCTGTCGGTGGCACCGGTTTTTCTGTCGCACTATCTTGTGGATGAGTTCCTTGCTCCAGGAGCCTCCCCGCCCCCTCCTTTTCCTGGAGTCCTTCCCAGAGGGCAGTTGTAGGTGCTTGGAGCTCCTGGTCTCTTTCGAGGTGGCTCTGGAGATGCTGTGATCCGCACGAGCTTGGCCCTTGCGAGCCTGACTTTTCCGACCCTGGGGTCGGGGCCTTTCCGCACTGCGGCCTTTTTTCCTTGGCCTTAGGCAGATGGCTTTGGCCTGATTGTTGATGCCCTTGGTCACACCTGGCTCTTTCCAGAACAACTTGAATTGCTTCCCTCTCCTCTGCTGCCTGACCAGGGTGGTCACATCTGCCTCTGCAGATGCAAGGCCCAGGGAGCGGGTTTTGGGCCTGTTTCGGGCTGGGTGGCTCCTGTCTCCAGTGGGCGGGGCTTGGGGTTCTGGCACAGCGGCTCTGGATGGGAGCTGGGGCTGGCTACCATTCTTGGAAGTTGCTCCCACCTGGCTGTTGAGGGGATGCCCAGCGCTGGGGCCCCTGGAGCCCGAAGGTTCCTCATCAGCAAAGACATCAATGAAGCTACTGTCTATCTCAGGGTTGTCTGATTGGTACTCCATGCCGTTGAGCGCCTCTGTGATGAGTCTGTCCAGCTTGGCATCATCTTCCATGTCAAGGTCCGAGGTGGGGAGTGGGAAGGATGTGACAGCCAGGCTAGGAAGAAAGCTTGTCCTCAGGGAGTCATCTTTGCTGTCCCCTGGTCATCTCTGGTGAGCAGGAAGGGGACAGCCTGGTTGTGTTCAAGCAAGGCTGAGTGTGCATCGGTGGGTGCCTTTGAGGTGGTGGTGGGTGTGGGGAGCCCCGGGGGCTGCAGAGAGCCATCCTTGGTCTTGGTTAGCAGCAGGCTGCAGAGCGGCCTGTGTTCCAGGAAGGCCGCCAGGCTGCTATAGTTTCGGTCACACTGTCTGCAGGTCAGCAGGACATCCAGCTGGTCCAAGCTGGCGCTGCTTAGAGAGAAGTGCTGGGCAGAGTACTGTGGAGGTGGCGGCTCTGGAGGAAAGCCCTTCAGCCTGTCTCTGCCCAGTGAGGGGCTCTTGTGGGAGAAAGGGACTCCCTCCAGGCCCTTGAAGGCCTCCTCAGCTCCCGGTCCCTCTGTGGGGAGAGCGAAGGCTTTGGCTGACTCGGACTGATAATGTGTGGGGAGGGTGTATGTGGGTTCTGGGAGGAGAAGGGGCTGGTGGTCTCCTGGGAATGGGTGGGGGGCAGGAAGAAGGCTGAGGACCTGAGGGGTCCAGGTTGCTGGCTGTCCTCAGAGCTGGGGTTGGCTGGGCTGCTGGATGCCGGTGACAGGGATGAGCAGGTGCTGCTGCTGGCGGTGTTGGTCGCAGGTGAGGGAAGAGGAGATTCACTGGGCGAGGCCCCCACCACTCTAGGTGGGGGCAGGCTGAGGGCCCCTTGGGGTGACACTTGGGGTTGGCTTCCCCCAAAGAACAGGGGCTGCGTCCCAGGGTCCTTCAGCCCACCATAGGCTAGCAGGCTTGGGGAACTGCTGGGCTGGCCTGGGCTGCTCCTGAGAGCTGTCATTGTCTCCGCAGGCCTGGGGATTGTATTCAAAGCACCCAGGGTTCCCTGGCTGTCCGCCTGCCACTCAGAAGACCCCCTGGGGAACGTCAGTGGACTCAGTACCCCCATTTGGTGGGAATTCGGCCCAGGGGTCGTAAGCACTGGGGACCAGGGCAGGGGGGGACTGTGGGGGAGGCAGAGCTGCTGGCTTTCAAAGAAGGCAGTCCTGGCAGCAGCCGCGGGGCCCAGGGTAGACGCGGGGTAGGGAGCTGCTGCTGTATCCCACAGCTGGGGCAGGTGGGTGGGTGGTGGCCCAGGGGTGGGCATCTCTGCGTCCAGAGATGCTGGGCTGGTGCCCACCCCATTAGCTCCATACCCCTGCCCCGGAAAGTGCCTCTGGGGTGGAGGATTTGGGAGGCCTCTGGGGCTCCCCAGTCCTTCATGAGTGGGAGGGGGCCCTTCAGGAAGGCCTTTGGTCAGGCTTTTGTGCAAACTATCATGGAAGGGGCTTGGGGGCATGCGAGCAGCACCAGGTGGCGAGAGGGCACCTCCAAGATCACTGGGAGCGTTGGCTCCCCCCGACTGGCCTGGGTTGCAAGGCAGGGGTGGGTAGGCAGAGTTTGTACCCAGGGCCTCCTCAGACCATGCTACCAGGGGCTGCTGGAAGGAGAACAACATTGTCCCAGCTGCCTGCTCATGTTGCACTGTTTCTACAGGGAAGGGGTAGGGGACAGAGACCCCCTGGGGGCTGCTAGGCCTGCTGCCTTCAGGGAAGGGCTGGGGCTCTGCAGAGGGGACCCCAAAATTAGCACCTGGGAAGCTGTTTTCAGCAGCAGCAGGAGGCCAGGGGTTGGTCCCAATGGCCTGGAGGTTAGTGCCAGAAGCATGCCTACGGGGGCTGGTGCCATTGCTCTGGGGGGCCCTCGGGGGTAAGGGCCCGGGGGTGGCACTTGGTGAGGTACAGTTGGTGGAGGTAAAGCTGGAAGGGGCCTCCTGAAAGCACCTTTGGGAGCTAGTCTCTTCTGGGGAAGGCAGGGCCTCGGCCCTTGGGACGCTGGGCCTGTGGCGGGCTCTGCTCTTTTGGCCTTGAGCAACCTTGGTATCTGACACCCGCGGGGCTTCATGAGGCAGATCCTTGGGCGGCTCACCCAGGATGTATCTGATCCTTGAAGTACTTAGGCTGTGGAGCTGTGGGTGACTGTCCTCCATCCTGCTGGCCAGCCATGAGTAAGCCTGTGCACAGCTCCGTCCTGCCGGGGCGTGCGTTCTCAGGAGCAGGTCTTCTTGCTCAACCTCTTTGACCTGACTCAGCTGGGCTTCCGGGGAACCCTGGGCCTTGCTGCCTTCATCTCTCATGCCCTGGGTGGTCCTGCTGGCAGAGCCGTGGTCCTTGAGGGGGTGCTGAGAGGGGCACCCTAGACTCCTGGCAATCTGGCAGGGCTGTAAGTCTCTGGGCAAAGTTGGGGGCCGCTCTCCTGGCATGGCCCCGCCGTCCCGGGTGCTAGGAGGATGTAGTGGTTGGAGGAGGAGCCCAGGTAATGGGCTGAGTGGCCATCCTCACCCCCTGGCGGGGCTCACGGAAGCCTAAACTCATGGTCCTGTGTGGAGCCTGGAAGGAAAAGACATGGATGAGCTGCGGTTCACGGCGGCTGGATCTCCTGCAGGGAGGGTCGGGGATCCCATGCTGGACTTCGTAGCCTCCTGTGGAGGCTGTGTCCAGGCCAAAAGCAGCAATCATGTGTGCGGCTGCTGTAGAAGACCCTGTCTCAGAAAACGGCTCGGACAGCAGGAGCCCTGACCAACAGAGCCAGGAATACTAGAGTGGCACAGAGCAAAGTGGAGGGAGAAAATGAGAAAGTGGGGGGGGTGGGAGTCTGAATATCAGAGATGACAATGTACCTCTGCAGAGAACACTCAATAGCTACCTGCAGGGAATAAAAGCTGCCCCCCTCCCCCTCCAGTTTAGGGCAGACCTATCCCAGATCTTCAGGGTAGATGCAGTTCCAGTGTCCACCAGCAGTGGGCAGCATACCCCTCACACTGGGTAGCAACCACAAAAGCCCAGAGAACTGGGTAAACTTGGCTGTCGGGGATGCGGGGGGTGGGGGGGGGGGTGGGGGGGGGGTGGGGGGGAGGGATGGAGAGGTGCCAGAGTCACAATATTGGACTTCATCCTCTGTCACACATAGGCTCCTCTTCAGCCTACCCACCAGAAGGAGGGTCACCTCCCCTTCTCTGGTCCTCACTGCCATGGGCATTCCTTGGGCCTTGTTTGATGGTGGCAACACCAGGGCTGCACTGCTGAATGTCCTCACAGTGACAGATAGTCAGAATCGCTTCTGTCACCTCTAATCATGGGTGAGGAACCCAGGAAACTTGCCCAAGGCCTCATTGCTAGCAAAGGGACTGGGCCCTCCAGAGGGGCACCTCCTAGTCTTTTGCAGAACTCAGCCATGTCACACTGGGTCCAGAAATTCCAGGGTCCCTCATGCAGCTCCTGCCCGATGGGTGACACTACCGACTAAGAACAGGGGCTCTCTCTCCCTGGGGTTGAGGAGGAGTTGGGGCTCCTAGCGGATCTCTTGGCTTCAGGGAGGTGTCCTAGGCAGAACTGAGCTCTGCTGGTGGGTGGGTGGGTGGTGAGGTTCAGTCTGCCACGCTGTCTCCTAGCCACTATATGCTCCAGGATCTGTCAGAGCTGAAGGTTTGCTAGGTCCCGGGGTCCTGGGGGGAAGCCACCATCCAGCCTGCTCAGAACTGTAGTTTCTGTTAGCTCCAGACACCCTGGGGGAGTCAGCTGACACCCCCAATTATTGTCTGAGTAGAAGACAGGAGCTGCTGTGCTGGGGTAGAGGGCGCCTGGGGACAAGGCACCTCCTCCAGTCAGTGGTGGCTCTCCACACACATACTGGCTCTGCGTATCACATACCTGGGGATCTGCGGCCCCTCAGTGGGCTTCTGAACAACTGCCTGAGGAACAGGGCTTTCTTGTCTGCAGAGAGAGAGAGAGAGGGGCAGTGTGTTAGAATTTGAGGTGCTCTGTCTCCTCCAGAGGACCCTTGTTTGGGCTCATGTGAGCAGGGAGCCCCAAGGGAGCTTACTGCTTTTCTCCAATGTGTCTTGAGACAGAGACAGCAAATGCCAGTGGGTGGTGCAAGCTGTTCTGTGGTTCAGCTACTGTGAAGCCCAGGACCTGTCAGACCTGAGGCTTCCAGCCTGCCCTGTGCTATGGTTTCAAACTGCCTGTCAGCTTCAAAGAGCAGGTCTCCAAAGTCACATTCTCACCAGTGTGCTCCGCTCCTGAGCAAGCCTCTGCCTGGCATTTTGTTCCTTGCTCGCCGCCGCTGTGCGTGTGCCTTGGTGCCTGCTCACTCCATAGCACCCCCCACAGAGATCCCATTAGTTACCCATCTGTACCCCCACATGGCTGCCTCCAAGTCTAGAGCCCTCAGGGATGCTGCCTTTACTTTGGCCTCTGCACATGGCGAAGGGGACCTGAAGGGGTGGCTTGTGGGACTCCCAATTTGCAGAGATGCTGTTTGTCTGGTTTTAAATACAGATGGGCTGCCAAGACGGTTCAGGGAGTAAGGGCACTTACCACCATGCCTGATAACCCACGTTTGGCCCCCAGAACCCACAAGGTGGAAGAAGGGAACTTGCTCTTGTAAAAGTTGTCCTCTGACCTTCACAAGTAGGTTGTGGCATGCTCTCCTCCCCAAGCAAACAAGCTGAACACACAAATGGTTTTAATAAAACGTAAGCGGTAAGTGCCCTTTGACCTCATCCCTGCTGCCTGACGTAACAACTTGTTAAGGGACAGATCCTGGTGGCAATGAGGGTACTGGACTCTCCGGCCCAGGTCATCCCCAGCTCCCTGACTGCACACCCGAGACACAGAATGACCGTCTGGAGAGAATATGTGGTGAGGTGCTGAGGCCCACCATGTGAAGAACCACCTGGGTAGTGCCTCTCTGGCTCCCAACAAAGCCTGGGGTCTCTGTCTCAGCACCTGGCTTCTCATCCTTTCCATCCTGGCTGGTCCCAGTTTCTCAAGCTCGGTCTTCAGTTGCTCCGTCTACTCTGTACTTGATCTTCGTACCCCTGTTCTGCTATCAGCACCCTAAGGCTAGAGCACCTGCCCCTGGTTCCCTGTGCAGGTGCAAGGGCCACAAGCAGCATGAACTGGGCTCTCCCTGCTGGGCTCTCCCTGCCTGGGCTCTCGGCAAAGTCTCTCAGGGCTGTTGTATTGGTGTGGGTTTCACCGGCCAGGACCCCTTTGAACTAGAGGAGAGATCCAAACTTCAGATCCCCAGCTGGCACCAGCATCCCGGGAGGGGTGGGGCATTCCTTTCCTCTCCAGGCCAGTCTGCAGCCCCTCTCAGCTGCCTGGGCCGCCCCGTGTCCGGGGGAGGGCTGCGGTTGCAATGCCTTGATGTTTCTTCCCAGCGATCCCTCTTTCCTGTTTCTTCAAACGCTGCCGCTTTCCTTACAAACTGTTACCTGAGCACTCCGATAAACCTCCGCAGGTAAAATTATATCTGCGGTGTGGCCCAGAGGGTGGGCTTAAGAGTACGGCGCACATTATCAGCTGCATTTATCTTAATTACTCTGGGGAAAGTAGAGGCTGGCATTGGGAAGGGGCTGGGAAGCGGCGGCCGTGCTGCCTTATCGGGGTGCATATTTGAGATCCTTTAGCAGGAGGGAGATAAGGGAGTGCGTGTGGGGGGAGACAATAATGTTGTCCAAGATGACAAGGAGGGTAGCGGCGGGCAAGGCAAGATTCCCATTTGAAGGCAGGGCCACACTGCTGTGCAGAGACATGGGAGCTGGCGTGGGGTAAGGCCAGGTACCAGCCACCCTCTCCTCATGCCTTTGTGTTACAGAGGCATGATGCTGGTCCTGAGACAGGACGCTCTGCTCATCCAGACGCTATACATCAGCTTGCGAAAGACTGCTCGGTGACTCTTACTCAGGTCCCTCAGCCAACCGCACAGCTTCTCAGGTGCCTTCAGACCAGGCACCGACACCTCGAGCAATCCTTCTCTGACTAGAGCGAGCATGGCAACAGTCCAAACTCATGATTTGGCTCTCCGAGGTCCAATCGGCTATGCTTCTCAGGCGCCAAGGAGCATAGGGTTAAACCCAATGGCGGCGGGGGTTGGGGGGCGTGTGCTCTGGCACACAGCTCGCTTCTCCCTGCAGATGCCAAGGTTAGCCCGTGTGGCATTTCCCACTGCCTCTTGTGCATTCTCTCATGCAGGGGTGAGGTTGGGCTCCGTGGTCCCGGGAGCTCTGAGTGAGGCCACCATGGACCCTGCTCTAGGACAGCTACAGACTGGGCTCTTCGTGGAGTGGACATTTGTTTACCGAGGAGGCTGCACCTACCTTCCACAGCTATGACACCTGGGGTGACAGCCCAGGCGCCTTCCATGACCACCTGGCTGCACTGCCTGGCTCTCTCAGTGGCCTTATCTGGGGTGACTAGAGCCCTAGGCTGGGCTTGGCATGCAATAGACAGCCTGCACAATGCCACATACAGTCTCGTGATTTGGTGTGTGACACGCAGTGAGGGTGGACATGAGGTGGACTGGGCTGTCTTCCTGCCTTCCTGCAGGCTTGAGGTTGTATTTAAAGCAGGTCACTGACAAGGGGGCCGAGGCTGCCTGAGGAAAATGACAGGTGACAGTATCTGCAGTCCCTAAGAGGCACCCTGGAACAGTGTAAGCTAGTGGCCATCTGTGCCTGTCTCCTTCCTGAGGGTTACACTGGCAGCATATGGGCAGGGACATGTGTCCCAAGGGATTAGGCTAACACTGTCCCCAGGGACTGCCTCTGTTCTCTGCTGCATCTCACCCCTCAGTCCTAGCTCTCCCTTTTCAAGTAACTATAATTTTGTTTCCTGAGGATGTGAGGGTCCACAGAGGCTGGAGGAGTGGCGGGCTTCCACTGCCTTAGGGCTACATTCTTGCCCTGGCTCCAGGAAGGAAGCCTCAGAGTGCTGACTGACTGTGTGCGGACAAGCCCACTCCAGGAGATTCCCTGTTGCAGCCATACTTCTGGAAGGGGGAGCCCATGCCCCAAGTACAGACAAGAACCGAAGCTCGGAGCGCGAGTGTGGGCTCTGGGTCCCATGGCTGTCACGCGGGCTGTACTCTCTCCAGCTCTGTTGAATCTCAGACTCCATCCACTGTTACTGCCTCTTGCTAGCTCCTGCACGAGCTGCTCTTAGCGGCTACCTGGACCGTGGCAGCGCAAATGCCAGTGGGTGTTCAAGCCTTCGTGCTCCAGCAACTGTTTTAAGCCAAAGGAAACCGTCCCAAATGAGGCTTCCAGCCTGCCCTGTGCTATGTTTTCAAACTGCCTCAGCTTCAAAGAAACAGGTCCCCAAAGTTGGCATTCCCACCAGTGGCTCCGCTCCAGAGCAAGCCCCTGCCTGGGGATTTTTGTTCCTTGCCGCCACCGCTGTGCGTGGGGGCTTGTGCCTGCCACTCCATAGCACCCCCACAGAGATCCCCTTAGTTAAACCCCCTCTGTACCCCCACTGGCTGCCTCCAGGTCCCAGAGCCCTCAGGGAAGCGCTCTTAAATTTTGGCCTCTGCACATGGCGAAGGGGACCTGAAGGGGTGGCTTGTGGGACTCCCAATTTGCAGAGATGCTGTTTGTCTGGTTTAAAAACAGATGGGCTGCCAAGACGGTTTTGGGGGTAAGGGCACTTACCCCCCCCTGCCTGGGTAACCCACTTTGTCCCCCAGAACCCACAAGGTGGAAGAAGGGAACCCAGCTCTTGTAAAAGTTTGTCCTCTGATCTTCACGAGAACGTTGTGGCAATGCTCTCCTCCCCAAGCAAACAAGCTGAACACAACAAATGGTTTTAATAAAAAATGTAAGAGGTAAGTGGGCCCTTTGACCTCATCCCCTGCTGCCTGACGTAACAACTTGCTAAGGGACAAACCTGGTGGCAATGAGGGTAAATGGGCTCTCCGCCCAGGG
Organism: Mastomys natalensis; assembly: GCA_021653895.1. Lineage (NCBI taxonomy): Eukaryota > Metazoa > Chordata > Mammalia > Rodentia > Muridae > Mastomys > Mastomys natalensis. The sequence continues at coordinate 1,085,276 of JAJTUV010000412.1, forward strand.
CATCCCCCGCTCCCTGCTGCAACCCCAGACACAGAATGACCGCTCTGGAGAGAAACCCGGGGGTGAGGTGGGAGAGCCGCCATGTAAAGAAATCACCTGAGTAGTGCCTCTCTGGCCCCAACAAAGCTGGGTCTCTGTCTCAGCACCTGGCTTCTCATCCTTCCATCCTGACTGGTCCCAGTTTCTCAGCTCGGTCTTCAGTTGCCCGTCTAAATCAGTCCCCCCGATCTTGTACCCCGTCCTGCTATCAGCACCCAAGATGCCCCAAAATGCAATCAGCCCCTGGTTTCCCGTGCAGGTGCAAGGGCCCCCAAGCCAGCATGAACTGGGCTCTCCCTGCCTGGGCTCTCCCCCCGCCTGGGCTCTCGGCAAAGTCTCTCAGGGCTGTTGTATTGGTGTGGGTTTCACCCGGCCAGGACCCCTTTGAACTAGAGGAGAGATCCAAACCTCAGATCCCCACTGGCACCAGCATCCCGGGAGGGTGGGGCATTCCTTTCCTCTCGCAGGCCAGTCAGCACCCCTCTCAGCTGCCTGGCCGCCCCGTGTCCGGGGGAGGGGCTGCGGTTGCAATGCCTTGATTTCGTCCCAGCGATCCCTCTTTCCTGTTCTTCAAACGCTGCCGCTTTCCTTACAAACTGTTACCTGAGCACTCCGAAATAAACCTCCGGCAGTAAATTTAAATCTGCGGTGTGGCCCAGAGGTGGGCTTAAGAGTACGCGCACATTATCAGCTGCATTTATCTTAATTACTCTGGTGAAAGTAAGGCTGGGCATTGGGAAGGGGCTGGGAAGTCGGCGGCCGTGCTGCCTTATCGGGGTGCTATTTGAGATCCTTTAGCAGAGGGAGATAAGGGAGTGCGTGTGGGGGAGACAATAATGTTGTCCAAGATGACAAGGAGGAGGTAGCGGCGGGCAAGGCAAGATTCCCCATTTGAAGGCAGGGCCACACTGCTGTGCAGAGACATGGGAGCTGGCGTGGGGTAAGGCCAGGTACCAGCCACCCTCTCCTCATGCCTTTGTGTTACAGAGCATGATGCTGTCCTGAGACAGGACGCTCTGCTCATGCCAGGACGCTATACATCAGCTTGCGAAGACTGCTCCGTGACTCTTACTCAGTCCCTCAGCCAACCGCACAGCTTCTCAGTGCCTTCAGACCAGGCACCGACACCTCGAGCAATCCTTCTCTGACTAGAGCGAGCATGGCAACAGTCCAAACTCAATGATTTGGCTCTCCGAGGTCCAAGGTCGGCTAATGCTTCTCAGGCGCCAAGGTAGCATAGGTTAAACCAATGGCGGCGGGGGTTGGGGGCGTGTGCTCTGGCACACAGCTCGCTTCTCCCTGCAGATGCCAAGTTAGCCCGTGTGGCATTTCCCACTGCCTCTTGTGTCATTCTCTCATGCAGGGGTGAGGTTGGGCTCCGTGGTCCCGGAGCCCGAGTGAGGCCACCATGGACCCTGCTCTAGGACAGCTACAGACTGGGCTCTTCGTGGAGTGGACATTTGTTTACCGAGAGGCTGCACCTACCTTCCACAGGCTATGACCCTGGGTGACAGCCCAGGCACCTTCCATGACCACTCCTGGCTGCACTGCCTGGCTCTCTCAGTGGCCTATCTGGGTGACTAGAGCCCTAGGCTGGGCTTGGCATGCAATAGACAGCCTGCACAATGCCACGCACAGTTCTCGTGATTGGTGTGTTGACACGGAGTGATGGGTGGACATGATGTGGACTGGGCTGTCTTCCCCGCCTTCCTGTAGGCTTGAGGTTGTATTTAAAAAGCAGTCACTGACAAGGGGGCCGAGGCTGCCTGAGGAAAATGACAGTACAGTATCTGCAGTCCCTAAGAGTGCACCCTGGAAACAGTGTAAGCTAGTGGCCATCTGTGCCTGTCTCCTTCCTGAGGGTCACACTGGCAGCATAATGGGCAGGGACATGTGTCCCAAGGGATTAGGCTAAACACTGTTCCCCAGGGGACTGCCTCAGTTTCTCTGCTGCATCTCACCCCTCATGTCCTAGCTCTCCCTTTTTCATAGTAACAATAATTTTGTTTCCTGAGGATGTGAGGGTCCCAGAGGCTGAGGAGTGGCGGGCTTCCACGTGCTTAGGGCTACATTCTTGCCCTGGCTCCAGGGAAGGAAGCCTCAGAGTGCTGACTGACTGTGTGCGGACAAGCCCACTCCAGGAGATCCCTGTTTCAGTCATACTTCTGGCGAAGGGGGAAGCCCATGCCCCAAGTACAGACATAGAACCGAAGCTCGGAGCGCGAGTGTGGGCTCTGAGTCCCATGGTGTCACGCGGGCTGTACTCTCTCCAGCTCTGTTGATCTCAGACCCCGTCCACTGTTACTGCCTCTTGCTAGCTCCTGCACGAGCTGCTCTTAGCGCTACTGGACCGAGGCAGCGATCCCAGGCACGTCTGCAGATGAAACTGAGGGCCATGTTCCCCTCTTCTGGGTTCGGGAACATGAGGAAGGTCCTGATCTTCCACGGAAGGCACGGCTGCCCCCTCCCATGGAAGCATTCCAGCCAAGCTCTGGGTGCAGCCCCAACTTAGGGTCCTGGCCTCAGTGTGCTCAGTTCTAAATGGGTGTGGTGCCTCCTATGGCACAGGGCTCTCTGAGCCCCCACCCAGCTGCATGCCCCTCTGTCCTTGGGGCTGGCCCTGGAGGATCTGGCTGAGGTTCGAGAGGCCAAGGGAGAGGCAGTGGGTGGGTCTGAGCTTGGCTGCCAACAGGAATGGTCCCTGTTCTTTGTCAAGGCTCCAGCCCCACTGTAACCAGCAATGGTCCCAAGGCCCACGACAGCTGACATGTTCATCTTTTCTAAGACCCTGGTGTTTTCTTGGGACCTTTCTGGCTGATAGCTACCCTTCTCAAGGTTGTGGGGCGCCAGCCAGCTAGCCCACTGTTACTGGTTGTGTGGCATCCCTTCATCCACTGGGCAGCTGGATTCTAGAGGCCAGGCTTGCTCTTCTAGATTGGCCCGACCAATGATTTCTGAAGATCTAAGAGTTATTCTCTATGAGTGGGTAACTCCATCTAGAAAGAACCATTTGGTGATGGAGATGGCCATGGTAGCCCAGTTTGGGGCCCTGACCTTTGCCAAAGGGGCCTGCTCACTGTAACTACACTGGCCTCAAACCCAGGATGTCCCTTGTGCGGCCCTCTACTACACTAGCCTTGGGAGGTGGGCTCAGCACACCATGACTCGGAAGCACCTGCCCCGAACTAACTCTAACCAGAATGTCCTCCCCTGATTGTCACAACGCGACAGGGGTCCCGCCTGGGAGGGCGGAGAGGCATCCTGGTCTCTCATACGGCTTCCTACTGCAGGACCTGTCCACTGTCCTCTCCCAGTGGCTTTCTTGGCTTCTGATCCTGCTGAGTCACATGGTCCAGTTCATAATATCCCTAGGTGCTCCTGCTTACTAGCTGCCAGACCCTTCCTCTTTGCACCTCTTCCTGGAAGTCTCACCTCTCACCCAGGGCTCCCCTGGCATGCTCTCAGATAGCTCACACATGTTCCCTCTGCTGCTCTTGCCCAGGGTCAAAGGGCACAGGGGCAGCTAGAACCCTGAGGTCCCAGGGACCCCTCCCCTCATAGTCAGGGCTTTCCTGATTGCACAGAAAAAGCAGGCTGCCCCAAAATACATTCCTCAGCTGGTAACTGACTCTGAGTCCCTTTCCTCTCCCCATTCCCTCCATGTCAGGTGCCTGCTCATAGTCGCGAGACTAGTCTGCTCCCAATGCCATAGCTGGGGCTTTTCTGGATTGACCAAATGCACAAATGCCACCAAGACCTTTCCCCCCATACATGATGTTGCAGAGGTCTGGGCCTACAGCTGGACAGGGCGGGACGTCCCATGTTTTCTCCTGTCCTAAGCAGGTTTCACAAAGCCTGGAGTCCCTCTGCCAAACTCTTCCAGTCTACCTCAGCCCTTCCCAGTTCCATCTACTCCACCCAGCCTGTAATGTGTAGTCTTGTGGCTGCTCTGCAACCTGGGACTTGGAACCTGGGCAGGGTGGCTATTCCCAGCCACCAGGCCTTGTGATGCCAAGAGCCACTGAGAGGCTTCTGTTAGGGAAGGAGAGGATGCTAAGGACAGGGACGTCTGTGGGGGCCGCAGGTGTGTCCCCCGCCTCCTGCTGTCCTTTGGGTCTCTAAAGTGAAAGTCACCTACTCTCTCCAGGAGCCCTCGCTTCCCTGGCACTGACCTTCTCCGGGTGACTGACCTTTGCTGTCCCTTTCTTGCCTGTAGAGCATTGTTAGCCAGGCAGCCTGTTCTTCTATTGCATTTGAGGGCTGACATTCCTGTGTAGTGTGCACAGCTGTGTCTGCCCGTGCCAGGGCCCCTTGCTTGGGACAAAGGACAGGGGCAGCATCTGCTGGAGGAAAAGAGCGTGCTGTAGAGAGGCTGGGTTAGGCTCCCGATACTCCCCGGTTCCCCTTCTTCCCAGCCCCCCAGGGTCAGTGGGGGCTGTGACAGTCCTGGCTGCTGGTAGCTGTCAGGAAGCTAAGGACAGGGCAGGGCGTCCTGATTTTTCAGGAAAAGCCTGGAATCCAGGTTTTAAAATGAAATCTCCCCATTTTAAAACTGGGAATGGATTCACCTAAAACAAAATAACTACTGTGGGGCTGAAGCTGTCGGCTGCATCCAGACTGTGGTTTGCTGTGTGTGACCTTCCTTCGGGCACACAGGTCCAGCTGTCCTCACCTAAGCCGATCCACACACTCATACCCTCACTGGCTGGTTTCATACACCTCACTCATCGACATCATTCACCCACTCATTCATTCATTCATTCGCATACTCATTCATTCATTCATTTCGCTCACATACTACATTCATTTACTCATATACTATCCATCATTCACCCAGTCCAAACATCTCATTTACATACTCATTCATTCATTCACATAGTCATTAACTCACTTATCATTCATATATTCACTCATCCATTCACTCACTCATTTACATACTCATTTATTCATTCATTCACTACTCACTCATTGTTCAACCACTCATTCATTCACTTATTCATTCTTTCACTTATTCATTCATTCATTCATTCATTCCCTCATATCATTCATCCACCCAAACACTCTACCTCAGAAATGGGACACTGCTGTGCTGAGATTGACCACTCCCACTAGCGCCAGTTGGGATACCCCAACGGTCTCCTGTGTGTAAAGGGATGCCATAGCTTTGACGTTCGAGGGGTTTTGAGACAACCACTAACAGGGCAGGAATCCTTTACTAAGAAGTACATTTGTAGGCTGCCCTTGCAGCAGAGCTCAGAGGTGTCCAGCAGTGTGCCCAAAGACAGACAGGAGGCTGTGTAAAGGGTCTGTAGGGAGAGCTCTGGTGGAAGATGACAGGGACTGGAGTAGGCTGGCAGTGCAGCTTTCCAGCTAGGCCTTGCCGAGCTGCCAGCAGCTCAGGCTATACCCTGCTCCATCAGCATCAGGCTATCCCTGCTCTCTGCTGCATAAGGCCTTTCACTCAGCAGTGGGCTGTGAAGAACCTCTAACTGTGGCCACACAACTTGTGCATTCTCCTCCTGTCCCATCCAGGGCCGTCTCAGGACACTGGCTTCCTCCCTGAGCCAGGGATCACATGCAGGACACACGTACAATGTGCATGAAATCTACAGCACATGATCCCCTGTAATACTTCCCACTATGGTCTCCTGTACCCCACTACGTGTCTCCTGTACCCCACTACAGTCTTCCTGTACCCCACTACAGTCTCCTGTACCTCACAACGGTCTCCTGTACCCACTACGGTCTCCTGCACCCACTACGGTCTCCTGTACCCCACTACGGTCTCCTGTATCCCCATACGTTCTCCTGTACCCCACTGTGCCTCCTGTACCCCACTAACGGTCTCCTGTATCCCACTACGGTCTCCTGTACCCCACTAACGGTCTCCTGTACCCCACTACGGTCTCCTGTACCCACTCGGTCTCCGCACCCCACTAAAACGGTCCCACTGTATTCCCACTGGGGGTCCTGTACCCCCACTAAAGGTGTCCGTACCCCACGGGGGGGTTTAATTAGGTTGGTTTAATTTTGGGGGTGTACTGGGCGAAATACGGTCTCCTGTACCAGGCCCGACCCAATAAGGTCTCCTGTAAACCCCCCTTTGCCCCAATAAGTTTTTCCTGTACCCCCCCAAATGAGGGGGGGGGGGGGGAAACGGTCTCCCGGGGGGTTTCCCGGGGACGCCCACTGGGGGGGCGGGGGGTGGGGGGGGTTCACTAGTCTGTCCCACAAGGCTGGAATTTTTTGGGGCGGTCCACTGTTTTCCTTACTTTTTGGTGGGGGGGATTGAAATGGCCCATTTGGGGGGGGGAACACAGGTCTCCCGTCTGGGGGGGGTGGAACAAACCGTCTCGTCCACCCATGGGTCAGTAACCGGTCGGTCCTAACCATTGGGGGCCCAATGCCCACAAGGGGTCGGAGACCATTCGGGGCCCTGATCCACGTGGGCCCCCTAAAGTTAAAACTGGGGCTTACCCTGCAAATGTCGGCCCTTAATCAAATGGAGCCCCTGTAGTTCAGGGGCGACCATATTTGGTTCTTTGAGGGTTTAAAAGGGGTTGTTGGGGGTTTGCCAGATGGGAAAAAGGGGGGGTATGAAAAAAAAGGGGCGCGTGGAACTCCGAATTTAAGGGTGTATCTCCTGTCACCGGTGGCTCCCTGTACCCCAGGGCTTTATATCGGTCCTGTTTCCACAAAGTAGACCCACTAGTTGGTTCGAGACCCACAAGTATGATGGTTCTAGACCCCACTACAGTCTCCTGTATCCCCAAATGTGGCCTCCCTGAAACCCCCCTACGGCTCCCTGGGACCCCCCTTGTCCCCGCACAGATGGGCTCCTGTACCAACCCATGGCCCCCCCTTACCCCACTATTGCTCCTGGATGGGTAAGCAATTTTTTTTTTTTTTTTTTTTTTTTTCCGATACAGGGTTCCTGTATGTCAGCTGTCCTGAACTCACTCTGTAGACGCCCGGGGCCTCGAATCAGAAATCCCCTGCCTCTGGTTCCCAGTTTATGGATTAAGGCGTGCGCCCCACCGCCCACTGCTAAGCAGGTTCTACTCATCCCACGCTGCAAGCCCCCCTTCCACCCAGGTCTCTGGGTTCCCCCCCATCCACTGAGGAATCACTACTTCCCAAAAGGTGTCCCCCTGCCCCAGGTGTTTGGGTGAAACTTTCCCCTGGTCCTTCTGTGGTCCCGTTGAAAATCACAGAAAGGCACAGAGTCCCCGGTCCCCACACCCCCCTCTGGCTCTGTGGTTTTCAAGGAACTGTCACCTGTCACTGAAGGGTAAGGAAACGAGCACTGGGTCCCGAATTTTCCTTCCCGCCAGCTCACAGACTGAGTTTTGGGTCCCCAGCTCTAGCCACAATCCTGGACCACGGGCCCTGTGACACACACATGCAGGGGGCCTGGAGGGTGCCCCCCACTGGGCTGGCCCCAGCTCCAGCAACCGGCTTAAGGGCCGTTGAGGAAGGTGGGTGGCTTGCGCGAATAAGGCAACATTTCATTCACAGCCTCCATGGCCTGCAGGGCTGTGCTGGCTGGGCCAGGATGGCCCCCTTCTTCCTCTTCCCTGGTCCCTCCTCCTCCCCCATCTCCCCCTCCAGTTTCCTTCCCCCCTCCCTGTTCTGTCGCCTTTCTTCTCTGTGGTTGTTCCCTTTTCAGAGGAGTGTTTTAGGGCGGGGTGCACAGAGGCGGGAGTGGGTGAGGAGATTGGGGCCCAGCTGGAGCCCTCTGTGGAAGGACCAAAGGGCCGAGGCAGAGCGTTCAGGAGATGAGAACAGGAACAGGCTGGAAAGACAGATAAAATGAGGCAGGGAGTTTAGGTTTTTAATTTTGTGACACAGGCTTTATAGATGATTTCAGAGGATTTATTCTAGCTGCTGGCCCCTTCAGACGCTCTAGTGTCCACGGTGGCAGTTTCTCCCATTCTTTATTTTATTTTTTACTTTTTTTTGGTTTTTTCGAGACAGGGTTTCCCTGTGTACCTGCTGGTCCTGGAACCTCTTAGACCAGGCTGGCCTGAACCAAAACCACCTGCTCTGCCCCAAGGCTGGGATTAAAGGCGTGCGCCACCACCGCCCCGCGTTTTTTTTTCCCTTCCTTTCCTCTCCTTCCCAAATCTGTTTCTTCAAAAACTTGTGTTTTCTTTGCCCAAAGGTACCCAAAACAAACTTCGTTGGGCGATGAACAACAATGGTGTCTTACAAAAAAAACCGATGAGGGAGCCTTTTGCGAAGAGCTCCCGACAGCCAGGGCAAAAAGGAATAAATCACAGCGAGCTTGACTCTCCCACACTCTGTCCAAGGTAAAGATAGAGATCCAAAGGAGGGACTCGAGCAGCCTCTTAGAACTCTTTCCAACCAATCCTGGCCTCGCAGCATGTGGGTGGTAGAACAGGCAGTGTCTCACACACACCCCCACACACCACATCCACACACCCAGTGGATTCCTGTATCACAGTGCAGTATGAAGTCCAACCCTTTCCACCTTCCCATGGGTGCATCTTACGCACCTGTGCCCAAGCTTGCCCACGACCAAGCGCGCGCGAAGTCCCTTGTCATCAGCTCAGACCCACCACAAACAAAAATGCAGTAATGTAAGGCCCTGTGAGCATGGATCTCCCAAAGAATCTTCCCAAGTCTAGACTCCAGAGAGACATCTTTCCCCTAGAGCAAGAGATTCTAACATAGTAGTGGGGGTAGCCATCTTGGACAAGGGACGGTTTGGGGCCCCAGGGTTGTCTAGTACACCTATACCTGCGAGGTGCTGCAGTTCTGGGAATCCACAGGCCACCAAGGCGCTGGAGGTGACCTCCCACTGCCAAGATGGGGGCCATGGAGGCAGCGTTCACCGAACCAGTGTTCCTGGAAGGACCTGGGATGTGACTTAAGACACAAGATAAGTGACATGACTTCATTGAGACAGTACCCCCAATGTGTGGTCCTGATGTCTGGTCTTTGTCAGCCTAGGCGTCACTGAAGATAGCCCAGAACCTGTCCCCATGCACTGTGTCGATAATCGCTATAATAGTGCTGAATAAAGAGCAGACTCTGGACTTTCTTGCTGTGTGACCACAGAGAAACCGACTCAGCTGCTCTGAGCCACATTTGCCACCTGCAAACGGACTGAAAACATGTCCTGCCCTTCTGAGTCCCTGTTGGACAGTTCTCACTGATGCAGAGGCTGATGCCATCATCACCTGTTCAATATGTTCATGTGTTCCAATGGCGCCCTAGGTTGGCGAGGAAGGGCTGAAAACAATGGAAATTGCTACTAAGAAGTGGAATTGGGGACCTCAGGGGTAGCAAGGTTAGGGTGAGACTGAGTGAAAGTAGTTTGCCTCACACAAGTGGGGACTGGATCCATGCTCAGCACAGGCGAGAAATAAAATGGATTATTTAAAAACCGTGGGGTCTGGGCGGGGCTGTGCTGGGGCTGGAGGCGGGGCTGGGCGGGGCTGGGCTGGGCTGGGGTGCTGCTGGTTGAAGCGCTTTGCCTTGCAAGGCTGATAGCCCTGAAGTTCTCAGAACCACGTTTTAAAAAAATCCCAGAACCGGCTGGAGAGAGGCTTCGAGTGTAAAGAGCATTGACGTGTTATCACTTGCCAGATGTCACCAAGTTAAAATCTGACTCACAACCACCTTTAATGGGATCTGATGTCCCTCTTCTGGTATGTCTGTAGACAGCTACAGTGTACTCGATAATACAAATAAATAGAATATAAAAAAAAAAAAAACACCACAAAAACCAAACCCAGATTGTTGGTGATGACACACCTGTAATCCCAGCACTCCCCGGAAGCTGGTGAATCTCGCGAAGTTACAAGGTCCATTCTTAGCCACATGAGATACACACACAACACACAACACTACACAAACACACACACACACGACAGAGCTATGAGGATTCGAGAGTATGAATGGTGGAACCCTCTCTGCCTGCAGCCTTCTAGTCTCGGATTACATGTGTGGCGCTACCACGCCTAGCACAAATTAAAACAACATTTAGAAAAAAAATAAAAAATGTACAAAAAATTTAATAAATTTAATAAATATGTGTAAAAAAAAAAAAAAAATAAAAAAGTAACAAAAGCAACCTTATTCACGACGTCCATCTTACCCTCCTGAAAAAAAGGGTAATGAGACATAAAAAAAAAAAAAAAACAAATCTCCCTGGCCCTGGCCACGCCTGACCCTGGCTGTGACGCTGACGCCTGCTCATCACTGCTCCCACAGCTCCCGAGGCTCTGGGAGGCAGCCCAGTCTCCTCTCAGCTCGGGACCACATAGACACTTAAGCAAAGGAGAGAGACCACACTGGGCTGACACGAGGAAGCTTCTGTGGTTTGGAATGTAACTCCACCAAGACTCATGCTTCCAGTTGTTAGGTCCAGCTATTTATGGGAGCTCTGAGAACTCCAAGAGGTGGGGCCTGGCTAGCGGAAGTTGTGATCCGCCAGAGCAAGCCACTGCAACGGGCTTAGATTCCTGTATCACAGGTGCAGTAAGAGTCCAACCCTTTCCACCTTCCCATGGTGCATCTGACCACCTGTGCCCAGCTGCCCACGAACCCAAGACACAAGTCCCTTGTCACTCAGCTCAGACCCTCCACAAACCAAATGCTGTAACTGTAGGCCTGTGAGCATGGATCTCCCCAAAGGAGGCCTTCCCAGTCTAGACTCCAGGAGACATCTTACCCTAAGGCATGAGATTCTAACATAGTAGTGGGGTAGCCATCTTGGACAAGGGTGACGGTTGGGGCCCCAGGGTTGTCTGTACACCTATAGCCTGCAGGGCTTGCAGTTCTGGGAATCCACAGCCTACCAGGCTGGAGGTGACATCCCACTGCCAAGATGGGGGCCATGGTGGCAGTGTTCACAGAACCAGTGTTCCTGGAAGGCTTGGGATGTGACTTATGACACAGATAAGGGACATGACTTCAGTTGACAGTCCCCAATGTGTGGTCCTGATGTCTGGTCTTTGTCAGCCAGGTCACTGAGATAGCCCAGATAGCCCTGTCCCCATGCACTGTGTCGATAATCCTATCAATAGGTGCTGATTAAAGAGCAGACTCTGTACTTTCTTGCTGTGTGACCACAGAGAACCGACTCAGCTGCTCTGAGCCTCATGTGCCACCTGCAAACAGGTCTGAAAACTGTCCTGCCTCTTGGAGTCTGTGGGACAGTTCTCACTGATGCTGGCTGTGACATCATCACTGTTCATATGTTCATGTGTTCCAATTGCCCTAGGGTGGCGAGGAAGGGCTGAAAACAGAGTGGAAATGGCTACTTAAGAAGTGGATTGGGGACCAGGGTGTAGCTAGGGGTAGGGTGTACTGGTGAAGTGTTTGCCTCACACAAGTGGGGACCTGGGTTCCATGCTCAGCACAGGAGAGAAATAAAAGGGATGATTTAAAAACAGTGGGGGCTGGGGCGGGGCTGGGCTGGGGCTGGGGCGGGGCTGGGGGCTGCGGGCTGGGGCTGGGGCTGGGGTGCAGCTGGTGGAGCGCTTGCCTTGCAAGCCTGAAGCCCTGAAGTCTCAGAACCACGTTTTTAAAAAAATCCAGAACCAGGGCTGGAGAGATGGCTCAGTGGTTAAGAGCATTGACTGTTCTTTCCAGAGGTCCCAAGTTTAATTCTGGGACTCACAACCACCTGTAATGGGATCTGATGTCCTCTTCTGGTATGTCTGAAGACAGCTACAGTGTACTCGTATAAATAAAAATAAATAAATATTAAAAAAAAAAAAAACACCACAAAACCAAACCCCAATTGTGGTGATGCACACCTGTAATCCCAGCACTCCCCGGAAGCTGGTGAATCAGAAGTTCAAGGTCATTCTTAGCCACATGAGATACACACACACACACACACACACACACACACACACACACAACGACAGAGTCTTATGAGGTTCTAGAGTTGATGTGGAACCCCTCTCTGCCTCAGCCTTCTAGGTGCTGGGATTACAGGTGTGTGCTACCACGCCTAGCTCAAATTAAAACAACAGTAACAAAAGCATCCTTTCAAGACTCCATTTCCCCATCTGAAAAATGGGTATGACAGATCTCCCTGGCCCTGGCCAGCCTGACCCTGGCTGTGACGCTGACGCCTGCTCATCACTGGCTCCCTCACTCCCGAGGCTCTGGGGAGGCAGCCAGCCTCCTCTCAGCTCGGGACCACATTACACTAAGCAAAGGAGAGAGACCCAGCTGGGCTGACACGGAGGGAAGCTTCTGTGGTTTGGATGTAGAACTCCACCATAGACTCATGCTTCCAGTGTTTGGTCCAGCTATTTTGGGAGGCTCTGTGAACTCCAAGAGGTGGGGCCTGGCTAGCGGAAGTGGATCTCCAGAGCAAGCCCTGCAAGGCTGTGTCTGTCACTGGTTCCTGTTGTGCTCTCTGCTTTGTGGACCCTGGTGATGTGAACAGCCTCTGCCACACCTTCCAAACGGAGCTGCCTTCAGGCTCCCCCACCTCGACGGAAGGGAACCTTGTGCAAGCACTGAACTGAGAGTAACCGTTCCTTCCTGAAGACTTTTTCAGATACTGTGGTTAGCTGCACAGACACCACGTCTGATCCTAGCCACGAAAGCCAATCAGTGCTCTCTGCTGCCCAGGTGTGTGCAGCTAGAGAGGGGATAGTGCCCGTGGAGGTGGGGCCTGGGGGTCTTCTCCCCACATTACCCTGGGACATCAGGAACCCTGCAGGGGACACTTTAATAATGTAAAGACCAAGGACAGAGTCTTCCGGAGTCCTCGGAACACAGCACTGGCTGACAAAACTGAGTGGCTGGCCCTGGCCCTGGAGACAGATCTTTCCAGGAAGGAGGGCAGCACCCAGCTGAGGAAATGCAGCCTGGCACCCTTGGATAGAGGGTAAACTGAGGCACATACATAGGACCACTGATAGCCACACATCCCATGAGTATACTTATAAACACAGTCACGTGAGACACGTGTGCACACACATGCACAATGGCCCCCAACATTGTAACAGTGTAACAAAACCCACTGCTGACAATTTCTTGTAGTCAGACCCTCACCTCTGAGAAGGACAATCCTGCCCGTTTCTCCTCTTAGCTAGAGGCTGAGGTGGACTGGGTGGGTTATCTTCCTAGCAAGGCTCCCTGGCCACAGCACAGAGGCGGTGGGCTACTGCGAGGGCCCTGCTACCCTCCACATCCTGTGGAAAGTGCCCCTGGCTCCACGTCTCAGCTCCCACATCTCAGCTGGTTTTAATTAGTTTCCTTCAAAGTCCCCCAAAGCCATTCAGCCACGTTAGCGCTCTCCAGCTGCCAAAAACTCTGGGGCGTGTCAGGGCGGGGGTCAGAGAACACAGGGCTCTGGGGTGTGTCAGGGCGGGGGTCGTGGAACACAGGGCCACATGTGGGGCCAAGAACAGAGGGCAGGCCTGGGTAACATCAGGGGTGGGGAAGGTCCCTGAAAGAAGGGCCAGGGCCAGGTCAGATGAGGAGCCACCCCCACCCCCACAGTGGAGGTGCAGAGGGGTTGGTCTTGGGGTCTGGAGACCTCAAGATCTGTTGGCATTTCCTGGGAGGGGGGTGTGTGCTCTCAATTCCCTTGGAATCTGCAGGCCCGCTGTGCCTCACTGAAGACCTGCATCCACTGCCTGGAAGCCTTCCATAGCAAGATCCCCCTGGGCCAGGATCCCTAGTTTCTGGGTGAGAAGGTAAACTGAGGCAGGTGGGAAACAGGTTGTGCTGGAGTCCCTGGGGAATATGAGAACTAGCCACCACCCCACAGGCATCGGTACCTACCCCCACGCCACATCTAATACATCTCTTCCTGTTTCTATAGAAGTCTGGGTAGTGTGATGGGTACACTGGGCTTGCAGTATTTTTAAGACAGCTTGTGGCTAAAGCAGACACATGCTGGGTGGGTGTGGCTCGGGCTGCCAGTCTGCAGCTGGGGGCTTCCTGCTCCGCCTTCTTTCTAACCTGGCATATCCCCGTGGCTGTAAAAGGGTCTTTGCTGCGTCTTTCTGTCCCTTGTGCCCTCTCCCGTCTTCTTATGGCAGCAACACCTCAAGTTCCCTCTGGGGGAGTTGCCCAATCCCTCCTCTCAGGCCATGTTGGAGCACACGGACTTAGCTATACCTGAAGGGCTCCCCCAAAGCCAGGTCGTTTGAGCCAACATGCTTTCTGCTGGGTGCTCCCTGTTGTGTCCTGGGTCTGTCACATGTGACTGTCATGGAGATCAAGCCTCTATCCATAGCGTCCCTCTGTGCCACAGCCCACATTCACAAGGCCAGGGGGCTCAAGTCACCAGGTAAGGGCTTTCAGGAACTCCTGTCTCAGAAGTTTCCAGGCAGTCCCAGGGCCTGCCGTGTGGCTGGAATAGTGTCTCCTTGGGACCCTTCTCTCCAAGAGCCTGAGGAAGGGGTACCAGGGCAAAGTCATAGCGACATTGCTCCAGTTGGAACTGCTGATAGCCAACTCACACTGGTGGCTTGTCAGCACACCATGTGGATGCCAGCCCTGTCTCTCATGCCTGTTGCAGCCTGAAGGGGGCCTTGGCGGAAGGTCTTTACAGTGATAGGGCCTCCCTGCAGTGGGATAGCCTGGCATTCCTGATGTTGATTAACAATACAAAATGAGCAAGGAACACAGGCTGATGAAGCCAGATGCCCGGGTTGTAGCATCTGTCTGCTGAGCGTGGGGCACGTGACACCTCTATGTTTGCTTTTGCACGAGTGTAAAAACTATCTACGGTAAAAACACGAGCTCCGGCATCCCCCGGGAAGCTCCGGCTGTTGCAGGAGGCTTTAGTGTTACTGCACGTTCCACTGGTGTGGAACTGTGGCAGCATGGATGTCAGCGTGTCCCTGTCTGTCTCCTGAGGCAGCAGCAGGCCAGCAGTGTGTCAGACACTGGTCAACATAATTGTCCCTGTCTGATTTCACCTCAGTTAGGATGTTTTTGTGTATCTCCAGGGACATGTGTAAGACCTGCCAGGGCCATGCACCAGTCCAGAGGCCATCAAACTGAGCTGAAACAGAAAAGACCTGGCCAGCTAGGGTGGGGCCTCAGGGACTGTCTAGGGAAGCCATGACATGGGGTCACCCTGCTGGACATACAAAGGGAGTATTCACTACTTCACACATAGAGTGAGCGAATCCCTGGCTCACCACAGACCAGGGTGAATCTATACCAGGCAGGAGACTCTGTGGGCAGGACCTTGTACAGGGTCACCAGCTTGGCCCCGGTTCCTGTTTGGCCTCCTGTATCTTTTTGTCCCTCCATGTCCCTCCCGTCTTCTCAGCTTGTGTCCCTCTCTCATCTCCAGCTTTGCCTTCCGAAGAATGTGTCTGGTAGTTCCTGCTGCCATCTCACTCGACAGCAAGGCTTCCTGTTCTCAGCCACAGACATCCACTGGGTCAACAGAGCCCGGGCAGAGCCTAACAGAATCAGTGTCCTTGGGCTAGCCTCCAGCCTCAGTTTTCCCTCTGGTAAAATGAAGGGGTTAGGGGAGCCCAGTGAGAGATGGGCATAGCTTGGCGCAGGCATGGACCCTACCAACTGCAAAGAAGTCAAAGCTGGGTTAAATATAGACTTCCATAGGGTAAACTGAGGCAGGGACACATCTATCTCCATGGGGTTCCTCAAAAGGAGCATGGTCACATAAAAGCCTATATCCACAGGCACCGCAAGCCTCTCTTCCCCGTTAGTTCTCCTCTGGTTCTGTGGGTTTGTGGTCCTGCAGTGTCTCCTCAGAACAAACCTCAGCCCAGCAGGAGCAAGTCCTTAGTCTACCAGGACTGGGGGAGTCTGCATCAGGAGGAAGCTCCCGGAGGCAGGGACAGGGTCACTGCTGTGCTCCTGGTGTTAGGCACAGTGCCCAGCAGATGACTGTCACCTTCCTACATATTCTATACCTATACACACAGAGAAACACACACACATATAGTCACTACACACACTATGCACACACACGTCACTACATACACACACTACACACACATATCAGTATACACACTACACACTCATGCACACACTATACCACACACTACACATACACGCATTCACCACACACACACGCTACACAACACTACATACACATATTTACTATACACATTTACTACACACTACACACACATACACACTACATACACACTACATACACATTACATACACACACACTATACAACGCTACCCACATACACACACACACACACACAGACCATACTACACCACATATATACTTTGTTTGTTTGCTTTTGTTGTTGTATTTGTTTTTGTTTTTTGAGACTGGGTTTTTCTGTGTAGCCCTGGCTGTCCTGGAACTAGCTCTGTAGAGCAGGCTGGCCTCGAACTCAGAGATCTACCTGCCTCTGCCTCCCAAATGCTGGAAGTAAAGGTGTGTGCCACCACAACCCAGCTACTTTTTTTTTTAAGAGGTTGTGCGGGACTGGAGTGGTCTGCGCTCCTGATGCCACTGTTGTTCTTATGACTAGGAGGAAGGACTGCTCTCAAACAGCCCGATCTTGGGCTCCCAGGAGGCCACCTGCCCTGGAGGTTTCAAGCCCCACAGCAGCCCAGATGGAGCTCCTTCCTGGTCTGGCTGGCAGGCAGGAGGGAAGTCCCAGGGAGGCAGAGGCTCGGGCTGGGCCCTGGCCTGTCTGTGACATATCTCACTCTTCCATCCAGAAGAACAGCTCCTGTCCTGCTGGCTGGTCTCTCAGCCATGCTGTGATCTACTGTCCTGGGTGTATGGAGCTTTCTGGTTGCTGGTGGTGGAGCTGTAGGGATGTGAGGGCTCAGAGGTTGTGTCTAAGGGTCAGGCATCCATCATCCACCCATCCCATCAAGGGTCGGAAGCTCACGGTCACCCCCTGGGCTAGGGCAGACCTAGAACCTAACAGGTTTGCAAGCCCAGAAGCCAGGCTCTCTGCAGACTCCGGGCCTCAGCAATGGCTCTGGAGCTCAGTGACAGAAGTGCTCCCCCAAAATGTCACTGACCCCACAATAAAGATGCCCCCCAGATGTCACCTTGACCCCACGATCCACTGCCATATCTGTGAGGACTCTTGCATTAATCCCTTCTGAGGCAGCAATGACCTAATCTTTGGGTCCCTGGAAAAGAATCCAGGTCCAGAGAAGTACAGGAGTGAGTGACACGGTACAGGGCCACCATACTTCTACACCTGAGGCTTAAAGTGAGGACTTAGAAGTGTTTTTCCCACCACATGCTCATGTCCCAGACTTCCATCCATCTGTCCATCTGCTAAGCCCAGCATGGTAGAGCCCTAGAGAAGGGCAATGAGGGAGGGGGGCTGCTGCCCAGGGTCCTGGCTTCCACATACCCATTCTGAGACTTTGGTGAGGAAGGGTGAGGGCGGCTGCTGTAGTTACCCATAAGGCACTGGCCATCAGATGTATACATATGAGCAGTTCGGACATCATGGACACTGTGGACATCAGGTTCCTGTGTCCAC
Organism: Mastomys natalensis; assembly: GCA_021653895.1. NCBI lineage: Eukaryota > Metazoa > Chordata > Mammalia > Rodentia > Muridae > Mastomys > Mastomys natalensis. The sequence continues at coordinate 1,102,777 of JAJTUV010000412.1, forward strand.
GGGAGGGCAAGCACCTCTGCCATGTCACTGCCCCTCACGTAGGCTCATGGTCATCTGTGGCCCCCAGATCCCTGTAGAGAGCCCCTCATCCAAGCCTGTTTCAATCTCTAGTACTGCCATCTTCCAACCTGGTGACACCACAGGGAACATCATGTACCCATCAAGGGTGTGTGGCACCTCACATTAAGACAGGGACTGGCCCCTGGCCAGTTTTGACCTACATATATAGAAGGAAGTGACATCATGAGAATCTGAAAGGAAGTGAGTGACATCACGAGTCTGGGCCTTAGGACTTTGCTGTTCCTGCTCTCATCTAGAGGGAGGGAAGTGGGGGAGCACTCCCTCAGATCCCCCCAGGGGGCTGAGCCCAGAATTCAATTGCCAACTGAAAGCAGACACCCCTGCCACATGTAGCTGGGTAAGATAGAGAAATCCAAAAGTACAGAGACTGAGAAGCTGCCGATGGCTGTGTGTGTCTCTCTGTGGCAGCTTCCTGCCTGTGACAAGAGAATAAAATGAAAGCCATCTCTGATGTGAAGTCCCACACTAGAGACTGAAGCAGGCATGGGTGAGGGGCTCTCTGCCGGGGTCTGGGGCCACAGATGATCAGAGAGTGCAGGGAACATGACCATAAGCCAGGGCCAGTGACAGAGCAGATGACTGCTCTCCTGTGGGTGCAATGGACACAGGAGCCTGGCGTCCACATCGTCCACGCTGTCTGCACTGCCCCATATCTATGCACAGAGAGGACAAATACACTCTTGTCATCCTCTCTGTCCCTGGAACTTTTAGAATGATGGTTTGTAGGGAAGTGATGGGAGCCAACCTGGTCATGGGGCTCAGACACCATGCCAAATGCTGCCGTCTGCTGCAGGGACTCTGTACCCACTCTGAGGCCCCTCCTCCAGGGTGTGAGCACAGGGGTAGCGCCGAGGAGGACCCAGTGCCCACTGCTACTTCAAAGAGCTGGAGGCTACAGAGCTAGGCCGCCAATGAAAGGATCGCACGCAGGTGCCAGGATGAAAGGCCACGCCGAGCACAGGACCCTCTTCCTGTGTGTTCTCTGTAGCTAGAAAGCCCGTGGCTGTGTCTGACCTTCTCTAACAGGCTTTGTGTATCTGCCTACTGAAGGCTCTGGTCAGATGGCTGCTGGGCATCCTGTGGCCCCTGGAACGGCTGGCAGCGTACATAGGGGCAGGTACAGCACGCTGATCCCCAAGGACCTGTGCTCACTGGGGGGTAGGTACAGGCACCTATACTACTGTTGAGTTTGGTGCCCACTCCCACACAGAGCCCCAGCAGGTCTGTGGTGCAGAGTCTCAGGCCTCTCCAGTAGAGACTCAACTCTCTGGCCATGGAATCTTTGTTCAAATATGTCTCACAGAGGACTGCCCACCTATTAAACATTTTAAGAAATCATCTATCCCTCTGTCATCTATGCATGTATCAATTCTATCTGTCTGTCTGACTATCCATGGACCATCTGCATAACGCCTGTCCTCACTAATGTCTTCCTATCACCTGTCTTCCTTATGCTGTCCTTCGGTTTGTCTACCTCATATACCAAAGTCACACATTCCCATGTGTATTTACACCAAATTCACGCCCACAGGATGGCCAATGTTGACAGTCTGGCAGAGGCATGCCCTTGCTCTCTGGCCCCCAGGGCTTGAGATTCCTCACGCAGCCTCTCTTCCTCAATACTGTGTCTTTCCTGCCAGTCACTGTCTCAAGACAACAGCCTTAGAGATCTGGGGACAAAGAGGTGTGTGTGGGCACACCCACTCCAGAGGGAGGGGCTGATTACACTGCAGGTGTCAGGAATAGAAGCGACCTGGAGCTGGCCGCAGAAGAGCTCATTCGTCATAGACCAGGTGACTGGACAGGGCATGTGGTCTCTGAGCTACTCTGAAGAGCGCCTGAGGGACTGGAGCCAGAATGGGTACAAGCAGAGCCAAGGGATGTGACTGATTCTGACGGCACTGCTGGGAACCTGGATATACCTCTGTCTGAAACGCACTCAGAGCGTGAATCATGGGCTCACAAGACAGTATCTTCCCTTCTGTAGTGTCTGAACTGGATTTCTACTGTTCATAATGGAGCCGCTGAGTACAAGGACAACCAACGAAAGGGCAGGGTCATGGAGAGAAAGAAGACAGGATCAAATGTACAGCAGGCTCTAGAAATGACAGAGGAGCTTGGCGCTTTCTGAGAACTTCTAAGTGCTGAATGTGGGAACCTGACCCCGGGCAGAAGATGACCTCACGCTGCTCTGCCATTGGACACTGTCAGTGGATTATCTCATGCTGCCTCTGCCATTGGACACTGGCAGCAGATTATCTCATGCTGCCTCTGCCATTGGACACTGTCAGCAGATGATCTCACACTGCTCTGCCATTGTACACCGTCAGCAGATGACTCCATGCTGCCTCTGCCACTGGACAGTCAGCAGATGATTTCACACTGCTCTGCCATTGGACACTGTCAGCGGATGACTTCATGTTGCCTCTGCCATTGGACACTGCCAGCAGATTATCGCATACTGCCTCTGCCATTGGACACTCTCAGCAGATGACCTCATGCTGCTCTGCCATTGGACGCTGTCAGTGGAGGGCCTCATGCTGCCCTGCCAAATTCACCTGCACAGACAGGGCCACAGCATTCGGCCACAGTGCTGAAGATGAAGCAGGAACTCTCCGGATGTGGCACCTGATTCTAACTGGTCCAGGTCAAAGATGGCAGCTGATGTGTTTGAGATCTGCCCTGGGTGCCATGCACCTGTGGCTCTCCTGGGTTGCAGATGACCCAGTGCAGAGTACAGGAGACCAGATCTAGAGTTTATGCAGTGGTAGTCATCCTGCCTGCCTCTGGGTCACACAACCTGGGGCATCTCACTTCAGCCTCTGATTCCCAAGTGGGATTGGCATGTTATTAATGTCACCTGCCGCAGGGTGACTATGAGAAAGATACCAAAAATCAGGGCAAAGTCCTACACAATGTTTGATATAGCCAAAACTGGCACTCTCAAACACCCAGTAATAATAAAAAATATGTGTGAGAGTATATACATGTACATATAGTTACATGTTATTTATATAATAATATGCATAACATACAGCTGGATAATTATATATGTGTACAAGAATGTATGAAATGTACATGCCCATGGAGCTCCCCAGTGGGCTTACCATAGTCCTAAGAGAAACCTTCTCCTGTCTAAAACTCCCTCCAGGTGAAAGGTACCTGGGCAGAACTCACTCCCGGGGGAACCATGGGAGGGCCCCCAAAGCTGCATGGAGCAGCCTGACAGTGAAGTCTGAATTCCAGAATAGAGAATCTGGTGCAGGTAAAGCTGCTGCGAGGATGAGACTTAGTAAAGGCACCTGCAGAATGCCAGGGAGGACAGGCAGCTGCGGGGGTCAAGGCTGCAGTAGACATGGGTGTCTGCAGTGACCACAGACCACCACAAGAGGCGCCAGAGTGAACAGACTCTAGCACATTCGGTCCTCTAGTGCTTCACCCTCTGGGAGATGGAGGGTCTGAACACCTGATGTCTCCTGGTCTCCAGAACCAAGTCACTGACAATGCATAGCTGATGTCCTGGGGACACCATGCAGAGACAACCCTAGAATGTTGGGCTATGTGTCCTGTGTCCCCCAGGTCTGTCCCTCTTTGCTCCTTTACTGTGAGCAGCTCCCAAGATGCAGTGCACATAAACACACCCTTGCCTTTGAAGCTGGAGTTAAAAAACAGAAAACATCTCAGCTACTTAAGAATACAGATTTCGTGTGGAAAAGAGTGGTCTTAGGTTATAAATCACACCTTCACAAAGGACACCGGATCTCACGTGCACCTTGGCTGGCTGATGTAGGTGGGGATGTGATCCTTCTTCCTGAGACCTGCTCACAGTACTGATCATGCTCTGGGAGCCCTGGTGACCCTGGCTAGTCACATGTATCTAAGATACCCCTGGTGACACAGTACCAGTTCTACTTTCTGTGGGGACAATAACGTGGGGCACTAAGACACAGGCTTTTGGATCAGCTGTTAGCCTCGCCCTTTTCAAGAAAGCCGGGCCTCTGACCTCTGGATGAACACAGGAACCAGAGGCTCTAAGAGGTAACACACTTCAGCAAAGCCTCCCGCTTCAGGGCTGACCCCTCTCCGAGTTCCTTCCTAACAAACGCTGGCTACTCAGCCTGCCTGGGGTAGACGCACCCTTACCCTTTCCCCAGGCAAGTCCCTTGCTTGGCCAGCACTGGTACACAGACCCCGGCCACCCAGGGCAGGCAGGCCCCTTGGAGACTCTAATTACTCCCCAGGCTCCAGCCTGGTATAAACACAGCCTAGACATCCAAGAAAAGCAGGCTGCCGGCACAGGAGCCTTTCCCCAAGCTAAATGCAGACGCCGGTGCTGGGCAGGCCATGGATACTCAGATAACAATCGGATGCTGTGAGCCCTGAGCTGACCTCAGGGTGGACATATTCCCACTCACCAGGAGTGACTGCTTGGCCAGGCACGAGGCCCCTGGCGGCCTGTCTTCCGCTGGGAGGGCACTTGGGGTGCGGAGGCAGGAATGAATGTGGGCTGGTCTAGTACAGAATATATTTATAGACTGGCCACAGCTGCCAGCTGAGTGGTGCCCACAAGGTCAGGTTCCTGTGCTGGGCCTTGTGGCCAGATGTTTACTGAGATTGTAGGGACCAACTTGTCCACCCACATCCCGGCTCATCCCACATCCACACCCAGAGGCCCCTTTGTACCAGGGCTAGGTTGGGTCCCTAACTTTGAAGGGTGACAGCCGTCAACTGGTGTCATGGTCTAGGAACTTGGGAAACTGGGCCAGTGAGAAAATCAAAAGGATCAACATGGCACCATGTTACCCATGTCGAGTCCCAATGTTACCCACGGCTTCTGCCTTGGGGTTTGGGTCCCCTGAGTACACTGTGCTGTGCTTTGAGCAGCTCTGACCAGAGCCTGCACGGCCTTTGGACAGTTACAGACTTCCCAGATCAGCCGCCTAAGCTCAAAGCTAGAGATCTCCCAGGAAAGCCTCCAAGGTGGCTGTGGCGAATGGTGAGAGTCTCTCCTTGTAGGCAAGTCTTGTGGATGCAGAGTCTTGGTTCCCTGCAGGCCCAGAAGCCTTTTCTCCAGTAGTGTGGGCCAGCCTGAGAAGCAGATCCTGGCCTCCTTCATTTAAAGAGATCCCTCCTAGGAGAGCAATGGAGACGCCACGCTCTGGAAGGCTTCTCTCTGTCCACAGATGCCTGGGCATGCTGCCCCAAGGGCTTTACCCAGAGGCACACCCAGACCAGGGATGCCAGGCCGAGAAACATGGAGAGCTACATTCATAGCATTTACTGCTATGGACTCTCAATTCTCCCAGAGTGACTTGGTGACTTTGATCTATGACACTTTTGAGTTCCTTCCACTGGTGCCAGGGTTGTCCCCTTGGGACTCAGCACATACTTTGGACACCTCAGAGCTCCCAGAGTAGCTATATCCTGTCTCTCTATTGGGAAACTAAGGAAATAGGTTCTCAACAGGTATGGCTTTGCTGAGGCTTCACAGATAGTGGGTAACAGGGGGTCCACAACTCTATTCCATCTACTAATTCAGCATAGAGTCCAGCTGGTGTGGGTTGATACAGACAGTGGCTGTGTATGGTTAGTGTGGACAAGGACCACCAGGGGGTCGGCACGAGCCATAGGGATGTGTCTCTGGACCTTGACACATGCTGCTTCCTTTGCTTGGACTCCTCTGTCCTACGAGGGATGCTAGGCAAACCTTCTGTCATCCTTGAATGCATCTCAGAGACCTCTAGCTCCAGGAGCCTTTTCTGAGTCCTCAATGCTGAACTGTCTTCTTGAATGGCAGGGAGAACACCTCACCCTACAGCTGACCAGCAAGAAGCTCAGGCAATTCTTGAGCAAAAGCATGGAGAGACAGACCGCTGTGGGCGTTAGTCAGCAGGCCGTGGCATGAGAGACTCTCAGCGCAGTCATGAGCCAGCGGATATGATGACAAGAGGAATCCCAGACTTAGAAGAAGGGTGTACTAGCACCCAGGACCAGCCCAAGGGAAACCCTTTACAACAATGTTTTCTGTGCAGCACCTGAAAGAAGTGAATGTCCAGGGCTAGAAAGATGGCTCAGTCAGTAAGACCCTGACTGTGAGAACCAGACTTCCACCCCCAGGCTCACAAGGTAAGTCAGGCATGGTGGTGCATGCGTGTGACAACCCGTGTGATGTGGTGACAGGTGGAGTCCTTGCCAGTAAGTCTAGCTGAACTGGCGAATGCTAAGCCAATGAAAAACCCTCTCTCTAAAAAGTAAGGTGGATGACAGCTGACCTCTGACCTACATACAGACACACAGAAACGGATAGCCACATAGACAGACAGACAGACAGACAGACAGACAGACACACACACACACACACACACACACACACACACACACAGAGTAAGTAGACATTCATAGTTTTTGGATGAAGTATGTCTGGTTACAGCCCTCCTGTTCTCAGACTGGGGCAGTACAGGTATCATAGGCCTGGCCCGATGTCCACAGGGCAAGCCCTTGGGTGACAAACCACAGCACAGCCCTGGTGGCCTCACATTGGGCCTGTACCTGCTGGGGCAGCACCTTCTAGAGAAAGTTTCACGTGTGAACTTCTGAGAGCACCTGGGCCCTCCAGATGTGCACGACACACACGGGCCCCAGGCTCCTGATGGCAGACATAAGATTGTTCCTGGCAAGTCCTGTCACCTTATTAGGGCCTTGTCATGAATGCTCAGCCCTCTCCCTGTCAAACCCCATCCACCTGACATGGCTGCCCTGGCTACATCAGCAGGAATACATGGTGCCGTGGCAACCTCCTACCCAGGGTCTGCAGGGGTTTGGGCAGCATGGCCTGGTCCCTCTGACCATCAGTATTTATACCGGGTAGCTTGGGGCAAGTGCCTCACCAACAGTTGTGTGTACGTTACCCATTTGGTCTCCCGGTCCTAAGTGTTCCAGATCTAGATCGGGAAGATGGGATCAAATACTCCCTGGGGTTGAGGCAGGCTCAGCCATCAGCTCCTTATGAAGGAAGCTACAGGAGAGACTTATAGGATGTGTTTTTTGGCCATGTTCTAGGGTCCTTCCTCAAGGCCCAGTCTCCTGCAGGAGTCCGGGTAGCTCAAGGTCTCATGAGGAAGACACTGAATGCTTTGTATAGAGACTGGAGCACAGCCCAGCATGAAGTGAGAACGTGGAGGCTCTAGCATCTTAGGAGCGAAAGGATGGAGCGTCTTATAGGACAGAATTGTCCCTTAGACATGGCTCAGGGTCCTGACTGCTTTGCCTTGATGACTCTATCTGCGGCTGAGCAGGAATCCATCCCTGAAGGATGCATTACCCACTAGAGTCCATGGCTCTCAAATACACAGCTCCTACATCCTCAGTGACTTATGGGGATGTGACACGGCGCAGGCACGATGGCATACCAAGTCAGGTGGCTTTTCCTGAGCAACCATGGGCCCAGCACCTCCGTTAGGAATTGCCGTTAGAGAAATGAAAACATATGCCCACACAAACACCTGAACACATATGTCTATAGCAGCAGGATGTTTAACGACCACACATCACTGCAGTGACGGGTACACGGAGCCCAGGGGTGGGGGACAGCGGGGGAGGAGAAGGGGGGGGACACTGTCCAGCCAGCCAGAGGCGAAAGCTCTGACCAAGCATGACATCCAGTGAGAGAAGCCAGACATGGAAAGCCACAGTGTGTGAGCGTATATACATGAAATGTCCAGAATAAGCAAATCCACAGAGGTAGAGATAGAGGAGATTAGTGGATGCTGGGAGGAGGTGGGGGAGGGGTGGAATGTTCTAGAATGAGATCGTGCCTGCACAGCTCTGTGAGCAGACCAAGCCCCACAGAACTTTACACTTTGAAAGGGTGCTGTGTGGTACGTGATGGGTGTGGTGAAGCCTCTGCCTTTTAGGCTGCACTGGACAGCGGTGGTGCCCACCACAGACTGCCAAAAGAGCTGTTTCTTCAAGGAGCAGACCAGCAGCCTGGCTCCTGGCCTGGCCAGCCACAGTCTCAGCATTCCATGCTCCTGCGCCTGTGGTGCCCAGTGGCCGCATCCAGGTCCTGCAGAGCAGCCTGTTTACACGAGGCCAAGGCCACACTGGCCCGGTGCACCCCAAGGAATGTGGAAAATGCCTCTCAGGGGCGCTCCTAACGGTCACATTCTGTAGTGCTCCGGCCGGCTGGGGCCCTGACTGCTGCTCATGAATGTTGACTCTGTTAGGTGGCTGGCTGAGATGCCAGCCCTGGAGCAGCCAAAGACAGGACAGACGCTGTGAGAGACAGCCAGGGGACGGAATGTCCCCCATTCTGCCACTGGCACCGGCACCAACAGGAGGAGTCAGGACGGGAGGGGAAGCTTCCTCAGCCTGTCTCCTGGGCATAGTCTCCAGCAACTCACACGTGAGGCCGTTCACGGTGGCTCTCACCTGTCTTTGCTCTCTCAGCCTGTTCAGTAATGCTGCACCCTAGGTCAGGGGCGGGGTAGGCAGAGAGGCCTACTATTCTTGGCCACTTTTATGCAGACTGTGGCTCCACGTTTGTCCTGGTCTTTTGCACACTACAAAGGTCAGAACAGATGAAACTATGCCTGTGGTTCTGAGACCCCAAGCTAATATTCTTTTCACCCAGGGGGCTCACCCCCTCTGATCTGGAAGGAGCAGAACTGAGCGGAGGTGGGGTGGGGTGGGTTGGGGAGATCAGAATCACTTAGAGGAAAAGAGAACTTGGATCCCAGCTCTCAGCAGACAGTAGCGCCCTCTTCCTTTAAGTGCTGGGTGATGGAAGAGACTGTGTGTGGGGCTGGGATAGTGGGGTGTTGGGTGCACGGCCAGTGTCCTCAGACAAGCCTCCCTGTAGCCTCTCCACAATCATAAGCAGGACTTCATCCCAGCGACCACTTCAATCCTGCCAGCCTGGACATGGAGGGACATGGTTTAAACACCAGCCCCAGCTCCACTCTACCAGGCTCGCTTGCTCTAGTCTGGATTCGGTACAAGCTTCTGCAGCAACAGTAGTGGAAGAGAAAGAGGGGGTGGGGGGAGGCAGAGACGAGCGCTGAGGAACACCTGGTTGCAGGAACTCACTGCTGACCTCGGCCAGGCCAGGCACCTCCGCGTGGGTCTACACCTGCTTCCCACTTTGCCCCATACCACGATGTACACTAAACACTGGAGGAGGGGCTCCCAAGTCGGACATGATGGGTGCCTTGGCTCTTTGTGTCTCTGGGGAAGGAGGTCGTTTCCCAATATGCACAGTGGGTTAGACTGAGTGCAGTCCCAGGAAACAGAAACAGCAGCTCGCACACAGCATAGACATTACGGGGCCGAAGTGGGGGCTTTGATACATAGGATGAGGTGCCCTGGGGTTTGTGGCTTCTTGGTGAGCAAAGTACCCTAGTGCCACGAAGAACCACTACCCACCTGTACTGACCAGCTTTCCCACCACTGGAAATGGTGGGCTGCTGGCAGACTTCCTGATGGGGAGGCAGGGTAACACTGACAGCTTCTATTGCCCAGACCCAGACCCCAGGGTGAGGTGCAAGCACAAACAGAAAGAGAGAGGCCAAAGAAAACCTTTCCTGGCAGTGAAGGGGCCATGGCACTTCAACACAAAGCCCAGAGCCCACTTGGAGCCTTCCTCCCGCCATGCTCTGGTCCGCTCCATAGAGGAGGGGGCTGAGGATGTCAGTCAGAGGTGGAGGGAGGGAGCAGAATGTTATTTGGAGATGGGCTGGACCATGTTGTGATCGCCGTTCCTTTGGGGGAGGGGACATGGCTTCACCTGCTCTGGTGATGGCCAGTGAGGACAGGGACAGAATGGGACATGTCCCAAGAGGGAAGGGAACTGAGTGTCCCAGGCAGGTGTGGGAGGTAGGGGGCTGAGCTGAAAGCCCTCTCACCCTTCATCCTTCACCTTCGAGTTCCAGGAGGAGAGCAGGTGAGGCAGAGGAAGAGGAGAAGCAGTTGCTGTTCAGCCCCTGGCCACCTGCCTCCATGTATGCCATCAGCTGGAACCTAGGCCCAGATGGGTTTAGTGACAGGCCACACAACCTGCTGTCCATGTTCCCGGCCTGAGTATGCTCATGTAGATATGCCCCCCCCCCACCGTTACAGCTTGGAGGAGAAAGCAGAGACAGAAATGGAATTCTTCCCAAGAGGGGTGGGAGGGCTGGCCCAGAAGCCCAGGCTGCAGATGAGTTTCAGTGTGTGGCTTGGCCTCTGCCTCCAGGCCACGTCGGTACTTAGCAAGGGCATGCAGAGAAAGACCCAGGGATCTTCTCCCAAAGGCAGGTGGCAGGACGCTTCCTGGCTGGCAGTGCCAAGTCATAAAAGGTACACGCTCCAAAGACTTGGTGGGAAGTTACATACCACTAACTTCTCGGAGGGCAACTTCGTGAGTTTGCTTAATGTGCTGCCTGTCACTCCAAGTGATTGACAGCTAGGAGCTTGGACTGAAACAGAACCTCCAGTAGCGGCAGAAGAGCAAGCTCCGGCTGCCCTGAAGGGGTGAGAGCCCATCATCAGGCATAAAGGCAGCCACTGACCTGGGGTGTGGGTCTTGTGGAGACTGAATCACTGAAGAGGGTTGTAAGTTCTGGAATCCGACGGCCTCCACAATGCCCTGGGATACTTCCAGCCCGGAGTCCGCTCACTCCCGTCTCACCTTATCTCCCAGGCTGAAGGAGCCCCGGGTTGTCCTACCTTGCCTTTTCCCATTCACATTAAGGAAGACACGCTCTGCTGGCTCTGCCCAGATGTTTGGGACCTGCCAGGGCAAGCTTGTGGCAGAAGGCTGCCATCCTGAAAGGACTCTTGCCCAGCTGCTGCTCCCCCACCCCCAGCGGCCCTGCCAATACGCCCAAGCATTTTACTCGCTTGTCTGTTATTTTCCGGTCTTGGGTGTTGGCTGTCTCAAGACCATTGGGACAGTGCAGGACACAGAGGCCTCGGCACACCTTTGTCTCTCAAACAGGTAGAACTGGACCGGAGTCAACTGGCAATATGGGTCGGTACTGTCGTCACCTCTGTTACTTTCCAGCTGTGCAACCCAGGCCACCCTGACCCTCACTTTCCTCATCTAGAGCACGGGGTTCCACCCATCTCCCGACTGAAGATTAAATGCAGTAGTAACACGTGGCACAGTCCCCACACAGTCGGCTCAGAGGAACCCGCAGAAAAGCCGTCAACTGCCTCAGCTGGAGCCCGAGCTCCACTCAGCAGCCCAGCTGCCCCGTTTCCACTGTCTCCTGTGGGCATCTCTGGGCACCCCAGGGTCCGGGGGGTGCAGGACAGGGTCCGGCCGCCACTAGAAGTCCGGTTGAATCCTGATACCCTCCCCTTCCCGCCATCGCCACGAGGGGCGCAGTGTCTCCGCGGTCCGCTTAGTTTAACTCAGTGGACGACTCCAGCGGAGCTGCCCCAAAACACAGGGTGGGTGGGGGCGCGATGGGCCTCCTGGCGGAAGCAACAGCGTGGCGACCCTCAAGTCCGCTAGCAGGACCCCATCCCGCCCGCGGAATTGGACCTTAGGGTATCCTGAGCAGGCGGCGGTGGAGTAGCAGACGAACGGCTCCAAGTCGCAATGAATGAGCTACCGCGTCACCTCCCGCAGCCCGCGGCTCCGACTCCCCCGGGCTCTGGCGACGCTTGTTCTGCACTTCGCAATGCGCCGGCGACACCGCCAACAGCTCTCCCAGGGGTCCGGCCAGGCCGCCCCGAGTTCAGTGCTAGGCGCCTGCAGCTCGTCTCATCCTGAGTCGGATCCCGAGGCCGGCTGTGCGCCTGGAGCGCAGCGCGGTGACCGCGCCCGTCCCCGAACACCCCAGCGACGCGCACTCACCTCCGCCCCGGCTGCGCGTAGCTCCAGTTCCCGGGACGCGCGGGGCGCCCGCGCCCGGCCCGCGTAGCCCCAGCGCTCATCCCCGCCCGCAGCGCCCCGGCCGCCCGCCCGCCCGCCCGCCCGCCCGCCGGGCACCGAGCCGCCGCGCTGCGCCTGGGGCGGGGTGCGAGCAGAGGGCCGCCTCCCGGGCCGGTCCGCGGGCAGCGCTCGCCTCGCGCGGAGGCCGGACGCACAGCCCGACAGCAGCGCCCCGGCTTGGGTTACACGCTTGCCCCCCGCCCCGCCCCGGCTATTTTTAGCACGGCTTTTCCTAGGTGTCGGTTTCATGGGATCCACCTAGCCACGCCGGCCTGGTGGGAAACTCTCTCCCCGGTCACCAACCCTCTCCCCCCCACGACACGCTCCTTGGCCAGTCCTACAGCTGGCACGCCACTGGGCGGAAAGCCTGGCTTCGTCGCAAACTTCGGAAACGGCTGCCACCATTCCACCGTGTGGCTTCCAGTCGCAGTTCTATCCGTCCCTCGCTCCTCCCAGCCCCTGGGCTACCAAAAGCAACTAAACCTCTTCCTCTGGCTTCTGGCCCGGAAGGTTAGAGCCCGGGTCATAGCTGGCACCTGTTTTAGGGGAAATTTCAGGTTAAACCTCCCCCCACTCCCCAGTACATAAGTCTGACACTCCAAGGTGCTGCGGTGGGAGTAGATGTCCAGGGGGCTTTTGTCATGAACATGGAGCTCGAAGTCACCAACCTTGGTGGCTTCCTAATGGGCCATCATCCAGCCTGGGGTTGAGCACACTGAAACACATCATTTAGGTCCCTAGAGATGGAGGGTCTCCTTTAAGATCATCTGACAAAGTGCTACATCTAACATCTGAACCCAAGCGTCACAGATCAGGAATCTGCTAGAGACCACGAAGCTGGACTAGGTTAAGATACTGAGCTCAGCATGAGGACCAGAGGTCGATGTCCCAGCATTGGGTAAAAGAGCAAGGTGTGGTGTGTGTTCGAACCCCTGTGCTGGGGAAGCAGAGCCAGGCAGATCCCTGGAGCTAGGGGGCCAGGCAGCCTAGTTTACTTGGTAAGCTCCAGGGCAACCTGTCTCCCATAACGAGTATAGCGCCTGAGGCTGGCCTCTGGTATCCTTGCACGCACGTACACAATGTGAGCTCGCGGACTCAGGTCTGGTGAGAGAGGACCACTGAGTACATTCCCCACTTTAGATGAACCGGGTCACTGACCATGGATTTGCCGGCTTCTGAACAGTAAACGACCAGGTGAGGGCCCTTCACAGAAAGAGACCCTGTCAGAATGAGTCCTTCAACCGCCCCCACCCCCAGTTGGTCTAGCTGCCATTCTGAAGTTCCGGTTTCACTCCTGGGAACACCTTTATCATGCAAAGCAAGGCTGGGCACAGGCTTCGAGGCTGCTTCCTGGGAAACTCCTGGCCTTGGGCAGGTCCCAAGGCCTATACTGAACGACTCACTTGTGAATTGCCCGGAGTTGCAGCGGACGCAGGGCAAAGCTGATCTTCCTGGGACTGCTGAGTGTGGCCCGTGACAGTGAGCTAGAACTGGATGGAAATGTGAATGGAATCTGGGCCGAGAGGCCCCCACCCTGCCCCGGACCCCAGCTCTGGAACTCGGATCACATTTCTGCAGTATCACTCTGGGCCTGTGGACCCAGGATCTCCTGCTCCTCAGAAAACACTCAGGAAGGGTCTGAGCCACTGAGTGTAGGAATACCCCAGCAACCAGGCTTCCCAGTCCCTACTGCTGGGGTAACCCCACACGGGAGACCTTGGAAGATAGCACCTTCTTTTCCTTTTGCTGTTTGTTTTGACTTTAAGAAAGGCCAGGATTTCAAAATATACGAGGGTGTTTATATATGCATGTGCTTGGGTATGTGTGCATATACACATGTGTGTACATATGTGTGCATGCATGTAGTATTTGGACACGTTTCTCCAGCTGTGTGCCTCTGGACACTGCATAGGCTACAGACACAATAACCAAGGTCGCTGGTGCCCACATCTGTTGCCAGAGCCTTAAGAGTGGACGGACCCTGGGCTTCCTGAGCCAGGCGGGTGTGAGGCCTGCTCTTCTGCTCAGAAGGCCATAGCAAGGCAGGCCTCCTCTGCTCGGCAAGCTGCTACCCCTTTCCAGGCTCCTATACTGTCTTCAGTCCTCGGATTGGAGGAAGCCTACATCCTCTTCCATAGCTACTCATGACGGACTAAGTGATGTTCAGACACAGGTGGGGCCATAGTGACACTGTGAAGCCTCAGTGTGCACACAGGATGGCAGGGGCAAGGTCCCCTCCCACCCTAGACATCAGTCACATGAGCATAAGAATGCTGTTATGTGGCTTTTCTGGGTGACAGTGTCCTCAAGGATGCCTTGGACTTATGTCTGACAGCCTTCCCTTCTCTCTGTCCTGAACAAGGGCCAGAGCTCCTGACAGCATGACCTGTTTGCCCTCGGAGGAGCTAACACACATATGCCTGGGGAGCAGAGAAGAGGTTCTGGGGGAGCTTGGGCCTCTCTACTCCCGCCTTTCACCCCAGCATGAACTGTTTGGGAAGGGATGGGAGTTCTGAGCCTCAATTCTCTAGGGAAATCATGGCCCAGCCAGGGACGCTAACTTGATTTATCCAGGCACACTGGGAGAGTCCAGGTCTCTGGCCCTGACCAAGCCCCTTCTCAACCCAGCACTCAAGGCCAGCGCTGGCCACCTCTGGCAGAGGCTTCCTGGCTCTGGGGCGTCCAGGGAGCCAGCAGTGGTCCTGAGTCATCACTTTAACTTCTGCCTGATGCAGAAACAAACCACACCACCAGCACAGAGCAGGGTGGGAGGAGCAGAAGTCTCTGGCAGATTCCAGGACCACATTGTCACACTCCAGCAAGCTTGACCCCTGCTACCTCAGCCGGTGGCCACAAGTCATCCATCCACCCATGTGTGCACTCACATGTGTACACACACCACACACACACACACACACACACACACACACACACTCTCGAGCGCGCACACACTTTGAAGGCCAGGTCTTACCCTGCCCCGCACCCGCATGCTTGCACCAGACACATTGGGCATCAGGACACTCCAATACATGACTGAGAAGCGGTGCTCCTCCCCACGGACCAGCCCCAACCAGACACCGAGCAACTGTGCGCTCCTTGGATCCCTCCGGGGATTTTCAAAGCCAGTTGCTAGAGCAGAGACACTGACGCTGGAAACGCTAAGAAACCTACCCAGGCAGGGTGTGGGGGCTGGGGGACACACTGGGCACAGCCATTACACACACACTGGGCACAGCTGTTACACACACACTGGGCACAGCTGTTACACACACACTGGGCACAGCCATTACACACACACTGGGCACAGCTGTTACACACACACTGGGCACAGCCATTACACACACACTGGGCACAGCTGTTACACACACACTGGGCACAGCTGTTACATACACACTGGGCATAGCCGTTACACACACACTGGGCACAGCTGTTACACACACACTGGGCACTTCCATTACACACACACTGGGCACAGCTGTTACACACACACTGGGCACAGCTGTTACATACACACTGGGCACAGCTGTTACATACACACTGGGCACTTCCATTACACACACACTGGGCACAGCTGTTACACACACACTGGGCACAGCTGTTACATACACACTGGGTACTGCTATTACACACATACTGGGCACTGCTATTACACACACACTGGGCACAGCTGTTACACACACACTGGGCACTGCGATTACACACACACTGGGCACAGCTGTTACACACACACTGGGCACTGCTATTACACACACACTGGGCACTGCTATTACACACACACTGGGCACTGCTGTTACACACACACTGGGCACTGCTGTTACACACACACTGGGCACTGCTATTACACACACACTGGGCACTGCTATTACACACATACTGGGCACAGTCGTTACACACACACTGGGCACAGCTGTTACACACACACACTGGGCACAGCCATTACACACACACTGGGCACTGCTATTACACACACACTGGGCACAGCCGTTACACACACACTGGGCACTGCTATTACACACACACTGGGCACAGTCGTTACACACACACTGGGCACAGCTGTTACACACACACACTGGGCACAGCCATTACACTATTTTGCAGGTCTTGCCTCCTCACTGAGGCCGGAAACAGCCTGGGTCCTAAGCTCTGGGTCCAGCAAGCTCCCCTGCCCTGGCCAGCTCAGCACCTCAGGTAGCAGAGAAGCCCAAAGGGCAGTGGTGGATCTACATTCTCTGTCCTGGGTTCCTGCAGCCTCTGGAGGCAAATGGATTTGGAGGGTCCTGTGCCTGTTCCTCATTAGGATGCTCTAGGGACTTGTCTAAGAACGGCCACCACGTCAATGCTGAGTGGACCTCCTGTGTGGCTGTGGGAAGCTCTGCTAGGAGCATGGTCAGTGTCTGTAGATCCTACTGGTCAGTCCAGAAGCTCAGGTCTGTAGGCATCCAAAGAGTTCACTAGAGGCCCTGGCTCTACCTCCCCACCTCCCAGCCCCCATTTCCTGCCAGCTGTGTGTCCTTGGAGGAGTCAGCAACCTCTCTGAGTGTCCGCTTGCTCTTCTGGGTTCACAGCCATCTCGACAGCCCCTGGTCAGGAAGGCAGAGCAGCCAGCGGAGAGGCCTCTGTGTCTCTGTCCTCACATGCCCTGCCACAGGAGGGGCCCTGGGGGGGGGGGGTCAAGATCAATCGTACATAGCAACTGCTGTCCAAGGCAGGAAAACATGTGGACCTCCTGAAGACGTGGGGTGCCAGCCCCGGGAACAGCTTTCTGTGATCCCCAAGGCTGCCCCGCTCCTGGTGTCTGGTCAGAGCGGAGCCAAGTTTTCCCCTGGCATCAGAAGACAACATGCAGGCTCTGGGGTAGAGGAAGGAAGTCAAACAGGAATGAACAGACCTCAGTGCAGCTCTCGGCTCATCTCTAAGTGCCTCGTATTATAAGGGGCCTGTTGTACCTTTGGTAGGAGTCAGGAGAGGGGAGGGAGAAGAGGATGGGAAGAGAGGAAGGTCGGAGGGGAGGGAAGAAGGGGGTAAGGGATGGGGAGGGAGGGAGAAAGGAGGGGTCTACGGTCATACCATCCTGGTCTCATCTGTATTGGGAAGACATGCTGGTCCGGCCCAGCTAGGGCGGGTTGAGGGCTGAGGGAAGAGCCGCTGGGCCAGGAGACATTCCAGACAGACGGTGGCGCATGACTCAGAGCCCCGAGCGAGACTTTTCTGCCTCACTTCCAAGTGGTCCCATTTTATTTTGTTTTATTCTTTTTTTAAGAGGGGGCAGGCAAAGATGTCCTTTCTGAGAGCGCTTCACACAGGAGCAATGCACATCCACCCACGGTCACTTAGCACGCATCTGGCCATGCCCACTGACCTTCCATGTCAGAAGGTCTTCTGTGTGTGAGGCCCAGCAGCCTTTTTACCCCGACTCTAACGGCTCCTGTGCTGACACCTCCTCCTCCAGGACGCCCTCCCTCTTATTTCCCACATGGCTTCTCATGGGCACTGCCTAAGGTTCTTGTTCCCCTCTCTCCACAGGGGTGGGAAGGTTCTAAACACCTGTCTGAACCCTTGGAAAATTGTCTTAGGAGTGGCTGGGGCTACATTGCAGGATCTAGACCTGTGCTAGGCCCTCTATTCTCCCAGCCCCGGTAAACACTGTTCTTGTGTGTAGGGTAGGAGGCTGGGTCCCCAGAGGCCCTGGGCATTTCTGAAGGAAGCCAGAGCCCTGCTGGGTTTAAATTCATCTCATCAGAGCCTGCCTCCTGGCGGCCCCCGAGCGTCCTGAGTGCCTGAGGTACCATAGCAGCCGGTGGCTTCAGACCAAACCGTCCCTATGCTCTGTGGCTGTGTGGCCTCAGTTTCCCCATCTGCCGTGCAGTGAAATGAGTGGGGGGACCATGGGTGGTTTTTCTGTCCAGACGCTTGCTCTGGAGCATCCCTGACTCAGCCAAGCACAGATCTTCAGGACTGGAGTTCTTCTAATGAAAAGAAAACAGAGGCAGCGGCGAGCAGAGGCTGCAGTAACCCAAGCCAGCAGCCAAGGGCATGAATGGGCCCTTTCATGAGTCACGGCTGGAGTGAGGCCTGGCTGAGGCACCAGGCTGGGTCTGAGGAGTGGCAGTTCCTTGGGCAGGGAAAAGAGGGACAGCAGCCTGGGGCTAGCCTCCATCCCTCCTCTGCATCCCAACCCGGCTTGTGAAGGGGCTTGGATGTCCCTCCATCCAAATCATCACGCCCGTGTTTTCCTGTGAGTCTGTGGATCTCCATGTCCTGGCCCATCACCCCTGGGGTGGCGGGGAAGGTCTGTGAGGAAGGTCTGTGTGAAAGGTGAAAGGGACTTTGAGCAGCATTTCGTCCATCTGCAGGGTGCCCACTGGGTGTGCAGACAACCGGCCCTTTGAGGGTCTGTGGTGAACAGTGTCCTCTGCCACCTGGGTCTGCGTCAGCACCCTGAATGGCCTCAGTGTGCCCGAGCTGTCTTTTCCGTACCTGGCCACTGAGACTTCCAACATTCTTTTAGGGGAAAAAAAAAAAAAAACATGGCAAGGTTCCTGGGATCTTTCTCCAGATAACTTACCCTTCTCAGGCCAGCCAGACCCAAGCCAGCGCCTCTTTCCTTTGGCGACACTAAAGAAAACCCGGGTTTCCGTTTTGCCACCTGCTGCTATGGCCTGAACAATGGTCCCCTCTCTGACTTTACATGGACAGGACAGCAGTCAGCAGACTTCCTTCTGTGCCACAGTGAAGGCCAATGGCCCCAGTCCAGACGGTGGCCGTGACTCTAGGGCCCAGAGCATGCCTGCCATGTAGAAGAGCTTATGTTTGTTGAATGAATACATGAACAAAAATGTAAAAAAAAAAAACAGGCAGAAGGAAACCTATGGAGAAAAAGCCGAGCCTTTGGGTATGACGCGCAGACTCCCCTGGGATAATGACATACGCTCTGGCTCCTGGTGGGCTTCTTGCAAAAACCTGGACTGGGAACTTGTCTATCTCAATGCTGAGGGGTCGTGAGCTTAAGAGACTCCGGGTTCAAATGCTAACACTGCCTTGTCTCTCCACACTTCGGTTTTCCCAACCATGTCTCCATGGGGTTTAAGGACAATGTTCTGAGTACTCAGAGAAGCCCAGGATATATTCTTATTGGTGCTAATTCTTACTAGTCTTGGTGGCTTTCTGTATGTGTGTGGTGTGAGTGTGTGTGAGTTGTGTGTGTGAGTGTGTGTGTCTGTGTGTGTGAGTGTGTGTGTGAGTGTGTGTGCTGTGTGTGTGAGTGTGTGTAGGTCAGAGGCTGACACTGGGTGTCCTGTAGTACTTTCAATCTTAATTTTAGGCAAGGCCTTTTACTCAACCTAGAACTTGCCGGTTAAGCTAGAGTCTGGCTGTGGAGCTGCAGAGATTCTTGTCCTTCAGAAGTGCCATGTGGCCTCCTGGCCCCCACGGGAGGGACTCCCACTGCAGCGGTCTCAGGACCTCTCTCCCTCACCCCGACTCACGATGTGGGAGCTGCTGTTTGTCCCTTACTCCTTGCTGACTCTGTATCTGCCCTTCCTCTTTCCTGAAGAGTTCCTCCATCCTCAGCCTCTGGCAGCTGGGAAAACCTTACTCATTCTTCAAGAGCCACACAGGCCTCCTCTGCTGGACCCTGGGTGGGGTGGTGGGCCCCACGGTCTGCTCCACTGCAGAGGCCTGGGCATGAGGACAGATGGGATCCGCCCCTCCTGTCCATCACACCACCCTCCCTCCCCGACCTGTAATGCTCTCATCGTGGACACTGGAAGCTCTTTCTCTCCTCTAAAACCCTCTCAGGAAGCCTGCACCTCCAGGAAGCCCTCTGTGCTTAACTTAGCGTGCACATGTCATGGGAAGAGTCATGAGGAGAGCAGTGCCAGATGCCCCAGGGACACAGCTTGCTCTGGGCTTTTCATGTCACAGACATAGAGACTGAGGTCTCCGGAAAAAGAGATGTCACGGTGGTGGTGGTGGGGGGATAGACAAGGCTCATCCCTGAAGGGGCTTTATATGCTTTTAGACCAGAACCCCAACATGGCCTCTGCATGTCACCCTGTCTGCCCCACAGGGGTAGCTCAGCACCCTGTCTGCCCCATAGGGATAGCTCAGCACCCTATCTTCATGGCGATCCCGACGTCGCTGTTCCTGTTTGCTGCTCTCCCATGTCCGCGCTTACTTCCGCTCCCGTGGCTGTATCCACAGGCTCATTGCAAGAGGAGACACCCCTCAAGGGTGTCTGTGCAACGGTGGCCAGGGCCGGAGGGCGGCCCTCCCTGCTGCCGCTGTGCAACTTGGACAAGTTGCATTTTTCCCTTTAGGGATTCAGCCTCCTTATTTGAAAAGCCGAATTAACATATAGAAACCTTCTCATAGGGCGGCCATGGGATTCAGTGAAATAATAGAACGTGCTTACGAGGTGCCTGGCACAGGGACAGCAGACATGTTCTCTGCTCAATGTGGTGAGGGTGGGAGGGGTGGGGAAGGTGGCGAGGTCAGCGATGGTGGTGGCGACGATAACGGTGGTAACAGTAAAGATGGTGGTGATATGATGATGGTGGTGGTGATGATGGTGACATTGATGATGTCAGTGATGGTGGTAATGTGCTGCTGCTGCTGCTGCTGACAGTAATTTAAGGGTTGGGGACAGCATAGGGAGGACAGAGAAGGGGATGGTGATGATGGACCTGTCCCAGAGCAATGCACCAAGACATCCAGGATCCCAAATCAAGTATTGTGAATAGAGAATAAGCAACAAGTAGTGTTCAGTCACCAGTGCTGTCGCCGAGAAAGAGCTGGGCTGGGAAGGACAAGCCACATGAGCCCTGTAGGCAGAGTGGCCCTGGGCTTCAGATCTACATCTTCAGAGCATAGCCGGGGATCTGGAAGGTCACCTCTGCTTGCATGGCTCGTCCCAGTGACGATCAGACCAGAAGGGCTTTTGGTCAGAGGTCTGTGGACCTGTGCGGAGCCCACAGTCCACTGCCGCCGTGCTCCTCATGGTGAGGGGGTGGGCGCTTGGCTGTGTGAGGATCTCAGGGTAAGTCCACACTGTGCTGATCTTTCCTCCCCTGAAGAGTAGTACCATCAGGCACTGTCTCTTACGCCTGGCTGAGGAGTGACCGGGCAGCTCAGCCTCAAGGCAGAGAGCAGGCAGTGTCTGTGGGAAGCAGTAGCGGTGAGTTTTTGCTGAATAACAACCAATCCCATGACAAATGGCTAAACTATTACTGAAGATCCAAGGGGAGCCGACAGTTCTCTGGTGTGCGTTGGCCTGACTGGCTGGTGCCAGCTTTGTGGGCCTAGGTCGTTTATGGCTGACTTCCATCAGCTGTGTACAGACGCTGCTGGGGTTAGCTGGCTTGCTCAACTGGTGGGGACTGCAGGCTCTCAGAATGGAGGGCAAACACCCACCGGCCAAGTGTCACTTGTGTGCTGTGCCCCAACTGCGGCTGTCTCAGTGTGGGAGTGAATTCACGGGATGGAGAGGTGGCCTCTGCTGGGAGGGAAGGAACTAGCCACTGGCTCTGGAGTCAGAACGGTAGCTGCCCTTTGCTACTTTGTAGCTGCTTCTTTTCCCCACCCTTTATCTCCTGGTTTCACCCCTAACACTAGATAGGAGAGAAACAAGGCCAGGAGGGAGAAAGAAACTAGGAAAATTCACCAATCTATTTTTTCCCTTCTCTTTCTTCTTTAAACACAAGTTACTAACGAATCGCAACCAACCTTCCTAAATGACCGACAACCACTGACACTGCCGACTCTGCCTGTCAGTGCTCTGGCATTTATATACCCTGAAAAGTTCCCAGAATCCCAAGCATCATACAATCACAAAACTATGGGCAGCTGGCAAAACCACGCCTCTTCTAAAGCGCAAGGCAAATCACAGTCAGCTGCTGTGGACAATCTGAAGCACACCTGGGGTTAAAATGAAAGCACCTTCTTATAATATTTCTCTGTTTTTTTTTTTAAAGAAACCCAAATCCCAGAATTGTCACTGCAGGGACTGGTCACTGGTATTGCTACTATGACCTAGTGAGGGTCTTGGGCCAGTTACCTTGTCTTTTTGAAGTCTTGATATGCTGAACTCTTAGGTGGGGAAATGAGGAAATGTTCCTCTGAGGGCTGCTTAGGGCGGCTGAGCCAGACACACCCTGTATGGTGCAAGCACAGCTCAGCCCTTGTTAGTTGCTGTCCTACACAGGATGAAGGACACACTGCATTTGGGACACTGGGGGAACATGTAGTTCAAGGGCAGATATAAGCATTCCCGCAAGGGCCACCCTGGGGGGAGGTGTCTGCCAGGTTCACCCTCAGGGTATCTACCAGGGCCACCCTCGGGGTGGGTCTGCCAGGGTCACCCTCAGGGGTGTGTCTGCTAGGGTCACCCTCAGGGTATCTACCAGGGCCACCCTCGGGTGGGTCTGCCAGGGTCACCCTCTGGGGTCTGCCAGGGTCACCCTCAGGGTGTCTGCCAGGGTTACCCTCAGGGGGGGTGTCTGCCAGGACATCAGTGACCTATGGTAGTAACTGTCCTCAGGGAACTCATCTGCTCCTTGGCTGACAACAGAGGAGCGTAGAGCCTGAATATTTAGTTAGCTGGCCTCACTAACATGCTAGGAAAGCCATGAGAAGCAACCACCCTGCAAAGTGCAGAGTACTCTTCTGGCACAAGGGCCTCTTGGGGCTGGACTTAAGGGTGTTTGGATGAGCTGACACCAGACCCAGGCTGTGGTTTTTGTTTATTTTAACCAGGAGACTGAAGAATGCACTGTGTAGACGTGAGTGCCAGGAGCCGTAGGGAGCCGTGTGTAAGAAGCAGGCTGTCCAGGGAGAGCACCATTGGCTGTATCCAGGGGTGGCTTCCGTGACCTTGGGCAGTGTGTCTGGTGGGGTCATGGCATCAGAAAGGCTGACTTACAAAATAGGTGACTCCTTCTGTGGGTTCTGGGTCTCTGTGTCTGCAGGCACCAAAGTCCATAGGAAGGCTGAGCTCAGGGGTAGGCCAGAGTTAGGATACCTTGCTTGCGGCTGAGGCTTTTTAAGGTGTGACCCTGAGCAAGCCACCAAGTGTCCATGAACGAAGGACACCAGGCGGTCAGCAGTGCCTTCAGTATGTCCTGTGGAGCTGTCCACTTTGGTTTGGGCCATCTGAAGGACCATGAAACAAAGCGTGGACACCGAGCACAGCTTGCTCTTGACACGAGGGGAGGGACACTGTGCTCTGGGGAACAGTCAGGCACCATCCCTGTTCTCTGTGGAGCATGGCCTAGAGTCTGGAGGACACTTCAGAGATGGGCTCTTGGGTTCCCTGAGTCCTCAGACCAGACACTGTGTCACACAGTGTGTCTGGTAGGCATTCCTTTCCTTGTCCTTGGGGAGGAGCTAGAGAGGGGCTGGGGGTGTCCCTGTAACCATACTCACTACCTGTGAAGATGACGTTGTGTGTACACATATCTTGACAGGGTGACAGGATGGGGTCATGTTAAGCTAAGGTGACTGAATACATAGAAATATAGACAGGTGACACAGGCAAAGGGCACAAAGGGAGAGAGAGGCAAAGTCTGGAGCGGCGAAGCCACAAACCAAGGGACTAAAGGGGGAAGGAGATCAAAATGGACATCCATGGAACCCCGAGAGGGCACCTAGTCCTCAAACTTGGACCCCAGTTCTCTCTCAAGGGAGGACCAAAGGCCCTCGCTGCCACTGATCCAGTGTGCAGTGGTCTGTCACGGCAGTTGCAGGGGCTCACACATCACTGTCCTGAAGATAGCTGTCCCCACATGCAGGAGACATGACTGAGGCCCACTGGAGGCCACAGCACCATGGACACCCACCCCCTTTCAGGAGATGAGGGGAAATGAATTCTTTTTTTTAGCAG
This sequence comes from Mastomys natalensis, assembly GCA_021653895.1. Classification (NCBI taxonomy): domain Eukaryota; kingdom Metazoa; phylum Chordata; class Mammalia; order Rodentia; family Muridae; genus Mastomys; species Mastomys natalensis. Next base: position 1,126,656 of record JAJTUV010000412.1, read on the forward strand.
ACTACTGAGGACTTCACACCTCCAGGCCGGTTAGGGCTAGATGGGGAACATTCGCACCCCACATGTTCTGGAACATTCAGAGCCAGTGGCTCCATTTCCTGAACTCACTTTGAGGATCAGACAGCTTTGTGCTGAGGGGACCAGATGCTCAACTCCTTGTGACAGCAGGTTAGGGTTGGAGGCTGTGGACAGGAGGCCTTCTAGAGAAGACTGGCTTGAACAAACAGGCTGTGGTCAGAAAACAGGCTGAAACCCTAAAAGGCATGCTGCCGCTGCCGCTGAGACTGCGTCTTCTTCTTCTTCTTCTTTTTTTTTGGTTTTTCGAGACAGGATTTCTCTGTGTAGTCCTGGCTGTCCTGGAACTCACTCTGTAGACCAGGCTGGCCTGGAACTCAGAAATTCACCTGCCTCTGCCTCCCAAGTGCTGGGATTAAAGGTGTGCACCACCACCGCCCGGCTGAGACTGTGTCTTCTTTCTTTCTCCTACAGTAGATAGTTCCTGACACCCAGGAATAAAAACTGTTACAAGAAGTGTCTACACTGTTTTCCTACTCTGGGAACGGAACCCGGGGATCCTGCTCACCAGGCAAGTGCCCTATCATGCACTCATTTTATTGAAAGGCAACACAAAGAATAAAGTTGACTCCCAGGAGGGGTGGAAACATTGTAGCCAGGTCAGCTGAGGGCAAGAGCATCCGGGCTGCAGGACCTGGAACTGTGGACTTCGGCGTGGGCTCTGTTGTTTCTAACCTTTGTGGAAAGCACAGAGCTTCTGAAACCGGAAAATAATGCCAATAAAAGCAACAGGCTTAGCTCAGGGCCCACATGGTCAAAGCCATAGGCCCAGGCTGGCTAGTGCCAGGTGGCAGTGGCAGACAGAGGTGGCTTTGGAGCATGATGGAACAATGTGGTGGCCAGTCTTGACAGGATATAGGATTACCTAAGAGCCACAGCTCTGAGCACATCTCTGAGGGAGGTTCTAGGCTGGGAAGACCTAAATGTGGCAGAGCCATCCCTGGGCTGAGGTGAGCAGAGCACCAGCCTTCATCTCTGGCTGCTTCCTGTCTGTGGATGCCATGTGACCAGCTGCTTCCTGCCTGTGGATGCCACGTGACTAGCTGCTTCCTCCCTGTGGATGCCATGTGATCAGCTGCTTCCTGTGGATGCCATGTGACCAGATGCTTCCTGCCTATGGATGCCATGTGACCAGCTGTTTCCTGCCTGTGGATGCCATGTGACCAGATGCTTCCTCCCTGTGGATGACACGTGACCTGATGCCTCCAGCTCCTGCCATCAAGTCTTTCTCACCATGATTTATGGTCCCCTTACAGTGTGAGGCCAAGGAAACCCTTTCTCCCTAAAGTTTCTTTGGCCACGTATTTTCCACAGTAATGAGAAAAGAAACAAATAGAAGCAGCTGGCCCTCACTTCACTGTGGCTCTGGTCCCTGGGACTGCGCGTCCTCACCCCATGGCTCATGTCTACCCAATGCAGGTCGAGTGAGCATGCTTCATCTTCTGAGAACCGGGTGATGGGAACAGTAACACCCTAGAGTGGCTGTGAGGATGGTGAATTTGTTTTTGTTTCATGGGTTTTGTTTTTTTCGAAACATGGTCTCTCTGTATAGCCCTGGCTGTCCTGGAACTTGCTCTGTAGACCAGGCTGGCCTCAAACTATACTTCTGCCTCCTGAGTGCTGGGATTAAGGGTGTGTACCAGCACCACGGGACAGGCTGTTCTGGAACTTGACTTGATCTTGTGTTGTGTATCTTGAACTTGACTGGCATTGCCTTTGGGGAATCCAGGAGGATCCGCAATGCCACGTGGTTCCCAGAAGCCAGCCATTTCGCTTGCAAAGACTAACTGCTCAGACCTCCTTCTGAGAATAAGAAACAATTGAAGCAGAGACCCAGCAGAGGCCACTCCCCCACCTTCTGAAACCACGCCCACAGGCATGTCCTCCACCTCATCAAGTCCTGCAGGGCCACACCTGCAGCCACGCCTCCTTCCTTGTAGCAGTGACTTAGCCAGGTGCTCAAGGCAAGAGGGCTGCACAGACTGTCTTGCCTTCCTTAAAGGGGGCAAATCCTGTCCTCAGGGTCAGGGCCATGCCAAGAGCAAGAGGCTCCCTAACACGGTCCAGCGTGTGCTGGGATCTTCTGTCCATCTCTTGTCCCTACCACCCACCATGCCCTCACTTGGCTGTGACCTGTTTTTGAGCTATCCAGAATGGTATACCTCCTTGATGCCCAGCTCCCTTCTCGGGCAGAATTGGGGCCATCAGCTGAAGGAGCAGCTTGTTTGTGCTTGACATAAGCCCTGGATTGTTCTTCTCCCCACGGCTATTATGCAAAGGCAAGTCCTAAAATAATATTGAATTTCCTCTCATAATTTGGAGGGAGGATACTCATCCGGAATTAAGCTGGGATGGAGATGCTTTCATCTGTGGGCACAGGGGACTTCTGCAGGGCTCTGGCTGGGGGTAAGAATGCAGGTCTGTATGCGCCAGCCCAGGTCCAGTAAGTTCACCGGAGTGGAGCTGCCTGGGAGAGCTGTGCTCTTGTGTTTTCATAACTATGTGTCTTGGAAAGCTGGACTCTTCATCGTATTGTTCTGAATTCCAGATGAGGACATGAGCCCTGGACCCCAGAGACCAGAGCCAGAGCCCAGCTGCTGGCCAGCTAGCTGTGTGTCAGGCCCAGGAAGGTGCCCGTGGGACCAGCAGCGCCTGGTGCATTGTGGGTGGTCGATGTGTTCCTATGAACTCCAGCACAAAGACGGCTCACACAGCCTTCACTGGTGGCTGGATCCACTTGCCCTGCTTCAGAAATGCCGGCTTGAGTTGACCATGCACGTTCCCTTCTGAAGCCTGCCCAGATTTCCTGTCCATAGCATGCACACTTCTTCCTGGGCTTCCTTGGGGAGACAAGGCTGGGCTTCAGAGACAGCTAGACCACGCTCCAATCCCAGCCCCATTGCTAACTAGGTTTGGGATCTGGGGCTTAAGCTCTCCAGGGCCTTGGTTTTCTCATCTTTAAAGTGACTCGTTCTTATGACTGAGATGCCGAACACGCATATTTATCCATTTATGTAACAAACGCAGCAGAATGTTCACATGCAAGTCTCACAACTCGTTCTGGGGGGACACAGGTCTAGGCTTTGAGCAAAACACGGTGGATCTCTCTGAGCTCAAGGCCAGCCTGTTCTAAATAGTGAGTTCCAGGTCGGCCATAGCTACATTAATAGAGAGACCCTGTCCCAAAAGAAAAACTACAACAAAAACTGATTTATTTTGGACACGTGCTACTTAGGAAAGGCAACTGCGAAATAAAAAACCTTCTGTACTGACGGCTTGTTCTCTCTTAAGTAGAATGGGTGGGTCAATGTCAAAGGACCAATCAGGAGCGTCACCCCAAGTTACAGTCAGGAAACAGTAACAAAGTGCATCTTCCATGGAGGAACTCAAACTGCTTGGTGTTTGCTCGTCTATGTGGGGGTTGTCATAGCCTCTTTTAATGGCAAAGTGATTATTGATGCCAAACAATTATCCTACCCAAGTGAGGACCTCAGAACAGTTTGAATCTGTCTCTCTACCTGCAAATCTTTGAGGCGGCATGAGGAAGATACCCCACAAGCCTGACCATAGATAGAACCCCTCACGCGAGGACAAAGGTCTCTCCACAAGCTCCTGGATGGAAAGGCTGGAGCACACAGTGTTAACTACAACTGAGCATCCAAGGCCTGCATCGGTTGTTGGGGTTAGCTGCTCATTTAACCCCCACGGCAGAAGATCCCCTTTCTCTAGCGTACGGACAGACAACCTAGCCCTGCACATCAGTGACTTGCACACTGCTTGGTCCCTTAAGATCTACCTGCCATAAGAGGCTGCAGCCACTACATTATGAACCAAGAATCTTAAAGGAGGATGGATTCATTCTGGCTCCAGTTGCAGTCCATGGCTGGGTGGTTCCATCACTTGTAGGCCCTGGTGCTGGCATAGCAGCATGTAAGGCAGGAAGTGTGTGGTGGAACTCAGCTATCCAGCTCATGCCCAAGAAGCAAAAGGCAGAGGGAAGAAGGACCAGGGCCCTCCTCTCCCCTCAGAGCAAGGTCTCCTGAAGCATACACTCTAGGCTCCTCTAGTAAGGTTGCATTCCTTCCTGGTGGGGCTGAGCTGGGACCAGGCCCCTTACACCCCGGCCTGACAGACACTTCAGATCCAGGTATAGGGGTGCTGACAGAGAGGACTGTAAGCTCACTGACAGGTGGACAACTCGGATCAACCCTCGCCTCTTGAATACTGCTTTCCAAAAGGAAGTGCCAAAGCCACCCAATGGGTAGAAAGCATTCAACAAATGATGCTGGTACCAGAAGGCTCCGCATACTCCAAAGCAAACACAAATGGGTGACGTTCCCCATGGTTACAAATCAGGGACACTTCTGGGGAGGTGGTGATGCTTTCTCCCTTGGCGGTGTTTGGCTCATATGGTCAGATTCATCAGGGGCATTCAGATGCATGCTGAGGGTACACACACACACCACACACACACACACACACACCACACAAGCACCCACAGAGTCTGTGGAAGCTGGGACAGCATTGGGCATTGCTCCTCAGGTGTAATCCACCCCTTGTTTTTCTGAGACGGTGTCTTTCTCATTGAGCTGTGGGAGGCTGGCTGGCAAGCTTGTGATTCCCCCGTCTCCACACCCCAACACGGGATAACACGTGCCACATTCATGTGTGTTTGGGCTCATTTGAGTGGGGCACTCAGGTCCTCAAGCCTGAAAAGAATTGGTACTGGCTGAGATCTCTCTTCAGCAGCCCCTCTTTCTTTGGAGAAATGACTTCACTCTGTAGTCCAGGCTGGCCACAAATTCCTGAGGTCGGTCCTCTTGTCGTAGCATCACGTGTTGAGATCACATGAGTGAGCCATCGTGTAGTATTCAGCAAGGTCAGTGCATTTCATCACATTGGAGAAAACCAAGAACCGGTGACAACTGCGACCTCCAAGTTGGTGAGATGTTAGCAGTGTGTGCTGAATCTGCCGCTGTGCTGATATCTGCATGCATGCATGTGTATGTATGTGTGTATGTATGTACATACACAGACATGTGTATATACACACACACACACATATATAACATATATAACACACATATATTCCATATATAAGTGTGTGTGTGTTTTTTTTTTTTTATGTAGCCCAGGCTGGACTGGAACTTGCTATTGTATCAAGGATAACCTTAAACTTCTGGTCCTCTTTGTCTCTGTCTCAGTTCTGAGGTTACAGGTGTGGCCACCATGCCTGGATTTATGTGGCACTGGGGATGAGATCTAGGGTTCTTTTGTGTGTGTGTTAGGCCAGCACTTTAACAACGGAGTTGAATAGACAGCTCTTGCTACTTCTTTTAAAGGCGTCCCCTGGATTGCTGGGTGCGTCAAAGGATCCAGAGACTGCAAATCGAATGCAGTTATGGTCACTTATGGACTCCAGGTGTCAGGCATGTGGGAGTCTAGTGTCAAATCCTTTCAAGAGTTTTATATGCTTGAACATTTCATAATCAAGTACTGGGGGGGGACATGAGTTCGAGACACAGAGAATATCTGCCATGTTTTCCTCCCAACCAGATGGGTATCTTGATGGTGTTAGATACTTGTAAAATTAACAAGAAAAAGAGGGAACAGCGTGTTAGGTAAGTGAGCAGACACTTAGGCTAGGTGATGTGCCTCACATCTGTAATCCCAGCACTCAGGGAGCTGAGGCAGGAGAATCATAAATTTGAGGTTAGCCTGGGGTACACAGCAGGATCCTACTTCACCACACATACACACGCGGCGGCACACACACACACACACACACACACACACACACACTACTTCGCAAAAATGACAAAGACTTGATATTTCAATAGCCAGCCATGTTTGAACAAGTTTGCAACAGCACAGTGTGAATGAGAACATGGTGAGGTTACCTTCCATACAGATCAGATGAACCACCCTAAAAACATAAGAAAGGAGACAGACCAAGACTATACTGAGTGTTAGCGCTGGGCTCCTGGTGTTGGTGAGACATCGGTTAGAGTTGTGGAGCTTTCTGTAAATAAAGGACCTATAGTTTTGGAGACTCTTGGCCCACAAGGATCCCACTTTATGGCCCCGCCCAGGATGCCCAGGCTAGGTGGGAAGACCCTGTGGACCTTCCAGCTGGGGAACCCCAGGATGAAAGGTCAGAGCCCTTGGCACAGGGGAATCCCAACCCCCAGGCCATCTGCTCGCCTAGCTAGCCCTCACAATGCTGCCTCTGTGCTTCCTGGGTCTGGGGTCACGTGCTATGACGCACAGGGGATTGCAATCATGGGGGCGGCCCAGCATGATGGAATTCATGCTGTAAGGACCCTGGGTTGCCAGTTAGGGCTCCTTGACTCCCTTGTGTTCACAGGTAACCTTAGTCACCCCACTTACTCCAGGCCTCAGTTTCCCCTCTGCAGCCCTAGTAGGATGACAAGGGGACTTGTGGGAGAAAGCTATTTGCTTCTGCTTCGTCCACTCCTAGAGGCTCTGTTCTCACTGCCTGCTCCCTCAGCTCCCGCCCACGCTTCACGTCTGAGTTGTTCCTTAATAGTGACTTTTGTGGCGTAGGACAGAGTTCTTCATTAATGGGTGACTGAAGGACAGACCGAATCACAATCTCCCGTATGTCAAGTGGGAAGTCAGATAATTCCACACAGCCTGGGAGCAACCTGACCTACTGCATGCTGACCGCCAGCTGACTTCAGCCATAGTCATGTGTGTCTCATACATTTCCAGAGATCAACACACGCCTGGCTGTCCTCTGCCGGGTAGTCCTTACACCATGGGCACAAGGTGGGGACGGGCCGTTAGATCGGTTCTCTTCCCAGATGAGGGCCCCCCACCCATCTCCACCAAGCCTAGGGATAGGTCAGTTCCCGTGCTCAGGCCCCGACCTATGCTTATGGCTATCTTCTCCTGGTCACTGGGAGACCATCCTCAGGCTTTGAGTGACATCTGCCTGCAGACGGCAGGAGTGCTCACTCTAGTGACAGCTGGCTCTGCCTCTGGTAGCTTTCAGGGGTCTTTATGACATCTCTGTGGGGCTTTTATTCCCATTGTGCAGGGGGGAGGGAGACACAGACAGATGGACAGACAGACAGACAGATAGACAGGCAGACAGACAGACTGGCAGAGATAGAGAGAGACAAACAGAGACAGAGATAAAGACAGAGACAGAAATAGAGATAGACACAGAGACAGAGAGAGAGACAAAGAGATAGAGAGAGATATAGAGAGAGACAGAGAGAGATAGAGAGAGACAAAGACAGAGAGACAAAGAGAGCCACACAAGGCTTCATAGGCCATCCTAGTAGGAATATGTAAGACAGTGGTTCTGACAGTGATGATGTAATAGAGCAAGGGGGCCCAGGTACCAGCCTCAGCAAGCAGCAGAGCTTAGCAGCTTCAGCCATGTGACTCTGGCTTCAGAGTCAAGAATAGAAGAAACTCCTGGGACAATTGATGATGGTTAGTTGGAGCTAAGAGATTGGTGATTAAGAAGAAATCAGCATCACTGAGGTGAAGTCTTCTGGGAAGTGTTTTCTGAGAGCACAAAGAAGCTGTGTTCCAGAGACAGCCAAGGTTGTGTTTTGTGCAGCAGCTGGACTTGGTAGTGTGTAAGAGCCACCCAGGTGGTACTGATTTTGAAGGCATGAAGGGGACATGGAGAGCAGCTGAGGCTTGGCTCTGTGAGAGGCCATGGAAGGCCATTGGTGAAGGTGCAGCCTCAGTTGCAGTTGATGACCCAGGACTGAAGGGGTCATGCAATGAACTTGAGGTTTGGCACCATGAAGAGAGCCCATGAGAGGCTAGTGGTGCAGCTTAGTATGCAGACACCAGCATATTGGAGATGCCAGTACCATGGGATGACCAAGAACAGCAACACAGTGGAGTGGATCTAACCAGAGCCTAGAGTACTACAGAGGGCAGAGCTGGAGAAGTGATGCAAGCCCTTTGGAGGATCCCAGAACATCGTGTGTGGATCCCAGACACTGGAACAAGAAGCTGTAAAGTTGAAGTTGCCTTGGATACCCCAAGATGCTAAGAGCCGCCAGAGCCATGGAATACCTGCTGAGGAAGGTTGCTAACAGGAAGTGAAAACAACCAAAGAGAAAGAATTGTGCTGTAGTCAGCAAAGATGAAAGGAGTTGGAGATCTGAAGAGTGCTTTGACATCCGACATGGAGATGCGGAGTTTGGAGTCTGCCCAGCTGGTTTCCTGTCTTGTTTTGGTCCAGTATTTCCTCACTGTGACCTTTTGGAATGGTAATGTGTATCCTCTACCATATTATATTGGAGGTACGTGATCTCCTTTTTAATTTAGATTATTTTAGGGGATTACAGTTAAAAGATTAAATGAATCTCAGAAGAGACTTTGACCTTTGGACTTTTAACATTGTGAGGACAATTATAGACATTGGGATTTCTGAAGTTGAATTAAATGAATCTCGCAGTTTGCTATGGGTAGGTATGGCCACCATAGATAGACTCATGTGTTGGAACAAGCCTGTGAGGCCAAGGAGTGGAATGTGGTGGTTTCAACACGCTTGGCCCAGGAAATGGCACTATTAGGAGGTGTGGCCTTCTTGGAAGAAGTCTGTCACTGTGAGGATGGACTTCTCCTACCTGCCTGGAAGAGACAGTCTCTCCTGGTTGCAGAATCAAGATGCAGAACTCTCAGCTCCTCCTGCACCATGCCTGCCTGGATGCTGCCATGCTTCCTGCTATGATGATAATGGACTGAACCTCTGAACCTGTAAGCCAGCCCCAGTTAAATGTTGTCCCTTAAAAGAGTTTCCTTGGTCATGGTGTCTCTTCACAGCAAAATAAACTCTAAGACAGTCATACAGAGGGGAAAACAGGTTAAATTTGACCCCAAAGCTTTGGACCTGAGCACTTCTCCATGACTCTCTCTCTCTCTCTCTCTCTCTCTCTCTCTCTCTCTCTCTCTCTCTCTCTCTCATACACACACACACACACACACACACACACCACTGCTCTAGGCTAGTTCCCTGTGACCAGAGGCATCAGTGCGATGTCCCCAGAGCCTGGTCTTTCCTGTCCTGATAGATCTGTTTGCTGGAGGCAAGCGGTGATGGGATCATGAAGGTCAAGCATCCAGACATGACTTTCATAGAAATACAGGTTGGGGAAGCTGGATCCGACACTGGGTTTGATAGCGGCTGAGGAAGGGCACGAGGGACACTTGCCAGCTCCGGGGCCTCTGTCCTAGAAGTGGCCCAGGTAATGAAGGTCTCATCAAAAGTCTGCCAGCCAAGGCTCTTCCCAGCTTCTGTCCTAGTGAGGGCTGCTTGGACTTGGAGCAGCCCAGAGGCATCTGAGGAGGCATGTTGGCAGCCACAGTCTGGCTATGTTTGCTAGACTGCTCACGTGTTCCTCAGACCCAGGCTGACATACCTCTGGATATCTCCTCAGGATCAACGCACTAGTGTGACCCAGCTCCATGTGTCAACAGGGCATGTCAAACGAGGGCTCTCACTATCCACCTGTACTTGGGCAGCCTGCTCCAGAAATTCCTGGGTTACCATGGTCTCTGGGAACACGCCATCAACATACAGGATAGCCTTCTGCTGATGAGCTGTAGCCAGCGGACCTAAGGACCAACCGGAACCCTGAGCCACTTCAACTCCCCGGGAGCCAGGGGCTTGTGGTAGATGTACCCCAAGTTGGTCCAGGATGGGGCTATGGCTGGGGTGGACAGGACCTTGAGGCTCTGGACTGTAACTTCAGGGTTTCATCTCAGCTGTCCTGGCTAGGAAGGGTCGCACTAAGGGGCAGCTGGGACCATCAAGTTCAGGAACCATTTAGGGTACTGCTGGAGTCATGAGAGAATCAGTGTGTTGACTCTGGGAAGCTTCTGGCCCCCACGGGGGTCCTGGCCTTGTTTAGAACAGAGAAGGGAAGATGGGGGTGGGGATGGGGTTCAGCCAGTAGCTGAGTATGTGAACCAGCCCCCAGATCTGATGCCCTGTCCACACTCACCAGGAACCTTACCCCTCTCAAGATCATGGGCAGAGCACTCTGGTCCCTGCCCAGTGTGGACAGAAGCCCAGAGGGGACAAACCAAGCTGGATGCAGCTCTCCATGTCTTCTCCATGGGCCTCTGGCCTCAGCCAACACGGTCCTCCCAGTGACCTCTCACTTTCACTATGGCGCCTGTTGATGCCCGATCAGCCTCTTTAAGCCAAGGTTGTCCAGGGAAGATGAAGCAAACCTGTCTGCTAGAAGGATGGAGTTCAGGGTCATGGTCTCCACAGAAGACTGGCCTGAACAAGAAGATGGCAGACCAGCCTTGTGCATGGTGACGACAGGTATTCTGTATCTGTGTCTGTGCCTAGCCAGGGGCAAATTACTACACTTCCTGGACTCATCGCTCTCGTCCTGTTGGACAGGCAGGAAAACCAGAGTCAGCCGGCTTAGGCTGCTTGGCTGTGGCTGCAAGGCTGGCGAGGGAACTTTGGAACCTGGGGCTGTCACTGTTGTGTACAGATGCACCACGGCTGTGCAGACTCCAGTACGGACATCATATTCCAGTGGTCACAGCCCTACAAACGCACAGGCTCTGTGCTGGCAGTGGGAAGAGGATGCAGGCGGAGGCTTCATCCCTGAGATGCTATTGCCCAGAAGGAGCTATCACGGTGGCTCTGATGCTCACTCTGGCACTGAGTTGCCATTGAGAAGAGAACTTTGGTTTGGGCAGCCAAGCAAGCACCACAGGGAGCCAGCCACCTTCACCGAATTCTTTCAAGTGACTGTGACTGAGTCTAGTGTGGGCAGAATGGCGTTCCTCCTGTCAGGACTGCTGCCCCGACCTGCTGCCTGCCAACCTGCATCTGCTTCAGTGCCCACTGGAGCTGAGCTAGCCCTTGGCCCCAACTTCCTTCCCTTCATACAGAGCCTGTCATGGGCAAGAGACAAGGGAGCGGCTCTCTGTGGGAGGCGCCCGGGGGACTGGCATATAGTGTGACTGCCACACTCAACCTCCCTGTGGTATGAAGCTGACCCAGAGAAAGAAGAAGGGGAAGCGAGGAGATGCTTAGAGGCTGTTATTGTCCCCTAGAACTGCCACCAGATAGGGAGTAGCTGGGCCCTTTCCCATGGAAGCAGCTATGCCCAATCCCGTGGTGGAGTCTTACAGAACAGTGCAGCCCTTGTGTCTCTCCACAACGTCACATATAAAGTCAGCTAGATGCTTCTCATTACTGAACACTCAGAGAAACTGAAGCTGGGAAGCTTAAGGAACCCATCCTCATAGCCTGGCTACCTTGCGATGGCATTTAGCCATGCTGTCTGGCTGGCCGACATGATGTGGGTATAACAGGTTCATGAGTTGGAGAGCTTGGGGACAAGGCCACCCCTCCCTGCTCCCTTGAGCCCAGCAAAGGCACTTTCACTAATTTATATGTGTATTTGCTTACTTTTTAAAACAGTCTCTCATGTAGACCCCAGCTGGCTTCAAACTTGCTAAATAGTTGGGGATAGCTTTGAACTCCTGATCGTCCTTCCTGGACTTCCTGAGTTCTAGGCCACCATGCCCAATTTATACAGTGCTGGAATCAAACCTGGTTTTTGTTGTGGTGGTGGTGTGTGTTTGTTTTTTGCAGGCTAGGCAAACACTCTGCCAGCTGAGCCACATCCACAACGCACTAAATTGCTTTTAGAGAAAGTGGTACACATCTATCTATCATTCCAGAGCTCAGAAGCCAAACCAGGAAAATCACAATCTGAGTCAGTGTGGACTTACACTGAGACTGTGTCTCAACATTTTTCATTTGCACATTGGTTGCTAAAGGCACATGATAAGGAAGTCAGGGATAGGTTTGTGTGAACTTTTAAATTACCTGAGATTTATCATGTGGTCTCTGTTAAGATCTGAATATACAAGGTACACATGCAGCATTGGACATCTGTCACCTCTGCCAGCTCTGGGGATTTTAAGTCCCATTGGCAGCTGCTTATCCCATCTCCAGCCCCAGAAACAGTAGTCTGTTCTCTTGATTTTGGAACCCACTGAGCATGCTCAAATGAGACAGCCACATTACCCCGTCATGTGCAACACTGTGCATCTGGGACAGCTGGGGAGGAGGGCGGGTGGAGACGGAGCGGGAATCCACAGGAATCCACTGTGACCAGAGATATCCACAGAGACATCCCAAGCACACAGAAGGTTCTCAAAGCTCTGATAGCCTCAGGTGGAAAGTCCTGGGAGTGGTTGTGGATGGATCTAATAAAGCTCCACTTGGGATCCTACATCCCAGCGAAGCCACCAGAATTCACTGAGCTCTGGAAACAGAAGCATGTGCCAGCGGCTCCAGGGACTTTCTTGGGAGAAATGGGGACATTATAGGCACTTTTGCCATGTAAGGACAAAAGGGACTCTAGCCCCTGGAGGTCAGAGAGCTTTACAACAGTCCAAAGCCAGTAGGAACTGGATCGGGGAAGATCCTGGAAAATTTGCCATGCCCAGCCCCCGTCTCTTATGGGTGAGTGACTATGGCCCAGAGTAGTCTGGAAACTGCCTAACAGGTACCTTGTGTCACAGCAGGTAGATGTCATCCAAGTCTGTGACCATCCCACAACGATGTCCCATCAAGGACCAGCTGCATTGTGCATGGCTTATCACTATGGGATACCCAGAGTTCCTAGAGTTAGTGGTGAGCAGAATCTTCAGCTTACATCTGCCATTGGCAAGGCTATACCCTGGCAGGGTCATGACACGTCTATAAGGTCACGTGGCTCTCCTGTCCTTGAACCTGGAACGCTCCCTCCACCTTCAGAGCTAGTGGTACAGTGTCTGGGACCCCACGTCCATCTTTGTGGCTCCATCTAACAGTGGAAGAGCACTGTCCGATCAAAGGACCCTGTGATGACTTTTGGTTCCCTGGATGATCTTGGACATGCTCCCATGTCAAGACCTGGGCCTGAGCCATCAGCAAGGTCCCTTTTACCATGATGGGGATGGTGGAACAATCATGGGTTCCTTTATGTCACAACAGGGACTGTCAAAGTGATTTTTCTTCCTTCCTTCCTCCCTTCCTTCCTCCCTTCCTCCCTTTCTCTTTCTCTCCCTTTCTCATTTTCTCTTCTTTTCTTCCTTCCTTTCTCTCTCTCTCTCTCTCTCTCTCTCTCTCTCTCTCTCTCTCTCTCTCTCTTTCTTTCTTTTTCATTTTTAAGACAGGGTTTCATTATGTAGCTCTGACTATCTTGGAATTCACTATGTAGATCAGGCTAGCCTCGAACTCACAGAGATCCACCTGCCTCTGCCTCCCAAGTGTTAGAATTAAAGGTGTGTACTGCCATGCCCAGCTTCACAGTGACTTTTCTATTGCTGTGACAAAAACACCATGACCAAGGTAAACACACACACACACACACACACACACACAAATACATTTGGGGCTTACAGTTCCAGAGGCTAAAATCCAAGGCTATCATGGCAGGAAACATGGTAGTAGGCGTGCAGGCGCTGAAGCAGAAACTGAGAGCTCACATCTGCTCAGCTCCAGGTAGAGAGGGAGCGCTAACTAGGGCTGGCACGGCCTTTTGAAACCTCAAAGCCCACCCTCAGTGACAAACCTCCTCCAACAAGACCACACCGGCTGATCAAGTATGAGCCCCTAGGGGCCAGTCTCATCCAAACATACAGGTTCCCCCTGTCATGGCAGGATTTCACAGGGCTAAGACCTAGGCACCTTGGGGACTTGTGCCAAGCAGAGGCTACTTAGTTTTTAACTCCTGTCTTATAGAAACAAGAACAGACTCAGAGAGGCGAGCTGACAAGGGGCATAGTAAGGCTAAGACCTCCCTGGTGTTCTTGGTCAGAGGCAGCTGGTTTCAGTGTTGGGATATAGGCAAGCTGAGCCAAAGCTGGATCTGGGCAGGTCCTTCCCTGTTGGAAATGAGAGGGCTCTGCAGAAGAGAGGGCCAGGAGAACCGAGGGCCTGACAGTGAGCAGCCTGGGGCAGCTTCAGAGGTCAGGGAGGAGACACCCTGCTGAGTGCCTCTTCCTTCAGTAAATACAGCAGCTCTGTTTTGGGGATGGTGATGGACAAGATGGATTGTTATAGACATGGAGCTTGCCTGTGGGGTGGCTGCCTGGAAGATAGGCTGTTGGTAGCTGACACAGGCTGAGGTCCATAGCCAAAGTGGGTGTGCGTATGTGTTTGTGTTCATGGTGTGTACTCTGTGAGCTGTGTGGGTTGTGTATGCGAATGTGCCTCTGTGTGTCTCTAACATGGTGGTGGATATATATGTCTGTGTTCGTGTGGCATGTGTGGTATAGATTGGTATGCAGCATGTGTACTGTGTATGTGTACCGTGCATACACGTGTGCTGTGTGTTAAAAGCATACATAGTATATGTACCATATGATATGTTTACGTGATGCGGTCAATGGCTACAGCACGCATGGTGTGTCCTACCAGCTGTTCTGCGGGCTTCGATCCCCTCCCCTGGAGCTAGGCTCCACTGCCTGTGGCCTGGGAATCTGACGCTGTCTGTTGGCAACAGGAGATATGGCTGCTCACTGCTTTTCCACACTGCTGGAACCCTCTGCGTCCTGGCCAGAGCGGTGCTGGCCCGCAGATCTTTCCGAGTGAAGCTATGGAAAGTGGGGTTAGAGAACGGCATCTGCCCCCACCACCACCACCCCAGCTGGAAACGGACGGGACTACAGGCATACATGATGCTCTTCTGCACAGGGGTACACAAAGCCCCAAGGTGGGCTGAGCGCTGCTTGTGTATGTACACACACAAGCAGACTTACACACCCTGGCCTGAGAACAGAGTTTGTGAAGGTGTGACCAGGTCAGAGGTCATGATGGAGCTGGTGGCCCCAGGTCATGTGACTGGGGTGCACTTAAGGAGAAAACAGAGACTTGGAATAAAACCCAGGGTGAGGCCATGTGAAGGCAGAACAGAGAGAGAAGGATGAGGCCTAGGTAGGGACCACCAAGCCCTGCTGGGTCCCCAGGAGCTGGAGGGAGGCCTGAGCAGACTCTTCTCAGGGTCCCCAGGAGCCAGCCAGCCACCAGCTTGGCCTGTAACATGACAGCAAGCCCCTCTGCCATGCTGAGGCTGAGTTGAGTTGACAGAGTACTTGCTTCATATACACAAAGCCCGGATTCTATCCTCAGCACCACATAAGACAACACAGTGATGTCCTAACACTCTACAGGTAGAGGCAGGAGGATCAGGAGTTCAAGGTTATCCTCAGCTACATAGTGAGTTTATGCTAGCCCGAGACACATGAGGTCCTGTCTCAGGGCCACTCGGGCCTCGTGCACATGAAGGGTACCTTGAAAATGAGATTCCAGCTCCCATTCTGGGATCAGAAGTCCCTCTGGGCTTCCCAAGCCATTCCCAGGCCAGGCCAAAGGTCAGAGGGGCAGGGCTGAGGGCAGGGTAGGGACAGAGCCAGCTCCTCTGAAACTGGAGTACTGGGTGCTAGGTCTTCCTCTTGTCCTGTCTTCACGTGACTCCTCTGTACGGGCTGGTGTCCCAGTCTAATTTTTCCCTTCAAAGGGACATCAGGCACTGGCCTTGGGCCCACCCGCATGACCTCATTCATCTGGCTCTTCTGCAAGGCCCTAGTCCAAGGCCCTCACAGGTACACGAGAGGGACAGCCACACTGCTGACGTCACAGCCCAGCAACCACCGTGGGAACCAGAAGCCCCTGGACCCTGCTTTGGAAGCTGGGGTGGGGTTCAAGCCCCTGGTAGCCAGGGTGGGAGCAGGGCTTGCTCCACAAATACGTAAGCCAGACCCGATGAAAACACCCGAATCAGGACAGAGCTTGGCCACACTGCCTGTTCACATGTGGACACGTTTGCGTTTTCCCACAAATGTGTTTTACTTTTACAGAACCCAGAAGAAAATCACAATGTTTCTCAGTACATGAGCTCACCCTTCAGAGAACCAGGATGTTCCCCTAAGGAGCATCTTGGCAGCCACAGTGATAAGAGCTCTGTACCACCCTTGTGGTGGGATGGCCTCTACTGTTGTGACCATCCCGTGGTCCCGTGGACCTGTCTGGTTTGTCTGTCACGGTCTTACTGGTAGCTGGAGCAGCAAGAAAACACCAGAGAGGAGACAGAAGATGGGCTCTGGCTTGGGGGCCAGCATCTGTCAAGAGGCCATGGGGCCTTGGCATGTGGCTGCCCATCTTGTCACTTCTTAAAAGGAGACATGGCTTCAAGTGACCCTTCGTGAGGGTTCAAGCCAGAGTCTGCAGGGAGGGGCTCTGAGGGAGTTGGCACGGTGTCCCAGAGAGGTCTGTCAGAGTTCAGCATCTCTGACCTAGAGATCAGTGGGCAAGTACAACGGGGTCCCACCCTCCACGGCCACAGCCTCTCTGGAGGCACCCTGTAAATGATGAAAACAGAACCGATCTCCCGCCCTCTGCCCAGCTCCTGAAGCTGGCCTGTCCCTGCATTCCCAAGGCCAACTGGATGGAGCCAAGAATTCTAGGCCCTGGAGATATCAGCCTGGGCACCAACAAAGAAAAGTAGAAATGGAATAAAAATTCTTTTTTAATGGTCTCGGCTGCTAAGCTCGGCGCTGCAGCCAGAAATCTGAGTGGAAAGCCCACGGCGCAGCCTTCCAAAAGTCCACCTCACACACCACGCCTCATCCAAGAATAATGGAAGCAGAAGGAATCGCTTTCCTCTGCTGCTTCCAGGGCGATAGGGTGCCAGTCATCAGGGCCATGCTGGACTGGGGTCAGATCGGGGCGAGTGGGCCAGTGGGCCAGGGGCAAGGTCAGGAGAAACGGTGGCAGACACCTCTGTGACAGATAGATACGGAATCTATGAAGTGAATACTGGGCCCCAAGGGACTGAGGGCTGATCAATTCCACAGTTACTCTGTGAAGCCAGACCTCTGTCCTTCCAGAGTTCAGTGTCAGCCGTGTGAACGGCGGCCTGGCCAGCATCCAGTCAGGAGAAAGGTGTTAGAAGACTGTCATAATCCGTGAGGTCCCCTGTGGGATGCACATGACACTAGAGTGTCCACGTGTGGCTGAAGATGACAGGTGACCCAGGCCTAAGACACTGCATGGTCAGCTCTGAGAACCCATCTTGCTCTGCAATGGGGCCTGAAGTCAAGAGGGACATGATATGCCTAAGGTCCTCAGGAGTAGACACTGTTCTCCACTCAGCTCCTCTCACCCCTAAGCCTTCTGCTCCTACAGTGGTACCCCATGACCTCCATGGACACCCCATATCCTCCACAGATACCCCATGCCCTCCACAGACACCTCATGCTCTCCACAGACACCCCATGCCCTCCACAGACACCCCATGCCCTCCACCGATTCCTCATGTCATCCTCCAACACAGGCCTGCATGGAAGATACAAGCTTTTGGCAAGAATTCAGCTGGGTAGTGGCTGCGTTTACAGTTGCCCTTGGGAGCTCCTGAGTCTGCCACGAGAGGAGCGAGCCCTGAGCTCTCTCCTCAGACTGAGAAGAACGAGGTTCATGGGCTGAAGCTGAAGCAAGCCCTCCTTGACCGCTACTCAGCTGGGTGCAGATGCAGCCGACACCATCTTTCCCAAAGGTGAAAGAAACAGACGGCTATCCCGGTGTGCGGCTGCCATTTCTGCGGCTATCTGTTACTTGACAGTAGCTAAACGATACGGTCTGAAGTCTGCGTGAACTAAAGAGAGCAAAAGACGGTAAAGGACGGGGAGGTGAGGGATACACTTTACATTTCATTCGTTGTAAAAAGAATGAGAACTGTCTCCAGACGACTCATGTGTTTGAACACTTGGTCCCCAGGGGGGCGCTGTTTGGTGAGATTGTAGAACTTTGGGGGAGGGTCTTTATCTGAGGAAGTGTGGGTCACTGTGGGAGGACCTTGTGGTTTTGTAGTGTGGCCTTACTTCTTGTCTGCTTCCTGTCCACGGCCTATGAAGATGTGAGAAGTGCCAGCCATACCTCCGGTGAGGAACTCTGCCATGACATCCTCCTAGCCTTCTCTTGTTGCTTGGTGTCCATAATCACTTTTAGGAGTGTATCCCTCCCGTTTCTCAGGGTTTAACTGAGTAAGGGGTCAACTGGAGGATGACCCTAGAGTGAGTGCCCTTCTGTCACATAATGGCAAGCCCAGACTCGCAGTGTGCCCTTCCATGACATTGGTCTTGGTCCCCTGGCTGAACCCACCCCACACACACCCCAAGGCTTCACTGCCTGAAGTCACTTTTCTGCCCTTCCGCTCTCTACTATCCAGAATGGCTCCCACTTGGCACAGGAACCTCCTTCCCTTCTGGTGGGATGAGCTTCCTTATAGAGTCTGGAACCATTTACAGTCCTGGGTTTATTATTTATTCACTTGGGAGTTTGTTTAGAGCATTACGGACTTGTGGGTATTTATTTTATACTCTGGGTTATGACCCTGCAATGTTATTTACTTTCCTACTCCAGTGGCTCCAGCCATGGGTACTGGAAGTCATTCAGTTGGCACCTGTGCCCCTCGGACACCCACGTGTGTGTGCGCAAAGTGTGTGCACGCGTGTGCGTATGTGTATGTGCACATACTTGAACCATTTCCCTGCTTCTGACACTAAGAGAAGGTCCGTGATCCTCTGGCTTGTCCCCTGGGCATTTCACAGCTTGGCAGTTCCCCAAGAGTGTGCTGAGCATTGCTTAGAGACATGTAAGGACTCCAAGCTCGAACTGGGAGCATGCCCAAGGCTTCTAGGAAGTCAGGGCCTCCAGGTGTCCGCAGCAGCAGTGCAGCCGAGGGTGCAGGTGTACACGGGCACGTACCCACCTGCCTAGCTGAGTGTGACTTTGTTGTCAGCTTGTGAGAGACCCATGGGGGGTCCAGCCCCTCCCCTGCTTCAGCACACACTTCCTCTTGCCTACTATTCAACCTGTAGCAGGTGAGGTGGGCTCAGAGTCTGCAGGTGCACAGAGAGCGACTTTGCCATGCAGTGTGCGGCTGCATACTCTGTCCTCTGGATCCTGTAGATTCTCAGGAGTGAGCTGAGCCAGTCTCGGGTCAGGCCTCCTCCCCCATACAGGAGCCTCTTTGAGGATAAACACGGAGGCCCTCCTGTTCTTTTACACTGATGGGAGGTCCAGCGTCTGGTTTTCAAGCATAGCATCATCCCTTGGTCTCCACCCTGTAGTTTGTCTGTGGGAGCCAACCCTGCTGTGGCAAACTCTAGCCTGTGCCTTCACCTAGAGAGAAAGCTCTAGCGGACACATGCGGATGGGTGGGGAGGCAGGTGTCCCTGTGCATCTATCCCTATCTATGTTGATTAGTGTTCTGTTAACTTTACATGAGCTAGAGTTGTTTGAGAAGAAACTTCAACTGAGAAAATGTTTCTGTCAGACTGGCCTGCAGGCAAAACTGTGTGAGTGTTTTCTTTTTTAAAATTACACACACACACACACACACACACACACACACACACACACTGTCCTATCTTCAGACACATCAGAAGAGGGCATCAGATCCCATTACGGATGGTTGTGAGCCACCATGTGGTTGCTGGGAACTGAACTCAGGACCTCTGGAAGAGCAGTCAATGCTCTTAACTGCTGAGCCATCTCTCCAGCCCCTGAGAATGTTTTCTTGATTCAGGATTGATTTAGAAGGCTCCAGGCCATGACAGTGCTATTGCCCCTTGGCAAGTGGTCCTGGGGTGTTTAAGAAAGTAAACTGACCAATCCAGGGGGAGTAAGCCACCAAGCAGCAGTCCTCTGTGGCTTCTCCTTCAATTTCTGCCCTGACTTCCCTCAGGGATGGAGAGTGACCAGAGAGTTTTAAAATGAAACAAATCCTTTCTTCCCAGTGCTGCTTTTGGTCTTGGTAGTTTTTTTAAAAAGAAAGAAAAGAAACTATAACTAATACTCCCTCCTTCCTCTGCCCTCTGCTCCTCTGGGAAGAGCACGAGGCCCTCCTGTGATCCTGGGTGTGTGCTCAGCACAGGGCTTACCCAAGCCACTGAAGCAAAAGTCACGCAGGTGTCAGCGTGTTGTCCTATGTGCAGTCTGGAGGTGTGGATGGAGGCCTGAGGGAGGGACAGATCGAGTACTGTAAA
Organism: Mastomys natalensis; assembly: GCA_021653895.1. Classification (NCBI taxonomy): domain Eukaryota; kingdom Metazoa; phylum Chordata; class Mammalia; order Rodentia; family Muridae; genus Mastomys; species Mastomys natalensis. Next base: position 1,146,801 of record JAJTUV010000412.1, read on the forward strand.
GAATCCAGGACTTTAAGGACCCTATGACAGAAAATCATCTTACTGACTGTAGCCGTGCCTGGCACTGTGAGCACACAGGGTGGTCGGGTTTGGAAGGATACAGAAGCCACCTGCTGAGTCCAGTCTTGATGTCACCATCACGCTCAGCCCTCCAGGGGGCTGAGGCATAGCCTGCCTCAGGCCTGCTACCCACATATTCTTCAGCCGCATGGACAAACGTCTGGAGGCTTCTGCCAACACATGTTCTGTGCTGTTCAGTGCCACTGGGATGCTAACACATCTTTGAATTGCTCTTATCCAATACAGACACCAATGTAGAGAGAAGCAGGTTGCACTCCTATCTGTCACCCTGATCCGACCTAGGCCTGGTCCTTAGTGTGTCTAAGAGTTCTCACCTCCGCATTCCTCACAGACCACCAGAGGCTGCAGAAGAGGGGGACAGAAAGCCACTGTCATTCCACAGAGGAGTGTCAGGCGTGGGGACTGGTGAAGTCAACACAGGTGTCACTTCATGTCTGGGCAGTGATCTGAAAGGCAGCACTTCAGGGTTTAGGAAGCTGTAGCCTCACCCCTGCCTCACTGACTTCCATGAGCTGGAGGAGGAGGGCTACCACAGGAGCATCCATCCCTAGGCTCTTCTAGTGGCTTCAGTGGAGTGTGCTCATGATTGATTAGTCATGCCTGTGCAATGATCGATTAGTAATGCCTGTGCAGAGTGTAAGGTTGGTAGAACATTTGCTCTTCTCACTCATGGGTTGGGGGATGGGATTTGGGGTTTGAGGATGAGGGTGCTGTAAGAATCTGAAATCCAAGTAGCTTTCTACCCTTCCTGTCTTGCTGGCACCCCTGAGCTGTCCCCGCCCCTGCCAAGTGTCCTCTGAGTCACCTGCCCCAACGACGGCCTTCCCACCTGCCTCCCCTCCTCAACCCATCCTTGCTCACTGTGCACCCAGAGACCACCGGCTCACGTCTCATCTTGTCTCTCCACACAAAGTAGGCAGCTGCCCTGCTTTGTTGAGGCAAACTTAAAATACAGAGTCTCTCCTCAGATGGGCCAGGCTGGTCCCACCTCACTGGCTGCTCATCTGCGGGTCCAACACGGCGGTAGGGATGCCTTGGGATGAGAGCATCTGCCTTTGGGGCGAGGAATCCGAGTGGATGTGGAAGGAAGTGGGAATGGAGATGATGTCAGGGGACCAGAGCCGAGCGTCCTGGAGCGAGGCCCAGGGTAAGTCCCCCGGGAGAGGAGAGAAGCAGGGGCCCCTCCTACAGCCCATCCCTGCCTCCTCCAAAGTCTGCTAGGAAAAAAATAGCATTTCCTCCTTAAACACATTAACCTCCTAGGCGGGCCCTGTGGGGCTTCTGCTGAGCAGGGCTACAGAAGCAGAGACGGAATACTTCTCCAGTTCCTGGTCCGTTGGATGCTAGGAGCTCCCAGGTCCCGTGAGCTGTGCTTGGCTCTGAAAGCAACCACCAGAGGCTCTGAGTAGCCCATTCCCTCTTGGGCAGGGACAGGGTAAACCGCTGAGGCTTCCAGAGCCAACTCAAGGTCAGACGAGAGTCCTCAGAGGATGCTGGACCAGGGCAATCTCATCCTCCTGAGTTCTGTCAGCTCACACTCCCTGGCTGTGGTTAACCTAGCTTGAGGGAGGCCATTCCCTCTGACCTGTCAGCTCATCCTCAGGGAAGGGATGTTTTAGGTCCGGTGACAGCCTATGGTTAATCCTGAGACAGGAAGAGCTTATTTAGTTCACAGTGACTTAGCTTCCTAATATGTGGCCCTTGGCTGTCAGGGACTCCTGGTGGTCCCTTTCCTGGAGTCTTGGATTTGGCATAACTCTAGATTGGGGAGTTGTAGCTCCTGAGTCTCCCCAGCCCAGAGTGTCCAGCACTGAGTGGGGACTTGATCAGCACAAGCAAGACTTCCATTGTCCCTCAGGGAGGTTCCCTTGCAAGCCTCATGCTTACAAGGCACGGAGCTGTTGGCAGTGGGGTGGGGAGAGTTAACAGGCTCAGTCAGGCCTTTTCTATAGAGCACAGCATGGCTTTCACATCTTTTTAAAAGATTATAAAAAAATAATAAAATGAACCACGTAACAGAGACCATATGTGGCCAGCCAAGCTGCAAGGTTTGCTATCTGGACTTTACACGCAAAGTTGATCCTTGGGTCCTAAAGGACAGGCACCAGCAGCATGCAGGGACAAAGGGGCTCTGCAGATGGGTGCTCAGCCTGGACCACCTAGGACCATTAGCCCTTGCTCTTTCATTGCCCACCTCGAGCTCTGTCCCCCAGCAGATTCTGTTCCCCATGAGACCCCACCTTTACATCCACCCCCCTGAGCTCTGTGGGCCTGGAGCCCACTGCCCTGCCCCCAGCCTCAGTTTCCTTATGTGCTCAGTAAGCAGTCCAGATCCAACTCCCTGGGGCCTCTGGCTCCAGATCCTCAGCACTGCCCACCCCCACAAAGCTTGTGGACCACCCAGAGTTCGCTGATGGCAGGTGACACCTAAAGGACCCTGTGGATTGGCCTGTGACACTGGCCTTATTATACTTGGCTCACTCTTATCACCGTTGTTCCGCACCCTTCCTGTATACTGTTGGCATGCAGGCCTGGATTGCATGCTGGGAAGGAGCTTCCCAGTGGGTGCGCAGGGCCGAGGGTGGCGAGAATGCTGACCCCCCCCCCAGGGCCAGTGTCCTGGGCTCTGATCCCAGTACTTGCCTGCCAAACACCACACAGATCGCCGTACTCTCAGAAGAGAATCCAAGTTCTTGTCTTGGGGCCCAGGACCCCTGCTCCCTCTGCACTGCAAGCCCCACCCACCTGGCACACATCTGGGGGCTATCTCACTGCAGCTCATGTCTGTCCTCCTACTCCTGTTCCCAAGAGTCTGCTCTGTCCAAGAGGGTGGACGGATGCCCTGTGACCCAAGGTGAATCCTGGTCCTCCTGGCTAGCACTGCTCTTCTGTGGAGAATGCCAGTGTCGAAGGAATGGGATCCTCTAAGTGGAATGCAGGGGCACTTCACTGCTCTCTGAGGCTGCCATTCAAAGTCAGGCAAAGTCAGGGTCCTCTCATGTCTTAGCTCCCGCACCCCCTCCACTCCTCTACAGAGACAGACCCGGGCCAAGTTCTTAGCCCCACTTGCTGGACAGAATTCTAGGGGAGTCCCTAGGTTGGTTTGTAAGAAGAGGGGATCTGGATGCAGGGTGCATCCTCCATCTACTGGGTAACCTTGGACAGACGGCCATTCTCAGCCTCGATTTCATTGTTGGTTGAATGTCTCATCAAAAGAGGAGCCCCAGCTTGTAGAGAGTGGCGGAGTGACACATGGAGACGCTGAGGCACCCACGCACTGTGAGCGCCCCGTACCCCCCCCCCCCCGCCTCTCTTAAGGCGCGCTGTGTTTAAGGCTGTGAGAACATCCCCTCTGATTCGGAGAGCAGAGATATGGGGCTAATCCTCATGTCCAAGCGAGGCTATGGAGCCAGAGTCCACAGAGGGGAGGCTCTGTCCTGGAGACAGGCTGCCCAGAGCCAAGCTAGATGACACCCTTGGGTGGAGGCCCGTGACTCCAGGTGAGACTCTCAACCCTCTGTTCGGTGGTGTCTTCTGAGATGGAGTTTCTCACTGTACACCTCTGCTCTGACTAATCAGAAACCATCGGGGTGTCTGGGAGGGTTGAGCATACCACAAGAACAGCCTGAAACCCAGGTGTGGCCACCATGTTCCCCCCTCAGGCTCCAGGGCAGGATCCTCCCTGATGTCACTGCTTGTGATAACACTGTCCCAGCTCTGTCCCTGCCCTCTCTGTCCATCACCGTCTCATCGTAACTGGTCATGTCTTTAAAAAACATATCTCTAGCCGGGCAGTGGTGGCACACGCCTTTAATCCCAGCACTTAGGAGGCAGAGGCAGGCGGATTTCTGAGTTTGAGCCAGCCTGGTCTACAGAGTGAGTTCCAGGACAGCCAGGACTACACAGAGAAACCCTGTCTCAAAAAAAAAAAAAAAAAAAAAAAAATCTCTCCAAATCATGGTGCACTCACAGGTTCTAAGTGAACACAGGTTCAACCGGTTCAAAGGTCAGCCTACATCTGACGCAGTGCTCCATGGGTCCCTGGGGTCCTTCTATGATAGCTAAGTTGTACTCAGGCACTCTAGAGCTCACTTGAGATGAGTCCTAAGGAGAGTAGAAAATGTCCCGGCTGGTGGTAGAGACACAGCTATTAGAAAGACAGCCTTTCCTTGTCCGCCCAGCTGGGACAGAGCAGAAGCCTGTCTGACGGAGAGTCAGGGACAAGGTAAGACCCCAGGTTGCTGGGGGAAAATATCAGTCAGAGAACTCCTGTCCCCAGACTGGACCCAACACAGGGCCTAGCAGTAGCACTCTCTTGTGGGTAGGTCACCAGTGCCAACACTAAAGCCCCTGCCTGCCTGGAGGAGGAGGTCTCTCTCTGACTACTCTGAGGTCCCAGCAGGCCACTGGAGCACTGAATGGGAGTCTGTCCACGGCCCATGAGATCCAGCCTTGGCTCCTCGCACTTCCCTGTTTTTGAGGTTCCTGTGAGAACAGGGGTGGCCACCCAGTCGACACAGTCTGGAGGGTCATTCATTGGCTTCGGTGGCCAGTGGCTGAATGCAGAGGCCAAGGTACAGAGGCCAGGGCACAGCTGCCTTTGCCCTGAGGGAAGAAGGGATGGAAGGCTAGAACGTGGTCCAGGTGTGGGACTCTGGGTCTGGGCCAGTAAAGGAGCCAGAAGCCTGGGAGGAAGTTCTCATGAGAGTGGTCTCCTCCCTCGCTAGCAAGGGCTCCGGAGCTGTCTCTTGAGAGTGGTCCACACAGGCTGTGGCTGGGAAAGCGCTCTGGAAGCACCTCGCCCACAGCAGGCATCATCATTAGCAGAGGCGGCGGAAACCATTTGACAGCTTTGCCAGAACTGTCCTGATGGCTGCTCCAGATGAGCACTGGAGTGGTGGGAGATGCAGGGAGCTGGCAACCAGCAGCAGGCTGTGACATCGGTGGGACACGCCATGCCATAAAACAGCCACACCATAAAACAGGCATCATCTGGCATACCCTGAGCCTCTCTGAAGCCCACCTGTGTCTCAGGGGCCTGGGATGCTGGCCAACAGGAAGGAGACCAAGGCGAGATCCAAAGTTCTAGGCCTGGGCCTGTCGCTAGAGTTTAGCTTCCTCCTGATTTGGAAAGGAATCCCGGTCTGGGCTGTGGGTGACTGGCTGCTACTTGCCTCTAAACCTGGAGAACTTGTCCCTCACACTCAAGGCTCCTGAGTGATCAGTTTCAATTGTGATCATGTTACATCAGGGTTGGTCCAAATCCACCAAGTCTGCCATCCTTGTTAGAGGAGTAGAGGGATCCATTTAGGGGTCATGTGACCACGAAGGCAGATGGAGTGAGGAAACCAGCTGGGGCAGCCAGCAGCCAGCAGCCAGCGAGAAGCAGAGGCAAGAAGGATGCTTGCTGGAGCAGCCAGAGGAAACACAGGCGGGCTCCCATTTGACTTCAGCATGGTCCCCACAGCAGGAGCGAAAGACATGACTTATCTAAGCCACAGACAGGGAGAGGAAAGGCTTGGGGCTTGGAGCACCATGACTGAGTCACAGCAACAGGCTGGACCTGCACCACTCAGAAACAGCCTGAGTCTAAACCCTGAGGCTTCAGAGCCTGTCAGAGGCACAGTGATGGCAACTGTGTTCCAGCCATTCTCTCTCTCTCTCTCTCTCTCTCTCTCTCTCTCTCTCTCTCTCTCTCTCTCACACACACACACACACACACACACCACCTCACACCTACCCTACACTAGCCCCATGGAAATGTGCTAATAGCTTTAGGTACCTCTGTCCAAGGAAGCTTGGCAACACAATACCAATGGGAAGGATGGGCTAACCTAGGAAAGACATATACTAGCCTTGGAGCACATAATGAGCCAGAGAGGTAGAGAACATGAGAGAGAGACAGAGACAGAGACAGAGACAGAGAGAGAGAGAGAGAGAGAGAGAGAGAGAGAGAGAGAGAGAGAGAGAATAACCCACAATAGAGATGTCCAGGAGCAAGAAAGGGAGGGGACAGGGTCTCCTTGACGTCACCATAAGTAAGCACCAGTATGACAATCTAGTAAGTGATTTTCAGCCATTAGACTGTAGTCACTGGATACAGCCACAGACTGCTCCAATAGTCGGCTTCAGGTGAGCAGACAGAAGGGAGGGTCTCGAGGACGGATACGGTGTTTCCTGGTCCGCTTGGTGTTCGTGATGTCCCCCAGTCCCAGAGAGCATTTTCCACCGACTCCTAACGGCGATGCTGCTCTCACTAGAGAAAACGATCCTGACCACAGACAGAGAGGTGCAGACTGTCCACAATCTCCTTTTCTCTATAAGGACATTTTTCAACGGATAAGGGCTCCGCTCTAATCTGGGATGACGTCACCTTGAGATCTCTGCTTTAATTGCTCCAGCAAAGACTGTTATCCCTCGAGGTTCCATCCACTGGCTCTGGGGAGATGAGTATTGAGGGATGACAATTCACCCAATGTCTTCCAGGCCACTGCTCCAGGTGTGTGAGACACATACATGCTGATCGGATGCTGGACTCAACGCTGTCACCCTCCGTGATGACTTTATTCACTGCTGTAGTCCTAGATGTTTTTCTGAGGGGTTGAAGGTGAGGGTGATCTACTAGTTGGTCTCGTCAACACCTCTTCCTGGGACGTGGGCTTTATTCTGACTGACCTTTTCAAAGTAGCCAAGAGTCTACATTCTGATGATTCTAGACTTTGGTCTTTTCTTCTATGGAATGTCAAAAGTTGCTGGTCAGGGTGGGGTGGCAGGACTGCCTGCACTGTAGTCATGTCACAGCTGGTACAGACTATTGGCACCTCGGTCTCTGCAGCCCTTTGGTTTGCTCACCTGAAGCCCAGTATTGGAGTAGTCTCTGGCTGTATCCAGTCTAATAGCTGAAAACCACTTACCAGATTGTCAGCCTGGTGTGGACACCTCATACTTATGGTGACATCAAGAGGAGCCTGTCCCCTGCCATCCTTGCTCCTGGAGGCCTCAGATGTGTCTTCTATCTTGGGTGTTAGATGTTTCAACACAGGTCCACTTGTAGAAGGGGAGTGTTCACACTACAGTGGAGTGTGAGAGCAGCAAACTGGGGCAGGATGAGGCCTCATAACAGCAGTATAAGAGCAAATCACAGGAACTGTCTAGAAGGCCACAGCTAGCCACGCTGAGGAGGTCACAGTCCACCCTCAGTGTGCATCAGGCACACTGACTGGGGAAGCCAGGAGCTGTACTTTCCAGTGTGAACCTGCTCAAGTCCAGGATCGCAGTTATCGAGCATGAGAGCCTTTGACATGAAGTGGGGTCACAGGTATGGGAAGGAAACTGCTCATATGTAGACAAGCTCAGGGACCACTCAGAGCGATCCTCATCTTTAGAAAGGGGGTGACGTTTGTTACACAGGGTTAAATTTCTTAAGATTTTTACCTGCCTCCCTTCACATATATGCAGACATGTGCATGTGCACATACACACATGTGCCCACTCACAAACATGCACACACACACACACACATACATGCACCCGCTCACACAATACACATATACACATGCACGCACAATGCACGCATGCACATGCATGTGCCACTCACATACACACACACACACATGCACACGCATACACATGCATGCATGCACGCACACACACACACTCACACACACACTGCACTATGGTATCTCCATTGCCACGCCACTGGTCCTCCAACATCATATTCCAGCTCTCGCTCAGTGTAAAGTCCTTAGGGTCCTTGCCAGTTCTTCTCTTCCCGAGATCCTCAGAAACAAGGCTGACTTGTGAGGCCATGCAGCCCACCGCAGAGGACAGTTAGATGCTCCTCCCTCACAGGTGGGACACAGGCTGGCTTCCTTGATGTCTTGCTCTCTCTGCACCCATCAAATGACAGGAGTGCCTCTTACGTTACCTGAGACTCAGCTGCTTTATCCACGGCTCTTGACTCTAGAGCATCCCCTCAGCTGTGTCTGCTGGGCTCAGAGGTGGAGCACATGCCCCAGGCCTAGCTGTGTTCTGAGAGGGTGTCGGGCTCGGGGGTAGGTGCTAAGAATGGGCTTCCTGGGGGCTGAGAGTAGAGGTGGGCTGGACATGAGATGGTTGTTTTACTATCAAAGATAGTGCTGTGGCCACTGAAGACAGGTGCTCAGCTGAGATCTTGTTGCCAGGTTGACACCAAATGCTAAGCAGCAGCCACTGGCCTGGTGGGGTGTATGAATTCCAGGGACCACAGGAAGCTTTGGCCAGGATAATATTGGCTGGAAATGCAGCTCAGTGTCTCTGAGTACAGGCAGAAAGGGCTACAGGTGCGGCTGGACCCCAGGTTCAGGGCCACCCCAGAGCCTTTACCTTCTTCTTCTGAAGTTAGACAAGAGACAAACCTCCAGGCTTCTATGTAGCCTTGATGGTTGTGCTTTGCAGCTCATAGAGGGCTGGGTGGTGCCAAGCTTGCATCCAGGTGATCAGCTGTGCTCCCAGCATGCTCTAGCCAGCCCTTTCTCAGCCCGGGGCCCTGGGCATCAGGACTTACTGTACTCTCTCGGACAGTGCTGTCAAATCCTGGCAAACATGGCAGCTGCCCATCATAGGGACACAAGGAGGCCTGTTCCACTGAAATGGCCGCAAACACGCAGCTCAGATTCAGAACCAAACTAGGACCCAATTCCCAGCAGCAACCTGCAGGCACCTTGCTCGTGGCCAGCGCCAGCTGCCGGGCTGTGCCCATTGGCAGAGGTGCCTAGCACAGCTGTGGGTGCCAGTGGGGTGGGACTTGGCACAGGGCACATGCTGAGGGAGGGTCAGAGTTCCCACGGAGCGCTTCCAGGCCTCCGGCCCCCACGCCAGCTTCCCCATAGATGGCGTCATCCCCTCGTCGCAAGCCACAGCATTCTTGGCCGCGCCACCGAAACCTGACTCGCTTCATACCTAACGGGACAGCGCCCTTGGAGCCTCTCTTTCCTATGAGTCACTTTCCATCCTCCGTCAGAAACGCGGCTTGTTTATTCCCGAGATTCTCTCCGTGGTTTTACTGATGGTAACAGAACACAAAGGCGGTGCTGAGGGCCTCCTCCTCCCAAGCCTTCCCCAGGCTGGGAGGGACTGGAGGATGCTGAACTCCAGAGACCCATGCAAAGGTGCCAGGCTAGCCTACCTTGGCTCACAGCTCAGTGGCCGTCGGTCAGCTGCTAATGCCCGGGCCTCTTTCTTCCTGTTATAGAAAGAGGCAATCAGCCTTGAAGCCGGTGTCTGAATTTCCAGGACTCAGTGTATCCGTGGGGGACAATGAGTAATGGGAGTGATGGAGATGATGATGGTGATGATGATTAAGATGATGGAGATGATGGAGACTGTAGTGACAGTCACATAGCTGCTGCCTAACACTTAATAAGCGTCGACTGTATGCCAGGCACTTCTGCAGCCATGATCCGAGTGTTTCTAAGCTCTCTGCGACATGGAGAACACTGCACCTTTTAGTGGCGGACTCTCATGGATGTGAAATTGTGGGCCTGGTCACAGAGCAGTAAACGGGAGGCCCGATGGTTGGCTGGTTGGCAGACCAGTCATGTGACATGCAAGCCTCTACCTTATAGGGGACAGTACGGGAGCCACAGCTCTGTCCCTACAAGTGACAAGCCACACGGAAGGCCTTTTTTTGTTTTTAGCCTCACTACTCAGTAAGCGGAGGCCACAGTCCAGGACAGCTCAGGCCACCACCACTGTCAACACCACCTCTGCCACCACCATCAGCAAAAGGAGCTGTCCTACCTGTGTCTCTCGGCCTTAGCCTGAGCCGGAGCCTGAGGCTGGCAGAAGCTGCAGCACTGTGGGATCAGGTGAACTAAAGAACCCTGAGAAAAGAGGGCACCACAGGCTTCCTCCTGTCCCAGCCTTGTGGCTTGCCACAGCCTCAGTTTCCCCTCTAGGAAGCCTAACCTTTCCCTCGGAAGACTGCTGGAAGAGGTGGCATAGCCATCGGGGAGTGCCATGGTTGAACAAGTTGAACGCTGCTGTGATTCCTGCCCCCTCCCTGGTTTGGCCAACTCTGCCCGGGGGCTGAGAGGGAGGGCAGAAATTATGGTTGGAGACAAGATGGAGAATGGCCACAAATCAAGGGGCAGGCTGAGGGCTCCCCACAGACTGGGCCTCATCCCACGGTCCCCTCCCTGAGGCTGATGGGGAATTCCTAAGTCGGTACATCAGTCCCCAGCCACCTCCAGCAAGGGGCTGGCCAGTGCTGCAGACACACAGTGGTGCTGCAGACACACAGTGGTGTGGAGGGTGGCAGTTAGGGAGTCCTGGGTTCTCAGGGGTGGGGAGTGAGTGGGCACGGTGACACAGTGACATCCATGAGAATGTGGCGGTGCTCCTGAGGCTGGGAACTCCTAGTGAGAGAGATGTCTGCCTACTGAGAGCTTCAGGTGTCTGGGGGAGGCAGGCTCAGACTGGTTCTAGTATACACCTTGAATCCCACCTTGCGTCTTCTTGGGATGCTGTCCCCTTGGGGGCTCCAGTTACCTGTGACCTTCTGAGGTTAGCTATTGGCTGAGAGGAGGATCACATTGCAGTGGCCTCTGGGTTCTAAGTCTAGCGCCATGACGCTGGCCTGGGGTACACCGCAAGGAGATATTCTATACCTTACACTGTAGCTCGGGAGCCCAGGGGAGAGGGGGTCACCCCATTGAAAAGCTCTTCATGGAACACTCCAAATCCCAAGCAAGACAAGGCCAGTTTCTGAAAGGCTGCCTCAGCCAGGGCCTGGAGTACCATGGGAGCTTCAGGACACATTTGGGGCTATAGGCCCAGGAGGGGGACCGAGGTCCACATGAAGCCCTGTCACTCAAACTGCAAACACCTGCTATGGTACATGCCCCCCCCCCCCCCCCGTTTACTGCATTTAGCAGAATTCCCTCCTTCTGATAGGTGGAGGCCAGTGTGGGTCTCTGCAAAACTCCTACAAGGTCAGGATAACGGGGAGACTCCAGAGGATCCCAGAGCAGACGAGGACAAGAGGTCCAAGGAGAGAATTGATGTGTGTCCACAGGGTGTGCAGGCAAGGTGAGATACCCCTTTATTGCAACGTTGAAGCCAAAGTGGAGACCACCTAGAAGTGCCTTCTGGGTACCAGCCTGGCTCAGATGTGAATGTGACATGGGTTCAAGGAGGGGACCCAGGCCCAAGGTGGGAGAGCTGAGAGGTGCAGCCTACAGACTTTAGAGGTGGCACTTGGGACAGTGTCTGAAGCACTGAGGGAAAGAGTGGTCTGTGTCCAGGGCTCCTAAATTCACTCTACACCCCACAGAGTCGTCTAGGACAGGTGGCTGACTCTCCATATACTCTGGGGCTTTACCAATAAATTCTGCTTCTTGGCTATGGAAGATTTAAGATCTGGCCTTAGGATTTGAACTCATTTTTGGTAGATGTCTCTAGGTCCCTAAGAACTCCTAAAGCATCCAGGGCTATACAGCATCCCTGTTGTAATCTTGCTGGCCTTCCTGCCCAAATTGCTGGTTTGGTCTGGAATTCTACAGAAATGAAAGGGAACTGAGTAACCAAAACAGCATTGACAAAGACGCACAGAGCTGGAGACACACCCCGACCTCAAAGCTAACTGCAAATCTACAGGAGAAGCATGTGTGTTGGTTCAGGAGAGGGAGTGGAAGAGGACCCAGGGTCTAGACATCAACCCTCATGTGCAGTATGGTGTTTGAGAAGACAAAGGGCAGAGCCCCAGCAGAAGGTCTCCATGTGTGGCAGAATGAAGTGGGCTCCTACCTCACGCCATCTACAGAAGGTAATTCAGAATGGACTGGAGGCCTGAATTCAAGGGCTAAACCCTAACAGACTCTGAAAAAAAAAAAAAATCAGGAGTGACTCTCTGTGACCTTGATTTAGCAACAGTCTTTTTGATATGGGCTCAAAGCCACACATGGCCAACAGGACAAATATGGCTTCCTCAAGCAAAATCCTTTGCATCCAATGATGATGTTAAGAAGGTGGGTGAGCTGTGCACCCAATAGGAGGAACCATTTTGCAAATTGCCTGACAAGGGTTGAGCCTAGAATGCATAACTAACCCCCTCCTCCCCCTCCTCCTCCTCCTTCTCCTCTTCCTCCTCCTCCTCCTCCCCTTCTTTTCTTTCTTTAGACAGGGTTTTGCTTTGTAGCTCTGGCTAGCTGAAACTCATTACATAGACAAGGCTGGCCTCAATCTTACAGAGACCTACCTGTAGGTCTCTGCCTCCTAAGTGCGGGATTCGAGACGTGCACCACCACGCCCTGCTAGGATACATAACTCTTAAGACAATAACAAAAGGCAAAAATCCAACTAGAAACTTGGCAGAGGGTCTCACTGTGGTTCGAACATGAAATGGATCCCACAAGCTCATGTGTGTGACTATTTGGTCCCCGGATGGTGATGCAATTTTGTAAAGTTATAGAACCTTTAAGTGGTGGAACCTTGCTGGAGGTAGAGGGTCACAAGGGGGTAGGCCTTGAAGGTTTTGGTTTCTTACATTTACTTGTCTGTCTGTCTGCCTGCCTATTCACTTGCTTGCTTGCTTTGCAAGAGTGTTTTGCCTGCATGTATGTTCATATACCACGTATGTGCATGGTGCTCTCAAAGGTCAGGAGGGTATCCAAGCCCCTGGGACTGGAGTTACAGACAGTTGTGAGCCTCCTTACGGATGCTGGGAATCGAACCTGGGTCCTCTGCAAGAGAAACTGCTCTTCACCGCTCAGCCAGCTCTCCGGCCCCCACGGGCCTTGAGGTTTTCTGTTTGGCCTTGTTCCCTGTCTGCTCCAGCTTCCTGACTGCAGATGCTACGTGGCCAGCTGCCAAAGGCTGCTCCATGGCTTCCTTACCACAGCCAACCCTATCCTTCCTTGAACCGTGAGCCAGAATAAACCTTTGCTTCCGTGGGAGGCTGTTCCAGGGATTTTGTCACAGCAACCAGAAATGTAGTTAGTACAGATCTGAATGGACACTTCTCCCGAGGCGGTGGCTGGTAGGTGCCCAGAAGGGTGAAGAGCACCGTTGGGTGCAAGAAAGTGCAAACCAAAACCATTTCACACCCACAAGGCCAGCTAGCGAGAAGATAGTCACGGCTTGGCGACGATGTGGGGAATCTGGATTCCTCCGTGCTGCCGGCAGGAGTAGTCAACGTCTGGGCCACCTGCTATACCACTCTGGCCATTCCTCAGCATGTGGGGAGTAGAGGAGCCATGGGACCCAGTGGCTGCACCCAGTGATTTACACCCAGGAAAAACGGAAACTTCCATCCACATCGAAACTCCTATACAAACGTCTCCTACTCCTGGTAGCAACAGTGGGAACCGGTCAGAACTTCCACAGCGCTGTCTCTCATGCAACGCCATCGCTCAGGCCGTAAGAACAGGCGCGGAGCTAGCTGACTCATGCCACAGCACTCTGAAGCTGAGTGAAGGAAGCCAGGCCCACAAGGCCACATGCTGCCTGGTTCTGTTACATAAGACGTCAGAAAAGACAAATGTATGGAGACGAAGGGGGGCTTAGCAGCTGCAGGGTGGGGAGAGACTATGGGTGCAGCGAAGGCTACGGGGATTCTTCCCCAGGGCGGAAGGGGCACTCTGGAATGAGATGGTAGGGTGGCTGGACAGCCCTGAATATATTTACTAGGCTGTATGCTTTTGGAAGGAGGTTACAGCTAAATACAGATGTTCTAGACCTCACTGCCTCACCCCCCTGAGCTCTGGCTGAGGCGGAGATGGAGTGGAATGTGTCTTAAAGCAGAGGCTACTCAACTCTACTTGGAAGAGCAAACCCTGGGTGTCTCTGTCTATGTGGCATGGTGGTGTCAGTGCTCACAGCCACTGAGTAACACTGTCAAGCCCCAGGCAACTCCGCTGAGTGGGATGTTAGAGTCACCCACTGTCTACAGACCCTGTGAACAGTGAGCATGGGCAGATCTGTCAGTCCCTTAAGTCCCTAGTCAGCAAAGGAGACGCACACAATGCCTCCCGGACAGGGTCGGGTACACTGAATGCAGAGCACACGTGTGGGACACAGCACCCGGTAATGCTGATGACTGGCAGGAGGCTCACATTGCAAGTCCTCAGACTTCTCAAGCCCACGACAGAATCCAGGTTCTACGTGTTGGGGTCCTGCAGCGTAGACGGCTACAGGAGTTTGTACATGTGTGTATGGGAAACATGTATACAGGAGGTGAGGGATGTACTGCATGGGTGAGCATAGGTGTTGTGGACATGTGAGCATGGGCATGGCGTGCAAGCCTGTGTACATGCATGAGTGTGCATGCTCTCCCATTTCCAGGCACACACTGAACCACAGAAGGACCAGGAGGCACGGGTGCCCAGTGTCACTCAACAATGCTGTCATGGATAGCTCTGTACTCAACATGGCTCACACTACATCACTACTGTGTGAGGACTGCTGGGGGTTCTAAACCATCCAGCTCCGTTGTGGACCATGACTGTGGTTTGGGGGCCCAGAACTCAGACACTGAGGCAGAGGGACAGAGCTAACACTCAAATCCAAGCAAGCAGGAGCCCTGGTCAATGCACATGATGGGGCGGGGAGCGTGCTGGTCTTCAGTAACTTGTGGTTTCTATCTTAGCAGAGGGACAGAGTCCGGGAACCAGTCCGTGGTTTACTGCCACTAGCTACAGATGCTTCCAGGGAGAGACAGGGTGTCAGCAGGACGGTGAGGGTGCTTCGGGCTGCCACCTTCCCTGGTGGTTGCTTGGTGTCCACACTCTGTGTGTGTGTGTTCACATGTGTGTGCCCATATGTGCACATGTGTGTGCATCTATGTGTACACTAATGCACATGTGTGCATCGCCCACATGTGAGTGTATGAAAGACAGAGGTTGCCTTCAGATGCTCTGCTTTAGCCATCTCTGCTTTTTCTCTCTTTGTTGTCTATGTGGACATTTTGAAATAAACACATCTCACCTGGAGCTTGTTGCTTTTGGTAGGCTGGCTGGCCAGCAAGCCCCAGGACCCGCCTATTTTCCGACCACGCCCACAGATGCGCACTGCAGTGCCTGACTCAGGTTCTGGGGATCAAGCTTGGGTCTTTCTGCTTTACTGCGGACACCTCACGCACAGAGCCTTCTCCACGGCCTGGCTTCTCTACTCCTGAAGCTGAAGATGCCAGAGACCGGAAACAACATCTGAACCCTGCTCTGCACACCCCAGAGCCTCGTGGAGGAGTGTGGGAACATGCTGGTCACGGCTTCTCACGGTTCCCTGGGGTGATCGGTGACTCAGTCACCGTGAGTCAAAAGGGCCCCTCGCACACCCTTGCTGGCCCCTCTATCCCCTCTTGTCACTTCCCATCTGCAGATGTTCGTGGCTGCTGGCACCGGCCCTGTGAACTCGGTCATGGTGTGGGAGGGGCTGCAGTGCATACAGACAGTATGGATTCCTTCAGGTTTACTGTCGTAGCCGGCCTCAGATAAGATAGGTGGCCGTAAATAGGTGGCCTTTCTCCCTCCCAGGCCTCTGCTCACACCACAGGATGACTTTCTATATGAATTCTTCAGGAAAATCTTAAAGGGCTCCCCGAAGTCATTAGAAAGAGACCGTGAGCACGTGCTAAGTACCAGTCCGGTAGCCCCAGAGCCACCTGGGTCCTTAGGGACCTCCTGCTTGGGCCAGTGGCCCCCTACCTGTTCCTGCTAAGCATCTCTGCAGAGGAAGTGGGGCAGTACAGGCAGCAACAGCCTTTCCTGAGAGCAATGTTTGTGGTACGTGTGGCTGCTTGGGGCCCCGGAGTGTGTGTGTCCACCCTGTCTCCCACTGGGCTCTGAGCTAATGAGTTTAGCACTTAGGAATGGACATACCCTACCCCCTGGTAAGAGGACTACTAAAGAAGAAACAAGCTAGACTGTGATTCTCGCCAGAAGGTACCGGTGCCTGACAGCGCCAAGCATCAGACAGGACTGTGCGCTACCCTGCAGAAGGGGAAGCTACACATGGGGGAGGGGGATACAACTCAGGGCCAGCCCCTGCAGCTTCAGGCAAATGTCTCTTGGCAGCATCAGTGAGGAGGGAGGACTCCGTGTGTTCTAACACACCACAGGCTGTATGTGCCTGTTCCAGAAGCTTCTGAGAGAGAGGATGAGGGGTGACGTCTCTGATGGTTTACACGACATGATTGGACAGATGCTGGCATGACCAGCTTGTGGGCAAAGTCTGAACTTGGTCCTTCCAACTACAAGCCCAGTGTCCATCCCGCAGTGCAGGCTCCAGAGGCTCCTAGAAGTGACTTTGATGAGCAAGAAGTGACCTCCACCAGGGCAAGATTGACAATATAGGAGGGGGCGTTGGTGATGGGGGTGGGATTCTAATTTCTTTTTCAGGTCAGGTAACTCAGGTCTAATGGGGTCAGGCAGACAGCTGGGTGGGGCTTGTCCCCTGAGGATTCAGACCTAGCTCCTTCATTAGCTGATGCTGATAAGAATGAGCCTGTCCCTGGGGGCCCCTCTTCTCTCACAGCGTGGGCTCCTTAAAGACGGCAAAGGGAAACTGAGTGAGAGTCTTGGGACCCTCTGGGGTCCAGCCTCATTATCCCGAAGACCTCTCAAGAGGGGAAGGTAACAGGGTTGGTACCCAGTTGGTGAGGGTTCATGAGATCTTGTCTGCAAAAGCTAAGAAGTCAGATGTCTCCATCACGTATGGTGCAGTCCCATGGGGGGTTGGCTTCTGGCTTAAGAGTCACAACAGCAAGACAGGTCTCCAGAGGCCCCACGCTTCTATAGCCTCTACCTACTGCCTCTCAACTCTTTCCCTAGGAACAATCTGGGCTGACTGAACCTGGCCTCTGTCCTTGGCCCACTTCAAGCCTGTCTCCTGCCTCCTGCCCCGAACCCCCATTCCAGATTCCCGACCTGCCTGTCTTCTCCTCTGACGATTTCCTGTGTACTAGAAAGCTAGTGTGCCCTCTCCACCTCTGAGGAAACAGAGCAAGTGTCCCTCTCCAGGCTAAGTGCTCACCAGAGGCTGCCATGATGCAGCGGTGGGCTTGCCCTCAGGAGTAGGTAAGGCTGGGGGGATGGGGCGTTGGCTTTGAGAACACATCCGCTCACCTATGCTGGTGCTGGCCAGCTGGAACGCTACGCTCAGTCAGGTTGAGGGAACGCTTTCTGTGGGCTGGAGCCAACTGAGGAGGGTGGTGTGGGCTCTGTGACCTTCCAGAGGTCACCTCGCTTGAGTGCCAGTCTGAGTCTCTCTCTCCTGCACAGGACCAGCATCCTGGGAACAGGTCCATCTGGATGAGTGAGGCGTCGTGCGTCCACACCCTGTCTACCGCGTGTTACATTTTCCTACTGTGGAAAGTTGAACAAACAAGGGTGTCCGGGTCTTGCCTTCCTCCACTCAGCCTGGCTCAGGGGATCCGGAGCTCCCAGCCTTGCCCAAGGGAACTTCCAGTAGGGAAACCCAAAGAGGTCCTCAGGACATGGGGGTTAGGTGATGACCACAGCATCTCATATTCTGAGCTGTGCCATCTCTTCCAGGGTAGACCTCCCCCCTCCCTGAGTCAGGTCCCTAAGAAATCTGGGACAAAAGGCTCCCCGTGGTATCTATTAGCATACCACGGTGTCTCCTCCATCTCTAGGTTCACTCAGCACCTGAATGCTCTCAGCACATCACTCCTACCTTAAACCTCTCCAGCCCAGGGGCTTCCCTTCCCATCCCCAGCTTCTCTGACTCTTCTCTGCCTCTCTTGCCCCTCCCCCTGCCCCTGCCCAGCCCCCATGGCTGGTTCAGCCTGCTGGTCAGGTTTAGCCTACCTATTTTTCTATCCTGGACTCTTCCAGCCTACCTATTTTTACCTATCCTGGACTCTCCCAGATGCCTCTGGTTGTGTTCTCTCTGTCTCTGTCTCTCTCTGTGTCTCCCTCTCTCTGTCTCTCTCTGTCTCTGTCTCTCTCTGTGTCTCCCTCTCTCTCTCTCTCAGATCTACAATGAAATCCTTCTCCTCAACCACACCTCAGAGTGGTCACATGCTAATTATCATTCACATCCCAAGGCAGAGCACCCAGTGGAAGCCATGCTTGGGCCTTGTCACACCGGGGACACACCTGTGTCACCTACCCCTTTAGAGGAGAACAAGGCCTTTGAGCTGCTCCCTTAGCACCTCAGCCAGAGACCCTTTCTTCAAAGAGGTGACAGTGAACAGGAGGGGACCCTGGGTTTAGAACCTAGTGCTCCTCTACACGGAGCCCAGGTGTGTCTTGAAGGGTAGTGATCACCTGACCAGGACCCTCAGAACTAAAGCATGCACCTGCTCACTGCCAGGCTTTCTCCCACCTCTGCTGGTCCCCATCCCACCCCAACTTCCCACCTTTTATCTGCACCCCCAACCTAATGTGCTCACTCCACAGCCAGTCAGTATTCCAATTCTCAACACGGCTTTAAAGGCCTTTGGGGACCCCGGCTATGGCAGCCTCCCTCTGTGCCCTGTCATCTTTCTTGGGGAAGTCTCAGTCTTCTCTGCCTGACTTCCATCCACCCGCAAGTGTGTGCTGGGGATTGTGCATGGACTGCTGGCTCTTGATGGTGGGTGCGTGGTGCCTGCTGGGAGCTTGTCTTGGGAACCTGTATCTCAGAGCAGTGGCCGTACATGAGCTAGGAACACATGGATGAACGAGTAGACAGACAGATGAATGGATGCAGGGACAACAGGGGAACACGTTCACATCGAGCATCTTGTCCTCCAACTGTGCACGGTGAGGCCTGATCTCAAGGGGGTGGCGTAGAGAAAATAGGTCCCTGGAAGGTGACGGATCCAAAGAGCAGAGCTCCATGAAGGCTACGTGGCCTATGGAAGGGACCCAGAGGGCAGCATCTCTTCCACATCTGCAGCCGTGCAGTGAAGATGATATTAGCATCCCCAGAATGACTGCAGCTGCCTTCAGGCATCTGGACTCCAGCCCGGGTGTCCAAGCTGCCTGGTCTCTAATGCCTGTCACTGCAGCCAGGACGGCTGGGACGGGAGCTAGGGGAATCAACCTTCCTCTGAAGGGGACCGGAAGCATTCAGCAGCTGTCCTGCTCAGTGCTGCAAGAGTCCAGGGAAAAGATTGGAGCCACAGTCAGGTTTCCATCCACCTGTGACTGAGGTGGCAGAACTGCAGTCCCACAAGCCACAGGTGTCAGCGGCAAGGCGGGATCAAGGCCTGAGGAGAGGTTGGTTATGCATGTACAACCCGGCCAGCCCTGAGATATGAACATGGAGACGGACCCAGAGCTTGTCCTTGGCAATCTCATGATGGGTCACACACACACACACAGTGTGTAAACTCTACAAGAAACTTCTGGAATGGACCGGCGGGGACACAGAGATTCACAGAAGTACTCTATTTTCACGTGTACCTCTGGGATACCCCAAGCCAAGGTGCTTGAGTGAGCAGCTCTTGGTTTCTCCTCACAGAATGGCTGGTCTTGTTTTAGTATTTGTCCTGATAGAAACCAATGCAAGAAAGATTTATTTTGGTTCACACATTTGGAGGGTTCAGTTCATGGTCCTCCCGTCGGCACCTCTTGGTGGGAAACAGGAGGCGGGGGGAGGACCTGCAGTGACCTATTTCTTCAAATAGGTCCTACCCCTCACTTGTCAATCAACTGTGAAACTCATCAGTGGATCATATCCAGTCACCTGTCACCAGCGCCACCAGTTGGGGACTGAGCTTTCAACACACTGGGGACACCTCACACCTACAGGGCAATATATGCTAAATCCTCTCCAAGGTGTGACATTTTAAGTGGCTGAGGTCTCCACTGCCCTGCCGGCCTGCGCTGTGGGCAGGCCAGGTGTTAGAAGCTCCTGGTGGATCTGCTTCATCATCTGTGATTCTTTCTTTTCAGTTCTTCCCCAGAGCCCCAGTCCCTCCCAGTCATTCCCTCAGGAAGGTTTCCACAGACAGGTTAGGCAGCTGGGCAAGCGGGGGCTGTGCCACATGCCTTGTGCCATGTGTGCTGGGGATGACGAAGGTGATGACAGAGGCCATGTCTGTGCCTACAGGAAAACAGACAGACAGACAAACAGAAAGCAGGGCTTGGGGACTGTAGGTGGGAAGTGGGTGTGGCCAGGTGGGCGGGACCAGCCTCACTGTCCACCAATCGGTGACTCGCCCCTCTTAGGCTCCCTGCTCAGCCGTGGGAAGCAGGGTCTGAATGGAGCTGAAAACACACCAGTCATTCTGGGTGACTAATGGGGTCAGAGCTGCCTTGTCCCTGTCCACCCACTCAAGCTGTGTCAGCAGTCCACAGCTGCTTGCCTGCTTCCTTCAACCGATGCCCATGGTCTAGATACCTGGGCTGATGGGACAGTGGCTGACACGGCTGGCTGTTACTGGACATGGAGTCAGGTCTCTTTGGAGAGAGGATGCTTTCAGTGTTTGGGAGAGCATGAGATGCTGAGAGATGAAGTTGGACATACCACTCGGGTCAATCTTGGTCACTTCAACCCATCTGACATGACCCTTGCTATAAACAGCCCCATACAGTGAGCCACACCATAGTCACCGTTTTCCCGTCCTGGGTGAACCGTCGCCTTCCCTCCCACTGAGTATGTACAACGACCATTAGCACCTATGCTACTACGTGGTCGGGAACATGTCTTTGTGAAGCCAGGACAGTCCCACCCAGCATCTGGGGTCTGGAGTATCTGGCAAGGAGATCAGCAGTGGCCTCCAGGCTGACACACCTCATCAGGGTTTCCAGAGCTGCAGTGGAAGGGAAATTGCTGTCGAGAGGAAAGATCAGTGCAGGAAGGGGCCTTCTCTGTGAAGCGGACAGCCTGAGGCTGAGACTCATCAAAACCAGACCCTGCCGGATCTGTCTTCCTCTCAACAGTTAGATGTGTCCTGCATGCAGAGCGCTATGGCTTCCTCTCAGAAGCCACTGTGTCTCTGGGCTGGCTGAATGTAGAGTCTGAGGTTCCTACCAGGTGCCACCTGGACATCACAAGATGGAGTCCTTTGTTCTGAGCATGCAGGGACTATAAGTAGGCTTTTAGAACATCTGTGTTAGACCTCTATTGGAGAAAGAATTCTGTTAGAACCTGTCTGAGCACTATACCACACTGGCTGGAAACAAGCTAGAAGCTCTGTCCCCTAGCTCCTTGGTGTCTCTGTGTGCAGAAATGGATGTGTCCCCCTAGGGGTGGACAGCTATGCCCCTCACAAGCAGGCTACTGCTGCCAGGCAGCCCCTCTCATGGAAACCACACACCTCATATCACCTGTAGTTAAAGGGGACGCTGAAGAACCTGTCCTTGCGGTCTACTACAGGTGTCTCACTGCACACCATGTCTGGGTAGAGCCAAAAAGCCCATGGGTTGTTCCTAACAGTCCTTCTGTTACTGTGGAAAAACCTTCAGATGAGTCCCAGACCCCACCCCACAGCCCCTAGAGCTGCAGAACCTTCAGAGGTGACAGTCCCAGTCATGAGTGAATGTGCACAGGCCCTGATGCAGCATCAGGAGGGACGTTTGCTAGACACTGGTCACAGAGACAGCAGGGGCCAGGCTGTGGGGTGAATGGCCACGGTCGTTAGGAGGATGGTATATCAGCTCTCAGTGCCTAGATGCAGGGACAGCCGGGGGGGGGGGGAAGCAACAAGTTCTGAATGTCTCTCTCTCTCTCTCTCTCTCTCCTCTCTCTCTCTCTCCCTCCCTCCCTTGCATTTTGAGCCAAGATTGATCTCACTATGTAGATCATAATAAGTCCAAGCTGAAACTTAACTCACAGTCATGTAGCCTAAGCCTACCAAGGGTTGGGTGTCACAAATGACACCGCCACACCTGTTTACAAGCACACGCTGTTTTGTCTGCACCCTTGAGCAGACTGCGAACTAGGAAGGTGGGGGTCAAACCCAGCCAAGCGCTGGGCAGAAACAGTCGCAAAACTATGCAGAAGACAGTTTAGATGCCCCAGACCTTACAGAAGACAGCGAGGCAGCACCAGGAAGAAACAGGGGATTAAAGGAGAGATACAGGAAAGGAGAAAGGAAAGCTTGGATTTCATGTGGGGGCCCAAAGGGCTGGACTCAATTATGGAGCTGCCTACAGCAATGTCTGGACGGCACACGAGTCAGCTGTCATTCTGACGGGTGTCTCAGCCTGACAGTTTCTATGATCTTTGTCACTGGTCCAACATGGTGCAGTGCTGCAAAGCTTTAGTTCCCAGAGGGATGTGCACTAGAGCTTCCTGGGAGATGTGGGAAGGAACCTGGGACTCCCCTGATGTTAGTGTGATCCTCCTGCATGTCTCCTCCTCAGCCTGGAGCACCAGTCCCCTCAGTGCAACTTCTTCAGGACAGAACCCAAAATTCGAAGTAGCCATCCTTAATCACAAACCCACTGCCCTTCCTGCCTGTGACCCTCACCCAGGCCCCAGGGCTTCACACACCCATATTGGCTTGATACTGTGGCCTTCCTTTAAGGCTGATTATTTTACACTGGTTTCTTTGGAGAATCAAAGAAGAACTTCATGAGGAGGAAACATTCAGGTTGAGAAGTACAGAGCACATCCTTTTGGTGCTTTAGAGGAAAAGCCGTGGTCGGCACAGAGGGCTCAAGAAGAACGGTCCTCAGCAAGCATGGGTGATGGACCGTCATTGCCCATGATGATCGTTCAGTGAGTAAGTCCATTCACCTATCAGTCATTCATTCATCTGTCTCTCTATCAACTGCTTATCCACCCACCCATCCATCCACCCATCTATCTATCCATCCACTCACCCACCCACCCATCCATCCATTTATCCACCCACCCCATCCACCCATCCACCCATATGTCCATCCACCTACCCATATGTCTGTCCATCTATCTATCTGTCCATCCACCCACCCACCCACCCATCCACCCACCCATTCAACCACCCACCCACTCATATGTCCATCCACCCACCCATATGTCCATCCACCCACTCATATGTCCATCCACCTACCCATATGTCTGTCCATCTATCCATCCATCCATCCACTCACCCACCCACCCATCCATCCATTTATTCACCAATCAATCCACCCACCCCATCCACCCATCCACCCATATGTCCATCCACCTACCCATATGTCTGTCCATCTATCTATCTGTCCATCCATCCACCCACCTACCCATCCACCCACCCATTCAACCACCCACCCACCCATATGTCCATCCACCTACCCATATGTCTGTCCATCTATCCATCCATCCATCCACTCACCCACCCCTTCACTCACCCATTCATCTATTCTACCCATCCACTCACTTAATCAACTACCTGTCAATCAGTGAATCCTCTTTACTCGTTATTCTACCCTTTCATTCATGCCCCACCCACACTGCCACTCCCTACGCACTAAGACAACTACTCCCCTACTGACTCACCAGTCAGTTGGTCAGTTTGCCTAGCGATTCATCCATCCACCTGCACCTGTGCCCACTCACTCTCCCCCCCGCCCCCACCAACCATCTGACTCGGGAGGATGGAAGGGAGGTCGATCTGTGCTGCAGTGGGGGGGGGTCATTCACCTCATCTCTGTCCCTCTCTTGGGACTGTGCCCATCGAGGGACAGTCCAGAGGAGCAGAGCCAGGTGAGGATCCAGAATGGAGGATTTAGAGTGAGTTGTACACAGATTAAGTTCAGCTAGAAAGAACTCTATAACCTGTGCTGGAAGAAGCTAACCTATGGAAAAAGTGACTTGTGGAGTGCTGCAAAGGCCACTGGCAAGTGGCAGACCCAGTCTGCCTGTCGCCGCAGGAGGGGCAGCGGTGGCCCAGCTCAGCTACGTGTGCCAAGCTTGGGCTAGGCTGCCACCTTGTGCCACCCACACCCCACACTCCATTCTCCCCCTCATGTCTGCTCTGCAACACTGTCTGTTTGGGCTCCTTCCCATGAGCCTCTCCTACCGCTGAGCTTTGCAGGGGAGTGTTTCCATGAGCGAGCACTCCCAGCCAGTCCTCCATCGCGGAAGGGACGGTAGAGGCCTGCGGATGCTAAGTCACCATTCTGGGGTTATATGGGATGTACAGTCAGGCCTCCTATCTGATGTCCTACTGCCAGCCCCCTGGGCCTGTATGGCTCTCTGCTCCTGGCTAGGTCTAAAGCATCTGTCACTGTGGTCTCTGAGTCACAATCGTTTCATGCCCACCATGCTCGGGCCCACACAGGCTCATCTGGAGGCCCCCAGCTTTACCATTGGTCCCAAGTCTCCTCTGTTCTGTCCCTTAGATCCTCCCATGCCATTCTGTCCTCAGCTGTGACCTTTGCCCCTATACTGACTTCCTGTTCTCCAAATGCAGCATCTGCTGCTAAGCCTCGGTATTCAAGTATGACTTGCGTCAGGATGAGAGCCTCTCATTTGAGCATGCTCACACACATGGGGGCCGGTACCAGCTCCTGGGGCTCACTGATGAGCAGATCTTAGCTGCCCGCACCGGCTACCGAAGGAGAGATCGTCTGTCTCAGAAGCGAGACCAAGCACGACTCACATGCCTGTCCAGTCAGCAGGTCTGGGAGCCCTGTGACAATTC
This sequence comes from Mastomys natalensis, assembly GCA_021653895.1. Lineage (NCBI taxonomy): Eukaryota > Metazoa > Chordata > Mammalia > Rodentia > Muridae > Mastomys > Mastomys natalensis. The sequence continues at coordinate 1,171,423 of JAJTUV010000412.1, forward strand.
TGCTCGTCTGCCCGCCTATCCCACAGCTAAAATGAGCCACAGGCAGTGTGAAGTGTCTCACACGGGCCATGTGGTTCGCTGCCCGTTGTGGGAAGGATTGCTTGAGAGGCAGGCTAGCTAGGAGGGTGAGTTTAAGCCTGACTCCATTTCGTATTTCTGGGGAACCTCCAGGGAAGTTTACTCTACAAAGCCGAGCTCTGTCTTCTCATCCCTCAAATAGGAAGACAATGGTTGTCTAGAAGGCTGCCAAGGGCCCCAGCACAACCATAAGATAAGACAAGCACATGTGTGGACAGAGCAACTTGGAGAACAGTTGTGTGCACATGTGTGTATGCGTGCACGTGCACTGTGTATGCATGTGCGTGTGTGCATGTATGTGTGTGCATGTGTATATATGTACATGTATAAGTATGTGTGTGCATGTGTATGTGTGTGCGTGTATATGTATGCATGTGCATGTGTGTATGTGTGTGTGTATATGTATGTGTGTGCATGTGTGTATATGTGTGTGTGTGTGTGTATGGTCCTGTGCTATATGTGGAAGCTGGAGGAAGACACTAGCTGTCCTGCTCTCTCACTCCCCAACCATTCCCTTGAGACACGGTGTCTCACTGAACCTGGAGCAAAGCTAGCGGCCAGAAAGGCCCAGTGGCCCTACAACCCTATGTCTCTATTCCCCCATTCCTCAGCCCCGAGGCTACAGGCACATGTGCAGCCACGCCTGGCTTCTTACACGGGTGCTGGGGTCTCAGATTCAGGTTCTCAGGCTCATGCAGTAAGTCTTCACACCCACTGGGCCTTCTCACCAGCCCGTCACTGTCTTTCACACCCCAACTGGGCCTTCTCACCAGCCCGCTGTCTTCACACCCACTGGGCCTTCTCACCAGCCGCTGTCTTCACACCCACTGGGCCTTCTCACCAGCCCTCTAGCTGGATTGCTGCTGAGGTTTGATCTTTTACTGTCTATTGTAATGCTAAGTGTAGACAAAACTTAAGAGTCTGCACAGAGCCCCTGGGACCAAGTTAATTCTGATTCATGAATGAAGATGCTGACAGCCAATAGATGGGGAGAAGAGAAGGTGGGGTTTAGGGTTCCCGGGATTGAGAACCACAAGGAAGAAAAGAAAAAGCTGTCATGGGATAGAAGAATGTACAGGAGAAGGAGATGGAGAGAGAGATGGAGGGAAGGAGGGAAGAAGGAGTGAGGGAGGGAAGGAAGAAGGGAGGGAGGGAGGGAAGGGGAAGGGAGGGAGGAAATGGAGAGGGAGGGAGGGAGGGGGGAGGGAGGGAGGGAGGGAGGGAAGGAGTGAGGAAGGGAGGGGAGGAAAGGAGGGAAGGAGGGAAGGAAGGAAGAAGGGAGGGAAGGAGGGAAGAAGGGAGGGAAGGAGGGAGGGAGAGAGGGAGGGAGGGAGGGAGGGAGAGGGCAAGGGTTAGGGGTCAAGAGAACGTTGCCCAGAGGCATAATAGGAGCAGAGGACAGCCCAGATAGAACACAGTAAATAATGAATGACAGTTTAGAGTTATCGGTGGGAAGGTGGATTCTAACAACACGGAGAGTAGGCAGCTGCCCAGGTATTGTACTACACAAGACATGTTAAAATATAAAGGCTGTGTGTGTGTATCTTTCATCCAGGAACATAAATGGTTTAAGGCAGGTAAAAACCCTGTGCCAGAATATTTGATTGAGTTATATATATATATATATAAAATCTGTTTTACTACAGATTACACACTGGCTTCTTTTTTTTTTTTATTACTTTTTTTAAATTTTATTTAATCTTTTTTTTTAATGTTCCAGATTTTATACCCCTCCCAGTCCACCCTCTGACTGTTCCACATCCCCCCTGCCTCCACATCTCCACAAGGATGCTGTCACCCCCTCACTCCCACCCCCCAGACCTCCCCACTCCCTGGGCCTCCAGTCTCTTGAGGGTTAGGTGCATCTTATCTGACTGAGTCCAGACCCAGCAGTCCTCTGCTGTATATGTGTTGGGGGACTCATATGCTGCCTGGTTGGTGGCTCAGTGTCTGAGGGATCTCGGGCGTCCAGGTTAGTTGAGACTGCCACTCCTCCTACAGAGTCGCCCTCCTCCTCAGCTTCTTCCAGCTTTTCCTTAATTCAATCACAGGGGTCAGCAGCTTCTGCTCATTGGTTGGATGTAAATATCTGCATCGGACACTTTCACACATACTGGCTTCTTATTGAATGGGAAATGGGTTCCAAATCTGACAGCCAGGATTCAGATCCTCTTGCAGATCAAACCCACATTGAAGCCATAGGTCAGGGTGCATGACAGGACCTCAAGGGGAGGGCATCAGCTAGATATCGGACTCCCAAGGGCATCTAACCCTAAAGTTGGGAGCTCTGCTGGCCAGGGCTGAGAAGGGTGAGCACACTGTGGCCCACCTGCAGTCACCAAGGGACTCAGCTGTCACTTTCTAGATCTCCTCCATGGCGGGAGCCATTGTGGGCAGGACACAGTGACCAAGACTGAAGCAATCAGGTCCAGGCAGTGTCCAGTGTACTGGGTGACATAATCAAGTGTCCACCCCAGGGGCAGCAGGCACAGCATCTGGGTACAGATGCCAAGGGGGACATGGCCCTGAAAATATAGTTGGCTTTGTGTCATAGGCCGTGTTCAACAGGGTCGCGAGCGAGCGAGAGCCTGTGAGATGTAAGTTCATCATTCATTCATTCATCCACTGCTTCATTCATGCATTCAGAAGACAACGTGGAAACCTACAGTGTAGGAAGTGGGGTAAGCACAGAGTTGAGTAACACCTGGCCTGGCAGACTCCGGTAGGCGACAAGGACACCATGGCCATGTGGTGTGGAGGCCTGGACTCAGGGCCGTGAAGCTTCTCTGTATTAATTTACATAGCATTGCAGAGTCAGGGAGCCCTGGGACTTTAAGGAACCTGTTAAGAATCTAGTAACTAGCACGTGGCCAAGGGCAGCAGGGCTCACTGTGCCTCCTCACTGTTTGCAGGGACCCAAATGTGGCCCTGAGACGCCACCACCCTGAAGACAGCAGACAACACACGGGCTTCAGGAAAGGGCTGGGAATGCGCTGCTCTAAGAATTCTGAAGGCACACTCTCTTCTGCACACAGTGTGTCTCCTCATGTCCTGCACACAGTGTGTCTCATGTCCTGCACACACAGTGTGTCTCCTCATGTCCTGCCACACACAGTATGTCTCCTCATGTCCTGCACACAGTGTGTCTCCTCATGTCCTGCACACAGTGTGTCCTCATGTCCTGCACACACAGTGTGTCTCCTCATGTCCTGCATACAATGTGTCTCCTCATGTCCTTTATGGGCACAGCTTTCAAGCAAGTGGCACAGGGAAGCCCTTCAGTACAGAGGCCTTGCGTTAGCTGGAGCTGGTGTGAGTCAGCCTGGGCTGCTGGCCCCTGGCTATGGCTGCCTCAGCTGGGGTCGCTCTGTGGGCAGCTCCTCGGTCTGTGGGCCTACATGCCGGTTATGACACAGGGACAAACAGCCTTCCTAAGGAATGTCTGGGAAGAGTCTGTCTCCCGTGGATTGTGACACAGCCCAGGCTCCAGACACTTAGGAATGTGATTGCCCACGGTGACAGTGACAGCCACTCCTGGCTAAGTGGTGTTGCAAGGGGCTCCCTCCTCCAACTGCGTAAATCACGCAGCAGACGCATGCTTGAGAACTTCTGGACCTAGTCTGAGAGTCTGACCACATGCGTTTGCTGGTCTATGAGTTTCTGACGTCAGTTACCAGGGGTGTTAGAACCATGGTGCAAGAAGAGCTCAGGAATGTTCTCCCTGGGGTCTGATGTCTGGGGCAAGAGCTGCTTACCAGCTGCCACACGCCTATTTTAGTTTCCTCAGGAGGAGGATGGCTCAGTTCTTCACAGACAGGAAGTGGAGACTCAGGGAGAGCATTCCTGAGTGGCACTGGCACGGTGCTGGGCACATTACAGGTGTTCAGGTGCTCACCCACTGGGGCTGCTGGGTTCTTTTTCTGTCATTATCACCACCATGACTATAGCCACTGCCATCATCATAATACCTCTATCACTATCACCACCATCACCACTATCACCACCATCACCATCATCATCATTACCACCACCATCACCATCACGTCTATCACCGTCATCAAGGTTATCATCACTGCCATCAACTTAATTACTACCACCATCATTGTTATTGTCACCACTGTTACTGCCGTGACCACGATCTTTTTTTCACCACATCTCTACAGAATCACTAAGAACTCTGGACTGGTGCACTTTTGCCTCATGGCTCCTTTTCCTGAAATGACCGAATGACCCTGGTGCCTGTGGTGCTTTTACTGTGAACATTCTCTCCCTCTGGTGAAACTCTGACATCATCCTTCACGCATCTCTGTCACCTCCTTTTGGAACGCCCTTTCTGCACAGTGTTTATCGTAGGGGGTACAAGAACCTGGCGGTCAGGAGTTTGGGGCTGCATCCTTCCTAGGCAAGAGGGTTTGAGCGTCTTCATCTTTGTGGCAGGGGTCAGGTAGGATGGCCCTGGGCCTTAGCTGCAGTGTCCCAGAGCTCTCCTGCATGACAGAGCTCGCCTGCCACTCTGTAAGTCTTAGCACACAGTTATGTGCTCACAAAATGGAGGCTGGGTCAGTGAAGAGCGATGTAAGATATCCGACAAGCTAGAGCAGGAGAGGGATGTGGACTCAGCAAGTCAAGGAGGCCTCCTGGAGGAGGCGTTATCTCTGGTCAGCCTTATGACCAAGACCCCAGCATGAGTGGGAGGAGATCATGTTCCAGGCAACACAATACAGTGAACAAATGCACAAGGAGTCGGACCTCGCAGTGGAGAAGCCGATGGTGACAGAGGAGGGACAACACTCAGGGAGACACGGGCTGCCTCAGCAGATATTCCTCCCCCCCCCCCCCCAGGAAGCTACCAGGGCACCTGCCCTAGGACCTACACACAGCAAGCAGTTCCTGCAACAAAGGAAAAAGAAATCACAGGACTTGACAGGACTCAAATCACAGCGACCTGAGCATCATAAAGTCAGTGTGACAGTGGCCACTTAGTGCAGGCATGGGAAGTTCCTGTGCAGAGGCCTCCTATGACACATACACATACACACACATACACACCACATACACACACAGACACACACACAAGACATACACACACAACTACACATACACAGACACATACACCATACACACACATAACACATACACCACATATATACACACACATACACAACATCAACACACACATACATACACACACACCAACGCACACAAATATACACACACATACACACACATATATACACACACATACACACTCATACATACACATACACACACATACACACTCATACATACACATACACACACATACACACACACACATACACACTCATACATACACATACACACACACATACACACATGCACACATGCACACACACTCACACACACATACACACAACATCATACATACATACATACATGCACACATACACACATACACATACATACACACACATACACACACATACACACACATACACACACACACGCACGCGCGCATGCACACACACACATACAACATACATGCACAATACACACATATACACACTCATACACACACACACACACTTGCACGCACACACATCACACACATAACACATAAACATGCACACATACACACACACACACACACACCAACATCCAGGACAAGGACATCAGAGGCCGGGGAGCCAGGCTGAGCAGTGACACTGAGGAACAGGACGTACGAGTGGAGTGGCTCTCAGAGGGTTTCCCATCACAAGCCGTACAGAACGGTTTGAGAGATGCCTACTTACAACAGCTGCGAAGAAGCCAACTTTAAAAACAAATACCATTTTGACACTACTAGACAGAAAAAGAAAATGGAGACATTAATGACAGCCAACTACCGCACCTGGAGCTGCAGGTGCCCTGTGCCAACTTCTGCAGTGCCTTCTGTGGACACATACAGACTGCCCCCGCCCCAGCAGCCACACACACATGAGCCTCAGAGAAACCTCTGGACACTTATACAGAGCCTTGGGGTCTTCAGTAGAGACTCCTGTGACCCAGGATGAGAGACTGTGAGGAGAGAGCACTGGCAGGACACACTGTCACCCAGCAGGATGGACAAACAGCTCTTGGGTCTTAGATGCATGATGGAGAAGGGAACATTCGGGGGTAAAGTCGGCTGCCTCCCTGGAGACATCACTGATAAAGTGTAAACACAGAGGAAATGGCGTGCTTATGGTCTCTGCACTTAGAGTTCGGCTATGAAAGAAAATCAGAATGCTGAGCACAGGGCCAGGCGGCCTTAGGGGAAAGCACTGGGCCTCGCTGCTGGGCTCTGTCATGATGCCTCACAGCAGTGTGGGACCCCTGGCTTCATTTACCACAACAAGAAAACCAAAAGGCAGCCTGGAGGGTAATAAACCCAGTGTCTCCCCTTAATTGCTGGACACAGGCTAGTCATACGTCACCTTCCCACGGCTCCTTTCTTCCCCAGAGCTCAACCTCCAGGAGCCATGGACCCCAAGGGAAGCAACGTTGCAGATGCAGAGACCAAAAGAGGGGTGTTGCTCAAAGCACAGCAAGGAAGAGAACGGGGCGGGGGAGCAGGCGGGCCTGGACAGGAGCCAGGCAGGTGGGAGCCAGGCCAGGTAGCACACGTGTCACTGACCACATGCAGAGGTGGGAATGCAGGTTAGACTGAGGGGGCCTGGGCAGCACCTGCCATCTGTCCCACACAGAACTGAGGTCACACAGATACCTCCACTCAAATGTTCAGAGCTCACCTGTGCCTCTCCCAAGCCGGCCCAGCTGGGTGACAGCCTCCTGGCACAGACAGCCCAATGGGATGGGTCCCTTCTTCCCTCTCATACCTGTCTGACAGAGCCCTGGCAGGAGCCCAGGCCAGGTGAAGGGCTGGGAGGAGAGGACAGGACATGTCCTCTCTTGATGGCAGACACCTCAGATCTGTGGCCAGAGGACAGCCCGGCACTGCTCCTGCAGACAGACAGCAGGCAGGCTCTCCCACAAGAGGGAGGGGGCAGGCAGGAGAGGAATGTGGCAGTGAGCACACAGCTGCAGCAGGTGCAGAAAGCCCCGAGGGCACCTGGGTATTGAGCCTCTAACACAGACATCGGCAAGCAGATCCGCTCTTGGAACTCCAGTGAGCAACCCTGTCACTCCGTCCTGGGGGCCTTAAGTCACAAAGAACTCTGTGGGGCTCTGTAGGCGAGACCCTGGGGGGAACTTGTCAGAACAGGGTGGGACACACTATCTCCAGGGACCAATGGCATGGGCCTCCCATGAGAGATGCCACTGTGTGGGTTGGCTGAAGACTAGTTGTGACTTTGCCCAGTGGGATGAGAACACTTCCTACATGACCCTGGGTCCCTGTGGCTTGTGAAATAGACCCCTAGATACACGAGAAGGTACCCGGCCCCTGAACACAGGCCACACCACATGTGCCCAGACATATAGTAGTACCCGGGTCCTCGGGCTGAGGTGGGAGAGAGAAGGGGAAAAGGAATCTTGCAGGTGTCCCCTGATTCCTCAGAACCTAAGCTCTGGGCTACTGAGTCACGTGAGTCGGCAGGAGCTCCTTTTCAGCAAAATGCCACTCGGTGGGGCTCACAGTCACCAGAACTAACCTCATGAGTTTCAAGGCAGAAGTTCTGGGCTCTGGACAAAGTTGTTTGGTTCTAGTAACATTATGCCAGTCTCTAGACTATTCACACCAGGGTAATGATCGGTGACCACCCCTCCTAACTCTGAGTACCTGGTTAACTAGACAGTTTCCTAGGATCAGGCAAACATCTGCTCTTTGGATTTGGGGAAGGCAAACCAAAGTAAAGAAGACAGGTGGAAGAGGTAACTAAGTCTGGGGCATGCTGGGAAATGAAGGCTGCCACAGAGGATGTCAGCTGCCTGGAGGCTCTCCCCCTGCCCCAACTCACGTCTGAGACAGCCTGAGGGTGAAACAGAAACTGCAAAAGCCTAGCCACAGTGCCTCGCGCATCTCCTCACGCATGCACACGCTGTTCAGAGCAAGCCCCACCTGAGGCAGCAGAGCATGGACCGGTCTCAGTGATCAGAAAGGACAGTCCTCTCTGTCACTGCTCCCTCGAAGGTAACTGAGCCCCAGGAGATGAGCGTTATCCCAGGACAGGAGCACACTGCAGCAAAAGCTCACTGCAACCGCTAGGGGAGTCCAAGGTCACCTGAGAGACAGTCACCTACCTGGTCCCCAGACCCTCACACTGCCCTCTGGTGGCACAGCCCTGCCTCACAGTTCAGAGGGAGGAAAGCCACAGGGCCTCAGTGGCGAGGCAGGAGGAGACAACAGTTAGGACTGGGTTGAGCAGGACACACCCAAGTGATCTAGGTTAGCATCACTTTTTACCACAGGCTGAGGCTGCTGCTGCTGCTGCTGCCCGGGCCCCTGCAGGGGACGGTGATTCCAAGGCCTAGAAAGAACTGCTACCCAGTGGTCAAAGTCCCTGAGATGAGACATCGCATCTGTGCGTCTCTGTGACCTGAGCAGAGAGCCGGACCCCACCTGATCCCCTGGAAGAGAAGCCCAGCTGCCCCTGACCCCCTGGGGGCAGAGCTAACCCTCAAGAGGACTCCTGGACTCAACCCTCCCTGTTGGGCTCTGAGCCTGGCCTGGGAACCCTGAGGCAGCTCAGCAAACCCAGGGGAACCCTCTCCCCCCCCAGGCACAGCGTTCACGATCAGTCGAAGACATCTGAGCCGTCTCTGGAAGCAAGCCTTCTTCCACAAGAACTGAGTTCCGGGTCTCGCCCCTTCCGCACCCCTACCTCCAGGCTCTTTCTGTTCCCCTTCATCTAGGAGCTCTGGGCCTTCAGCTTCACCCACTCCACCACGGCAGAGAGGCCTGGAAAATCACCTGACAGGGACCACAGGCCACTGAAATTGTTCTCCAGTCATCTGACCAGGAAGACATCCTAACAGAAGATGCAGACCCATGGTAACCGCATGGGCACCCCAAGAGTCACATGACCACACACAGTAGCTCCACCCCTCCTTTGACAGACAGCTACTTCTCTGTCCTGCTGTCTCTCCATCATCTTTGCCTGTCATCATCTCAGATTGGATGGCAGACATTACTTGTGCCACCTGCACCCTCTGACATGTGTGACACTGGTTAAAGCTCAGCGAGTGCTGTCTTCTAGGTAACTTGCCAGAGAATTGTGTCAGGGCCCTGAATAGATGAATTTCACAGCAGTGGCCCCCGGTGACTTCGACACTCCCAAGGGAGAAGGTTCCCGGTACCCTTTCCAGAAGATCTCCCCACACTGAGTTGCTCTAATGATAAAAAATCAACAACTAAAGCAAACGGTTTGAACAGCAATGCCCTGAGCCACTGGGGGACATGGCCATCTAGGCTGGCAAATGTCAGGACTCTGTGACAGCTGTTCTACTGAAGGGTCTGCATTGTCTCTACACTGTCAGGTGATCACCAAAGCTTTTGGGACAGGCATGTCCACTCAGGGAGTTAGAAGCTGTCAGGACAGCTGTGCTCCCAGGACAGCCTCCCTTCTTAGGCCTCCCTAAAGAAATGAGCCTAGAAGGCTCTTTGGAGAGGGCGTTTTACAGATGGCACACGAGTAAGCCCACTGAGGAGCTGCAGATGCTACTGAGGCTAGTGACGGGACCGCCCAGGACGGCCAGACCCGTCCCCAGGTTCCCAGTGTAGCTCTGTCTCATGGCAGCGACCACACACTGCAAGGTCACAGTCACAACTCAAGAAGCGGCTTTGAGTCTCGCCTGAACTCTTGTTATCCGACCATGTGGAGGAGTGTGCAGGTGTCCTGCCCAGTAACAATGGTTTTCTCCTCGTACATATGCCTCCCTGTGGGCACATCAGTCCCAGAGGCCCCAGTGACATCTACAGCTAGCATGTGACATTTGAAGAATGAACTCCTTCTAAAATAAACAAGGACACACCACGAAAGCTCTTCTCTACAGCCTACTGGGCTCATCAGGAACTGTCCAAGCAACTGGCTTCAGCAGGAAGCTAACCAGTAGACAGACATCAGTCACCTTTCACTGACGGCCCAAGCACCGACTTCAGCTCGGGCGAATCGAGCATCAGTGTCCATTCAGGACGAGCTCGGGCACTGATGTCATCCTAGTAGTAACGGAAGCCACAATGACTGTGTGGCAAAATCCAAACAGACCATGAGCGAAACTGGCAGGAACCGAAGTCAAATCAATACCAAGGCCGCTCTTACCTCTTGATCCCTGGTCACTCCTTATTCATCCCCTCCGGCGGAGAGCAGGCCTGTCTGTAGGGCTCCTGGGCACGGCTCTCAGCGCAGACTCTGTCAATCACACACAAACATTAAAGCCATGTGGGCATTGCCTGTTGCCAAAACACAACTCAGTGTAGACCCCATGGCATGAAGTGTGAGGCTTCGGAGGTCTCTCTTCGGAGGGAGGCCCTGCTTGGGGGTACTGGTGTAAAGTAGTTGGGTTTCCTTCCCACTCCTCCAGGAATGCCTCCCACAGTGCCACCCCACCCCCGTATCGAGTGTGGAGGAGATGCACCATCTTCTCAGGATCATGTTTAGATCTTTGTAGTCTCACAGGCATCTACCCTGGATACATTAAGGATACAGACCTCCATGACAACTGGTGAAACCTCTGTGTGCTAAGCATTTAAGAGTCCCAGAGGGGCTGCCCACTGTCTGTATTGGGTTACCTGTGGGGTGGGGTGCAGAGGGAGGGGCCCAAATGCCGAGGCCCAGGTGGCCTCACTTCTAAGCACTTCTGAAGGAGGACAATCTGATTTTCGCCAGTCTGTTTTACTTCTCTGGTCTCTGTTTTCTAGGATTCTGGATGTCAGCTTCTGGCCTGAGCCAGCAGGGATGAGCTGAGGTCCTTGCCCTCCCTGCCTTCTGGTCCCTTGCTTGGGTTCTCTGCCCTTTGCCTGCAACTTCCTCAGCCTCCTCTCCATGCAACCAGATGCAGAAAGAAGCCAGTCCCTGCCAGGACACTTCCCTCCCCACCAGGGTCCTGGGAGCCATTTGGGGAAGTGAAGAAGTAAAGACACATGTCTTTATTTGTATATGGTGTACGGGTTGAACTGATTGGGTGACCAGAGCTCCTGGTTCCAGTCCAGCCAAGTGACTGGGGCATCTGTCAGTGCCTCTAGAACAGGAAGAAAGAGACTTGTGCCCTCTTCAGCCTTGTCAGAGATACAGAACACAATCACGGGACCTTAAAGCTTTCGGTGTTGCTTCCCCCCCCCATCAGTGTGCCCCAGGAACACCACTGGCCGCAGCAACCCAGACTGGGAGACTGTCAGGTAAGCCAATTCCTCATGGCTTCAGAGTTCACACTGGTTACAGGAATCAACTCAATATCCCTAGAGACACATTTTCCTCCCCATCCTGGAGATTCTGTGCACTTACATGGACCAGGCTGGTGGCTGGGGTCCTGTGCACCGAGCTGCAAGCACGCTGAGTCTGGTTTATCCCCTTCAGGTGCTGCTGGCCACCCCGCCCCACATCTCAGTGTGAACTGCTTAGACTGTCAGCGAAACATAAAACCAGCTGCCGCTAGAGCCAAGCTCTCCAGCCTCCTGTCTCATCTGCCCTCCAATTAATCGTTTCCAGGTTGCCGCGGCCCGTGGGAGCATCTGTGTTCCATCTCTTCAGCCCACAGATGTGGACTCTCTGGAGACCGCATCTCAGGAACACTTTAAAGAGAATGCGTTCCTCCCTCCCAGTCTTCTGGCGCAGTAGTGTGTGTGCTCACACTTGTAGCATAGCTTGGCTGTGCTGCACCCCCCCCCCAGCAACTTCCGGCATCAGTCTGCGGACCACATGGGCCCGTGACGAAAGTCTCAGGAGCCACATTGTGATGAGTGAGGGCTGAGGCCCATGTGGTGAGTCACACACGAAGCCTCCGAGGGGAAAGTGACCCTGGGAAGAACAGCTCTAAACAGAGCTGAGCTGTTTTTAAAAACTTTTTTACTGGGCACAGTGGCACATGCTTTTCATCCCAGTACTCAGGAGGCAGAGGCAGGGGGATCTCTGTCAGTTCAAGGCCAGCCGGAGCTACATAGTAAGATCCTGTCCCAACCTTACTTTCCCCTAAGTATAGATGATGCAAGACAGGGGGAGCCCTCCCCAACCACGAGCCTGCCTCCAACAGTACAGTGAGCTGCTCGTGTGTTTTATGTACAGCTTTCTTCATTTAACATGGGATTCATCCTTTTTAAGATTTTAAGTGTGGGAAAATACACATAAGATTTCCTACTTTTAAAGCACATTACTGGTGCTATGCAGTCTTCACCATGGTCCATACATAACTCTCCCCATCTCCCCGATGGAAGCTTAACTACACTAAACGCACCTGGCACCTTCCCAGCCCCAGCTGTTCTGTGGCTCTCCTTTCTGTGTCTGTGTGTGTGCATGCATGTGTGCATACGCACATGTGCATGTCTGTGTGCATGCGTGTGTGCATGCATGCCTGTGTGCATGTGTAGGCATGCATGTTCATGTGTGCAAGGGTTCATGTGTGTGTGCATGTGTGTGTGCATATGTGCAATTGTGCATATGTGTAGCATGAATGTGTGTGCATGTGTATGCATACATGTGAGCATGTGTGTGTATGTGTGTGTGCACACGGAAGCAGATTCACAGTGTTGTGTTCATTCTCATCGCCATGCCCTGTGTATGTGTACACCAGAGGTTGACATTAGATGACATCTTCCCAGACCCTGGGGTGTTATGACTGGTTAAGTCTCTTAGCACAATCCTTAAATATTGTTCGTGTTTGGGGTGTGAAGCATCCTTCCTTTAAAAGCTAACATTCCACACTATGAGGGGATAAATTTTGTTCATCTGGAGAGAGACCCGGGTGCTTGTGTGGTTTTGGCTATTACGAGTATTAAAACCTTCAGCACTTGGGTTCCATCCAGACATTGACTTGCTGGTCTATAACAGGATCTCTGTTGCTCTGAGCGGCATCTGAGCTGTCTTCCGTAATGGCTGGCCACTTTGCATTCCCGCACAGTGCACCTGATCCCTGGCTTCCTGACACTTGTGGTTTTCTACCTCAGGGTAGTCAGCTGGCTCACTGTGGTTCTTATTTACAAATCTAACTGATGAGAGAGACGGTCGCGACTGTCAACTTGACTGAACTTAGAATCGGCATGGAAGCACACTTCTGAGTACCCCAAGGAGGGGCTTTAGAGGGGGGTTCCCAGAGAGGCTTGCTGAGGATGAAGACACACCCTGATTGTGAGCGGTACAGCTCTAGAGGCTAGGGTCCCAGATGGGAGGGGAGGTGAGCACCTTCAGTCAGCTCTCCCTGCTTCTAACCACGGATGCAGTGTGCCTCACACTCCTGCGGCCTGACTCCTTCCTATGAGGGACTGGAATTGAACTGGACCTTCCTGAGATTTTTCTTTTTAAATTTATCTTTATTTTATGTGTGTCGGTGTTTTGCCTGCATGTATGACTGCATGCATGACTGAAGGTACCAGATCCCCTAGAAATGGAGCTACATGGAGTTGTAAGCTGCCATGTAGGTGCTGGGAATTGATCCCAGGTCCTCTGGAAGAGCAGCCAGTATTCTTAACCACTGAGCCATCTCTCCAGCCCCTGTTAAGATGTTTTTTTATTTTTTAACCAGGCATTTAGTCACAGTAATGAGAAAAGTAACTAAACGACTGATGGCCAGCTTCTTCTCACATGTAGATTTTAATGTGTTTATTTCATTTTCTGTGTATGCCTGGAACTGGAGTTATAGGAGGTTGTGGGTCACTGTGTGGGTGCTGGAAACCAAGCCCAGGTCTTCTGCAAGAGCAGTAAGATCTCCTGACTGCTGAGGATCTGGGGATCTCCCCGGTCCCCTCACATCAGGGTTTACTTAAAAGCATTCTCACCAAGTCCTTTGCTCAAGATAGGCACTGCGTGTAGGGGATGAACCAGGGCTTATTTCCTCCAAACACTGTTTCTACCCTGGCATCCTACCACAAAGACTATAAATGGCTTCTACTGCATCTCCATCCATTACCTTCTATATTCCATTCACCATGATCATACACCCATTATGACCCATCTTTCATCTTCCACTCATCCATGATCCATCCATTCATCTACCCATCTATTCACTGTCCATATATCCATGCATCCACCCTTCTATCCATCTATCCACCCACCCACCTATTCATTCATCCATCCATCCATTGACCTATCCATCCATCCATCCAATGATCCATCCATCCATCCATGTATCCATCCATCCATCTATTGACCCATCTATGCATCCACCCATCTATCCACCATCCATTCATCCATCCATCCACCCACCCATCTACCCACCCACCCATCCATCCACTCACCCACCCATCCACCCATCCATGTATCCATTCACCCATCTATCCACCATCCATCCACCCACCCATCCATCCATCCACCCACCCATCCATCCATCCATCCATCCATCTACTATCCATCCATCCATCCATCCATCCACCTACCCACCCATCCATCTATCCATCCACCCATCCATCCATTCATCTATTGACCCATCTATACATCCACCCATCTATCCACCATCCATTCATCCATCCATCCACCCACCCATCCACCCACCCACCCATCCATCCACTCACCCATCCATCCAACCATCCATGTATCCATTCACCCATCTATCCACCATCCATCCATCCATCCATCCACCCAATCCACCCATTCATGCATTCATTCATCCATCCATCCATGTATCCACTCATTCATCCATGTATCCATCCATCCATCCATCCATCCATCCACCTACCATTCATCTACCATCCACTTGTCCATCTATCATCCATCTGCCCACCCACTGTAACTGTATATCATCATCCACTCACTAGCCCACTGTCCATCCTACCCACTCAGTCCTGAGAGCACCTGCCATAGCGACCCCCGGCCATGTTTCCCTGTTGAGATCACTGACCATTGACTCCTGCAGATGCTGACGGACCTGTTCATGCCTCTCTTCCTGGTATGGCTCTTAAAGGACTCTACTCACAGCTTCCTGCTTCTGAGGCAGAGGTCTCCTCACCCATCCCGACTGCTCTTGTCTCCACACTGAGCAGACAGACAGCCATTCTACAGTCCCTTTCAGCCTGGCTCCATGTCCAAAGACACAGTGCTCTCTGAGCTTTGCCCTGGTGCAGATCAAGCCTCCTTCCTGTGAGTCACCCCACGGCCTCCCTGAGGAGGATGCGCCGCAGTTACGTCTTCCCATGTCCCTCCTCTCTGCTAGAACAGCAGTCGTGAGAGTTCGAGGAATGGCATGGGCGTGCTCCCTGGGAAGGCAGCCTGGCCAAGACACCACAGTATCTCAATGAACCTCAGAAACCCTGCAAACAGACTCTGTGTTCTCTCTCTCAACCTCTCTCTCTCTCCCTCTATCCCTCCCCCTTCTCTCCTCTCCTCTCCCCTCCCCCTAATATATAGAGAAAAACCTGTGGACTCAGAGAGCAAGTAAGCTGAAATCTCACCCTGACTCTGGAGCTCAGCAGCCACCCTGGAAGAGGATACCCACCCCAATGTGGCCCTCACATCCCTGCATTGAAAATAAGAATAAGTGGACAGATGTATGAGCGAGCAAGAGAGAGAGCAAAGGCTCAGAGGGAGACCCAGAAGGCAGTCCTGGCAGCTGCCCTTAAGGATGGCTGCTGGATTCTTCACAGACACTTCTCAGGACAGGGCTTCACTCCCTGGAGACAGCAGAGGCCGGAAGGTCAAACCCAAGTGCGAAGCAAGGCACTGTGGAAAACAGCCTAGAAATTCCCCACCCTGAGGCCCACGCAATTATGTCAGCTGCTTGGAATCTGGACAAGGCCAGAGGAAAAAGTGTCAGGGTGGGTGTCTGATTTCTATGCTGTGGTCACAGGGGCCACCTAGAAATACTGAGAAGCGCACCACGGGAAGCAGGACACTGTTCCCAAAAGGCAGGCTCCACACAGCCCTGAGACTCACAGTCTCAACCCCCAGGCAGCAGATCTCTTAGGAAGCTCTTGATAAAAACACCCATCTCCAACAAGGCCACACCTACTCCAACAAGGCCACACCTACTCCAACAAGGCCACACCTACTCCAAAAAGGCCACACCTACTCCAACAAGGCCACACCTACTCCAACAAGGCCTCACCTACTCCAACAAGGCCACACCTACTCCAACAAGGCCACACCTACTCCAACAAGGCCACACCTACTCCAAGACCATGCCTCCTAATGGTGCCACTCTCTATGGTAGAGAGTATTGGGGGCCATTTTCATTCAAAGCACCCTTATGCATACGTTCTTGAAAAAAAAAAAAGGCCACCCTGCCATCACTGTCCCCAGAGGCACAGCCTTGTGGAAACAGCCAGAAACTCTGTTGGAGCCATGAGCTAGACAACCCTGCTTCCTGCAGCCCCTGAGTCCTACAGGCCAGCCAGAACGTTGATGGGTTTCCTACCCGAGAGGAGGGGTGGGGGAAGGCTAGCCTAGCTGTTCTCCATGGCAAGCACGCAAGTTACAGTGGCTGTCCCCAGTGCTGGGTGACTCTGGCTCCTCAAAGTAACACATTAGGTCTGAGGATGTGGCTGGCTCCTTTGGTATAGCACTTGCCTAGCGTGCACACCTGGGGTCCCACTCCAGGACCCATAAACCAGGTAACTCCGGCACTCGAAGGCAGGAGAATCAGAAGTTCAAGGTCATTCTCTGTTACATAGAGACTTCAAGGCCAGCCTGGGCTACCTGAGACCCTGTCTCAGAGCTGATAGCCTGGGCTACCTGAGACCCTGTCTCAGAGCTGATGAATGGATATTTGTAAACTTGCAGCCAGAGAAACGGACAACTCTGGGGCCTTGGTGATGTGAGAGCCCTTCTCATCCAAACGCCTGTTGCCTTTGTCCTGCATCTGCACGGGCTGGCACCGAGTCTCAGGAACATTGGTCACAGGCAGCTTGTGAGGCCCCTGAGGTCTCTGTTCACACTCACCATAAGGAGGAGGGGGTACTTGGAACACAAGAGACCACACTAGTGGCTTCACATTTACTGGAACTCAACAGATTTTCTTGAATATTTCAAAAGCACTCAGAATCAATAATAAAAGCAGACCAGCGCTGTGGAAGAGCAGAGGTTCCGGGCATACGGCTCCTCATCACCCCCATGTAGACTGCCCCTGCTCGCAAGGACGGGATCTCAATGTGGCCTCAGAAGCCACAGATCTGCATGATTAGGACGGTGCAGTGTTGAAAGGACAGAGCCCAGAGGCCACCCCACAGTGTTACACAACCGTTGAGCCAACCTGAGACGGGCCATGAACTCACTATAAAATGCTAAGGTATATACCCAGTATACAACCAGCAGCAGAGAACACCCACATGACCTTGAATTGCCACCAAACATTAGGCTGTGCCAAAAGCATGATCCGCAAGATGAAAAAAGATTAGTGGGTTTTACAGACTTTAGAACTGGCCGTAAAGGAGACAGAAAGACGGTCTGAACACAGGATGGACCAGGGGACACGTCCACAAATCTTATTTCTGAGAAATGACTCCTCACACACGGCACTCTTGAAACTCAACAAGAAAACAATTTTAAACATTTTAAAAACGGGCAAAGGATCAGAATGATGACTGCACCTGAGGGTGCCCTGGGCTCTCTGCCCACCTTCCAGGGACATCAGGAAGAAAATGACATCCTCTTAGTGAACGGTTCTGTCCTTGGGTCTCGGTGATGTGGACTCTCCAGCCTGGGGCGACAGTAGCCAGGGTCTCCCCAGAGTGGAAGGGCTCAGAGGTCAGAAAGGCCCTGGCTTCCACCCCTGGTTTCTTGGACTATCTTCTCCAGTCCTGTCCTTTTTCTTTTTGGGGGGAGGACGCTGGGTTTCACGGATCCAGAGTTTTAAGCAAGGGACTCTTTACGGAAGGCTTTCCGTAGTGGCCGCTGGGTTCTGTATAGCTTTCCTCCCCAGTCCCTGATACAATGCCTTGAAGGAGTCTATGGAGTTGGGAGTCCTGCAGAGGATGGAGCTCCATCCAGCTCTGGTGAGCTGAGTGTCCCCTCCCTTTGACTGCCACGGTGAAGAGAGAAAACCAGGTGAGGCCATGGGTTATCCGCTCCTTCCAGTTGCTCTGACAGAGTCCCCTACGTGACTTACAAAAAGAAGGGTTTATTTAGGTTCCTGGTTGGAGGACGCAGTCCACCATGGCGGGCAAGACACGGTGGCTGGAGGTGGCAGGATCCTGAGGCTGGTCACATGGAATCCACGGTCAGGAAGCGGAGAGGTGACCTCTGGTGGTCTGCTCATCTTTCTCCTTTTAATTCAGCCGAGGACTCGGCCCTTGCAGTAGTGGCACCGACATTCAGGGTGTGTCTTCCTGCCTCAGTTAAATCTCTCTGAAACGTCCTCATCAACACACCTAGAGATGTGTTTCCTAGGTGGGTCTAAGTTTTCCCAAGCTGTGGCTCAGAACTGTGCGGGCTTGGCTCCTCCTCCTGTCATCCGCCTTCCAGTCCCCTTCTCTCCCCTCAGTGTGGGTGGAGTTGGTCAAGGGAGACTATGGAGCAGCCCAAAGGCACATGGGAAATGCTCTGAGGGCTGAATGTGAGGCAGACATGAGAGCTCTAGGGCAGAGGGATGGGTCTCACAAACGGCTCACAGCAGGGGATCCAGGGATGCAAGCAGAGGTTGAATGTGGCTCTGACCTGTGTCCAGGACAGGTGGGGGCTCCCTCCAGAACGGGACAGTGATTGGGGTGGAACAGCTAGCACTGGAATGCTGGGAGCCATGGCCATGAGGAAGTTCAAAGAAGGTTGGAGAGAGGGAAGTTGGGGGATGAAGGGATAGAGGACAGATCACAGTCCTGAGGACAGAAGAATGGCCTCTGCAGACCTCAGATCGGCAGAAGTGGCAAGCTGAGAGGGGCTGTGGAGTGAACATGAGCACAGAACGACCCAGGGCCATGGAGAGACATGAGCACAGGAGCCAAAGCCTGGAGGTAGAATGAGCCGATGGCCAGAGCCACAGAGCCCACAGAGGATAGGTGGGGTGGGTAGCTAGGGGTGGACTGGCTACAGAGCATTCCCTCCCCTCTGCTGACTCCTTCTAGGGAAACACAGGACAAGCATTGGGCAAAGGGCCTGAAGCCCCTGGGGCAGTGTGACCCTCTCAGATAAGTGTGACTTTCTCAGGACAGTGTGACCTTCTCAGGACAATGTGACCCACTGGGGCAATGTGACCCTCAGGACAATGTGCCCTGTGGGAAATGCTATCCCCAGGAGTGCATAGGAGACACCCAAGCTGGGCTGTCCATGCTAGGAGGGGCCCCAGGCAGTTAAGCTCATGGTAAAGGCCTGAGCTCTGTGTACACTGACCAGGGTCCCCCAGTGGACTGAGGAGGTGTGAACAGCCTGGCCTCCTGCCTGCTCCCCAAAACTGGGTGATAGGCCCCGCCCATGCATGGTGCCACTACTCTCACTTTCACAGACCTGCGACGGTCTGCAAGGAACTTATCTCCTGGCTCACACATGGGTGGCTCAGAGTTGGAGAAAGCCCTGGAGGGGTCGCCCTGAGAGACATGGGTGAGCCCCGTGGGTGGGTTTTAAAGTCATGGATTCTGCAGTGCTTCCTGAAGACAGCTGTCCAGAACGTCCAGGTTGGTTGGTGGGGAAGGGGCATGGTGACCCAGCCAAGGAGAGGGTACTTCCTTTCCTTCCTTGCCATTTTAGGATGGGTGTGGCCAGCTGGGCCAGCTGGTATATTTCCAAGTCGTCAGATGGATCCCAGACCTGCTCTTGGGAGGGCTGTGTGAGCTCTCCGCTGCCTGGGTTCTGGAACCCTCACAACTACTGGGAACACACCCAAGCCCTAACTCTCAGGCTGGTCCCCTCCATCCATCCATCACACAGAGCCCAGCTCCTGCCATCACTGAACTCCCAGCAAGCTGTGCCTCTGCTTCTTGTGGGCTCTTCCGTGAGTCTCGTCAGCCACAGATGTCTCTGCTCAGTCAATTCTCACATAGTAAGACCGGAGCAGGGCGGCCGTGGTAGACACACATGCCTTCCACAGGTCCCTCCATTCTGCCGAGGACTGGTGTCTTAGGGTCACTTAAAGGGGTGTTTGGCTGTAACTGCGACTGTGTACATGCTCTGGTTTGTTTTCTGGTCTGTGGAACATTCCTTGTGCTGTGGAGAAGTACAGTTGATGTAGCTACCCAGGGAGCTTGCTCACCTGGAGCACCTTGGCACAAATCCTTTCGAGACACCGCAGCCTATCAGGACCTGTCCTCTTCATCCCTTGCATACTGATCATTGTCCCCTGAGGCTAGCTTCTGCTGGAGGTCACCTCTACCATCTCAAACAGTGAAGGCCGTCATCCTCCTTGGCAACATGTCACCAGCTAGAGGGGGGCACTATCCACACATGCGGATGAAGCCAACTACATAAGCCACTGTCACTGGCTGTCTGACAAGCCTTCATCCAGCAAGCTTACATTTTACTGTACTTTGGGTGATTCCTGAGATAAGGCCCTGGTTCTGTGGAGTCACCAAGTCTACGTTATGAACTGTGTTGACCTAAGGATGTTTAAAGGTCACCAGAGCACCCAGTCCCTGCCCAGTGCACCTCAGTGATTCCACAGCGACCAGATCCAGAGGACTGAGAGAAAAATGTTCCTTCTTGTCCAGGCGGAAGAGGGGCCTTGTCCCCTAGCCAAATGCTCCCTTTCCAAGCTGCTTTGCTCCAGTCTCTCTGAGTCAGTTCATTATACAACTGGAGGTGTATCTGAGGTGGAAGCTACTATCCTGTTGGCCAATCCTGAGAGGGGCTCCCAGAGCCTGAATGGAATGGGGGACAGCCAGAATGGATGGCACAGGGTTTGAGGTGGTGACAGTAGGAGGGGTCAGGGTGGTAATAAGGTCCTTTCTCACAGAAAAGGAGTCTGTGAGACACCACCAAAGGCACAGCACATGACGCAGGTCTCCATGTCAGTCCTCAGCTCCTTGGTCTTGAGAAACCTCTACAAAGCCCCCGCCCACCCACAGCTCAGGGTTGGCTCTTGAGCCCAGCTCCTACTCACTGGAGTGAAGTTCTCTCTGAAGCCCTTTGGAGTGCGCCCAGTCCTTTTGTTATTTCAGGTTTTATTTCCAGTGGGTTTCCAAGGCTGGGGCCATAGGATGTATAGGGCGTTTCTCTGTGACTCCAGCACGCCCAACACTGACTCCTTAAGCAAAGCCGGGTGCAGTTTTGGGCAGAAATAGCCTCCAGGATTCAAAGGAATGCAGCGGTGTCCTTATGTGGTTGGAAACATTAGTACAGTGCAAGCCCACCCACCCTCAGCTGTAGTACGTGTAGGCCACGTTCACCAGGGGCAGCAAACTCCAGACAGCACTGGGTTGCGTGGCCTGGGTGTCCTCGAGCTTGCTCGCTTACTGCAGGGGCTACGCAGAGGCAGCAAGAGCTGAGGCCAACACCAAGGCCTTGGCTTCTGCTTTGTGGTCTGTTAGGGGTGTGAAGCCTTCTGTTCGCTGGAGAGCTGCCCAGGAATCCTTCTGCCTGGTAAGCAGCTCTCGGGGAGCCCCAAGAAACCTAGGTCTCTGTGGTTGCTCCCAGCCTGTCCTCAGCCAGAAAAACAGGCAGCCCCAGGGCAGCCTCTGCCTCAGACAGATTTTTGGCAGCCAGGACTACCTACTCAGCTTCCCGGCCTCAGAGCAGATAGGGCTGGGGGCTGGGCAGATTTGACCACATCATAGGCAAAGACTACCTTTAGTCCACTGCATTTGTTCCTCTGGATTCCAATATCACTAACTCATTTCCTTACAAAGCTGGTGGCAGCTATTATCCCCTTAGCCAGGTCTGACAAGATCACTAATGCCAAATGGAACGGAGGCAGCAAGATCAGATGGGGCAAAGGCTGCTGAGAATGGTGAGTGTCTGAGGAGACAGACTAGAAGAGTCCCTTTCTCACAGGGAAGGAGATGTGAGACACCCTCTGTCTGGGACCCTCTGTCTCTGGAGCATGGAGTCCCCCCAGCTTCTCACCTTCTCTTGTGATAAACCTTTGGCCTAGTAGAGAATGCCTAGTGTCCCCCACAGCCAGAGCAGCAGACAGTATCTCCAGGTCCTGCCCCTCCAGCTGACAGAACCAGGAAGTTCCCGCTGAGCAGTAAGGGCCTAGGTCCTCAGCCTACCTGTCCTCTCTGTCCAGCTCCTGGGCGGCAGGTGCTCCTCCGCTGGACAAGGCAGTAGCCTCAGCTCCACCTTCCTCCTCTTACTGGGCCTTTCGTTCTCTCTGCTTGTCTCTGGTGACACTGGTCCCACCCCTTCCGTGTTCCAGAGCCACCTCCCCGTTGGAGGAACACTAATCCGGTTGCGTATCTTACAGGGGCGTTGATGGCCATGAGCTGGAAGCCATTGCAAGTATGTCTATGAGTCAACCCTGGAGTGGGCTGTGATAGCCTCTAGCCTTGCACAGCGAAGTCAGGGAGCCACTGGCTGCTAGACAAAGCCAAATGCGGAGCTCCTGACCCAGCCCAGCCCACAAATGTCCCCATAGGTCAGTCATCCCAAGAGGCCCCACAGAAGGTGACGAGGGATGGGGAGAAGACCCCAGGTCCCTGAAAGTCTTCCATGAGGGTGTCCTAATTAAGGGCCGCGGTTCTCAACCTTCCTAATGCTGTGACCCTTTATTGCAGTTCCCTATGTTGTGGTGACCTCCGTCATAAAATTATATTTACTATTTATAACTGTAATTTTGCTACTGTTATGAATCATAATGTGAATTTCTGTGTTGTCTGATGGTCTTAGGTGACCCCTATGAAAGGGTTACTCAAGTCCAAAGGGGTCAAGACCCACAGCTTCAGAACCACTGGCCTATGGGAGCAGTCCAGAGGCCCCAGGAAAGCCACAAAGTCTATGGTTCTCTCTGTCCTTGTTGGAAATGCCTCATGAAAGGCACTGTCGCTAAGTGGTCTGGGCAGGTGTATACACTTGGCCCTGTGACTCTCCCAGTCCCAGCATGAGTGTAGGCTCACACAATTAGGCCCTAGGACAGAGGGCGCTGCTCCTGCCCTCCAGCCTAGCGTCACCCTCAAGTGTTAGGACAGGCATTTAAAAGCAGCTTTTTGCCAGGAAACCCCAGTTCCTTACTTGAGTCACAGTTACCTAGTTATCTGGAAACCTCAATGCCTCTGCTTCCTTATCACTGAACACACACACACACACACACACACACACACACACACACACACTCACCCCTAACCAGGAAACCAAAGATACATAAGCAGTCTGACTTTTAGAGTCCTGTCTTCTACCCAGAAAAGGCCCTAAAGATCTGCAACCAGCAGTGACCCGGGTTCTGGGAACCAGAGACTCCAGCTGAACAAGATCTCCTTTCCTTTGCTTTCAGTGTAGGCAGAGGAGGGGGTGGGGGTGGGGTGGGGGGAGATGGGGGATGAGGGATGGAGGAGTAGGGGGTAGGGGGTGGAGCCATGAGTGAGGCCCAGGAGACTAGAGTTAGAAGGTTGGAAAGGGCAGAGTCAGGAGCCTGGGACGCAGTGAGCATCACACAGGACTGGGCTGGTGACCTGGAGGCCTGCCTGGAAGCCAGCTTTCTCATTACTGTGACCAAATACCTCAGAAAGATAGCTTAAAAGAGAAGCATCTTATTCTGGATGATGATTTCAGAGGTTCCGGTTCCCACGGTGGGCTTCACTGTTGCAGGGGTGGGAGTGGGATTAGGGGTGGGGGTGGGGGTGAGGGTGGGGGTTCTGCCTGCTCTAATTCACAAGTGTTCTCCGTTCTCCCCTTTGCCCATCAGCTAACTGGGATGGCTCCCTCAGACACACCCTAATGTCTTGGTTAGCCTAGGTGCTTCTCATTCACACAGGATAACCAAGATCAGTTGGAGGTGAGGAGGACCCTGGGGTGGAAAACTCTGACAGCCATTAGGAGTGCCATTGACACTGAGGGACTTTGGCAGTCAAACAGATTCTGAGGGCCAGGGAAGCTGGCCTTTTGGAGGTAGGAGGGCCCAGCAGCCTTGGTCTTGGAAGTTTGTGCTATTTCTTCAAACTGAGCTCTCCGGAGTAGAGAAAGCATGCGGAATACCTCAGGCTGGAGAATCCAAAGTGGAAAAGCCTGTTGTTTTCCCTTGCAAGTTGGCATGGACAATGGTGGGTTTGTCTTGTAGCCTCCTCCAAAGATCTGGCTATTTTCTCTGCTCTGAGCCGGCTTCATGTGAGGGGACAGAGTGGGACAAGGAGGTGCTCCAGGGAGGAGCTGGGGTATCTTCTGCTGAAGCCCAACTTCCTCAGGATGCCCAGTAGTTTTGGGGGTACACAGGCCTCCATGGTCTGAGGAGAGTATCCACTACCGCCGTGACGACAGTCTGAACATGAGTGACGCCCTGGCTTTCTCCTGCTCTAAGGCTAAGATTCTTTCTCCCTGGGAAGCTTTCCTTAAAGAGACAGACAGGCATGGTGTTCTCTGGCATGCTCAGCTGTGTCCCCTCAGTAGGCAGGCCATGCCTGGGTGCCACCTTTACCTGCTATACATGTGGAGAAAGTTGTGGACATCCCTGAGTCCAGGCCCTGCATTGTGGGGTCACTGTGTGAAGCACTGTGGAGAAATGTGCCTTCTCTGTCACCGCCACAAGCTCTCTCTGTTCTTTGTGGCCTTGTGCCACTCAATGCCATTGGCTTTGGTCACTTCTGTGACTCTCACTGCCGTCACTTTCATGTCGAGTTTCTGAGAGAGAGGACGTTCTAACTAAACGCTGTGATTCTTATTACCTGTAAACTGGACCCACCTACAAGGAAGTCTGCCCCGGCCACAACTGTCCCAAAGAGTAGGGACAGAATCTTGAAAGATGCCACACTCCTTTGCACTGAGTTTGCTTTGGCTGATGTCCACCGTCACTGGGGAGGACAGAGCTGACTGTGTCCAGTACCTACACTATCCCCCAAGGGCCTGGAAGGTCCCTGGATTGAGTGACCAGACCCCTTGGGGATGCTGTTGTTGACAGTGATAAAACATTTAGAAGGTAGAGCTTACTGGAGGATTACGTCACTGAGGACAGTCAGACCTCACCCCTTTCCTGGCTCTCTCTGTTTCCCAGCAGCCATGAGAAGAACAGACTCCCTCAACCAGAACTAATGCCATGACACAACGTCATCACAGACTCAACACCACGGTCAGAGAGACCGGGAATTTGAACTTCGGAGACCAGGAGCCAAATAAGACTTTTCTCTTGTAAACAGATCTTTGTTGGCGCTTTGTTAGTGACAAAGGGCTAGACACCATGGGGGCATCTCAATACACACACAGACACGTGCACGTGTGCACACATGATATCGGGAAGCTCATGTGCCATCGTGACTAGTAACGTTAGAACGGTAACTCTTTGGGTTCATCTCAGCCTGATTAGAAACCCTGGCAGGTGGGCTGGTGCTGTCTGACTGGCTCTCTCTAGATCCTGGTGAGACCTCAAGTGTGAGGACAGTGCTGGAAACCCTCGCGGCTCTCTGCTTGGTTGACACCACACCCGTCCATCCTCCTTCCTCTGGGGAGCCTTCCTTGACTCAGCGAGACTTTCCCACCAGCCCCTGTGCTTCTCAGCATCCCTTTCCACACCTGGTCTCCCAGGGTCAATTCCATAGCAAGTACTCAGCAGGTATGTCAGCTGTTCTCAGCCTTTGGGGGTTGACCGACTCTTCCGCAGGGGTCATGTAAGACCATCGGAAAACACAGAGATTTACATTATAGTTCATAACGGTGGCAATGAGAATAATTTTACGGTTGCGGATAACCACAACATGAGGAACCGTGTTAGAGGGTCGCAGCTTTAGGAAGGTTCAGAACCATTAAAATAGACGAATGGGTGAGTTGCTGGTCTTACTCAGCCCTTCCTAGGATGATGGGCACAGCAGGATTTCCAGTGTGGGATTGGTCTGTATGCTGAGAAACACAGGCTGGGACCAGAGTTGACAGCTGCCCAGTACGTACTTTCTGGATACTGGCTGACCCTTCTGACCTAGTAACCTTTGCTTGGTTCCCGCCCAGGCACTCCTGACCTGCTCTAGCTGAACGAGGCAAAGTGACCATCATGGCTGCCGAAGTGGGCTGGGGAACTCCCTGGGGGGCGGAGTCCGTGCAGCAAGCTGAGTCCCTATGGTCTGACCACACGCAGATGCGTTTGATGTCTGTTGGAGCAGGGTGTGGGAGGCGAGTCCCCAGAGCAGCTTTGAAGGGGAATGGCCTAAAAATAGGCAGTGAGGCGTGACTCATGAGCTTTGCAGGCAACGGGGAGCGTGGTGCTTGGGGACAAGAATTCCCCTCCTCAGGGTGACTTATTTGGGCCTGTGGATGATGAAGAAAGTGACCACCACATGGTGACTCATCTGGGAACACAGAGGTCAGCCTTCGGTTTACCCCCATGCAGCTGACCGCTTTGCCTCAGACTTGTCTCCAGGACTACTGAGGGAGACGACGGTGTGACCTTACAGGGGTCACGGGAGGACATAGTCCAGGGAGGCAATGCTGGGAGCTGACGCATTCTCTCACCCACTGTTCTGGAGTCAGACTCCAACAAGAAGCAGGCCTGAGAAACAGCTCTGCAGCCCAGACAGCAGACTGAGTCAGGACTCTCCCTGCTCTTCAACCATCCTCGCATCCCAAAGTTCTCACGGTTGCCTGCCTTCGGTTCTCCACGTAGCGTGAGCTTGAACTGGAACCTCCAAGGGAGCTGGTTCATCAGAAGCAATCCAGAACACCCTCTTGGCGTGGCCTAGACCACCGAGAAAGCCATCAGTGTCCTCTATCCCCTGCTGAGCTCCTGTAGCTCAGGAGTGCTGAGGCCAAAGGATAAAGTTGAGTCTTCTGGAAAGTCCTGTTCCCAGGCTTGCCTGGAGTGGTCATCTCCTTGTCATTGAAAATAAGACCCCAGTGCCCCTCTGACAGCTAATCTTCATGTTCTCCCAGATCATGGCCTTTCTGGGGTACACCACTGGGTACATAGGATGGTTTAGCTATTACAGTTAGGTGACTTTAATTCCCTCCCATCTGTCTGTCTGTCTATCTACCGTCCACCAGTATATCTACCCACTTATCAACTCACACACCTACCCATTCAACAGTTATTCATCCACCCAGCTAGCCTACCAGGGAGCCACATTCAACTACCACCTATCTATCATATCCATCTGGAGAATACATAGGAAGTGCCCACTCCCGATAACGACGCTAGGAACATGGTCTGGACGAGATGCTCTGTTCCCTGCTCGCCTGAGAACAAAGCCCACTAAGATGGGCCACTACCCTTGAGAAGTGCAATCTTAGAGGAGTCCATATTGGATGTCTACAGAGACGGGTGGTAGCTATAGGAGGAGCTAAGGTGGGAGGAGTTAGGAGAGGAATAGGAAAAGGAGGAGTAAGGAGGAGAGGAGGAAAAGGAAGAGGAGGAGGGAGGAGAACAAGAGAGAGAGAGGAGATGGAGGCAGATGTTCACGTGTCTGTAGCAGTCAGAGGTACCTGGTATATCTAGGTTGGGTATTGGGTTACACTTCTGATTGTATGGGTATCTTGTTACTGATCATTATCAAATACATAAGCCTTTGATTAATCTTTAAGCATTAGAGTCTCATCTTTCTACTGGGCCCACATGGATGGCAGGATGGTCTGGGCAATGCCCAGCCTTGCAGAGACAGCATGGAAGATTGGTAGAGCCATCTCCCACGCTGGTGTCTCGTGGGTGGCAGGGCTGGTGTTTCTGGCTGGCTGGTTCTAGCTGCTGTGTGCACGTGGCCTCCGGCCGAGAAACATGGCGGCTGAGCTAGGCAGAGTCGCTGCAGCTTAGAGAGTCGGCTTGACCAGAGGCCGTTTTAAATAAATGATACAGCAGCTAGCTGTGAATACACCTATCCCACTACCACTCTGCCTGAGAGATCTGAGGAAACCTCCAGAAAGACTTACGGACATCTTACAAACCATCCGAAGCCAGGAGAGAAGCATTTGCACATAGGGCATTCACCAGATTAGGTTGCACATGGGGGGATGGGGTCACAGAAGCATATTCCTTCAGCCCAGCACTAGTGTCCCTGGTCCACACTGATGGCCCCTAGTGGATACTGGTAGATACCGTGTGATCTACCAATGAGCTGCTGAAGGCAGAAGAGGATTCTTGGCCAACTTCCTAGTCCCGTCTTTGGAGTGTCCTAGCGGGGGTCAGAAGCCACCCTGATTGTGTAGTGACCTACATATGTGTCTGCATAGCACCTCAACTCAGCTGAGGGGTTGGTCCAGAGAAAGTCAGAGCCAAGGGATGGAGGGCTTGTGAACAGAGAGCAAGACCAGACTGCTCATCCCAAGTCTGGATGTGCACATGTGGCTTGCAGGCTGGGCGCATTCAGTTAAAATGGGGCAGGTTCTTAGATCACAATGGCCATTCTAGAAGACAGGATGAACTGTCTGATAACTGGGAGATAGGACCTTTGGGAAGATCCCTTAAAATGAAAGGAGCCTT